>OV816026.1:78554145-79834503 GCA_929113105.1 Agrypnus murinus
AGTTCACGTGGAAATATTACACATTCTTTTGAAGGAGATTCAGCCTTAAATCTCGACTATTTTTTGTACGACCATGCTATTTCGGATTGTTTACCATATACTTGGTTTTAGAACAGTAGGTTATATTTACTGGTTGCTAAGTAAAAACGCGTCGGTGAGTATTACTTACCGTTCAGCTTTTGACATAACTGAACGGTAAGTAAATTAAATGTAATTTATAAAATAAATGCATGATATTTAGATGTTTCTTTCATGATCGCGAAAAAATCATTATTTTCTAAATAATTGGACTATTAAAAAAATTTATGTTTTTTTATTTAAACTTGCTCAGGCCTGTTCAATATCCGAATTATATTCGTTTTCAGATTCACTCCGTCTCACAAATTTGACAAATATCGTAACATTCAAAAATAATAGTAATTACAAACGTATCCATGGTAACGACAAAAATATCGTGACATTCAAAAATAAAATTACAAACGTATCCATGGTAACGACAAATCCTATTGAATGTTTGGTGGATATACAGGGCAAAAATAAATTATCTTAAATCTATTTTGACCATCTTCGGGATATTTTCTTAGTTAATACCTTTGTATTCATAGTGATCGTACAAAAAATAGTATAAGCACCTCAAACAGTAAGGAGTTTACCGATCTCCTCCAATATTGGCGACTTCGCTTCGCTCAGTCGCCAAACATTGTCGTCGATCGGTAAACTGTCCTTACTGTTCTTGATATTAATATACTATAAATTCCGCATGAAAAATTACCTTATAATTTTAAATTTCCATTATTATTAAAAAATCGTTCGTTCTAATAATTTACTGACAAATGTATAGAACTATTGGTCTCGTCTATGACTTGCGCGCTAGGACACTCCGTGAAATGTGGCAACGCGGTCGTCTTGTTTACGCATGACTTGCGTTTTGAGGTTAGCTCAGCTCAAACCACACGTGGAACAGCCGATGGCGTTGTTGCCATATTTTGATTAGCTTTTCGTGCGCATGCGCACTCACTCGTAGTGTATTTTGTTCATTGTTGGATTTTATAAATACAATATCTAAACTCATAGACGGTAAAAGATGTTACTTTTCACGGAAATCTAATCAAAAAATATTCAATTATTATTCCACGATTTTCCATGACGATGTACGATTGGTAAGATGGTATAATTTTAATATGTTTGCGCCTCAGACATTGTCGCCCATTAGAATTTAATATTCTATTGCAAAAATGTCACATTTCTTTAATTACATTCTCAGTTTCTAGACGGTAGAATTTTTTTTGTCTCACGGTCAATCAATTCCTTAAACTTTTATTAACAACATATCCAATTTTCATCAACTTGTACGATTGTAAAGTTAACTGATTTTCTACCTTAAGCTACAGCACTCGATGAGGGATGTTTGCTCACAAATTTGGCATCTTAACCGTTGATCCCCCCTCCATAATGAAGAAAACAAACTCTAGCGAAAAAATCGTTTTTTAATTTGTAAGAAATTGCTTGTAATACTTGTTGCTAACACGGTTCTGTTATATTTTGTCCAATTTCTTTCTTTATTTTCTTCCATTTACGCTTGCGGTCGTCGGAATTGGGTTAATTTTTTTGGATTTTCATCCACCCATATCTTCTATGACTTCCTGCATTCTGTCATATCTTTTATGTCCTCTAGCGCCTTTCCCCTTCTTTTTCCCTCCTTTATTATTTGCTGAATCTATTTTTCTCGTGTCTTCCTTTCTTTTTTTCTTCTTTTTTTGTATTATTTCTTGCTTCATGTACTTTTCCGCTATTTTTCTCCGATATTGTTCGATTTTCATTCGCATATAATATTATTGGTATTGCTATTGTATTAATATATATATTCTTAGTTTCGTTTCTTGATTCTATTCCCTCTTTTCTAGTATTATGTTTAGTGAATAATATAGTTTGTTTGCTTTCTTTCGCCCTATTTGCTAGCTTCAGTTCCATATGGATGTTTCCATCGTTCGTAATAATGCTTTCTCGATATTCATATGTTGTTATTCGAGCTCTATTACCTTGAGTTGTACCTTTGTTTTGTTATTTTCTTTGCCATTTATTACCATTTTCTTATTCTTTATCGTGTTAATTCCCATTTTTAAATATTCTATTTGTTCTGTCCATATATCGATCAACTTCTGCATTTTGCTTTCAGTACCCGCTATCACCACCATATCATCCGCCTACAGTAAAACTTATTTATTTTTATTGATTGTATTTTATGGTACTCTTAATGTTTGTAGTGACTGTGTTTTTGATCTGGTATTTTTAATTAACTCAGTCATTACTATTATAAACAATAATGATCTAAGACTATCCCCTTCTTTAATACCTTTTTTCTATTCAAATTATTCCGATCTTTCTGCTGCTACTTGTACTCTTCCCTTTCCAGTTTTGTAGGTGCTTTCTATTACTTATTGCATTAATGTTTCCGGAACTTTTATTTTCTTTAGACACTTCTATATAATTGCCCTTTCTATTGAATCGAAGGTTGCTCCTAGTTCCTCTCCAGTTTCCTTATTTCTTTTTATTAAGTTTCTTAACATGCATATGTTGTCGCTCATTTGTCTTTCCGGTCTAAATGCTGGTTGTTATTCTCCAATTTGTTTCTCAACAAACGGTCTTAGTCATTTCTATTATTCTTGTGTATGTCTTGAAACATACCGAGGATAGGCATATTGCTCTGTAGTTTTCACAATTCACATGCTTCCCTTTTTTACTTCAATTTAAGTAGTAAATAAAAGTGGTCGAGCATTGAGATAACCAAAACAATGTAAAATGATACCTATGTGATATGTATTTTAGACTGCGGAGTTGACAGGAAATTCCGAGGAGGAATGTTGATCAATGCCAAATGTTTCTAAACGATGACATCGACAAAAGCGTTCTAGCTATCAGAAACTGATTATGTTTATTATCAAAGGTTTATTCGATAGTGTTTCGTTTTAAATAAAATTGATTAATTATTAATTTAGCACTTTACTTAAAGAAGTACTTTAATTAAAAATCTCTCTCTCTCTCTCTCGCTCTCGCTCTCGCGCTCTCTTTCTCTCTCTCTCTCTCTCTCTCTCTCTCTCTCTCTCTTTTTTTTTTACTTAACGCTATCAGTTTAGTTGACCAGCTCTTTATTTAAATAAAATGAATTATTATAATGGGACTGATTTAATGTGAAAATTGCAACAACTGTTTGATAAAGTTATTGATAAAACTAAATTATGAATTGCTGATATTCTATCTTTATTTACTGCAAGCTTGCGTTCCATGCAGAATATAAAATATTTATTTAAATGAATTGCAGTTAATGTAGTTTTACGATCTCTTTGTTCATAAAATGTTCGCAAAAAGATTGCATCACAACATATTTGATCTTCACCAGGTTTGGAAGTTCTATTACACGGGTAATTAATTGCTGTTATAGTTAATTTAATAGTTAATTATGATTACTGATTAAGTGTTTCCTATTTCAATGAGTGACCAAAAAAGTTAAAATTCTTTTAATCTTAAGTGGAACTGGAAAGAACAACTGATTGATTATTTTAAAGGTAAGAAAAACTTGATTGTTTAGTGCAATATTTAAGTAAGTCATTGTGCAATTCGTAGAAGTACCAGTAACTAATCAAAGTACTAAGTATATAGTCAATTAATTTTTAAATAGTTTTATATTACACTGAGAGAAGGAAATTGTTAAATCAAAGAATAAACCAGCATATGGCAGATCTGGTTAAGGTTTTCTGCAGTTTATGGTTAAGGTTATGGGTTGTAGTAATTATTATTATTATTATTATTATATATATTTTAAATATGTGCAATGTGTGCAAAATAAAATTTTAATTTTCAGTTTGTTAGTTCAACAATCTGCATCTTTCGTTTAAAGGTTTAAACTGTTTTTAACATTTGTTTTAAACAAAATTAACATTGTTGAGCTTATATTAAACAATTTCTAATGTTGTGAGAAATGTTTTTACCTATTCGCTTTAAGTTTTAAGAAAATATAAATATCATACAAAACAATTATATTTAATTATCATTAAAACTTCATTCAAAGCAACGTTGGTAATCAGCTTAAGAGCGCTCTCTACGCGCCGTATCAGCAAATTACCTATCACATCGTTAAAAATTAAGATAGAAAGATGCGGTTTTTAACAAAATGTTTAAAAAAACTTTCTTTATGTGGCAAAATATCTAAAAAAAATTTTAATTAGATTTCTGATTTTTATTTTGCTTATTTTTAAGTATTTCTGGCTTTAGGACATTTTGCCACATGCAGGTATTCATTTTATAATTTTCAAGCGAAAAATTTTGATCAGAAACCTTTTAACAATTAAATGGCACGTAATTCCCATAAATTCTTTAAGCGCTCAATAAAGTGGCGCCATCCTGTTATATTTCGAAACTAAACTCGGGTTAATTTTATGTGGCAACGCTGGACATGAAGGTTTGGCGTTGGGAGCTAAAGCGATAATTTAAATGTGATAGGTTGCAGGATCACATTTCATTAGCTTATTCATAACAGTGATATAAATGTAATATCAAACAATAACCGCAGTTTAAAGATTTTATTTAAAAACACCTAAGTATTTTGTTCCTGCTTTGACTTGCAATCATTTTTGAAAATGATTTGATGACAAAAACATCTTTTTAACTGTAATTTTACGATCTCAGGTACTTGGCCATAATATACGAATTAACTACTATTAGCAGCAAATGAAAATATTTTAAACATATAGCGCGAGTAAATTAATAGGGTTGAATAAAAAATTTAGTCTTATCCACGAAATATATTTAAAACAATAAATTTTAAAGTTGACTGCAGTTTTGGCTTACTTAAGATGAAGTCATTCTCAAAACATTATTAAACCAAATATATATTAGGAAGAAGAAACATTTTTTTATGCAATCCATATTTTGTTATTAGCAAGTTGTAGAAGCAACTTGCCTTCTCATGATTTTTACTCAATTTTCTTTAATTATAAAAATCATGATAAAAAATTTTAAAAAGAGAAAGAAATGCAAAATATTAGATTATTCTGTTCCCAGATCATGTAGTAGTTTTTTAATTTTCTTTATAGGTATATTTAAACATGGAGTGTTCAAAAAAACGTTTCTTCTTCCTAATACATATTTTGGGTTAATATTATTTTGAGAATGGCTTCATCTTAAGTAAGCCGAATCTAAATTCAACTTTTAAAATTTATTATGTTTTAAACTATTTCGTGGAGAAGACTAAAAGCTTTTATTCAACCCTATTTATTAACATTCAACTCCACTAAAAGAAAATACTGGACACTTTCGAAGATTTAATAAAGCGAGAAATTATAAGCCACAACCCGCAAGGTATTAGTTTATTTAAAAGCTATAACTTTTCTACTCTGTTGCCTATCGTATTGGCAATTTACCTGTAACATGGTTATAAATTGAGATAGAAAGATACGGTTTTCAACAAAATCTTTTAAAAAATGTTGTCTATGTGGCAAAATATCTAATAATTTTCTAAATTAAATTCTCGATTCTTATTTTCGATATTTTTAAGTATTTTTAACCAAAACATTTTGCTGCAAGGAGGTATTATTTTATAATTTTTAAATCCAAAAACCTGTCCATAAAATGATTAGCAGTTAAACATATTAATTTCCCTTATATACTGATTATATAGAATCTATGACTTTGCTATGCTAATATATTATTTTATGTTCTTCTATTCTGGTACAACATGAAGATGAAGGTTTTTTTGAAAAGTTGAAGTGTTTTGACTTACTTACTTGACTTGAAGTGTTGAGACTTACTTATATATGGTGTCTCTAAAAGGCCTGCACAAAACGCTAAGACATATTCCTGAGACCAAAATAGGACAATTTAACCAAAATTAACTCTATCCAAAAGTGCTTCGTTAATGCCCTATCGAATGTCAAAGATCTTCAAAAGATTTCTATTTTTCTAAATAACAAAAGTTTGCTTTTAGCAATGGGGGTGAAATTTGGGATTTCCGTACTAAAAAAATAGTTTTTTAGCAACATTTTTTTAATAGTGGGTGTTACGTAAGTGATCAAGATTTGATCATCTACGTGTAAAGAAGCTCAAGTTTTTTAAAGGTTGGGTGAATATTTTTCTAACTTTTTCTACAGATAGATATTCTAATTTCTAACTTTTTTTGTCTGTTGTTCGATCTCGCTATCTACCATAGTTTAGGCAAAAAAACTTATTTGATTTGCATGCCATTCACTGCAGCCATACATTATGGTTAGGACTTTGCCGAGATATATTTTCATGCATGATGGGACACCCCTTCATTTCACATTAATTATGAGGCCGAAGAATTTCGTTGATGTACCGAAACGCTGTCAATCTAGGAGTTGGTACAATCACCAGATCGGTGCAACCATCATAGATAACGCCTCCCCAAACCACGACAGATCCGCTGTTGAAATTGCGCGTCGGGTTGACGCGATTGCGATCCAATCGCATTACTCGACGACGCCATACGCGAATTCGTGCGTCAGAATGGAAGAGGCAAAAGCAGCTTTCGCGTTGAACAAGACCATTACCTCGTAGTCCAATGTCGGTAATGCATACTGCATTCTCTCCTAGTGATGCCGGTGCGTCAAGTGAGAAACATTAGCTCTAACACGAGTACAAAGTTGACCTTCATGTAGACTATTTCGTACCGTCCTATCGGATATTCATAGAATCAAGTCCATGTCTGCTGCAATCATGTGAGCGCTTGTCACAGGATCCCGTCGAGCTGCATTCACAAGTCTTCGGTCCTCGCGAGGTTGGTAGAATGAGGACGATTAGATCCTTGACGACGACGAAAAGTTCCCGTCCCTCAATGCCGGGACCACATACGAGATACAACACTATGGCAAACCCCAATATCTCAAAGCGATTGGTCGCATACTAACTCCTAGCTCCAAAAGAGCAACAATTTGTGCACGTTGAATGTCCGTTAAATACGACATTGTAACGCTTCGAATAACTTTGTGGTACTGATTAATTTCAAAACATTAGTAAAATAAAAATCAAAACATTAATTTAGACACTTGCACATAGGGTTAACGGTGGTGTCGTCGGATACACGTTAAAAAATAAACGTTAATAAAAGAATGTTTTTAATAATTAAAAACATTTTTCGACATTTTTCAAAATTTTTTAAATTTGGAAAGAAAAGATTCAAACTCATGCGATAATAATATCGCTCGCAGAAGAGAAAAAACACCCGACAAAATGCAGGGTGAATCTCAAAAATTCATAACTTCGCGCCAAATAATCGTAGGCACTCGAAGTTTTGAAAACTCTACAGAAAAAGAACTGAACTTTATTGTCCTGGCAGTCAATTGAATCCTTTTGGTACACCGTACAAGCTGTTAAAATTTGACATTTTTCTAATCAATTTTCTTTTCTTCGGGGAGGCGGGAGGCGAAAAGCTTAAACATATCATTCGCCCGCACAACCTTAAACTAGACACTTCAGACCTTTTAGCATGCAAAGGGTCATCCATTTTCATCCAAAATCCGCCAAGTTATGACGGTTTGAAATTTTGATATTTTTGGTGCGTTTTCAAATGGTGCATTTTTTTCCTCGAGAGTACAAATATTATACATAGATAGTATCAATTTTTTCCTATGCTCCATTTGAAACGAATGTGGTGTCTCAAAAAGTAAACAAACAAATACATAAACGTCAACGAAATCTCAACAAAAGTGCAGTAGAAACACTAAAATGAGACTTCGGGATTTCGGAGCCGAAAAATTTTTTTGTGCATTTTTATGATTTTATTTTCCAATTCGGGCTCCTCTTGCCGTTGGGCCCTAGGCACGCGCCTATTGCGCCTAATAGTAAAATAGGCCCTGGTCGCATTACCTGTTGAAAGACCATTCCAGTTTTTAAAGCATGTGTACTAAGATTGACAACACAAATACTTTATTTTAGCATTAAATGTGTGACAGAAGTTGTGTACAAAAATATAAAAGTATTATTAAAGAATGTCAAGAAATAAGAAATGTCGATTTTAAGATTGAAATCTTTTAGTGTTATCAACACAAAAAACTATAATGCCGAATATTTATGGCCATTTGCACTAGCTTCTGTTAATCCTAATCGAAGATTAATTACCATATACATTACGTTTATCAAGACGTTCATATCCATAATAATTAGGGCTAGCGCGCACTATGAACTTTTTTTTGTCCAACAGTTTAGTCGACCGAGTGAGATATGTTGCAACATACGGAGAAGCACACATTTACTCAACTTTCCTGTTGAATCTTGTCACAAACCAGAATACGACTGAACTGTTGGCCGACACACCTGGATTTGAATATCTCTGTGCGCACTAGATGATTAGATAGGCACGGAACTTCGCTTGGATACTCTTTACTGTGTTTAAAAATCTCTGCGTACATTGTGGCACAATGTGACTGGACCAAGAATTTATTTATTGCTTATAGAAGGTCCAATAATTTTTAATACTTCGTCAAAACTTGTGATACTCATTCTATGGAATCCCAAAAATCTCTCAAATCCTCGTAGAGTTTTTGATACTGTCCCTTCAGTAAGCGTTGGCAGGTTATTGGATGAACTCAATATCTTCTGTTTTGATTTTCTCGGTGTCTAATAACTAACACCGCGAAGGAAACTACCTCTACCAAATTCATTTTGAGAATGGAATACATGACACGACACAACAGTTCAGTTCGTATGCGCGCTCAACTCGGACAAGAAACAGTTTCGTTCGTTAATGCGCCCAGATTCTACTTTTCTCGACCGAACTGTCGAAACTGTTGAACAGTTCAGTTGATAGTTCGTGCTAGCCCTTAAACCAAGTTAATTTAATTTGACAAATATACAGAAGTCAGTAAGAAAAATCTCGTGTATCACGTGCTGAGAAACTACTTTGCAAGTACCCGTATTTGTACAAACCAGACACATAGTATGCCCCCAGATGCGGTACAACAAGAGGAAAAACTTTTTTATTATTGATTTTATAACAAAAAGTCATATTCTATAAAAATTTTTGCTCGATTCAAAACTACTAAAAAGTATAACGGAATTTCTATTTTACTTATAATAAAATAAAAATTTAAGAAACTGCATTTTTTCTAAGGAAAAAACGACCAATGTAAGTCTTATATTTTTTATCATGATGTCTTGCTTGAATCAATGCAGTAACAATCATCACAATGATTTGATTTTTTTTACCTGGAGCTTATTGCAACTTAAATTATATATTAAAAGGTTTTTTCATAATTTTTCTGATTTGCTTTTTCTATTTTTTCAATATTTTATGGTAATCTGAAAGAACTATTAGCATTTGAATTCAATAAGGAGAGTACTGCCACCTAATTACCTAAAGTACATATGCATACTCGTATTAAAAATTGGTCAAAATTTCAAATTCGCGATACGACATCCACTAATAAAATAGTTAGCATAACCCTATCAAGTTAAAAGAGTTACTGAAGTTTATCGACTGATATTCAATTGCAGATTGTACTACCACCACTTGTAAAAGAGCTAGTCACGTGCTTGCGCTGTTGCCGATGACTGACTGACGACCTTACATGCGAACAAAGAAATTTAAACGTTACGCGTCTTCAGCATTCGATGATTTAAAGAGGAAGAAAGATGCATAATACAGCAAACGTCTTTTCTTAATTATTGAGTTTGTGGGTTCTGAGGGGTGTATTGGTGGCTTTTCAGACCTTGATCAGCTGAGCTACAGCGCTCTTAACAGTCTTTTTGTTGAGTCAACAATAAATAATTTTTGAACAAGAAACTTTTGAATCAACATTTTCATTTCTTACAGTGTATACATTTATCATGTTTGTTTAAATATTCGGAGTTTGTAGATTCGGGAATAGTGATGAAATTATCACTTATACGAGTATCATCGTTGGTTCCACCAGCACTGTGCACCGGGGGCATATACAGTTCAAGCCAAGCAAGGTAACAGCAATTTTGGAAACCTACCACTCATGAGGCAAAAGAAGGCATTATTTTACACGTGAAGGTATAAATATATTGTATTATATCATAAAGTAATAAGTATGTCAACAATAAATAATTTTTGAACAAGACATTTTTGAATCAACATGTTCATTTCTCTCAGTGTATACATTTATCATGTTTGTTTAAATATTAGGAGTTTGCAGATTCGCGAATAGTGATGAAATTATCACTTATACGAGTATCATCGTTGGTTCCACTGGCACCAGGAGAAAATGCAGTTCAAGCCAAGCAAGGTAACAGCAATTTTGGAATCCTACCACTCATGAATCAAAAGCGGGGATTATTTTACACGTGAAGGTACAAATATATTGCATTAAATCAAAAAGTAATAAGTATCTTATTCATTATTTCTGTTACAGAATCCTGGCGCACTAGAAGAATGTGTAAACATAAAGAAGACTAAAATAAAATAGCCAAGTTTGGATTGACCTTTCAACAGTTCATTATATGTTTGTAGTAGTGAGTCGTTCAATAACAGACATTCAAAAGGTTTATGTTGCCTATTTCAATAATACTTGATAAATATTATGTTGATGTTTCATTTATTAAATGATTTTCATTAATTATTGGCTAATTTCACGCCAAATCACCAAATCATTTGCTTCAAGCTCAGAATTTTTTCAAATTTTTTTCTTGTATACACATATACATATGAAATGACATTAAATTAGTTTTTTCAGATTTCTTGGATGAAAACGGCCGAAGATTTTTTGAAAATTTTGATATCTTTGCAAATACTGCTATCCTACACTCCGCATCATCTGACTTATTGTCATTACTCTGTGTTTTCCGAGTTATCTGGCTCATCCAGGTGTCAGATTAAAGCTAGTTTTTAGATCTTTCAGATTATATCAAGAAACGTTCAAAGACATTGCACAGTAGAAAAGCAAATTTTGGTGTTTTACAAATTTTTACATTGCTCCTGTGAATATCACACCTTTGAATCTTGTTTTATAGAAATACCTTAGCATATACGTGGCTTGGTTAAAAAATAAAAAGGGTGTTCTTTGTAGTTTTAAAAAAATTATTTTTGAAAAAATTTGTTCTCAGAGCCTCCTCTTTTTCTACTGTTCAATGTCTGCTGCACTGTTGATATACTCTGAAAGATCCAAAAACTAGTTTTAATCTGATACCTGAATTAGCCAGATAACATAAAAAATAAGGGAGTTATGACAATTTTAGCCAGATGATGCAAAGTGTGGGATAGCAGTATTTTCACCCAAAAAATTAATTTAATGTCATTTCATGATTCAAGGGTATCTGATCAGAAGGACGAATTGTAATTTTTTTGTTTTGTAAGGCATTAATCTGGCCATACAAAACATTCGCCCGTTTTGAGAGACAAAAGGTCACAAATTTGGTGATACGCCCCTCAAATCTGATGCCCTTGAATGTATCTATGCAAGGAAAAAATTTGAACAAAACTGAGGTATCGAAGCACGGTCATGTTTTAAAATTAGGTGATGTGGCATGAAATTAGCCTATTACTAATGTAGAAAAATATTTTGTATCTGTAAATTTGAAATAAAACACATTAAAGGTAAATCAGATGTTTTATTGTCTAAAAAGAATGGTGAAGTTTTGTGAACAAAACATGATTTCATTCAACTTTTATAAATAAATTAAAAGAAGTAACAATAAATTTTATTAACAATTTGATTTAGTTGTGACATGCATACTTTAATTATGAATATTTTGTTTTCCTTGAGGTAAATAATAATTTTTTCACTACTAGCTTTAAAACATACTATTATCTAGTCTGTTGTCACCTTGTGAAGTTAGTTTTCTTGCCTAGTGGTAAATAATTTTTTATTATTGACTACTAGTCAATAATCCAGATTTTAGTGTAACACGGGGCAAAAATACATCCCATTATACACTGGCATCCAGGAAAAAATCCGTGATCGCGATAGTACGTTTTTTATGTGAGAAGAATAAAAGGAATAAAAGTACTAGTAGTGAAAAAAATAATATATACACCACGGTTGTGAAGTGTTTTCTAGAGCCTCTCATCTTATATCCCTCGATGCTGCGCATCTCGGGATCTAATAATGCTCGGCTCTAGAAAAAACTCTTCACAACCTTGGTATATAATATACTATTAATTTCTTTTTTTCACTACTAGCTTTAAAACATACTATTATCTAGTCTGTTGTCACCTTGTGAAGTTAGCCTTCTTGCCTAGTGGTAAATAATTTTTTATTATTGACTACTAGTCAATAATCCAGATTTTAGTGTAACACGGGGCAAAAATTCATCCCATTATACACTGGCATCCAGGAAAAAATCCGTGATCGCGATAGTACGTTTTTTATGTGAGAAGAATAAAAGGAATAAAAGTACTAGTAGTGAAAAAAATAATATATACACCACGGTTGTGAAGTGTTTTCTAGAGCCTCTCATCTTATATCCCTCGATGCTGCGCATCTCGGGATCTAATAATGCTCGGCTCTAGAAAAAACTCTTCACAACCTTGGTATATAATATACTATTAAACTAGCCAACCTTGCAATAAAATTTTTATTAATGTAAAAGAACAAAAAACTTGGTTGTTACAAATAATCCCGAATTATGAAGAAATAATCCGAAGAATGAAACAATTCTGAAGCATACTTACGGGAAGACGGCCTATATTTCCTACAACCTAAGATTTAGTTGATCTAAATAATTAGTTCTATGTTACAACTATTTTACTTATGTTATGGCAAATAAGCCATAGGTTGTAGGAATTATATTTAGTTCTGTGAAACAAACAACATATTTGACTTAACTTTCCGCTTTGTTTCTTTAGAAACACTTTTATTTCAGTTACATAATTCTTGACTCTACTAAATTATTGCTTAATTGTAATATCGAAGTTAAGCCTTTGGTTCATATAACTGTATCTTTGTTTCGCCGCATTCAACTTTAATATTTGTTTACCTCAAATAAATTTTAAGCAGTCGTTACTTCTAGCGAGTGCTGACTAACTCGGTTCTATAAAAATGAAGTCTGACTGTTTTTTTGAGAAACTATATTCAATAAATTAACACTGTACCAAATTCCAGCTTTTTCAAATCACTTTTTTACATTGACCTCATTTTGAAGACATGCGACCACAGCATTGGTGCTGATGCAACGCGTTCGACCATTACGCTGCCTGACGACTGCATTCCAGTTCTTTATTACATAAACTGCTTAGTGATCAATTTTCAGCTTTTAGAAAACACTTAGATGACGTTACTTCTTGTTACAACTTTCAAGCTGCGCTGACGCCGACTGTCCCCATATCCGAGTTTATTTTGTGTAGGATATTTATCTACACCCTCAATATAAGCTAATATTAAAACATTAGCCTTTACAAAACTCTTACACTTTTTGGTCGCCAGCTCCTGGGCTATAAGTCTGAGACATCGAAATACGGCTCTAGTCGATTTGGCATGAAATTAGCCTTTAATCTTTCAATTACAAAGACAGTATTGTTAGGTTACGGGCATCCGAAAATACGAAAATTATCAACGATACAAAATGAATCCCGTACCTTCGACGACAATAAGTGGACTGTATTTCGAAACGATAAATTAAATGCCAATAAAAAGAATTTATAAGGTTAATGATAAAAACCCATAAAGGCACTTGCCTTAAATGGCAATGTTCCTGCAATCCCAATTCTCCCGGTTTCCCAATTTACCCCAATTTCTAGTATTTGCGGCCCCAAACGATGTCCGAAAGAATGATTGTATTCCCGTAGTCCAAATCGAATGATGGTTTCCAATTATTTTCAAATTATCAAATCCTTTTATCACCTCACGAAGAGTTCCGAAAAACACTCACAAATAAGTCATCCTACATTTATTTCCGTACTTTCAGTTTCATTAACACGTAATCGTGTTATTTTCGGACACTGTACTTGCAAATGTACTGTTAATATTTGGTAACGTTTTATTTGCCCAATCAAACAATCTTATGGAGTTTGAATCGGATTTTCAATTCTTTGAAGACTAGCCCTAGCAGCTAATCTTGTAAAAGTTCCACCCAAACCATCACACGGTCCTTTGCCATGCGACGTCGGCAAGAAGTGCCATTCTGCTATTATTCCAAAGTCTTATAATAAATAATAGTCGATTATTATATTTTTAGTTTTCTTTTCGTTTCTCTCATACTCACTGACAGGAGTCTATGACAAAACGCCGAATGGACAAAATGCCGAATGGACAAAACGCCGAAACGGTCCGTGGACAAATCGCCGAATCTTGGTCAAACCGCCGAAAGGAATATCTGGAGAAATTGCCGAACGCGATCAAAACACCGAATCTCATGTGTGGACAAATCGCCGAAAGTGGACATAACGCCTAAACACATCTGTAGACAAATCGCCGAAAGTGGTCAAAACGCCGAAAGGACTATCTGGACAAATCGCCGAACGCGGTCAAAACGCCGAAATTCATCTGTGGACAAAACGCCGAAAGTGGTCAAATCGCCGAAACATATCTGTGGACAAAACGCTAAAAAATATAAATACTACTGAAAAATATTACGTATCAATATTGGATCTTTAATTTTAAAAAGCATCTTGCAAAAATATTAAAAATACGATAAAGAAAATGTAGTATGTAAGAGTATTGCTTAAAATGATATTGCGAAAAACGTTGATACTACTTAAGGTCCAAGTGTACCCAAAAAACGTGTGTTGTTTGTTTAATAGATAATATAATAATGTGATAACTTTGGTTTTAAGATAATAGTCTAGAAATGTTAAAAACTTGCTTACCTAACTTGTTTTGGAAAAAAAATTTTTTAATTAAATTATTTCACATGTTATACGTGAAAAATTAATTTTGGAGAAACTGTACATTCAAAATTAATCAAAATAATACCACTTAAGTTTCATAGTATTTGAACTATTTTCCCAAAATGTTAAGAAAATGATATGTCTAGGGACTAAACTATTACCTCCTTTTTGCCAAAAGTTTTTTTTAGTCGCTAGACATACGATTTTCTTAAAATTCTGGGAAAATAGTTCAAATACTATGAAATATAAGTGGTATTATTTTGATTAATTTTGAATGTACAGTTTTTCAAAAATTAATTTTTCACGTATAACATGTGAAATAATTTAAATAAAAAATTTTTTATTCCAAAACAAGTTAGGTAAGCAAGTTTTTAACATTCCTAGACTATTAACTTAAAACCAAAGTTATCACATTATTATATTATTTATGAAACAAATAACACACGTTTTTGGGTACACTTGGACCTTAATTTACACATCCTAAACTAACATTTGTAAAAAAAGTTCTGGAAGTAAGCAAATAAAAAAACAAATATTGTATTTAATGTTGTAGTAAGTAGTAACATTTGTCACTACTCTTTTACTGATAGATACCTGCATCCTTTAATATCATTCAACGGAGGGCATTTACGGGCATTTATTAAACCAAAGCCAAGGTGTTCCAAATAGCGGTGAAACAATAATGTTAGTTTGTCAGTTTCAATTTACACCCTTTACTTCAGGATTTGGTATAGATGCTAAATTCACTTTCTTAAATTAATTAATGATTTGCATGTAAAGTTATTTAGCGTTGGGATTTCAGAAACTCACACGACAGACAGAAAAAGAAGATTTAGGAAAAATTTGTTCGACTTAGTACTGCCTTGTCATTATAATTATCATAAAAACTACACCCTATTGAAAAAATAGTGATATATTAATATAAAGAGGAAACAATTGTCTATAATTTACGTCAAATAAGTTTTTTTGTACATTTAATAACAAACATGTAAGAGAGCGATAAAGTTAATTATTTTATTCGCACCCAGAAACAGCTTCTTTTAAATGTATCTGCTGTAACGAACTTACGAACGAACGAAGCTCTGTCAGGGGCACACACCAGACCTATAACTGGGTGATCGGAGTGGCAAAACCGTTTAAAAACCAAGTCCCGCCACATCTGAGGTTGGATTCGATCGGGCAGTGGCCCCAAACCTGGCTCGGTGAAGGAACTTATGAAGGTATGCAAGAGGACAGGAGGGTTCCGATGTACTGACCTAGGTTGGGGGAATAGTCCTAATGCTGGACGAAGCACTTGATCCCGTATGAAAGAGGACGGGGCGTGCTGGCGGTTGAGCACGCATTACGTTAATCGCTCCGGTACTAACCTGGATAGCTAGTAGAGGGTGGATAGGCAACCTAGCTCCGACCACTGAATTACTGGGAGCAATTGCTACGCAATTGCGCGCTGATTGAGCGTATCTCAATTACTTCCTCCTAAGGGAAGGAAGGTGGGGGTATGTTAAGACGGGTACCCTACGTAAAACAATTACGAAATCATGTATGCAAAACCATACCAGCATTGGTGAAGATGATGATCGTTAAAGTGGAACCGGAAGCTTATAGCACTCCTGTGGAGCAGTGTGTACCAGTTTTCCGAGATGCCAAATGTATGGATGATGTTCCGAGACCATTGTCCAACAACCATGCTGGAAGATTAGTACGTATGATTACTAGATCGTGCAAAGGCCTTGATGGAACGGAATTGAAGAAGGTTGCGACGCCCTTCGGTCGGAGAATGTTGGTAGATGCGGCCTGGGGCGCCAGTACTTTTTATCGAGAGTACACTCGTCAGCGGCGGGGCCCAAGAAGGGCCCCATAAAGAAACGGTCTCCAGGGCTCCTCGTCCAGGTTTAAACACTCACAGTTACGGTATTGTTATTATTCTTCAAATAAATAAAACTACCACTTCAGCAAACTTTATTAATTCTATTAATCACAATATCGAGCGGTACAGATATCAGCATCAAATAGCCAAATTACCATGCCAAGCCAAATTACTTTGGTATGGTATGGTATTCGGTACGGTAGTGTTCGGTTCGGTATGGTCTCGTCTGAAGTGGTTCTGATCGGTTGGTTCGGTATTCGGCTTCTTCTATTTGTTCTCTTTATTATAGCGGAAAGAGACTGAGCTAAATGTCCGACGAGCCAGCTTATATACCCACCAAAATAAGTGGGGCTGCGCGTTGAGCGAGAGAGTGCCAACGGCTAAGAGGGAAAGGACGGGTGGGAACGCGAGACTTGGCTCCTCGGAGAAGAGCGAGGTCACGCGGCGAAACTTTCATGGCAATTTTATATAATAAATACATATACAATAGCGTTTACTGTCTCCAGCCTTACTGTGTGGAACTCCATAATCATGAAATATAATCAAATTAAAAGATTAATTTAAAGTTTCACAAGTTTTATTAGTTTATCTTAACCTAAATAAAACTTGTGAAATTTTAAATTAATCTTTTAATTTGATTATATTACGTATACAATAAATAATTAAATCTTGACATAAGTAACTTCGTTACAAGGTACATGACTTGGTTCTTTAGGAAATCCAGACTCGTCCGACACCAACCGAGATGTCTACCTTTATCAAAGCGAGCAGAAACCGAGAACATTATCACCGCATATGGAATACCAAGGGATCATTGAGCAATTAAGCAACCCCTGGGCATCACCGGTAGTCCTGGTCAGCAAGAAGGATGGCTCAACGATATTATATGTCGACTATAGACAGCTCAACAGCGTGAGCAAGAAGAACAGCTATCCCCTACCACGCATCACTAAAATATTAGATACACTATCTGGCTCACGATAGTCTTCAACTTTGGACTTGAAGATTGCTTATTGGCAAGTCGGATTGTGGGAGTCCACGAATATGCCTTTTGGCGTATGTAATGTGGCCGTGTTCGAGCGTATGTTGGAAACCATTTCGAGAGAACTGTCCTGTTTTGAAGACTAAGTAGAGCCAATCTGAAATTAAGTCCGAAACAGTGACACATATTCCGAAAGGAACTGATGTAGATCGGGCATGTCGTATCACAAAACAGACTGGCAGCCGATCCCGATAACATCCGAGCAGTTCTAGAGTGGCCGACGCCGAGAGACAAACACCAAGACCGTAGCTTTCTTAGATTATGTTCCTATTACACGCGTTTCGTTACTGTATTTGCCAATATAGCGAAGCGGCTGGCAAATATACCGGAAGATGGACGAGAGTATGTTTGGAGCGGGGAGTGCGAAACGGCTTTATATAATATTAAGCCGATATTAAGCTACCCACGGACGAATGGGAAGTTACTCGACACGGGCGCAAGCAATCTGGTCATAGGGGATGTACTTTTTCAGATACATAAACAGGATGGACAAGAAAAGGTCATAGGCTACTTCAGCAAGGTTCTGCCGAAAGTCAAAAGAAATTATTTCATGGCCAGGAAAAATTATTAGCTGTCTTTGAAGTTTGTTGAACACTTTTATAAACACCTGTACAAACGGAAATTTTTGTTGAGGACGAACCATGCCGCGTTGAAATGGCCTCTGCAGTTCCGTAACTCTAAGGGGCAGACCGCAAGGTAGATTGAGCAATTACAATAATATAATTTCGACACGGAACATTTGGTTAACTAATTAACACACAAGAAGAATGATCACTAAACGAACTTATGATAAATAATCTTAAGGTCCAAGTGTATCCAAAAGAAATTTAACGGTACATTCAAAAATTCGAAACAAAATCACAGTGGATTTACTTATATTGTAAATAACTATACCAAATTTTAAAAAAATCATTACAAAGGGACCATTTAGACACCCAAATACGGTGCATAAATCTAACTGCATAATTAATAATCGTTGTTTTTTCATAAATAATATAATAATGTGATAACTTTGGTTTTTAATTAATACTCTAGGAATGTTAAAACTTGCTTATCTAACTTGTTTTGGAAAACGTTGTTTATTAATTAAATTATTTCACATTTTTTACGTGAAAAATTAATTTTACAGAAACTGTACATTCAAAGCCAACTAAAAAAATACCACTTAAGTTTCATAGTATTGGAACTATTACCCAAAATTTAAGGAAAATCTCTAGCGACTAAGTTATTGTCAACAAACTTGCTTTTTGCCAAAAAACTGCCTTTTTTGGCAAAAAGTACGTAATACGTCGGTGCTAAACATACGATTTTCTTAAGACTTTGGGAAAATAGTTCAAATACTATGAAACTTAAGTGGTATTTTTGGGTTAACTTTGAATATACAGTTTCTCTAAAATTATTTTTTACGTAAAACATAAATGTGAAATAATTTTATTAAAAAACGTCGTTTTCCAAAACAAGTTAGGTAAGTAAGTGTTTAACATTCCTATTATTAATCCTATTATCCTATTAATTCCTATTATTAAGTATTAATTTAAAACCAAAGTTATCACATTATTATATTATTTATGAAAAAGAGAACACACGTTTCTTGGGTACACTTGGTCCTCAACTTAAAATAAGTAATCTCTTAACTTAAAATAAATCATCTCAGAGTGTTAAATATAACACTACGAGATTATTTATTTTAAACGCACAATTATATTTTATTTCCATTGAGGTCTATTTCTTTTTACTTATGGTAGCATCCATGAATCGGACGATGGGCAAATATTTGGCTAAAGTCGTCTACTAGCCGTTACTCTGAATCGAGCTTTTCCGGTCTCGGAAAGCGCATCCATAAATTTACCAAAGGTCGGCTAGTTATCTACAGGGCTTTTTCTATTGGCTGTCATTCCAGCCTCATCTTCCTGGTCCTGATCCAGGACTACGTTAATATTCCCTTCATATAGCGCCAAACCATGGGAATGTACTACCTTTGGTTTCCCTCTTAGCAATTTCTGGATGCGCTAGATACAGGCATTTATTCGTTTCTTCACCCGGTATGGGTCGTCCCAATTCCGCTGTAGCTCTTCGCGTATTGTATAGCGAAACCAAACCCCCATCTTATGATCCTCCTTTATGAGCTCTCACTTCCTACATAGTTTTCATCTGGTCACTCGGGAGTTGGCTATTCTTTTGGGTCCGGTCGTGAATATCCTCCTTACTTCTAACTTCTTTAACTCGATGACGTAATTATTTCCAGCTACCTCATGCCCCACAGGTCGTACACCTGTCTGTCTATTAAAATTGGTCTATAAGACCAACCTTAAATTTTATATTGATACTCTTAAAACCTAGAGTTCATTCATTCGACGATGTCCTTTAGTATTTTAGGGACTATTAAACTCTCACCCACGCACTATGCTCTGCTTTTCACTGCACTACACAAGCTGGAATGGTTTGATCCTCTTCAATCTTCGAACAATATGTTGATTGTCCAATAGCTGAAGAGCTTCTGCGTTTTCGTGTAGGTGAACCCTGGCTTGCTGTTTGGCAGCAAGCATTTTGATCTTTTCCTTGTCGATTGGGATGTTGAGGTCTCGGTGCAAATCAGAGTTAGGTATGTACCAAGGAGTGCCACAGGTGTACATATCAAACGGTAATAATCGTAACTTGCGTCCAAACATCATATAAGCTGGCGACTGTTCGGTTGTTTCTGAACCAATGCGTGATAAGCCATTAGGAACAGATGCAGATATTGATCCCAGTCTCTTTGATAATCGGCTACTGCTTTAATCAAAAGAAACAGTAGATGTTCACAAATCTAACTTTTCCTTTTATTTTCAGATTAATAAAATACATAACAAAATAATCTTTCAACTTTTTATATAATGCAATAATTTTTTTTTAAAAAGCCTCCATTGAGAGGCGAAACGTTAAAAAAATGAATGTATACATGTTTCATTAAAGGCTGCCAGTCCTCAAAAAAGTAAAATAAACAAAAAATAAATTTATTAACTTTAATCAAATATTCTACCATTGTTTGATTCCTATGTTCTACCATTCCGCCAGACTGCCAATCTATGGGTGTGGTCTGAGGCTTGTAATCTCGTTGAGCCATCCTTCTTGCTTACCAGGACTACCGGTGATGCCCATGGGCTGCTTGATGGCTCAATGATCCCTTGGTATTCCATATGCGGTGATAATTTTCTCGGTTTCTGTTCGCTTTGCTAAATGTAGACATCTCGGTTGGTGTTGGATGGGTCTGGGTTTCATAAGAACCAAGTCCCGAACCTTCTTCAATTCCGTTCCATCAATGCCTTTGCACGATCTAGTAACAATAGCCTCCGAAGATCATTCACACACTGCTCCACAGGAGTGCTATAAGTTTCCGGTTCCACATTAACGTTCATCATCTTCACCAATGCTGGTAGTGTTTTGCATACAGAAAGTAAACCACTCCATTTTGGTCTGGTGAATGTACAACATGTTCAATTATTATAACTCGTATTATAAATGCAAAAAGAAGAAAAAACAATGATATTTATATAAATATAATGTTTTAATGTAGTTTTTAAGGAGGGTATTTTAGTAACACAATTTAGTTTTATATTTTTTATCCTTTAACACGACAATCATTAATATATAACAATGACATTACAAGTTTGATTTTTTATCATTATAAAATTTAATATAAAAACACCTAAAACATTTAAAAGATGCCTGAAGATGGCCTTGTAAATAATTATACAGCTAATAAGGCCGAAACAATTGTAGCAAACTAATGTAAATTAATAAAGATGTTTTGGATGGACTTTGGGAAAAACTTATTATTATTATAGTTTTTATTTTAATCACAGAAAGTAAACCAGTTGGTTATATTGGACCATTAGCCCATTAGGTTTCCGACTGCGCTCAACTTCTTTCCATAGGCCTCAATGGAAATAATTATGATAGAATTGTGCGTTTAAAATAAATAATCTCAAAGTGTTAAATAAATAGGTAAGTTCCTTTAGTGATTAGTCTTCTTGTTTGTTAATTAGTTTGTTAATTGTAGAAATTTTTCTGTGATTAAATAATTCACACGAAATCCTAGTTTAAATTAAAGAGTTCGTTACAGCAGATACATTTAAAAGAAGCTGTTTCTGGGTGCGAATAAAATAATTAACTTTATCGCTCTCTTACATGTTTGTTATGAAATGTACAAAAAAACTTATTTGACGTAAATTATAGACAATCGTTTCTTCTTTATATTAATATATTACTATTTTTTCAATAGGGTGTAATTTTTATGATAATTATAAAGCAGTACTAAGTAGAACTAATTTTTCCTAAATCTTCTTTTTCTGTCTGTCATGTGAGTTTCTGAGATCCCAACGGTAAATAACTTTACATGCAAATCATTAATTAATTTAAGAAAGTGAATTTAGCATCTATACCAAATCCTGAAGTAAAGGGTGTAAATTGAAACTGACAAACTAACATTATTGTTTCACCGCTATTTGGAACACCTTGGCTTTGGTTTAATAAATGCCCTCCGTTGAATGATATTAAAGGATGCAGGTATCTATCAGTAAAAAGTGTAGTGACAAATGTTACTACTTACTACAAAATTAAATACAATATTTGTGTTTTTTTAGTTGCTTACGTCGAGAGACTTTTTTTACAAATGTTCGTTTAGGATGTGTAAATTAAGTAGTATCAACGTTTTTCGCAATATCCTTTTAAGCAATACTCTTACATACTAAATTTTCTTTATCGTATTTTTAATATTTTTGCAAGATGCTTTTTTAAATTAAAGATTCAATATTGATACGTAAGGTATAGTTTGGATAGTAAACATCTCTCTCTGTTTTAAATCTTTTTATATTTTTCGGCGTTTTGTCCACTGATATGTTTCGGCAATTTGACCACTTTCGGCGTTTTGTCCACAGATGACTTTCGGCGTTTTGACCGCGTTCGGCGATTTGTTCAGATAGTCCTTTCGGCGTTTTGACCACTTTCGGCGATTTGTCCATAGATGTGTTTCGGCGTTATGTCCACTTTCGGCGATTTGTCCACACATGAGATTCGGTGTTTTGACCGCGTTCGGCAATTTGCCCAGATATTCCTTTCGGCGTTTTGACCAAGATTCGGCGATATGTCCACGGACCGTTTCAGCGTTATGAACAAGATTCGGCGTTTTGTCCATTCGGCATTTTGTCCAGTTCCCACTGACAGACACAGTACGAGCGAGCGGCCTAAGTGGCCGCCACGCCGCAAAGCACTTACTGCGTACGAAGTAATTATTTTCATATAGATGAAATCGGTTGACCATTCTAAAAAAATATGAATTTTATATAAAATGAGACGAGGAATACGATGGTATTTTTTCAAATTTTTAAACTCAAGAATTTGACTCTAAATATGAAAAACAATATTTAAATTAACAATCACAGGTTAACAACAAATATAATATTAATTAATATTAAAATAAATATCTTTTCCCCAGTAGCACACCATATTTCTTTAATATTTAAAAAATATAAAAATAATATTATATGTGTTTTAAATATTTAAAAGATTAGGAAAGTATTTATAAAATATTGAAAATGAAATATTTAGAAATATATTGATATACATATTAAATAAATATGTTATTTGTGTGTAATTTTTAATATTTTGAAACATATATTAAACAAATATTTTTTTATTATGTTCTACAATAGATATCTATTGGAAACACAAAGAATTGTAGATCTTGCTTATAATCGTGCGCGATCGTGTGTCGTCGCGTATGTTCGTAGAAGGCAAGCAGAAGTCGATGTAACAACGCGACGCGTTTTGTCATCAGTTTTGTGTCTTTTTTGTCATTAAACTGTTTTATGTAGGTATATATTAATATTAAACCATAAAGTATTTACTTAAGATGTGATATTCTACTCCTACGAATAAAGAGAGCCTGCATATCCACTGAAACGCTGCTTAGCATCAAATGGTGATAATATTACAAATAACATGGTTATTCAACCAGCTACAGATGGCTGCGAGGTTGACAAAGGTATGATGATTAATCACGTACTAGGTATGTTTAAATTTATACTTTTTCTAACGGGTGATTATAAACCCTCGACATCTCAGTTGTGAGATTTAAAACGTATGTCTTATTACTCAAAAACAATAATTTTTTGAACGTCAAGTAAAGTACATTAATTTATTATAAGTCTAAAACAGTAATAAAACACATACCTTTTAAATTTCACAGCAACTGAGATGTGGAGGGTTTATAATCACACGTTACAATTTTAAATTTGTTTTCTAGAGTACAAAAGAAAAACCGAAAGTGACTTTCATCAGCTGAACTTAGTTTTTGCAAATATTGAATGAGCAAAGCCGACCACAGAAAATTCCTGATGATGATCAGAATTTCCACGAAGATTTTGAAGGAAGACTACCCATGAAGAGGGAAGAAGACATTGGTAAATGGGAAAGACGTCCAAGTACAAAGGATGACCAGAAAAAGATGGTAGGTACTTGGATGCACATCTTGCTTTTCTTATAACATATCTTATTATTTTCAGTTATCATTCCTTGTCCGAATTGGAAGTAAAAGAACAATATCAACACTATTGTAAAAAATATTTTAAAGAATCTTCACAGATTCTGTTCCTCCTTATATGTATGACTGGGAGGGAAAGAAAATGTTTTCCTCCTTAATAGTATCTGACTGTATCAAAAGTATGTTAAATCTTCATTGTTTTTACCGATACGATTATTATTATTATGTTATTAAATATTACAGAAGCAGCAACCCTAAGCCCAAATACTAAACAACCGAGCACGACATCATAGCAGCTATTAAGGATTGGTTAAGACATGCTTCGAGAAGATTAAACAACAGCTAGTAAGTGCTTTTTTTTACCAGCTTACCATACGTACAGAAAGCTCAAGGTGTCCACCAGTTATGGGACGTCTAGACCACCAGGAAAGAGGAAACGATTTCAGATCTAACTAATTTAAATTAAAGGACGTGATAAATAAATAAAGAAATAGAGAGGCGTTAAGAAGTGATAAAAGAGAACTTTTGATTTTAACTTTAATTATCTTGGTTGAAGTAACTTGTAAAAAATCTCCTGAGTTTTATGCTTGCATACTGTTTCGGAAATATTAAATTAATTTTAAAAAATGTTTAATATTGGCTAATCACATTTTATATTATTGGTCGCCCCACATAATGGTATTGGACTTGACTACATCAAATAAAGATTTTCTGAACAAGAATTATTTTTTCTTAAAATAATAAAACACTTCAATTTGTTGTAATCTTTGACTTTACACTAATATGGTGACTAGAAGTACAGATGATTCTAAAAGTCCTTGGTCAATATATAAATTTCCTTAAAATATGTTGCTGCGAGAGATCGACTATAACCCTAAATCTTTTTTTTATTCTTACAGAAAGAAGAATTAAGTCCCAAGACAAGCTTCCTGTTGAATAATTATCGAGTATTTATATATTTTTACTGAGTGAATAAATTCTTTTTGCTACAATATATCTTTTATTCCAGTCTTATTCCATGAGGTGGGAATTATATCCGTAATATACCAGCAAATATACTGCTATTTAATTTAATATTTCAGTTATAATATAATTATTGAAGTCTTCAGGATGGATGAGTAATTATTTTTTTATTGGATTGTCATGAATTAAAATGAGCTGTGAATATTTTTGTCAGGTGTATAATCCTTTTTGTGATACTACCTACATTTGCAATTAGAGAAGTAAAACCATTTTCTTGTTGACGGTCATTTTACCATTCCAAAAGAATATACATATTTTAATTCAAACCAAAGTATTTTATTACTTAGTGTAACTCTTATGCTAAATAAACTTCAAATGCAATTTTTGTCAAAAATTTTCTAACGTAACACTTGTTAGAGAATATGGTTTCATAAAGAGAGCAAAATTCTCTTTTTAGTAGAAGAACAACATGTATAGGGTTTTATTTGAAAAGTTTAAAATGACCAATGATCAACAAGAAAATGAGTAGTGAAAAGAAAATTGAAATTCATGTTGCTATAGAGCATAATTTCCTGTACAAAAATATTCTTAAAAACATTCTAATAATATTCCAAAAATATAAAAATAATATTCTAGGAATATATGAATCAGAAATATAACATTCATAAGATATCCTAACTGTAGTATGAACAAAAGATAACTCCATCAAAGGTGCCTTTGGAATTTTAAACTCGTGCGTATTATAACACCAGAAAATTATATCAAATTAATAACAACTGTTACTGTCAAAAGACTCTGATTATTTTGTATAATTTTCAGGTGTTATAATACACATGGCTTCAAAATCCCAACGGCACCTTTGATGGAGTTACTTTTTACTCATACTATAGAATGTTAAATAAATATTATTAAAATAATATTGAAGAAATATTTTAAATAAGATATTAGCCTAAATATTTAGGTGGATGTTGAAAAAGATATATTTTAAATATTTGAAAATGAATATTTATATAATATATTTGTGCTACTGTGGATATAACATTCATAAGATATCCTAACTAGAATGTCAAATAAATATTATTAAAATAATATTGAAGAAATATTTTAAGTAATATATAAGCTAAATATTTAGGCGGATGTTGAAAGAGATATATTTTAAATATTTGAAAATGAATATTTCTATAATATATGTGTGCTACTAGGGTTCATTGCCTTGAAAATGACCTACATACTTTACTCGATACGATGAACAGAAGTGGAGTTATTGCGATTTGAAAAAGGGCATAATCGACGAGTTGTGTAAAATTCCCCCCCCCTCTGTATTTTCGACAATATTCACGGGAAAAAAATACCGAAATACGTGTCGGTTTATTTTGTATAGGAAATGCGTAAACATTTTTTGAAGCAAATCAAAAATATGACCCCATATTACTTGTTCGAATTATAAAAGAATACCTCATATGGAGAGTAAAACTGCAAAGTTTAACAAAATATTCACATACTGTGGGTGGCAGTTGATCTCCCTCGAACCATTTAAAATCATACTGGCTAGGGTTCCTAAATATGAACTGAGCTGTGTGTTATTTAGAGTTAAGTCACGCATGTCAAATTTTCCTAGTGACATTTCATGTTTTGAAACTATTTATTAGAAGGTTGGTAATCATGAAAATTGGTTTAATAAATTAAACTGTCAATATGACAGTTATATAAATCTGAAATTTGATACAATTATTACTTTATTAAAAACTGTCGTAAAATTGATATATGTACTATAGTGCATTTAGAAATTCTCTACAAACAATAAATAAATGATAATGACATTAAGAAATTTTACATGCATAAAAATAAACATGACAGCATAACCTAAAATTTATAACTGACAACTGCTGAATGTTGTCACTAAAGTAAAAAGAGAGAAAAAAAGTATCTCTGTTTCAGACAGCTTAGTTTTGGCCTACAAAGAGATAGAATTTGACATCCGTGTCCTAACTTTAAAATAACACAGTTGAAGTTTTCATTTAGGAACTCTAATACTGGCTATCATTTAACACCCAACCATTGTCTTCTGAACTCAAAATTGTTGGCATCTCCAGATAATGGCGTATTTAGGGAGGTGGGGGGCTATCGAGCTGAAGGAAGGAGGCCGCTATACGAGGGGGCGTTTCTATATTCGCGGAATGAGGGGGTTGCTGAGGGGCGGGGCTTGGTAAACCAATCGTAAAGCTTGATGTCTTATTACTATAAATACCGAACTGGATTATTATTGAATTAGTGGTATTTGAGTTATTGTCATTTACACAAGTAAGAACGTAAAGCGTTTTTCAATATGAGTAAAGTTGAACATCATGCCGTTATAAAGTTCTTGACAAAATAAAGAAAACCAGTGCAAACCATTATAGAAGAGATGTCAGCGGTTTACCAGGACTCTTGTCCTAGAAAAGCCATGATATATAAGTAGTATAACCTGTTTAAACAAGGCACAGAATCACTGGAAGACGATCCGCACCCTGAACGTCCCATCGAGGTGACCACTCCAGAACTTGTGGAAAAAGTTGAAAATTTAATATTGGAAGATGCCCGTTTGAAAAAGAAACAACTTGCAGAAATGGTTGGAGTATCATATACAATTTTTCAAGTTTTGCTCGCTCATCTCGGTATGACATAGGTCTGTGCAAGATGGATCTCGAGAATGCTAACGACACCTTAAAAACACGAAAGAATGGCGTGTTCACGGGCGTTTTTGAAGCTCTGCGGGTGAAGACCAGGATGGAGTATTAAGTCGGGTTGTTACAGGAGATGAAACGTGGCTTCACCACTATGAACCTGAATCCAAACAAGATTCAATGCAGTGACATAAAAAAGATACACCCCAGCCAAAGAAGTTTAAAGTGCAACAGTCAGCTGGAAAGCTCATGGTGAGCATATTTTGGGATACTGAAGGAATCCTGCTCATAGACTACAAAGAAAATGGTGTCTCTATAACGGGAGAATATTATGTCACACTTTTAGAACGATTACGGGACTCCATCAAAGAGGAAAACTTGTAAAAGGTTTGCTGCTTTTGCACAACGTGCCTGTTCATCAAAGTCGAGTTGCACAAGCTATCCTGCACAAGGCAGACTCTCAGGAATTAAATCATCCACCCTACAGTCCAGACCTGGCCCCCAGCGATTACTTCCCTGTTTGTTCCCGAATATAAGAGAGTACTTCGAGAAAAAAAATTTTCGTCCGATGATGAAGTAAAAGCCTGCAGTTTCAACATATTTTGACGACAAAAATGAATTATTTTTTTTACTGGTACAAATAAATTAATTTAGTATATACAGTCGAACTTCTATATAACGAAGTCGGTAAATCCCGAAAAAAAATTCGCTATAGGGAAATTTCGGTATAAAGAAATATCACCTTTTGTAAATATTATTTTAATGCTTTAATTTTAATTCGAGTGATTCCGCAAACTGTAACTCCGTGTGTTTAATTAATTGTCTTGTTAATGGTGCATTTTTGTTGCCAATTAAATGCACCCACTTTAAAACTCTACTCTTCATCTACGTCGTCATAAACATAAGTTCTAGCACGTTTTGCTATAAGTTCACAAACTGATTTTTTATTACAGTCGATAAACTACTGGCAGGCATTCCAAACTTTGCCGCGAGGTGCTTCTTTTTTGTATACAGTTATCAATTTCCCGCAACACGTTGATTTTCTCAGTATTGATTAAACACTTTCACTTTGACTTTTTTTTGTACTACGGTGTAGGGCTGTTTACTCACAAAACTAAAGTTAAAATAAAAATTTGCAATGCAAGTTTTTAATTTTAAGTAAATGCTAATTGAATTTTAATCTTTCTTAGAGGGGTGGAATCTCCATTTAGACAAGTAACAATGTGTATACTGTATAATGCATCGAAGTTTAATCTTTCCTAGAACTCTCATTCAGGTAAATTTACAGAAATCCCCTGAAAAACAAGTTGTAAGAGGCCTTTTAATGACAATTTTAACCCTTCTTAGAACTTCCATTTAAACAAATTTACAAAATCCTTTTGAAAGATTTGCAGGTTTTTAAAAATGTGTGCAGGCTTCTTGGAAGATAGGTAAATTTATACTATTTTACTGCTGCTAATAAAGAAAGATTGATGCATAATACATACATTTACCTGGAAAAATTTATTTTAGTTTGGTCTAAAAATTTCGTTATATAGAAATTTTACTTCGTTATTTAGAGACACTTTTTGATGTATTTTTTCTAAAAGGGCAGTGTACAGCACAAAAATTCGTTATATAGAGATATTCGCTATATAGAAGTTCGTAATATGGAAGTTTGACTGTATAAGAAATGTATTAGAGTTAAGGGGAAATATATTGACAAAGAAAAATAATTCTTTGTTTTTATCTACTTTCCTTATCCCCCATTCCGCGAATCTAAAAACGCACCCTCGTATAACTGTCTCGCTCACACTAATATAGGAACGTTTTTCGGTCTGGCAGACAGTGAGACAGTTAAGTGATGGAATTTTGTTCTGGTTTCTTATATTACCTATCCTACATATATTTAATTTATTCTGTCAAAATTTCAACTTTTAAAATAACAAAAATGGTATTTTTTTAAAACATTTACAGCGTTCTGGCAACATTTAGGAGGGGGGAGTGTTCTGGCAATAATTTTTATAATTAAAGAATACTATCGAAAGCAACCTCCTGAAATTTCATAATTATTACTTTAAATAAATTGAATCTTATTTCTCACCCTCTTAGTAATTTTGGGGTAGCATACCCCGGCGGAAGGGGGCTGCCAGAATCGACTATTATTGTTCAGCAGGTATATAAGATTAGGTATCTAGATTTACATGACTGTTGAAATGACAACTCGAAATACTTTGCTGGTTTTCCTCTAAAAGAAATTTTGTCTTCACGAAGGCTATATAAAACAAGAATTTGGGAGTTTTTTATTTTCTATGTTATGGATAGCTTTTATGTTCTAATAGTTCTGTTAAAAAGTATTGTTTTTTTTGTTTAACATTATACTTTCTTTTATTATTTACACCGTTTTGCTTTTTACTGCAGCAACAAGAATCATACTAAATTTCACTTTTACTTATAATACATTTATGATTGAAAATGCTAACAAATTTTAAAGCACGAATTGCAAAATTATGTTACTGCAATGTTGGTGCTGGCTTATGTCTGTCTTCATTAAAAACTCTTTGACATAAATTTCAAATAACCGTGATGGGAGGGGTAACTGACTTCGGAAGGTTCAATTCTGGAATCAGATTTGTCCTGCAAGTTATCTCAACTTGGACATTTATCACAGGTCGAAGGTTCTTGTCAGAATTCTACCCCTTACCATGTATGGGACTAAGATAAGCAACCATGGAAAGTTTAGTTCTGGAATCAGGTTTGACCTACAACGAACAGTCAAAGGTCAAGATATCCCTTTAGTGAGAATCCACTTTGCCGAGCTCAAATCTGTACTCAAATTTGAACCCCAATTCATATTGGGGTTCAAATCCAAAGCTCGTTATTTTCCGGAGTTTGGAAGCATCCTCCTAGACTTCGAAAAGTAACAAGCTTTCCTAATCTTTAAGTTTTGTATACGTTGAAGAACAATGAAATACATCAAGATCCATTTAAATAAAAATGTTTGACTGAGAAAGTACAATGAAAATGAACTCTTAAAATTTCTAAACTTTTATTCTTGTAGAAATGTTCTACAAATTCTCATGCTGATAATAGCAGAGTACAAATATTTCCAGGTTTCTATTAAAAATTATACATAAAAAATCACAATAACATCATTTTCAATATGTAACATATATTTTACGAACTCCATATGAATAACAAAATTAGAATTTACAGGTGCGATTGTGGAAACATAAAATTAATTAAAAAAATTTCCATTTTTATGATGCTTTTTCTAATTACAATACGAAGAACTGCCAAAATGTTACTTAGGCTAGATATTCTGTTGTTATGACTTATTTTTAGTCGAATATACTGTTACTAAATCGAATACATAAAATCGACTAAAAATAAGCAAATGAATAATATATTTAATTACTTTAAAATTAACCACTGAATGTTGCAACAAAATCTTGAACCACCTTCTTCAACTTGGCATCAACATCATCTGCAATCTTTCCTTCTTTGGCAATGCTCGACAAAATATCTTGATGGCTGCTCCTAGAAATAAACAAAAATATTACATTTCGAAAATAAAACACTGAAAAAGTAACTTACTTGATGTGTTGAGAGAATTCCTTTTCAAAGCTAGTGATTTTGCTAGGGTCAACTTTATCTAAATGTCCTCTTACACCACAATAGATGATTGCTACTTGTTCTTCAATAGCCATTGGTACATATTGACCTTGTTTAAGCAATTCAGTGAGACGAACACCACGATTCAACAATTGTTGAGTGGCAGCATCCAAATCAGAACCGAACTGTGCAAAGGCAGCGACTTCACGATATTGAGCCAATTCAAGTTTCATTGAACCAGCCACCTAGGTATCATCAATTTTAATAAATTGTTCTAATTGCCTTTAAAAATTAATTTAAAATACCTGTTTCATAGCTTTTGTTTGGGCAGCTGATCCTACTCTTGATACAGATAAACCTACGTTAATGGCTGGTCGAATACCTTTGTAGAACAATTCAGTTTCCAAGAAGATTTGTCCATCAGTGATGGAAATTACATTAGTTGGAATGTAAGCAGATACATCACCAGCCTGGGTTTCAATGACTGGCAAAGCAGTGAGAGAACCACCACCATTAGCATCAGACATTTTAGCTGCACGTTCTAACAAACGGGAGTGAAGGTAGAATACATCACCGGGGTAAGCTTCACGACCTGGTGGACGTCTCAACAACAAAGACATCTAAATAAAAATGTGGAATTAATCGTTTAACTCTTTTCAATAAAACAGAAAGATTTACCTGACGGTAGGCTACAGCTTGTTTGGACAAGTCATCATAGATGATCAAAGCGTGTTTACCGTTATCTCTGAAGTATTCACCCATAGCGCATCCTGAATAAGGAGCAAGATATTGCAATGGGGCAGCATCAGAAGCTGTAGCAGATACAATGATGGTATATTTATCAGCACCAGTATCAGTTAAACGTTTTAAGATCTGGGCTACGGTGGATCTCTTTTGACCGATGGCAACGTAGATACAGTACAATTTTTTCTTTTCATCTGTGCCATCATTGAAACGTTTTTGGTTGATGATTGTATCGATGGCCAAGGCAGTTTTGCTATTACAAAATGTGCTCTTTAATACTTATTCGAAATCTAATTTTGAAAACTATCAATCATCCACAATTACAAGGTATCTGAGCAGTACACGATTTATTTAAGTGTTATGTTGGACACAACAAAAAATTCAAAAATTGCACATCCATTTTTAATAGTCAAACGGACAATTTGTGTTGCGAATCAACAAAACCTCTAATTGTTAAAAAAATGAAATAAGTTATTGGGACTTGCCAATAAATATAGATGGCGCTGTACAGCAACAAAATTTAGAGTCACTGCAGCTAGTCACCTAGGCCAGCTGGTCGATCAGAGTAACGCAAACCGCCGCCATATTGGGGCAGAAAAGGGTATTTTTAATAATGGGCAAATTAAAACCACGTTTTACGTGTTTGACATATTAGAGGTTTGATCTTTCAGAATAAGAAAAACCTTTTAAAGTAAACGTGGATTTGATTAAATTCAATACAGAACAAATAATGAACAATTTCGTTCGCCCCAATATGGCAATACCAACTGGCCTAGGTAACTAGATGCAGTGACTCTAACAAGTAAGTGATTATACAGGCAACTAATGAGATGCATACTTTGGTTGTGACATAACCTGCAAACCTTTCAATATGACAATTATTCTACCGTATAATTAGATTTAATAAAATTCCGCTAGAATACAGATCAATCTTTGGTGCGTCCCAATCAAGTTTCCGTGCTTTTACATAAAAATCATATATTACTACTTAAAACTTATATAACAGAAATTATAGTATCATCAAAAAGTCTTTGGATCAGGGTTGCCATGAAATTAACAAGCTATCTATGAAATTAGTTCTTTCTATTATTTTTGACATTTACTTCACAACTGTCATGTCAATAAATAGTTCAAACTAATAATTCAATGAAATAATAGTTCAAAAGTGCTAAAATCAAAATTTTTACATAACCTCTATAAAATTTCCATTAAATTTTTGTACTTCTTAAATCATCAATCCCATTTTCGTGGACAACTTGGATATCTTATAATCATGGATGGACATTTTGTTGGTATTTCAATATTATAATGATTATATTTAAAAAATTATTTAAGATTATTTCAAGTTAGCTAACCTCAAAAGTTTTGACCTTCAATAAATTTTTCATTTTATTAGATTACATAATATTAAAGGTATGACATAAACTTGTTAGAATTTTTCTAATTCCTATCTTTAAAAGGAAGATTCGTGCAGTAATAATTTGTAACAATTAAAATACCTACCCAGTCTGCCTGTCACCAATGATAAGTTCTCGTTGACCACGACCAATTGGTACAAGTGAATCGACGGCTTTAATACCGGTTTGCATAGGTTCCCTTACAGAGACTCTAGGAATAATACCAGGAGCCTTAACACCTACTCGAAAACGTAGTTTGGCATTGAGAGGACCTTTTCCATCAATGGGGTTACCTATTAAAAAAATAAAATTAATCTATACGCTCTTACTTTGTTTCATACTTTTATCGTACCTAAAGCATCAACTACACGTCCTAATAATTGTTCACCTACTGGCACGTCTACAATAGCACCAGTTCGCTTGACAATATCACCTTCCTTGATCAGTTTGTCATTACCGAATACTACAACACCTACGTTATCGGGTTCCAAGTTAAGAGACATTCCCTGAAATAATTTTTAAGGTTTTTTATTTATAATAAATGATAAATTATAAATCTATATACCTTAAGACCAGAAGAGAATTCAACCATCTCCTCTGCTTGTACATTTTTAAGACCATATACACGGGCAATACCGTCACCAATGCTAAGTACACGTCCCGTCTCATCAAGATCAGCTTTTGGAGCACTACCAAGAATACGTTCTTCTAAGATTGAACTGATTTCAGCACCACCAGCACGGTTGGATGTTGAGACATGGAAGTTACGGGAGCCAACGATTGCTGCTGGGGCTGCTACGCCAGTAACCTAAATAAAAATAAAAGCGTATTTAGATAATTTCCAATCAAGAAGCAACTTTTCTAAGAAAAATTAAAAGTATGAACGAATTATGTAAAATATATACTACTTTGTCCTCTGCTAATGGAGGTTATTACATAACATACACGACTTAATTTCAATTTAAAAAATTATAAAATACATATTACAATAAACCGGTAGGGCAATTCTATTACTAAAAAAGAGAATTACTGTCGTAATTTAAATTATTTTCATTGGAAAACTTTAAAATATAGGGCGATTATGTCACAAGTGTCGGTGGCCGCACCGAAACTCTTGTCAATTTTGTACATTATTTTCTAATTTAAAAGATAAATCAGTAAAACATATTTTAATAATAATTTCACTTACTTGTGCGACGGTGTTGGGCAATCGCCTTGCTGCAGTAGCAGCTAAACGGGCTGAAAGCAGAGACATTTTCCGTTTTTCACTTCCCCAGCAGAGTACGAAAAGATGGAGAAACGGAATACGTTATCTCCCAGAATGCAATGGTCACTAGAGTGCATGACGTCACTTGGCACTCGCTAGTGACATTTGGACTATGTGGAGAAATTTTAAATTGTCTGGGGAAAATTAGTATTTTCTTTTTATCGTTGTATAGCAGTCACAAGAAGTATTAGTTTCTTGGGACCGGTACTATAAAACTTTTTACTTCCTAGATAAAATTTACTTTGAGAGTAAATTCATTTGTTCTGTCAATTTCATATGCAAATTGACAGAATAAATTAATTTACTCTCAAAGTAAATTTTATCTAGAAAGTAAAAAGTTTTATAATACCGGCCCTTAGTATAATAATTCTTATGATATATCTTACTATATATATAAAATTCTCTTCAATAATAACTTAGAATTATTACAAAAGGCACTAATTTATTTGCGTTATTTTCCAGGACCGGCATTAGACTAGTTCTTGCTTCAGATAAAAAATAAATCGGGTACCCCAAATTTTTTTTACAGTGCCGGAACTACTATACAGCAAAAGGGAGCAGTGCGGGGGGTCCAGACCACTAGGGGGCCCGGAGCCTGCGACTCATTGCACTCCATCCATTTCACTTGAAGAAATTTTTAATTTCCACAAATAAATAAATAATTTAATAGGTATATTACGTTAAAACAAACTGAAAACAAAAACATTTACAAGAATTTGTTTTTATGAATTGTCAGGTAACATGTTTCCGTCCGGCCTTCGCATATCGATACGGTATGAGCGATAGACAACATACCCTTTAAAGTGTCGGATTATCAGCTTTATTGCCTGCAGTTCTACGTAACAACTTCAATAATTTTATGCCCATTCAACTATTATGAACTGATACAGTCGATTCAAATTTTGAAAAAGACAACGTTACTCCTACAGTTGTACATATATTAAATACTTGACTTGATTACTGGATAGCAGGGGTGGATTTACCACTTTCGAGGCTCCAAGCAAAAATTTCGTTTGAGCCCCCCCCCCCTCCCTGTATTGTTATTAATAACATTTTAATTAAAAGAAACGGTTTCGAAAAATTTTCAAACTTTTATTATTTTATTTATTAAAAAATGTTAATAATTGGACTAACACGTTTTGCTCCCATTAGATCCAATGTTTTGTAAGGTAAATATTTAATAAACACTTGGCTGAATTTTGCACAGAAATTTTATTATCTTTTTGGCGATTTCGGTTAATTTTTTATTAACTCACAGACTGGTAACGAAATAAATAAATAACAGTGTAACATTCTCCAATCAATCATAATTTTATTATCTCAATTCAACTGAAATTTGTTAAAGAGACTCGAATTGAATTTTGCGGGGGGCCAGTTCCGCCACTGTTTTTTTATTATAAAAAACACAACCTTCTAGATTTCACGAGACGAAGTCTCAGAGACTTCATCGCGTGAAATCTAGAAGGTCGTGATAAAAAATATAAAATAAAATGGAAGGTCCAATCAATATGAACTGCAGGTCCGTAGCCAGAATCTTCTTTCGGGAGGGGCTAATTTTAAAATATTGTTTATATCAAAACAAGAGGTAAAAAACTATAATGTGCATATGTACTTTTTTTCCTATCACGTACTGTTTTTTAGGTATGGTACCTGACAATTATTAGTAAAAACATTAAAAAGTAAACGTCCAGTATACGCATTGCTTTATTTAATTATTAATAATTTGTATAAAAACGACGACAAAACTAATTATAATATATTTGCACACATTAAAATATAAAATATATTTTAAAAAGTATTTATTGTACACAAAAAATGAAAAATATTTAACTTTTCCTTTTATGTTGGGAAGTATCTTCTTGCTTTAAACTCCAGCAGTAATCTCCTAACATAGCTGCGTCCCAACGACCTTGAAACCGTCCTCAAGCCTTTTTATATCCTGGTGAAACCGCTTTCCTTGTTCATCACTCACAGCACCAAGATTTGAAGGGAAAAAAGAGAAATGGGAATGGAGAAAATGAATTTTTAATGACATACGGCAACCCATCTTTTTATATACATTTAACAAATTGTTCACCAAGAGTTCCGCGTTTTTGGCTCTGTAATTAATTCGTTTTGGTCAATCTTTAATCAAATAGTGCTTATCAGTAGCTCTGCTGTCCCACATGCAATGAAAACAACAGTACTTCGTAAATCCACCTTGCAAACCAAGTAACATAGCTATTACTTTGAGGTCAGCACACACTTTCCACTTAAAATCTTTGTATTTTATTAAATCCAGTATTGATTTCGTATTTTTGTATGTCTCTTTTAAAACAGCTGAATAAGCGACTGGTATTGGCGGATACTTATTACCATTATGCAGTAACACTGCCTTCAGACTCGTTTTCGAACCATCAATAAATAAACGCCATTTGCTTGTTTCGTAGGGAATTGCTAACTCGCCCATCAAAGATACGATGTTGTTACAGAAACATATGTTTTCCGAACTAGAGTAAAATGCAGCCATTTCTTTATTTCGTTTTCGCGGTGCCAACAAGTTCCATTCCTGTAGTCTAGATCCAAATAATTCGACATGTCTAACAGACAAATTCAACTCCAGTATCAAATCATTTAATTCCTGTTGTTGAATTAAATGCGGTTGACGTAGAACACTTGAAGATGGTAAAAACTCTGGATCTTGATGTTGTTAACTTTCATGTCTTTACCATCGTTATTTTCATCGCTCAGTATATTTAACTCTTCAGTTTAACTTTTATTAGGAGGCAAATGAGGAGACATCTCTTCACTATGAGGTATTGGTTTCATTACAGAATTCACAGTAGGGTACTCGATATTATGCTTGATTTTCTTCGAAAATCCTCTTATATCAGTCATGCAAATAAAGTAGCAATCGTTGTAGTGATTACTAGGTTCGCGCCACAGTCGGTATTGCAAATGGCATAGATGTTTTGTTTCTATTCAGCCAAGACAGGAGAGTAGCATAACATGATACACAAAATAGTTGCGAAAGTCACGGCTTATCTTTAGACACTACGTCCAAAATATAGAAAACACGCATTACGTACTTTTTTAGATACTTTTTTCCTTGAGACTTAAGAATGTACTGTCTACACACGTAACAAAACTTGTTTGGTGAATTTTTGCACTGGCGGCGACTACTTTTTTCAGTATTCATCTTGAAAACCATACGATTACACTCACAAACAGTTAATCACAAAAATACCAACGTAAAATGAATCGTGTACCTCGTGTACTATCGGTGTACCTCAAAAACAAGACGTGATGGGAACCAAGGTCCGTAGATGTCTAAATGGGAACAAAAGACATATATTACCAACATACTGTAACTAACAGAAAATTATAATAGCAATCTGTTTTTCAGGTACCGAAATCGTGTCACGCAGTGGAATTAATGGGAGAAGGTCTGTTTTCAGTAGTGAATTTATTTCTTGTCTAATATTTCGTTGAAACGTTTTTCAGCATTTTCGAAGCCCATAAAAAATATAAATGAACAAAAATTATTTTATAGCGAATTAAAACTTATTAGAAATGGAGACTACTTACTCCTAATATCTAACAACCACAAAAACAATAACACTAAAACCACACAACATTTATATCAAAGATTAGAGAGGGTTAAGATAGGAAACTGGCATAAGAGCACTATGTAAAAAAACGACTACGCTTTTTGTGGTCCAATTTCCCCTGAGGCGTTAGATGTCGCAATATTGGCTACAATATCATGGCCATTCATATTCACTGACGGCGGAAATGAATGAAGTTGATTATGATAATACGACTGGCGTCGAATTTAGAACGGGAAATGTCGCCACAATCGCTACAATATGGATGGCGCCAAATTCAGAAAAAAGAGTATAATATACTAAAAATAGTTACTCCTATTTAATTTCCAAGATCATCTAAAAAAAAATTAATCTAGTGGTTTGTTTATAGACATTATAATGACTGTAAATATAATACAGATTATACACAAAAATAATGCTGAAGTTAAATGTTTATAAGTAGTTTATTTTCAATATAATATTAATAGTAATAACAATAACAGTAACAGTAATAATAACCAATTCTTGCTACTGCTATTAAGTTATACATTTGGTAATACATTCATTATAAATATGCGTTGACCTGGGAGTAATGATATTCATCACACACGGGCCGTGAGTATTAATAACAATGGGCCGTATTCTCATGCCACTATTATAGTATATAACGGTATTAGGCCGATATGAAGCTTATAACAGCCGAGGATAAGTTCTGTGGCCGAGGCCGATTAGGCCGAGGTCAATAAATTATCCGAGGTAGTTATAGCTTTATCGGCCGTATATTGTTCAATACTTTTCGTGATAACTACCGAGACAAGAACTGTTCAAATTTAAAATGTTAATTTTCAAAAATAAAGCTTAATAAACTAGTGGCTTGGCGTAATTTAGTATCGTAGCAACGGTTGATTTACAAACAAAAAATCAAAGTATGACAGCGACTCAAAGTGTTGCATTTTCTGAAATTCCCAAAGATATTCGTGATGAAGCGGCCGCCGCAAGTCGAAATTTATTACCAACTAAGACGAGTACCCGCTACGAAAAAGAATACGAAGATTTTACAGCATGGCGTAAAAATAAAAACGTTGATGGGGTGAATGAGGACATTTTGCTCTGCTACGTGTCAGGCTTGAGCAAAAATTTTGCGCCGAATAGCTTGTGGACAAAAATCTCCATGCTGAAAACAATTCTCAAGTTACATGAAAATGTTGATATTTCTGGGTAATTACCTAGCATTTCTTATTACTTTATGACTAAGAGTTACGCTTTTTACAGATATGGAAAAGTTTTTATGTTTCTGAAGCGAAAATCCGAATGTTACAAACCCAAAAAGGCAAAAATACTAACAACAGCAAATTACACGATTTCTTCTAGAAGCCCGCGATGACCACTTTTTACTAGAGAAGGTTATTTTAGTGTTTGGAATTTTTGGCGCCTGTCGTCGCCAAGAACTCTACACTGCAAACAAACAACGTTGAAGATACTGGAAGATTCGTAATCGTTACACTGGAAGACACAAAAACAAGTCTAGCAGAAAATTTATCATCACCGAAGACGACACTCCTTTCAAAGGCTGTACTTTATACAGAAAATATGCAGCACTTCAGCCAGTGGGTGTACCAAGTCAACGTCTGTTTGTAGACTACAGGAAAGGCAAATGTACAAGACAACTTGTAGGGGTTCACAGAATTGGAGACGTTCCGAAAAAGGTTGCCGAATTTTTAAAATTGGAGGATTTCAAAATTACACGGGTCATTGCTTTAGAAGGTCCTCGGCCACGATGTTTGTTGAAAATGGAGGTGATCTGCTTACTTTAAAAAAATTTGGCGGTTGGAGATCTGGAGCAGTTGCTGAACAGTACGTCGAGCAATCAGTTAGCAAAAAAGTCAAGATATCGAAGCAACTTTTCGTTCCGGTAGATAATCTGATACCCTCAAAAATCTCCAACAGCTGTGAAAAGGAAGTCATGACGTCCAACCAATCTTCTAATGTTCAGAACATCCTCAGTGTTGATCCGACAAATAATAAAAATTTTGTAATTTCGGGAAACAATAATTGTAATTTTAATTTTTGTAGTTGTTCTCATGCAAAATAATTTGTTTTAAGTTTCCTATTAATGTTTACTTACTATGATGTCTTTGTGTCAAAACTTTGAATAAACTTGATAAAAACAATTAGGTACTGTTGTTACTTCCTCCACGACTGTTAAATTTAACGAGTCACCTGTCAAATTTTAACGTGTCTAGGCCGTTATGGGTGTCATAACAACCAAACAGACATGACTGATATAGAACAATAACACATAGGTATCACGAAAAAGGAATATTTAACTAAAGTTATGCTTAAGATCAACAAGAAAAGAGATAGCTTTACCTAATTCTAATAGGTGGGAAAAGGTTAGAACTCATTGCCATGGTAATTAAACATGCTATTAGCTTAATAGTGGGATGTGAATACGGCCCAGTATGTTTGTTTGTTTGTTTGTTTTTGGGCGAGGAATCAGGATGGCGGAGCATCATTCGTACCTCATGGCACCGATTGCTATGATTATTTGGCCAACCCTACTAGAATTTAGCCGAATCTGGGGGAATTCCACCCCCCAATAGGGATCTTTATCGTGCCAAACATCGCATTGACACGGGAACTACAGTTTTACTTCCTATCCGAGAAGAAGGCATGTTTTTAATTTTTCTCCGCTATGAAAAATTACCAGCTCGGCCGGAGATCGAACCTGCGATCTTTGGATTATGAAGCAAACATGCAAACCACTAATCCACCGAGACTGGCTTTTATCCATTTCTTTGCACTGAAACAGAAAAAGAAAAAGTAGTCCTGAAGAGCAATAATGAATACAACCGAAAATCTACTTACACATTTATGTCCTTTGGCAACGTGAAATAAGTATGTTGAGGATGATCGTTTTTATTATTGCGGAGATTTTCCACTGTGCAATACGAGACGATTTTTTTCTTTCAATTTGGAGAGCAAATCTCTCCCAAAACCAAAAACTATTCAAAATCTTGATGATGTTTTGAAGATGATTTTCTTGACAGTTATCAAACAGGTTTTTATTTGTTTTTTATAGGTGATGTTACCAATGGTTACCAAAAAATGACAAACAAATAAACATCAATTACTTTTTTATCGATCAACCTGCTTTCCCCTGAGACTATAGATGGCAATACCTACAACATCGTCGCTTAGCTTCCTATCTTAACCCTCTCTAATCTTTGATTTATATTTCAAATTCGCGAGGGCAGTGTCTAATTGTTATTTTGTTTACGCAATATCTCCTTTATTTGAAAAGATAAAGAAATCAACCAAAAACTATTGTGAATGGCTCAAAATGGCCCTTCAGAAAACATCCGTAAACGCTGGTTGCATAGCAACGTTTAAGAGATCATGCCAACTTCATTAATTTTTTAAATTGCACCCTCTAGTTTTTACTTTCTTCAAGTTTTGTCCTTTGTGATTAACACATCACACGCAATGCATCGGACATTACCATAGTCACCGTATTTACCTAGGACATAGCGTAAGCGCATGCGCGGAAATGAAATTAATTCGTTCTGCATGTAAATCACATATATACAATGTGTTTCATTTTAAATCTTGTCACCTCTCTGTTTTTGTTATTTCTATCAGGGACTGGAACAGGAACCCAAAAGAACCAGAATCGGAACCGGAACCGAAACCGCCCAGTAAACAAAACTGTGACATTTACTTGCCTGCTATATAAGAATCAAGTTAAATGAGTTATGTAAACACATTTTCATTACTAACCAAAATTTAGTACTCATGATTATAAATTTGTTGTAGGGGGCTTTCATTTCTGCCCTTAACTATATCAAATACCTGGTTCAAACATAAAGATATACATAAATTTACACGAGAAGAACCAAATAGGAAAGAGAAATCAATCATTGACTATGTAATAGTAGAAGACAAGAATGAAATTACAGACACGATTGTAAAAAGAGGAGATGAAGCAGGAACAGATCACTACTTAGTCATCTCAAAGCTAAAAACTGATAAAAGGGAGATGATCCACAAGGAAAAACAACGAGTGATTCTAAAAGTGTATAAACTAAGAGAAAAGGGAAACCAGGAGAAATTCCAACGAAATGTTACAGAAATACTAGAAAACAATAATGAGGAAATAAGAAATGGAAGTTTAGAAATATGGAAAATTCTCAAATAAACTTTAGTCACCGCTGCTACAAATATATGCGGAAGGTACAAAACAAGTAAGAAACAACAGACACCTTGGTGGAATGAAAGTAGAGGAATTAGTTCTAAAAGCTAAAAGAGACGAATGGGAAAATTTTGGTAATAAAATGGAAGAAAACAATAACAACAATTAAAAACTCTTCTACAGGGTTCTGAAAAACATGCGCCAAAAGAATTGGTCACTACCTCAAATAAATGATAAATTAAGGGAAACATTAACAAAAGAAGACGAGGCGAGCTGAAAAGTGTGTGGGGGAGCAACGAAGGAGCGAGCCTCCATAATTTAGTGAGCTCAATAAAGATTAGTTGCAAAAGGTACAAAGTTTTATTTCCACTTTTATTAGCGTTTTTTTATTAACTTATTGTATATTTTGTATAAAAATACATTTTATAATCAAAGGCGGTAGGCGGTTGAGGGAATATTGGATTAAATTTATTACAATATGCCGGCAACGCGACTAGCGCGGTCTTTTTTTTAATTTCAAAAATATATTTTTTTTCTATATTATTCTTTAAACATCCCCAACAATCCTTAAATTTTGAACAAAAGTGAATTTAAAAAAGAAAGTTGGTCCGGCATCGACCAAACTCATAAAAGAAATAGGTGGCAGTGAATGTGTTAAATCAGGTATTGTATCAAAATACCTACCAATGAATAGCGAACTTTACGTTCCGAAGTACTAAAAGTAATTAAGTCTTTTGCACACTACTGAACTCTGACATTTTTTTAGCATTGCTAGTTTCTGATTTAACATAACATAACGAACATAACATAACATAACGAAACATAAGTGTTACAACTAGAACCCAGAATCTTTTTTCGAGGATCGCCTTTGAGAATTCGCACTTAAATGTTTTCTAAACTCATTTAATCTACAATCAATTTTCACACCACAATTTAGCATCATTAGCAAGATAACTTCCTACTCCATTTCTTTTTCTGATAAGACGTGTAAAACTTATCCCACTTCTGATGTTAGGCACTTGTTACTTTTTCACATATACAAAAAGAAAATATAACCTAGATCGCAATTAACAATTATTTTATTAACACTAAACTATAAATATGGAATATTAATTAAATGGTTGTCAACTATACAAATATCAAATTAATAATGAATAAAACCTTCATTAGTCGGTATGACCATCTCAGTGCATTATGTAATCCAAGGACGAGTCACCGTTCACGTAACTAACAAGTGTCATCACTAACAATAACCTTTATATGAATGTTCGTTTTCTACTTTTAAACTTAATTAGTTATGGAGGGGAGAAGGCATCCTGAATATATTATTCTGCTTTAATTTAAAAATGTGGTCACCTTAATCATATTCAGCTTTTTTTAATTATTAATTAGCCTAAACAAAAACAATTACCACAGAAAGTTGGTGCACGTCTTAAAATTTATTATACACCAACGAGTTCCAAGTTGGCATGCATCAGGTACAGGAAAGAGTCGAAAACATGGAATTTGCACAAAAAATAAAGTGTTTTTTTTTAAGGGATACTACATACTACAAATTTTAAATGGTTTAAAAATAAAAAGTAAAAATTTATATGAATATGGATTAACACAAGCATTTTCAATAGAAAATAACTTTATTAAGTAATAATTATCTAAAGACAATATAGAAAGATAATGAAATTTAAATACGTAAGAAATTAGTAAATTAAGATTTTTGTTTAGACTCCTTTTTAGCAGCTTCAGCTGCAGCTTCATTTTTTTCAAATTCCTTAATCAATTCTTCTACTTCAGTGCTTGTTAAAATGTGTGTGTCAGTTACATTATTATTACGGGTTAATACAGCCATTTCAACTAGAAAACAAATAAACATTATAAACAAACTAAATAACACAGATGTAATTTTTACCTTTCTCGGATGTTAGCTTTGTCATATCAAGTGTCTTACTCAAAACTTTAATGGCTAAAGCTTTTGCATCTTTTAATTCCATTTCACCTTCTTTATATTCTTGCTTTAAACTTGATACAGCAGCCTTAAATAAATTATATGTAATAAAGTTGATTATGCTAAATAGAGCTATTCCTTACCGCACTGTTATTTCCGATACAAGTTGCTTTCCATCCACTGTAATTACCACTGGGATCTGACTGGTACAATTGATAGCCATAATGTTTATCCCATCCCATATATAAGATCGAAACACCAAATGGTCGTTTACCTAGGAATGAGATGAGTTAGTTTAATGTCTAGGCTTGAGCATGACCTTGCTGATTCTGTAGCTGCGCACTGGTCAATACAAAGAATGATAAATCGCTCTTTGTTATTTTATATGTACAGCTACAAAAAATTATGGACTTAACTACATAATCAGCAAGAAAACGTCCTACTCTGATAATATCACATCTTTAACTGAAAAATAGCATGTACCTCCATATTGAGTGTAGGCCTGCTTAACATCGCACAACCAAGACACAAGTTGTTCACATGGCATTGATTCTCCATATTGTATAAGGTATCTTTGACCTATCAAACGAAGCTCATTTGTTAACACATTTGCATCAGATGTAATACCAGCTACACTGCACACCATATCACTAAAACAGACAAACTATTATTTTAAAATATGTAATAGTGGTTTAACATACTCGTTAAGTTTATATATTTTTTCAGATGAAAAAACTTCATCTAATAATTTATTTGTGTTACGACGTTCTGCTGCCAAGAGTATACCATCGTTAGCCAGTATTCCCAAACAAGTGCCTGCATGACTAATCGCTTCCATTGCATATTCAACTTGATACAATCTCCCTGTGTAGTAAAATTAATCGTTTATTCAACTTACATATATTTCTACAGAATACGTACCTTCTGGAGAAAAGATTGTTGTTCTGGTATCATAACGACGAGCCTATAACAAAAAACTTTAAATTTTGTGTGCATGACATAGCAGCTAAAGAAAACATAACCTTAAAAACATAAATAATTGCTTTAATTGCGACTTAAAATAAAATTTCAGGCAAGAAAATGGAACAGATTATAAATGGGGGATGCGTGGTTTAAGCATAAATTGTATTACTTACCATTTTTCGTTATTTAGAATTATTTAAACAAATACCGCAAAACAACTTCAATGACTTGTCAATACAAAACTAATACCTAACATGCACCTAACTTCACAATAATTGTAAAACAACTTTTTTTTTTAACGTCACTATCGTACAGTGTTTTTCTATTTATGCGATTACTAGCACTGTCTTATTTTAGCAGCTATCTTTACGTAAATCATGGTAAACCTAAATTAAAAAGCGTGGTTGCCACGTTTTGTTTGGATAACGTAAAAATAGATTTCGTGATGAATTTTAATACAACAGAACTTTTTGATCAGAGAAGGTATACCAGTGGCGTGCGGTCCGGTAAAGGAAAGGTAATACCGATTCAAATGTGTTACATACACTGCATATAAGCACTGATTTCGTTGCTTATAACTGCTCTTCTCCTAGCCTTACTGTGGATCAGCGTGGCCGTTATTTTTAGTGTGCTTCATGCCCAAATGTTTATTTATTATAATTTGGTTATTTGTTCTATTTATATTAGTCTTTGTTAAATTTAATGTTATTTTGTCACATTTTATTATTTCAATTTATATAAGTTGGATTTTTTTTAAAGACAAATAATTCTATTTAGTTTGTTCTGTATGCAAATTTAAAATTGCATTATCGTCACGACTGCAAATTCAGCTGCTTCGGTGGAAGGTTCGAATACTGCCGATACATCCGAATCGGGACGATTTTTTGTTCAGTGTGTAAAAAGAATTTTCTGCATACAGTTTTAGAGAGAAATTACAAATTATTAAGAAAGGCAGATCAAAACCAGAACTTTCAAATTTAACAACAAAGATTAAAACCTGCATCGGTATTTTGCTAAGAAAAACCGGAAAATCGAGTTGCAGTATAAATACATAGTAGTAGTTTTTTTACAATAAAGAATAATAGTCAACAAATTCCATAAATATAAAGCGTAAAAGTTCTTCTTTGAAAAACTTTTAAGCTTAATAATTGAAACACTGTTTTTGTATTGTATCTAGCAGGGGTGGATCCAGAGAATTATATTGAGTGAGAAATTCTTGGAAAAATAATTGTTTTAATAAATAATAATTAAACAAACATTATTTGTTTCTATTCTATGTATACTTATTTCTAAACTTGGGGAGGAATTATCCCCCCCGCCGTGAATCCGGGCTTGTACCTAGGTATATTAAAATTAAAATCGTGGTTGTTTCCCTAGCCTAAATTCTCACCGCACGCCACTGAGGTATACTTTATACTTTATTTTTTAGATACTTGTTACATTATTTGATTTTGATACAACTTAACGTAATGTAAGTTATAATTACATTGTACGTAAGCTCATTTTAAGAATTTATTTAGATTATAGACTTCAATTGTTACACCGGATCCTTTTAGGTGTGCAGAAATTCTGTAATTCAGTGAAAGAAGTAAAGCATTGCAAAATATAGAGAAAAAGCACAGTACTTTGTAAATTACTCTAATTTACAATAATATATTGTGTTACAAATTCAGAAAAGTGCTAATTTTTCACGAGTGTGAATTGGCGTTTTCTCACGCGTTACGCATACTTTATCTACGACCACAAAAAAGTAATAAAACACCAATAGCTAAGAAAAAATATTTAACCTAGAATTTATACTCGCATTCATATGTTTTACGTGAAATCTCTGCCAATAAATTAAGAGATGTAATGTGAGCAGCTTCCATTTTCCGATCATCGGATTCACTCATGATAAATCTAAAATTTCGAAAACACGTAAATATTAAATTTTTAAAGATAATTTAATTTCAGTCAATCTAGTAAAGCTAAAAAAGCATACGTATGTAGTCGTTTTCAAAAGTAATTTTTTATAAACAATCACAATTCAATTGCCAATGTTATTTTTCAAAGCAGACTTTTAAAATTACGCTTTTAAAATATAAGATAAAATAGGGCTATACCAATATAATAGTTAAACAAGGCGTGCCATCTTTTTCTGTCACCTGTCACCATCTCTTTCTTGTCTGCATAGCAATATCTTTTATCTAACCCCTTTTCCGCGAAAAATAAATATATTCTGGCATGCATTGCAAGTATTGCGAGTGAAGGACTAGAGCTTTAAGTGTACCCATCTCGTTTGCACTTGTGAATTATATGAATGAAATGTTGCAAATTATAAAAGTTCTTATTGTTTTTATTGTAATTTAATAATAATGAATATTATTGATAGATATTAACAATTATAGAATGTTAAAAATTAATGAATTTTACGCTTATTCAACAAGAATTGTATAATAACTTTATATAGTAATAATAAATAAATTATGGTGTTAACGTAAGTTAGCGGTACAGACTTCGCTTAGCAAGCAACCGGCCCAGTGTTCGATTCTCCGCCGAGGTAATAATTTTTCTATATAGATTTGCATTTAAAATGTAATTCAATTTAAAACATTAATTAACCAAAATAAATTAACCTATATCTAAAATTTATAAACTTTTATATTTCAAATAATTAATAATATTATATTGCATGTGCTAATATCTATGACGTTTTAATAGAACTACTAATCGTCGGAAAGCATTTCCCACGGTCATTACCGTTCAGTTTAGAGATTATGAGCAATGAGTCATTTTCACGGTTACTTGTGCGAAATCTGTAACTTTCTATAGTGGTGGTAGATACAATAATGTTTTTAAATAGAACAGTATTGTTACATTTGTTACCAAGGTAATGTTGACAACAAGTCACCTTATAATATATTTTTTTGCACGTCCTATATGTAAGGCTCTACTTTAGTCCCCCAAAAGAGGGAGTAAAGTAACACTTTTACTCCCTGAGGGAGTAAAGTGTTTCCATGACAACAATAACAAGTAAACAACAAAAAAAAGTAATCGCGGTACATGTTAGGATTTATTATCCTGAAACTATGTGATTTTGGCGTTTGCAGAGTTCAATTGTCAGAATGACATACTATAACGAAGTTTTCGGAAAAAATTTTCGAAATTTTGAATTTTTGCGATTATGTCCTTTAGGACGTGCAAAAAATAGCGTGTATACCACTGGACTAAAGTGCCTTTTAATTCCTCATGTGTTTATTTTCCTTGCTTACGCTCGAGAAATAAACTCACATTCGGGATTAAAAGATGCCCTTTAGTCCCTGGGTATATAATATACTATTATTATATTCAGTGAATCATTTTATTTTATGATCTCTTCTGTTACGGTAGTTAAATGTCAAAGGGAGAATGAACAGTTTAATACATTACACGCTGCGAAAGCCCTTTCAGGTACTCGGAGTTTTTAACTAGCCTCGGCTAGAGTTCCTAAATATGAACTGAGCTCTGTGTTATTTAGAGTTAAGTCACGCATGTCAAACTTTCCTAGTGACATTTCATATTTTGAAACTATTTATTAAAAGGTTGGTAATCATGAAAAATAAACTGTTAATATGACAATTATATAAATTTGAAATTTGGTACAATTAATACTTTATTAAATGCTGTTGTAAATTATTAGATATAAAATTGATATATGTCTCTACAAACAGTAAATAAATGATAATGTGCACATTAAAAGTTTTTACATGCATAAAAATAAACATGACAGCATAACCTAAAATTTATAACGACCGCTGCTGAATTTTGTCACTAAAGTAAAAAGAGAGAAAAAAGTATATCCATTTCAGACAGCTTAGTTTTGGCCTAGAAAGAGATAGATTTTGACATCCGTGTCCTAACTCTTAAATAACATAATTTAAGTTTTCATTCAGGAACTCTAGCCTCGGCTACTAGTAAACTTTCGCAGCTTGTAATGCATGTAAATCACTATTTATTGAAACATTTGACTTTAATGAAAAAAATTTATAGGTATGATAAAATAAAGTTTAAATAAAAATATAGATAAAATAAAAGCGCCGTCTTCACACTCCGTCTCTCTCGTATTATGTTCTGTCTCGTTCTTTCTTTCTAAATTCTCGCGTTTCCTTCTGTATCATTTACATGCTGCTTTCATTGTTATAGGATCAATTTGTCAATTAATTGTATATCTTTTTAGAATGTGAAACGGCAAAATTGGTTTTAAAGAAATGAAGATCGCGCGACCATGTTGAATTCACTTTCATGATTCACAAATATTAATACATAATAATTCTGTTGTTATAATACACTTTTTTATTATACAAAATGTAAATAAAAAGCGTAAGAAGTAACCTTTGAATATAAATTAGAAACTGCATGTCATCCTAAATCGTATCCAATTAATCCGTTTATTTACCGACTTAGACTAACCTGGCAACATTGAAGGAGCTCTTTTTATATTAAATTAGAAATAAATTATTTTTTCTTTAATATTTGATTTTTTCCTTTTTGCTAGACATTTTAATTTATGTTTTATGCATATTCTAATTTAGTGGGTGTGTTACTTTTATCAAATCCAATAACTAGACGGATTTGCGTCACCAGCTCAAAGCTTGTTTATAAATATTAAAAGCGGTTCCCCCCCCCCCGATGATATTTTTTTCCACTTTTTGGACTTTGTACGTTTGGACTTGGGATACCGCTAGATTACACTCGACAGATTTTAATTTATTTTAGCTTAGTTACTTGCAAATTTATAGCAGTTCTAAACCGAAGTTTGCAGCGTCCATACAACTTCTTTTAACTTATTAGGGTGCCTATAATATTTTGCAAAAATGAGTTCTGCTGTAAAAGGTATCTATAGTTAATATTACTATAATATTGTAAGAAAATAAATTTTAAAAAATAGTTTGACCTACATAATTAGATTGAAATAATAATCTTATTTATTTATACAATTAATAAAATATACTTATCATATCTCTGAAAATGTTTATTTTCTGTTATTGAAAAGAGTATTTTCCTTCTATAACATAATGATTCTGAGTTTAAAACACTTTAATTCTTGCAGATATCGTTATTGTAGCAGCTAAACGTACTGCTTTTGGTACATATGGTGGAAAATTTGTTAATACAAGTGCCTGCGATTTACAAACAATTTCAAATAAAGCTGCTTTAGCTTCAGCAAACATCAAACCAGAATTAATAGACACAGTTAACATTGGATGTGTTATTCCTGTAAGTTCAATTTTTCTAAATTAAAATTAGTATTTTAATCAATAGAATTTGTTTATGAAGAAACAACCATTTTTATTTGCAGATTTCTTCACCTGATGGTGGTTTCCTAGCTAGACATACCTCGCTAAAGAGTGGAATCCCTCAAGATCGTCCTGCTCTTCAACTTAACAGATTATGTGGCTCAGGATTCCAGGCTATTGTAAATGGAGTACAAGTAAGTGATCAATAGTAAAATTAGATCATCAGATGAATGAAATTGTGGTTGGACGAAAGTACAACTTGCAAGAATTACTAGGATATAAAGTTCAAAATAACAATCATGACAATGTGCTTTTTCAATTTTATTTTAATTCAGTTAAATTTAAAGGATGAAGTTTAAAGTTCAGTTATTAAACTCAGTGGTGCGACTAGAAAATAAGTTGAGAGGGGGTGGGAGCTGACAATATATGACCACTTATTAGTTTTATTTTTGAAGAAATAATAAAAACTTGTCAATTTGTTTACAGGTTTTTTAAAGATGGGTAGTAGGTACAAAGATTTTATAAAATAAAAGAAAACCAAAAGATAAGATACTTAAACTGAAATGCGCAAATTAAAAGATTTATATTCAGCCTTCTGCTCTTTCCTGCAAATAAATTTATTACTCCCTCAGCATCAATTTCTGTTGAATAGTAAATATTCATAAGTGCTCACCCTACCAGTCTGCCCTCAAGCCTACTATTTCAGATAAGTCTTTAACCTCTTTAAAGTTGAGTGACAACTCTCCCTAGTACGGAGTTATTCATTATATTTTGACCACCACAAAAACGTCACCAAAAAAACAATTGCTTTAATAGGTCATGTGAGACAGAAATGTACATATATTTTTTTAATGGAACACCCTGATTCTAAATATATAATATTGCATAATTCTGTCATTAATACTTTTTGACCAACATATTGAAGGGTAAGAGGAAAGAACAAGAAACATTTTATATCACAATAGGATCAATGATATAGGTATCTATAAATCAAAAAACTTTTTAAAGCTAATTATACTGCTATGAATAACGAAATCAACAATATTAATTGGGAGGGCTTGTTATCAAATCTAGATATGCAAAATGCAACAAATATTTTTTATTGAAAACTTAACACACTTATAAATAAACATGTTCCGTTAAAATCTCATAATAAAAACATATATCCTAAATGGTTTTCTAGAAATACTATAAAACTTATAAAAGAAAAACTCCACAAAAAGTGGAAAACATGCAAATGACTACCAATTGTTTTCTACACTTAGGTCGCAAAGTAAAACTGCTATAAAAAACGATTATAAATACTACATTTCTAAAACTGAAGAAGGTATTGTTGAAAATCCAAAAAAGTTTTAGAACTATGTTTCCAATTTAAAGAGCTCCAACGCTATCCTTCCCATTATGCAATTTAATGTGGATAAATTTGAAGGGTATCAGGAAGTGGCTAACGGTTTTAGTAAATTGTTTTCTGCGGTGTACGAACTGGCAAATAAAGCACTTTTAATCAACCTTGAACCTAATCTGAATCAATCAATTAATATTAACAACATTACTTTGAGCGAGATAGATAAATGTATAGCCAAATTTGATGCCAAAAAGGGCGCAGGGCCCGACGATATACCCCCAGTTTTTATTAAATCATGTAGTTCCTCCATTCGTAAGCCACTACATATATTATTTAATAAGTCTATTAGAGAAGGCTACTTTCCAATCCAATGGAAAGTGGCGAGAGTTGTTCCTGTTCACAAGTCTGGTAACAAGAGTGACTTATCTAATTATAGACCATTTCTATCTTGAATGTTTGTGCCAAACTTCTGGAGGCAATTGTGACTGAGGATCTGAGGATCACCAGCACGGTTTTTTTAAGGGCAGATCCACGCTTTCAAATTTACTACCTTTTATATGCCATATATACCGACTTCATGAAAGCATTTGATAAATTAGATCACAATACAATGCTTTATAAGCTTGAATGTTTCGGTATATATGGTGGACTTCTAAAATGGATTAAATCATACGTGTTCAATTGTTTTCTATTTGTTGTGGTTAAAGACTGCGTATCTGAAAGTGTCTCTGCAACCTCCGGCATCCCCCAAGGCAACCATATTGGTCCCTTATTGTTCCTATTATATACCTTTGACATATATAAATGCTTTGTTTATTGTTTATACATTCTATACGCTGATGATCTAAAAATCTTCATGAAAAGCAGATCACTACAGGATATAGCTCTGTTTCAGCAAGATATTGATAGGTTGTATGCTTACTGTATAAATAAGTATTTATATTTAAATATTAAAAAATGTAACCTAATTACTTTTACTAAAAATAGAATACATGTTTTTAATAGCATTTATAATCTAAGCAACCAAGCTTTAAAAAGGGTTGAATCAATCAAAGATTTAGGCGTATCACTGGACAATACACTTTATTTTGAATTGCACATTGATTCAATCGTTCGTAAGGGTTACAAAATGTTGGGTTTTGTTATGAGAGTGACTAAAGACTTTAAAAATATTAATTGCGTCAAAACTGTATTTTAGTCTTATTATTATTATATATATATATAGTAGGCGGTCGAAACCGATGAAACTATTTGTTTAGTTTGCGTTTATCTTAAAAATTTTTGTTTGAAAGATTTTTTTAGAACTTGATTGTTCAACTTATTAGTTGTAATAGCACAATTTGTCACAATCGATAGTCAATGTTTAGAGTCATTATGTTTTCTCTGTCAAGTTTGTTTTTAAAAGAATTCAAACTTGGTGCTGATATAGTGTCTTCTTGTAGAGAGTTCCAGGGGTATACCACACGGTTTACTAAAAAGTTTCTTCATGGTAGCTTAGCAGTTTTTTCTTTTTCAAGTTTTTTTTAATGTCCTCTTAACTGTACTCTGTGATTGTAATTGTATATTTCTAAGTTACTAGAATAATATCCCTGAACTATCTTGTACGTTTCAATTATGTCCCCTCTTAATCTTCTCTCTCTCAACGTTGTTAACTGAAGTTTCTTTAGTCTTGCTTCATATGGTTGTTGTGATAGTTCTGGTGGAATTCTTGTAACCCTTCTTTGTACTTTCTCTAATGCCTCTATATCTTTCACATAGTAAGGATTCCATATTGTATGTGCATATTCTAATTTTGGCCTGATGAAACTCTTGTATAATTTTAAAATCATGTCTTATTTATTCTTGATTTATTCTTGAATGCTTTTTGAATTAAATAAATGAAAGGATTGGCTTTTTTACAATTTCATTCATATTTATTTCCCATTTTATATCGTTGCTGGTGATGACACCAAGATCTTTTTGTTGATTGACACGCTGTAGTTCAATGTTGTTTAATTTATATGATTGGCTGTTGTTGTTTGGTCCAATATTTAGTACTGTACATTTATCTGCATTTAGTTTCATTTTCCAAGTAACTGCCCAACTTCTATTATCTTCAAGTCATCATTCAGCTCTATGTATTGTTCCAAGGGATTTGCAAAAAGCTTGGTGTCATCAGCAAAGAAGATTATATTAGTTTTAATGTTATTAGCTAAGTCGCTGACATAGATTACAGAGAGTAGGGGGCCTAGGACCGATCCTTGGGGTACTCCACTTAGCACTTTATGTTGATTTGATAGGACACCATTTACTCTGACTTGGTAATATCGGTTTTTAAGAAAATCCTCTATCAACTGAAGTAAATTACCTCTTACTCCAAAATGTTCTAGTTTATGTAATAATCGATCATGTGGAACTTTATCAAAAGCCTTTTCGAAATCAAGATATATTACATCGGTTGGCTGTCCTTCATCATGATTAAATGTCCATTCATTTAGACAAGCTAGTAAGTTGGATGTTGTTGATCGTTTTGGTAAAAATCCATGTTGTGTGTCTGGAATAACTTGATTTTCTATTAGAAAAGGTGTTAGTTCCTTTACAATCACTTTTTCCATTACTTTACATGGATTACATGTTAAGCTAATTGTTCGTAGTTTACTTGAATATAATACCGTTGCATTGAGCCCCCTATATCAGACATACATTGATAGAATACAAAAAATTCAGAGTAAATTTTTAAAGAGATTAAACTATAGATTTTATCCCGATCTAATAGCTAATTCATACAAACAACACCTGGCCAGTCACAACTTCCTAAGTCTGACAGAAAGGCGAATTTTATTAGACAACATATTTTTACATAAATTAATAAATAGCAATCTGGATTCTAATTTACTTGAGTACATTAATTTTCGAATACCTAGTTATGATAATAGAGAACATGAAATATTTGCAATTGATAGATCTACTAGTAATCAAAATCAGAACTCCACTTTTCAGAGAGTCCCGCATTACTACAACAAAAACTTGAATGATATTGATATTTTTAACTGTTCTTTGGTCCCTTTCAGGCGAAAAGTTATAAGTCATTTAGTTTCAGTAAGACAAGTTCAATAAAGTTAGTTTATATTCGTATTTTCTGTAGAGATTATTTTACATAGTAATAACTATAGTTTTCATTATCTTTTTTGTATTCACACTATATTCTTAAATTTATTTATTTTATGTAATTTTTCTACATTTAACATAACACATTTTTCTACTTCATGTAAATTAGCGACTCCCTGTTATTGGGACCTTGTCCTGTTGGGTGTCCTTAACTGTAAATAAATAAAATAAAATAAAATGACATGGATTTTGACATTTTACTGCTAAATAATGTTTTATAAAGCACGAACTCGAAGAAATCCGTACACTAATAGAAGGAAATAAAAAAAAAAGTTATGTTGATAAGAAAAAAAGCAATTTTTGTTTAGAATTAATAGTATGTCAGTAAGGTTTTAACATTACAATAATTATTCAACTTTCACTCCTTTTGCAAATTTTTTGACTCTTCCTCTGACTCCTTGTATAAGATCTCAGACCATGTGCTTTGTTACGTTATTGAAGACCTTCCACTTTACTTTGAAATTTTCAAGTACAGTCCTTTGGAACATATTGGACATTGTTGCTATCATACCATTCCAGTACATTCTTCGCGTAATGTGATGCCAAATTTGGCCAGAAAAGTGTAGTCTATTGCAAGAAAGACAGTAGTCTCTTTTGTAGGCACCCCTCCTTATAAATCTGTTGATTTATTGTTCCCTGGGGTATAAAAGAGGCAGTGCAATCTCCGCAACTGCAGATAGCCTTCCACACTAAATATTTCTTGGCGAATTTGGTACTTAAATTTCTCACTGCCTTCCAAAATCCAGCAGCTGCATAATAAATACTATCCAGGCAGTTGTGTACAATCTGATTTGACGTATTTATATCTCATCGTTCATAACAATGCATTCGAATTTTCGAAGAAAGTTGTCATAGCGCTTACGGGCTCGACTTTTTGCGGTTTTGTTCTGATTGTCAGTACGATGAGGAGCTTTTTTTACTTTTTTACTCTTCAGTCCACATCGCCTTTTTGCACTCTGCACACAAGCTTGTGTGCAGAGTGCACCTACCTTCTTGGTTTCATTATGCGAAGGTAAATTGGGGTTCCTTCTGAAGAGCTGAACAATCCTTTGTTTTCTTTCCAGGTATGCAGGGCAACTTTTTCTTCTGATTCAGGCCTTCGATCAAATGCCTGATGTTTTGAAAGTCGTTTTCAAAACATCTGATACCGTGGATGTGGGTAACTGTCGCTTTTTGACTATTTCTCGTATTGACATATTTGGACTTTCCATCCATTTGTGTACAATCAACTTGTGTCCTTTTTTTTATTTAGTGGCATTTTGAGAAATAGGCTATATAGGTTGCGTTCAACTATATCCTGTTTGAGTTCACTCAAAATATGAGTACTCTATGCACTTCAAAAAAAATACTATAAGAATTTTTCTCTGTACGGATTTTTTCGAGTTGCGATGCTTTATATACAAAGCACACTGTTTCGTGTTTTTTAATTGAATCAAATACCGTTCACATGCGTTCCAATGTTTGGTAGTGTAGCCATTTCTGTATTTTTCAAATTTGGCGCCATGTTGTGATATAAAATTACTGCCTAGACCAGACTCTCATTGAAGGGTCTTCAAGAAATTTGAGATGGGTCCGGCATCTGTTAAGAACTAAAGTGATTATTTAGTGTACAAACTACCATGCGAAAAAAAGAATTTGCCTAAACCATGGAAAGTTTTTTATTGTGTGATATTTACTAAGGGACCTTTCTGAACTCAACCACCGGCTAAGTCCAAAAATTGGCGCAACTTAGAAAGGCCAGCGAGGGCTCATTTTAAAGCTTGAAACTTCTACTTTCGAATGTAAATGTAATTTTTTTTTCGTATTCATCTATGAAAAAAATGATAAACTTTTAAAAATGGCAAATTGTTGTTCTGATTTTGCTCGAGATTGGAGCACTCCAGGAAAAAAATGCAGTAGACAAAATTTATGTATTCTTTGACGAAAAAAAAATTTTAAATTACTTTTTCTAATTTTTTCAACTTATAAAATTTTATTTTGGAACTGGATACGTGTTTACCCTGTTTTAGCGGTCAAATATAAATTTTTTCATATAGCAGACATGTGACATTCGAAAGTAGAGGTTTCAAGCTTTAAAATGAGCCCCCGCTGACCTTTCTTCTTGCTGCTCTTTCTAAGTTGCGCCAATTTTTGGATCTAGCCGGTGGTTGAGTTCAGAATGGATGACCCATATGCATTTATATTTCATATCACTTGATCTATACATGCAATTGTGTTTTTGGTGACATTTTCAAAAAATATGTACAATAGTACAACTTATATACTAAACTACTTTTATCTCCAATAATAACAAAAATAGAGGAGTGGTCAAAATACATGAATTACCCAGTACCTACAGGTTGAAAAGGGAATAAGAGTTGCAAACATTTTCATAAAGTGATAAATATGGAAATAAGTCTCTGTTGCATAATGTTACTAGGTTAGGCCCTTTACGGCTGTTGAAGTTTATTTTATTCTTCATTCTTGTAAAAAGAAAATAATGTTTTGTTTGTTTTGGATATTAGAATTGCTGTTAACATTTTTATTTCAAACAAAAGCCGTTGTATATTTTTGATGATCTTTATGTTTTAAAAATTTCTTGGATTAAAGCCTCGCTGGTGGTAGAAGTAAGGGACACAAAGGTAAAAAGAACTTCACTTATCCGAAAATCTTTCTTTGTTTACATAAAGTATAAACTATAGCAACATATTTTGTTTTGTCTAAGACTGAAGAATATTTAGCAGTATTTATCTTCTTTACAATACCTTCCTGAATGATAAAAACCACTGCTGTTAAATAAACACATTTTGAATACTCCATCTAATATACATTGCAGGTTAAGCGCAAGTTTCTAAGTAATATCCTAACATGGGGTCATCGGCATCAACTCTGTTCATCTCTCAAAACTGATTTAAAGTTCCCTTTATTTACTTCAAGAACTTCTTGAACATTTATTGACCCAAAATCTTGATGTTTACAGAATGGTAGACAGTATACTTTCCTACACAAAATGATATAGGAACATGATCATCTTAATTATAGGGACCATTCTTTTACGGTTTTCAATGTCTTGTTAAGTTCTATATTAACTTTATAGCTCTTGCCTGGAGTAATTGCCATAAAACTTCATGCTGCTGTCGTTAAATACCTCTATCACATTTTTTCGTTTTTTAAATCACGTGACCTACATTTGAATCGGAACATAAGGTACAGTACTTGGAACATGCTGCATCTTCTGATTTAGAGTAAGCTTTCAAACAGTATTTTTGCATCCTTGAGAATTGTCTCTTTTCTATGGTTCTAGAAAGTTTGTAACTGCTCGTTCAGATCCAAAACATAATCGAGATTTTCTCTGACAAATTAATTTGGCGTTTGAATTATCTAAATGTTCTTAATTATCAGGTTGTCTGATTAGTTCTAATCTAGTCTCACTATTCTGTCCAGATTATTATCTAATCTACTTTGTTAATTAATTGTAGTAAATGTAGAGTCTAAACTTTAGTTTCATCAGTTTTAGATTTTTTTTCTCTAGGAATCATAAATAATGAATTGAATGATTTTCTTTGATGGTCTTCTACACATGCATAAAATAGCCATAAAATGATCACATTCTAAAAGTGAATTATTAAGATTATGCTGCAAGCCGTAAAATAGAAAATACTCTGTGGATAGCCACACATCATTACAATTGCTTAATATTGACTATCATATTCCACACTTACATTTAAAGTTAACTTTACTCGTACGATTCATATTGTACAGTGCCGCTCATTTGAAAGTGCACGACTCTTTATATGTAAATATTCTAAAATGGCATTGTGTAAGTCAGGATTTCATGGGCTATGCATTTATAACAGTTGTAGCGATGTTAATTGTTTTTGTTTATTTTCAAGTACTTGTTTAAAATAGATATTTTAGTTATCAGCATAGAGTACTTATCAAGAACTTTATTACAAAAATATAACCAAAGTAAATTTAAAAATATATTTATGTTTCTTAAGGGTGCTGTCTAGCTATAATCGTTTAAATGATTATAATTTAGTAATGCGGAACTAAAATAATATTGGTCTACCTCTACAACAACAGTAAAGCAATTATGTAGAAAAGTTTCAAAATTGCTGGCTAGAAAGTCACCTTAAGCTAACATGATTAACTATTACAATGAAAATCAAAAATGTAACATAAAAAACATAACATAATTAGCGTAACAAACACATAAATGTAACATAAAATTACTCAAAATTTACAGTCTTAAAATACATTAAAAATATTAATATTTTATCTCTAATCCATTGTTGTCTATTACCATTTCAAAGCGTTTTCTCATAGATAGAATAACTTTATTGGTGTAATTAGCTTCTATTACTTCATCCCACAATAGCTCAATGGCTTCTCGAAGTTCTACCCTATTAGCAGAGAGACAGCTGACCCAAGCCTGAAAGTTTACTGAAAACCTACCACTTCGGTGAATTGGTTTTACATACCTCCCATTGAATCGCATATTGTGAGGTCTGTATAAGCGTTTACTCACACAGGACTGAAAAACCTTTTCGTCCGAAAAAAGTACTGCTCCCAGAAGATTTCACCTTCATTAACACACGTGTTTGCAAACTAAAGTCTGTCTTCTTTATGATGCTGTTGTACGGCAATTTTCTTAGCAGCAGAATACATTTTTTAATCCAGATTGTTAAATTCAACGTTTTGCCGTTGACTAAGATCCTGGGAACAACGTTCGGGTGAGTGGCTTCTACGTCAGTCGTAAATGGATTCTCCTACAACCAATTTATTAACACAGCATCATCCTCAGACTTTTGAGACTTTCTGACGACCACCTCCATGAACATAAGTTAGATTGTGGCCTTGGTTAATTTTTTGTTTTAATTTAAATATACAACTTTTACTTACGGCTAAGTCATTTGCAATTGCATTTGATGCCGTTTTCTAACATCCGTAACGTAATCTAATCACCGTTTTGGCTCTCATTTTGTTTACTTCCGTCAGCCTAGGCATTATCGCATTATTTAATAAGCAAGACTATGGTTTTATGAATTGAATGTGCAACTGACAGCAGAAAGACAGCTGTAAGTGATAATACTTGTTTTTTATGATCAAAGGTACCTGAAAGTCATGATTACACCAGAAAATTTAAAAATGACCCTATCATGCACTTTCAAATGAGCAGCAGTGTACATCATTTATGACTAGTGGGTAAACTCAAAACGATCATTTAAAAATTATTGTTTGCATCAAATCAAATGTTTACTTTTCCCACCACCTTGGAGAATGTTCCAGTACCAGTTTTTATGGCAACAGTTTACTGTGTGTCTTATCATTCCTCAATTAACCTACCATTGTTATCTTTTGGTCTGCAGCCTGACAACCTTTACAACACCACTACTTAAACCAGAGGGTCCAAGGTCGAACTAGCGAGCTCGTAGCGGGAACTTCCCTTACTCTACTAGTGCGACGCTCACGTCACGAATGTATTTCAATTCACCCATACTCCTTCTTAGCAAAATCTCTGCCAGTCTTAATTAGTCTGAAGCTAAACTATATTAAATAAATCATTTATATCTTGCAATTTTTTAATTTATTTACCCACATATATACATATATTAAATTTTTATTTCATCAGATTTTTTTAAAGCACATAGAAACGTAGATGTTCCACTAGTGTTACTTTCCCATTGTAAATATCATAATTATAACCTGTCCTGTGTTTTTTAATTAAATTATATCCGCAAAAGCAGGAAGAAAACTACAGGATTTGGTTGTTATCATATTGTTATAAAAAATTTATTAGCGTTAGTTACAACACAATTGAGAAGAATCGCAAATCAAGCAACCCAAACATCTGTTCTAATTATTATGATTAATTTCGAAATTGTTATTGACCAGTAAGATCGTTCACAAAGAATTAAATAATAATTGCTATGAATGTAGGATTTATTAATTACTTCTTTAGTTATAATTTTATAAAATTTGTATGCTCAGAAACCAAACATTAATTTTCAATTTATATAATTTAAACGTGTTACTACAAGGAATTTAACTAACGAAGTGGGAGACGAGTAGGGGAATAGTGAGGATTAGGACAGCCCAAAATGACTCAAACTGATGCTGTAGTGAGAGTGAGAGAGCCGTAAGTGGCCCGTCCACTGGCCCAGCCTGACTTAAACTATTATTCTTATACATATTATAGCACGTTTAAAATCCCTACTGGGGGTGGAATTCCCCCAGATTCGGCTAGATTCTAGTAGGGTCATAGCAATCGGTGCCATGAGGTACGAAGGATGCTCTGCCATCCTGATTCCTCGCCCCAAAAATAAATAAAATAAAAAATAACAACATTCTGCATTTGAAATACCTACTTATCATTCTATTTTTTTTTCTTTGAAGAAAAATTACAGTTCTTACTTTTACTGATTTATACTTCAAAATGTACTTGAATTAGAAAAGGTCTACCACTACCTTTTCGTTGCTTTTAATTTTTGCTAAATGTTTTTTTTTTAGGATATATCAATGGGCGTAGCAAAAATATCTTTAACTGGCGGTGCAGAAAATATGTCCCAAGTGCCTTTCGCAATCCGTAACATGCGTTTTGGAACTCAATTAGGTGTGAGCAACCAGCTAGAAGATTCCCTATGGGTTGGACTTACTGATAGTTACTGCAAACTGCCTATGGCACTTACTGCCGAAAAGCTTGGAGCTCAGCTTAAAGTTACTAGAGATGAAGTTGATGACTTTTCTTTAAGATCACAACAACTATGGAAAGCTGGTAATGAATGTTTACAAAATTGAAAAAGAAATAATTAATGTTGAAATATTTATTGCCTACAGCTCAAGATGGAGGAAGATTCAAGGAAGAAGTTGTTGGTGTACCAGTGAAAGGCAGAAAGGGACCTGAAACTTTGGAAGTTGATGAACATCCAAGACCACAAACAACTTTAGAAGGGCTTAAGAAATTGAAGTCGCTATTCAAAGAAAATGGACTTGTTACAGCTGGAAGTGCATCTGTAAGTAATATTGATGAATCAATCTATTATGAATTAGGTACTGTTTTAAGTTGCCTTATTTATTCTTGTCTTTATTATAATCATCATAATCTAAGGGTTTATACAGTACCTACTTATTTACAGAGGTCCAGAACCATTTGAGTCATGTTAATTAAAAACTTTAATGAACAATAGTAATTTAACAATATTTCAAAATAATCGCGTTGAAAGTTATGCACTCCATCGTCTGGCAATGAACTATTATGAATTGTAAAGTCAATATTTATTGTAGGTAATTGAGGTTAGTCTCATTGAACATTCGGTATTCGGCCAAAAACCGCTTCGGTGCATAAATAATTTATACTAATTTTATAACATAATCGTTCTTTATGACAATAATTATTTTTATTTCATTTCGTATTTCAAACGATTGTTTATATACTACAATTAGTAAAATAAGGTATATCTTTATCTTCTTGACGTTCTTTACGTTCTTGATCTCCCTTGTTGTTGGCAACGTAAAAATCATTCGATGTTGCATAACAGCCATACGTGACATGCTACTTTTTATCTCCTTGGTTACGCGTATGATGACACAGACAAGGCAACTTGCTTCATTATACAATAAATGCGGATGAATTTTAACAGGGAGAAATTAGGATTGAAATACGAAATAAAATAAAACAACTTATGCAATACGGAGATCAAGCTTCTTTAAATCCACGAAGATGTTATAACGCCTCGGCTGGCGCCTCGGCGTTATAATACATCTTCTCGGATTTCAAGTATCGCTTGATCTGCTAATTACATAATATATATTATTACAAAATGTTTATTAACACATTTCAGAAATAATTAAACAAGAATAACTAAATAAAGTGCGTACGTGGTTTATTTTCCCACTTTAACACATCAACATTCTCGTGCTTTAAACATATCTAAGAGAAGAATCAATTTAGTTTTGCAGCGTGTAAATCAAGGTGTTGACTTGCAATGCAACAAAAGTTCGGGTCCCAAACCTACAGCTACAAGCGATAAACAGGTAAAAAGGGCAGTGAGATTGTTTAAAAATAATCCAAAATTGTCTGTAAGAGATGCTGCTAGAAAAATGAATATTTCGGTTGGATCAATGACTAAAATCAGAAAGAAAGCTGAAATTCGATCGAAGGTAAGACGTAAAGGTCCTAAAATGACAGAAAAACAGTTCGAAACAGCAAAATCAAATTGTCGCAAACTGTACAAAAAATGTGTTCCTTCTGGTGGATATTACTTTTTCATCATGAATGATGAAACTGATATGAAACGTATATGGAGCTTGTGGGTCCACAAGAATCGAATAAAAAGCAGTATGTATCAGTGATTCCAGGAAATGAATTATCAGCTGAAGATGAAGTCACACAAAAATCGAAGTTTCCAGCGAAAATGCTTATTTGGCAGGCTATTGCACAAGATGGCAGAGTTTCTCCAGCTTATGTGTCAAGTGGTACAATGAATAGTTTGATCTACAGAGACAAGTGCCTGGAGGGGATACTAAAACCCTGGTTGCGTTCTTTGAACATTGCTCAACCAATTATTTTTTGGCCTGACAAAGCCACATCGCATTATGCAAAAATTACCATAGATTTTTTAAAAGACAATCATATCGAGTATGTAGCCAAAGCGGACAATCCAACCTCTGTGCCTCAATGTCGTCCAATAGAGCAATTCTGGGCGCTCTGCAAGGACAAAATGATTAGAGGAAATAAAATTACAACAAATGCTTCTCTTTTTAAACGAAGATGGACATCTATTTCTAAAGAAGTTGCATTAAGATCTGGAAAAAAGCTGTTTGACAAGTTCAAGTCCAAATTGCGTTTAGCAGGATATAAAGAACCGTGGGCTGTGTGTTTAAAAGACTGTTAATATATATATACTCAAACAGTTTCCGTTGATATAAATATTGCCTTAAAAAATTAATTTTAGTTTATGTTATATAATGTTTTCTAGGTGGGAAAATAAACCACGTACGCACTTTAATTTCTAATAAAAAAAAGAAAAACATAATAAATTCCTCAATCAGAAGTGTGTGATTTGCGCAGTCGTTTTCTTTTAATAATTTCATTGAGTCTTGGTTCTAAGTCGGTTGCATGTATTCTTAACACCACTTGTAAATGTTCATCAGTTAAATTTAATCTCAATTTGGACTTCAATGCTAATCAGCATAATCAGCTGAGGGCGACCGTTAAGACAATAAAATATATGTATACAATCTATATAATAACAAAATAATTACATTACATATAAAATTTAGTATTTTTTAACTGAGCAATTTTTAATTATATGATAAAAACTATTTATTTTTTAAATTATCTTTATGAATTCTAAATCGCGGATGAGATCTGACAACGCGGGCCACATTTCTAGGGTTTGAGGGCCACATTTGGCCCGCGCTTTGGGAACCCCTGCTTTAGAATTTACCAAGCAAATACGGGGTAAATGAGGCTATTGCTTCTATTCTAACATCCTAACACTATTAAAAAATTGTAAAAATATGATTTCTTGATTCTTATGTTGTATACCTTTTTTTTTAAATTTACTGCACATCTATTGTTTTTCTGTTTATATTAATAACTAAAGCAAGAATTTTATTTCAGGGTATTTGTGATGGAGCAGGTACAGTAATTGTAGCCAGTGATGCAGCTGCATCTCAAAATAACCTTAAACCACTTGCCAGAGTCTTAGCCTATTCTACTGTGGGAGTTGATCCATCAATCATGGGTATTGGACCGGTACCTGCCATCCAAAATGTTCTTAAAGTATCTGGATTGAGTCTTAAGGACATTGATTTAATTGAGGTAAATACTTCAATTAATGAGCAAAAAACTAATTATTCATTATAAAATTAATTTCTTTTAGATCAATGAAGCTTTTGCAGCACAAACTCTTGCTTGTGCTAAAGAACTCAAGCTTGATATGGATAAATTAAATGTAGATGGTGGTGCTATTGCTTTAGGACATCCCTTAGCTGCTTCAGGTTCTAGAATTACTGCTCATCTTGTCCATGAATTGAGGTATGTAGTATAGGAATGTTGTATTTTTTTTCTAGTTTTTTGACAATTTAATTATTTATTAGGAGGAGGAAGGCTAAATATGGTATTGGTGCTGCATGTATTGGAGGTGGTCAAGGAATTGCCATTTTGATTGAAGCTTTGTAAGATTATGTTCTTTTTATCATCAAAGTTTTATTAAGATATCACTAAATTGTATCATGTTTTTTATCCAATTGTCTTTTATCATGGATTGCTTTAAGTAAACATATTTTATCATATTGTATACAGAGATTATTTTTAGGAATTATGTTACTTGCATTGTTTTCATTTATTCTTTTTCAAATAATACAATTATTTTGTACAAATGATAACAGACTGAAAAATATATGTATTGTTTTTGTAATTAAATGTAGAAATTAAAATAAATACTGGTTTTTATACGAAATAACATGTATTTAATTTACTTTTTTCTCATCACTGCAAATAGAAATCTTAACATAAAAATTAAAACAATAAGAAAGTATTTTTTGTAATTCCTATGCAACAGATTCTAATTGTGGAGGAGCTAAAGACTGATATAATTTAGAAACAGCTGTTTGAACAATTTGTTGAAATGTTTCATCATTTGAACATACAACCTCCTGCAAAAAAAATAATGAATTAATATTATATTATATTAGTATTTATTAAAGTTTCTGATGCCCGGTTGCACCGCATTTTGATTTAACAAATATTAACTAATACAGTATTAACTTTAATAAATATTTAAATTATAAACTGTTGCACCATCAAAAAATAAGTGGATATTAACTAATATTGTATTAGATTAAATTTAAAATTAAAAAGGCGGCTGACTGACATTTTTATATGTCACAAGTGTGTGAGAAGTGTATGATTAGTGTCTTTACAATCTTGCACTGCACATTTTGTCAATTAAGAATGCAAGATGACGTGAAAAAACGTAAACGTGGGGCAAATTTTTCGCCTTTAGAGAAAAGCACTCTGTTAAATTTGATACATAAGTACAAGAATATTGTTTCCAATAGCAAAACGGATGCAGTTTCGGTTGAGGTAAAAGAAAAATGTTGGAAAAAAATTACCGAAGAATTTAATTCTGAGGCTCCCAACGGAATTTTAAGAACTCAAGAAACTCTTCGTCGGCTCTACCTCAACATAGTTCAAACTACGAGAAAAATTGCTGCTAACGATAGAAGGGAACATTATAAGACCGGAGGAGGAGCTAAAAAAAGCATGATCAAAGATGAAAATTATGAATTAGTATTGGATATTATAAACAAGAAGACTATTGAGGGACTGAAAAATAAATTTGATGGCGATGCTATCGAAGAAAATTCAGACGGTAACGACTCTAATATTATAAATAAAACCCATTCATTGCTGATACCGACGACTACGGAAAATGCTTCCAACATACGTGAAGAAACAGAAGTAAATGAAGAATTTTTAGAAGATATACAAATACTTGATGAAAACCTAGGTTTTAATCATTCTTCTGGATACGAAAACATATCCCCTGAATTAACAACTTCGGGTAACGACCAAGAGCCATCTGCAAAGAAGTATGTACAAGACAGATCAACGCCCAAGTTGAGTGCACGTTGCTCTGCAAAGAATTGTGGCACGTCAGGCATACGTAACAAATTTCAAAAACAGGAATATGATGCTGGTCGACGCAGACCTGCAATTACTGCGCTGACATCATCACATATTGGTGAAAAGTATGAAATATTACTTGATCATCGTTTGAAAATCGCAGAGATAGAACTGGAACGAGTCTTGCAGCAAAAATTACATGAAGAAAAAGAAAATTGTCTGAAAATAGAGCGCCTACAACTTGAAATAAGACGTTTGAAAAACGATTTAGGTTTTAGTGAATAGTGTTTTATTTTGTAGAAAATTTTTTTTTCATAATTTGCTTTTGAAACAAAATGTTATCACCCTATTGTTATATACTACGTAACTAAAAATTAGAAAAATAATTATTTATTAATAAAGTTCTTGTGTTATTTTCATGTTGTTGCGCTTCATTACCAGGAATGTCGGGAATATTGCCTTCTTCTATTAGGTTTTCAAGCTCTTCTTGGTTGATACCTTCTGCAGGCGGTGGCTCAGCTTCGTTCATAATTAAACAAACATTTTGTAGAACAGCAGCTGCGACAATAACCGTTAATATAGTTTCAGTTTTTATTCTGGATCCATAAGCCAAGACAGGAAACCTTCTTTTCCAGCAACCAAACACTCTTTCGACTACATTACGTGATCTAATGTGTGATCTATTATATATCTGCTGAGCTCTTGTGTCTGGATGTCCCAATGGAGTTAAAAAATAATTTTGCAAAGGATAGCCACTGTCTCCTGAAGACAAAAGTAAGAAGAAACCTATTTTTATGACAGAAAATTTTATGTACCTAGCAAAACACAATTTGGGAATTCGCCATTTTCAAATCTTGCTTTTAACCTAGAGTTATTGAATATGGTGGCATCATGTGCTGACCCTGGCCACCTTGCAACAACATCTAGAATCTTCATGTTTGCATCACATGTTACCTGACAGTTTATAGAAAAATATCCTTTTCGGTTTCGAAATATTTCTCCATCTTCTCCACCGGGAGACTGTATACGAATATGCGTTCCATCAGTAGCCCCTATTACTCTAGGAAAACGTGCAATGCGAAAAAAATCATTTTGAGCTATTGGGATTTCATCTTGTTCGGGCATCTTAACATATTGGAGACGTAATCCAGCTATGGCTTCAGATACACGTTTGATAACACGGGATACAGTTGATTTATGTACACCCATAATATATGCTACGTCCGAGAGGTGACCATTAGATGCAAAAAACTTTAATGTCAGAAGAAATTGATTCATGGGTGACACACTGTCGTTCCTGCATATGATAGTGTAATTAGAGGATTAGGAGATATGTACACTTTGCAAAAATCCTCTGTTATAAATACTTACAAATCATTCGGAAATTCAAGAACCTCTTCAATTTGGACCAAAAAATTCAAACATGTTTGTTTTGTTAACCGAAACCTTCTGTAAAATATGAATTCGTCCATATTATGAAAATGATCAGACCTAGCATATCGCAAACGGGGAAATCCGACGTCGATAATTTCTAGTATATCTAGGTCATCTTCAAAAATATCGGCATCATCAAATAGATTCATTGCGAAGAATATCAATTGAAACCACAATAGAAAGATAAAAACTATTCTCACAAAAGATATGTCACAAACGTCAACTTATATTTTAATATTATTTTAAACAGCCAAATTTGGTCATTTAAATTTAATACTACTTAAGGTGCATTTAAGGCGCAGTGCAACGGAAAATAAAATTTTAAACAGTATTAACAGTTAATACCCATTTAAGTAAGATTAAAAAGTGCGGTGCAACCGGGCATGAATATATTCGTTAAAACTGTGTTTAGAGTTAGGGCATAGATACCAACTTACATTTGTGATATTATCATTTTTATTTAAATCACAACTGTTTTTGTTACATTACACTATCAAGGCCATTTTTATAAAAGTAATTATCTATATTAATCACAATAACAATAAAGCTTCACATTCCGCTCTTAAACGGTAATATTAATATAAGTAGATATATTCATATATCAATTTGTGTTGTTGGAAGTTTTTTCATGCGTCATTGTTAATAATATTTGATAATTATTTGACATGTCATACGAATAATCAAAGTTTACTATTATTGTCCGTCTCACGTTGGGACTACAGTAAAGGAAAGATAGCCAATGTATTTCTTATGGGAGTTTGAGCTTCGTTGTCGCCACCTATTTCACTGTATGAATCTATAGAAATGTGGATTAAGATTCCAGAAGTTCTAAACCTTTGAAAACAGTAACCGAAAAAGTGTAATCGTAACCATACAAAAGAAGCATTTAAAAGAAAGTCTTATTAACATGTATTTGTTATTTTATTAAACATTACTTGGGATTTTTACATCGTACATGTATCTAAATAACCGATATTTTATTACTTATACTTTTTTGTTTAATTCTTTCGTCTTCAAATTCTTTCAACATAAAAATAAGGGGCTGTCCATAAAATACGTACGCAGTAAGGGGGGAGGGGAGGGCTGTGCCTAGCGTGACAAGAGGGGTGGGGGGGGGGGTCAACAAGTTTAAGCAATTTTACTAAAATATGTTTAGAATTTTACCCTTAGTATAGGTATACATTACTCATAAAAAGGGAGATGGTTTTACTTTATTGTAGGAAATGCCAAATTCATTTTGTGAAGTAATAAATAAAGATCTTTTAGAACTGGTTGCATTGTTGAATACTTTCCAATGAATGGGTACTCTTTTAAATCATCTACCTGAAGAATTTCTTACAAAAACATAATTGTTAAATAAAAGTAGATACATCTGGATATACTTGAAAATAAGCTGTAGCTGAACATTGAAGCACATTACAAATTATTATTAGTTTAGAGAGTTTAAAAATTTTGAATTTTTTTACAACAGTTTTGAGCTTCGTGCCGTAAACTTCTTGGCTAGTGTACTCTTCAATAGTTTCTGAGATATTTTACTTTTTACTATTGACTTCAAGTACTTATGTACTTTTAAGAAATATAAACCGTTATAAACTATTTAATATAATATAAGCTAAATTAAATTTGTATTATTGAAACCTATATAAATTATAATAAAGTTTTCGTTTTCAGGAGGGGTCCAAAGGTGTTGTGACGTAATATTAGCTAGGGGGGGGGCTTACGTAAACGTGATGAAGTGTGACATAGAGGGAGGGGGGGTCGAGATTACCTGAATATAGCGTGACGTATTTTATGAACAGCCCCTAACGGCTGGTTAGCTTCTCTATGATCTTTTTAACTCACAGGTAAATACAGGAAGTCCCAAACGTAATTTTAACGGTGAAATGATTTCATCACGATAAAATCATTCATTTGTTCAACTTATTTCAAAAGAAACTTGCAAAAACGGAAATTTAGGATTAGCAGCAAATGCAAAGGATTTTAGTAAACAATAAACTCTTTTGGTTTTTTCTACTTTTACTTCGCGGAATTACATAATACAGTTTGTACTTACTGAAATTATAGTATAACGTTTTTTGTCGGCACTATTATTTGTCACCGAACACATATAAGCAAATTTCTTAATACAGAAATAATTATTTGGTTTCAAATTTTGATAGCTTGTGCGTCTATAGATCTTCGCTTAGTTTTTTGGGTTTTATCGTTTGTAATTATTGTTAACATTGTCGTGTTGTTTGTTGTAACTATTCGTATTGTAGTATTACATAACGCACATAGTACATTATACATAATAGGGAAGACGCACGTATTTTTTTTAGTTTTTGTATTCGTTCGTTTTGGTTAGAAAAATATTTCCAGATAAGCGAAATTTCTAAAAACGCTCAATTTATTTGAAAAAATTAAATTTAAAAATTCTCCTCATTTAAAACCGAATTTGGCCTTGAGCTACTTCCCTCAAAGCTATTTGATGTAAAAAAGTAGGTACCGCTGTGAATGAGAAAAAGCAACATTGACTATCTACTCACCGTTAGATGGCACTGATGAAATCCAATAAATTGAATTTTGAATTTATATTGACAGAAATATTTTACACCACTTTAATTATGGCAGTTAATTACACAATAGCATAACGTACATTATTATATAAATTACTCGTTAATAAGTAGAAGATATTTGAAGTCGAAAATAAAACATTTTTCAAACTGACGGGTAATGCAGGACTCTTAACTGTTACATTAGTACCAACAATGGGTCGTCTTTGGAACTGTAAGATGTAACAAAGTTTCATCCATTAGAGGCCACCAGTATTGCATTTTAAATTTATTTAAATTTTCACGGTTTTCAAAAATTAATTACTTAAAATTGGTAATTGTTTAATGCATTTATAACTAATATTCTAACTAATTTAGTAATTACGTTTATGAAAATGCAAGAATTTCCTCAATTGACGCCATATGCGTCTTCCCTATTATGGCGGATATTGTTAAAAACAGAATGGGTTGTGTACTAAAGGTTGGTGAAAAACAGATTTTGTCAAATTTGATAAAATATCATCTTACGGAGACCCGGCAGTCATTATCAGTAATTATTCGACAAGTTTCTAAAGTAACAGGTATTAGCACAAAAAACTGTTCTCAGTAAGTCAAGAAAGTACGAGGGTAGATCAGTATTTACGGTCCCTGACATAGTAGGCTTTGCATGATATCGTCACTCATTTTTCTATGAGAACTGTCATTACTAATTATTTGTTGTGTCAAGTCTTGCGTAGGTGCGTGTTGTTCTTTGAAAGTTATTAATAATTAAGCTGGTCGATAACAGACAATTTTTAAAAATGGAAAAAAGTGAAGTCAGAGCGGTGATAAAGTATTTGCAAAAAAAAGGATTAACACCTACTGAAATTCACAAGGATATGACAGACGTTTTAGGGGACTCTGCCCCTTCTTACCAAGTGGTGAAAAATATGTCTCGTGAGTTTAGATTAGGCAGAACAACTTGCGAACATGCGAAAGGTGCGGGACGTCCAGTCTGTGTCACCGTTGACAAAAACATCAATTTGATCCATGATATGGTAATGGCAGATAGAAGACTGACTATTCGCCATATCGCGGAAATAACGAACATCTCTTATGGGTCAGTTGAAAATATTTTAAGAAATGTTCTTGATCTCAGAAAAATTTCGGCGCGTTGGGTTCCAAAGATGCTGACCGTCGATCAGAAACGCTCTAGAGTGCTGCATTCGGAAGCCAATTTGGAGTACCTTAAGGCCAATCGGAAGCAATTTCTCACTCGCTTTGTGACTGTGGATGAAACATGGGTGCACCATTTTGATCCTGAGACAAAAAGACAAAGTATGGAGTGGCATTACAGAGGTTCTCCACCTCCACGCAAATTTCGAGTTCAACGGGCGGCTGGAAAGATTATGGCCAAGAGTGTTCTGGGATGCAGAAGGAATTTTGATGATCGATTATTTGCAGCGTGGACACACAATAACGGGTTCTTATTATGCAGGGTTAATTCCAAAATTGCGCTAAAGCATCGACCGAAAAAGACCAGGAAAGTTGGCACACAAAATTTTGTTCCATCAGGACAACGCTCCAGTCCACAAGAGCTGCATTGTCATGGCTGCCATACAGAACGCTGGCTTTGAAATCCTAGAACACCCTCCATATTCACCAGACCTGGCACCCAGTGATTACCATCTATTTCCAAAATTAAAGGAAAACCTGCGTGGAAAAAAATATGGAGACGATAATGAAGTTATGACCGCAGTAAATGGCTGGTTTGAGGAGCAACCGGAAAACTTCTTCCTGAAAGGCATTGAAGCATTGGAACATCGGTGGACCAAGTGCATTGAAGTCCAGGAGATTATGTTGAGAAATAAATAAATAATGTTTTAAAAATTCTTTCTCTTTCTATATCAGGGACCGTAAATATTGATCTTCCCTCGTATTTCACCTGAAGGAATAAAATCTCCAAGAAAAAGAGCAAAGAATAAAAATACTTCAAAATCGCGCAATATAACCTACTGTGATGGAATTAGGAGTGAAATTAGAAGAAAGGTGCACGAGTTTTTTTCCCAAAATATACCACCAACGATGAACAATATTGTAGCAGTTGTAAACGACGATGAAAACTTGCCCAACTTTAGTAGAAGTACGTTGAATAGATTATTGCGTGATATGAATTTCCAGTATGTTAAGAGAGGACGACGATCTTATTTAATTGAAAGAGAAGAGATAATTGCATGGCGTCATCGTTATTTAAGACAAATTAAAAAATATAGAGAAGAGGATTACAATATAGTTTATATTGATGAATCTTGGGTCAATCTTGGCCACAGCGTCAAAGCTCAATGGGTGGATATGTCAATTAAATCATATCGGGATGCCTTAATTGGAGGATTAACTACTGGTTTGAAAGCTCCCACAAAGCGTGGCCCTCGTTTTATTTTACTTCATGCTGGCAGCAAACAAGGTTTTATAAATGGGGCAGAGTGGACCTTTCTAGCAAAGAAGAACAGTGCGGATTATCATGATGAGATCGATGGAGCTACATTTGAGACTTGGTTTAGAAATTCTCTGTTGCCCAATTTACCTGCAAAATCAGTTGTAGTAATGGATAATGCACCATACCATTGCCGAAAAATTGAAAAGATACCAAATCAGTCTTGGAAAAAAGAAGAAATATGATCATAGCTTTGGTCAAAAGATATATATGTTGATGATGATTACTTGAAAGCAGATCTATTAGACGTGGTGAAGGCTTTCAAATCTAATTACGACAAATACATTCTTGAAGAATGTGCAAAAGAATACGGCATTCCAATAGTAAGATTACCTCCATACCATTGCGAGTTAAATGCCATTGAATTGGTTTAGGGTGATGTAAAACAGTATATCGCTAAAGAAATACCACATTTAAAGAAGGAGATGTTCGAAATTTAATTAGTGAGGCATACGTTCAAGTGACAGCGGAAAAATGGAACAATTATGTTAACCATGTAATTAAAACAGACGATAACATGTGGCAAATTGATGGGTTGATAGAGGATATTGAGCCAATACTTATAAATTTGGAAAGTGACGTAGAAGATGAAAGTGATTTCGAGTGATTTGTGCTAATGCTGAATTCTGTTGTACTTTTTATACTCATATTATTTGTTTTCAATTTATCACTGCTTTATATAAAAGCTGTACAATTAAAAAAGTGTAGTTTGATAGTATACAATAATTTATTAGTTTTAATGTTTCTTTATTTAATAAAAACCAAATAACTATAACTTGTGTTGTACTTTTTTATTTACCTAAAATTCAAAAACTCAAAATAAAACGTTTGACTTTTAATTATACTCAAAATTATTAGTTTTGTAATAGTGCTGGCGTTAACTCATAAAGTATGGAACTATCGAAATAAATCTTTTATTAAATATTTTTGAGAAGAATCCTCGAACACGTCGATTTTTATCTTAAATGAGACATATTTTAGTGTAATTGTTATTTGCAGATCATCTTTTGTTTCCAAGTTATGGCGATAGCGAAAATATCTTTAAATGGAAACCCTAATTTTTTATGATTTTTTATGATTTGGAAAGCAATTTCCAAGATAATTGCTTTTAAAGTTTTAAAACAAAAATTAAAAACAATCAAGAGTTCCAAGTTTTAATAAAAAAAATTAAAAATTCTTTTAAGAACTGCCATAAATTTAACGCTAAGTCAATTGTTACACGGTTACTTGTTACTTGATTTTTTTATCAAAAAATTTGAACTCTTGATTTGAACTTTGATTGAATAACAATCAAGAGTTTAATTTTCTTAATAAAAAAATCAAGTATCCATGTAACAAGTGACTTAGCGTTATAACTTATGACAGTTCTTCAAAGAATTCTTTTTTTTATTGAAACTTGGAACTCTCGATTGTTTTTTAATTTTTGTTTTAAAACTTTAAAAGCAATTATCTCGGAAATTTCTTAATACAGTATCATACTTTTTTAGCATATTTGATCTTAGTATTACATTATCTTTCCAAATCCATCATAAAAAGTTAGGGTTTCCATTTAAAAAAAATTTCGTTATCGTCATAACTCGGAAACAAAAGACGATCAACAAATAACGATTACACTAAAATATGTCTCCTTTAAGATAAAAATTGACGTGTTCAAGGATTTTTCTCAAAAATATTTAATAAAAGATTTATTTCGATAGTTTCAGACTTTATATGCGCACTACATGAACAGTAGCAAATTTTGAAATTTTGTTTTACTACCGCTGTCAGAAGAAGTGACTACCTGCAATATAACTTGTTCGAACGATAGGGATTATAAGGTTTATGCAGTTACAACTACAATATTTAGAAAGTGTTTTTAAAAGTTGCTTGCAAGATGTTTGGCAACCCCGTTGTCCATAACAACACACACTGTAGTCTCAAAGTGAGACGATCAATAGACTATCAGGACTAGTCGGAGGAGGATTAGCAGGGTGCCCAGCGACTGATAAAGTGAAATTTCCTAATCAGTTTTTGACATTTTGCCTGATAATTTGCAAAAATCTAAATGAGAATTTCGACTCTATTTTACTCTTTTACCCAAAATATTGTTGTTGGGCTGTTTTTGTTTTGGTATCTTTCTGTTGCATATAACTCAATTTTGGCCTAGATAGAATTTGAGATCTGTGCCCTAACTCTTAATATTTAACTACTAAATTTCGAGGTATTCATTCATGTATTCAAGGACTCTATTAGTATTTGTTAATCAGTCGACTTACTAAATTCACTAGATCAATATCAGCACGCTTTTCATTAACAATAACATATAATTTTTCGCCTTTGAACATCTTTGGCACAGAATCTTCACCAAACATATCTTGTAACATCTCGATGAGACACTCCTGTAATAAACATGAGGATAATCTTTAATATAAAATAGAAGTTCACAAATTCATATTTTAAATAACCTTAAAATGCATTCTGTCGACTTTTGCACTTGATGACATATTCTTAATTGGGGCATCTAAAGATTCTGCTTGTAAGATAGCAGCAACCACAGCATCTGCATACATATCATTAACAGGATTTGCAACCCACTAAAAATCATTACAATAAAAAAATATATTTGACAATTAATTTATAAACAAATACCTCTAATGTAACGATTTTATTTTCGATTGTTATATCTACAACGTTGAAGGCACGCATCTTTCTATCACCTTCGATTGTTTCAAGTAAACCAGCAACCTGAGTTATAAGGTATCTTAAAACGCCTACAGAACCTGAATAATGAATACTTTGTCGCTGCATAACTTGACTCATGGACATATCGGTATATTCTAGAAGAAAAAATCAAAAAGATGTGACAATTTTAATTTGTTTTTGTTTTTACCTACTGGATAAATCATTTGCAGCAAGCACATGGTAATTGAAGTTGCGTTTTACTAATATCCCCGATAAAGTATTGCCTGGTTTTGGTTTTTCTACAGCTAAAGTACCCATTACTTTTGCTGTTTTTTCACCTCTGAAATATAATTCTACAGCATGTGTGTTTCTCGGGTTGTGCAATTGCATGGTAGTGTTTGGGTCATCTTCGTACTCTCTTTGTAAGGCTGCTTTCAGACGACTCATTTCATTTTGCTCTCCATGCACAAGAACCTAATAAGAGAAACTTTATTAAAAACTTAACTTAATTATAACAACTTTTATTTAGTATTTGTTAATAAAAGAAGCAAGATGCTAGTAATTTAACTTATAGCATATAAACATAAGATGAAAGCATATACAAAATCCGATGTCCCGTTGATTTTGCATTTCATCTTTCCAGTGACAAAATAAATATACTAATGAAGACTATTAAATTACACTTGTCATGAATGTCTTGAATCGACAAAAGAACGTGTATCAGCTTAGCTATCTTTGCAGTAATTTCTCTATATGCGAGACACTATGGTTTTATAACAATAATTTATAGCGCAACAGATAAAGCCAATTACAGTACAAAACAGTAATTAATAGGCACAAAATAAGTAACTGTAATACTTACTCTAAAATAAAATTAAAACTTTTGAACTAACTTGACCTGACCTAACCTCACCTAACCTCTAACCTAGCCTCACCTGAAGTAACCTAACCTAACCTAACCCAACTTAATCTAACCTAACCTACCCCAACTTAATCTAACCTAACCTAACCTGACCTAGTCTAACCTAACCTAAATACTACATATAAACAAAAACAGTATATTTGAACTATATAGAACATTTGAACTAAAAAGTGCATTTGAACTAAAAAGTGCATTTGAACTGAAAGGTGCATTTGAACTAAAAAACCACGTTTGAACTAACCTAGCCTGACCTAAATAGTACATTTCAACTAAAAAAAGTACATTTGAACTAAAAAGTGCATTTGAACTGAAAACTCTATTTTGAACTAACCTAACCTAACCTAGTCTAACTTAACCTAAATACAACATTTGAACAAAAAAGTGTATTGGAACTAAAAAAATACATTTGAGCTAAAAAGTGCATTTGAACTGAAAACTCTATTTTGAACTAACCTAACCTAACCTAACCTAGTCTAACCTAACCTAAATACAACATTTGAACTAAAAAGTGTATTGGAACTAAACAATTCATTTGAACTAAAATGTGCATTTAAACTAAAAAAGTGTTTCCCCCCTCCCCCCCTGGCCCCTTTCTGACTCGCCACTTGTTGCCCCCTCGCCACCCCTCGACCCCTTTAAAACATATATCCGAAATTCGGCACAGTTTTTGAATAATTCCAATTTCGTTAATTTTCAAGAATGGGCCAGAGAAGAACCCGACACCAGGTCCGGGTTAACGCCAGGACCTGGCCGACATAAAAATAACTTTAAATAAAACGCTACTGTAATAATAGAACTGTACAAGTGGTTTGTACAACTTTTGAGACTCTCGCTTGAATAAATTCTATTTCTAGAGCTGATAACTAAGAAAGAACTTAAACACCACCAAAACCAATCACCTTCTCGATATTCTCCTCTAAGACCATCTAACTGCCATTCTTTTTTTTCCAACACAATTACTTTAAACTTACTTGGTGTGGGTTACGCTATGTTTCAGCTATGCGTCGCAAGACTGCCGCGCGCGGGTTTTAAAATAAAATTAAAATAACATAATATTAATATAAAACAAAAAAGTAAAAATAAAGTAAAAAATAAAAGTATATTAATATAAACGAGGGCAGTCTGAAAAGTGAGGTAACTAACATAGAGGAAGACTGTTTTTTCAAGTTTTTTAATTTTACGTTTGACATAGTCTCCTTTGAGGTCTATACACTTGTTCCAACGATATTCAAGTCGCTTAATCCTATCACTATAATACGACGAATTAAATGCATCAAAATATTTGTTTTTTTCTGCAATCACTTCTTCATTTGATGAATCTCTTTTACCACCAAGACAATTTTTCAGTTTCGGAAACAATAAAAAGTCGGACGGAGCTAAATCTGGACTGTAAAGTGCATGAGGAAGAATTTCAAATCGTAATTCAACTAATTTTACCGTTGCAATTGTTAATGAGTGAGCCGGCGCATTATTGTGATGGAACAACACCTTTTTTTTAGCCAAATGCGGTCGTTTTTCCTTTAATTTTTTATTCAGCTGGTCCAATAGCGGCACGTAGTACTCACCTGTGATTGTTTTGCTCTTTTGGAAATAATCTATATAGATAACACCACGAGCATCCCAAAACACTGTGGCCATAACTTTCTTAGCTGATGCAACCACTTTTACTTTCTTCGGTGCACTGCAACCGGCTTCTATCCATTGTTTTGATTGAATTTTTGATTCGGGTGTGTAGTGGTGTATCCAAGTTTCGTCAATAGTAATAAATCGACGCAAAGATTCAGTGCAATTATGCTTAAGAAGGCTCAAACAGTACTCAGAAGTGGTTACACAAATTTGTTTCTGGTCCTCAGTTAGCAAACGTGGCACCCATCTTGCTGACAGTTTTCTCATATGCAAGTGTTCTTGTAAGATATGACCAACACGTTCTTTTGATATGCCAATAGTGTCGTCTATCACATGCACCTTCAATTGACAACCATTTAAAACAAGATCATGAACTTTGGTGATTACTTCATCAGTGGTAACCTCTTCTGGACGTCCTGAGCTTGATTCATCTTCGGTGCATCTACGACCACGTTTAAATTAATTCACACAAAACAAACTGTCTTAAATGATGGTGCAGATTCGTCATGAACACGATCTATCTCCTCTTTGATCTCCTTTAGTTTTTTTTTTCTCCTTTAGTTAATATGAAAATGCTTAATAACAGCACGAAATTCTTTTTTATCCATATTCACAAAACAACCGATCTCGTTTATTGTTTATAACTGTAAAATTCAAACGACGCAATATATCTGGCTCCAACTTTTACAGCTTCCTTATAAAAGGTTATAAATTTCATAAATGTCACTCACGTGTTCATTGTGGTGCTATCTCTGTATTACTTACCTCACTATTCAGACCACCCTTGTATGTATATAAATATAAAGTATAGTATGAGAATGTACAAAAATAGAGTAAACGTTTCATGAAGAATAAGATTTTCATGAAAATTGGCGTGGAGTAGGTGCAGGGGCAGTACTTCACTCTAGCAACAAGAAACAGTCATATGGTGGACCAAGAAGAACATTTCTAAACTAAAAATTGTGGAGTATTCTTTAACAAAAAATAGAAATGTACAAACTATTATGTGATGGTGCTCATAGGTCGATAGAAAGCAAAGCAGGATACCTTTTTTATAAACAAGGATTTTTCTAGTTCTTTTCCAATTCTCGGAAAATGTAGATGTCTTAATAGATAAATCGATAAAGATCGTAAGTGGAAGCGCAAACACAAACCTACAAACTGTAACTAAATGGTGAAGAATACGATCATCACCGGCTGTTGATTTGTTAGGAAGTTTGACTAATAAATGAATCAAGTCATCTTCGACAATGTTATTAAATGACATCTTGTTTATGATCTGTTTGCACGAAGGCATTTACAGTTTCCTGAGGATTAATATAATTGTTAATTCCGTCATTTAATATACTTACCAGGGATTCTTGTTGTTATTGCTATTGATGAACCGGAGACCAAAGTTTAGTACGATCACTTTTGATAGAAGATTCAACTGTACTAAAGAAGTTTGTTGTTTGAGCAACCGATATTTGTGCTTTTAATAGAATCCTGACGCTTTTAAATTCATTATAATAAAAAACATTCGAAGAATTTCTTCCATTTTCTCCAAAAATATTCTTTAATGCGTAATATCACTGTTGAACCAAGGAGGAAATATATGATTTCTTTTTATAGCAGTATAAGGAACAAAGATATGAAATGCATTGTAGATAACAGTAGATAAATGTACGGTAAATGAAAAAATCTTCAAACATACGTCAGTTATCAGATCACAATCAAGCTAGCTTATTGTCAAAAATATTTTCATTTTCTTGCCTTTAATGCATCATTTATCCGATTGTAAACTCCTATAGTGGTTAGTTAATTTACAGTAGTACTTTAAACTTCATGGTTGCACAATCTAATTAGTTAACCTTTCGAAGCTGAAGCGGAGGACATATTGTACCACAAAACTGGATTTTTGTTAATAACTTTTATCTACGATCATACAAAAAGTGACTACTTTTTACACCAATTTTCTTGTAAATAGTTAACGTTTATTGAGCTAGTGTTATAAAATTTTTATTGCAGGCTAATGTCAACAAGAGATGTTTGATAAATAATTTATGAATATTTTATAAACTAACTGGTTGCTAAACAACTTAGCATGCAAAAATCAAAGCACGCTCATATACATGATGTAAGTCACAAGTTTTAAAAAATATCAAATAAAATTAATACTGTAGTAAAGCATTATGATCATAGATAAAACGTTGTAAGATACACATGTAAGAAAGCCTCTTCATTGCACGAACATCTTTTAAAATACTCGCTCGTGTTTTAAACCATTCGCGCAATAAAGAATGGCTTTTTACACTTGTATCTTAAATATCTATAATTGTGCATTATTTTCGTGCCTTAGGTTTTTATATTGTGTCGAGCGGTGCTTGTTACATTATTTGATGCAAATAATTCCTACTTTATTTTTTAATTTATAATTTAAACTAAAAAGATAGGGTAAAGATAAGTGAATTGTTGAAAATCCATTCCCAGTGGAGTAAATCAATTAATCAAGTTGATAAGAAATAAAACAAAAACAAAAAAAAGAAGATAAGCGAGGTTATGTGCACTGAATGTAAAAACAAGGGGAATGACTAGGAACTGCAGCGGTAACAATTGACTTTAGTGTTGGTATAATGTTTAATTTTTTTTATTGCTGTAATATGAAAATAAATACAGGGTGGGGCAAAAGTCCCGCAACGGCCAAATATCTCCCGAGGGGAAGGTTTTTTAAAAAAATGTTTCAGGCAAAAGTTGTATGGCTTTGAAAGAGGAATCATTTGCATACAAAACCATCTCCCACCCCTTCACCCCCTCCTGAGGGGTGGGGGTAACTTTTAAATTTTAAATGGCCAACCCTATTTTTTTTTGCTGATTAATATTCTCTAAGAAAAAACAAGAACTTTTGTCCGAAAAATTTTTTTTTAAAAAGACGAATTTCGCGATTGACCCAACGAACAAACTTTGGATATTCCAAAATATTCCGACTCTTTTACGCGAAAATGACGGGGTTTTCAGAAAAATTACAAGAGGTAAAAAAGGCTTAGAATTTTGCAAAAAATCTAGGAAAAAAAAATAAACAAAAAAATTTTTGAACAATTTTTGAAAAAAAAAACATGATTTTTGAAAATGTGCACACGTTCATATTTCACCTCCTGGATTAGCGTTACCCAATGTGTACCACGTGGAGGTTCCAGGGAGGATTTCACACATCATAGTGGCCCTGAAAAGGGCCGTTTTTCTTAATCAGGAAGCATTGAAGGACCCCGAGGTTCGTCACTCCCCCGGTATTTATCGACTCCAAACCTCCGCTGCCCTGCTAATTATTTGATCAGATGCTCAAACTGAGCACCTTCCACTGTTTGACAATGAGCCAGTCGCTGATAGAAAGTCTCCAGAACATCTGCTATCATTTCTGGCGTAATGGCATTTGAGGTTTCCAATATCCTACCTCGCAGATCGTCTATGCTATCAGGTTTCGTCTGGTACACGCGATCTTTTAAATAACCCCAATAGAAGAAATCAAGGGGTGTCAGGTCTGGTGATCGTGGCGGCCATTCAATTTCTCCTCTCCGACCAATCCATCTCCCAGGGAATGTTGCATCCAGATAGGCACGTACTTGCCGCCCAAAATGACCTGGTGCTCCGTCTTGCTGAAAATTGACCAAATTGAATTGATTTCCAACGATCCCACGAAGAGCAGGAACGATTTCTTCTTGAAGCAGCCTCAAATATCGCTCAGCTGTCAGATTCTCATCAAAGAAGAACGGGCCCACAATCTGATGTCGGAAAATGCCAGCCCAAACATTGATTTTTTGCTTCCACTGAGTGTGAGAATCTCTCATCCAGTGTGGATTTGCATCGGACCAATATCTGCTGTTATGACGATTCACGTTGCCGTCCAATTCAAATTTCGCTTCATCCGAAAAACACGTCCAGAAAAATGTCATTGGGTTATCATCGTATCGCTGCATTATCAACTCACAAAACTCCACTCTTAAATCGAAGTCAAACTCCGTCAACTCTTGCACCAAGTGTATCTTGTATGGGTGGTATTTGTGTGTCTTCAAAATCCTACCCACAGACCTGATGCTGATATCCTCTGCCTGAGCCACCCGACGTCTTGATGTGTGTGGATCTTCTTGGAATTCGAGGAGAACATTCAATGATGTTCCGGGATCTGTCGCTGTTCTTGGTCGTCCCGTTCTCGGCCTATCTTCGACGGAACCTGTTTGATGAACACAAGAAATAATCTTTAGAAAACAAGGAATTCATAAAACTACAGAAAAAACTGACCTGTATCCTCATATCGGTTAGCTGTTCGCATCACGGTAGTTTTGTTTACCGGGCTAGGACGATTCGGATGCAGCTGGTTAAAGAGATTTGCAGTTTCCTGGTAAGAGCGTTGTCTATCTCCGTACCCACGCAATATCAATACTTCAATTCTTTCTCTTTTAGTGAGAGCCATGGTTTTGCAATACAATTTTGCAAAACAATTTCCTGGCAGTTTGAATTGCGAGAAAATCACCACGTATCAACGACTGGATATTAACTCAGTCTTGCAACTCCTTTTAAATTAACAATTTCTTGCAACTCAAATTCACAAGAAATTGTTTTGCAAAATCGTATTGCAAAAGCATGGGTCTCATTAAACGAGAATTAATTAATTAATTAATTAAAAATTAATTAATAAAATTAATATCATTAATTGATATTGCGTGGGTACGGAGATAGACAACGCTCTTACCAGGAAACTGCAAATCTCTGTAACCAGCTGCATCCGACTCGTCCTCGCCCGCTCAACAAAACTACCGTGATGCGAGCAGCTAACCGATATGAGGAGACAGGTCAGTCTCTTCTGTGGTTTTGTGGATTCCTCGTTCACTAAGAGTTCATCAAGCAGCTTCCGTTGAAGATCAGTCGAGATCCGGACTAAGAAAACCTGCAATATCACTGGATGTTCTCCTCGACTTACAAGACCCACACACATTACCACTTGAGTTGAGTGTGCATCGCTAATCCAGGAGGTAAAATGTAAACGTGTGCACATTTTCAAAAATCATGTTTTTTTTCAAAAATTGTTCAAAAATTTTTTTGTTTATTTTTTTTTCCTAGATTTTTTGCAAAATTCTAAGCCTTTTTTACCTCTTGTAATTTTTCTGAAAACCCCGTCATTTTCGCGTAAAAGAGTCGGAATATTTTGGAATATCCAAAGTTTGTTCGTTGGGTCAATCGCAAAATTCGTCTTTTTAAAAAAAATTTTTCGGACAAAAGTTCTTGTTTTTTCTTAGAGAATATTAATCAGCAAAAAAAAATAGGGTTGGCCATTTAAAATTTAAAAGTTACCCCCACCCCTCAGGAGGGGGTGAAGGGGTGGGAGATGGTTTTGTATGCAAATGATTCCTCTTTCAAAGCCATACAACTTTTGCCTGAAACATTTTTTTAAAAAACCTTCCCCTCGGGAGATATTTGGCCGTTGCGGGACTTTTGCCCCACCCTGTATATTTATATTATGAAATGATTTGTTTAGAAAAATAAAACTTGTGAGTAAATTTGTTGGGGTACGAGATATTAGAAGAAATGTGTGAGAAGATTCCGAAACATGATACATTAATAATAGCAGGTGACTTTAATGCAAAGATAGGGAGGGAGGAATTTATAAGAAATGTGGCAGGAAGACATACCATTCATGAGATAACCTCAGATAATGGAAGGAGGCTATGTAACTTAGCAACGCAAATGAATATGACAATAGCTAGCACAGTGTTTCAACATAAGAAAGAACATAAAATTACATGGATGATGCCAGGAAGGACCGAAGGAAATCAAATTGATCATATCGCAATTAGAAAGAAGAAACAAAAAATGATACATGATGTACGGTCCTATAGAGGAACTAGTGTAGATACAGATCACCAACTGGTGATAGCAAAAATAAAATTGAGAGCCGTGGAGGGTACAAAAGGGAGAAGGATGCAAAGAAAATGGAACACAGAGGAATTAAAAAACGAAGAAAAAAGAAGAGAGTATGAGAAAGAGCTGCAAATTCAACTAACTAGAGAAAAGAAAAATGACAGTATAGAAATAGAGTGGAGTAATATAAAAAGCAGTATACTGAAGGCGTCAGAAAAAATACTAGGCCTAAATAAGCAGCGTTATAGAAAGGATTGGTTCGATGGCCAATGCGAAATACTAATAAAGAGAAAACGGGAGGCAAGGTTAAAATGGATACAAACTAGTAGAGAAGGTGACTACGAAGAATACAAAGAAATAAGGAAGGAAGTAGCAAGAATAATTAAAGTCAAAAAACAGAAGTGGATTGATGAAATGATGGACGAAATAGAAAAAGACGGTAAAAATAACACAAAGTTGTATCAAGAGATTAGGAAACAAAAGAGGAAAAGGAATATAGCCGCAAACATAGAAAAAGGAGAGTGGGAAAAACATACAGGAATTTACAGAAAAAGATGAAGAGATAGAAGGTAATGAGGAGATAAGGGAAAATGATGAGGAAGAAGAAGTCGAGGAGCCAACGGAAGAGGAGGTCTACGAAATAATCAAAAGTTTAAAAAAAAGGAAAGCCACAGGACCAGATACTATATGTAATGAGATGATCAAAGACGGAGGAGTTGAAATAAAGCAAAGAATATATAAGTTGATGAAACAGATATGGAATAACGAGACAATGCCTGATGAGTGGAGATCTGGAATTATAGTACCAATACCAAAGAAGGGAGACCTAATGTTATGTGAGAATTATAGAAAGATAACACTGCTAAATATAACATATAAGATATTAACTTCGCTGATATTAAAAAGATTAAAAAAGTTCACTGAAAAAACATTAGGAGATTATCAGAATGGATTCAGGCAAGGGAGATCGACAATGGACGCAATCCATATAGTAAAACAAGTAGTAGAGAAATGCTATGAGCAAGATATTAAAGTGGAGATGGTCTTCATAGACTTTAAACAAGCATTTGACACGATAAAAAGAAGTTCGATATTAAGGGATGCAAAGGAGATGGGTATACCAAAGAAATTGTTAAAAATGATAAGAATGTCTATGGAAGGATCGAAAGCAGCAGTACTATCAAGTGAAGGACTAACAGAAGAAATAGATATATACAAAGGGGTACGACAAGGGGATGGATTATCAGCGACATTGTTTAATATTGTAATGGAGGGAATAATAAGGGAATGCAACATAACGGGAACAATAATAGAGAAATCTATCCAGGTCGTTGCTTATGCAGATGATATCACAGTGATAGCAAGGGATAGAAAGAGCTTAGAAGAGACGGTAGAAATGATCAGCAAAAAAGCAAAAGAAAGAGGATTAGAAATAAATCAAAACAAAACAAAATATATGAAGATTACAAGAAAAGAAGACAGAAACAACGGAAGAGTAAGAAGAATAGGAGAAATTAATATAGAAGAAGTGGAAAGTTTCAAGTACCTAGGGACAATAATAAATAAGAAAAATAATAGGAGTGAGGAGGTAGACCAGAAGATACAGTCAGGGTATAAAGCGTACTATAAGCACAAAATGATAATGAATAACAAGAAAATAAGCAAGAGAACAAAATTAAGATTGTATAAGACAGTGATAAGACCTATAGCAACGTATGCAGCAGAAAATATATGCCTCACACAAAGAGATGAGGAGAAGCTAAAAATATTTGAGAGAAAAATAATAAGAAAGATATTCGGAGGGAAGAAGATAAGTCAGGAGCAATATAGAAGATTAATGAACAGTGAAATTGAAGAATTAATAGAGAACGAAAATATAGTTAGAGTAATAAAAGCCAAAAGAATTAGATGGTACGGACACATTGATCGAATGAGCGAAGATTCAATAGTGAAGAAAATGACGAAATGGAAACCACAGATGCGAGCAAGAGGAAGACCTAAGATACGCTGGGAAGAGCAAGTAACAGAAGATATAAAGAGAATGGGAATCACAGAATGGAGGAAGAAAATGAGAAATAGAAAGGTATGGAGGGGAATTGTGAAGGAAGCAACAAGACACAGAAACTTATAAAGACTCATTTAAATTATTGTATATATTATTATTATATTAGTATATTATTTATAAACGTGTAAAAAAAAATAATATAGTGTAATGGAGTGACGCACCATTAACACTTAATGTAGTCAAAAGAGCCCTAAAGGGCGGCTTCAATTCCTATCAGGAATGTATAGCCTTATATATATATAATATGAAAATAAATATATTTATATTATGAAATGATTTGTTTAGAAAAATAAAACTTGTGAGTAAATTTGTTGGGGTACAAAGTGTACCCACCTTGCTCCGGCCATTACGTAAACAGGTAAAACTACAAAGATTTAACTTTGACAACATGGAAAGTCCAAAGACTTTAGTAAATAACAAAGTGAAAGAATTGAACTGTCATTTCCAATCTGTAAATGATAGATTAAGTTACTTAAGACTAAACGGTGTATATAGAAAATATATATTAGTGAACATGCATGCTCCAACAGAGGATGCAGAAGAAGAGAAAAAAAAATTGAATTTTATGATGCTCTAGAAAAGTTATTAGAGGATCTACCCTAATTTGATGTAAAGAATGTTTTTTGGGAAATACGGTAAGTTAAAAGCGAGGCTAAAAGTATGGAGAAGGCGATTTATTATCGTTAATATTCATTTTAGGAAATAATGTTCAATAGAAAGAATTTTTATGAAATTTTTATCTACATTTGAGAATACTTAAAATCATTAATTTAATTTTTTTTTAATTATGCCTTTCCCCAAATTTTTTAAAATGGGAACACTACCATTCGTTAGAGCATTTTTTTCTCTTTACAATAGTATTAAATATTTTTTTTATTTTAATAACATTTTTTCGAAAAAACGCCGGTTGTTCAAGTGTTTACGAATAGTAAGTACATCTAAGATAAACAAAAGCGAAGCGATAAAGAAACTCTTGTAAGGTAACTTTATCATTGGTCACAATTGTATGCAATTTATTGCTGTTAATATTAGCAACGATGTTAGTTGTACCTGTTATTCATTGGTATGTAAAAAATTTAATACTATTGTAAAGAGAAAAAAATGCTCTATCGAATGGCAGCATAAAATTAACAAGTTCCCATTTAAAAAAATTTCCAAAAAGGCTTCACTCAAAAACAATTAAAGAAAAAAAATTTCAAGTATTCTCAAATGTAGATAAAAATTTCATAAAAAATTTTGTATTAAACATTATTTCCTAAAATGTCTCCATACTTTTAACTAACTGTAGAAATAGCTGGCTGTAAACATAATTAAGTCCAAATCCTGGCTCTACTATGCAAATATCTTTAGCTATAAGTTTATAGTTTATGCATGCAAAATGTAACTCGACAGTCTGAAATATTAGCATTATTCATTACTTACAACATGAGGTGGTTTTAAAATCCTAATGAATTCGCTGGTTTGTTGATAATCAGTATGTGCTGAAAACGATATGTAATCGACAGACATCTTCAACGGTAACTTCTGCCCAACCATAGTTGTAATTTCTTCCGGTTCAGATAAAATGGTTTTTGCTAATGTACCTTCCACACAATAACCTAAATTATACACCAACGATAAATCTTGTAATTTATTACATAATGCAGTCATTTACCAGCAATAATAACACCATTTTTAGCATCAGTACACCATGATTCGAAGAGTTCACGTGAAAGACCACTTTGCATCATACCTGGTGATGCCATTACAACACATGGACCTACATCATCAAAATGATCAATTCCCTGTAAAATACAGTTAATTAACACAGTGATACTATTAAACATTGTTTAACATGTTCCAACACTACCTTCAGATTTGATATGTGTCTAAATACGAATGGATTATTAATAGCAATTTGTCTTCTAATCTTTTCATTCATTGCGTTTATGTAAGTTTGATAAACTGCCATACATTTCTTTGCTAATGATGATGCATAATATATTGGAATATCATGTAATTCAGGATGTTGACTCCAATATTCATCTTAAAAAAAAAACTTCTATTGAAAAATAATTCGAATAGTAGGTACTCTATAAAATAAGATCCAGAAATTTCCAACCTAATCTCATTCAAAAACAGAATGACGTGTTGCTTCATTATTGGTTAATCCTTTACTTAGGTTATAAAAAATTATACTATTTCTCCAACCGCACGAATATGACACTATAATATCAAATTATTTTGTATAAAAAGTAGACCATTTAGGAACTGTTACTCAATACCATAGCAATTGTACAAAAAGTAATCACTTTTTGTACTAATACAAAAAGTAGTCTGAGGTTATGTATGAATTATTTTCTGCGGTGCTCTAAAAGATTTTCTTTTATAGCAATAATGCGAAGTAATAAGTAGAATCTATCAATAAATAAATATCTCAGACTTTCTCACAAAACGAATGTGTGTGTACAAATTAAAAGACACCTAGATACAGCTGTTTCATACTTATTAGCTAACATCAGTCGAGGATTTGTTTTGTGAGAAAGTCTATGAGATATTTATTGATTGATAGATTACATCTATTCTCACTTTGAGTTCCATATTACTATAAATATATTTAATTATATTTTATAGTTTATTATAATACGTAGAAATTTTCATTTAAATAATAATCATTTATCTTTTCTATGACAATATTAAAATATTAAATTAATTAAAGACATAAAAAAAAACAAAAACAAATTCGACGTTTCTATTAAAATTTTAGTTGCTGCTCGGAACAATGTCGTGAAAACAAAAACAAATCCTAACCTCCAATTAGACGGTACAACACAAAAAGAATTTTGCATTTTGCGTGTCCTAATGAAATTTTTTAGAATACTGTAAACAGTAACATTTTATTTTTTAAAGTTGATATCACTGTTAGACAGCTGTTCTTAGAATGTCAAACTTATCTTATTTACGCAGTGAACTCTTATAATTGGAATGCAACGCTTGCAAAACTAGTCTTGCAGGCCACATAAATGCGCCGAATAATAAGTAGCCCTGTTAAGGGCGTAACGGTTTTTACATTATTATTAACGAACTTAACGTAATAAAATTCAGTTTTATAAAATTACATATCTTTACCTTATAAGTTGTAATATCCAAAAGATCCAATGAATAATTATTTTTGTTAACAAAAATCATTCTTTGCTGAAAATACTATTGAATTTATACCTCATTAATTTCTTTAACAAATAAGGTATTTATTCTATGAAATGAAATATAATTATTCTTATTTCAACCAAGTTTCTAATTCATTAAGTAGCAATTATTTGTCATAAATATATTGGTATACATTCTACTTCGAATTTATAATAATTTTCAACAGTACATACAATACACCTGGCAAATTTGAACAAGGTCCTGCTGCTTAGTAGCGGCCCGCTACTAGCGGACTTTGTGTGTATAAGATAAAAATGAGAATTTGTACGTCGCGCGGATTAAGCGAGATTATGTAAAAAACAATTGCATAATTTCTAGTGTTGCCAACTGTTATGCTACTTACCAAAATATCCCTAACAAATTTTATTTAAAACTAAGTAATTTTTTTAATTATTTAATAACGAACTAACGCAAATAGAAAAATTAGTATAAAGCATTCGTTCCATAAGACGTTTTAGCGCACTTGTCTGCTTTAGAAAACTCCCAGCTACGCGGGTCGTTTTTTAAACTCGGACGCGTGCGCTAAAATCGTGTCTTATGAAACTAATACTTTAATATACTATTATTGATTTCAAGTATTTGAATGTAATTTTAAAAATTTAATCATTTTGTAATTTCTATCTTACGTAAGATTTCTTTGTCTCTCCCCCCCCCATTCCCTTTGCCAGTAAAAATAAGGAAAAACTTAACCCCCCGTAAGCCTGCTTACATAATACTTGAACACCCCCACAGGAAATATCAAGGGGCAGTATAGGAAAACTTGCAACCGTGATATCAATGTAAAACCATATCATACGTAAACATAAGAAATAATTTGAAAAACAGCAGGCTGAAATTTTAAATAAAAACACAAGTACGCAGAAAAAATAGATTGCTCCCAGAAAATGCCGAAAACCTACATTTTATCCACCACAATCTTCCTAAATTAAATTTAAATACTGAAATGTTTTTTAATGCTATTTTTAATTATTTTTAATAAAGTGGGGTTAGTGACAACCATTGACACATATACCCGCAATGTCATACATGACAGTTCCCAAATTAAAGTATATAAGATCAAGTAAGCATAACATAAAACAAATATTTGTTTAATCTCTTTATTTACCACTCTTTTGTTTAGGATGTTAAAAGAAAGAAATCTTACCCTGTCAACTTACAGTTATTCCTTCCTTTAGTTAAATCTGCAATGTATGATTTTCCAAGTAGGTTAACTGATAGATCACTCCCATTTAAAGCTTCTATAACTGCACTTTCACAGCACATACGCTTCTTACACTTTTCAATCTTCCTCCTCTGCACTCTATGATGATGGACTACCAAACCTTCCAACTCTTCAATCTTTCCCTGCTGGATAGGCAACTCTATACTTCTTTCATATAAGCCACCCGTTACTATCTTCTTTGACAGGGCTATTATTACGGCCACACTTCTTCCGCACCTCCAGTAAGTATCTTATGTGAAACTTAAAAATGGCCTCTCACCCTATTGGTACTCCTCCGGTACAGGAACTGCTGCTGACTACTATTCTTCCACACCTCAGTAAGTATTGATGATGATTTTCTTAAATTGTCTCATCCTTATGGTTCTTTACTTATTCCTGAACCACTTAAAAATACTGTTCTTCCACTCTTCTGTATATATTTCTTTATTACTTCTTATTTGTGTTAACTTTTCCCCCTTTTATGTTTTATTCTAAATTTTCTTCTATTTTCTCCTTTTCAGTAGTATTTTAATAATTTATATTTCTTCCTTCAATTCTTACACTTAACTCTCCTTTTTCAATAAAACACTAGACTTTCATTTAATATTTATTAACTTATAATCCTTTTTTTAAGAGCTTTTTTACAATTACAACCAACTTTTTTCCAAAACAAAAACTTATTATTTAATCTCTCTGAGAAACCTCTATTTCATTTATTTTATTTGTTATATTTATTTTCCCTAGAAATATCACCTTTCTATAATCATTCTTACCAGTGGCGTGCGGTGAGAATTTAGGCTAGGGAAGCAACCACGATTTTAATTATAATACACCTAGGTACAGGCGCGGATTAACGGGGAGGGAATAATCCCCCCCCTCCCAATCTAGTTTACATAGAATAGAAACAAATAATGTTTGTTTAATTATTATTTATTAAAACAATTATTTTTCCAAAGATTTCCCCCTCAAAATACTTCTCTGGATCCGCCCCTGCTAGGTACAATAAAAAACAGTGTTATAATTATTAAGCTTAAAAGTTTTTCAAAGAAGCACTTTTACACTTTATACTTATGAAATTTGTTGACTATCATTCTTTATTTAAAAAAAAACTACTACTACGTATCAATTTTCCGGTCTTTCTTAGCAAAATACCGGTACAGGTTTTAATCTTTGTTGTTAAATTTGAAAGATCTGGTTTTGATCTGCCTTTCTTAATAATTTGTAATTTCTCTCCAAAACTGTATGCAAAAAATTCCTTATTAATAATTTACAAACTGAACAAAAAATCGTCCCGATTCGGCTATATCGAAGGTACTCAAACCTTTCACCGAAGCAGTTGAATTTGCAGTCGTGACGATAATGCAATTTTAAATTTGCATATAGGCAAACTAAATAGAACTATTTGTCTTTAAAAAAATACAATTTATAAATTAAAATAATAAAATGCGACAAAATACAGTCTCATTCGCAGATTTACATTACTTAAGTAACACTAAATCGAACAAATAACCAAATTATAATAAATAAACATTTGGGAACGAAGCATAACAAAAATAACGACCAAACAATGTTAACAGCATCCGTCTACTATAACACCCCATGCTCGCTGATTCACGCCAAGGTTAAGAGAAGAGCATTTGTAATCAGTGCTTATATGAAGTGTATGTATCACATTTGAATCGGTATTACCTTTCCGTGCAAGTTTAATGAGCCTAATTTAAAATAGTACTCTAAATAATTATACTTTTTGCTGTACAGAGTTGATATTGAGCTTTAATTTGATAAATATTTCAATTTAAATAAACGATAACCATAATTTTACAAAATTATTTTTGTTAGCATTGTTTTTATTTTTAATAAATTCTCAAGGCAAGCATTGCTTCCATGGACCGCACGCCACTGTCATTGAGAGACATTACACGTCAATGGAATCAGAAAACTGGATTAAGTGTGTCGCGAGAGTGCTGTAGGAATTGGATCCGCAAATGTGGTCTTGGTTTTTATAAGGTAAAATTACACTAGTCGGTAAACATCTAAAATACTGAGTACACCTTTGTTACAGGCCAAGGAAAAGCCATTATTAACGGCCAAACAAAAAAAAGAAAAGATTAGCGTGGGCAAAAGAAAGGCTCCACTGGACAGAGGAAGATTGGAACAGGATCATTTTCAGTGACGAATCGAAATTTGAAGTATCAGTAGGCGATAGTCGGTCTCGTGTAATCCGACTAAAAAGCGAAGCATTCCATCCCGACTGCTTGAAACGAACTATAAAATTCGCAAAAGGTGTAATGATGTGGGGATGTATGTCGTCCAAGGGGTTAGGGACGTTGGAGTTCATCCACGGGAACGTTAATGCAGAGAAATATCAGGAAATACTGTCGGAAAACCTGTTGCCTAGTATCGAAACACTGTACCCAGATGGAAATTTCATTTTCCAGCAGGATGGAGCATCTTGCCACACAGCTAGGTCGACTAAAACTTGGTTTATAAATAATAATATAAGTGTTCTGGACTAGCCTTCAAGCAATCCAGACCTTAATATTATAGACAGTGTGGCACAAGATGAAGAAGAACCTTAGGGAACATCCGCAAAGGACGGTGATGGATTTACGCACTAAACTGCTGGAAATTTGGAAAAACTTTCCAGGGGATGAATCTCAACAACTTGCTCGTAGCATGCCTCAAAGAATTAGAGCCGTCATTAAGGCAAAAGGCGATGTTACATCATACTAGTATCAGATACTACTAGCCAGCCCGAACATTTAGTTGTCAACAAAATATAGGTTTCTTTTCGATTTTGACATAATTTAGCCGCATAATTGCTATTTAATTATATTTAAGCATTAAAAGTTTTAGCTCTCCTATAAATGTTTATAGATATAAATGAAAAATTGTATTTAGAATTTTTATTTTTCGTACATATCATTTTTTATTAGAAAATGCTAAATGTCCGAACATATAGTTGTCAGGGCTCGTATTTAACATTTACTGCTATAAATTGGAAAATCCTTTGTGTGTACATATGTATAAGCAGTTACAAAAGTTGGTAACTTATTAGTTGACCCATTTAAATTTGTTATGGTAGGTTAATAATTTATTAATTATATCTTTCCATAACTTTAAACGGACCGTTGAATTTTAGATGTATGCTTGTGTTTATTATTATAGTTTTATGAAAACCCTGACAGATGTGAAATTATTAATCTGCAATTTTAGTTTGATTTTGTCATTCAGTGGTTGAAACTGTGGTAGACTGTTTGAAGGGTGCTTTCTTTAAATAAAAGTATGTCTGTTTCGAGAGATTAATAAGACTGTTTTTGCATCACATTGTTTACTTACCTTGAACTCCTATAATTGTAAGTACTATTTTTCACCATTTTATAATGTATTCAATTCTTACTCAAAACAACAGTTTAACATAATTTGGTAGTAGTCATTTATTTTATTTCGTTAAAATATTATATTTTAGAATTGAAAATCATGGAAGTAACAAGTAGCTCGGAAAGCGAATTAGAATCAAAGATAAAAACGATTCAATATCGCAAGAAAAAACAGAAAACCTGCATAATTTGTCAACAAGCGAACAATTTAGTTTCAAGTGCTCCAAAATCATTCTCAACATTTAAAAATAGTGTTCAATTAAGGATAAATCAGCTAAATGTAGATCCTGGTCATGATGAATTTTTAAATAAAGTTCTAGGCATTATTAATTCCTCTCCTTAAAGTCATGAGTTAGACTGGAATCAAAGGTGTTACTCTAGTTTTACAAGTAAAAAAAAATATTAAAACTTTTCAAATTAAATATAAAGCAGAGAATTTGTTTAAAACTTGTGAAAGTTCTAGAGACGAAATTTTGTTAAGGCGCGAAAAATGTTTCTAATGTTTGTTTTGCCAAAAACGATCGAATAAACAAAAATTATAACAAGTTTTAATATACGACTGTTATTATAGAAAATAAAATTAAGACAATTTCGACAAATAATACAACAGCACTGAAACGTATAGGTGATAAGCGACTTAATTGCGAATTAAATTAAATATCACAGTTCCTGTTTTTTTAAAAGAATGGAAAATAATGAGTAAAAACGTAACGAAGAGTAGCTCTACTACCAAATCGCAAACTCAAAGTTTGCCAAATAATTTAAGTAGATTAATAAAAGAATTAGACACGGACAAAAGGAAAAGTATATTCTAGTAATGTTGTGTACAAACGTTACTTAGAAGTTAGTGAAAAGGAAGATAATACTTTATGTCGTCCATATCTGTTTTTGGGTCTTTCGTGTTAACAGCTATTTTAGTGCACAAACCTATTCAGAATAGTGGGTAGAGCAATATATGTAGTTGCGTACTAAATCGTAGTGACAGCAGAAAAGTTATTAACCATTTAAGACGCCATCAACCGTTTTCGAGGAGTTTTTATTCGGTAGCTCATCAGGATGATTTTCTACGAAAAAATGTTCATTATATGATTTGTTTATAATAAAAATAGCTACAGAATGGCACCGGTTCGATTGTTATAACTGAAATAATTAAGTTGCAAAATCGAAGAAACTGCCAAAATCGCGTATGTTTTTTAAGTTGCCATAAAGATTTAAATAGTCAACCAATATTGATGAAACTTACGTTAAGTATAGTTTAAATTATGCACAATAAGCAGCCAAAACTCGTATGCCAGGTATGCAAAACTTTTTGTTTAACAAGGTTTTATAAATCTACTGCGCCTAAAACTTTGGAAGTTTGCAAAAGCTGTTTGAAGCTTTGCATACTATTGCAAATATATAGCTTAAGTCACTAGCAATCGAACGCAATTTGTAAAATTCGATTGCGTTTATTTTTGCAATTTTGGTGACTTTTTAAATCTCTTCGTAGTTTTGTTACGTTTATAAATAATTAGTTTTTTTGGTTCGAATACATGGTCATTTATGAAAAATTCCATCGGGTTCTAAAGGACGGCAAAAAAACACGCAACTTAAAAAAAAGGAATTCAAGTTCCGATGCTTGGATCCTGAGATATTAAACTTTTTGCGCAAGTATGCACGTCTCGTATATTATTTATCATATTGAAATGAATCAAAATCGAGTGTATAGTGTGAACCTTGTAGAATAAGTATGCAATTGCCCAAAATTATTAGTTGCATATTTCTAATAGAAATTATTGCAATAGAGTAAGACGCGCGCTCAAAAATCGGACAATCGCCTACTTAGTCTAATGTATACTTACGCAGAAAATCCAAGCATCGAAACTCTTCCAACTTTTTTTAAATTGCGTATTTTTGCCGTGTATTCAAACCCGATGGAGTATTTCATAAATGTCCACGTATACGAACCAAAAAACTAATTATTTATAAATGTAGCAAAACTACGAAGAGATGTAAAACGTTACCAAAATTGCAAAAATAAACGCAATCGAGTTTTACAGATTGTGTTTGATTGCTAATGGCTTAAGCTATATATATGCACATTTGCAATAGTATGCAAAGCTTCAAACAGCTTTTGCAAACTTTCAAAGTTTTAGGCGCAGTAGAATTATAAAACCTTGTTAAACAAAAAGTTTTGCATACCTGGCATACAAGTTTTGGGTGCTTATTGTGCATAATCTAAACTATACTTAACGTGTCATCAATATTGGTTGACTATTTAAATTTTCATGGAAACTTAAAAAACATACGCGATTTTGGCAGTTTCTTCGATTTTGCAACTTAATTATTTCAGTTATAACAATCGAACCGGTGCCATTCTGTAGCTATTTTTATTATAAACAAATCATATACTGAACATTTTTTTGTAGTAAGCCATCCTGATGATCTACGGAAGAAAAACTCCTCAAAAACGGTTGATGGCGTCTTAAGTTGTTAATAACTTTTCTGCTGTCACTACGATTTAGTACGCAACTACATATAATATTCTACACACTATTCTAAATAGGTTTGTGCAATAAAATAGCTGTTAACACGAAAATACACTCTTCACATCTCTATTGACTGGACTATATAGGGATATCATGAGAATTAGAAACTCCGTTGCACAATCTGAAATTTTACGAAAATGAAAAAACATTATTCCATCACAATTAGTAAGAGGAAGATTTATTCAATTTGCTGGAAACAACATTGACCTTTTAGAGAAACTCTTGGTAACGGATACTGTGGTAACGGTTCAACTTAATATTAAATATAAATTGTAGTAAACTGCGTTTTTTGGCTGTTTATCACTATTTATTGGCTTTTCAAACATTCTATACTTTAAACAATCTTGCTTTCTTTTTTTCCAAACCTTATATTACGTATGTATGAAAAGACATTACAAAATTACAATCATAAATAGAACATATAAATGAACCGTTGCATGTATTTACGAAGCCTGTAAGGAGTTGTGCCACGCCCTATCACAGCGTTTCACAAAACAATCGATATCTCCAAAACTATTAAACATAAGTTTATAATTCTTTTTTTAAAAACTTTTTGAAACCTTTACCATTAATTCTTCCGCAGAATGTATAGGAAAGTTTCCAAAGATAAGAAACTTTGTCACTTAGTGTAATTTACATTACACGAAAAGCTAAATTTCAAGTTCAGACATATTGTTTAAATTAATTAAACAAATTTTATTAATCTGCTTTATATAGTTAGAAGCGCTCATGTTTTAGCATTAATTTAAAAAAAGAACTCCAACGATATCCAGCGATTAGTTCCCAAGATATTGCGATATAAATATTAAAAAGTGTGGATTTTAAAAATTGTCGATTTTTACCTAAAATCACCCCTGCACAGGACGATTTTTTGACAAATGTCGGAACTTCTTCCCCAATACATAGGCTATCATATAAAAACATCCATACATTTTTGCCTTTCAGTTCATACGGGAATCACGATAGCTGGTCGGTTTGCTTCTACTATATTCTTCTAACCAAAACTCGTCGTGACAGGCGGTGACACACCCCATATAGTGTAATTTTTGTAATTAGCTAGAGTTCATTTTTTAGGTTGTGATCGAAAACAAAGGTAATGAAAACAGAATTTAAATGATCACACGTTTTAAGCTTTTCAAGATTATGGGATTTTTTAATGGAGGGCGTGTTTTAGTTTAAATTAGATAAAGTTGTAAAACACCATGCAAAGGAATGCAGCCCAAGCAAAATTATTACAAAGATAAGGAAGGTAATTTAATCAGGGAAGATGAGAGAATAATTGATAGATGGAAAGAATTCTTCAATGAGCTCTTAAATAGGAATAGAGCGGAAACAACAGAACTAACAATAGACAGTCAGAGAGAAAAAGAAGAAGTATACCCACCAACAGAAACAGAATTTAGACAGATTGTAAAAAATCTTAAAAACTACAAAAGCCCAGGAGAGAACAGTATAGTAGCAGAATTAATAAAATATGGAGGAAGTGAATTACAGAAGAGAGTGTATAACCTAATAGTGGAGATATGGAACAGTGAAGAGCTACCGGAAGTATGGACAAAAGGAATTATAATACCATTTCATAAGAAAGGAGATAAAACTATGTGCGAGAATTATAGAGGTATTACTTTATTAGATACCGTCTACAAAATGTTAGCCCACTGTATAAATAATAAATTAAAGTACTATGTAGAACGGATAACTAGCGAGTATCAATGCGGTTTCCGAAAAGGTAGGTCAGTGACCGACCAGAGATTCACGTTGAGACAGATTCAAAATAACTGTTATGAACATAAACAGGTTCTATATGTCGTATTTATAGACTTTAAACAAGCATACGACTCTATAAGAAGGGCAGGGTTATACAAGGCCATAGAAGAATTAGAAATACCAAAAAAACTCATACGATTAGTACACATGACAATGTTGCGGACGCAAGGCAAGGTAAAAATCAATGGAAAGATATCACAAGAATTCGAAATAGAAAATGGTTTACGGCAAGGTGACCCCTTATCAACAGTGTTATTTAATCTAGTTCTAGAAAAAATCATGAGAGAAAGTAAGATAAATCGGCAAGGGACAATATTTAGCAATGAACACCAATGCTTAGCCTACGCGGACGACCTGGTATTGATAGCCAAATCAAAGAGACACCTGATAAAGTTAGTAAAAGATTTAGAAAAAGCAGCAGGAAAGCTAGGACTAACCGTGAATGAGTCAAAATCAAAGTATATGATAATGGGAAACACAGAGGTAGAGACAGAGGAAAAAGAGCTAAAAATAACAGGGCAAAACGGAAAAAGAATGTATTTTGAACAAGTTAACAGTTACACATATTTAGGAACAATAATAACAGAAAACAATAAGATGGGTGAAGAGATACAAGCAAGATTAGTAAAAGGAAATAGGGTAGTGGCAGCAATAAGTGGAGTGCTAAACTCAAAGTGTGTATCAAAAAGTGCAAAGAAACGAATCTATAAATCAGTGATTAGACCAACGGTACTGTATGCGTGTGAAACATGGACTCTAAACAAGAACGAACAACAGAAACTAGAAAGGTGGGAAAGAAGGGTACTAAGAAAAATCTATGGGGGAAAAAGGTACGAAGAGGTATGGATAAGAAGATCAAATGCAGAAATCTACGATCTGTTTGGAGAAGCAGACATAGGAAAGGTGATAAAACAACAACAACTGCGGTGGCTCGGTCATTTAGAGCGCTTAGAAGGAAGCAGAGTACCAAAAACAGTGCTGAGGGGGAGTCTAATAGGAGTGAGACGAAGAGGAAGACCAAGGAAGAGGTGGTTAGAAGTAGTGGAAGAGAACATTAGAGTGTTAGGAATAAGAAACTGGAGAACTATAGTAAAAGACAGAGTGAAGTGGAGAAAGGCTGTAAAAATAGCCCTAGGCCTATAGGCCTGTTGTGCTAAATTGTGTGTGTGTGTAAAACCCATGGTCATTTTAGAACTTATTGAGATACATGCATTTATTAAATATTATGTTAATAATGTTTATAATGTGTGAGAGGGCGAAGAGCATTCTTTCTACACAAAAATTAAATAGGAGTATATATTTTTTAATATTAAGTTATACTTATAGATATACATAAAGGAAACATACAAAGGGATCGTTTTTCATGAATCATAAAACACACTTGCTATCAAAACATTTTTGTTTTTGTAGTAACAGTTTAGGTCAAAAGTATAAAGTACGTCAATTCTACAACCAAATATTTCTTGCGTTAGAAACATATTGAAAACTGTGAGTTAGGTTTGTATAATTGCTAATGAAATATTTTGTACCGTCCTATAGATGGCTAGTTTACTAGCTTTAACAATTGTAAGCTAATTAGATGGCATTGGCAGATGGCTAAATAGGTGTCATTATTACCTTTGGTTACCCTATTTTGTTTTATGATTAAAAAATAACGCAAAGAGAAAAAATAGTATAAAGTATTCGTTTAATAAGACGTTTTAGCACACTTGTCTTTTAGAAAACTCTATTTTTAATGGAAAGACAACTTCACAAGAATCTTGAAAATACATCTAAAGCTACTTAAAAAAACCAATAGTTTTATTGGACTTCCTTGCAAATGTTCAGAAAGTGGTCAAAATTGGGCACATTGACCTAATAAGTATGTTATTATAGTTAGCAGCACAGGGAAATTATATTGAAAAATAATTTCTTTTGCTGTTTTTTTTCTGTTAATCAGGATTAGGCCAGAAATGTCCAAACCTTACTAAATATTTTTATTAAGTTTCGCACTAACCTAAAATAAGTAAAAGTTCTTGTGCTCTTCCCAAAGCAAAAACAGGAATCAAACACCTTCCACCTCTTGTAACAATATCGTGGACAAGATTCGTAAATCTACTTTCACGTTCCTCTCGCTTTTCATGAATATGTGTACCATATGTTGATTCCTAAATTGTTTTGCAAATTAATATCATAACAAAAAAATATGTATTGCAGTCTTACTGTGATCAAAACGTCTGGTTTAACTGTAGGTATTTCAGCTGCCATTAAATGTCTATCTTCTTGCCTTGAAAAATCTCCAGTGTATAAGATCTATAATATTTAATTAATTACAATGTATATATTTAGTTATATGATAAATAGTTGTACTTTAACACCAGCGATCTCTATCATAAACATAGCAGCTCCTAAAACATGTCCTGCATTGTAAGCCCAAAATTTTATACCTAATACATCTTTTTCTTCATGAAAATTGATGGTTTCAATCTTATCCATACTAGCCTCAAGATCTGATTCTGTATACAACATTTGTTCGGTAGCGATATTGCTATAAGTGTATTAAATTAAATTATGCAATAAAAATTAAATAAATTTCTATTAATTACCTCACTTTAATATAATCTGAAAGTAACCACCTATATATAGCTTTTGACGCATGTGTCATAAAACAACGTCCCTTAAAACTAGTTTTCTGTAGGAACCATGGAAGAGCTCCACAATGATCCAGATGGAAACTTGAAATATCAATAAATTTATACATCAAGAACAAAAAAGAATATTTCATAATAACTCTTACTGTGATATCAGTAGTAAATCAATTTCATCGGCTTCAATTAGATCAACGAATGGTAAAGCATCCATTCCTGTTAAACCGGGATGAATGCCACAATCGAGCTATAAATTAATATAACTTAAATGTACACTTTGGCTTACGACAGAATAAATCTTACCATTATCTTCTTTCCTTTAAATTCGATCATAATGCAGGACCTTCCAACTTCTTGCCCAGCTCCACTGAAATTTACAAGATAACCATATACCAAGTCCACAAACATCTTATGTATGTAAAATTTTATTATTAAACTTACAGTGGTCTGATTATCAGCTGATCGCTTTCTTCGGCCGGAACCTGGGTGTCCGGTTTTCTTTTCATCGACATTTTTAATATGTATTTATTACTGTTATTACAAGTTTTCGAGACTTGAATGTTTACCCAATGTTTACCTTAAACAAGTGCCGACAAAAACAATCCTAACCTAAAAATTCTTAAATCTTAAAATACTTGGAATCATTTCATGAATGCAATGTTGCCTGATTATTAATTTATCGTGAGAATGTGTGTAATCTATTCTAAAACAAAACAAAAATATAAACACCACCAGCCGTGCTTATAGAGAAATTACACACGTGTAACATAATAATAAATATAGTATAATCGAAAAGTCTTTGGATCAGGATTGCCAAGAAATTAACAAGCTATACACCATTTAGTCTAACTTTACGTGCACGTCATAAATATAAAAGTAATGACGTGGTAGTACAACCAACTGTGCAAATAATAACATTCAAAATGTAATTATATGAAGTAAGATTATTTGCTTTATCGAAAATAATAAAATTTAAATTTCATATATTTAGTAATATATTTATTTATAGAATAAATACAAATTGGTTTTTACAACAAACCGTAATTTATTAATTTAATGAGAAAATACACATTCATTTCAACAAAAAACAGATTGGTATACCTGTGTATGCGACACGCGGTATTGTCAAATTTATTTCAGGTGTGTTTTCCGAGTTTGGTTTACGATTGTCATTTTGTGTTTAGTACTGTGTTTAATTTTCCCTGTTTCTATTATAGTAGAGTCAATGTTTGCAAAAAACATGCCTAATTTCTTATTTTTTACTATCTAAAGATAGAGACTTGAAATCTTTTGTAATGCCTTCAGTACTGGACCAATATAAAATGTTATATGTTTAAAATGGGGGGACGACCCGTCGAGGGGTTGAAACTCCTATTTTGTACCCCTAATTTAATAACGCAACCAATTGAGCGAAATTTATGTTGGGAGGGTTCTTGGAGTCGCTCATTATGAATCCAATGAGAAAATTAAAAAATTCAAAATGGCGGACCCAAAATGGCGGTCCTAAGATAACGGCATGTGAGATTGAGAATGCGATTTACGCCGTTTCTATTAATTTTAGAGAAAAACTCAAAGAGTCAAAAAGTGTTTAATCTCCATCTCAAAGACCGCCATTTTGGGTCCGCCATTTTGTATTTTTTAATTTTCTCATTGAGTTCATAATCAGGAACCCCAAAAATCACCCAACATGAATTTGCCTCAAGTTGATGGAAAACTTCCCGAGTTATTAAATTGGGAGTGTAAAATGGGGGTTTCAACCCCCCGAGGGGGCGTGCCTCCATTTTAAAAATATTACATTTTATATTGGTCCAGTGCTGAAGGCATTACAAAATATTTCAAGTCTCTATCTTTAGATAGTAAAACATTAGACCTTAATGCAAAAATTGACTCTACTACTAGGGCAGAGCGAAGGGGTTCATAATAAGGTAATCAAAATAGTGTATTCCTTTGCAAAATCACATTTTAAGCACTTTTTGACTCTTTGAGTTTTTCTCTAAAATTAATAGAAACGGCGTAAATCGCATTCTCAATCTCAAATGAGGTTATTTTAGGACCGCCATTTTGGGTCCGCCATTTTGGATTTTTCAATTTTCTCATTGGATTCATAATCAGCGACTCCAAGAACCCTCCTAATATAAATTTCGCTCAATTTGGCTGCGTTATTAAATTAGGGGTACAAAATGGGGGTTTCAACCCCCCGAGGGGGCGTGCCGCCATTTTAGACATATAACATTTTATATTCGTCCAGTACTGAAAGCATTACAAAAGATTTCAAGTCTTTATCTTTAGATAGTAAAAAATAAGAACTTAATGCAGAAATTGACTCTACTATTATAGTCGGGGAGCAGGGTGCCTAAATTCGACATGGTCGTCCGGACTCGATGACACACGCGTTTTGAAAACTGTTTTGTATGTAGATTTTCCTGCTGAATCCGAATCCGGGGGCGCCCGTTGATTTGGAATGGCCTTGACACTTAAAATGTCAATTTTACGTAAAATCTTGAAAAATCATAAATGCGCTGCTTTTCTGTTTGCATCGTCATAACTTCGTCCTGGATAGAGCTAGAAAGTTAATTTTTATTTCGAAGAATTCTCCCAGAGTTGTAGATTGCAACGTACTATTAAAATTTTCAGTTTTGAGAAAATAGAATCTGAGAAAATTATTATTTTGTTATACTATGTCATATTTGTGCACTAAAATTTTCACCAATCGAAAAACTTTGTTATTACAAGAGATAGAGGCCTATATAATCGAGACTATAATTAATAAAAAGCCCAAAAAAGTTTTTGGTGAAAAAATTATATCGCTGTCTGTAATACAAACGAAATTATTGCAATTACAATATCTTGCACGCGGGCGACTTGTGTTATATAAATCTTATTATTTGATTTTATGGCATTTGCCTTCGCATAGACAAGATAATCTACACTGTAAACCACTCTAAAAACATGTGCGTGCTCTTGTACATATACTTGATTTGCGTTAACAAATGTCTGCATTTTAAGAAAATCTGGTTGAGATGCTAAAGACGTAATAGGTGCTATTGTTTCATCTGCATTCATAGTCCATCCAAATTCTAATATTTTGGGGAAATTAGCATTAACATGCACAGCAGTCTTATAAATAGATGTTTGATAATATGCCCTTCGAATGTGGTATAAAAAAGCATCTTCTGTTGGAGGCAAATGACGGTAAATATAAGTAAAATTGGTTATGAATGTTATGATGTTTATTAAAACGTAGATCAACATTCTTACCGAATGTCTGTTTTACAAGTCGGGAACAAATGAGCACGGAGTTCATCTAGTGAACTAGTGAACTCTAAACGTCCGTATAAAGCCCTAAAGAATAGCCGACATGTCGAAAACATTTCGTCCCCATCTTCCAAACAGTATTCTCCACTAATAGATTCTCCAAAATATTTCAGATAAGTCAGTTTTACCCTATTTTTCATTATAACTTTCAGGGCAGTTTTTTTTTCCTTTTCGAAAAGGATAGCTAACACAGTCATTGCCAGAAAGGCAGTAAGCCGCTAAAAGAATGCAAGCAAGATCTTTTGGATCATCCCGAATCTTGCCTGCCAGTTCTTCAATGTAGGTCTGACACGGAATAAAGCCTTCTTTGCGATGTAACCATATTAATTCCCATATGGGAATTAACACAGCTACTGAATAATACATTGATAGTAGGAAAACAGTATCATTGGAATAAATTAGAACCATGCTATTTTCTCTTTAAAAAAACTGAAGCAATGCAAACATTCTGGTTTCTGCTTCCTTATGTTCTGTAAAACGATGATTTTCCAAAATATCTACTTCATTATTTGTGCATACCACTGTTTTATCTTCTACATGCATGCCAGATAGAACTATTTTTATATCATCTATACTAATATTATAAAGAGGAAAGATTTGTATGTTTGTAACGAATAAACCCAAAAACTACTGGACCGATTTCAAAAATTCTTTCACCATTAGAATGCTACATTATCCCTGAGTAACATAGGCTATATTTATTACTAGAAAAAATTAGGGATCTTTACTAAAACTTAAATAATGTAACCCAAGGTGTACAAATATTACTCTACGTTTATCCCAAAATGTTTAAAAATAAATGTCCACCCGTGCGAAGCCGGGACGGACCGCTAGTCTTTTATAAAAGCACGTTGCTCTTGTATTTTGCAAACTATGAAATTAAGCAAGCTACGCTTATTAAGTTAATTATCAATAAATTATTTCCATTCTGGTATTGTTACCGTATCACTGACCTCGTAAATATTCTCAGTAACTTTGGATCATATTTTCCGTTCCGCACCCTTAGTACTTTTAGGAAAATCGTACCTGTCCCCAACAACAGTAATATAGGTGCAATTAGAAGGCTTCATTTGAAAAATCGAGTTAAAATATTTCTTAAATAATTCACTGAATGTGGTACAATCGTAGTTTTTAAACCGTTGTAAAAAACACATCATATCAATGACGTAGATAGTATTGAAATTATCCCGCGGAAAAGTGTTACATTCTCAGATATTAAAATATATTTCTTTATTTATCGCACTGAAAAAATCACATTTATTTCCTTTTCTCATTATACATCCCCCAGGTGTTAATGGATCTGGTTCAAAAAGTGATGATGGATAATAATCGGTCCATGCATACGAAAAGGCCCGGATTTTAGTTTGTTCATCCATCTCTCTTGTAAAATTCAAACTTCTAAAAACTCTTGTTTCATCTCTTAAGAGCCTTTGCGTCAATGGAATTGAGTTAATTATTTTGCAGTTTCCCCTAATAGCACACATTGCCCGATGGACGTTTTTTTAGGTCCATTGTAGGTACTGTAGGTCCGAGGATGTAAATTGGACGTCTGCTGGACACTCGCACGGGGACGTTTTTCAAAAGTACAACAAAAGACGTCCAGCGCAGGTTTGTTTTGGGTCCATAGTAGACCCTTAAATCCCAGGACATAATACGGACGTCTGGCGGACGTTCACACGCGGACGTTTTTCAGAAGTACAACAACAGACGTCCAGCGGATGTTCGTTTTGGGCCCATAGTAGGTCCTTGAATCCCAGGACATGATACGGACGTCTGGCGGACGTTCACTTGAGGATGTTTCAGAAGTACAGCATAAGATGTCCAGCGGACGTTCGTTTTGGGTCTACAGTCAAGATACGGACATTTGGCGGACGTTCACACGCAGACGTTTTTCAGAAGTACAACAAGAGACGTCCAGTGGATGTTTGTTTTGCGCCCATAACAAGCCCTTGGGTCCCAGGACATGGTACAGACGTCTGGCGGACGTGCACATGAGAACGTTTTTCAGAAGTACAGCATAAGACGTCCAGCGAACGATTGGTTTGGGTCCATAAAAGGACGTTCATAGGAGAACGTTTTACAGAAGTACAATAAAACATGTCCGGCAGACGTTCGATTTGGGTCCAAAATACGTTCTAATAGGAATTACAAAATGATTACAAACAAACAATTTGTAGATTAAGATTAACAATTATTCTAGAAATCTATTTTAACAAAAGATGTCCACTGGACGTTCAGTTTAGATCATGGTAGGCCCGTGACTTCAAAGTCATAAAATAGCCGGTCTGAACTTCAGATAAGGATCTTTTTTAAGAGTAGTCTGTTACATGTACATATAATTTTGAGAGCTTAACAAGCACCTCTATGAATACACATTTTTCTTATTGTTATTAAATACTACATTATGTAGTTCTCTAAACAAAGAATTAAAACTATTATGGAACATCCGAAAATTGTTTCTCCCGTGTTTTAAATTAATTATATTTTCTGTACTTTATGGAATACTCTTTAATATACTAAAGTATATATTTCGTACGTTCATACCATCATAAACTCATTAAAAATATTTCTTTTTAATTAATACAGCTATTTAAATTTCTCCGCTAATATAAAAATGACACAGCATGTGTGACGTCAGTATGCACGGGTCATAAAAGACGTACTCCGCAAACTCAGAGCCAACGGTAAATCCCCGTAAAGCCATTATAAGCCGCCATTCGGTTTTCGGTTGTTCGGTATTTGTTCTCATCGTTTTTGTCTTGCAGTTTCTGTTTGAGCCAATTGTTTATATATGCTTTTTTAACATCTATTTAGTCAGTTTTTTACGTTATGTGTTTTTAGTAAATAGTGTGAAGTGCAAGGGTGATTATTAATATTTTATCAAATTCCTTTCATTCGTTTTATTATTATTATTGTGCAGTAATAACGGTAATAAATAGTTGAATGAGTAACTCACCAGCAAAATATTCATGGTAACCTGCAGTATTATAGTATTTTAGATTGTTAAGTAATAAGGATTTATTATTATTTTCAGAATATCTAAAGCAAATTATATGAAGGTTGAATATGACTGAAATAATAATCTCTTAACTTGAAAAATAAAATATAAGGTATATAAAAAATAAACACAATGAAGAAATCAGAAAATATATGGGAAAACTTGAATTTACCTTTACTATGTGAAAATAATGAACTTCTACTGGAAGTAGAACAGTTTTTGGGAGATCACTTAAATATGCAAAAATCTGTAAGTAATACTTTTTAGAATATCACTGTACAAAGTCAATAGAAAAACTCTTTGGATAGCATTTATGGCAACCAGCAGTTTTTTTTGAAAATCTATGTATATGTTACCTGAAAGAAATTAAAAAGTGGAAATCGTTTCGGAAATTGTTCATATTGGTGTAAAAACAAGTGTTTTATGCTTACTTTGCCGTATGATACTGAATTTGCCTTCGAGGATTAATTCTTTTTGTAAATTTTACTTTCTGCAACGTTGCAGAAATATTACTCAAAAAATCAATGCACAATGATATTATTAGTGAGAGTTTGATGTGCAGGGTGTCTTATATTTTTTCTATCTAAAGCAAATTATATGAAGGTTGAACATGACTGAAGTAATAATCTCTTAACTTGAAAAATTAAATATATGGTATATAAAAAACAAACATAATGAAGAAATGAGAAAATATATGGGAAAACTTGAATTTACCTTTACTATGTGAAAATAATGAACTTCTACTGGAAGTAGAACAGTTTTTGGAGATCCCTTAAAAGTAGTTAGGCTAGGACAGTTCGAGCGCAAAATCCCATGTTATTTTAAAGGGGCCTCAAAGTTAGCGAAAATACCACAAATCCAAGATGGCGGCGGCTCGCGACACCGTATACCGTGCAAGCATATATCATCGCTAACTTTGAGGCCCCTTTAAAATAACATGGGATTTTGCTATGTATATTTACTAATTAACAACAAATTAAGAAAAAATTCACATACATATGTCAACTTTAAATTACGGTCGACAGGAATCGATATCAGAACAACTAGTATTTCCCTTTTTACGTTTAAATTTATATATTATCGGAGACCCGCTCGTAAAAGGAAAAGGGAGTTTATTCACGCGACAGAGTGTTAAATCCCGTATATTCTAGATGAATGAACGCTTTTAAAAGTAAAATAACACTTTTTATTAAGACCTTTTTCAAAAATTTTGCTTCCAGGCTGAAATATAAATTCAAGCATACAAGTTTTATCAACTAATAAATTTTTCCTTCTTTAGATGTAATGTAATAATTAAATCGACCCCATTGTAAAAGCATTAGTATTCAATCAACCCTCCTTTGTTAAGAGTATTGATTTTGTAGGGGACCCTTCTTTTTTCACCCCAGCTCAATAGGTAATTAAGATATATGTATAAAAAGGGTCTGTATGTAATATATACAATAGTTGCATCGTTTTTAAAAGCATATTCCAGAAAATAATTATCATTTCTAACAAAAGAATTTAATTAACAGCCCTTCGTGATCGAGTCGACCACCCTCAATATCATAACCGGCGTGTGTGTGGTATAAGGAGCGGTCTCCCATGTTTTTTTAACCATTATTAAATTGGTCTTTGTAGAGTAGTGACTTCATTATTATACTGTGAAAGCGTTTCAATTGTTTGGGGCAGTTGAGTCCAACCCCTCCCTTCCTACTTTTTGCCACGCCCCTTTCCCCTTCTCCCTTCTGTTAGCTCCTCCCCTTCGCTCTGATTGGTCGACGCCATCTTGGATGACACGCCTACTTCGCTCTGATTGGTCGACGCCATCTTGGATGACACGCCTACTTCTCTCTGATTGGTCGACGCCATCTTGGATGACACGCCTACTGCTCTCTGATTGGTCAATTAAGTCACCCTTACTGCTCTCTCATTGGTCAATTAAGTCACCCTTACTGCTCTCTGATTGGTCAATTAAACCACCCCTATAGCTCTCTGATTGGTCAATTAAAATAAGAGAGTTGTCCGGATTATTGATTGAGTTGATCGGCTTCGCCCCTATAGCTCTCTGATTGGTCAATTAAAAAATAAAGGCGTTGTCCTGATTATTGATTGAGTTGATTGTCCAATAGAAACCTCTAGAAGGTATTAATTAAACATAATAATAATTGAAGGGTTGTGCGCGCGCGTTACCCTGAGTATTGATTTGTAGATTAGCCCAATAGGAGGCAGGGATTCACAATATTGATTTTCCCTAACTGTTGTCACGTCCCTACGATTACGGAAATCTGTATTACCGACAACGTACTGAACTTACGACAGACGGAGCCATTTGTAAAAGGAATCGATATTACAGAAAACGTATTCATGCCAATTGTAAAAAGGATAGTTACGTACTTTATGCATGTTTTCAACTATTACAATAATAATAATAAGCGTATATTCAAAAGCATGAAAAAATTCTTGTTTGAAATTACCGAAATACCAGTTGAAAGGGTTAACATATGGAAAGATCACTAGTACTAACTAACTATAAACGAGATATATTTTAAATGTAAATACAAAGTGTGCAGATATTGATTAGTATTGCAAAGAATAAAGGGTGTGAAATGAACCGTAACAAGGGGTAAATGCATAGGTTATATTATGATGTATCCGTGATTGAAACGTCAATTACTTACGTAATAATACATAGCTACCATTGTTTTTATTATTATTAATAATAATTCATTTCTATTAACAATTATGTTATTGCTTTCTCTTGTCGGGTGTCACTGTACATGCTTATAGGTATACGATATTTATTTATCTTTATGTTTTGAAGGCGAATGAGCATATTTACCATAAAAACGTATGCAAAATACTTAGAAATGTATTATCCTAGATATCAAGTCTTAACGTCAAATTAAATGAAAAATAGTGTTTTATAGAGTGTTAAAGGAAGGATGTAATAGTAGTAGTAATGGATATTATTGATTTGCATATATACCCAAGCCCTGAAAATCATAAAAATGCTTGAAAAAAGTATATGAACTACTGAATCGTTAGAAGCACTGATGGGTCTACAATATTGATTTTCTTTCATTCGTAACCCTCATAGAGGCGTAAGACAATATAATACTTATCTGAATTATTTCTTCTCCTAACATGTTTTATGAACTAATAATAATAATAATAATAATGAAACTCGATAAATAATTTTTATTGGTTTTTATTTCATACTTTTGCTTAATATAAATTACATATGCATGAGATTATATGAGTATATCATTTTATAAACTAACTTAAATCAACTTATATGCTAACAGTTTTTTTTCTTTTACTTAAAATAAACTACACACACACAGAGAGAGACACATACACATTAAACTATATGAGTATACCATTGTCTAAATTACTTAGATTAACTTTAACTTAGTAATATAGAAGTATAATCCTTTTACTAAATATAACTTACATATGCATGAAACTATATGAGAGTATATCATTTATAAATGAACTTAGATGTTATGTGAGAACATCTTCAGCCTTTATCCAGGACTTTTCGTTTAAACCAAGCCATTTGACGTAAATGTCACCATTGCTGCGGTGTTTAAGTACTTTTTCAACTAAGTAAACGTCTGGCTGTTTGGTTTTCTGCAACTCGAACTCGTAGAAAGCTCCTCGAACAGCAACCCCATGAAGATCTTCCAGCAGATATGTGACAGGTTTTGTAAATTGAACTTTAACTATTTTGAATAATTCAGTTGACCAGTTGGGCGTGTATCCCTTAGAAAAAGCCCCTTTGAACTTACTAATACGTACGAGGTCATTCAAGTCTAGTTTACGTTTACTTCCTGCCGCGACATCAGCTTTTACATTAGTGTCATAAACGGCTAGTTGGGTCGTAGGTGTAACAGTAGCAGGAGCTCGGCCTATCGTTCTATGTCTGGTGTTGTTATAGCTGTCAACTACCCTCTGTAATATATCTATCCATTTAAATGATCCACGGTAGCTAAACTCTTTATACAGTTTTTGCTTAATTGTACGGATAACGCGTTCAACTATCGAAGCCTTAATTACGGAATATGTAGAGTAATGATTTATAGTGTGCTCTTTCATTAATCGTTTAAAATGTTTATTGTAAAATTCTTTCCCGAGATCCGTCTGAAGATTCTTGGGTATGACTGAACTCTTAAAGATGCTGCGGACCTGCTTTGTCACCTCTTCTCCGGATTTAGTTTTCAACGGTCGTGCATACAGATATTTCGAATAACAGTTTATCATCAGCAGTATGTAACGATACCCCTTATTTACTTTAGCATAGGGAATAAACTCGGCTAAGTCAGCCTGGAACAAGTCCTGGAAATCTTTTATTATAGTGCGACGTCTTTGAAAGTTTTTTCTAGCAGCCCTGTGTATTTCATCAACAACGGTTTGTTTAGCACTAGTCATTATCATACAATTAATCTCAACGACACCGAGAGAGCAACGTCTCAAATAATTATATTGGCAGCAACCGTGTTTGATGAATACTGAACAATGTTAAAGCAATATATCATTATATACCCCCGAAATATTCTATTCTATGATGCCTTCCTCCTTAAGTTCGCTTATAATTGATATTATTTCGTTTTCATTCTGTGGACTAGTGTTGCCGGCACTCTTTACAGCATATAACAAACGAAGCCGGTCGACTAGCTCGTTAGCCTTATTCCAGTAGACGTATTCGACTTTGCAATCGCTTAATTTTTTAAAATTTGTCGATGATGATGATGATAGTCTAATGCCTAAGCCTTTGATTCTGGGTAATTTCGGTTTAATTATATAATCATACTTCCAATGTTTAACAGCTGTTAGTTTACCCTGTGGTCTATATGATTTCTTATGCGCATTAGTAAGGGCTATTATCTGCATATAATTATTGATATCAGCTTGCGATGGTATAGACTCTAATTCACTAAACGTGAGTAAGTCAAACAAACCGGGTGTTGCTTTGAAAACGTTGTTTTTAATTATGATGTTTGTATCACGCATAGTCACAGGGGAAGATGCAAATGTCCACGCGTCTCGATCAATTTTATATCTAATACCGAATCTAGTTCTATCTATATTTTTGTTTCCGACAGCGTTAGCTATCAGCATACCGTAATGAGTAGGGAGATCAAGAGTTTTATTAGATTCTTCTTCTTCTTCTTCGTCTGCTTCCGATGATGATGATGTAGCAGGTTGTATTTTAACCTTCAACTGGGGAATGTAACTAGCTGTAGTAGTAGTAGCAGCAGATGGTTGTGTTTTAACTTTCAATAGGGGTACGTTAGAGGTGTTAACTGATTTAGCAATGGTTTCCAGTGGTGATATAACTGGATTGTGCGTGACGCGATACATACGTTCTGCTTCTGCTCTATCACGACGAAAGTATGCAAACTTCTTACGTATAGCATTACGAGCATGTATTATTTTACGCTTTAAACTCAGATCATACGTGTTGGACATGTCGGCTATGCAGAGACTACTAAACGATTCGACTCTAATTATAAACTTATATATGAATCAAAACCCTTCCGATATCTGCCACGGTCTAGAGAGCTGTCTTTATTAATTACCAGGAAATCATGCGGCTCCTTCCAACATAGAGAGCAAATGTTTTTGAACTGATCATAGCTAATACCGTCTCCTACAACATGATCGCTAAACACGTGTTTTAAGTTCAACTCGTCTTGTCTAAAGAGAATAATTAGGTTTGCATTGTCCCTAATCAGATGTTTCGGTATCTTGGCGTACGTTTGGCCTAGATAAAAACAGTCGACACCCTTATGCCTACCCATGCTAAAATATTCTCTAATCTTTTCCTGCTTGCTGCAAATTATATCATCAAAAATGAACACTGAATTAGGTTTAACATCACCGGGGCTGATTACGTCATCGTTTTCGCTAAATTCATGATATCCCATACCCGTAAGTGGTTTCATAACACGTCTTAAGAATTCATATTTAGGTTGAAATAAAGATTTGGCGTATAGGTAGATATTTTCAAATTTTAATCCGTTTTCGCTAATGAGTAAACCTAACATAGTATTAGTTTTACCACAGGAAGATGGACCGCTCAATATTGCTCTACATGATACAGGTAACAGGTCGCCATGTTTCCTAACATCCTCGCCTGATAGTCGTTGTAAAGATGTATCATCGCAGTCGTCTAGGTTACATATGTTTAGTGACTTATTTTGTTTAACGACCTTCATTACGGTATGCATACGTGTCTAGTCACGGTCTCGTTAAACGGATTATACTCGATTAATGCGTCGTGAAGGATCAAACAATACGTCTTAGTTGTGTTCGTAAATGCGGCTGAAGACTCGAGCTCTAGTCTAATATCGACAGTGGAATCCTTAAAACTCTCTACCTGTCTTGAACAGTCAATAACAAAAATGGGATACGTTTCAAACGATTTGTAACTGAGTAAACAGCTCTCAGCCGCACCTCTACCTATACCGTCATAGTAGTTCTCGCGAAAACGAGTATAATTCAGATACGCAGGAATGTAGTCCTTACGGTCGAAATCGAGATTTAAACGCTGATGCGGGAACACTTGCGAATTTAAATACAACTTAACGTCGACCAAGTTCGAATGAGTAAATGTAGTCGGGTTACCCGTTCTTATACCCAGCTGACGCTCGTCTTGTAAAACTACAAAGACCCAGCGCGGTTTCTCTAGATCATTGGAGTTCTTTACGCGCCAAACCTGGTTTTTAGTAGTCCCCAACGAGAACTCGTGTAATTCCCAACGTCTAAACGGAGCGATAATAGAAGAATTATCTCTTAAACTCTCCACCAGGTTCACTTTGCTTTCATCTGATAACAGTATATGCGGAACTTCCCACGAAAGCTTATCAATCTTGATATCTACATTGGTACCTGCATCACCTGCGTCGCTTTTATAGCAATTAAAATCGTTCTTGGAGCGAATTAAAACTAGCTGACAACTCATATGAGGTATTACTTTTTTATAATCGTCTGCAAATCCAAAGATATCTTTTAATGGTATTCTACACGTGAAATGAAAAACGTTATTCCCCTGGTTATGTAGCAAAGCATTATCGTTAGTAATCCCAATGTTCCACGCGTTACAGGTTAAAGCTCTATCCTCGGCGCCGTGTGAAACGAGACCTTTTATAGTGCTTGTAATGCCGGGCTGTTTACAGACATCTATGAGCTGGTTTGTGCCTAATATTAGTTGAATTTCATCAAACAGAAAGTGGGCAAAATTGTTTACCAGAAGGAATTGCTTGTTTTCTGCACGCGTTATGCTACCTTTAACAAGTACATAGCTGTCATACAAAGCTAAAACGTTATCGGAATTTTGTATGCTGATTCTAATGGTGTCGGAATGATTGGCATTTAGCGTAAACGGCAGATAGGTATAAAAATCCTCTTTTATTATATCTGTATCGACGCGAGGCTTCCCAAATATGTTTAATTTATCAATGGTAAAGGTGTCGGTGTTAATATGCATTTTACTTCGTTTTGACATGCTGCTGCTGCTGCTGTTATCGTACTTTAAAGCCTAAAGATTCAAGAAAAAGGCGACGAGCTTTAGTTAGTTTTAATCGAAGGTCTGCACGTGCCGACGTTCGACGGTGAATGACCTTTGATGGACATATGCTGATGTTTTTATAGCTAAAGTTTATTCCCATTTTTCACGTTTAAGTTCTAGCCTGATGCTCGTGAAAGTGTCTTCAGACAAATTTATCAACTCTCCTCTCGCGTCTACCAGTCTAATGGTAATGTTGTCGATCTCGGTGACAGTGATGGGAAAGTAAATCACATGCGATGGCTCCTTTTCAATCAGATAACCGGGTGGTACGCAAACACCAAATTCGAAGATTGTATGACCTGCTTGATTGTTTCTATATGAGCCGCCTGTAATATTCGTGTCTACAAAGATGTTTGGAGTTGAAAGTATATCGACAACTCGATCTGATACGTGTCTACTACCGGGTTCTAGCACGCGCTTCTTAAATCCTAGTAGTGATCCTTTGTTATCGGGTTTGGTAAAATCAATCAACTCGGTAGCTGATTCAATCTCACACTTTCCCGTATTAGTGTTAGCTTTGATTTGTAGTAGTAGATCTCCCTTTTCGGGATCGCCACTAATTTGATTCTTTATATAGTTAACGATTTCAGACAACTCGTAGCTACCCGGTTCAATAGTTATCGCCTTTTCTCCGTAATAAAATTTATTTTTGCCTGGGTATATATTCCGTATCGTGTGACTTGTATATAAGCCGACTAAACCTAGTGAGTATTCGTAACGCACGTGATCTAGTGTTATAGGTGGATAAATACGATCCGTAGAAAGCCTGTTTCCTGTACCGTACACCGTGATGGTCCTAGCCATACTTAACCGATTTACACTTTCACCTCTCTTTTATACAAAAATCGTAGACACAGATGTCCGCAGTTGTATGTATTGAACTTTTGTTCTTGGGCTACGTTGTAGTATACGGCGCAGCGAGGCCCTAAATATTTCACAAGTTCAGATGGTGGTCTCAGGTCTCCGAAGGGGTCATAGTACAAAACCACGTTTCGATCCTTTCTATAGGCAACCCAATGAGTACCCGGTCCTCCAGCGTCGTCAAGATTAACAATAGCTCTTTCGAATTGCAAAGGTTTCGTTGCAGGTAGACTTGTTCTCATATAGACACCTCTAAAATAGGGAATGTCTTTAGCATGTTTTATTATATCTAGGTCTGTAAGTGGTCTCCGAGGCAAGTTATTCAGTTTTTTGACCGCCTGACATATGGTTTTAAGTACAATGCAGCTCCGCCAGCTCTATACGGTTTCAGGTAAAGGGCGTTCCCGTTCTTACCGCCTAAAGCGATAGCTTCCATACTTTTATTATGCCGTGTAGTTTCTTCTAGCTGTCTCTTATTACTACTAGCAGTGTTAACAGCTTTTGCTACGCCCGAAGCGCCTCCTATAATTGCACCGAGAGCCGAGAGGCCAGCAAAAATTGGTATGAGTGGTAAAATACCCCCTGTAGCTGTAGGCACAGGAATTATTCGGGGTACTTTAACGTTTTTTCGACCGCCTACGTTTTGAATGATTCTTCTGGCAGCGCTCAGGGCATGATGTATTAAATCTTTACCCGTGAGTCTCTTGCTTGCACGATTCACTACACCAACAAGCTTCTTTAAAACGCCACCTTTGAAAGTGACAGTTTTCTTCATCATCTTTTTAGCGAGACCCTTTTTCGCCGACAGTTTGTTTGTCTTTACGCCCATCCCCAACTTTCTTTTAGCCTTCATTATACCGGTTACAAACAGAGCTGATGCTTTTTCCCCTAATTTAGAGTCTTTAGCCTTAACACGCTTCCAAGCGGCTTCTTCTAATACACGATCTGCCTGGTGTCTACTGTTCAAATCGGAGCTTTGAGCGTACGAGATGTCGTGCTGCATACACGCCTGGTCCAAAGGATTTATACCTTTATCGCCACGTTGTAATCTTTTAGATAATTTAGTACCAGGTCCACAGTACTGATATGAAGGAAGATGTAGTTCAATAGGCAGCTTGTCTATGAGCTTGTTAACAAAGCCGTTACCTTCGTGAACTAACATCTGGTACTGAGAGAAGAGACTGCTTGTACCTGTATTTATACTCGGTCACCACTGCAGCCGGACTAATCTGTGTTCTGAAATCTCTGCGTATAGATAAAGTCTCTATGATCAGCTTGTAGAATTTCACACAGATGCTTTTCAACATTATGTATTCTTGTTTGAAAACGGTATCTGTCCAGAGCTAATGTTTGCCAGTCTCCCTTTCTTGCCTGTCTGTATGCATACTCCCATACTATCATATGATGTATATTATTCATGCTTGCGTCGGCGAAACTTACTTTCTTTACCATATCGATGTGTTGCTGCTGCTGCTGTTGCTACAAATCGCTATGTTTGGAGAGTTATTGACATTAGTAAAACTAAAAACTTTGTTTAAATACATTTTTATTTCTTCAACGATACATTTAGGCTAAGATAGAAAAAAAAATAACTGATTAGCGTAGATATAAGCAAACTAAGCATTTGCGCAGCATTCCCGTAAGGCTCACCACGTTTCCTATCTGCGCTAATCAGGCATTTGATATAATACACTTAAAACTAGAATAAAAAATGGTGTCAATATGATTAGGTCAACCGATAGTAGTAGTAAATTCCGTTATTAGTCGGTATTGTACACTCTCTTTATGTTGTAAGAGTTCGTACGTGTTGCAGATTCGGCTATTAGGGCATCAAACGATGATCGCATAACTTTTTGAGTATCCTCGAGCACTTGTACTTTATCTAATAATTTTTTATGATTACTATCTAGGGTATTATTCGTTTCTTCTATCTTTGTCAACACACTCGAATGATTAGTTTCCATCTCATCATTCGCTATTAGGTGATTTCTCTTTGTTTCTTTTTCCAACGTTGTTAGCAAACTGTTAAGTTTACTAGTTTCAATGTCAACCTTTGTTACCTTTTGCTTTAGATCTTTAATAGTGTTCTGAGTGTCGGTAGTCATTGTAATGAAGGTTTGTACAGCAGAGTCGAATTGAGCATCTACATAAGCTTTAGAAGTGACATCCGTGCCATCTATAGGGTAACTTACTGAAACAATACGTTTACCATCTGCATTAAACTGCATTTGATCGTTTGTATGCATAGCCCGATTGTTAAAATACTGCCTAGAGATTACATCTTTATCCTCTAGAGGCTCCCCTATATTACAAATTCTTCCATCTTTAGCATCATAGTACGACCCCTGTCCTTTATCCTCTCGTCGTTGTCTCAAACAATTAGAGAGTAATTTTCTTTCAACATCGTCCACCAGCTCGTCGGTATACTTTTTCGTGCAAACATCGTGGTCGTCAAGCGGTCCTTTAACGTGTACAAGTCTTCTTTTCTTAACATCAATTACACCTTCATCGCTATCTGATAACATTAGTACAGAACGCTTCGTGACAAGATCGTTATCGTTGATAGGAGCGCCTACATTAGTTATACGTCGGTTCTCAACATCGAAATTGCCCTCTGGTGTTAATTTGAAACCATAACCTCTCGGTCCGCGTTTTGTTGCAGCCATTGCTTCATCTGTCGTGCTCATCATAGCTCTGCCGAAGAGATCTATTGTGTTCATGATGACGTATGACAAATAACTGTCACGCACGAACAGAATACACAGTATTTATAGTTGAGATCTTCATAGCGCAATGATGTACATATTTCAATACGTCATGAGATTTATACAGCTCGTCGGATGTTCTCGGGTATAATTTTGCTGCCTTTTGTTTTAGATCTTTAATGGTGTTCTGAGTTTCACCGGTCATTGTAGTGAAAGTTTGTACTGCAGAGTCGAATTGAGCAGCTACATAGACTTTAGAAGCAGCAGCAGCAGCATCGGTGTCATCCAAGGGATAACTTACTGGAACAATGCGTTTACCACCTGCATTAAACTGTTGTTGTTGTTGGTCGTCTGTATGCATAGCTCGTGAATTAAAATATTGTCTAGAGATCACATCGTTATCCGATGTCGGTTCACCTATATTACATATCCTCCTATCTTTAGCATGATAGTATAAACATTTAGATAGTAATTTTCTTTCAATATCAACAGATACAAAGGGTGAATTTGCAAAGTACGCATACATTTATTGATTTTCGGTTGGTAGTAGGACCCTCTTTAGTACATTAACAAAATTAAATGAAGAGGGAAACTATTTACTACTACTCTCCCTAAGTTATTTACTAACATGCTTGTTGCATTTTGCGCTTTTTAGAATATATCTCGTTTATAGTTGGTTAGTACTAGTGAGCTTTCAATAAGTTAACCGTTCAGTTGGTATATCTACCCTAACTCCCCCTTTCATTCGAAAAATCAATATCCAGACAAACTGTACTCTTGTAGTAATTAAATCAACACCCCAATCACGGTTCATTTCACACCCTTTATTCTTTGCAACTAATCAACATTCCAAAATATAGAGTTGCTGAATATATTTGATACGAGATTAATGAAAACAATTAACAAAACATGACTACTGTTCTAGACTTATTTAATAAGATTGCATAATTTTCTATAGATTTCATAAAGCGACTGATTAATTTAAATATTTTAGAAGAGGTGAAATACGACCTTTAGTTTTGTACGTAGTTGTATGCAAACACCCTTTAATGAATCGTGCTATATAATGTTACGTAATAGTTTTATCATGTATTACGTCTTTTTACGGGAGAGTTATACAATCTAATTCATGAAAAGTAATTGACGTTTCAATCACGGATACATCATAATATAACTTATGCATTTACCCCTTGTTACGGTTCATTTCACACCCTTACTTCTTTGCAACTAATCAATATCTGCACATTTTGTATTTACATTTAAAATATATCTCGTTTATAGTTAGTTAGTACTAGTGATCTTTCCATATGTTAACCCTTTCAACTGGTATTTCGGTAATTTCAAACAAGAATTTTTTCATGCTTTTGAATATACTCTTATTATTATTATTGTAATAGTTGAAAACATGCATAAAGTACGTAACTATCCTTTTTACAATTGGCATGAATACGTTTTCTGTAATATCGATTCCTTTTACAAATGGCTCCGTCTGTCGGTAGTTCAGTACGTTGTCGGTAATACATATTTCCGTAATCGTAGGGACGTGACAACAGTTAGGGAAAATCAATATTGTGAATCCCTGCCTCCTATTGGGCTAATCTACAAATCAATACTCAGGGTAACGCGCGCGCACAACCCTTCAATTATTATTATGTTTAATTAATACCTTCTAGAGGTTTCTATTGGACAATCAACTCAATCAATAATCAGGACAACGCCTTTATTTTTTTTAATTGACCAATCAGAGAGCTATAGGGGCGAAGCCGATCAACTCAATCAATAATCCGGACAACGCTCTTATTTTAATTGACCAATCAGAGAGCTATAGGGGTGATTTAATTGACCAATCAGAGAGCAGTAAGGGTGACTTAATTGACCAATGAGAGAGCAGTAAGGGTGACTTAATTGACCAATCAGAGAGCAGTAGGCGTGTCATCCAAGATGGCGTCGACCAATCAGAGAGAAGTAGGCGTGTCATCCAAGATGGCGTCGACCAATCAGAGCGAAGGGGAGGAGCTAACAGAAGGGAGAAGGGGAAAGGGGCGTGGCAAAAAGTAGGAAGGGAGGGGTTGGACTCAACTGCCCCAATACCTACTCTTAAATATGTGAAAATCTGTAACCCTAATAGCAACCGACGTCCGATGGACGTTTGAGTAATGTCCTCGGCGGACTTAATGAACGTCCAACGGACGATCGGTTATAGTCCGTGGGATGTTATATGACGGCCATGGGAAATCCAAATGTCACAAAGTTGGACATTATTAAAACGTTCCAAATGGACGTTTCGCGTACGTCTTCCAAGAACTTGACGAACGTTTTAAAAACGTTCATTATAAGTCCAAGAGACGTAATAAATGTTCGATTTATACTACGTTGGACATTATATGAACGTCCACGGGAAGTCCAAATGTCACGAACTTGCGACGTTCTTAAAATGTCCCTTAATGTCCCAGGCGGACGTTTTGCGTACGTCTTTGTATATCCTCGGCGGAATTAATGAACTTCCAACGGACGATCGGTTATAGTCCGTGAGACGTATGAACGTCCATGGGAAGTCCAAATGTCACAATGTTACGTCTTCCAAGAAATTGACGAACGTTTTAAAAACGTCCAAGGGAAGTAATAGTCGTAATAGACGTTCGATTTATATAACGTGGGACGTTACATGGACGTCCACGGGAAGTCCAAATGTCACGAACTTGCGACGTTTTTAAAATGTCCCGGGCGGACGTTTTAAAAGCCTCCATTATACGTCCAACAGACGTAATAGAGTTTTGATTATACTGGGTCGGACGTTCTATGGATGTCCATGGGAAGTTTAACCGTCATAAACTTGGATGTTCTTAAAACGTCTCAGATAGACGTTCTGCATACGTCAGCCGAGGATTTGCTGGATATTTTAAGAATGTTGAGTGTTAAGTCCAAAGGGGACCTAATGAATCCTCGACTCAATGCCCTACACCACATAGATATCCGCCGCCGACTTGACGAATGTCCCAAAGATGTTTTACAGTCCTCCAGTGCACGAATCTAAAATAAACAAACCACACAAGAGGAAATAAAATAAAGTTATTTTTAAACGTCATATCCTGTACACAAAAGTAATTTCGATTCCTATATAAGGTTCCTCTTTCAAGAACGAACTTTTAACTTTTGACTGAATAGTTATCTCACTTTATTTAATACATAATTACAAGTTGATTGGTATCAAAAATAAATTCTTTAGAAAATAAACTGGAATTAGACATTACAATTTTAATTCTAGTTTACTTACCATTCCCTCCAGACCGATCTATTGCACCACTCTGGTTCATGCCTTGAGCCATATGTGGTTTGGGGAGCGAGACCTACATGGGGCGAGTTTATGAAGGGACAAACATACTGAGAAACAAATTTTGGATTTTAGTATATAGATTTTAGGTTTAGGTAATATTTTAAAAATTGAATAATTTTTCGATTTATCCAACTTTTTTTAATCACTATACATCCATTTTTTTAGCACAATATAAACATTATCTATGTTACAATATGTACTTGATAATAAAAAATTATAAAACTGTTAAAGGGATTTAAGGACAGCTTTGGTTGGAAAAATCAAGTTTTGTAATTTCATTTAGAATACCAAAATCTACAAACTCTCAAAGTTGCAAAACTTTCAGGCTGTTTCGAATTATATAGGAATCAGACTAGCTAATTATTGGTAAAAATCAATTTTTTAACAAATATAAATCCTTTTTCTACAATAATATAATTATTGCATAAATTATATGATGTAAACATACAGCATAAAAACTTAAAATAAAAAGTAAATTCAACTGTTTGGAATCACTATCAAAATTAAAAAAATCCAAGTTCTTCTATCCGCTCTAGCCGTTTTAGAGGTTCTTTCAAGTATCTTTTGAAAGTGTCTTCTATTTTCTTTTCGGTGCAACTTTTCAGCAACGGTTTTAAAGCAGCACCTAAAAATAAATGCAAATATAATTAATATATTGTGCACATAGCTTTTATCAATGCAATACCAGCATTCAAGATTGAAAAATGCAATATGCCTAAAGCAGTGACGGTTTGTACACTTTTGGATGTTCTGTTAGCAGACGGCAAGTATATATTAACTGGTTGCTTAGCAGCCGATTACACGGGTTGCATCCATGATGCTAACAGAATATCCAAAACAGTACATAGTAACCTCTGCTGGCATTGGGTCATACATGGATTTATTTAAAATCCAAAAATACAATATAAAACTCAGATGTTTTATTTGAAAAACATAAATTTTAGATCCGTAGCTTTTTTTGGCAACTTTGTTATTATTAAAAATATGAAATCCATTAAATTAGCAAATACTTTTATTTTTTCATGCTAGATTACGATAATAAAAAAAGATTGAGCAGTGTGCTACTGTTATATCACGGAGACTTGCACTTTAATGTTAATAAGTTACCCTGTATATTATTTTGTTTTTGAATTCCTACTTTACGATCTTTGAACGACCACGAAGAGAAAACTGTTGAATCATAGGGAAATGAATGCTCCTTCCCTAGCTTTTCTAATTCTCTATCAGCAGGTGCCAATTTCCAGTCTGTCCAGAACTTTAAATTTTCATACTATATTTAGTTAAATTAAAAGGAGCACAAGTGTATAGAAAATTGAGATAGAGAAGTAACATCCTCTTACCTCTACCTTGGATTTCTGAGAAAACTGAAAATTTTAAAAATTTAAATATTTTAGAAATTCGTAATATGCATATTCCCTATGTTAACAACTGCTTAGCATCTACTCTGTACATTTATTATCATCTTTGATCTTTGATGAAGCCTTGGTAGTGTAATGTCTGGCGTGCCGGACTTTCATCCAAGCGGCCCGGGTTCGACTCCCGGCGCTGGCAGATCTGGTTAAGGTTTTCTGCAGTTTCCCTTAGCTGTAACACAAGTGTGGGATTTGCGCTGTTCCATCTATAAGTCGGCTGCAGCCGCACATTGGGCCTACATAATAATAATAATCGCCCCCTCCCTCCCGCACAAGCTTATAGCTTCTGGGGCCTTGGTTAAGGTTATGGGTTGTAGTAATTATTATTATTATTAATTATTATTATTATTAAACAGAGCGAGGCAGACCTTGCTAAAGGGCAGTTATCTACGCTATCCTGTGCGGCTGTGTTTATAAAATTATGATGTGACGGTCGCTCTTCAAGATTTTATACGTGCGACTGCACAAAATTGAACATCAACTATACATTTAGCAAGGTTAAGCTTCCTCTTGTCATGATACATTAAAAATGTTACTTACCCTTAATTAGCGTGGCCATAAAAAGAGCAGAAAAGTTCTTATGTTTGAAGCCTATTCAGATATATTTCATTTTTTATCATGATTTGTCAGCAATCTTTTCAAAGCGCTCTTTACAAATTCGTTCACATTGACTCCTCCAACTTTGGAAAGCAGATCAGTCTAAAAAAAATCAGACACTCAGTAGTGTTAAATAAATTTGTGCTAAAAAGAAGAAAGAATTATAGAAGAACTAAAAGGTCTGTATGTGCAGGATGTTATGACATGATATTGCAAACATAAAAAAAATATAAGACACCCTGCACATCAAACTCTGACTAATAATATCATTGTGCATTGATTTTTTGAGTAATATTTCTGCAACGTTGCAGAAAGTAAAATTTACAAAAAGAATTAATCCTCGAAGGCAAATTCAGTATCATACGGCAAAGTAAGCATAAAACACTTGTTTTTACACCAATATGAACAATTTCCGAAAAGATTTCCACTTTTTAATTTTTTTCAGGTAACATATACATAGATTTTCAAAAAAAACTGCTGGTTGCCATAAATGCTATCCAAAGAGTTTTTCTATTGACTTTGTACAGTGATATTCTAAAAAGTATTACTTACAGATTTTTGCATATTTAAGTGATCTCCCAAAAACTGTTCTACTTCCAGTAGAAGTTCATTATTTTCACATAGTAAAGGTAAATTCAAGTTTTCCCATATATTTTCTGATTTCTTCATTGTGTTTATTTTTTATATACCTTATATTTTATTTTTCAAGTTAAGAGATTATTATTTCAGTCATGTTCAACCTTCATATAATTTGCTTTAGACATTCTGAAAATAATAATAAATCCTTATTACTTAACAATCTAAAATACTATAATACTGCAGGTTACCATGAATATTTTGCTGGTGAGTTACTCATTCAACTATTTATTACCGTTATTACTGCACAATAATAATAATAAAACGAATGAAAGGAATTTGATAAAATATTAATAATCACCCTTGCACTTCACACTATTTACTAAAAACAAATAACGTAAAAGACTGATCAAATAGATGTTAAAAAAGCATATATAAATAACTGGCTCAAACAGAAACTGCATGACAAAAACTGTGAGAACAAATACCGAACAACCGAAAACCGAATGGCGGCTTATAATGGCTTTACGGGGATTTACTGTTGCCACTGAGTTTGCGTAGTACGTCTTTTATAACCCGTGCATACTGACGTCACACAAATGCTGTCTCATTTTTATATTAGCGGAGAAATCTAAATAGCTGTATTAATTAAAAACAAAATATTTTTAATGAGTTTATGATGGTATGAACGTATGAAATATATACTTTAGTATATTAAAGAGTATTCCATAAAGTACAGAAAATATAATTAATTTAAAACACGGGAGAAGCAATTTTCGGATGTTCCATAATAGTTTTAATTCTTTGTTTAGAGAACTACTATGTAGTATTTAATAACAATAAGAAAAATGTGTATTCATAGAGGTGCTTGTTAAGCTCTCGAAATTATATGTACATGTAACAGACTACTCTTAAAAAAGATCCTTATCTGAAGTTCAGACCGGCTATTTTATGACTTTGAAGTCACGGGCCTACCATGATCTAAACTGAACGTCCAGTGGACATCTTTTGTTAAAATAGATTTCTAGAATAATTGTTAATCTTAATCTACAAATTGTTTGTTTGTAATCATTTTGTAATTCCTATTAGAACGTATTTTGGACCCAAATCGAACGTCTGCCGGACATGTTTTGTTGTATTTCTGTAAAACGTTCCCCTATGAACGTCCTTTTATGGACTCAAACCAATCGTTCGCTGGACGTATTATGCTGCACTTCCGAAAAACGTTCTCATGTGCACGTCCGCCAGACGTCTGTCCATGTCCTGGGACTCAAGGGCCTGTTATGGGCCCAAAACAAACGTCCGCTGGATGTCTCTTGTTGTACTTCTGAAAAACGTCTGCGTGTGAACGTCCGCCAAATGTCCGTATCTTGTCCTGGAATTAAAGGCTTAACTATGGACCCAAAACAAACGTTCGCTGGACATCTTATGCTGTACTTCTGAAAAACGTCCTCAAGTGAACGTCCGCCACACGTCCGTATCATGTCCTGGGATTCAAGGACCTACTATGGGCCCAAAACGAACATCCGCTGAACGTCTGTTGTTGTACTTCTGAAAAACGTCCGCGTGTGAACGTCCGCCAGACATCCGTATTATGTCCTGGGATTTAAGGGTCTACTATGGACCCAAAACAAACCTCCGCTGGACGTCTTTTGTTGTACTTCTGAAAAACGTCCTCGTGCGAATGTCCAGCAAACGTCCATTTTACATCCTCGGACCTACAGTACCTACAATGGACCTAAAAAGAACGTCCATCGGGCAATGTGTGCTATTAGGGTAAGTAATACTTTTTAGAATATCACTGTACAAAGTCAATAGAAAAACTCTGGATAGCATTCATGGCAATCAGCAGTTTTTTTTTAAAATCTATGTATATGTTACCTGAAAAAAATTAAAAAGTGGAAATCTTTTCGGAAATCGTTCATAATGGTGTAAAAACAAGTGTTTTATGCTTACTTTGCCGTACGAGACTGAATTTGCCTTTCAGGATTAATCCTTTTTGTAAATTTTACTTTCTGCAACGTTGCAGAAATATTACTCAAAAAATCAATGCACAATGATATTAGTGGGAGTTTGATGTGCAGGGTATCTTATGTTTTTTATGCTAGCAATATCATGTCATAACATCCTGCACATACAGACCTTTTAGTTCTTCTATAATTCTTCTTCGTTTTAGCACAAATTTATTTAACACTACTGAGTGTCTGATTTTTTTAGACTGATCTGCTTTCCGAAGTTGGAGGAGACAATGTGAATGAATTTGTAAAGAGAGCTTTGAAAAGATTGCTGCAAATCATGATAAAAAATGAAATATCTCTGAATAGGCTTCAAACAAAAACTTTTCTGCTCTTTTTATGGCCACGCTAATTAAGGGTCAGTAACATAATAATAATCTTTATTAAAAACCAAAGAAATATACAATTTCATCTAGGTTTATCCCTTAAATTTTGTACATAAGAATCATCTGACCGTAACATAATGTCAGTCTTCGTCATCTGAGAGGAAATTAACATACATTACATTAAATTAACAAAATTACATATCACATATAATTATCACATAATATAAGTAAAAGTATACACTACAAGAGAATTAAATCTAATGCAAGATCTTTCTTAAGGTTTTTACAGAATTTTTTGTAAGTCATACTTTTTAAGCTTTGTGGTAGTTTATTGTAGATAAAGATTCCTTTAAAGTTCAATGAGTTTTTTAAAGTGTTTGATTTTGGTAATGGTAGATTTAGATCACAGCTGTGACGAGTAGAATAGGAGTGAATTTGTTTTCTCGTAGTAAAAATGATATTGGAATGTCTGTTACTACTTCTTATTCCATGTATATAAGTACATGTTTGATACACATAAGTTTTTTCAAGGATTAAGATATTATAGTTTTTATAGAGATTAACTGTACTGTAGTGATAAAGCAAAGAATAAATATTTTTTATGGCTTTGTTTTGCATTATTTTTAAAACTTTTGTATATTTTTCACAAGTAGGAAACCACCTCACTAATGTCAGGTACTGCAAGTGACTGTGAACCAGTGAGAAGTATACAGCACGAAGCAAGTACCTAGGAACAGAGTAGCCCAACATTTTTAATGTATCATGATAAGAGGGAGCGTCACCTTGCTAAATGTATAGTTGATGTTCAATTTTGTGCAGTTGCACGTATAAAATCTTGAAGAGCGACCATCACATCATAATTTTATAGACACAGCCCCACAAGATAGCATAGATAACTGCCCTTTAGCAAGGTCTGCCTCGCTCTGTTTATGATCAAAGATGATAATAAATGTACAAAGTAGATGCTAAGCAGTTGTTAACATAGGGAATATGCATACATTATGAATTTCTAAAATATTTAAATTTTTAAAATTTTCACTTTTCTCAGAAATCCAAGGTAGAGGTAAGAGAATGTTACTTCCCTATCTGAATTTTCTATTCACTTGTGCTCCTTTCAATTTAACTAAATATAGTATGAAAATTTAAAGTTCTGGACGGACTGGAAATTGGCACATGCCGATAGAGGATTAGAAAAGCTAGGGAAGGAGCATTCATTTCCCTATGATTCAACAGTTTTCTCTTTGTGGTCGTTCAAAGATCATAAAGTAGGAATTCAAAAAGAAAATAATATACAGGGTAACTTATTAACATTAAAGTGCAGGTGTCTGTGATATAACAGTAGCACACTGCTCAATCTTTTTTTATTATCATAATCTAGCATGAGAAAATAAAAGTATTTGCTAATTTAATGGATTTCATATTTTTAATAATAACAAAGTTGCCAAAAAAAGCTACGGATCTAAGATTTATGTTTTTCAAATAAAACATGAGTTTTATATTGTATTTTTGGATTTTAAATAAATCCATGTATGACCCGATGCCAGCAGAGGTTACTATGTACTGTTTTAGATATTCTGTTAGCATCATGGATGCAACCCGTGTAATCGGCTGCTAAGCAACCAGTTAATATATACTTGCCGTCTGCTAACAGAACATCCAAAAGTGTACAAACCGTTACTGCTTTAGGCATATGGCATTTTGCAACTATGTGCACAATATATTAATTATATTTGCATTTATTTTTAGGTGCTGCTTTAAAACCGTTGCTGAAAAGTTGCACCGAAAAGAAAATAGAAGACACTTTCAAAAGGTACTTGAAAAGAACCTCTGAAGCGGCTAAAAGTGAAGATACAAGAACTTTTTGATAATGATTCCTAACAGTTGAATTTACTTTTTATTTTAAGTTTTTATGCTGTATGTTTACATCATATAATCTGTGTAATAATTTTATTATTGTAGAAAAAGGATTTATATTTGTTAAATAATTGATTTTTACCATAATTAGCTAGTCTGATTCCTATATAATTCAAAACAGCCTAAAAGTTTTGCAACTTTGAGAATTTGTAGATTTTGGTGTTCTAAATGAAATTACAAACCTTGATTTTTCCAACCAAACCCGTCCTTAAATCCCTTTAACAGTTTTATAATTTTTTATTATTATCAAGTACATATTGTAACATAGATAATGTTTATATTGTGCTAAAAAACAGGATGTATACTGATAAAAAACGTAGTTAGATAAATCGAAAAATTATTCAATTTTTAAAATATTTATTACCTAAACCTAAAATCTATATACTAAAATCCAAAATTTGTTTCTCAGTATGTTTGTCCCTTCATAAAGTCGCCCCATGTAGGTCTCACTCCCCAAACCACATATGGCTCAAGGCATGAACCAGAGTGGTGCAAGAGATCAGTCTGGAAGGAATGGTAAGTAAACTAGAATTAAAATTGTAATGTCTAATTCCAGTTAATTTTCTTAAAAATTTATTTTTGATACCAATCAACCTGTAATTATGTATTAGATAAAGTGACATAACTATTCAGTCCCAAGTTAAAAGTTCGTTCTTGAAAGAGAAACCTTATATAGGAATCGAAATTACTTTTGTGTACAGGAGATGACGTTTAAAAATAACTTTCTTTTATTTGTGTGGTTTGTTTATTTTAGATCTGTGCATTGGAGGACTGTAAAACATCTTTGGGACATTCGTCAAGTCGGCGGCGGATATCTATGTGGTGTAGGGCATTGAGTCGAGGATTCATTAGGTCCCCTTTGGACTTAACACTCAACACTCTTAAAATATCCAGCAAATCCTCGGCTGACGTATGCAGAACGTCTATCTGAGACGTTTTAAGAACATCCAAGTTTATGACGGTTAAACTTCCCATGGACATCCATAGAACGTCCGACCCAGTATAATCAAAACTCGATTACGTCTGTTGGACGTATAATGAAGGCTTTTAAAACGTCCGCCCGGGGACATTTTAAAAACGTCGCAAGTTCGTGACACTTGGACTTCCCGTGGACGTCCATGTAACGTCCCACGTTGTATAAATCGAACGTCTATTACCTCCCTTGGACGTTTTTAAAACGTTCGTCAATTTCTTGGAAGACGTACGCAAAACATCCGTCTGGAACGTTTTAATAATGTCCAACTTTGTGACATTTGGACTTCCCATGGACGTTCATATAACGTCTCACGGACTATAACCGATCGTCCGTTGGACGTTCATTAAGTCCGCCGAGGACATACAAAGACGTACGCAAAACGTCCGCCCGGGACATTTTAAGAACGTCGCAAGTTCGTGACATTTGGACTTCCCGTGGACGTCCATATAATGTCCCACGTAGTATAAATCGAACATTTATTACGTCTCTTGGACATATAATGGACGTTTTTAAAACGTTCGTCAAGTTCTTGGAAGACGTACGCAAAACGTTCGTCTGGAACGTTTTAATAATGTCCAACTTTGTGACATTTGGACTTCCCACGGACGTTCATATAACGTCCCACGGACTATAACCGATCGTCCATCGGACGTCGGTGTGCTATTAGGGTCGTTTGTTGCCGAAAAATTGTAGTTTTACTGGTAAAGTTTTATCTAATTTGTTTATTTTGGCATTTTCAGTGGCTGCTAGACCTTTGCTTCTTGCCAAGTGGAAATCTTTTGACTCAGATTTGGATCCGGAATAGATATCAATAAGGGAATGTGTATTGTATGTAAAAGATTTATTTTAGTTTTTATAATGTTCTTAATCTGACATGCAACCTGAAAATATGACATAGTATAACGAAATTGTGATTGTCTCAGATTTCTTTTCTCAAAACTGTTAGAATCTATACAACTCAGTTAATGCTAATTTCTCCGAAATACTAGAATTTAAATAGGTTAGGAATGCAGATGGAACTATAGCGGCTAAGTATTACAACGTCATTAGCATCTCAACCAGATTTTCTTAAACTACAATGCAAATCAAGTGTATCTACAAGAGCATGCATGATGTACAGCGTACAATATCTTGTCTATGTGAATGCAAATGCCCTACAATAAAATAATGAGATTTACATATCACAGCTTATCTGTTACACTTACATAATTACGCGTTTAGCTTCTTTGTTGAAGCGCGGGAGTCATAGTCGTCCGCGTAGACGATATTGTAATTGCAATAATTTCGTCTGTATAACAGACAGCGATATAATTTTTTCACCAAAAACTTTTTTGGGCTTTTTACTAATTATAGTCTCGATTATATAGGCGTCTACCTCTTGCAATAAAGAAGTTTTTCGATTGTTGAAAATTTTAATGCACAAATATGACATAGTATAACAAAATAGTAATTTTCTTAGATTCTTTTTTCTCAAAACTGAATTTTAAGTAGTACGTTGCACTCGACAACTCTGGGAAAATTTTTCAAAATAAAAATTAACTTTCTAGCTCCATCCAGGACAAAGTTATCACTATGCAAACAGAAAAGAGCACGTTTTTTTTGATTCGGTTTCAGCAGGAAAATCTACATACAATTTTTCTGTTAGAAAGATTAACTATACATAATTCTAGAGAATTTCTCAAGCACTGAGAATATGTCTGTCTTACGACTGTTTCCAACATTTCATCGGCGAAAAAAGTTTCCAGTCCAAAGAGGAAACGAAATCGAAAACAAACTACAGACATTGATCCTCTGTAAGGGCAAATATGCGTAATGAAATTTATGAAATGTATAAGAACAGTAAGTACCTGACGTTATGTATGTAGCTGTGCTCTCAAATTAATAAACCACATTTGGTTACAGGAGAACATGTATCACTGAATATTTTGTCAAAAAAAATTGAAATCTAAGTTCATGTATGAAGGAAGTAGAAGTTCTTCGTCAATTGTTTTACGACAAATTGGATTCGTATATAAGAATGACGATCCAAAACAGGGGATGATGGGGGGATGAATGTAGATCAACAAAGTCATATTGTTTATATGAGAATAATTCTTTTAAAAACGTACACTGGAAATATGCAGCACATGTGTTGGAACAAACAAGGAATATCCAATTCCATATGGCAACAACGCATAGTCTGACGTCATAATTTAGTAATGACGTGAACGTAGACTTACACTAAATAACAATGTATATCTATGAAATTATTTATTTCTATTATTTTCGACATTCACTTCACAACTGTCATGTCAAAAGTTCTAATAAATTCCATTCTGTGTTCTTTTTATATATGATATTAAGTAATACTTAAAATAACTGCAAGCACAAGAAATAATAATAGCGTACGCTAACCTAACATTTTCTGTGTACTATGGGGCTCTGTTTAGCGGTGTCAGAGCGGTCTCCATTAGCGCTACTCTGTACAGTTCACAAAAACTACGGGCAGTAGAGGTAAATAATTCTATAGATGGCTTTTACATTCCATGGCTATTGAGATCCGAAGACTTTTTGATCATACGATATTATGTTACCAACACCACCTACATAACAAGGCCTACCAACCACATAGTGACGTCGCGACAAAAATGCAATCCCCGAATTTTTATTCCTCATTTTACATTCACATTTTAGCTAATAGGCTGTCTTATCCCACCAAAAATAAAAGATTTCCCAGAATATTAATTAAGAATGAGTTTTTATTTCGCAGCAACCCATTTTCGTATGAAAATCCTATCGTAAATTTAAAATACCAACGTGTGTTTACGAGGATTGTTCGATAACTACGTGGCTAACAAAGAAAACGCATTTTTTTTCAATATAGTCTCCTGCTCGCTCAACACACTTATTCGAACGATATTCCAAATTAGCAATGCCTTCATTGTAGGTCGATGAATTCAAGTCCTCGAAATACCTATTTACAGCAGCGATTACCTCGGAATTAGACGAAAATCTCTTACCGCCGAGCCATTTTTTAGATTTGGAAACAGATAATAATCGCTGGGAGCCATATCTGGGGAATAGGCACTAATTCAAATCCCAATTCATGAATTCTGGCCATTGCAATCGCAGACTTGTGGGCAGCTGCGTTATCCTGATCGAAAAGCACTTTCTTCTTTGCCAAATGAGACCGTTTCTCTTTGATTTTGTAGCTTAATTGTTGCAACAAATGGGCATAATACTCACCATTTATTGTTTGCCCCTTTTCTAAATAGTCGGTCAAAATAATTCCATGATAATCCCAAAACACAGTTGCCATAATCTTTCCTGCTGACAAAACTGTTTTTGCCTTCTTTGGTGGCGGATAACCTTTGTGTGTCCATTGCTTGGACTGTTCTTTGGTCTCGGGAGTGTAATGGTGGACCCAGGTTTCATCGACGGTTATGAAACGGTGTAAAAAGTCCTTCGGATTGCGGCAAATACGTGCCAAAAGGTAACAAGAAACACTCAAACGGTTCAGTTTTTGCTCCGGTGTGAGCAACCGCGGCACCCAACGCGCCGAGTATTTTTTCATTTCCAATTCTTCAGTTAAAATTCTGTGCACACTGTCATTTGAGATACCCACTATGTCTACTATCTCGTGCACGTTTACTCGACGGTCATTCAAGACGATACAGTGGACTTTTTCAATCATCCGGGGCAGTAGCAGTTTTTGGAAGTCCACTATGGGGTAAAAAAAAATTCTTTGTAAAGCTTCATATCGCATACAAATATTTAGGGAAACTGCTCAAGAAGTGCCTCTCCCACCTGAGCCTGTAATAACAAGGTGGGGTACTTGGCTTTCTGCAGCAGAATATTATGCAGTTTATTTTGATATTATTAAAGCATTTGTAAATAAACTTAATAAATACGATGCACTATGCATACAAAGCGCACAGGATGCTTTTAATACTAAGGAGGTGAGGGCAGAATTATTGTTTGTTTTGACAAATTTTGTGCGTTTAGCTAAAGTAATTCAGAAATTAGAAAGTCAGGGAAATTCATTAAATGAATCTTTTGAGCATGTAAAATTGTTAGGTGTTTCTTTGAATAAAGTAAAAGGGCCAAAGGGTTTGACTATAAAACAAAAATTTAAATCCGTTGTAGACAAAAATCCTGGTTTAAACTTAATTAAAAGCATAAACGATGCATTATCTGCCCAAGACATTTTAGACAGATAAAACATTATTCGCTTGTAGAATTAAACAATTTTAAGTATGCCCTAATTACGTCTTGCGATGTGGAACGGAGTTTCTCAAAATATAAAACAATATTTAGGGATAATAGGCATATGTTTACTTTTGAAAATTTAAAAATGTACGTCATTGTGAACTGTAACGCTCTATGTTTAGAAAATATAATTAATTAAATTATTGTATAGGATGTCTAATTAAAATAATTTCTGTAAATAAAATGTAAATAACGCTAAACAGGTGTATTTTTAATAATGAAAGGGCATATATTTATTAAAAATTTCTAATAAACGCATATTTCATGATTTTTAAGTGCATATCTAAGTGCATATTTTACGTTTTTATAGTGCATAAGTGCATGCATATTTCAGTATTTTTAAGTGCATACAAATCCTATACCTAGCCATCAATTTGAAAGTGTTTGGTTTCAATTTGTATGTGTTTGGTGCCAATTAGAATTATGTTTATTCTCATTCTGTATGTGTTTATTTTAATTTGCAGTTGGTCAGTCTCAATTTGAGTTTGTTTGGTCTCAATTTAAAGTCGATTGGTCTCATTTTAAAGTTGAGAAGGTATAGTTCACATCTTTTGGGCAAGGAAAATACCAGTTTTTCCAGTTCCTCCCTCGAAATATAGTGATGCCAAATGTCGATTAGGGATTCGATTGATTCGGTTTTGTTTGTGGGTTTTCTTTTGGATTGAAGTTTAATATCCTTTGCCACAAGTTCTCGCTTGGATTAAGGTCTGGGGATTGCGCTGGCCACCCTAATAGCACACCGACGTCCGATGGACGTTTGAGCAATGTCCTCGGCGGACTTAATGAACGTCCAACGGACGATCGGTTATAGTCCGTGGGACGTTATATGGACGTCCACGGGAAGTTCAAATGTCATGAACTTGCGACGTTCTTAAAATGTCCCGGGCGGACGTTTTGCGTACATCTTTGTATGTCCTCGGAGGAGTTGATGAACGTCCAACGGACGATCGGTTATAGTCCGTGAGACGTTATATGAACGTCCATGGGAAGTCCAAATGTCACAAAGTTGGACATTATTAAAACTTTCCAGACGGACGTTTTGCGTACGTCTTTCAAGAAATTGAAGAACGTTTTAAAAACGTCCAAGGGTGGTAATAGACGTTCGATTTATACAACGTGGGACTTTACATGGACGTCCACTAGAAGTCCAAATGTCACGAACTTGCGACGTTTTTAAAATGTCCCGGGCGGACGTTTCAAAAGCCTCCATTATACGTCCAACGGACGTAATAGACTTTTGATTATACTGGGTCGGACGTTCTATGGATGTCCATGGGAAATTAAATCGTCATAAACTTGGATGTTCTTAAAACGTCTCAGATAGACGTTCTGCATACGTCAGCCGAGGATTTGCTGGATATTTTAGGAGTGTTGAGTGTCAAGTCCAAAAGGGACCTAATGAATCCTCGATTCAATGCCCTACACCACTTAGATATTTGCCGCCGACTTGACGAATATCCCAAAGATGTTTTACAGTCCTTCAGTGCACGGATCTAAAATAAACAAACCACACAAGAGGAAATAAAAGAAAGTTATTTTTAAACGTCATATCCTGTACACAAAAGTAATTTCGATTCCTATATAAGGTTTCTCTTTCAAGAACGAACTTTTAACTTGGGACTGAATAGTTATGTCACTTTATCTAATACATAATTACAGGTTGATTCTTCCAGTCCAACTATTCATAGTTATTTCACAGGGTGATTATTAATATTTTATCACATTCCTTTTATTCGTTTATTATTATTATTATTGTGCAGTAATAACGGTAATAAATAGTTGAATGAGTAACTCACCAGCAAAATATTCATGGTAACCTGCAGTATTATAGTATTTTAGATTGTTAAGTAATAAGGATTTATTATTATTTTCAGAATATCTAAAGCAAATTATATGAAGGTTGAACATGACTGAAATAATAATCTCTTCACTTGAAAAATGAAATATAAGGTATATAAAAAACACAACATAATGAAGAAATCAGAAAATATATGGGAAAACTTGAATTTACATTTACTATGTGAAAATAATATAATAACTTCTACTGGAAGTTGAACAGTTTTTGGGAGATCCCTAAAAAATGCAAAAATCTGTAAGTAATACTTTTTAGAATATCACTGTACAAAGTCAATAAAAAAACTCTTTGGATAGCATTTATGGCAACCAGCAGTTTTTTTGAAAATCTATGTATGATACCTGAAAAAAATTAAAAAGTGGAAATTTAATCACGAGTATTTTTAATTGGAACCAATTTCGCATTCCTGCTGTTATGAGTCAAACGAATGAGTGGGAAATTAAGATAATAATTTTTATGTCCGATTGCATTATAAAGTGCTGTTTATTGTATTGTTTTGCGGCAGTGAACTGGCTTATTATTGTACTCGTAAAATAAAGTGGTAGTAGTAAAATAAAGTATATAGTAGTAAAATAAAGTATGACAACTGAATATTACATGTCAAATTTTCTTCTGTCAAGAATAGATGTCAAATTTATAAACTGATTTTTTTTGATAATTACCCAATTTTAGGAATCGAACATAAAGCTTTGTATGCAACTCTTACATAATCGGACCTTATAGACTCGCCCTTTTTATAGGCCTTGCTCGCTTCGCTCGCTCGGCCATAAACTGGGCTTGTCAATAATGTCCTACATTATGTACTTGATACATAAATAGCTATTAATTCATTAAGCATAAGTAACTAAGAGAAAATAAAAAAACAATAGTGAAACTGAATTTATTAATAATAATTGTATTACTAAAAACCTTAGAATATAAAACTTTAGAAAGGAGCATAATCATCTACCACATACGACCGGGATGGGGTCTCAATAGGGCAGAGTGGTGTTTCCGGTTTTGTAATTAGATATTTCTATTGGCGGTTTTCACTGTCCCGAAATGCGCATATATACTACATAACCTCAATTTTAAAACATAGTATTTTGAAATTAATTTTAGAATATAAATTTTATATTTAATATTTTAAACAAACGGATATTTACTTATGAAATGTAATTCCCTTCTTCGTATTTGTCGAAGTTTGAGAGAACAGCAGATTTAAGTGGTGTCTAATGGCGGCCAGTGTGACGTCATATCCGTCGCTTTTAAAGCCCATTGCGCCGGGTAGTTACGCTCCTTCCTGCAGTTTTATATTCTAAGCTAAAAACAAATTAATCACATAATATTTAATTAAAATAAATAAATATATTGTTTCTTGGAGGGGCGACGTCCCCCCTGTTCTAAGACAGAGGGGGCTGTCCGCCCCCTCTGACCCATGCTTCCGACGCCCCTGGAATACGATACGAAACCTGTCGTGAAGAGAGGTGCGATTGCGATCAAATATCGTCGGTAAAACTCGGTTCGCAAAAGCAATTTGGGCAAAATAAAATAGAATTTTGAACTAATGGGAAAAAGAACGGGTAGGTTTCTGTGTTGTTATGACCACATGATTAATAACACATTTTATTTTGTTTGATATTGTTATTACCGGTGTTGGAAGCTGGGTAAGTTAAGGTAAGTTATTATACTTGTTACCGTTCTACTTCCAAGTATGCCGTTGTTACTGAAACCAAATCCTAGGATTATAGCTTTATTTTAAAGAAAGTTACTTTAATTTTTGATCCTTATTATTTTAAATGCTGTTAGTGGTAAAACATTAGTAGGGCAATGATAATTATTTCTTATAGTTTTTAAGTTATTCCATTCAATACATAATTGTAAGTTAGTTATGTTAAGTTTGAGTTATACTTGTGTTTCTGTGCTGGTAGATAAATAAATGTATTTTACTATGTGTATTTGTTAGTGGTTTAATACTTCAAAAATTCTACAAAAATAAATTGTACAGTTATGTACAAAATACATTATTTAAAACACTTATTGACCATTAAGATATCTTTGAACAACATTGTTTCGGGTCTGTTGTCCCTCATTTAATAAATTGACATTGTCTGGAGCTAAGGCTAAGTTTCCTATAGCCTCTAACTCGTCTTCTGGTAAAGGTTCATTGACCACATCACCAATAAGCGGAACTGCACCTGTGACACACATGTTACTTGGTATGTCATACACAACAAATAGAACTGAAAATATATCGGAGGAATTAGATGGTAAATAAAATAGTAATATGTAGAACACTACATGCTGTAACCAACGTCGAAACAAATCTGGGATCATATCGGGCAACCCTCTCCCTCATTAGGCACCGAAATCGCATTTTTAACAAACCAATGCTTCTCTCCACTACATTTCTGGTCCTAATATGTGCTTGGTTAAACCGCGCTTCTGGGGTATTTGGTTCAGCACCATTTATTGGGGTCATTAAAAAAGGCTGTAATGGATATATGCTGCATATATCTTCTAATAGATGAATATCTCCATATGAATGCATCATGTGTTGACCCCCCCATAATTTGCATTAATGTTCAAAATTTTTAAGTTGAGATTGCAAATCAGCTGCACATTCAAAGAATGAAACCCTTTACGATTAATGAAATTATGTTCCTCTTCTTTCGGCTTTAATAATGCAACATGAGTGCAATCTATCGCACCTACCACCCCGGGAAAGCCAGACCGATCCATAAATGTAGCTTTGTTTTGCTGCCTTTCCTGCCTTGTATTAGGAAATTTGATAAATAAATCTGTTAGATGCTGATCAATAACCTCTGTTACTTTATGAATGCATTGTCAAATGCTTGCTTGGCTAAGCCCAAAATTAAAATCTTGCCCTATGCTGCGCTGATAGCATCCAGTAGCACAAAACCTTAAAGTGGCCAAGATAGAGTTTTCAACTGAGATCACCCTTCGGAGAACTGATACTGGTAAATGTGGTCTTACTAGGGTAATCAATTCTCGAGCCAGTTCCTTATTTAATCTAAATAACTGTATAAATCTTCTCTCTGGGAGGTCAAACGCATTATTTTCTCGGCGAATTCTTGCCCTTTGTCGAAGGAGTCTTATATTTTCCATTTGGCCATTTGCCCTCCTTGCCCTTTTAGCAAAGATTGGTAGCATATTTAAACAAGGATGATACTGAAATCAACTATTTACTATTAAAATTTACGCTATTCTTACCGCTATCACTTTTATTACATTATCTACTCGACAAACAATGCATCAATAAACACAAAATTAAAACAATTTCGTTGCACTTGTCAGTCTATGTTGTCAGCTGCGGTCGGATTAACCTAAAAATTAAACGGGGACGAGTATAGAATTGAGAGAGACAGATACATCGTCAAGATTCCACGACAACTAAGATGATGTCGTTGAAATTTAGGCTAACCTCGATACATCGACGATTGTCGGGATCGTTCATGATCACTACTCTCGACTAGACGATAGTCACTGCTATCGTATCGTGGGTTCGTAATCCCGCTCCTGTAGTCGGTTGATTTCGCACGGATTTGCATGACACTTTTTTTTAAGTTTTAGAGAGTAGGTTTTGCATAATCCTCACGGAGTATTTTGAAGTTTGGTACTCTACTTCAAAATGTGAAGGACATGACAATTTATTTACATACATTTCCAATAAAATAAACCTACCAGAATTAGCTAGTGGTGACTTTGTACGAAGGATTAAATAAAAAATCCATAAAAAAATTAACCAGACCAGCAAGCGAAGTCAGCTAGTTCCCGTAAAAAACATAATACCTACCAGTGGCGGCTGCTGCATACGTAAACCCGGTCCACACGACAAACTGGTATATCGCTATCATGCTCGTACGCACACATTAAAGCAGTATATCATCATGTGTTGCACTGCGAGTGGCACGGGTTTGACGTATGCAGCAGCCGCTACTGATACCTACTGTAACAAAAAAAAGTATATAACAGAGGAACGTATTTATTGAAAGCAGTATCAAATGTGACCTTTTCTGAGAAAAAGGGTACAAGTTTTTCTTTGGTTCTCTACAAAAAGCTCGAAAAAGCAAATTAAGTTGGGTTCAGTCCAAATTTAAATCGGTTTATTTACCTATACTATATATTCAATTGATGATTGAAGACCGCACTCAGGGTTCTTGCGCTTTTGAAATTTGTAAATTCCCTGACTTTTCCAGACAAAAAGTTTTTCCTGACAAGTCCAGGTTCTCCAGGTTTTCCAGTTGGGCAAGAACCCTGGCACTGCTGGTTTGATCTCATTACTACATATCATTAATTATTATAATTAATAATTAATTAAACGAAGCTTTTTTCTTTCTTTAAATTATTCTGAATACTTACAATACTTACAATAGCTCATAACTTTCTTACTGAACACAAAATACTTAAAACTTACTGTACAACTCAAGATTGTCTCGGCTTGAGATATCTACTCAACAAATTTGAATTCAGGTCGCAGGTATTGCTTCCATAGCTCACTAATTATAAAAGAAATGGATATAGGTTTAAGACACAAAAAAATGCATATAGTTGAGCGTCATCTGTTTAGGAAAGTCCGGGAATTTTATAAAAATAATGACCCGATGCTCGCAAACAGAAATCGACATCAGATCTATTAAATTTAATTCGATTATTAATCATAATCAGTTATGTAAAAGTTAGGTTGAATAAAAATATTTAAAGACCTGCATAAATATATGGCTCAATATTATTCAGTCTAATTAGGTTCAAAAAATAGGTTTATTTATAAACAAAAAAATGAAAATGAGAAGTTTTCATTTAAGACATCGTTATAGATTTAAATATAAAAAATGATACCCAACGTAAGAGTTCTTAGCGACGGGGGAATTATGCACATGCAAATAGTGATCAAAGATATTTGTAATATAAATAATGGTTCAACGTACATTAGCTTTAACAAAATAAAATCCATCAAGTCACAGTACCTTAATCGAATAATTTAATCCGACTTCACTTTACAAAGCAATTGATACAATATTGCCTTTTCAATCACAAACAAACTCTAATTACCAAACTCAACTGCTTGATGAAACTGAAGAAATCTGGACAACTGACACCAGTACTGAATTTAAACCAAGAAATTAAAGTTCGCAATAACTGTCTTTCTATTAGCCAATAAAGTTCCCTTTTTTTAAATAACCGGAACAACCGTATAAACTCAGTTATTAATTGTTTATTTGAAATGTTCTTCTTAAACCAGCACTGGTTAATAATAATGTTCGTACAAAGGTTTTTCTTTATTAAAGGTAGCACCACGCTTAAACGTACCGTTTACAAATTATTTAGTTTTAAAACTTCCGTCTATGAATTACTTTAAAACGAAATCCTGTAAAAACTAGGTTTACGGTAAGTTAAATTCGGCAAATATAATTATTCGTTATAATAACTGTATTAATATCAGAAGAAATCATTCAACAAACTAAAATACGCCAACAAAATACTAACTGCACTTTAATTATAAATCGATAAATCGTACGGAACTAATTACATATTAAGTTTCAGTAAGAGCGATTCTAAATTAATCACTTTTTCTGTATCTTTCAGAACAACTAAAACTTGTTACTGTATTCGGGACGTGCCAACGGCTGACATCCTGTACGTATGCGGCATTATTTGGAAAGCTCCGCACTCTGTAAGTGTTATTTCGGACTCTTTTTCACTAAAACTCAACTAAACTTTTTCACTAAAACTAATTAAAACTGTAATTGCGAAATAATCTTCCACTGGATTAATTTTATTTGGTAATAACACAGGAAACTGTATGATTTGGTTAATTTTTATTAACCCTGAAAAGTCGACGATAAATTGAAGCAAGTGAGCTTCCAATACGATAACGGAACTAAACACAAAACGGTAATAGTACAACTTAATTATACTCTTAAAACGATAACATTGTTCTATATTGAAAACTGTAATGTTAAAAACAAAAATTAACATAAACTTAACCGGGGGCTTCCCTGAAGAAAGAGCCTCAGGACAACACGAGAAATTATTCTCCGTTCAGCCCGTCTATTCTCTTGTTCTCTGTATGAGGTTCTATTGTAAACTGACTTAAACTAAAAATATTTCGGCGGTAGAATAAGTTTTGAGAAGGGTAAAATTTTAAATGAACCAATAAAAATATGGCGGGATTTTCTTTGGCCAATGAGGTATATTTAAGTCATTTTGTTCCAGAACAATCTCAACGAAACTTTCAGGGATTTCCCTTACGATTTGCCTACTAGAAAGCCTGATGTTATTTACAGGTGGCCGTCTAGATAAATTTATTCTAGAATATTCTGTTTGTCGGTGTTTTGCTTACTAAAAGAGATTTCAACCCAGTATGTTTTAAAGCTATAAATTCAAGGTTCAATGCATTTTAACCATAAGGAAACTTTTGTTAACGTTAGTATTAGATTTTAGCCCTTATAAACACGGAATTAAAAACTTTTGTTCTGGAACATTCTATTTCACAAGAACAACCGCCGTTGTCCATCGAAACATGAAAAATAAACTTCAACACATGCAACAAAGATGTAGATTTTTCTAGAAACAAATTTTATTAGTCTGAAAATGTTTCTTTTAAAAATGACCTTTGATATATTGTAGGACTTATTTTATGCATTATACCAGCGTAATTTTAAATCAAGAAGAAATATACAATAATATGCAGGACCGCACCAAGGGTTTTTTTATCAATTATACAAACAAAATGATATTTAGTAAAGTTAAAAAAACGTAACGTTACATTGTGTTTAATTTGCTACTTAGAACTCTGGAAATGTAATATACTATTTATTTACAACATTATTTAAATCTTTTTGTTAAGAAAAAAACTTTGTTTTTTGTCTGCACGGATGAGCTTATTACGAACACTTAATTATTTTTTCTAGAATAGTTACTTATACTGAGCTATAGCTACACAAAATATGACGAGATGACGACTACAATCGTTTAAAGTGATAGAATTATTTACGTCTAGCGTGTATTAAACGGACCAGTGGTGACGGCCTTGGTGACAATTTTATTTAATAACTTAAATTAAGTACATACAATTATTTGCATTGTACAAGTACGTACGTACTCAATTTAAGTTATTCGGAAGCAAGTTTTTCGTGTAATGGAAAGTACAGTTTGAAAATAGTTAAACTTGTATACCAAGGCCGCGAAATCTCTCCTAACATATTGAAAACAGTATCATTTTCACTGTTAAAAAGTTTCATCAGAGACCCTATTTCTATACTATAATAATAATTTTTAAAGTTAAAGTAACTTTTAAAGTTGGTGACGTAAATTCAACGCAATACTCGAATATAATTAAAAGTTCTGTATCCAATTGTATTTAAGAGCTCATCAAAAAATAATCGAGATTAAATTAATTAAATGATTTATATGTTTCGTCGGTTACACCTAACTTACACTTAATGGCAACATTGTATATGCCGATGAAGAGAGATTTAAAACACTGTATTTTAGAAAATGAAGAATGGCAAAAATACAAACACTGGCTTCTTTAATAAAAATTATATACTTTTTGGGCCAGTTCCTATAGGGCATTTGTGAAACAGAAATTGTACAGGTGTTTCTTTCCTTAATAAGAAAAAGTACAGAGTATTAGATAACATCTTCATTAAGTACCAAATATCAATCAAAATAGATAAGTTCATTTTATGATAAGTGCGGAGTTATCACGTTGTACAAGTGTTTATAAACGACTGAAGAGGCAGCAAAGGTCACTTATTAATTTTTATATAATTTGTAGCATTTCTCATTTTATAGTAGTATTAGTCAGAAGAATGTACAAGTATTAATTAAAAATAAATTAGGTCTAATTAAAACGAAAGTATTTTACCAATTTTTTCAAGGTAAGCTAAGAGTGATAGTGTGTGTATTTTTAAAACTATTTATCTTCAACCTAGAACAGTTAGTAACATAATTATTTGTGTATATACTATTTATTATTATTTAGTTAAGCAAAATTTTTCAGTACCTAGAGACCTAGACCTTCAAACACATTGTTGATGGGACCAAAAGAAAGTCTATCGTTTTCAAATATTCTGCATTTAATTGATTTTTTTTTTTGTTATAAAGACTAAAATAACAACTTATTTGTATACAATATTAGTGTAGATCTGCAACTAAACGTTATAAATAACATTTGAATTTAAATTTACAGAATGGCCGCAAAAACGCGGAAAGCATACTTAATCGAGCTTCTTGAAAATAACAGAGGATTGGTCGTTCTTTTCTTCTGCCTTCCCGCCAGTTTCGTTTTCAACTTATTTTTAGAAATACGGAAATTTGTATATACAAAACTCTTCAGTAGTCCGCGTCGTCACGATGAAAGGGTTCGCAAAATCCAAGCAAGAGTATTAAAATGGAGCGATCTTCCAAAAGAAGAACAAAAACTCTTATGTACTGCACGTCCAAACTGGCTAAGTTTATCAACTACGTTCTTTCGCAAGGATTTATGTCATCAAGTGCCTGTTGATTTATTTGATATCTTAGAATTAGATGAAGAGAATTTGACTGTTAGAGTGGAGCCTATGGTGACAGTCGCTGATATTACAAAATATTTAATACCAAAAGGATACACTTTAGCAGTAACTTTGGAAATTGGTGAAGCTACTCTAGGAGGTCTTGCTCTTGGTGCTGGAATGACAACCCATTCTCATAGAGTTGGTTTATATCATGAGAATGTTGTTTCATATGAAGTGGTATTAGGGGATGGTAGTCTTGTGACGGCTTCAAAAGTAGAGAATGCAGATTTGTATAATACGCTTATGTGGTCACATGGAACGTTGGGTTTTCTAGTAGCTCTAACTCTTAAAATTGTAAAGATTAAACCGTACATAAAAATGACATATACTCCAGTTAAAGGACAAAAAGAATATTGCGATATGGCGAGAAAGGTTTCTGGGGCAAATAGTAAACATGATACCGTTCCAATGTACGTTGAAATGACAATTTTCAATAAAGATAAAGCAGTAGTTATGACTGGAGATTATTCTTATTATGATCCATCTATTCCAGTAAATAATATAACAAAATGGTATGTAAAAAACTTTTTCTATCATGTTCAATATTTTATCGTATACTGACTCGTAAACATCTGTTTATTGAGCTCTGTCTCTATGGGTAAAGATTCTTTTTACGGGCTAGCCCGTTATGAAGCCCGTAATAGTTATTTACGTGCCAAGTTTTGTAAATGAATCTTTACCAGTAAAGATTAATTGCAAAGCATGTCGCGTACGAAGTTCTATTTTCACCTTCACCAGCATTTTTTATAAATTGTATATTTTTTATAAAAAGACATTTTGTAATCAAAGGCGGTAGCATAATTTATAGCTAGGCGTTGTCATGGTATTGTAGTTAAGCAATAAAGTAGTTTCCATAGCTTTTTGTTGATGAGCATTGTAAAATTCTACAGGCTTCTTTTAGTAGCCCGTAAAATTTTACAGGGTAGTAGTTGTAACTATATATTTACTTAGTTACCATAAATGCCTGTAAAGTGTCATTTACATAGAAAGTGGAAATAATAGTAATTTACGTTATAAGTCCTGGAAATGGAATTTTACAGTCGAGTAAGAACGAGACTGTAAAACCATTTCCAGGACTTATGACGTAATGCGTTTTATTTCATACTGCTATTATTGGAATATTGGTTTAATTAAAAAAAAAATTATATAAAATAAATTTCCGAATGCAAAATATGGACATCTATGAAGAACGAGTTTCCATGGTAACTGATTACGTACTAAAACATTGTCCACTTGATTGATTGTATTTGCGTCCGGTAAAATTTTTTACAAGCATACTAGACCGTAAAATCGCATGTTCTGGACTAAAAAGTTTGACGTAAAACTGACAAATGTGACACAGTATGAAATAATATATATTATGTAATTAGGAGATCAAGCGATACTTTAAATCCAAGAAGATGTATAACGCCGAGGTGCCAGCCGAGGCGTTATAACATCTTCGAGGATTTAAAGAAGTTTGATCTCCGTATTGCATAAGTTGTTTTATTTTATTTCGTATTTCAATCCTAATTTCTCCCTTTTAAAATCCATCCGAATTTATTGTATAAAGAAGCAAGTTGCCTTGTCTGTGTCATCATACGCGTAACTAAGGAGATAAAAAGCAGCATGCATAATGCAACATCAATTTATTTACGTTGCCAACAACAACGGATATCAAGAACGTCTTGAACTCCGGTATCATTGACAACGGAGATCAAGATATACTTTATATTACTAATTCTGGTATATAAAGAATTGTTTGAAATACGAAATGAAATAAAAATTATTACGGGCTCGTTTATCATCAATACCATAGCAACATACCTATTTATGTAAAACATTGATATATATCTTACGTATTGTGCTGTACTGCTTCAGTAAATAAAAGAATTATTTATTAAAGATTTATGAGTCAGTATACCATAATAGTATATTACGTTATAAGTCCGGTAAACCCAAGTTTACAGTAGCTAGTTGAAAACGTTTCGGGACGAGGCGACGAAGGAGCCGAGTCTCGAATGTTGAAACGAGCTACTGTAATGGTTTACCGGAAGTATGACGTAAGGCGTTTTATTTCATACTGCCTCACATTGTTCATTTTTTAAAAAAATGCATTTAAAATTTTCAGTCCGGTAAAATTTTTTACCGGACTCAAATTAGATTTTCAGTCCGGTAAAATTTTTTACCGGACTCAAATTGGATTTTCAGTCCGGTAAAATTTTTTACCGGCCTTGTAACGTAATAATTCATTTACCGGACTCAAATGAGTCCGGTAAATACCCTTTTACCGGACAGTATGAAATAAAATGTTGTACAATGCTCGACCGTTATACTAACCCTACGTGCTAGCACCGATAACAAGCTCGCTAGTCGCTCGCTTGTTAGGTACTATGCTTGCACGTAAAGTTTTAAGTAATGGTGTTGCAATGTAACTATAGAAAGCGACTTTTAAATGTCTTACAAAATTCAAATGCTGTCCCTTAACGTTGGAATTTGAACTCTAAAAAAGAATCCTTAATGAATCCAGAAATTAAGCTTACGAAACGAAATCGCTCTTCTGTATTCATGTAATTATCGCGTATAAACTTCTCAATGTTGTAATATATTAAAAAATAAAAATTGTCCTATTAGATCGGCATACACGATGTGTCACCGATTCTTGTATTTAGCAATAACAGGATAGCGAACACATACCTTATACAGGCTACCTATAGGTCTTATTGTTATATACAATAGTCAGTGATACTTATTACTGTAAGTACTTACTTAATATCTGCTTCTGTTTTAGGTACAAACCTTGGTTTTACAAATACGTCGAATCAATTTCTCGATCCGGTAAAAAACACACAGAATTAATCCCTCTGCGTGAATATTTACTAAGACACAATCGTTCCATATTTTGGGTAATAGAATCAATGTTACCATTTGGCAACAATCCTCTATTTCGTCTATTCTTGGGATGGCTTTTACCACCTAAGCCAGCATTCTTGAAATTTACCACTACACCAGGTATCCGTGCATACACTTTTGCCCGTCAAGTTTTCCAAGACATTGTTCTACCTATCAATGAACTTGAGAATCAGATAAATGTGTCGGAAAAACTTTTCGATGTATATCCATTGTTGGTATATCCTTGTCGTGTATATGATCATGGACCTAATCAAAGTAATTTGCCTAGACCTGCAGAGAAATATCTAGTCAAAGATACAAACTACGCAATGTATAATGATCTGGGAATATATGGAGTACCTGGTTTTGTCCAAAGAAAAGCTAAATATAATCCTGTTAGTGCGATGAGAGAGATGGAGAAGTTTACTAGAGATATTGGTGGGTTTGCATTTTTGTATGCTGATATTTTTATGACCAAAGAGGAATTTGAAGAAATGTTTGATCTCACATTGTATGAAAGTGTGAGAAGAAGATACGCTGCCGTTGGTGCTTTTCCTCATTTGTATGATAAAATAAAGCCAGAAATTGATGTTATGAAGATTGGACAAGAACTTGAAATAAAATGAATTGTTTCCTAAATTTTTAACATCTATTTACAGTTTCTGTTCTAGAAAAACTCCAAGCTGATTTTTTATTTAAATCTAAACAAAATAAAGATGCAAACAGAATTAATAATGTTTTATTTCATACTCCGATGCTTACGACGCATTTATACCAAAGGAACGTAAATAAAACAAGACGTGAAGATGAAGACATGATTAATAGAAAGTAATTTTTTAAGGTTATGTCATAAATGTCATTATCTGACACTGAACAATAAAGATGCTTTTTCTACTCATACCTGTAAATCGCCCGTTTTCTTCACGCTTCGCGCAATGGAAATGTATACAATTCCAGTAAGGTGTACGGATATAATTTCATATCCGTGCAGTGTACGTATATGAAAACAGCCAATCAAAGCAATCCAATTTGACACTTCTTTATTTATAATTAATTTATTGACAACTCCTGTCATAAATATAGAAGTAAAAGTAAGTTAAATCAATGTTTCCTTCCTTGAAAATAACGTGGTTTGTGAAATTATAGCTTTAACAATAATACTTTTATAATTAAAAAGACATAAATATTAAATCATTTAAATAAGTACAACCTACTTTTATAATAAGTATAGTAGACAGAGCTTGTGATAGGTCTTGGTAGCTCAGTCGGGTAGGAGCTAGGTATAAATAAACTGAAGCTGACCAACGTAGGTTCAATTCCAGCTGGGAGAATAATTATTTTTTAATTTTTTTTATAAAACAAAATTTAAAATAATAATTTTTCTTCGAAAATGTTAATTTCTGCAAAGTTTTAACAATTCTCTTAAAAATTCTACAATGACAGTGGGATTTTACAAAACATATTTTAGCATGGATAAAAGCATAGGTTAATCCATATATTCGATTTCTCAAGGAGACATGCAATTTATTTTGTAATTGTTTTACTTAGTCGAAGAAAAAAGATACTGTACAACTTGGGTGGAATGCCTATATCGCCCTCGAACGATTGAGGCACTTCGCCTTCGGCGTCGTGCCTCAAACTTAGTTCTCGTGCGATATAGGCATCATATCCACCCTTGTTGCACAAACTACTATTAGTCCAGTCAATAGAGATGCTAAGAGTGTATTTTCGTGTTAACAGCTATTTTATTGCACGAACCTATTCAGAATAGTGTGTAGAATAATATATGTAGTTGCGTACTAAATCGTAGTGACAGCAGAAAAGTTATTAACAACTTAAGACGCCATCAACCGTTTTCGAGGAGTTTTTATTCCGTAGCTCATCAGGATAGCTTACTATGAAAAAAAGTTCAGTATATAATTCGTTTATAATAAAAATAGCTACAAAATGACACCGGTTCGATTGTTATAACTGAAATAATTAAGTTGCAAAATCGAAGGAACTGCCAAAATCGCGCATGTTTTTTAAGTTGCCATAAAAATTTAAATAGTCAACCAATATTGATGAAACCTACGTTAAGTATAGTTTAAATTATGTACAATAAGCACTCAAAACCCGTATGCCAGGTATGCAAAACTTTTTGTTTAACAAGGTTTTATAAATCTACTGTGCCTAAAACTTTGGAAGTTTGCAAAAGCTGTTTGAAGCTTTGCATACTATTGCAAATGTGCATATATATAGCTTAAGTCATTAGCAAACGAACGCAATTTGTAAAATTCGATTACGTTTATTTTTGCAATTTTGGTGACGTTTTACATCTCTTCATAGTTTTGCTACGTTTATAAATAATTAGTTTTTTGGTTCGTATACGTGGTCATTTATGAAATACTCCATTGGGTTTGAATAGACGGCAAGAAATACGCAATTTAAAAAAAAGTTCAAGTTTCGATGCTTGGATCCTGCGATTTTTTGCGTAAGTATGAATTAGGCTAAGCACTCTATTGCAATAATTTCTATTAGAAATATGCAACTAATAATCTTAGGCAATTGCATACTTATTCTACAAGGTTCACACTATACACACGATTCATTTCAATATGGTACATAATATACGAGTAGTGCATACTTACGCAAAAAGTTTAATATCTCAGGATCCAAGCATCAAAACTTGAATTTCTGTTTTTTAAATTGCGTGTTTTCTTGTCGTCCATTCGAACCTGATGGAATATTTCATAAATGACCACGTATACGAACCAAAAAACTAATTATTTATAAACGTAACAAAACTATGAAGAGACGTAAAACGTCACAAAATTGCAAAAATAAACGCAATCGCATTTTGCAATTTGCGTTCGATTGCTAATGACCAAGGGCAACCACATGGTTGCTGAATGGGTAGTTAAGCGCACAATTTCGTGTAGTCGCATGTATACCTAACCGTACCGTAACCTACCGTAATTTTATACCTATACATTCGACTACACGAAATTGTGCAATTAACTACCCATTCAGCACCCAGTTGGTTGGGCTTGCTAATGACTTAAGCTATATTATATGCACATTTGCAATAGTATGCAAAGCTTCAAACAGCTTTTACAAACTTCCAAAGTTTTAGCGCAGTAAATTTATAAAACCTTATTAAACAAAAAGTTTTGCATACCTGGCATACGGGTTTTGGGTGCTTATTATACATAATTTAAACTATACTTGACGTATAGCTTTCATCAATATTGGTTGACTATTAAAATTTTTATGGCAACTTAAAGAACATACGCGATTTTGGCAGTTTCTTCGATTTTGCAACTTAATTATTTCAGTTATAACAAACGAACCGGTGCCATTTTGTAGCTATTTTTATTATAAACAAATCATACACTGCACATTTTTTCGTAGGAAATCATCCTGATGAGCTACGGAATAAAAACTTCTCGAAAACGGTTGATGGCGTCTTAAATTGTTAATAATTTTTCTGCTGTCGCTATGATTTAGTACGCAACTACATATATTGCTCTACCCACTATTCTGAATAGATTTGTGCAATAAAATAGCTGTTAACACGAAAGAACCAAAAACAGATACTTTTGGTTCCCTGCCGACTGGACTATATTCCAATGGACTGATCTACTGATCCAGTTTCAAATGACAATTTTCCAGTTGGATCACCATTCTGACAAATCACAAAATCTAACCTGTAGGTGCAACAAAACAAACAACTTTTTCATTGCAGAGAGTGAAATTTTGATGCAATGATGGATAATTTTAACGTGAATAAATGAGGGAAAAAATACATTGAATATTTTTTACAAGAAAATATAATTTTTCTTGTTTCATTCACATTCACAACCAGTTAACATCCATTTCCTCCCAGATCATTCAATACGCTTTAAAAACTAGATGCTTAGGGGGATGATAATACAGATTGCATCAAGCTCCAGGGTCAATGGAACAACAAATAAATGAACCAGATGATCTTAAGATAATACTGGGTCAGTAGATCAGTCCATTGGAAAGCACCTCAGCTTACCTTGATACTTATGCCAATTCTCCGTGGTGGTGTCAACATGTCAAAAGAACAGCTGTGATACTACCCAAGTAGTGATATTACATAAATATTACTTAAATTTCGCATGCCACAACCTACATCCTGAGAATTTAGTAATTTTCGTGTGTTATGCAGATAAAATGTCTGTCTTATTTGCATTCTTTTTACATGCCAAAGTGATGTAGAGTAAAGGGAGGTTGCTTTGTAATATAAAATGAAAATTTAACAATATTTTAAAGAGAACTCATTTTTTATTATCAGTACCTACCTCAATAAGCAGCGTGACGTCATTTTAATGTCAATTAATGGTCAGTCATTACGTCATTTTCACTTTTGAAGTGACGTTATAATGATGCTAATAAGACGGGTAAATGTCACAGCCCAAAGACGTCATCTTGCGACCTAAAAAAGACGTTGTTTTATGACGTAAAGAAAACGTCATACAATGATAAACTGCATATTTAAATGACGTTTTATTTACGTCTTATTAATGACCTACTTATTTCTACACTGAGAAAAATGATAACTATAAAGTGACAACTCTACTATAGTAGACGGATTTTTTGTTGTTCTAACCTGATTTCAGGTCAAGAATGAACAACTGATTTGCTAAATGAACTATCTTTTTATAGTTAACCGTTTTTGGTAGATTTTACCCGGGTTCTAGTAAAATAAGCCACTACCTTACTTGGGTTAAATCTACATGTACAGTAACTTACAAGCCAAACTAAAATAGCTTAGCAGTTTGGAGTTCCAGATAATATCGTATTTCATTAAAACCTTTTTATCACAATGAAAGACATTATTGGCTGTATAATACTAAATATTTCTAATTAAAGAAAGAAATTTTAGTCAACCTTTTATATACGAACTCAATAATTATTTCTTTCCTTTTAATACACACGAGAATATTTTTAAAGAAATACGATAGGAATATTTATTACATTGTTTATGCAATAAATTACAGCACCGTGTATGCTCTACATAACACGAATTTTGTCAAACCAGGGAGTGAGGTTGAAATAACCCAACAGGTATGGTAAATTCAACTATTTTTCGCTTCTACCATATGGGAGTATGATTGATTTAACCTTATTGCATCAATTTAACCAAAAACATTTTACTAAAATCATATAGTTCGTATTACACACAGGTATTGTTAAAATTTGTACATATTTTCAGGGTTGCTGCAACTTATTTTTGGTTACTTTAACCTGACTATTTTTCTCAGTGTACTTCTGCAAATAAAACACCTTAATTTGAAAAAAGTAGATTTATTATTTAAAATTTTGAAACAATCACTATTATTATATTATATGTACTTATATGGAGAGTGCGTGTTAAATAGCAGTAAATATCATCCTAATTTGTTTTACAAACACCGACACAAAAATTGCAAAAAATAAAATACCACAAACATATATTTTTTATGATATATGCACACATTAAGCAGGAAAAAGGAGATCATTATCAACCAACTTGCAAGTATTCGCCTCCTCATTCGTTGCGGTGTTTTTAACGATCTTGATCGATATCAGTCAGCTAGAACACTCGGAGTTGTTGAATGTTTGAAACGTATGCACTTTTTGCTTATAAAAACAATTATTTCCGTTGTAAAATCTTATTAAAACGAGCCTGCAACCATAATAAAGCTAAATATCAAGTAATATTTCAACGCTTAAGTGTGCAAGATATTTTTAGGTTTATTTTAGTTTTTCAAATTCAATGAATATACGTATTATTTGTAAATTTATTGTAAAAATCAGTAAAGTTTTGGTTAAAATTTTCATAATTCTCGTATGTGCAAAACAGATCCGTCTTACTTACATTTTTAAAGAAATTTGCCGACGTCATTGAGACGTCATAACTCTATATTCGTCATATTGGTATGACGTCATTATACATTATAATTCGGCGTTCGTCATCTGCGACCAAACATGTCTAAAACATCAAGTAAATAAGACGACACTCTGCTTACTGGGAATGTTTGAATTAAAGAGCATTATGTCGACTCTAATACCCCTAATAGCACACATTGCCCGATGGACGTTCTTTTTAGGTCCATTGTAGGTACTGTAGGTCCGAGGATGTAAAATGGACGTCTGTTGGACACTCGCACGAGGACGTTTTTCAGAAGTACAACAAAAGACGTCCAGCGGAGGTTTGTTTTGGGTCCATAGTAGAACCTTAAATCCCAGGACATAATAAGGACGTCTGGCGGACGTTCACACGCGGACGTTTTTCAGAAGTACAACAACAGACGTCCAGCGGACGTTCGTTTTGGGCCCATAGTAGGTCCTTGAATCTCAGGACATGATACCGACTCCTGGCGGACGTTCACTTGAGGACGTTTTTCAGAAGTACAGCATAAGATGTCCAGCGGACGTTTGTTTTGGGTCCACAGTTAAGCCCTTAATCCCAGGACAAGATACGGACATTTGGCGGACGTTCACACGCAGACGTTTTTCAGAAGTACAACAAGAGACGTCCAACGGACCTTTGTTATGGGCCCATAACAGGCCCTTGAGTCCCAGGACATGGTACAGACGTCTGGCGGACGTGCACATGAAAACGTTTCTCAGAAGTACAGCATAAGACGTCCAGCGAACGATTGGTTTGGGTCCATAAAAGGACGTTCATAGGGGAACGTTTTACAGCAGTACAACAAAACATGTCCGGCAGACGTTCGATTTGGGTCCATAATACGTTCTAATAGGGATTACAAAATGATTACAAACAAACAATTTGTAGATTAAGATTAACAATTATTCTAGAAATCTATTTTAACAAAAGTTGTCCACTGGACGTTCAGTTTAGATCATGGTAGGCCCGTGACTTCAAAGTCATAAAAAAACCGGTCTGAACTTCAGATAAGGATCTTTTTTTAAGAATAGTCTGTTACATGTACATATAATTTTGAGAGCTTAACAAGGACCTCTATGAATATACATTTTTCTTATTGTTATTAAATACTACATTATGTAGTTCTCTAAACAAAGAATTAAAATTATTATGGAATATCCGAAAATTGCTTCTCCCGTGTTTTAAATTAATTATATTTTCTGTACTTTATGGAATACTCTTTAATATACTAAAGTATATTAATATAATAATAATAATCGCCCCCCTCCCTCCCGCACAAGCTTATAGCTTCTGGGGCCTGGTTTCCTGGTTATGGGTTGTAGCAATTATTATTATATTATTATATATTTCATACGTTCATACCATCATAAACTCATTAAAAATATTTTCTTTTTAATTAATACAGCTATTTAAATTTCTCCGCTAATATAAAAATGAGACAGCATGTTATGCACGGATCATAAAAGACTACGCAAGCTCAGTGCCAACAGTAAATCACCGTAAAGCCATTATAAGCCGCCATTCGGTTTTCGGTTGTTCGGTATTTGTTTTCATCGTTGTTCTTGCAGTTTCTGTTTGAACCAATTATTTATATATGCTTTTTTAACATCTATTTAATCAGTCTTTTACGTTATGTGTTTTTAGTAAATAAGGTCGATCGGGGGAAGTGCACCCCAAAAATGACATAGTAGGCATTTGATACACGATATTTCATAAAAAATATAAAACTTGCGAGTTATAATGTATACATCATTGACTGCACACTTTTAAGAAACAAAATACAAAAATTTGGGTTTATAGGACATTGTGTTCCAAAATTATGATTTTTTTTTCTTTTTGAGTCGCCTGGGTCCACTTGCCCCACTAAAAAGGGGCAAGAGCAACTTTGCTTCCAGTGATTACATTCCAATTCAAATACACCTAACTGGGGCAAGAGAGTATTCGCTAATATATCCTTTATAAATTAGTTTTTTTTTTGATAGAAAATTCTCAATAGTTTCTGAACTATAAACTCGAACGTATAGGTGAAGTATTTTATAACAAATTTGATGTAAAACTGTTTATTAAAAAAACACAAAATTCTTATAAATTAACAAAAAATAAAATTTCTTAGAACATTAACGACTTATTTAGTACAGTTCATTGTATATTATAGGAATCAAAACTGACATTAAAGATTAGTTGTCCCCTGCGACCACATTTAGGGGCTGGCAAAATGCAGACAATATCATCTTCGTCGATGCAGCTGGTATCTTCTACCTCTGGGAATTCAAAAACTAAGCTTTTCTTAAAAAAATTTGATTTTTTTGCAAATTTTACTTTAATAAATCCATCTTCTAATGCAAGTATTTTGCCAACAAAATGTTTTATAGACACCTTCCCAGCTAATTTAACCAATATCCAGTCGTCTATTTTTTTGTCTGAAGGAGTTCTGTTCAGTTCGTCCAGGTCTTTTTCTTCCCTCTCAATTTGAGAGAAAAATTCTTTGGGGTTTTCTGAATAATCACTGCTCTCATCGCTAATAAATGAGACTTCTTCATCACTAGAACTTTCAGTCTTTTTCTGTTGTTTGGCTTTAGTCTTAGTTTTAGTCTTATCTTTATCTTTGGTCTGAGTTTTCACAGCTTCAGTTCGTTTCAGTCTTTCTATAACCTCGTTAGAAGTGATAACTTCGGCAGTAGAAGCAATTCTAGTTTTCTTTATCTTCTCCGTAGGAGGGGTACTAGATTTTAGTGTATTTATTAGAATTTCTTCAAAACTAACTGTTAATGTATTGGAGCAAGGTGCTACTTCAGTTGACGTACCAGCCACTGGACCATCGTCTTGAGGACCAGAGCTTAATGTGTTATGCTGCTTACCTTGATTGTCAGTACTGGTGTTGGTTTGGGAATATTCAAGCCACCTTCTGTACGCAGCTGGGTCGTATTTCTCTACAGGCACAACTTCATTGTTAAATGGAAATATACCTTCTTTACGGAATCCACTCTGCAAGACTTCTACTTTAACAGATCTCCAAACTTCCCCAATCAGTTGCGAAAATGTTTTCTTTGGGAGTTTTCGTCCAGGATTCTTGCGCTGCCATTTTACTAGTTCAACGTCCCATTTGCACTTGAGCGACTTGAAAACAGAAAGATCTAGGGGCTGAAGGAGGTGACTTGTATGTGGCGGAAGTTTAAGTATCGTAATATTTTGGACTTTTGCTAAATGAATAACTTCAAGCGAAATATGGGACGCATGACCATCGTATATCAAAAGAACGGGCCGTTCGTGACCGATGGCGGGTACAAACGTTTTTTCAAAGTAATTTGTAAATAAATCTCTTTCCATCCACCCCTTCTTTGTCGCGGCATATGCCGTTCCGGGATAAGATATCTCCTCACTACACACCCATTCATCCCAGACGTTTTTCCCCTTGAAGACAATCATTGGAGGAATTTTTACACCCGCGGCGCTACATCCCATTAGGACAGTAGTGTTGTCACGTCCTGGACCACTGGTAGTCCTTGTAGACGATTCTCCTATTTTACCGACGGCTTTAGTCTTTGATGGATCAGAACAAAAAGAGGATTCATCAAGATTCCAAATCTGATTCGGATTTATATTAAATAAGTTTAGTTCCTTTAGGGTTTGTTCTAAGAGATCAAAATAGCTATTTATTATGAATGGATCTAGCTGCTTTTTACGGGCAACTTCTACTCCTTGAGGTTTTTTTAGAGAAAGTCTATGACGCTGACAAAATTTTACAAACCAGTCGTTTCCAGGTCTGTTATTTCTAAACTGAGTTTTGAGGTTATTTTGCTGAATCAATTCACATACTTTATCTAAAACTTCTGCCTTTGATAATCCAAAGCCCCATTTGTCCATAGCTGCGATTCCTTCTGCTATTTTTGCCTCCATTTCTTTTGTTGTGTTGTGTTGTGTTGCTTTTTTTCCCTCGTCGGCCGCAAAGATGATTTTTCAACGTGGATTTTGGTATATTATATTGCTCTGATGCTCTTCCGATAGATAGGATGTGGCTTTGTACCGCATGCATAGCATCTCTTAGGTTCTGCTTAGTATACCCGCTCCCGCGAGCTGATTTCCTTATATAATTTCGGACCATAGCTGAATAAAAAAAAATATCGGTCGTCACTACTGAAATACAGGGGCAAGTGGATCTATATGGGGTCCACTTACCTCATGCTGGCAATTTTGAGGGGCAAGTGGACCCACTAATATGGTCGCAACTACGGGGGACTCAACTGAGGAGACGAATCGGCAATGGGCGTTCCAAACATTTGCGTACCCAATGGCCTGTATTTTAAAAAATTTTCGTTAGAGGGCGCTTCGGTCCTTGACAACGCTCAGACCACGCTGGCCATTGTTGACAGTTCGCTGGAGTGCCATATGGGTCGCAATGTTTCATAAAAATTAGCCAGATTTGCGATAAAATTTGCGATAAATCGCATAATCTGTCAACACTGTCAGCGTTGTCCAGAATCGTAGCGCCATCTAGAAGTAACGTTCAAACTTGAATTAACGTTCAAGGTCGGGGACGCTTTATTTGACTCGTTTCGTCTCCTAAGTTGAGTCCCCCGTAGTCGCAACCTTTAGGTTGCAGCCACATTTCCTAAAATGTTTGCAAAAAGTTAAATTAGTTATGAATCTAGCTGTACAAGAGTCATAAAAATCGATTGAAAAATAAAAATTTTAGAAATAGTTTTCAAAACCTTGTCCCACTCACCAAACGAGTATATTCGCTCTCACACTGTTGTCGCCATGATAACTTTTTTTACAAACACGATGGCGTCAACTGGTTCAAGGAGTAGGTGGCTGTAATGGTTTACTAAGTTTTTACATAGATGGCCACACCAAATTCGCTACCTTCATTTTTTTTATCAAAAGATTCTCTTACCCCAAAACTTCACTTGCCCCGATTGACCTTAGTGTGAAGTGCAAGGGTGATTATTAATATTTTATCACATTCCTTTCATTCGTTTATTATTATTATTGTGCAGTAATAACGGTAATAAATAGTTGAATGAGTAACTCACCAGCAAAATATTCATGGTAACCTGCAGTATTATAGTATTTTAGATTGTTAAGTAATAAGGATTTATTATTATTTTCAGAATATCTAAAGCAAATTATATGAAGGTTGAACATGACTGAAATAATAATCTCTTCACTTGAAAAATGAAATATAAGGTACTTATATAAAAAACACAACATAATGAAGAAATCAGAAAATATATGGGAAAACTTGAATTTACCTTTACTATGTGAAAATAATGAACTACTGGAAGTTGAACAGGTTTTGGGAGATCACTTAAATATGCAAAAATCTGTAAGTAATACTTTTTAGAATATCACTGTACAAAGTCAATAGAAAAACTCTGGATAGCATTTGTGACAACCAGCAGTTTTTTTTGAAAATCTATGTATATGTTACCTGAAAAAAATTAAAAACTGGAAATCTTTTCAGAAATCGTTCATTGGTGTAAAAACAAGTGTTTTATGCTTATTTTGCCGTATATGTCGTATGATACTGAATTTTCCTTCGAGGATTAATTCTTTTTGTAAATTTTACTTTCTGCAACGTTACAGAAATCTTACTCAAAAAATCAATGCACAATGATATTATTAGTGAGAGTTTGATGTGTAGGGTGTCTTATATTTTTTTTATGTTCGCAATATCATGTCATAACATCCTGCACATACAGACCTTTTCGTTCTTCTATAACTCTTTCTTCTTTTTAGCACAAATTTATTTAACACTACTGAGTGACTGAAGTCCCAAGTTAAAAGTTCGTTCTTGAAAGAGAAACCTTATATAGGAATCGAAATTACTTTTGTGTACAGGATATGACGTTTAAAAATAACTTTCTTTTATTTCCTCTTGTGTGGTTTGTTTATTTTAGATCCGTGCACTGGAGGACTGTAAAACATCTTTGGGATATTCGTCAAGTCGGCGGCAAATATCTATGTGGTGTAGGGCATTGAGTGGAGGATTCATTAGGTCTCCTTTGGACTTAACACTCAACACTCTTAAAATATCTGGCAAATCCTCGGCTGACGTATGCAGAACGTCTATCTGAGACGTTTTAAGCACATCCAAGTTTATGACGATTTAACTTCGCATGGACATCCATAGAACGTCCGACCCAGTATAATCAAAAGTCTATTACGTCTGTTGGACGTATAATGGAGGCTTTTAAAACGTCCGCCCGGGACATTTTAAAAACGTCGCAAGTTCGTGACATTTGGACTTCCAGTGGACGTCCATGTAACGTCCCACGTTGTGTAAATCGAACGTCTATTACCACCCTTGGACGTTTTTAAAACGTTCGTCAATTTCTTGGAAGACGTACGCAAAACGTCCGTCTGGAAAGTTTTAATAACGTCCAACTTTGTGACATTTGGACTTCCCATAGACGTTCATATAACGTCTCACAGACTATAACCGATCGTCCGTTGGACGTTCATTAAGTCCTCCGAGGACATACAAAGACGTCCGCAAAACGTCCGCTCGGGGCATTTTAAGAACGTCGCAAGTTCATGACATTTGGACTTCCCGTGGACGTCCATATAACGTCCCACGTAGTATAAATCGAACGTTTATTACGTCTCTTGGACATAATATGGACGTTTTTAAAACGTTCGTCAAGTTCTTGGAAGACGTACGCAAAACGTCCGTCTGGAACGTTTTAATAATGTCCAACTTTGTGACATTTGGGCTTCCCATGGACGTTCATATAACGTCCCACGGACTATATCCGATCGTCCGTTGGACGTTCATTAAGTCCGCCGAGGACATTGCTCAAACGTCCATCGGACGTCGGTGTGCTATTAGGGACGGTTAGACTTTGTAAGCATATTATTAGTAAACTGCTTTTCTGGTTTTAGGCCTAGGCAGCAAGGCTGAGTAATCTCATGATAGGTTATTTTGTGATAGACAGTGCATAACTTCGAGATAAAAAGACGGTTGAAAGTTTATCAACAAGAATTTATAAAAATATAAAATGGCACTATTTCCACATATCACTACAAACCAATTTCTGTTGCAATCATAAAATTAAGCAACTCACCGTTTATTTAAAAAAACACAAGATAATTTCGCTTCCTCACTCGTTAGGTACTAAGATATCTTGGTACTAAGGTTCGTAGAGTGCGTTTTGACAAGTTGTACGTCAAAAAGCTCTATTTTGTGATAGCCCTATATATTAGAAATTTGAGTGATATTGTAACATTCTTTCTCAAATTATAACACAAGTGCTGTTTAAATCGTCTATTCACAAACAAATATTTATTTCTATACACTAATGAATACACTATAAATTAACGCTATAATTATAAACCATTAAAAACTATTATTTACAGACTATGAATTTCTAATACAACATTTATATTCACTATTTATTTTGTAATACACAGTTAATGACTTGCTGTTGACTGCTCCTTTTCTCCGCGACGTCGACTTTATACCATCCTATAAACGTTCCAGAAATCGCCCGAACATACCATGTATTTCTAGAATACACCAGAATAAACCGCGTCTGGTTCACATGCCCGCGCGATGCGTCATTCTCTCGAATGCGATAGAACACACCATTTGTTGCTCGAAAAGAGGTTCTTTCTTTTTCTCTCTTGTTACACTGCCCCCCTCTTCAAGTCTGTTCTGTCCCAGAACAGGTTTTATGCTCTGGTTCCTGTAGAACGGGTCACATCGACAGTGTTCACCTCGACTACACGTTCCATTACGGTAGAAATAACAGTCTACACTCTTCGTTGGCCTTAATACGGGCTGTGGGTCAAAACTGCAGACGAAGATCTTGACGTCCGTACCTCTAAAGACAACTTCCAGCATGTTTCTAACGATTCTCCAATCCAGCTGGTCCCGCCCACAGCCGAGTTTGGGAACTGCCAATTTGTTAATTCCCCTGGTAAGCAACTCGATCCTCAAATTCCATAGTGCCCTCCACAAGTCGGCGTAACTCGGTTTCTGGTAGTAAAACTGCTTGGTTACCAAGTAGTAAATGGATCGGTCATGATCAGGCAAGCGTAAGGATTTACCAACAGAGGGATTTTGTTCTCGAAGTTCATTCAGCCGTCCAAATTTATTTCTAAACACTACTGCGATCCCCCTGGACATACGGAGATCCTCGGAGACACAGTGGGCAATGGAATAATCACCAGGGACCCGGAAGAGATCTTGTTGCATCTCAGTCGTGACTCCGAATCGTGCTTTTCTAGTTCCAGAAAACGCAGCCATAAATTCTCTAAAGGTTGGCTGATCATCTCCAGGCCTTACGGTATTGATAGCCACCTCAGCCTCATCTTCCGGAACTGCGTCATTATTTCCCTCATAGTGCGCCAGACGATTGGAGTGTACCACCTTTGGTTTCCCTCTTGGCAATTTCTGGATACGATAAATCAAGTCATTTATTCGTTTCTTCACCTGGTATGGACCCTCCCAATTTCGCTGTAACTTTGGAGAATAGCCACGACGCCTTTGCGGGTTGTATAACCAGACAAGCTCTCCAGGTTGAAACCCTCCTTCTTGGGCTCTCACATCGTACGTAGCCTTCATCCGGTCACTCGCGATTCGACTATTATTTCGGGTTCGGTCGTGAATATCCTCCAACTTCTTCTTTAAGTTGATGACATAATCATTCCCGGCTACCTCCTGCTCTATAGGTGGAGACCCAAATTCCAGATCACACGGTAACCGTAACTCGCGTCCAAACATTACAGACGCTGGTGACTGACCGGTTGTTTCGTGGACCGATGCACGATAAGCCATCAGGAACAGATGCAGGTATTGGTCCCAGTCTCGTTGATGATCGGAGACGACCTTGGCCAAATATTTGCCCATTGTCCGATTCATGCGTTCTACCATTCCATCGGACTGCGGATGTAACGGTGTGGTCCGAGTCTTGCGAATGCCCAACAATCGACAGACTTCTCCAAAGAGTACAGACTCGAAATTGCGGCCTTGATCCGAATGCAGCTCCATGGGCACTCCGAAGCGACTGAAAAACTCTTTGACTAGTACGTCAGCAACAGTCGCAGCTTCCTGGTTTGGTAGGGCATATGCTTCTGGCCATTTGGTAAAATAGTCCATTGCCACTAAGATGTATTTATTCCCATCGTCAGTTTCGGGAAATGGTCCGGCAATGTCTATAGCTATTCTCTCCAGAGGACTACCCACATTGTACTGCCTCATAGGTGCTCTTCGTTTCCCCAAGGGTCCGTTGCCAGTGGCACATAGTTCACATTTCCGGCACCACTCCTTCACGTCTTCTTTACAGTTGACCCAATAAAAACGCTCCCTAACTTTCTCCAAGGTCTTTTTCACACCGAAGTGTCCTCCGGAGGCACCGTCATGGAGATGTCGCAATACTGTAGCCACTCGGCTTCTTGGAACCACGAACTGAGACCTAATGGTGGTGCCATCTTCACTCTCCAGTACTCGCTTCAGGAGATCGTCTTCCACCTTCAAGGACTCCCATTGGGCCCAATATGCTTTGAGCGTTCTGTTAAAAGGGCTGACGGCCTCCCAGGCAGGCCTTTCTCCCACGCGCTTCCATTCCAGTACCATTTTTAGTTCGGGATCAGCCTCCTGCTGTCGTTGCAATTCTTCCGGCAACCAATTGTCGTTGACGATGGTAGTCCTTAATACCTGGCAAACCCTATCTTCCAAACGAGAGCAATGACGGCAATCCGTTGGACAGGGTCTTCTTGAAAGAGCATCGGCATTTCGATGACTAGTGCCCGCTCGATGTTCGGTGTCAAAGTCGTATCCTTGTAATCGTTCGATCCACCTTGCGACCTGGCCTTCAGGATTACGGAATTGTAACAGCCATTTCAACGCTGCATGGTCCGTCCTCAATAAAAACTTCCGTCCGTACAAGTATTTGTAGAAGTGCTCAACGGACTTCACGACGGCCAATAGTTCTTTTCTGGTCACACAATAATTCCTTTCGGCTTTCGACAAAACCTTACTAAAATAGCCGATGACCTTTTCTTGTCCATCCTGTATCTGAGAAAGTACCCCCCCCAATGGCCAAATTACTTGCATCTGTGTCAAGTATGAATTTCCCTTCTGTCCGTGGATAGCTCAATATTGGTGCTGTTGTCAGGGCACGCTTCAGCTGTTGGAAAGCTGTTTCACACTCTCCGCTCCAAACATACTCGCGCCCATCTTCAGTTAACCTTGTCAGAGGTTTCGCTATATTGGCAAACCCAGGAACGAAACGCCTGTAGTAGGTACATAACCCAAGAAAACTACGAACTTGGTGTTTATCTTTCGGTGTTGGCCACTCTTGAACTGCACGAATCTTATCGGGGTCGGCTGCCACTCCATTTTGTGATACGAGGTGCCCGAGATATTTCACTTCCTTTCTGAATATGTGGCACTTTTTCGGACTCAGTTTCAGATTGGCTCCACGTAGTCTTCGGAACACTTCCTCTAGATTTTTCAAATGTTCGTTGAATGATTTTCCGACTACAATCACATCATCTAGGTATACCAGGCAGGTCTTCCACGACAACCCTCTCAGGATGGTCTCCATTAGACGCTCAAAGGTGGCCGGAGCGTTACATAGACCGAAAGGCATAACTGTAAACTGCCATAGTCCGGAACCAATAGTGAACGCGGTCTTCTCCCGGTCTTCAGGTTCCATTTCAACTTGCCAATAACCGCTCTTCAAGTCCAAAGTCGAAAACCATCGTGAACCAGACAGGGTATCTAACGTGTCGTCGATACGTGGTAAGGGATAGCTGTCTTTCTTGGTCACGTCATTAAGCTGCCGATAGTCCACACAAAATCTCGTTGACCCGTCCTTCTTACTGACCAGGACCACCGGTGATGCCCATGGACTGCTGGATGGCTCGATGACCCCTTGTTCTTCCATATCAGTAATAATCTTTTCGGCTTCTGCTCGCCTTGCTAGAGGTAGACGCCTCGGCTGCTGACGGACAGGCATAGAGTTGCCTGTATTGATTTTATGTTTTACTATATTTGTTCGTCCCTTCTGGCTATCGTCAAGAGCGAAGATATCTTGGTATCGGTGAACCAAACCCTGTACCTCTTTCACTTCCGTTCTGTTAAGGTCTTCGCACGAACTAGTAACCATACCCACTAATTTTCCACCCTGGTCTTTGGGCACTGGTTTTGGAACATCAGCCATACACCTGGCTACTCGAAATGCTGGCACACACTGTCCCACAAGGGTACTCTTCTTCAATGTCACCGGATCCACATTAACGTTCATAATTCTCACCGGTACTCTCTTTCCAACCTTGATCAGCGCTTTTCCCACCAGTATGCCACTATGGATCTTCTTATTACAAACAGGCTCCATCATTCGCACACATCCTACCCGAAGATCTCCATCCAAACCCGCCTCGACAACCATCTCGCTTTGACCCGGCAATATCACATCTTCAGTCAGCAAAACCCTTACAACCGGATCTTCTCGTGGATGCAACGGAAGTTCTTCGTTACCGACCTTCAAAACACCCTCTTTCAAATCCAACGTAAAACCAAATTTTCTCAGGAGGTCCATTCCCAAGATGAAGTCATCAGTAATATCGGCTACCAGCACCTCATGATCACGTTCTTCACTTCCAATGCCAATCTTCATCTTCACCACTCCGCGTGTTGATATCACTTCACCTGTTGCTGTACGGAGTTGAGTAGTTGTTGGTAACAGCTTCATACTTGTTCGTAGAACGTTAGGGCGTATGATGGACTTTGTCGCCCCCGTATCAATGAGTAGTGGAACAGTACGATTAGCAATTTTCCCATCTACGAACAAACTGCTGGTACTATTGTTTGATGTTACGGCATGGATGGTGATCTTCGGGGCATCTCTACTCAAGGTCAACGTTCGCCCCCTCTCGTCGACCTTCTTTAGTTTTCCGACTGCGGAACCTGTTTTGGTTTAGGGCAACGACGTCGTATGTGACCTTGTTCGCCGCAATTCCAACAACGAGGCCCTCGAACTTCTTGATGATTCTTCTTACGGCTTTCTTCCTTCCGAAGAACTCTCAGTACTAACTCTTCTAGGTGATCTTTAGAACCTTCTTCTTCCTCCACAACGGCCCGAACACGCCCGTGACCTCGGGACGCTTGTTTTGCAGCTTCAAATTCTAAAGCGTGAGCAAGCGCATCATCAGTTGTTCTTGGTCGTGCTAGCCTCAATGATTGTTGTGTTTCCCCGTCTCTTAACCCATCAATGAAGGTCTGCACAGCGAGCTGTCCCAAAAATGAATCGGGTGCCGTAGGGTACGCCAATCGGACAAGCCGCGCAACATCGGCTTCAAACTCCTGCAGGCTTTCTCCATTCTTCTGGATACGATTCTTCACTTGCGCGTGATACACTTGTTGAAGATGCGCGTCTCCATATCTCATCTCCAATCTAGACACTAACAATTGATAATCATTTTCCTGTCCTACTGGGATTGTTTGCAGGACGTTCAACGCGTCTCCACGCAAAGCCACAGTTAAAGAAACGGCCTTTTCCTTGCCTGTCCATCCGTTGGCCCCAGCGGCCGCCTCAAATTGTTTGTAGTAGGTGGACCAAGGTATCTTTCCATCGAACGTGGGTGGTTTTACTTTTATCCCTACGGCAGAAACCTTTTCTTCTTTAAATTGTTTCTTTACTTCATTAAACGGCCACTCAGAAGTTGAGGGAAACCGTAGTTGCCTCATTCTATCTTCCAGCATTTCGATCATATCGTCTTTCTTAGTTGTTGGTGGTAATTGCATTTGGGCTATTTTCTCTTCTACCATCTTTATTACCCTATCTTGTTCCGCCAATCTACCTTCCAATAGTCCTAACGCACTGGCATTCTCCAAAAATTCTTCGAAAACTTTATCTTCCAACGCTTTGACATTTTCCAACAATTCTCCTTTAAGCCTTATAGAACTTTCCAGTAAATCTTCTTTAAGCATTTTAACATTTTCTTCCAGTGCTTTAGTATTTTCAAGTAATTCTTGTTTAAGCATTCTAGAATTCTCTTCGGACTTTTGCAGTAATTCTTCTTTTAAAATTCTAGAATTCTCTTCGGACTTTTTAGAATTCTCTTCGGACTTTTCCAGTAATTCCTCTTTTAAAATTATAGAATTCTCTTCTATTTTACTTAATAACAATTTAGTATCAATTGCGGGTCCAGGTATTTCGAAGAGGAAACTTTCAGGGTCTTCTTGCTGCTCCAAAAGCCATTCTCTTAGCCGATTTATTAACACACTTTTAAGGCCCGTTGTGTCCAAATCTCGTTCTTCAAGTTCATGTTTCAAGTCTATTACTTTGAGATCTTTTAATAGTTTCATCACCATTTTTAATTGTTTGTTGAAATTAATTTTAACACTAAAAATTTATACTCACAGCACTTTATTTAATTATTACGCGATTTTATTTATTTTAAGACACCACACCTGACAACACTGTAACATTCTTTCTCAAATAATAACACAAGTGCTGTTTAAATCGTCTATTCACAAACAAATATTTATTTCTATACACTAATGAATACACTATAAATTAACGCTATAATTATAAACCATTAAAAACTATTATTTACAGACTATGAATTTCTAATACAACATTTATATTCACTATTTATGTTGTAATACACAGTTAATGACTTGCTGTTGACTGCTCCTTTTCTCCGCGACGTCGACTTTATACCATCCTATAAACGTTCCAGAAATCGCCCGAACATACCATGTATTTCTAGAATACACCAGAATAAACCGCGTCTGGTTCACATGCCCGCGCGATGCGTCATTCTCTCGAATGCGATAGAACACACCATTTGTTGCTCGAAAAGAGGTTCTTTCTTTTTCTCTCTTGTTACAATATAGTATCGTTCTGTCTTGCAGGTATACGTATGTGGCGTTTTATCCTAAATGTGTTACGAGTCTTTTTGATGCGACCTTTAAAAAAACTATCACGATATAACAGGTGCGGGAAGTTAGCCGCACATTTTTTGAAACTAGGGCTCATAATATACCAATTTTTAGCGTCCAATTAGCACCGTTGAAATTAGAATTTGCGCCGCTCTCTGGAACTCAGAAATTACAATGCGGCCAAGTTCACGTCAACCTGGCCCACACAATTTTATTTTTCAAATTTTTTTAAAAATTTTATCTCAATCATCTTGATCATTAGTCAAAAATGAGTGTTTTTAAGCGCTTAATTAAGCATCCCACCATGTAGTTTATTTTTTCCAAAACAAACTACACTTTCTACTTAATACTCAACGTATATATTCGGTTTCATCTAGACTGGGCAGGGAAACTAGCGCCAATAACGATCATGGAATCAAAAGTACTGCTTTGAGGAATAACAATAAGAAATCGACGGCGCTAATATAGCGCCAATTAGCGCCGTCCAAAATTGTACTTCTCTTCGATCTGTCTCAACTTTTAAATATTTTAAATATGTCCATACACAATCAACGGCGCTGATATAACGCCAATTAGCGCCGTCCAAAAATGTACTTTTGACCTGTGTCAATTTTTGAAAAATTTTAAGTATAACCATACGCAATCGACGGCGTTAATATAGCGCCAATTAACGCCGATCAAAAACGTACATGTTTTTGATCTGTCTCAACTTTTGAAATACCCAATCGACGGCGCTACTAAGGCCCGAATTAGCGCCGACCCAAAATGTACTTCTCTTTGATCTGTCTCAACTTTTAAAATATTTTAAATATATCCTTACGCAATCAACGGCGCTAATATAGCGCCAATTAGCGCCGTTCAAAAATGTACTTCTCTTCGACCTGTCTCAACTTTTAAAATATTTTAAATATATCCATACACATTCAACGACACTATACTCCGGACACTGAATATAGTTAAAAAAAAATCAAGGCGGCACAGATTGTTCTGATTGGTTTTATGTAAAAGTTAAATTTACAATAGGTAGAACATTTTTGCATATGAATTGTTAATTCGTTATAAATGATGTCACTTCGAGAAATTTATGCTAGTATAAATAATAACCATACATTTTAAAAAATTGCATTTTATTAATTTAATCAAAAAACCACTAAAAGTTCGCGAGTGCTATGTGTTTATACATATTATAATATATAATAAATATTTTTACAATAAAACAAAGAAATTACATGCAAACATACTATAAATACGTCTGTAACACAAAATGTTTTATACAAAATAGAAAATGCTGATTCCAAAATACAAAATACATAAAAATATACGATATGCAAAATATAGAACTGAAACTACTAAACAAATACAGGATACACAGGAAAACTATAAAATATGTATACACGAGAATAAGTATAAACTGGATATAATTTTTGGTTTAATTAAAAAATAGATATTAATCAGAATCTGAGCTTGTTTTTACTATTATTATTATGATATGTGATACCGCTTTCTTCCAGTTTTCGGAGGAAACATAGCAACTCCAGTAAATAGTAAGTTCTGTACATCTTGGATTTTAAAGGTGGTATTATTTCTTGCTACTTCTCCTTTTACTTAGACCCAAATTAATTCTATATAGGATTAAGTTTGCATTGATATGGTGGCAATCGTAAACTTTTACGACCAACTGCTGTAGCTAATTCGTCAATAGCATATTTCTTGTGCTCACGAAGTATGTTGTAAACACTGGCCACACCAATTCCTAAAATTATAGTAAATAAGCAGTTGGATTGGAAGGTAAATTAAAACATTACCTATCAATCTAGCAACATTTTCCACTTTTTCGTATTTTTTCCACTGAGGATGCTGCTCTTCACACACTTTAAAAGCGGTATAATTATTTGTTTCACCTCTACAGAAAAAGCTTTTTGCTTTTTTGGCCGTTTGTTTGGTGGTGATAACTGAGTATTGTTGACGTTTTCATCATCCATTTTAATTAATAATTTTGCAGTAAGGAAAATTCTACAAATTAACCAACTCATTATTGTTATTAACTTTTCATATAATCATAACTTACTTATTGACAACCGTTCGTGTATTGAATTCTTAATAAAGACTTGTAATGTACCTAACACAGTTGGATAAACTGACTGAACTTTCAAAACAACTGACGTAAACGCATGCGTAACAAGCTGGCGTTTGCCGTTTGTGTTTGCATGTGTAAATGAGACTTTTATCGAGTACCGTCCCATTTATTTCAACCAATGGATATTCTAGTTTCAAGTTACATCTGAATGTCTCTGGTTTTTCATTACTATATCTGTTGGGTAAACGGAGAATAATATAGTGCCAATTAGAGCCGTCCAAAAATGTACTTCTCTTCGATCTGTCTCAACTTTTAAAATATTTTAAATATATCCATACGCAATCAACGTTTTGCGGTGCGTGCGATTCTTATATTATTTACTTAGGACATAGAGTGCGTAGCAATCTGCCGCACAAAACGCCCGCAGGATGGTGCGGCTCTTAACCGCCCCGCAGGTAAGTGTGAACTACCCCATTTAACTTATCTCAGACCGCAATTCCGGCGCCGCAGCAGAACCACAACGGGAATTACCGCATGTGTACACCGGCACTAAGCGGCGAGGTAAAGAATTAAGGTAAGTACTCACAGCAGCGGATGTCATACGATTGGTCGATTTGAGTCAAATTGACTCAAACCGACCAATCGTGTGACATCCGCCTGCGAATCCGCTGCTGTGAGTACTTACCTTTACTCTGAAATTTAGAATGTCGCAGAGAAATTATTATGACAGAACAAAGAAGCGAGCTGCTTGGATCAAGATTTGTCGTGCGTTTTGCGAAGAATTTGAAGAAAATGATAAAAATGCATCCAATATCGCTTTTTACTGGTACAGTATGCAGTGGCGGATTTAAAACTTAAGGGGCCTGAAGGCCCCTAACCTAACCTAACCTAACCTAACCTGAACAGGTGTTAGTTGTAAAAATTAAGAAATGCGTATAACTCAATGTAATAATCGTAACTTTATATGCTGGTAGTCGACACAGTAGCTCAGAGGTAGAGATGTCGCTCAGAAAGTGGAAGGACCAAGGTTCGATTTCCAGCGGGGGTGATAATTTTTTCTATATGGATTTGCATTCAAAATATAATTTAAAGTAAAACATTAATTAAACAGAATAAATTAACATAACTAAAATACAAAATGAACACAAACGTGTTTTAATATACTGAGTTTTGTTGATGAATGACTATGATACTCACAATTTTATAGTGATATGTGTATAAATCACAGACGAGCTGCCCCTAACTGAGGACTGAGGAGAACCAAAAGCTCGAAACAGCTGTCTTAAGGTGCCGTCTATGATTTATACACATATCACTATAAAATTGTGAGTATAATAGACTATGTGAAATGTGTAATTTTCTATAGTGGTAGTAGATAAATTAGTTATTTGTATACCAAATAAAGTTGTACTTTTTTAACACGAATATGAAGATTGTTGAACAGCCATAACGAGTGATAAAAAATCAGCGTTAGTGCTGAGATGTACATTACGTTTTTTCTGAAATCGTGAAATTAAGAATTTAAAATACAAAATGTGCATTTAATAACAATAGAGTTGGCACCTAAGTCAAAGTGGCTCCGTGCGACTTATGTCAAATACATGTACAACAATGCAAATAAAAATGACAGATGAGTCCGTAAAAGTTCTACTTTATGTACTATTTCAGAAAAACACTTTTTCTATTTTGAGTCTATAATAAAGCTGTTAAAGCACCCAAAACAGTGTTTTAATAGCCCAACTTTGGTTGGTAGAAATGAAAAAAAAAATGAAAAAATAGTAAATTGACAAAAATTTCGCTCTAAATATCTCAATTTTCAAATGTCACATCATTGATGTCAACTACCACAAAATCCCCTTAATTTTAAAATTGCGATTTATTTTATTTAAAAAGGGAATAAAAGGACAAAATAGAAAAAATTGCATAAAAAACTCGTTTCATAACTCATTATTGCACTCGTCCTTTAGAAAACTCGCCGCAAGCGGCTCGCTTTCTAAATTTGTACTCGTGCAATAAATCTTGCCTTATGAAACTCGTTCTTTAATATACGAGGGAAGATCAATATTTACGGTCCTTGATATAGAAAGAGAAAGAATTTTTAAAACATTATTTATTTATTTCTCAACATAATCTCCCTGGACTTCAATGCACTTGGTCCACCGATGTTCCAATGCTTCAATGCCTTTCAGGAAGAAGTTTTCCAGTTGCTCCTCAAACCAGCCATTTACTGCGGTCATAACTTCATTATCGTCTCCATATTTTTTTCCACGCAGGTTTTCCTTTAATTTTGGAAATAGATGGTAATCACTGGGTGCCAGGTCTGGTGAATATGGAGGGTGTTCTAGGATTTCAAAGCCAGCGTTCTGTATGGCAGCCATGACAATGCAGCTCTTGTGGACTGGAGCGTTGTCCTGATGGAACAAAATTTTGTGTGCCAACTTTCCTGGTCTTTTTCGGTCGATGCTTTCGCGCAATTTTGGAATTAACCCTGCATAATAAGAACCCGTTATTGTGTGTCCACGCTGCAAATAATCGATCATCAAAATTCCTTCTGCATCCCAGAACACTGTGGCCATAATCTTTCCAGCCGCCCGTTGAACTCGAAATTTGCGTGGAGGTGGAGAACCTCTGTGATGCCACTCCATACTTTGTCTTTTCGTCTCAGGATCAAAATGGTGCACCCATGTTTCATCCACAGTCACAAAGCGAGTGAGAAATTGCTTCCGATTGGCCTTCAGGTACTCCAAATTGGCTTCCGAATGCAGCACTCTAGAGCGTTTCTGATCGACGGTCAGCATCTTTGGAACCCAACGCGCCGAAATTTTTCTGAGATCAAGAACATTTCTTAAAATATTTTCAACTGACCCATAAGAGATGTTCGTTATTTCCGCGATATGGCGAATAGTCAGTCTTCTATTTGCCATTACCATATCATGGATCAAATTGATGTTTTTGTCAACGGTGACACAGACTGGACGTCCCGGACCTTTCGCATGTTCGCAAGTTGTTCTGCCTAATCTAAACTCACGAGACATATTTTTCACCACTTGGTAAGAAGGGGCAGAGTCCCCTAAAACGTCTGTCATATCCTTGTGAATTTCAGTAGGTGTTAATCCTTTTTTTTGCAAATACTTTATTACCTTCACTTTTTTCCATTTTTAAAAATTGTCTGTTATCGACCAGCTTAATTATTAATAACTTTCAAAGAACAACACGCACCTACGCAAAACTTGAAACAACAAATAATTAGTAATGACAGTTCTCATAGAAAAATGAGTGACGATATCATGCAAAGCCTACTATGTCAGGGACCGTAAATACTGATCTACCCTCGTACTATTATTCCATAATCAGTTAATTTATAATGAAACTTTTCTGCTTTTAGAAGCATCAAATTTATCAATAATATTTTCAAAACACTCAAAACATGCCATTGCTAATGCCATTTTTAATAAACATTACTGATAAATTTTTTAAATGACTTTGTCCAAGATTATTTCTTAAATATTTTTTTACACGTTTAAGAACAAAGATCGATCGTTCTCCAGTTGCATTACATATTGGTAATGTTATATATTTTTTTAAATTGTTTCAACATTGGGAAATGTTGACAATTGACAAATGACATTAAGGAATTCGAACCCTCACCCATTCGAAAGCATGGTACAATTCCCCTTCACCGAATGTAAGTTGGACGACCGCGCATAACTTGCTAGAAGGCATTGAAGGCAAGCCATTCGGAGCGATAGAGATGATACATTCCTTGCAGGTCTGCTGCGAAACTGTATATTCCATTATAAAATTTTACCTATCACTCTGAATGCCTGCCTTTTCGCACAAAACTCTATATTGCGTCTACCGTACACCTTTTTTACCCGCCTCGACGTACACGATATGATAGTTTCTTGTTTCACTTATTCCGAGAAAGTGAATACCCACGCCAATAATTTTTATTTGTCGCGTGTCCAGTGCTGTCCTTGGCAGGAGTAGAGTTCCTATATAATAATAATAGGTTATAAAAGATAATATTTAATATTATTATAAAGGAACTCTAGGCAGGAGACCTCTGCGGGGCCCTTGACTTGTGGGGCCCGAAGCGGCCGCTTCCAACGCTTGTGCCTAAATCCGCCACTGACAGTATGCTTTACAATGCAAAAATTCTTTGTTTAATTAATAAAATAATATTGGGCAATAAATATAGATGGCGTTGTACAACAGCAAACTCTAGAGTCACTGCATCTAGTCACCTAGGCCAGCTGGTCGATCAGAGTAACGCAAACCGCCGCCATATTGGGGCAGAGAAGGGTGATTTTTAATAATGGACCAATTAAAACCACGTTTTACGTGTTTCACATATTAGAGGTTTGATCTTTCAGAATAAGAAAAACCTTTTAAAGTAAACGTGGATTTGATTAAATTCAATGAAGAACAAATAATGAACAATTTTGTGCTTCGTTTGCCCCAATATGGCGGCGGTTTGCGGTACTCTGGTCGACCAGCTGGCCTAGGTAACTAGATGAAGTGACTCTAGCAAACTCTCTTCTGGTAGCTGATGACGTAGTTTTTAGCGGTTGTTCTTACTGCGTTGTATTTTAATGGTAATTGTAATTTTTACAGATATAAGTTTAATATTTAAATTTATTTAATGTTTTACGTAGCGAGGAGACATAACCAAATCGTGCTCCCACTTCTGGGCAGTTTCTAATAGAGCCTATGTTCTCTTAAAAAGTTTGGTTTCAGTAAATTTAAAAGCTTTGTACTGTTACAAAAGCAGTTATAAAAATATTGTTTAAAAAGTTAAATTTTTGTTCAATATTATATAGAGATCTTATTTTGCGGGTTACCCTTTACAGTACGAACTGCAGCGCTTGTCTATTTATACTTTTCTTTTTCTAGGCAGTTATTGAGAGCCCAAGTTTTCGAAATGGTCTTCAGCCGGCTATTTTACCTGAGATTGCAATTTATACCAGCACATTTTACAGTAGTTACCACGGAGATCTAACTACAAAATTAGGATATATTAACAAAGCTGCAAATTATACTCGCATATTTGTCCTTGTTTGTAGTATTATTGTGTTGATACAATGAATATTATGACTATTCCTACAGATTTTCCGTTGAAACTACTCTGTGGCGCTGAATAACTGTTACCAACAAAGTAAACATGATATAACAAGTTGTTGCACAAAATTATTTATGTTACAAAACACGGACATTCATTTATATTAAGTATTACAAATAGCTAATTTAGTTAACATACAAATAAAGGGGTACAGCTGTGCTCAAACTTGTCATTAAGTTAAAAAGTTTAAGATTAATAAAATGTTAGTGTTTTACACATACAGTGTGTTTCACTTCACAGCTTGACACCCCTTAGTTTTTATTTATTTGTAATCGAATAACTTCTAAGTTTTTATCCGGTATCAAAAATACATGCAAATAATTGAAAAACATAGTGAGCCATGTGTGCTTGTTCTGGGCCACTTGGAAACTCCAAAACCAAATTTTGGTTAGAAAATCTTAAATAATAACACTACGGAACACGATTTTGCATTGGAGACCAGACTAGGTGATTCTTATAGATTAAAAATTGCGTATCACGTCATGATTTTGAGATATTCGCACTTAATGAGAGCGCCCTGTTCTTCTTCTGGACAATCATGATTCGCACTTGTCCATCAAAGCCCTGAACATTCTTAAGGAAAATGGAGTTATTGTACTTTCCTTCCCCCCCACTGCAGTGATAAACTGTAGCGCTTAGACAGGAGTGTCTATGGAACTCTAAAGTACATTACTATCACGTGTGATGCATGGATGACAAACCATCCGGAGAAAACAATAACCATTTACGATATTCCAGATATAATAAAAATTGCCTTGCCACTTGCAGCCATTTCAGAAAAATTGAGGCTGGTTTCAAAGTTGCTGGGATTTTTTCCTTCAATCACAACATCTTTTAAGACCATGACTTCATGTCATCATCATATTACCGACAGACCTGCTCCCACTGGATGACATAGCAGAAGAAGAAATGTGCAACCAAGTTCCACCAGCACTAACCGCTCCAAACCAGGTAACGCAGTAAGACACCAAAGCTCTTTGGAGAAGCTGTGACCTCTTCCAAAAAGCCGTGAGATGAAATCTTCTGGCAGAAGAAAGAAACGGTAAGCTGCGATTCTAACTGACACTCTTGTAAAAAATGAACTTGAAGCAGAACGGGCAGAGAGAAACTAAAGAAAAATGAAACACCTGCCAAGCAAGAGAAGGCAAAAAGTGATTCAGATACTGAATCGGAAAGCTGAAAAGCAAGTAGTTCAGACGATGATGACGTAGATTGGGCTGCTTCAGGTATGAAAAAGTTTGTGGACTTGCAAAAAAACCCAGCAGAAAGAGGTGTTATTGAAGTAAGGGAAAAAATCAGAAATTTTTTCGATGAAATGATGAAGGATAAAAGGACAGTTAGTAGGTACACCCTGGTGTATAAGACAGTATGAGAATGCGTTCAGGGACAGAAAAACAATTACAGTTGAAACGTGTGCCAACCACAGAGGCGTATTAAACAAGCCAGACGCCCGAAGCCCGCAACATTTTGCGCTTCAGTTATGAATTTTTTGTTCTTATATAACGGGTGTTTTTTTAAATTTGGCGTCAGAGCAAGCAATGAGAGTTCGATTGTGAACGCACCTTTGAATGTCGCCACGCCGCAGTGTATCTAAACCTAACCTCACTTTTAAGTTTTGACATTTTGACATTTGAAAAATAGTGGTCTATTCACAACAAACTCATAGTCATAGCTAACTAGGACGCCAAATTTAAAAAAACACCCGTTACATACTACACAGTATAATTAAAGGTTGACGCACATTTTATTGGAACACAAATATATATTAGTAATAAATATTTTTTACACATTATTAAACACAAATACATATTAATAAACATTTTTTTCATTGAAGAAGGTGAATACCTAGGAACGTAGTAATAGTCAATAAAAAAGCACCAAACGAAAACATATATTTTAGCTAAAGGTCTTTTTTCGAGATTTATTGGTTGTGCAAAAGTTTGAATAATCTAATTGGCATAACTAGGAGGGGTCCAGGGTGGGCCCCCCCCTAGAATGGCCATGGCCCCCCTAGGAAAAAGCCAATTGAGCGCCTGGATGTTTAAGCTGTCTCCGGGAAACTGAAATAAATTTGTATTGAATGGAAACAGAATTATTTTTATGTTCTCCAATTTTCTTCAAACTTTCAAGGATGATTCTTTAACCCATAAAGGCCGTACTGACCGAAGAAAGCATTACTTATATTGATAAGATAGGCGTAGCAGGGCGGTAAAGGTTAAAATGCTAACTTTGCGTAAAAGCATCGTATACTCACATACTACAGCTCATTTTGACGGGCTCTGCGAGTAGAACAACTTTTGTCTGTTGATGCATTTGAAAATTCCTACTGTACACAAAGTTATGCCAAGAAAACTACTGAAAAATGGTACATCTTAGTGGTTTTAACCATTTTTTCGTGGATTCAGGAGGTTTGCCACCATAAGCTGCATATCGTCAGAATCTACGATAAATTTCACTCCAGATGCACTTACATTTATGCACTGAGTCCGGGTCGCCTGGGAGAACTAGTTCAAAATGTATGGTACAAAAGTACAACAAAATCTTCTCTCTTGTCTATCTCAACAAATATTACTCCAAATTAAGCATTGTTATATGTCATTCGAAGCGTCTCGACGAGAGCTACAACATGGCATTATACAAAGGCATTATGGTTTTTAGGTTTTGCCATAATATGGCAACTAGTGGTTAAAAATGTTTTTTGATAAATGACTGGCAACTATACCTTAATCCTATGGGTAAGCATGACCTATTATACATTTTCAGAACCAGCTCGTTTAGATGTATAACTTTCTCTTTGCACCATCTTGATCCAAACATTCCCTGAAAAGTTCAACGACATTTGTAGAGACTTGATTTCCAAACATGCTCGGAGAGGGAAGTAAATGTAACAAGAGAAATTATAAATATGTACATAATAGAGAAAATATTTATACAATTAAGCGACAGATTTCTCAGCAATGTTCAATTTATAAAACGCAGAAATATTTGTATTAGGTCGTTAAAAAAAATCCGAAAATAAGGAATATTAGTACATACTAGATTAGTAAATAGGTAAGGAGCATTATTACTAAAAATCGCCTCGACGCCTAAATTGCTGCAGGAGGCAACCTCAACAGCAAAGTTAGTGATAAAATTATATTAATTACTAATAAACAGCACGACAACAAAAATACTAACCTATGAAAAAAATTCGAAGACGTGATATAGACTATAACGTAGACGAGAGGATTCTGAAAATGTATAATATTACACCCTAACCCTAAGGATTTAGGTATTTTCCAGTGATTTATCAAAAAACCACATTTCCCACCGTATTATGACACAAACTAAAAACCACATGCTTTTGTATCATTTGGTGTAGCTCTCGTCGAGACGCTTCAAATGACATAACAGTGCATAGTTTAGAGTGATTTTGTTGAGATAGACACGACAAAAGATTTTGTTATACTTTTGTACCGGCATCTTGGTCTAGATCTCCCAGGCGACCCAGACTCAGTGCATAAATGTAAGTGTATCTGGAGCAAAATTTATCGTAAATTCTAAAGATATGCAGCTTATGGTGGCAAACCTTCTGAATCCCTGAGAAAATGGTTAAAACCACCAAGATGTAGCATTTTTCAGTAGTTTTCATGGCATAACTTTGTGTACAGTAGGAATTTCTAAATGCACCAAAAAGTTGTTCTACTCGCCGAGCCCGTCAAAATGAGCTATAATATGTGAGTATACGATGCTTCTACGCAAAGTTAGCATTTTGACCCTTACCGCCCTGCTACGCCCAGTTTATCAATATAAGTGATGCCTTCTTCGGTCAGTACGGCCTTTATGTGTTAATAAATCATACCTGAAAGTTTGAAGCAAATTGGAGAACATAATTTTTTTTCTGTTTCCAATTTTGTGCAGTTTTTCGGAGACAGCCTCTTAAAAAACTCGCCGCGCTCTATGGGGCTGTCCATAAACCTGGGGCCTAGCCCCCCCTAGAGAAATTCTCTAGTTACGCCCATGAATAATCTCTGTAAAATCGAGATTTTTCATCAATTCTGATTCTATGGTCATTATGGCTAAACTGATTAATTTATATTTGGATAATTTCGACCTTAATTAATTTGTAACTTTCTTAAGTGTTGAAAATGATCGCTTACCGGAACCTGGAACAGTTTGTCAGAGCTTTGCAACTTGTTGAAAATACTTATAGCAGTTAAAAAAGAAGGCGAGTATGGTCCTGATCGACCTACCTAGATTAACAAAAGCAATTTATGTAACGTCAACTAATATATGTATGTATAGCAGTGTCATTATACATAAAAACTTGTATATATATTTGTCACTAAAGTTGGCTGTATTTACGTAAAAATGGCTCAAAAATGGTGTTTGTGTCATCTGATAAGAATATTTTATAATTTTTACCTGTTTTTATGACGTTTTTCGAACGAAAACCCGTAGCGCTTGGTATGTCCGTATGTATGCATGTACGATAGGGGTCGGTATATCGAATAATTACCTATTTAACATTCAACCAAGTGGAAGCTGTAGAATTATCGGTGCTGATCGCTAGAGTTAAGGTCTACGAGTTTGAATGAGGTTGAACAATGACTTTCCTCTACATTTAACGCAGATCAGATGGAAGAAGAATGCCAGAAGATTGTAGAGTATAACGATAAAGCAGTGGAGATAGTAGCGCGCTTAGAGCAGCGATTACATGTAGTTAACCAACTTAATGAAGCACAACCTGAAACCTGACACGAGCATCTACCGTTGATATCGAATAATGAACAAAATGCACACGGTAGTTTTATTCCAATTAGTACATCTTCTAAACTCCAAGTAAGATTGCCAAAGTTAGAATTAATGAAATTTAATGGAAATACCGATGAATGGCCAGCTTTTTGGGAGCAGTACAGTTCGGCAATTCATGATAACAACGACTTAGACGACAGTGCCAAATTTGTGTATCTACACTGAGAGAATTTTTTCACTATCATTGTAAAAAATATGTAATACTAGCAGAAAACTCTAATAGAATAGGCGCCAGTATAATACTCCCCTATGATAGTAAAGTCTGCTTTGCTATTATGAGGTTATAATCATAGCAAATTTACTTTACAAAGCACTACTTTTCAGTATTTGGAAAGCAAGTTTGCTAACACTGTAAAGTAAACGTTACTGTCATCACCAAGTAACCTTGCTACGGTTATAAAACAACATTTCAATCATAATAAAGTAATTTGTTGCCACCATGAAGTAACTCTGCTAGCAGTGTAAACCAACTTTTCTGTCTCTATAAAGTAACTCTAACTACCATTATAAACTAACTTTGCTGTCTCTATAAAGTAACTCTGCTACCATTATAAACTAACTTTGCTGTCTCTATAAAGTAACTCTGCTACCATTATGAACCAACTTTGCTGGCTTTATAAAATAACTCTGCTACCATTATAAACAAACTTTACTATAGCTGTACAGTACTCTTTTGTTTCTGTAAAGTTATCGATTGTTATTAAAAAGTACTTTTGTTCTCTCTATAAGGTAATCATCATGTTACTACAACAGAGTAACTTTGCTGGGATTTTTTATACTGGCTAATTATTATAGACTGCAACATTACTCTTGCTATTATAATGAAACGAAGTTGAGAATTTTCTTTATTAATTACATGTTCTTTTGTAATATTTAGGAACTATAATAAAGAAGTTTGGCATGCTCTAATTAATAATGAAAAAGTCAAATCATTTCATTGAATTAATTCGAGTAATGTTGTGCTCATTAGTCAGTATACAAGATCTACAGCAAGGTTTCTTGTAGTACATATTAACAAAATTATTTTGTAGTAAGAGCAAAATTAGTTTTCAATAATGGCAATTAACAAATTGCAAATTACACACAAGTTGCTCGAAGACCATCTAAACTAACTGCAATTTCTCAAAAAAGTTGTGATATGAATTTCTTGAGTCTTTTTTCATGTGCCTTCCTTCTCCTTATTTTCCCTTCCATGACTTTTTGTATTATAGGATTCTCTCCTCTTAATGTTATATTGTATAACCATTACAATATATGTAAGTATTGTGCGAGCCGAACTGTCAGCAGATTCAGGCCCGTAGTATACCTTCACCTAGGTTAGTTAAGAGCACGACCTTCTAGATTTCACGAGACGAAGTCTCTTATCCGGCCTGCGCACTCCACTAGTTCAAGTGTTTCTCCGCTGGCGCCACCAAACACGCAGAGGCGGAAACGGATATATAACACGTAAATGGCAATTTCAAACTACGCTAACTTCGCGCGCTTTTATACTTTTTGTCGGTTTTGCGCGTATCGTCAATAAATTATATTTTTCTAATCTTTTAGCAGTTTTCTTTATTTTTTAATATAATTATGTTATTTTCTTGTTATTTGTTTAAATTTTTTTAGTTTTGTTGCTGTTTTTTTGTTCACTTTAGTAATGGCAAGCACTAGAAGAAGAAAAGTATAAATGCAGCATTGCAATGTGTAATAGTACTGATCCTACAATATCATTTCACGAATTTCCTTCAAATTTTACCTTACGAGAAAAATGGTTTCAAATCTTACGTTGGGGTTATGGACACCAACAGCAAAATAATCATATTGATGTATGTACTTCCTTATTTCGACAGATCAACAATTACAGATACCTGAAAGAGTAAATTTCAACATCGAGCTTCCTAAAAATATAACAGAATTAATAAAAGAACTTCAAACCTTTTTTATGCATCTCGATTACGAAATTCTGTCAGCATCTGTAGCCCTGCTGGCAGGATACCTACATTGCAAAAAACTTTAGAAAGGATTGAATGTTAATAGCCTGTTAGATTATCTGTTAGCTGTCTCGTATTCAAATTCACTGATAGGATTTGTAAATCTTCAAGACAAAGGTGCATTAAAATACTCAACTAGAAGGTTAAACTTTTAATCAACCAAATAATGGAACTTGTAGTTGTAATAGAGATTGTAGAACATTTACCTGGAGAATGTAATCCGTCTAATATTCTAACATCACTAAGTACTTCTAACTCCAATTGCTTCTTCACAGTTCTTTGTTTGACACGACCACAAGGACGTATTTAGTAATATAATTCTTTAAAAATTGCTAAAACCTTGTTTGGCAAACAGAAACATTGCAAAAAGGTGAACAGATAATGTACTTACTGCTCACTTTCTGTATATTCTAAACCCAGTTCACAGAAACTTTTAAAATTGTAATTTCAATAGTGTTATTAAACTTGTAAATTAATTTTAATAACATAATTAATTTAATTATATAAATTTATTTAATTAATTCCCAAAATATTTACGTAAACATGCAACGCTTGAGATTTGTAAGGGTTATCTAACCTATACATCATCAAGTGACAAATAAACATCAGCGTGTCAGCTAGCGCCAAAACGGCGAAATTTTGCGTTTTCTCAGAATCAAAGTTTATATCGGAAATCGTAAAAGTGCCCAGGCCGGATAAGAGACTTTGTCTCATGAAATCTAGAAGGTCGTGGTTAAGAGTTTCTTATATTCTGCAACTGAAAAACAGCCTACTGTTTAACCAAAAAATGACAAGGGTGAAAGAAAACATATGCTTTATTTAAAACTCAAACATAGATATATCTTATTTCTAACAAAAGGAAATAAAATTAATATTTCTAAAAGCAAATAAAAAAAAACTTAAATATTGGTTTTAACAAACACAAATAAAACAACTGTGGTTACCCTTTATTTAAGCAATCACCCACAATGAAAGATAGTTTGTCCAGTATTCTTTTTCTAACTTTACAATGACGTCATCATAAAGGGGAAAACAATTTATTATATTTACCTACATTTAACGTGCACATAAATTTATGTAATGGAAAACTAAGATTTAAAACTTAAATATCACATGCACTCCCAGCACCCCACAAACTAAATAATCGTAAATTGGCGTAAGCCGCGGGAAGATGAACGGCAATCTGCCTTTTATGCTTCTATTATATGTATCTTGTATGCTATGCACCTGCCACTATCCGTGTAGGTGATCAGAAATTTGCCGTAAAGTCACGAACTCTTATTAAGGCAAACGCAATATTTGTAATACGATATTGTCTGTCTTATTATTACTCTTAGCAAAGCGCTTTTTTCAATTGTAGAAAGGAAGTTTCTTAATCCTTATTCAAATATCTAATATGAATCTTAGGTTTCAATCGTAGTAAAGTTTTCTGCTATTACGCTAATAAATTTATTAATGGATGAAAGTTAATTTCTTAAAAACGTACATTTGTATTTCAGTAAAGTGATAATTCTCATCATAGCTAAATATATTGTTGGCGTAGCAGAAAGTATTCAGTAAAATGATATTTGTTATGGCAACAAAATGAATATGCAATCATAAAAAGAAAATCTATTGCGACAGAAAAACAAACTGTAGCAAAGAATTCTTTGCTGGTACTTTTCTCAGTGTAAGGACTCTGTTGTCTGGTCAAGCCGCATTAACTATTTCAGGCCTAACTTCTCGAAGTGCTTCTTACCAGGATGCGATCGACTTAATTAAGTCAGAGTATGGAAATACCGAACGAATAGTGGAGTCCTATGTTCAAGAGTTGCTAACTATTTCACCAGTTAAATACGATAGGGACATTCAATTACTTCGTAAATTATATAATACTGCCGCAATTATAACGAGATCTTTATTAACACTTGGTGTATCAGCTGATCACTATGGACTTATGGTAAAATCTCTTATTTTCAAAGCTTTGCCGTATAATTTACGAGTCCAGTTTAACAAAATGAAAACAAAAAACTGTATTGATGCTACATTTAGTGTTGGTTCTGAAACTGCCAACAATGGCGGAATAGATTACAATAAACAAATAAGGGCTTTGATACAATTTATTAAAATAGAAGTGGATTCTTTAGAACAAGCGTATATAGGAGAAAACAGTGAAAGTAAAGACTTTAATCGTGGTTCTTATAATGTACCAAAACGAAAAAATGAGACTTGCACAGCAGCCGGATTATTTACACTAATTATTCGATATACCGACCCTTCTGAACCCAGGTAAACCAATTATACTGAGTTGTAGAAGATAACTTAGAGAACAATAATCAGAAAAAAAATCGCGCCGGTCGCCGGTAATTAATAAGAAAAACAATGCTAAAATCGCTATTTTGAGGTTAGAATGTTATGATGTTAGGTTACAGTTAGTAAAAAAGTCGGTTGTATTTACGTGAAAATCGCTTAAAAATGGTGTTTGTGTTATCTGATAAGAATATTTTATAATTTTTACCTGTTTTTATGACGTTTTTCGAACAAAAACCCGTAGCGCTTGGTATTTCCGTATGTATGCATGTACGATAGGAGCCGGTATATTGAATAATTACCTTATTTACTAACGTAAGAGAGTGTTGTTTGTTTTGTAAAGCAAAAACTCATATAACTAAAGACTGTAATGCTGCTATGAGTTTGGCCGAGAAAAAAAAACATTTTAAAGCAAAATAATCGTTGTTTCGGGTGTACTTTATCTAATCACAATTCCAAGTTTTGTAAAACTAAAGATATTCGGTGTACCAAATGCAATTCACGACATGTCCTACACTGAAAAAAATAATCATGGAATTTTATGGACAATATTTACTATTCTTTTTTCATTCGATATACGGTAGTTGCAAGTAAATATTCTACTTAGAAATCGAACTGTACTTGAGCGCAGAATAAGAGTTTTGAACGTTTAATTGGATCAAAGAAATAATTTAGTTGATCACAGTTCTTGATTTCATTGTGTTAAATCTTATTTACTTCACCCAAGTAAGGATTTACTTTCTATCGTGTTTTCGAGGGAAACCTATATACTTCTAGGAAATAAATAATTGTGCCCCGAAAAGAATTGAAGTTTTCTTCTAAGAAGCATAATTTAATTTCAAGCAACCATCGCAGCTTTGCGTGAATTAAAACTGATTTAACTGCAGAATTTTTTACTGTGCTGATGTGTGTTGTATCGTGATGCTGGGCTATTGCGTTCTTCATTCGTTGTTTGTGGCGTTATGGCAGACGAGCGTGTGACAAACCTCCTTGAAGATTTCAAGTTACCCAAACTAATTGCACTTTTTGAAACTAAGTTTCTATAGTTTACTAAGTTTATTCGTTTCGCGTATATGCTATTGTTTTTTACAGGTACATTTTAGAAATTTTATAAAACTGCTGAGAATTTATGTTTGTTTTGTACAGAATTTACATGTTTTTTATATGGAGAATGTTTTGTGAAGAATTTATTTTTGTTTTGGAAACAATTTATAGAATTTAGTCTTGTTCTGCAAATGATTTATTTTTGTTACAAGTATTTATAATTGATATAATAAATATACTATTTTCATATTAACCGAATAATTATTGAACTATCCCAACCACCCCTACCCTCCCCTTTCCAAAGTAATCAAAACTGGGAACTAAAGCTAGATTTCTCACAAATCAATATAACCTACATATAAATATAAGATGCTTCTGAGAAGCTAATTTCTTCAATTAAAATTAAGTATATCTATCTCATGATAAGCAATATTTCCTTTAGTGTAGTGTATTTAAAGAATCGCGCGAGTATTTGGGTTAACAAATATTTACTTGTCATAAGTAAATGTTAACTTGCATACGACAATTTTTTGCAGAAAAATATTTTACTTCTCGTAAGTAAATCTTAACTTGTAAGCGGTCAAATAAACAATTTCCTTTGGAGAATTACTATATTGAATTCGCCGTATTTCAGTAAATTATTTACTCATAGGAAGTCATTTTTATTTTATTCAAGTTAACTGTTTTATCAGTGTACCATGTGTGACCCTAACTATACTAGACGTCCTCCTAATAATGTTGAAGCTATATCAACTAGTACTAATAGTACCAATCCTGAAACTAAGCCAAGTCCTAATGGAAACGATACAACGAATTTATTCACTAATGACCGAATTGATAATGCTTGAGGAATGTGTTTCAAGTCAGTTAAATTTATCAGTTATTGGAACACAAAGTTTCTATTTTACCGTTTGGAAGTACTGTTCGCTCCCGTGCCCGACTTTGCAATCGCGTGCAACTACCTTTAAGAAGCCAATTTAACGAAAACATAATTTTAATTAAGGCTGTTGAAGTACCAGAAATATGTTTTAACTCTTTAATACCTCCCTCGTTAAAAGAACCTGTGATTAATAATTTTGCTTTGACATATCACTTGGCAGATACTAACGCTGATCTTTGTTTGACCCATAAAGGTATCACACTATTAGTGGAGCAGATAATTACTGGAAATTTGTGACAGGTGAGATCCAACATCTCTATGAAAATTTAACTGCCGTCAATTCAAAGTTCGGTTGGACTCTCCATGGTATAAGTGACTCAAACATACCATATGATTTTGCAGTAAACTTTAACGTAGTTAATGTATTTAATACACAAGTTTCCTGTGATAATAGTAATCTCAGTTTCGATATTAGGAAATTCTAGGATTTAGAAACAATTGGTGTTGTTTCAAATGAAAAGTTGGACTGTATTACCGATAAATTTATTAACGAACACATTCACTTTAATAACGATCGTTACGAAGTGTCGCTACCATGGGAAACCGATGACAAAAATTTGGATAACTATACCGGTGCTTTGGAACATGTGAAAAACTTAACATTTAAATTGTGTAAACATGGCAGACTTAACGAATATGATTGTGCAATCCGCGAATATTTACAAAAAGGTTGCGCTAAAATCGTGGTAAATGACGTTGCTAATGATTGCGTTTATTGCATGCCACGTAGGCCATTATATCGCGAAGATAAAGAAACTACAAAGTTGCGAGTCGTATTTAATGCATCTGCGCATGCTCCTGGGTTTCCATCGCTTAACGAAAAACTAATGCCAGGTGATAATCTAGTTCCGGATTTACTTGCAATTTTAATGACCTTTAGACTAGGTTCCGTAGCAATGGTAGCTGATATTGAAAAAGCATTTCTGCAAATATCACTCGACAAACAAGATCACGATACTCATCGGTTTTTATGGTATCAAGAACCCGTCGGAAAAAGAATTACTTCTATATCCGAGTTGCCATCGTTAAAAACTTATAGAATGAAACGAGTAACTTTTGGTGTAACTTCTAGTCCATTTTTATTGGCCGTTACAATCAGAAAACATCTTTTGGAACAACCTAGCGAACGACGAAAAATTGCAGATATTTTACTGAATTCCTTTTATGTAGACGATTTAGTTGTGGCGTTCAAGTCTACCGAAGAAGCACTAGAGCCTTATGAACTATCGCGCCAAATAATGACTTCAGCAAACATGAATTTAAGAAAGTGGTACTCTAACGATCCAAATATGTTAAAACGTTTTGCCGAAGATTGTCAAAAGTCAAACGTATCTGAAAATAAAAAGGTGCTTGGGATTTATTGGCATACTGTTACTGATGAAGTATCTATTGATGTATCTTCAGTTATCAATAAAGATATTCACCAATTGTCAACGAAACGCAACGTTTTACAGACCATGGCTATCGATCAAAACTGTCTATCATCCTATGTAACGATATCCAGAACCAATGGAGAATTCGAGAACAGATTGTATTAAAGTTCTGGAATCGATGGTGCGTAGATTTCTTACAGCAATTACAATCAGCACATCATACAGAAGCCACCTAGTCTAGCAAATTTAAGATCGGAGATATAGTCTTGGTCCATGACGAAAAGTACCCTCGACTGCTATGGAAAATGGCATGAATTACTAGCGTATATCAAGAACGCGATAAACGCATAAGAGTACAAGTCAGTAATGGAGATCGACTGCGACGACCGGTACAATTATTGTATCCTCTTGAAATCGACCAAGTTCTGCCTGGGAAGTTGAAAATACAGCAGTTAAAAAAGAAGGTGAGTATGGTCCTGATCGACCTACCTAGATTAACAAAAGCAATTTATGTAACGTCAGCTAATATATGTATGTATAGCAGCGTCATTATACATAAAAACTTGTATATATATTTGTCACTAAAATTTATGAACCAGGGAATCTGCTCGAGTTTCATTTAACGTCAACTTTTCAAACAACTGAAGTTCCTTAATGCTATTTCCACATTGGGGAATATTCCACTGATCCTATTCGTTGTTATGGTTTTAAGTAAATTCGAGTGTGCTGCTGATAAAATATCAGGTAGATCTTTCAGTTAAAGAATTTCGTCTTCCAATTTGATCTTTGACAAAGTCTTTATTAATATGTTCTGACCAAGTTAAAGCAGCTTCGTTGAAGTTCTGCACGATTTAATGTTTTCAGTTTTGTAAGAAATCCAAAGTTCCTATTTGATTCTAAATACGATTCTTGCCTCTTTGACAATTCTGTCATTAATTGATCATTCGTCATCATCACTAAATTCGACTTCATTTTTGGCTTCATTAAGCTGTACTTTTCTTTTTATTCCTCGTTACATGGTATATATTGTTATGATGTAGTGTTACCTACACTCTGAACATTCAATAAACAAATAAAATTAAAGAATTAACCACATCTGCTCATTTATTGTAACAATTAACATTATGAATAAGCATGGACACAAAAATAATGAAACTATTCAAGTTATGTGGGATTAGAGATTAAATTTAACTAACAATTAAAGTTTCCTTTTTATTTGTTTTTTAGATCCGTTTTACACATCAGAGAATTATAACCAAAATTTTGCCGAAAATTTTCAGTAAAATTCTTACAATAAATTTGCAAATAATATTTTGGTGCTCTCTTTTATCACCTCTTACACGACCGAGAAAATATAAACTAAATTATGGTCATACGCACGCGTGTTTGCAACACAGCTGGAACATTTATTGTAAACACAGAATGACGTCGTATAAAAATAGTTGGTGTATTCAGAGAAATCTTATTGACTCATAAATTGTAATAAGGATATTATTGATAAACATGCATGACATTTTCATGAAATTTATTTTAAGGGTTTTAAATATACTTTATATACAATTATAAATAGTTAATTAACCTTTATTTTAGGATATGGTACAATTTAACATCAAATTATAACATACAATAACAGATTTAACGAATTCCGGACCTGTCACTGTAAGCAATATGGCCGTTCACATTTTATCCACTTGAATAAATCAAATATACCTAAAAACATCTTGCACGCTTAGCGATGGAATATTAGTAGATTTTCAACATTATTATAATTGCATGTATGTTTTATTAATATTTTAAAATACAAAATAAGCATTTTTATAAACAAAATATATCAATGTAGTGCACACGCCCACTACACGCGTTTTGTGCGCACTTTCTCGCGTTGATTCTCACCAAATCTCTTGACAATATTCGACGAGTTGAATATTATTCTAGTGAAAATTTTCGCTATAAATTTCGGAGTAAAAATTCTGTTTGACACTTCAAAGATTTCTCACTAGAATTTTGCTAAAGATTTTCGGCAAAATTTTGGCTAGAATTTTCGTTATAATTCTCTGATGTGTAAAACGGATCTTACTCACAGTTTATCACTATATTTTGTAATGAGATTGTAGCCTTTTTGAAGTTTACGAATTCTAATTCCGTTTTAACAATATCCATAGATTATTCTTCCATTATAATAAAGTATCAATGTTTGTTCTCCTTCAAACCGTTTATTTTGACTTTATTTTCTTACAGCTATACTTTTTTTTACTCTTCTTCTTCGACAACTACTTTTTCTCTTCTACTCTTATTTTTATATTGGAATAATTATTGTCCAAATTAATAATAATAATAATAAGCTTTATTACCCAACAGCATAAGCCAATTACAGGGAATACAATAAATAGAAAAATCAATTGCATGCGAAGTAAGTGTACATATTACCAAATCATATTTAATACAACAATTTTAATGAATTACACAAAAAAAATAAATAAATATAGTATCTGCATATATAGTTTAAAGTTGAATGAAATAAACACTTGTAAATATTGTAACACCTAAAAGTAATTAGATGCTATTTCCACAATAGTTTTTAAAGAGTCAACATTTATGTCAGTACTATTACTTATACTATTGTAATGCCTACATATTGAGTTTACAGGTGACTTCAAGCTAAGGTTTGTTCTACCAGCCGCTAAATAAAATGTAACATTTCTCCTACTATTAAGTCTCGGCACATGAAAATTGATTAATTCTAAAATGTATGAGCAATCAATTTTATAGTGTATTAGCTTGTACAGAAAAGTTATCCCCTGACAAATCCTTCTACATTCACAGCAATTGAACCCAAATGTATTTAATAGGATTTGGTGGTCAAATCCTCTAGTGGGATACTCCTCATAACTCTTGTACCATAAATACTTCAAAAATTTCCTTTGAAGACCTTCAATATCATTTTTGTAACACTCATAGAATGGACTCCAGATAAATGCACAATATTCAAGTTTGGAGCGAATTAAAGCAAAGAATAATACTTTTAAGGCATCAATATTAGTAAATGGTTGGCAGTTTCGCATAATAAATCCCAAAATCTTGTAACCTGAAGAAACCACTTGATTTACGTGTGCTACAAAGGTGAGTTTGTTATCAAAAATTATACCTAAATCCTTAATTTGCTCTGATCGCGACAAAGGTACTTGATTAATGGAATAGGTAAACAGTATTGGAATAGTCTTGCGAGTAAATGATACCACTTTACACTTATTAATGTTTAGATGAAGCTTATTTAAGGAGCACCAATTGGCAATAGAATCCAAGTCTGATTTAAGAGCAATACAATCCAATTCAGAGGTCACGGGTAAAAAAATCTTAACGCCATCTGCGAACAATAATATCTTAGATTTAATATTATTACATATATCATTAATGAACATTATGAAAAGGAGTGGGCCTAAATTGGAGCCTTGTGGTACTCCAGAAGGGACCATATATTCATTTGATGTATACCCATTATAAGTGACATATTGCCTTCTATTTTGTAGATATGATCTAAATAAGGAGGTAAGTGCTGCACTAAAGCCAAAATTGCAAAGTTTTTGAAGTAGAATGTCATGGTCAATCCGATCAATGCTTTAGAAAAGTCTGTGTAAATAGCATCAATCTGACCATGATTGTCCAATACTTCCGAAGAAATGTGTACAAAGTAACTTAGATTTGTAACGGTAGATCGTCTTTCAACGAACCCATGTTGGTATATTGATATATTATTTTTTATATTGTGATAAATATGTTGAAATAAAACTATTTCTAAAATTTTGGAAAAATTTGACAAAATAGCAATCTGTCTATAATTGGTTATGTCAGAAATGTCACCACTTTTAAACACAGGAACAATTTTAGCAACCTTCCATTGCTTCGGAAAAGTGGAGGTTTTCAGGATTAAATTAAAAATGATAGAGAGCGGCCGAGCTAAAATACCTGCACAATCTTTGACAAAAAAGCTAGGAATTTGATCATTACCAGCTGTAGGTTTGTTCTTTAAACTTTTAGTTGCGGCAATTATTTCATCCTCGGTCACATGATCTACACTTATGGAAGGAAAGTTTATGTGTAAATTATCATTATCATAATGACCATTATTGTTTGATGATACTTCTGGGATATTGTACACAGAATAAAAATATTCACCAAATGCATTAATTATTCCTTGAGGTGTATTAAGTGATGCATCATCTTTACGCATTATGCTAGGGATCCTACTGCTGTTCCTCTTAGTTTGTATAAAGGACCAGAAGGTTTTTGAATCAGTAAAAATAGATTGTTCAACCGTATGCACATATTCACTACAAGCACTTAAATAATTTCCATATCATTTCAAAAAGTAAAAAAAAAATCTCTCCTTTTTTTTTATTATTCTCCCATGACCACCTTTTTTATTTTGTTTTCCTAGATTACTTATCTTCCTTATTTCTTTATTTAGTTTGTCCCCTACTGCATTCTTACACTATGTTTCCGCACTACCTATCTAGCTAAATTCGTTTTAACAATTTCTCTATCTATAAAATTTAATCTTCTTTTACCCAAGTTTTTTTTTAAATTTTTATTATGTTACTTAATGAACACAAAACCAATAAATGAGCTACCGTTTTAATAACACAGCAATATATATTTTTGCAAAAAAAATATAACCTTCAGATTCAAACGCTTCGAATTTATTCCGTATGCTGTCGAGATACCCATGCAACGAATTATATAATGCAATCACTGTTTCTATAGATCGATATCAACCGCTTCAAGCGTTTTACTCGTCTGATTACAGCTTCCTAACACTTCATACCAAAACAAGCCATTATTGCAATTTGTATTTAATTTAACTTCCAACAAGATTTAGCGAATGAGCTATACATACGTTGTTAGTGGATAAATGGCTTTTAATCGTGCTTGCAAACCTGAATAGCATCCAGACATATTTGCTGCACTGTCGTAGCTTTGTCCTCGGCAGTCCATAATATCAATCTTTAGCTCTTTTAATTTTACAAAAAATATTTGGCAGTTGTTCGGATTTGTGGCTAGCATTAGAAATAAAGCATAAAAGACGTTCTACAGGTACGCCATTCGGAAGAACATATATCGAATTACAAAAGTCAATTGATCCACATGATATCCGGAGTGGAATCAAGAATAATAGAATAGTACCTACTTCGCATTCTGTATTTCATTTACAATTGTTTGTTCTAACTGCTTTACAATCTGGATAATCAATTCATCAACAGTTCACACAACTGTGACAAGACTAGACAGATATGTCGCAATACATTTGTATTTCCAAACCTAGGTATGTGATCAGCTAAAAATGGGTCGAATTTTGCAATAAGCTCCAATTAGTCCAAGCAGCGCCCACAAGATTTTGACCGTTATCGAACATAGGGATAATTTATGGAAAATGTGGAAGTAGACAGTATTAACTACAGTCATGCCAGGATTTGCTTATAGGCCTGTAAGAGGTTTTGTGTTATCTATACGGTCTACTTCCATATTTTCCTTAAATTATCCGTATGTTCGATGATGGTCAATATCTTGAGGTCGCCGCATAGACTAAATGTCAAAAATTCCATTTGACGGAGAATCAACTGCGTCAGTATGTCCTCGTGTTGATAGACCCCGAGAACACATTGATTTTATCGTTTCAACTACTGTAAGAAGTGTTTTTCCAATAGAGTTTCCTAGTTCAATGCTTTCATTAGTTGGGAATCAATTCTCTCAGACTGATGCGACCTTCTGATAAGATCAGTAACGTATTCTCGATGTTCAAGATTTCCCTCATGTTCCTAGATTCATTTATTGCTTTGCCAATTACTAAATCTGGAATTTGCTAACTTTGTGGTCCCACCAAAAATTTTATAGACAGCGCAAAATACTCTTCCCGTAGAAGGTGAAAACACCAACCATAAACAATTGACATCTCTCCATTTCCAAGTTTCCTAACAAATACTTAAACTTTTTGAGCAGAACCTATTTTTGTCAGAATATTTTGTTAATGAAATCAAGATATTTTTGCCAAGATTCTGATTTATTCCTGTAGCTGCAAATCTATCCCACAAGGTATCGTCAATGTGCGATCATCTGCATCTGTGGATGTGCCTTCAGTCACCTAAACAACTTGCATCTTTATACACTTGCGTTTATCCATTTTCTTTTTACGTATTCAGTTCTTTGACTCGGAACATCCCTAAAAAGATTGCACCTGAAGCCCGAGCTTCTACGATAATACGCCCCTGGTCAACCATCCCCGGTCTCTATAATTTATGCAAAAGAGTATAAATAAAGATTTGTTATTGTTCTATTTATTGTAAATTATTCACTGACATTTAGTAATAGTTATTAGTGCCACGGAGTACAATTGACCTCCCCTTTAACATTCATATCTTCTTTAAATAACTGTAATCAGCAATAGTAAGAACAAAGTAGCAAAAGAAAAATGTATGTATATCATTATCTTTATTGTATATCAACATTATTTCAAGGTATTTCTAGCCTATAAATAACTAAAAACTTAGTATTTCTATCTTTTGTTTTACTACAACTTGGTCTGCCATTGAACTTTTATAAATAACAGGTTTTTTTTCTTTGTTGTATAACAAATGCACAATATAAGTATTTAATAACTGTTTTTTTTCCGTCTTACTAATAAAGGTATAATCAGTACGGGAGCATTTTGGCTTATAATACAGCTGCAACATTGTTTTGTATCAATGCAAGCCTACATACTACTTCAATTTTACAAGTTTATGTATATATATTATAATACTTATTTAATACAGTTTTCGGCATCTTCAAAAAAAATTTAAATACAATGAGAAGAGAAATAAAATACTTTAAAGCACTTCTAAAAACAATGCCTATTATGTATTCTTTTTATTTAATACTAAATATGGAAATGTGTGTCTAGTTTGTAAATATATTATTATATCATTTTCCTTTAAATAAAATCATTGTTTAAAGATATGTATGTACGACACAAATACTGATTTCATTTGGTCACAACACTGCTGTTGATTTTAAAATAAACTAATTTTTAGCCTTTAAATATTGTCTATTTAATTTGTGAAGTCCAGGATTACAGATTCTTAACTATGTTTAAATAATAATTATAAATATATAATATTTGATTTTTATTATACTTTTCATACATTTTTATATTACGGGAATGAATTAAATATTAATTGTATATTTGCATTAACTTCTTATATATTAAGATTTTAAATTTCATAACAAAAATGTAGATAAAAAAGACCCTACAATCCTGGACATCTAACGTATCAAGCAGACTCCATTGTGCATTCTTAAAATTATATAAAACTTTTTGATCAATTGGCACAATAAAGTATAATCTTACCAATTAACAAACTCAAAAACTATTTTCAATTATTTTAAAACTTAATAAACTTATCTTGTGCTTGCTTTACAGGAATTCAATAGAAATTACAAAAAGTAAATCACATAAATCACATTTTCATCTATTGGCATGAACAATTTCATCTCATCTAAAATTATCTGAATGTGCTAAAGTTAGAGTTAATGTTTGAAATTAAAAGTTTTGCTTAATATTCAATTTAAAATAAGGCTAACATTATTTGTAAAAATTGTAATAAAAAGAAAGTAATTCATTAATTTATATCAGCACCATTGAGAATACATCTATTAAATATAAAGTTGATTATTGATTTAGTTAATATTCAATCAACCCTCAAAATGAGGCCGACATATACATTTACAAATTACTTATTGCACAAAAAGCAAAGTATTTGTATACAGTAATAATGTATAACTTGCAATCCGGTTAAAATAAATGATTTCAGTATATTGTAACAATCCTTAATGCTTGAATTATTTCACAGGAAACAAAAATAAATGAATTGATGAAAACAGATTTTTATGAAGTGTAAATTATTATCATTCATTTTAGAATGTTTATAAGACTAAAATAATTTGAAAAAGAAACATGTACTTTAATTATTAAAAAAAGATTTAGTCTTCCAAATTCTTCAAATTCCATCTTCTAATAGATTTGTTCTTTGGCTTAATCACATCAACATTAACAACAACAATTTCATCGTAAACATATAGCATTATAATGGCAGCAAGTTTTATTCGTTAAAATTATGTATTGTGTGTTTATACACCTTGTATAGAAGGTTAATTTAAAAAATTAACCTAATTTTATTGTACAAAGAAATATAAAAATATAAATATAACTTAAATCAAATAGCCGCCACAAAATTAAACCTAATAAATATAAATTAAAAAATATCCTTTTCATAATAATTTAAAACCTATTAAAACAAGAAAAATAACTGAAAAATAATTTATGTTCAAAACTAGTAGCAAATATAAAATAATCTGTGTCGCAACAATCATTAAAAATTTAAAGATCCCCTAATAAAATGGCACACGAAGGAATTAAATGCATCATTGTAATTAGTACGAATATGAATCTGTGGAACATTCTCACCAACAACCACAATTTTAAGCAAATTTTGAAATAGATAAACAACCCTATACATATATAATGTATGGGTGTTCATTATGAATACAATGCTAGCTTCTCCTGAAAGGCTCTCACGTTTGTAATGCAGTGGTAATCTCGTCGTGAATAGTGGCCAATTCTTGAACACGTGATGCTAATTGCTGATTCAGTGTTAAAAGAACTTGCCTTTGTGATTCGTGTGTACCTAATGCTGCTTCTAATTCTGACTGTGCAAGTTTTGCCGTTGCTTGAAGTTCTTGATTTTCTCTTTGTAGATTCTATATGGAAATATAATTTATATATCTTATAAAAGAAGTTTAAGTAATTTAAATTACCTGAGCAACATCGGATATCTTGTGCGTTGCAGAGAGTTGTTGGATTTCTTTGTTTTTAGCCTCAAGCTCTGCTTCTAATTGTTCCACACGATGTCGTAGACATTGTATTTCTTTACGTAGTTCATCGGCAATTTCTCCCCCACCTGGAATTTTTAAATTATTGTTTTCACATGCAGCAATTTCACCAAAAATTAATTTTATAATTATTAATAATAGCAAAATTATAAATCTTCTATACTACATAATAATTAAATAATGTGTAACAGTTGCCAGCATGAACAATAATTTTTTATTAAATAACACTGACAACTCTATTACTTCCATGAATGACTTTCACCATTTTATTATTATATTTCATAAAAGTTATTACTCTCTAAAATCATTATTGCCTTTAATATGTAGAAGTTTGTGTGAACTAGATAAACGGTTTATTTGCCATATGGCACTTCATGTTGTTACTTTCAGGAACACATACTTATTTAAAAGAGTCTTTGATTGTTATATAATACAGAAGCAATAAAGTTACGGCATTATAAACAATCATGATTGATTATTGTAACACGTGGATTTAAATTGAAAAAATATTTAAAATCTATTTCTTCCAATATTGATTGAATGTTAATGAAGAATTTTAAAGGTTCTTAAAAAACATTAAACTGGTTTCTTATTCATAAAGTATATTAGCCAACTACTATTAGCATAGCTAGCGTACTAATCATGAACTTTTGTTTTTGGGTTGTCAGAAGTACATTTTTAAAAAACCAAGCCTAAGATGAAGAAAATTAATTTCTCGGATTAAAAACAAGATAGATAATGGTACATTCCTGCGCTAGTAGTAAAAAGATTAATATACAGGGTGTCTAAAAACAAACAAGCAATAATGCAGAGGGTCAGAGATAGAATCTAAAGGGGATGAAAAAAACTCTCAATTTGTAAACAATTTGTAAAAAATTGTTTATGTGATATCGTGATATGTATTAGCCTGTCAAGTTGACAGGAAATTCCAAGAACATCGAATTAAGAAGAGGAATATTGGACAAGCTTAAGTCTTTGTAAACGATGATATATCAACGTAAGTATTCTTGTTATCATAAACAGATTATTTTTATTACCAAGAGTTTATTCGATGGTGTTCTCTGTTTTAGACAAAATGAGTTAATGGTAAAAATGGATCGCACCTAATTTAAAAACCGCCTTTTAATTTAAAATTAATTTACCTTATTTCCGGTTTCCCTAAACCTTTGTACTGTTCGTAAAATTGTATGCATAAAGGCTGTCTAGAATTGGGATAACGTTTGACTTACAAGTGTCCTGTATGTATAATCTTATAGTTACATTCTCCATACATGAAGATCATATCGGAATATTCTGCCAATGTAAACATATTCTTTAATTAATATAGTCTGAGCACAACCACCTACACTGGAATTATTAACAAGATTGTTAATAATTCCAAACACATAAGGGTAAAATAATTAGCTGCAAAGCTGATTATTCTGCAGAAATGTGTTAACATAAAAATCCTTAATAAATTGGATTAGATATATCATGCTTTCTAGTTTTCTGTCAAAGTTTAAAAAATTATAGAAACTCTTCATTACTTAAAATAAGGAAAAGTTTTGAAATGATTTAATTATCACATAACTTAATTTATAGCTGGACCTTTCAATCAGTTTTTGCATATTTATTATATGGGTGAATATCTGCTATTTGTGTATTGACTACCCATTTTTGTGACCAACAAAAAATTTAAAATTAAGTTTGTGTGTTTTATTATCTAAAAAGTAATTCCTATTTCCACACTAATTTAAAGTGGGCCAGTAATTATTACGCATTTAGGGAGTTTCATGGTGACCAGGGGAAAATTGCAACCCTGGGAGGTTGCACAAGAACTAGGGTAGTGACAATTTGATCAGAGGGGTGACGCTAAATCAAACCAAAATAGTCAAGGTGCCTAATAATGTAACCAAAATAAAACTACCTACAGTATTACAATAGAGCTTATTTCGTAATAACAACTTAAAAAGAACTAGGGGAGAGACACCAGGCAAGTGACAGGTTCACATAGAACTTACCTAAAAGAACCAGGGGAGTGACGGATTCACATAGAACTTAAAATAATACCCAAATGCAAAATAGGATAATCTTCATGTTGTATAATTTTAATGATTTCTTTCATGTGTCTTTAGTAATCCACTAAATCTATTAGATTTATACGTACCAGAAGAAAGACAGCGTTCACTGGCATACCAGCACTTGAGCACCAAACACGTCATCAAGTGTCGCTAATGCTACGTAAAAGAACACAATCGGTTAACTGTAATCAACTACCTTGACTGGAACGCTCGACGTCATTAGGGTTAGCGTATTTTCAGATGTATATAAGAACAGGATTTTATGAAATATAAAAAGCAGGGTAGGAGACACAATTTATGGACAATGAAGAAAATTTCAATAATTTAACTTTGTATTAATCTTTACTATTTCTTATCTTATAGTGATAATAATACCATTTTCTGGTTTAATAATACCAACGATTGAATATTGGAAAGTGAGTAGTTAACAAATAAATTAAACTTTTATACATAAATCGGGTAAAAAGACATGCCAGGGTAGAGACATTTTCAGCATTCAAATATTTTTGCTAGAAAATTGTAAATACTTTTTCTCTTAAATTCCAACGTACCTAATAGTGCCAAAATTATTGCTAACTTACAAATATTTTATATGTATAATATAAATTACGTATAATATAAAAGTTCATTAGATATTTGCGGAGACACACTAAAATAGAATAGCAGATATTCACCCATATAAATAATTAATCTAAAACAAATGAAAAATAAATATCTCTTATAAATTACAAATTTGTTAGTCTGCTCAGTCTTCAGACATTTAACCCTTCACATATCATCCCGTTAATTGTTAAAAATATCAGATACTGGAGATCAAATATGAGGGTAGTACATTATTGTGCTAACACAGTTGGCTATGATTAAATGAAAAACTGTTTGTTGTAAAATTGTAATTTATTGATGTTAATAAGCAAAAAGTTGCACATAAAAGATATTAATTTGATTTGATTGTGGTGTTTGTGATTTTCTTAAAATGGATACAATTGAAATAAAAGCTGCGATAAAGTATCTCTGCAAAAGCAAAGCTTGCCTCTGCAAGAAGTTTATAAGAATATTGAAGAGATATACTGTGAATATACCTCTGCCATTCTGTAGAGTGGTCCTCTATAGAAGTATAGAGAGTGGGTCACTGAGAGTACTAAATCAATATTTCCTTTAATCAACTAGGTCTTATAACAGTCTGCACATTGGGTACTAAAAATATTAATGGCCGATTAGAAAACTACACTTTGGGACAAGTCACCGCTGAAGCTAAATTAGTTATAATTAACAGAGATCAAGCAAAATTGTTGGAAAGATTTATGACAGTAGATGGAACCCGGAATCATCATTTTGTTTCAGAGTAAAAATGCCAAAAGTATGAATGGCAGCATAAGGGCTCACATGTTGCCTCTCAAAAATCTCGGGTCAATCCCTCAGCTGGCAAGATCACAGAAACAGTTTTTTGGGATTATGAAAGGGTACTTTTCGTTAATTCCTTATCACATGGACACCTAAATTTAAAAAACATCTTTGAGGAACCTATTTTTGAATGACAACGAATAAATGAGAGGCTTGCAGAACAAAAAACAGATTTTTTTTCAAAGGTATTCAAGCACTTCAGCACCGCACCAATACACACAATGAATAACTTTTGGAACTACGTTGAAAATAAAATTATTTCAAACTTCTCAATTATTTGCTTTGACAATATTAGGGACAGCAGTTAGTAAAACGCTCCCCAAATGCACAAAAGAATATTAATCTTACCTTTACTATTCTCCAAATCAGCTTGATATTTAGCCTTCATTCGCATATTCTCTTCCTTGTAACTGTGAAGTTGACGTTTCCATTCATCCACATTAGCAGTGCTTTCTTGTAGTGCACTTGTTAGCCGTGCATTATTGCTCTTCAAAGTTGCCAATTCAATCTCCCATTTCTTTGCATTTGCCGAACTGGAAAAACAAGAAAAAACCAAACATGTTAGTAATTAGAATCAACATGAACATTAATATGCATGTTATTTTAATTGAATTCATTTAATATTAATTTGTTGCTTTCGTTTTTTTAACAGGAGAATTCTTAAATTAACACTTCCCATTAGTACAGGATCCGTTATTGATGTCGTTGAGCACCGATCGAGTAACCGAATAAAATGTATTTTTTTATGAAATAAAATATGTTAACAAAAGTAACGTAGATGAGTTGCCTAAATAAATTTGTTCAAGGATATTTTTAATTAAAAATTCAATATTTAATTTTTTTAATACTTTCACCGATCTTGTAACCAAAAAAAACCAAAATGCAAACCCTATAGAAGACGCAAACATAGGGTTGCTTACCTTTTTCTGTTCAAGGCTATACAGTTGCCAAGTTTAAATAAGTAAATTGAAAGTGATACCTTCACCGATCGAGTAACCAAATAAATTATATGTCAAAATAAAGCTTATTTCTTTGCAAAACGATAGTATAAGGTTGCTTGCAAAAAACCATTCAAGAGTCAGGGTTGCAAGGGTTTAAAATTTTTAAATCGAAGCGTGCGAGAAAGAGATAGATCTATTCTATTCAGTGCGATAGAGGGGGACGCAGAATGACAGCTGCTCACACTACGTCCGTCGTTTGAAATTGTGCGAGAGAGAGGGTCTATGCGTACTGTATCGATATTGTATAAAAAAATAAACTTTAATATAACACAATACCCTTATGAAATATTTTTTGTTCATTTAAATTTTTAATTTTAATATTAATTTATTAAAAAAAATTTTCTTTCATTACATATTTTGCAATTTCATATTAATTAATTTAAAAAAAAATATCGGACATTTGCAAAAAAATTGTATGCGTCAAATTTTTGAAACAATGATGACATATTTATTTTATTTATATTTAGTTCCTTCTTAAAAGAGATAAAAATTTCAAGATAAGTATATATCACTAACATGCTATAAATGTTTAAAATAAATATTTACATTTTGATATTATATACAGAACGGTTTTTTTTTGCCAATACCTCTGTCACAAAAATTTGCATTTTTCTAATTTGTCATGCAAAATCAATATGCTCAATATGATAAAAATAAAAAACACTATGACATAATTTTATTTTTGAATGAAATTATTATTTTTAAAAGTTTTAAATATTATTTAAAAATATGTAAATAAAAACGTAATTATAAAGATATAAGAATAGTCATATTATTAACAAATGTTAAAAAAAAAGATATGATTAACAAAATGTTTTTCAACAATACTGAATTATTACTTCGGGATACAAGTCGATTTTCTTCAAAAAAAAAGTCTCAGAAATATTTTGGAGTATATTGTCAGTTGCTCCAACACAACGCTTGCCATTTACTAACCACTCAACCGCACAGAGCAAACGCACTCTCTGTCATACGTCATAAGATGCGGGCCCAGTTGCTATGCCTCGTCCTTTTCTATTGCATTGGACAGTACGCATAGACCCTCTCTCTCGCACAATTTCAAACGAAGGACGTAGTGTGAGCAGCTGTCATTTTGCTTCCCCCTCTATCACACTGAATAAAATGGGTCTATCTCCCTCTCGCACGCTTCGATTTAAAAATTTGAAACCCTTGCAACCCTGACTCTTGTCATATAATAGGCACATGGAACGTTAGAAGTACTTACGCAGAAGGAAAGATAAAACAATTACTAAGAGAATTAAAAAGATATGAGATAGACATAATAGCAATACAAGAGACAAAACAAAAAGAAAATTGGATCAACGATATAGGGGAATACACATTTTTTAATAGCGGGGATGAAAACAGAATACTAGGAACAGGCTTTATAACAAATGCAAGAATTAAAACCAAGATAATCAACTTCAAACCCATAAATGAAAGAATGTGCTACCCGAGGATGAGAGGAAAATACAGGAAAATTAGCCTACTAAATATACACGCACCAACCGAGGAAAAAGAAGAAGAGGAAAAAGACAAATTTTATGAAACCCTAGATCTGGAATATGAAAAAATACCCAAACACGACATCAAAATAGTATTAGGGGATACAAACGCAAAAATAGGAAGAGAAAAGATATATACACCAACAATAGGAAACCAAAGCCTACATAAAACCACAAACGATAACGATGAAAGAATCATTGGATTTGCAATTGAAAAAAACATGAGAATCAGAACCACACAATTCCAACACAAAGACATTCACAAAGGTACCTGGACATCACCAAATGGGAAAACAATAAATCAGATCGATCACGTACTAATAGAGGAGCAACACGTTAACACTATTACAGACATACGATCGTATAGAGCAGACAAAGATTCGGACCACTTCTTGGTAAAAATAAAAACACAAGAAAACCGCACACAACAGCAAGCAACACAAAGACATAAACGTAAGAGACTGAACTACGCTAAACTAAAAACTGAAACAATACAAACGGAATACATAAGAGAGATAAACTCGAGACTACAAGACCTGGAAAAAGAGGACATAAATAAATACTGGGAAACACTAAACGACGCGGCAGAAAAGACTTTAGAAGAAAACATAAAAGCAAAAGAAACAGAATGGATGGACCAAGAGTGCTGGGAAGCAGTGGAAAACAAAAAAAAGGCCATGCAAAAAATGATACAAACTAACACAGAACAAGCGAAAATAGACTACACAGATGGAAACACAAAAGGAACATTGCAAAACAGAAATGCAGAAATAAAAAAAGACAATTCCTGACAAGACAAATAGAGGAAATAGAAGAAAACTACAAAAAACAAAGCTAGCAAAACTTTCTACTCTAACGTAAACAAATTCAAAAAGGGAGTAGCACGCACGACAAAATTTTATAGGGATAAAAAAGGAAACCTGATAAGTGACACAAAGAAAATATTAGAGAGATGGAAAGAACACTTTACAAAAGAACTAAATACTAATATGGAAGAGTATGAAGAAACAGAAGAGGAACCAGAAGTGCAAGAAGAACAAGAGGAAAATGACCCACCTACGAGCGAAGAAATAACAAGAGTAATACAGAAATTAAACAACAACAAAGCAGCAGGTGAAGACGGGATACCAGCAGAATTAATAAAATTTGGAGGAGAACTGTTAACCAACAACATATGTAACCTAATAAAAGAAATATGGCGAAAAGAAAAAATTCCGGAGGGATGGTCTGAAGCTATAATCACGCCAATACACAAAAAAGGGGACAAAACAGAATGTCGGAACTACAGAGCTATCGCATTATTGGACGTTACGTATAAAATCCTAGCAAGTCTATTAAAAGAAAGACTGGAGAAATACACTGAAAAACAACTAGGAGAATATCAAGGCGGCTTCAGAAAAGCGAGATACACCATAGATCAAATATACACATTGAAACAGACACAATCAAGTAGCTACGAATATAATACAGATATCCATGCACTTTTCATAGATTTCAGACAAGCCTACGACACAGTAATAAGAAAACAGTTATACAAAATAATGAAAGAATTCAAAATGCCCAATAAACTAATACGACTGACCCAAATAACGCTACAAAACACGAACAGCAAGGTTAAAATACAAAGAAATTTTTCAGACAGTTTCGAAACAAACAAAGGACTGCGACAAGGAGATCCCCCTCTCTTCACTATTGTTCAACCTGATACTAGAAAAAATAATAAGAACTAGCAAATTAAATAGACAAGGAACCATCATAAATAAAAATCACCAGTGCATTGCTTACGCAGATGACCTCACCATATTAACAAGAACAAAAAGCGCATTAAAAACTCAATTTATTAACCTGGAAAAAGCAGCCAAGACAATAGGACTAACCATAAACGAAGATAAAACAAAATACATGCACATGAACAAAGAAATAAACGAGGAAAGAAACCTAAAAATAAAATGTCAGGATAATAGAGAATACATATTTGAAAAAGTACAAAAATTCAAGTTCTTAGGGGCGACAATAACAGCAGATAATAACAACACAAAAGAAATAATAACACGAATAACAAACGGAAGTAAATGTGTGAGTGCTCTAAGCAAAGTGTTAAAATCTAGTGTAGTGTCAAAAGCAACAAAAATGCGAATATACAAAACAATAATCAGGCCAACAGTAGTGTACGGGAGTGAAGTGTGGACTTAACAAACAAACAAAAGTGACCAAGATATACTGGCAAGATGGGAAAGGAAGATCATCAGAAGAATATTAGGAGGGAAAAAAGAAGAAGGGATCTGGAGAAGAACAAACCGGGAGGTATTGGAAGACCTTCAAGGAACAGATATTATAGGAATAGTGAAAGCACAGAGGTTAAGATGGTTGGGACACCTAAGACGTATGACAGAGGAGAGAATACCAAGAAAGCTCATAAACCCACTAATCGACGGCACAAGAAGGAAGGGACGACCAAAAACCAGATGGTTCGATCAGGTGCGACAAGACTTAGAAACACTACAAGTGACAAATTGGCAGGAACAAGCAACTGACCGAAAACAATGGAAGAAAATAACACAACGAGCCACAGGCCTTAACGGCCTATAGCGCTTATATATATATATAACCCTGACTCTTGAACGGTTTTTTGCAAGCAACCTTATACTATCGTTTTTAAAAAAAAATAAGCTTTATTTTGACATATAATTTATTTGGTTACTCGATCGGTGAAGGTATCACTTTCAATTTACTTATTTAAACTTGGCAACTGTATAGCCTTGAACAGAAAAAGGTAAGCAACCCTATGTTTGCGTCTTCTATAGGGTTTGCATTTTGGTTTTTTTTGGTTACAAGATCGGTGAAAGTATTTAAAAAAATTAAATATTGAATTTTTAATTAAAAATATCCTTGAACAAATTTATTTAGGCAACCCATCTACGTTACTTTTGTTAACATATTTTATTTCATAAAAAAATACATTTTATTCGGTTACTCGATCGGTGCTCAACGACATCAATAACGGATCTTAGACTACATATACTGTTTAATTTTTTACTTGCGCAAAATTAGTGCATCAATTTTTTTGTTAAGACTTTCAACACACATTTAGCAAACAAAAAGCGTAACAAAAATTCATTACGTAACTACAAAAGCAGGATGGTTCTTTCCTTTATTCAATGTTTGCATAAATTTTCTACAATTAAGAAATTACATGTTGATTAATTAATGCAATTTTACAATTGATTCAGATGTCTATATAATATCCTATACAAAATTGATACATAAAAATCAAATAAAAATAAATGCAAACATCCTGAATACAACATTCAGAATGGATTAATTCAATTATGACACAGAAATCTGCTTTTGTGTTCTATAAATTATAATACCAGAAGTGCACAATGTTGTAAAACCTAATTAATTTATTTATAACAATTTTGATGTAATTAAATGCAAATGCAATTTATAATAAAATTAAATTCCAACGTTTTGCATTTCTTATTAATAAAAATTATTAAACAGGTGCTAACATGTGATTACATAATAATGATGTTCACCGAAGCATTTCCACTTGCCCCAATTTTTCTAGAGCATAAATAAATATATCACAAAACTCCAAGTACACCTTTCTCTTTTTTCTTCAATATACTTTAAACATTTAATCGTCCTATAACTAGATTTCATAATAAATTAAATAACAAAAGAACTGGAATGAATACAAAGGTATGAACCAACATATCAAATGCAGCTATTGTTAATTAACATGTTATTCTGGACCAGTTTTTTCTTTTTATCGTGAGATAATTCCTATGCATCTTAAAGTCACATTCCACATCATTAATTATTAAAATGTGTGTGTATGAGAATAAGTAAAACTAAGTTAATGCAGTTATTATTGTTTTTAACTAAAACTGTTGCTACATAACATCTGAATGTTTCACACTTCAAAAATAATTACTCCACTGAATAAGATTTCATGGGACTAGAATTATTAACCTTGCTAGGTTAAGGTTGCATTATTTATTTATATAACATATATGTATGTCTACTAAACGTATCTAGACATATGATAGATTAGGTATTTTTTGTAATAATGCCAAATAAAAAAAAACAGATAAACAAATAAAAGTAAGAAAGATACAACAATTATAACACCACCAAAAGTTAGATTTACATAAAGTGACTTTTAATCTTTCTTAAAAAATCACATTAAATAACAGTTATTGAGATTATTAGTTATTAGAATGTTATTGGAAACGTGGCAATTATTGAGTAAGTGATAACTACCAAATTTCTTTTTAATCAATAAACTGTGTGCTACTACTTACAATGCAGTAAAATTACCTCTTTTTACAATATTAATTTTTTTTAAATTCTTGTGTTTTTCGGAACTGATTCAGAACATTTAGGTTTTTGAGCACCTTAGCTGTTTCTACGCAGGCATTTGAACCTGGATATTCTTGGAATTCTCAGCAACTAGCTTATCATTCAGGGGATCAACAACTGCTATCACCGAGTGCAATTAGCAAAAATGTCTGCTTAGTTAAACACTGAGTGTCTCCAATTTGTTAAGTAGTTTAAGCGTTAATGCGACCACGTGCACGCCGACCAATAGCATCGCTTATAGTTTGTTTAGTGCTAACTTCAGTGTATTTTAGTCTTGTGACAGGTCTCGGCGAACGGAGTTTAGTAGGTATTTTATAAAAACGTAAGATATTAGGATTTTGCCTAGGAAACTACAACAGTTGTTCAAACTGTGCTCCATTCACAATTATAACCACCAATAGCATTTGTTGCCATTTTTGGTGCGATAGGCCTTATCTCTATTCGAATCCCTTGGCCTATTTTAGGGTTCCAAAATATGAACTGAGCTCGGTGTTATTTAGAATTAAGTCACGCATGTCAAATTTTCCTAGTGACATTTTATATTTTGAAACTATTTATTAGGATGTTGGTAATCATGAAAATTGGTTTAATAAATTAAACTGTCGATATGACAATTATATAAATCTGAAATTCAGTACAATTAATACTTTACTAAAAGCTGTCTTAAATTATTAAATATAAAATGGATATAACTAAGTAGTTTTAAAAATAACAGTAAATAAATGATAATGTATAGTACATTAAAAAAATTTACATGCATAAAAATAAACATGACAGCATAACCTAAAATTTATAACTAACAACTGCTGAATATTGTCACTAAAGTAAAAAGAGACAAAAAAGTATCTCTGTTTCAGACAGCTTAGTTTTGGCGTAGAAAGAGGTAAATTTTGACATCCATGTCCTAACTCTAAAATAACACAGTTAAAGTTTTCATTTAGGAACTCTAGCCTATTTATGTAAATTCTATCTTTAAGGTAGCCCTGAAGAAAAAAGTCTAGTAGAGTTAAATTATATCCTGTTGCCTTCCTCTATCTCCATATACCAATATCATTAAAATTTCAATACGATGTTATTCAGTTAAATGTGCTTAGAGTTAGCCTGAGTTAGCTTAAATAAATGTAATTTATGTTTTCTCAAAATGTACTCAAGTAGTGACTAATGTAATCAAGTAATAAGAGAAAAAAATCTCTATGTAATGAGTATAAAATAGGGGTATCTTGCCATTTAAAAAGATTGACATGTTATGCGTTGCTATTTTGTTTTATAATAAAATTAGACTTAAATATTACCTTATAATGGGAAATATTAAACCTCATAATTGTAACAGATGGGATTAGATTGGAACAGTGCAGAACAATTGGCAAGGGACAGAAAACTATGGAAAAAGAAAATAGAAGAATTGAAGTAGAAAGACAATCTTCAACACCAACATCTGTCAGTAGAAGAGGAAATGCTTATGTATGTCTTTAGCGCCACAGTGTAATTGTTACATTTTTACAATGAATGTTTACACAACAGAAGAAAAAGTTCAAATAATTACATGAAGCTTGGCAGATAACAGTCCAAAGAGAACTGAGCTTTTCAGCGTTTCCACTAATTCCACCAGTACCCTCTTTCCAGTTGCTTTAGGTCTCCATAAGTCATACATCGGGTAAGGCCACTTAAAAAACTTTGCCACTTTGAAACACACACTAGTACATGTTCATGCAAAATAACTCGTGCACGAGCGAACAACGAACAATTACGAAATGCTGGGTGATTAATTTTACTTAACGGGATATCTGCAGCCACTAATGCACTACATAGTTTTTTATTAAATTCTATCGATTTGCTGGACTCACCGCGCGAATTATTAAGGTACCCCGGTAACAATGTTTGTTTTTTTGATTTCAGGGCAACACACTTTTGATGTCGAACCGTGTTCAGATGTTGTGTAATTTGAAAGCGTTTCGTTGCAGTCACCTTATCGTCGCACACTGTACAATACAACACCTTATCGTCAGTTGTAAGAACACTGAATTCCTTAACATAACTTCGAAGTGTAACAGACACAGACCGTTTTTCTTTACCCATCTTTACACTCTAAAATTTCAAACTGAAATGCAGTTTGCAATTTCTGAACTGTCTTAATTGAAAGATTACAAGATTAGTAAACAAAAGTACAGGCAAATTTTTCTATGAACAGGAAGTTGTCAAAGGGTCTTTGGAATTTCCTAATACCTATTTATCACAATACCGCAAGATGTAAGTATTTAAATTCTAGTTGAAACTTTTTCTTTCTTAGAAAATATTAACAAGTACACAGATGGTTAAGGCAGTAAAATATTTTAAAGCCTAGTATTTAGCAATAAGCTTAAATTATGGGTTTCCCCTAGACTCAACTAAGCCGCCCTTGGTTGGTTGTCTAAAATGCTAAAATTATTTAAAAATATTAGAAATTTCATAATTAAAGCATGTAAAACGCTCATAAAGTGGTAAAATATGCACACTCGTTCAAAAATGCTAAAATATGCATGCATTTATAAAAAACACCTAAATATGCATTTATATGCACTTTCAAATTGACATATGTGATTCATATGTGGCTTAAACATGTAGAAATATAACTCTGCATATGTTTGCTATAAGCAGAAAAAACATGCAAATGCATAGAAATCCTATACCTAATCATAACGACCAAATACTTAAAGAATAGTATATTATTTTATGCGGAGGAAAAGTCACTTCTCCTCCAAATGAAATATGCTATTTTTTCTTCAAACGCTTTAAAATATGTATTATAAAGCTGCCATGTTTTTGTGTTTTTGATACTCAGCTCTGGGTTTGATTTATGCATAAAATACTAGAAATGTAGTAGGCGATTAATAAATGCGAGTAGTTTCGATTGTTATACAAAAAAACGTTTTGACAGATATAAATTCAACACTTTTCCCTCCATGGAGGGAAAAGGAAAAGTAAAACTGTCGCCGGCGGAGAAGTTGCATTTTTCCGCAGCCACCTCAGTCAAAATATGACCTAATTATTTTAAGTTTGAAGAAAAAATAATTTTCATTAACTTTTCTATTATCAAATTTTATAACTGATCGTTTTATTTATTTTATACTATATCGCGGCAAACTATATTTTTTGCACTCCGTAGACTAAAAGTGCCATTTTAATCTTCCGTTTGAAAGACTAAAGTGTCACTTTTAGTCCCGGAGGGATTAGAATTACTTTTAATCCCGGAGGGATTAAAAGTAAAACAAATGTTAATTTAACGTCGAAGTTGGCCGCGAAACAGTCATTGGGAACATACCACAAAACATGCTAACCTTACTTTTGTAATGTCCAAGCGTTATTAATATGTCACACATTTACACAAAATTACAATAGTAAGGTTAGGTGTGTTTGCGGCATGTTCACAATTAACGTTTCTGGAGGGATTAAAAGTAAACAAACAAATTAATGTTACTATGCCAACTAGTTTATTCAAAATACTAGTTTAACCAAATTCAAAATACAATATGAGCTAATTATTGTGATTTATATGTACAATGACATAGACATAAGCACAATTAACAAAACTAAATAGTCAATCTTTAGGTTTATGAAATAATGTGGAAGCTGTTAGATTATCAACCTTCACTTCTTCGAGTACAATCGGGATGTCAGGTTGTTCGTAGATGTATGGATAGAGGAATTTGTACCAGATCAAATTTTATTTTAATATTGAATCGTCTGGCAATACTATACTTAGCATTTCCAATCGGTTTTGTAATTGTAATTGCATTTATTTAACAACTATACAATTAGATTGTACATTTTTAACTCTTTTTTTATATAATATAACTTTAACTCAATGTATTAGGCAAAACGGAGTGCAAAAAATAGCGTATATACCACGGAACTAAAGTGCCTTTTAATCCCTCAGGTGATTCGTGACAAACTGACCTTCGGGATTAAAAGAGGCACTTTAGTCCCTTGGTATATAATGTACTATTATTTCAATATGTCCCCAACAGCCACGAACCCTTTCGTAATTGTTCACCGTTCATTGTTCAGATGTAAAACTGCTAAAATGTTAAAATTGCAAAAATAAACGCAATGAATTTTACAAATTGCGTTCGATTGCTAATGACTTAAGCTATATATATATATATATATGCACATTTGCAATAGTATGCAAAGCTTCAAACAGCTTTTGCAAACTTCCAAAGTTTTAGACGCAGTAGATTTATAAAACCTCGTTAAACAAAAATTTTTGCATACCTGGCATACGGGTTTTACGTGCTTATTGTAAATAATTTAAACTATACTTAACATAAGTTTCATCAATATTGGTGTACTATTTAAATTTTTATGGCAACTTAAAAAACACGCGATTTTGGCAGTTTCTTCGATTTTGCAAGTTAATTATTTCAGTTATAACAATCGAACCGGTGCCATTTTGTAGCTATTTTTATTATAAACAAATCATATACTGAACATTTTGTCATAGGTAATCATCCTGATGAGCTACGGAATAAAAACTCCTCGAAAACAGTTGATGGCGTCTTAAATTGTTAATAACTTTTCTGCTGTCACTACGATTTAGTACGCAACTACATATATTATTCTACACACTATTCTGAATAGGTTTGTGCAATAAAATAGCTGTTAACACGAAAATACACTCTTCACATCTCTATTGACTGGACTATACTTCTCTTATGCAACCAAGCAAAGTTGGGGTATAATAAATAAATGCTACAACACAACCAAACTACTTGCGGGTTACAAAGTACCTGAGACTCTAACCTACCCATACTTTTTAATACGTCGCGTATTTAGTCGCGTAATACGAGTAATAGTATAGTCGGCATTTGAAGGGTGTTTACTCTAGTTTTCAAGTGGCAATTAATTTAAAAAGTATGGGTAGGTTAGAGTCCCAGCTACTTTGTAACCCGCAAGTAGTTTGGTTGTGTTGTAGCATTTATTTATTATACCCCAACTTTGCTTGGTTGCATAAGAGGAGTAATAGTATCGACGGTTTCATTAAGGTGTTTACCCTAATTTCTGCATGGTAATTAATTTGAATAATGTATGGTACTGTGGCAATTAGTTAGCAAATAAATAGCAAAAAAGATATAACGTAGTGTCCGCCACTTGTTTAAAAAAATACTTTATGGTTGTGCTAGCTTGATATCAAGCTGGCACAAGCATGGTATTTTTTTAAAACAAGTGGTAATAGTATCGGTATTGTGGCTATTAGGTAGCAAATTAATAGCAAAAAAATATAATGTAGTTTGCGTCACTTTCGTATAGAAATACCGTATGGCTGTGCTAGCTTGATATCAAGCTGGCACAACCACGTTTTTTTTTTAAATAAGTGGCAATAAAATCGGTATTGTGGCAATTAATTAGCAAATAAATAGCAATAAATTATAAAGTAGGTTTGATTTGGTTGTGCTGATTTGGTTGTTCCAGCTTTATCCAGCTTTCCCAAGAGGCATTTCCAATTTGAACATCAGCTTGACTCAAGTGAACAGATATGCAATAATGCATCTTGTAATAAAATTGCAAATAGTATATATAGAGGTTGTAAAAAATATACAAAATAACTCTTTCAGCCAAAAAATTCAAAAAAACTCCACTTGTATCTTTGTTTATAAAAAGAAAAACCTCTGCAAAAACGGGAATTTGAATATAAAGCATTTCAGATTTTCAACTTAAATCATGGAGACAAAAAAAATTGATATCTTTGTAACACAGCAGTCACATGTTACAATGGAACTACGTAAATGAAATAACGCAAATAGGTTATCCTATAAGTGGTCTCCAAGGTCTTTAGATTTATCACTTAATGATTATCTCTTGTGGGGTTTACAGCTTACAACAAGATAAATTTAGAATCTGTAAAATACTATAACTCTTGAAGTATTAATGAATGTACATCGTAACCTTTACCATTTATAGGTTAGTAACTCTCGAGAAACTCTAATAAAAGAAAACGTGATAAAAAGATTACTAAACCTGATTGGGGCTACAAGACTTTTTGCCTAACAAGTAGTGACATGATGAGCTAACACAATAAGTCTGTAGGTTGCAGTATCAGGGACACCCAATCTTCTTTCATCTGTCACCATTCAATAAATTAATCAATTAAGCAATATCCAAACAAGGAATATCCAATTCCATATGGCAACAGCGCATGCTCTGATGTCATAATTTAGTAATGACGTGCACATACAGTTGCACTAAATAACGTATAATAGTAACCATTCTGTTGTGATTCTGCAGCACGTTTATTCTTTTCATTACTATAATAATTTCTGGGTAGCAAGATACTTTGCAGTGACCTCTCTGAAATTTATCTAGCTACATTTCAGTTATGTTTAGACTATGTAGTGGGAACGTGGCGGCGTAGTAATTGCTACTTTCGTGGCAATTACACTTTGAAATATCATGTTGCGTGGTTGCGTTCTCTTTTTCTTGCAACTAAAAAAATATTCTATCATTTCCTATACTAATGCTGCGATCATGCCACAAAACGGATTACTATTTTATTTGTAATACGTACTTAATAATACAAAGAGAGATGAAATGTTTCATTATTTTGTCATTCCAGTATATACCAAAATTATAAACCATCACAACTCTTCCATTAAATGTGATGATGATAGATCGAAAAATAATAATGAGCCTTCTTTAAATATATTTTTTAATACAAAATGTCTTTAATAAAATGAGAAAACTACTTATAAGTTGATACACATGATAGAAATCATTTTTATATGATTCCTAAAGCATAATTTGTTATTTCTATTGAAGGATATAGTAAAACATCTATTATTTTCAGAGTAGTTTACGAAAAATCACTTTAAAGTAGTATATTAACTATAAAGTGCGTGTCTAAAGTTTGTGTCAATTAACTAATAGTAATGGGAACTAAATAAATTCTACTTCAAGGTTGGCGTTACCACAAAGTATAAAATAAGTTAAAAAGAATTCGGGAACTTTCAAGTAACTCTTACTATAAAATAACGTCAACATTTTTGTAACCAATTTCCAGTTCCTAATGTCACTGAGAAGTTCCCATTGGAACTTTAAGAACGTTTAACTTTAACCTCACATTTAACCATGAATATTATATTTTTTATTTCATTTCGTATTTCAAACAATTCTTTATATACCATAATTAGTAATATAAAGTATATCTTGATCTCCGTTGTCAATGACACCTTTTTTCTTCTTTTTTCTGCTTTTTATCTCCTTAGTTACGCGTATGATGACACAGACAAGGCAACTTGCTTCTTTATAAAATAAATTCTGATGGATTTTAAAAGGGAACAAATTAGGATTGAAATACGAAATAAAATAAAACAACTTATGCAATACGGAGATCAAGCTTCTTTAAATCCTCGAAGATGTTATAACGCCTCGGCTGGCACCTCGGCGTTATACATCTTCTTGGATTTAAAGTATCGCTTGATCTCCTAATTACAAAATATATATTATTTCATTTCGTATTTCAAACAATTGTTTATATACTACAATTAGTAAAATAAAGTATAACTTGATCTCCGTTGTCAATGACACCGAAGTTCAAGAAGTTCTTGATCTCCGTTGTTGTTGGCAACGTAAAAATCATTTGATGTTGCATAACAGCCACACGTGACATGCTGCTTTTTATCTCCTTGGTTACGTGTATGATGACACAGACAAGGCAACTTGCTTCATTATACAATAAATTCGAATGAATTTTAAAAGGGAAAAAATTAGGATTGAAATACGAAATAAAATAAAACAACTTATGCAATACGGAGATCAAGCTTCTTTAAATCCTCGTTATAACGCCTCGGCGTTATAATACATCTTCTCGGATTTAAAGTATCGCTTGATCTCCTAATTTACATAATAAATATTTTGTACTGCTACTATATTATTTATAATTAGATATCGCATAGTTTAAGGATGTGGCAACCGAAAAAAAAGAGGGAGGGAGTATACTTCACCCTTGTTCCCCATAAATGGGAACAAAATAATATTTTGTATTAGCTCCAACTACTACCAGTGCATAAAATACAATTAACCTCTAAATTCCAAACTAACCTACCACAGACATTCCTCTATTAGGCAATCCAACTATCAATTAAATGGTGTTTTTGTGACGTCGAAGAAATTATTTGCCCATAACGGCCATTATTATTTGAACTGATTAAGCCAATTTATTAGGTAATCCAATAGTCTGTCAAATGGTGATTTTATGAGGCAGACGGGAATGTTTGACCACAGCAACCATATTGGTTTGGATTGCTTAATAGAAATTACCGTCATTTTGTTGTAATTTTTAATAATAACTGGAACTTTGTAATAATTCTGATGCAAAACAAGTAGTAAAAATCACTTTTTGTTTTATCTCTGACCAATTGTACGTTCTAATATGGCCAACTTCGTTGGATTAGTGGTTTGTATGTTTGCTTCATAATCCAAAGGTTACAGGTTCGATCCCTGGCCAAGCTGGTCATACTTTTGTATGAGAGAAAAATTCCTTCACACACCTTCACAGGTAAAGAAATAAAACCGTAGGCCCCGTGTTGATATTTGGCACGATAAAAATCCCTACTGGTAGTGGAATTCCCCCAGATCCGGATAAGTTCTAGTAGGGGTGGCCAAATGATCATAGTTATCGAGCCTTGTTAGTGTAATGTCTAGCGTGCCGGACTTTCACCCAAGTGGCCCGAGATCGATTCCTGGTGCCGGCAGATCTGTTTTCTGCAGTTTTCCTTAGCTGTGACACAAATGTGGGATTTGCGCTGTTCCATCTGTAAGTCGGCTGCAGCCGCACATAGGGCCTACGTAATAATAATAATCGCCCCCTCCCTCCTGCACAAGCTGATAGCTTCTGGGGCCTGGTTTCCAGGTTATGGGTTGTAGCAATTATTATTATCAATGCCATGACGTTCGAAGGATGCCGCCACTAGATTCCTCGCCCAAAAATAAATAAATATTTTGATATGAGCACATCAATAGATGAGCCTTACATAATTTTGTTAATATCAACTTCCTTATGTCTGATAGTCAGTGAAACACACTGTATAATAGATTCACAATCAAAATAAATGAATAATAAACCAGTTAAACTAACTTTTTGTCCTACACAAGAAATTTTCAAGATGGAATTATTTGCTTGCAAAATGAATTATTAAACAATTAAAAAATTAACTAACTGCAAAGGAATATTTAAGAAAAGAAATTGTGTATGTTAAAACTGAAAGCATATCATACATTTTTATATATCTTTTAGTTATTGCTCATGTTAAATTGTTAAGGAAAGAAAAAGAAATTCTCACTTACCATAAAACTTAAAATGTGCACTGAATTGTTAAGTACATGTCAAAACTTTTTTATTTGCACACCTACATCTTGAGATAAACTCATACAGCATTATAAACAGTGGTATTAGTTCCAAAAATATATTCTAGTTCTGAAATAAAGTACTGGAACATAGTTATAGTTCTAATACAACCCTGCATCTACGAAACCCAAATCTATTCCTGAGAGTGAACAGGCTTTGAACTCATAGCTTGTACTGAAGTGATTATTTTCAGTTAGTCTCCCAACAAAACTATTTTACTGCATGGCCTAATCAAATCAAATTTTATTTATTACAGTAACATATTAAGTAACAAGAAAATAAGAATGCATTAAACTAAATATTTAGAATTTTATTTTTATGATAAATGTTCAATGTTACGAAATTTTGGTAAACATAAAATTAACTAGATTTGAATTTGATAAAAATCTACAACTGCTTTGTGCGGTCTTTAAAGCAAATTACTGTACAATTTTACGTTAATTCTACTATTTAATTCTTTGAATTTTAAGTATGTTAAGTAGAGAAACCTCTTTATTCTTTACAAAACCATTTTTTATTTGCAATAATTTAAATTACAAGGAAATACTAAACAAAAAATGGTAGATGACCTAGCAAAGCTACAAATAAGGTTCCTACACTTGACATTGTGTAACAATAAAAAGTAAAATCTAAAAACAACAAGGAATGCAAATTTTCATATGCGTAGTGTAATTATATTATGATATTATATTGTTCAACAGACTGTAAAAATTACATGTATCAATAAGCAAAAACCGTAAATAGTTTCACTTTTTTATAGTAAATACATACAGTCCAGATAATCTATAATTAATTAAAATAAAAATAATGCAATGAAATAAAACATGGCAGCAGTAACATTAACCGGTTGGTCAGTTATTTATTCCATATGCGTACGCACACAGTCCAACTAAATATAACATATGATTAGCACTTTGCAGGTAACTTGCCTAACTTACAACAGAGAAAGTCAAGGAAGGAAGCTCTATGGAAGATGGTAGTAAAACTTTTGGTGGGTGGAACCTACTATAAAAAGCGATTCGATATTTTGGACAGTATCAGTTTCTTCAGACAGTTCATTCAATAATTACATCTACTACACCAATAAAAATGGCTGGATACTTCAAAGTGAGTTGATTTATATTAAATATTGTGATAAGTGAGGAAAACTTGTGAAAATTTGTGTTAGTGCTAATATAAGTGCTTAGCAGATAATTTGTGATCCAACTTAAAAGTTTCAATGAAGCAAATAAATAATTTAACTGTATTTCTTTACAGGTTATCATTGCTGTTGCCGCTTTGGCAGTTTGTGTTCAAGCTGGACTTATAGGAGGTTACGGAGGAGGACTTGATGGTGGACATGATTTAGGTGGTGGACTTGGTGGCGGTTTAGGAGGTTACGGTGGTGGATATGGAGGTGGATATGGAGGTGGACATGAAAGTGGTGGACATGAAGACTACTACGTAAGTGCAAAAAAAAATAAAAATTACTCACAGAATAATAAATGTACAATACTTAGGCCCACCCAAAATACCAATTCAACTATGCCGTCCATGACCCTCACACAGGAGATGAAAAACAACACATTGAAGAACGTGATGGAGATGAAGTTAAAGGATCTTACAGCTTGAAAGAAGCTGATGGTACTACTCGTGTTGTTGAATACAAAGCTGACAAACACAATGGATTCAATGCTGTCGTTCACAAGATCGGAACTCCACATGGAGGAGCAGGAGGAGCTGGAGGATATGGAGGAGGATATGAAGGTGGTTTTGGAGGTCACTATTAGGCAACGACTGTGTCTTTTAAGTACTATCTTTAATATAGTCAAATTAGAGAAATTATTTTTTTACAGTGCACTAATGATTTTATCTAAAAATTAAAGAAAATGAATATAAAATCTGTAGTGCACTAAAGTGATAAATTTATACAATTGTTATAAGTGCATTAATCTCACATTTTCATAATAATTATATTTTTGTAAAACTCTCATGTACATATCATAAACTCTATTTATCTTTCATTGTTATATGCTCAAACACGATTTCTAAACTGTTACCAAATACATTTAGCAAATAAAAATATAAAAAAATTATTTCTATCATTATTTCCCATAAGTAACATAAGGAAATTGATGTTTCCTCTATAATCATTACAACATATTTTATTATTATTATGTAACAACTAAACTAAAGCAGTAGGAAATTTCTCTGATTTCAAAGAAATACATACTATAATAAAGACAGATAAGGCTCATTGCATAAAAGAGAGATTTTTACTTTAAAAATTCACACAATATTAAATAAACTTTCTCTTCGTATATCAACTTTATAGCAATTGTATATGCATCTGTGCATGTTTAACCAAGCCATTAAAATAGAGTCTAGTTCATCACAAGTAGTAAGTGCAGGATGGATTTCATCTAGATCTGAATGTGATTTCACTTAAAACTTAAGCAAACATAAATTTACATAATTATTTTTATTAAGGAAGATTTTAATTAGTAAATCTCTCTATTTCATTTGAAGTATATAATAATTAAATTAAATTGTGAGAACTAATTACAATATACTATTATTTCAAACTGAAATTGAAATCAAAATCTATTAAATACAAAAGTGACAACTTTTAAAATATTATTAATTCGATTCTATGTAAGAATGGCAATTAACTATAAATTGTGATTTAATTTGTTAAAGTAAAAATTCAAAGGGAAAATTCAATATATGAATAAAGTTGAACACCTTATGTTGTCTCCATATCAACGATGCTAATTTATAGTTAAGTGGTGAACATTTGCAAGTTCGAACATTAGTCATTTTTCTGTAATTGGTTTTAAAGACAATTTAATTTTTGTTTCTCTGACATTTTATATTGATATAAGTAAAAATGAATGATCTTTAATTAGTTCAAAATTATGGCACAGTTTTTTACTTATTTTAATTATCTTTATGTCCGATTGCATTATAAAGTACTGTTTATTTTATTGTTTTGCGGCAGTGAACTGGCTTATTACTGTACTCGTAAAATAAAGTGGTAGTAGTAAAATAAAGTATGACAACTGTATATTACATGTCAAATTTTCTTCTGTCAAGAATAGATGTCAAATTTATAAACTGGTTTTTTTTTTGATAATTACCCAATTTTAGGAATCGAACATAAAGCTTTGTATGCAACTCTTACATAATCGGACCTTAAAGACTCTCCATTTTTATAGGCCTTGCTCGCTTCGCTCGCTTGGCCATAAACTGGGCTTGTCTATAAAATCCTACATTATGTACTTGTTACATAAATAGCTATTATTTGCAACATTATTCATTACAATAATGAATTATCTGCCAATCAAAAGTCTTTAATTAATCCATAGTTATGGCACGGTTTTATCAGCTTTTATGATTTAATTTCATAGCATTATTTATAGCAGGCGGTTTACCAATATAGGCGATGGTTTCACAAATGGGTTGTACGTTTAGTACAGTAAAACTAGGGCCAAACCCATACATCCAAAAAAAAAAAGTTCTATCCTGCACCAAATTGTTCTATACCCTCCTCGTAGTAAGTGATAAAAAGTTGCACGACCCAGAGCGTCGGGTTAGATGAGAAGGGTGGTGAAAAGGGGGTCAAATGGTATGTTTCAACAGTTTTTCGCAAATATCTCGAAAACTATGAGGTCTAGCGCAAAGTTCACTATTTACAAAATTAATCTACATTAAATTCCGAACAAAAATGGTTCCGTGCATTTTTGTGCTGAAGGCAATGGTTTCGGAGATATGGGAAGGGGTAAGAATATGATTAGGGAACGCAGATACAAAAGCAACTGAACATACAAGAGAACTTACAACTTGGCTCACCCCACCGCCTTCCGTCCCCTATCTTCTCGCACCAAGCCTTTCAACACCTCCTGGCTCTTCACCCTCCTCCCCACAAACCCGACGTTCTGCGTTGTGCAACCTTTTATCACTTACTACGAGGAGGATATAGAACAATTTGGCATGGGGTAGAACTTTTTTTATGTTTGGGTTTGGTCAGGTCAATTGTAAGCTAGTTTTACTCTCGAATTGCGTGTTACAACTCGCTTCATGAAAATCGAGCGTTTGAATGTATACGCAACTTATGCAATGCTATACAGTCACTAACACACGTTAGTAATCGCGCATTAGCTAACGCTTCATATGTCTAACTGTGATGAAATTATACTATTTTGTATTTGTGTATTATTTTTATATGAATATGAAATATAACAAAGGGATAATAATGGGAATTCGCGCAATAGATTTATAAGAGGAAGTTAGTTGCAGCCGTATACACGTGTTTCGCACTTATTAGTGCTCATCAGTACGGCATAGCAGATAGAAGAAATAAAATTTAAGCAACAAACTAGAAACAATGTATAACACAAGGTTTCACAGATAGTAGCCAACTAAGCCAACCACACATTTGTAGTTTCGGCTCGAAGATATTGAGTTTTCAATACAACAACAAACGTCACTACGGAGGTAGCTATAGCCACTACCGTGAGACAACCTAATCCCAAAACATATCAATATGAATAGAAAGATTAATGCGCGTATATAAACATATAACAAAGGGATAATAATGGGAATTCGCGCAATAGATTTATAAGAGGAAGTTAGTTGCAGCCATATACACGTGTTTCGCACTTATTAGTGCTCATCAGTACGGCATAGCAGATAGAAGAAATAAAATTTAAGCAACAAACTAGAAACAATGTATAACAAACCTTGTGAAACCTTGTGTTATACATTGTTTCTAGTTTGTTGCTTAAATTTTATTTCTTCTATCTGCTATGCCGTACTGATGAGCACTAATAAGTGCGAAACACGTGTATACGGCTGCAACTAACTTCCTCTTATAAATCTATTGCGCGAATTCCCATTATTATCCCTTTGTTATATGTTTATATACGCGCATTAATCTTTCTATTCATATTGAATATGAAATAGTTGTGGAACGAATCATTTAAGTTTCCATTATTTCTTATGGAAACATTCACTTTGATATACGCGTGTTTTGGATTACGAGCACATTTCCGGAAAGAATTATGTTCGCAAACCAAGGTACCACTGTATATAGAAACTTTGCTAATTTTCAAGTAATTTCGAGAAATTCCAAGTAAACTGAAAAATATTGATATTTCTACCCTCCATATCTCCGTAACCATTGCCTTCAGCACAAAAATATGTAGAACCATTTTTGTTCGGAATTCAATATAGATTAATTTTGTACAGAATAAAGTTTGCGCTAGACCTCATAATTTTCGAGATATTTGCGAAAAACTGTTGAAACATATAATTTTATCCTTTTTTCACCCCTCTGCCCCCCAAACCCGACGCTCTGGGGTGTGCAACTTTTTATCACTTACTACGAGGAGGGTATAGAACAATTTGGTGCGGAGTAGAACTTTTTTTTTGGATGTTTGGGTTTGGCCAATTTTTGAGCTGGTTTTACTGTACTAGTTAAAGAAGTGTCTAATTTGTCTAAGATTATAACACAGTATTTTTTCAAATTTTATTATTTTTAGTTTTTTTACGTATTTTCTAATGAGGAGTATTTTAAAAATGAATTATATGTTGATGGTGATGATGAAGTATTTAATTGGGCCAAAATTATGGCCTAGTTTAAATCGATTTATTATTTATATTTAGTGATGCACCGAATCGGCTTTTGGCGAATCACTGAATACCAAATATTTGGCCAAAGCAAAATAGCAATTTGAGTTTTGATTAATTTTATTAACAACAAAATTATGTCACAAAAAGAAAACATTGACGTCGGAGAAATATGTTTGCTACTACTCATTTTGCTATAATAAAATAATACAAAATACAACTAAACAAAATTTAAAACATTAAAACTTAATTAGAAAAACACTTATTAAAAACTACAAAACTACTACTTACAAAAAATTTCAGTATTTAAAATGTAATTTAAGAAGATTGTGGTTGATAAAAAGTAGGTTTTCGGCATTTTTCGGGAGCAATCTAAGCTAGTACGTGAGCGCCGCGTGGTTTGCGATGCATTTTCGCCCACGTGATTTCTATGACCCAGATTCTTCAATTTATGCTGGACTTCTAGTCGGAACAATATATGTATGCTCCCTTTGAGCCATCATCTAAACAGGACTTGAAAATAAATGCTTGAAATGCTAAAAATTAAATAAATGCCGATACATATTTTAAAAATTAATTTTTTTTGGTTAAACCCATTAAATGCTAAATAATGAGTTTTTCAGTTAAAATGCACTCAAATAAGTCAGATTCGCATCAGAAAGAAATAAAACAAATCCGCTTCCTCTGGCCGAATACCGAATCTTTCACAGTGCTTCGGCTAAAACCAAATATGTTAAAAATGGACCGAATCAACCGAATACTAAAGCAAAACCGAAGCTTCGGTGCATCTCTATTTATATTTCAGTGGGAGTGTTAGCTTGAGCTCGAGTCAACACTTCCACTTTAAAATTTTCATTTCTGATAAATTGGTGTTGGTTCAATTTTTTTTTTATTGGTCCAGAATTAGTCTATATTTGATTATTTGAATCACTGGTTATTTGCATCAGCTGCTCATATGAATCAATCATAAATTGCTTTCATAAGCAATTTATTCTCTTTTTTGTTTTATACAGTTACAAAGTTCAGCGAAAAAATGCAACACAAAATTGGGAAAAAGTGAAACGCGGCCTGGGAAGAAATGCAACACCATTTGCAAGATTCAACATGAGTTAGAGGTAGAGACCATTATGTGTAACAATAATTGAGGTTCAGTGTTGAGTGAAATTTCATTATGACAATGTTATTGGATTTACTTCTCATTTCTTTTTAATATTTTGTGTTACTTACTAAAAGAAGGATACTAAGTATTCAAGTAAAGTTGAAGCGGCAAGAAAATCGCGAAACCTACTCCAACATTGGGATCATTCAGCAACCGATCGGTGACACCGGTCTAGGCACCGGAAGTTGTTTTGCTCACCACATTTTAAATACAGTTTATTTACATACCGTACCGGTACAATTGAAGTGAGGTTACAACACCACATCTTGACGTTTATCTTGTTGTGCTTAATACATTTTATTACTATCTCTACCAAAAAAACTGTTGATATTTACAATTTAGTTTTATTATCCTCATCTACTATTAGCTGCTCCATTATTATTAGTTAGTACAAATATCGAATTAGGTTATGTCACTCTATATTTCACAAATAAATTTAAATATATTAACCAGTAAGTAATTTTTATAATTCAGTTAAAATCTACCGGTGAGCAGCACTGGTTTTTATCACCGGTAAGTCTGCTGAATGCGGCCATTTTATTGAACGTTTTTGGTGATTCCTTCGTGCCATATTCAACTACAAGAAAGATAATAGTATCAATAGAAAGAGAAAGTTATTGCGCATCAAATGATACTAATAATATTAAGAGTCTGATTTTTATTTTAAAATACTAATTTAAAAGTTGGCTGTTGTTAAGTATGACAAGTCATGATTTTCAAATTATTTTATTTTAGCGCATACACGTTTGTTTACCTAGGTTATTAGGAAGTTAATAATGACGGTTTCAAACCTCACAATTGAATAACGACTATTTAAAATGTTCATTACTTTAATATGTATTGATTTAGTATAGAAGTAGAGCAAAATACATAAAAGTAAAATGTACAATGTTAATTGCCTATGATCGACTTTGAGAGTGGACACCCGGTATGCCCTTGACATACTTGAAACCTCATTAAATAAAGACTTAAAGTTATGTTTCACTTTTTCCCCTTTGTGTTTCATATTTACCCCATATCCAGGTTAAAAATGAAACGCAGTGTTTACCACTTCATGACTACAAACATAATTTTATATAAATTGCTTTTATATGGTTTATAGGTAAGGCTAAAAGGAATCCATTGATGTATAAAAACGACCACTCTTCTTATGCATCGAATTTCTCAGTAATAATGAATGTAAATAAATGCAAAAAAGAATTATGTAATTCATAATTTTTGTAATGACTCTATCAGCTTCGAATGAAAAAATAGTGTATTTCCCTAATATTCTTCAATTCTTTTGCATCTGAAAAATTTTCTTAGATTCATCTTTACACTGAAAGCTGTAAAGTTATCCTCAGAAAGTTTGAGAACTTTTACTTTTGATTCCAAGCATGCAGCCGCAAAGTCATCTACATTCTGAACATACATTTTGAATAGTAAACTTGCCACTATTTACTTTATTGGTAGCAACTGAAAACAAATCAAAAGAATGCAAATTGAACATGTTCATTTAAGATGCGATCGAGTGAGATGATAGCAAGACTGGTCGAGCGATAGTGTGTTTTTGAAAAGTAACATAGAGGTGGAAAAAGTACAAACATTCAAATATCTAGGAGTGAATACACAGAATAACGGGAAAATCAATGCAGAAATAAATGAGAGACTGGAAAGTGCAACCAAGGTTTACTACTCGCTCAGTAACTCATTCTTAAGGAAAAAGGATATATCGATGAAAATGAAGATTACAGCTTTAAGACCATTTTTAAACCAATACTCATATAAGGAAGCGAAAGCTGGGTATTAACAAAACAAATGGAAGGTAAAATACAGGCAATGGAAACTAAGTTCCTGCGAGCTATAAAATGAATTACGAGAAGAGACCGAATTAAGAATAAAACAGTAAGAGAAGAACTAGAAGTAGAGTCGATCCTGAAAAACATAAGACAACAACTAAGATGGTTTGGGCACATAGTCCGAATGGGAGAGGATAGACCAACTAAAAGAATATGGGAGGCAAGACCACATCAGAAAAGAGAAAGAGATAGACTAAGAAAAACATGGGACAAACTAGTAGAAGAAAATTTTAGACAGAAAGGATTATCATGGAGAGAAGGGAAAAAGAGTAGCAAAGAACAAAAAAGAATGGGCCAAGAGAATTTACAGTTAAGTTTAAGATAGAAGTAACTTATATTAGTATTAATATTAGGATTGAATTGTAATATAAAGAAATTTGTATTTGTATTACCTTAACACCTAATGGTATAATAAGGTTTTTGATTATATATAGGTATATGGCTCATTCTTTCTGAACTCAACCACCGGCTAGATCCAAAAATTGGGGCAACTTAGAAAGGCCAGTGGGGGCTTATTTTAAAGCTTGAAACCTCTACTTTCGAATGTCTCCTATATGAAAAAATTATATTTAACCCCTAAAAAAGGGTAAACACGTATCCAGTTCCAAAAAAATTTTCAAGTTGAAAAAATTAGAAAAATAAATATTTTTTAAATTTTTTTTAACGGCATCGCATTCTTCGTCAAAGAATACATAAATTTGTCCACTGTGTTTTTTCCATAAGAGTGTCTCAATTTCGAGCAAAATTGAGAACAACAATTTGCCATTTTTGAAAGTTTATCATTTTTTTCATCGAAAATGGCGTCAGATAGAAAAAAAATGATAAGAGTAAAAAATGTTAGGCAGGAGTAAGGCAACATTCCAGGGGGAGAGGAGTTTTCCGCAAAAATAACTATTATAAAAATCTTGATTGTTAGTAATCTGTAAGAGATACGTATATATATGCCATCGCAGACTTTTTTGTAAATCTTTTTGAGGGCTACAATTCGTTTGCTTATAGTTTGGCTTTATCTGTTACCATTTTCGAAGCATAATGCGTTTTGTCTCTGCTAGAGCCAATTTTCTTAAGTATGTATTTCATACTTGCTTATTACTGGACTCTCCAAAAATTCTCTCAATAATCTGTATATACAAACCTTTGCTAAGAAATAAGCTATCAAATGGTGAAAATGGCATCAAAATCTATTCAGTGGTTCTCAAGATTCACCGGTTTGGAGAAAAGCTGGGCTTACAAATACTACAAAGTTAATGGGGGCACGCACTGATTGCCAGTGACTGGCATGTTTTCAGCTGTGGTGCCTCCACACGCTGTTGATTTTCCAACGAATGTTATGCTATATAAAGTACATAATACATTAATAATAAACTACTTAGGTATATCATTAAAATAACTATATATGTATTCTCTTTGAACACCTACCATTCGTTGAAAGTTATTTTGAAAAAAGGCCAACTTATGTGTTTTTATAGAGTTTATGTGAGCAAAAAAAGTGTGGGACTTATTAGAAATTACGAAGAAAGGCATTGCTAATTATGAATCAAATGTGATTATATTAAATTATAGTTACATGTTATGATGATCTTTACATCCTTGGTAATGTAATGTCTAGAGTGCTGGACTTTTACCCAAGCGGCCCGAGGTCGATTCCCGGTGCCGGCAGATCTGGTTAAGGTTTTCTGCAGTTTTCTTTAGCTGTGACACAAATGTAATCAATTTTGATTATTTTTTTATTTGTTCTGGCACTATAAATAATTTAAAAAACTATCTTCAAAATTCAAGATTTTAATAATTTTCGAATCAGAATCACCCAAATACATAAGCACATACCTAATTTCTCAACTTTACACTTCATTATTGTATCATTGTTTATTTTCCTTTTGGTCCATTGTTAAAACTACATACATTCAAAAAATATTTCTCAAATAATGTCACTGGTAAAAAATTCTACTACAATATTGGCACATTGTCTTAAACTATAGTAGAATTCAGCTAAGAATAAAGCAAAGGGAGGTATAGGGCAAGCTTGGCCTTCGCGTTGATTGGCTAAAATCCGAGGCACGTTCACACAACTTAAAAAAGTAAATTTGTGCATAAATTATGTGTAAAGGGCCGTTTCAGTTCTACAATAAACGTTACGGCTTACGTTCGCTCAACTACGAAGATATAACTTATTGTGTTAGTAAAAAGAAACTATAATATACATTCATAATTAACGTGAAAAAATGCTCATTAATTAATGTACAAAGTTTCAAATGAAAGGGTAAATCGGAAATTCATACCTGAAATTCGGCAACGCTGAATCTATGTCTAAGATATTAATACTGACCATTTTCGAGGTTATGGTTTACTTCGAGTTTTTCTCAAGTTCTTTATAATTTTTAGTCCTTTTATTAAAACAATAGATCTTTTAGAACTTACCGACTCTATTCTTATTACTGTGCAGGTATGATGATTTCGAGGATGATTTATGTAACAATCTTAATTGCAGTTTAAATAAACATAATGATATTTTAGTATGTACCTAATTCTAATTACACCTGAACGACAATCCTTCAAAAATCCAAGAGAAAAAGTAATTCCTAATAGTCAAAATTGATGAAATGGTGAAAAGTGGCGGAAGAACGATATTAGGATTGTCCCCTTATGTTTGTAATTTAAATCCAATCGAGTTGATATGGGCACAAGTGAAACATCATGTAGTATTACATGGCAGCTAATAATACATACAATATATTCACTTACTGGCGTGAAAAAAGCTTTCTAATCCAGGAATTTCTATACTGTTACTGCAGAACGATGGAAAGATTGCATAGGTATACCACATAATTAATGAAGAAAAACGAAGGTGGGAATTAGACAAAGTTGTAGAGGATATTGTGGAAAAAATATTATAAATTTAGGATCGGAAGGAAAGTTTCAACCCAACGAATCAGATGAAGATGTCGATATTCGGCCAATATAAAATAACTTTTAAGGTTTTTCACATCATAGTGACATTATAGTGTCATAATAGTGTGCATTATTTATTAATTCTATTTATAAATTGTTCATAAGATACACTGGCATCCTGTACAAAAGTACAGAAATAAATTTTATATATTTTTCAGTAAATATTTTGAAAACTAAACAATATTAAATTTCAAATTTCCCGCTGTTTTAATTTTAGGTGTGTAAATGTAACTTAGAGTTCCTCTATAATAATATTAAATAATAAGAATAAGAGTTGGGACATGTACAATGCCTGATTTTAATTGGCTGGATCCAATGTCAAGGAGTACATGATCTTAATAGTCTGACGCTTTATTTTTTAGATTGTATAACAAAATTTGCATTACTTTACATCCTAATACACATTTTTCTGTATTAAATTATCTTAATAATAATATGTATTTTTTTATTAGTAAATAAATATTAAGAGTATTATAATAATGTTGAATCAAAGAATTTATTGACAGCGGTCTACATATTTTGTCAAAAAATAATTTGTTAAATCAAACAACTGAAAGTTGATAGGTTAAAATATTTTATGAGAAATCAAGTCTTTCGTGACATTGGATCCACATGTCCTAACTCTTATCTTATATAACCTATTATTATTATATAGGAACTCTAATGTAACTCAAGGTCCGTAGCTGCATGCATAATAACATCCCAAGTCAAGGTTATCTCACCCATTTCCACTATTGGCTTTTGAAATGGGTACCAAAATGGCGCCTTTTTTGCGGCAATTTTAAATTGTCATGAATTTGTCAAATCAAATATTTACATAACATACAGAAAATGTTACGAATATTTTAATTAAAACAAAAATGAGATCTATCTGTTGTAATTTATTTTCGACATTGACGTATCATTTGCTTGACTGTTTTTTATAATATTTAAAATGCATGTTATAAATGTTATATAAATATATGTATTTAGGTTATAAATGAACTTCATAATTAAAACAAATCAATATTACTATGTACTAACTTATTAACAAATAATATTTTTAGGCATTCGAATTATCTTCTGTTATTGAGTAATATTAACTACTACTATTGAATAAAACCACGAAAACATTAACACATTAAAAAATGGTAGTCTAAAATGGCGAAGGTTTATTAGTTATATGAATAAAACAACAATAACAACTAAAGCGAATATTTTAACTGTGATACAACTAATTTATCAATGGTATCCTCCTCAAACAGTATTTGACTTTCTCTTTTTTGTTATCCAAATATGGCAAAAAGCCATATAAAAGCCGTGGATGGAAGTCTAACTTCCGTAAATGTCTGTACAGAATGGAATATGATGCAAGTGGATGCTATAACTATTTTTTAAGTTTTTGTAACCTTTCCAACCAGCTAAAAATTAAGAATATATTAAGTAGGTAACTGCAATTTAAAATGTAATTGAAGATTAACCTGCAAATAGTATTTGTACTGCCATTTTCAAAATTTCCAGCGGGTACATCGGTATTTTTAAAACCTGAAGTGAATAGTGTCTCTGTTCCTTTTAGTATCTGCATGAGAATGTTTTGTAGTATTATCTTCTAAAGTATATCGAGGTTCTCTCTTTCAATCCTTCCACACTCTTCAATTATTTTAGGTTTTTCTTTAACATATGATTGCGTTTAGCAATTAGATGTCATGTTTCCTTTGTCTTTAAAAGTTTTAATTTTTTTAATTGCAATTACATTTATTTCTTCATTTAATCTTTTACGTTTCTTATTAACTGTAACTATATTAGAAACGTTAAATAACGTAGGAATTGCGTTTCATTTCAATATTTGCCATTCATCTTTTCTTTCTGTTTCAAATTGCGTTTCTTCAAAATGGAACTAGGGGAAATGTAAAATGGTAATAAAAGAGTGTGTAATCTAAAAACTATCCTTTCTCTATGCTTAAATAATTTATATTATTTCTATATGTAATTTTATTAAGACTCAAACTTGCTTACTTTACATAATCTTGAGTATTCAGTAATTGCCAATTCTGACTTCTACACATATCTAACAAATTTGTCTTATTTTCCTATCTTTTGGAAAAAGAAACAAACGTGCACCAGTCCGGGAATTGCTAGAACAGTTTGGTGCACTATAACCAGTCATTTTTTAGGGAAAATATTTTGGCGTTTCACTTATGTCAGAAACTGACAGATCGAACTTGGGCTCAAATATGGCCGTCTAAACTTTGATGAGATGACCTATGTATGTGTACTAGGTATACATACACATGAATGGACCTTGATGTAACTTGGATCGAAGCGCCATCTACTTTATTCTTATTTGGTTTTTACTATAAGTACAATAGTATGACTTTATATTTAACCATTTTCATTGCACTAATTTAAGTTTCCTCCGTTCATAGTTTCCTTAACTTATTAAATAATTTGTTAATAACAATAATTAAAGATTGAGAAAAGTAATCATTACAAGCTTTAAAATGAGTTTTGATTTAAGTCTAACCAGGAATGAAAAACTTTTCAAATACTCAAGATTTCCTGCAAGCAAAAACTCAATCTCAAAAATCTTCTTAATTAGATTATTGTTATCCAAGTTATTCTCAGTCTAGTATCATTTTTTTACCTGGATTCAGATCGGACTGGATATGACAAAATCAATAATCAATCAATAATAGTACACCAGCATAAAATCATGACCCTGTTTTACTTAGAAATAAACTTTATATACATTTCAAACAACCCTCTTACCTTTGAGCTAATGCCAATTTCAGTCGATCATTCTCATATTTAAGTTGAGCAGCATCAAGCTGCGAGGTTGTAGTGGTCGTTGTGCCTGACTGCCCACCATATGAACCCTTTTCACTTTTAATCTGATGACTAGGGCTCTCGTTGCTCTGTAAACCTGATAATGAATGGCTTCGTAAATGCGGCATAGAATCATCTTCTGGTTTAATACTTGAATTCATTTGGGACCCCATTCCTTCAAAATGAATTAATACTTTTTTATAATTGGATATATGTTCTAATTAAATTTTAATTATAGTACCTGGAGGTTCCAAAAGATTATCAGTAGTGGAATCAGGGGCTGCTGTAGCAGCCCTAGCTGTAATTGGACTTGCATTGGCACTTGTTACAGGTGTTACAGCTCCGTTAGCTGTTACCTTGCTGATAGCTGTTCGGGTGGCTTCTTTTACCTCGTTGAATTTGTCGATAAACTAAAATAATTAACAAGATAAGAGATTAATCATTTCTTTAAATTAGTTCACATTTCTCTCTTTGTTTATTTTTCAAATATCTTTTTTTTATAGTCCATTGTAAACATTGCTTCACTTTACAACTGCTTATCATTAATTTACTTTATCAAATATTTACATTAAAGAAAAAAGCACATACAGGTAGATAAATACAAACTCAACACATTCCATTATTACCTTTTGTAATTCTGTCTCAGAGGAAAATCCAAGTCCATAAACAGTATTAGCACGAACATCAGACCACTGACCGAATTTTTGTGACGTCTTAGTAAAAGTCATATTGGGAGTAACAGTACTATTAATTACAGCCTTTGAACCTTCCACGCTTATTATCCGATACAAACTTCTAGACGAATCATAAAAAAACGATACATTTACGGCAGTACTTGAAGCTGGCATCCATGAGCGTTTTGTTTTGGGGTCAATGTGAAATACATGGGCCTTGCACGTGAAAATTGGTTGCTCCCTAAAATAAAAATTCAGAATTGTTTTGATTGTTCATTAAAAAGGGGAGTGGTTCCTTAAAAACACCTTAAATAATTGAGGGGAACAAAAAATGTATTAAAAAGTCTTATTAAAGAACATCAATCTACATTACATTTTATACAAGAGAGACAGGATAAAAGTAATAATGATCAATTAATACAAAATTGACTGGTAAGCAATTTTTGTAATAGCAAGGCCAAATAGGGATGTTTATCAAATATATAAATATTTACCCCATGGCGTCTTTTCCAGACGTCATTTATATAAAATTGCACAACATAAAATAATTTCCTTTATACAAAAAACACTATAAATAGAACACTGTTATTGAATTAACTGTCACGACAACCGCAAAACCATCACAACCTCAAACGCCATGTTGACATTCAGTAAATTTTGCCAACCTCAAACAAATTACCCAACACTACCAACAAAACAGCATTTTTTTAATCTGTTTTAATAATCTAGGGACTTTTATTAAAAACGGAACTAGAAGTCAGCCTTGTCGTCTGCTATTACCACCATTACAGCATTACTTCTCTTTTTGACATAAACTTCGTGTGACCACGTTGTTGTCTGATTTACTATCAAAAAACAAGTAAGAATTTTATCTATTTAACTAAAATTAAATAATGATTTTTGTCTAATATAATCGTATTTTTTAATTATTTGTAGACATGGGTCGTGTTAGAACTAAAACCGTGAAAAAAGCCTCAAAGGTTATAATCGAGAAGTACTACACGCGTTTAACCCTTGATTTCCATACAAACAAGAGGATTTGTGAAGAAATCGCTATTATTCCCACGAAACCTCTTCGCAACAAAATTGCTGGCTTCGTAACTCATCTTATGAAGCGTCTTCGCCACTCACAGGTGCGTGGAATTTCAATTAAATTGCAAGAAGAAGAACGTGAAAGGCGTGATAACTATGTTCCTGAAGTCTCTGCTTTGGAACATGATATTATCGAAGTAGATCCAGAAACCAAGGAAATGTTGAAGATGTTAGAATTCAATAACATCAACGGATTGCAGCTTACACAGCCTGCAACCAATGCATTTAACAGACGTGCATAGAGTGTAATTTATAAGTTATGATTTCCAACAATAATTTTTAAAATAAAATCGTAAAATATTACTATTATGTGTTTTTGTTTTAATTGGGGTCAATGCTACAGATGTTAATGTTCAAAGTATATTCGGAAATTTTAATCATGGTAAAAAAAAAGGTTTTGGCAAAAGTGGCACTACGAGTCGCAGAAAGCCAGCTTTCTAGCCACACAGGTAAAACAATCGAATGTGTTTTGTAACGACACATTGTTGTTTAATCTTCATTAATATGGTGAATCTGACCTATTAATTATGTACTAGTGTGATGGATGCACCACTAATTTTAGCATATATTACTGTTTTATTAGAATAATGATGATTAAATCGCTCAATAGCAAGATAATAGAAGTGATTTGAAAATTAGAAACCAAAGGGAACAAGTGACAGTCTGGAAAGAAACCAAGGGATCAAAAGTGGAAAGTCTCGGAACACTTGTTTTCTAATTATAATAGTGTTGGTGACTTTTCACAAATTACTGGTTATTATTCAGTACTGTCTGAACTTTTTAGCAGTGGTGGACTGCGGCGGCGGTCAAACAGACGATTCCTAGTGTGCCAGTCCGGCTGCTGCAAAATATATATTCCAAAGCTTAAATACTACTTATAAAAAATATATTTATTTCATACTGTCACATTTGTTAGTTTTACGTCAAACTTTTCAGTCCAGAAAATGCGATTTAACAGTAGTATGGCTGTAAAAAATTTTACAGTCTAGTATGACTAAAAGATTTTACACTAGTATGAGTGTAAAAAATTTTACTGGACACAAATACAATCAACTGCACAATGTTTTAGTACGTAATCAGTTACTATGGACACTCGTTCATAGATGTCCATATTTTGCATTCGGAAATTTATTTTATATAATTTTTTTTTTAATTAAACCAATATTCCAATAATTGCAGTATGAAATAAAACGCATTACGTCATACGTCCTGGAAATAGTCTTACAGTCTCATTTCGGACTCGGCTCCTTCGTCGCCTTGTCCGTAACATCTTACTCAACCGTAAAATTCCATTTCCAGGACTTATAACGTAAATTACTATTTCAGACACTAGAAGTGGCAACCAGGGTTGGCATGTTTAAAACATCAAACTAAATTTTAAAGTATTTCTTTTTAAACATATGTTTAAAACATGTTTTTTGTAATTGTTTTAACATGGCTTTTTCAAAACTTGAAAGACATAAAAGAAATTCGATTTGTACTGTATTTTCAAATTTAAATGGCCAGTTCTTGTCTGAATGGTGTATTATTATTATAAGTAAATATCACAACTATAAATTATAAAATGAAAAAGTATAGACAATTTATTGATTGTTTATTATTTAAATCTGTTTTGATAAATGACTTAGATTGAAACTTGAACCATAAAAACAATTCTAATTTAATAGTAAATTAAATTGTAATGTGGAGAGAGGATTAGATTACATTGTATAAAATCAAAACTAATTTTGCTACAACATTAACTTAATGTTAAATATTTCTTTTCAGATGTAGATATATGTAGTTGCTATAAATAACGGAAAGAATAATAACAGAGATGACCTGGTTACGTAAATCTAAATAAACCAAAATACCTGAAAAAATGCTCCCCTATGAACATTTGCAATAGAGTCAATTCAACCAAACTTTTCACCCGACCCTCTCCGATTTCCTTCATACTTTACACATGTGTTCTCTTCCTTGAGTTGTAAACAATGCCCCATTTATAGTTTTCAAAAATGTCTGGTTACAGAGATACAGCTTCGCCGTTTTTCAAAATATGCATGTGGATATTTATACAAAATACACTATAGCTTGGCTTCTATTAGAGGTACCGGGGTCGGGTTTGTTTTATCCGAAAGAGAATAAACCAGTTGAGAATGCGCAGAGCTAGCATTGCCATAACGAACAAAAACAACTGTATACTTAATAAACTAATTTATTTTTGAAAACTAATGTTGACTTAACACATTAGTTGCATAAAAACTAAAATTCTAATTCCTAAAATTTTTCGAATTTTTTTTGTTGCTAAAAATGTTTATTTTTTCGGAAATTTTTAAAAAATACAAAATTTTTCATTTTTCAAAAATTTACCGAAATTTTCGGTGGTATTTTGACCACTTTCCCAAAGAGATACCAAAAAATGTTTCAACCAAAAGTTTCTTAGAATTCGATGTACTATAAGATTCCAAAAAGAAAAAGTCAACAGGGAAAAAGGCGACAGACAGACACACTTCACGAATTCAGAGACGAACTTTTTGTTCGTCAAAAATGCTATATTCTGCTGTAGAAATATATCTTTTCAGAAAACATTAACGTTTTGTAAATGTCAATTTTTTAATAAATTTAGAAATTTCGTAAAGGAGAGTACTGGATAAGTGGCCCCCGATTAGAGTCCCTCAATGTATTAAGTAAAGGTCTGATCACACATGACTAATTGTATGACATATCATGGTCTGCTATGAATATAATTTTGACTATACCTATACAAGAAATAAGTCATCACAAATCACCTGGACTCCAGAGGGGGGGACTCCTAACACTTCAGTGCATTCCATCTCTTTCTATCTACCGTTTACCTTTTTTCTTTTCATATATTCATTACACAATAGAGAAATATGGAATACAATAATGCGCTGAAAGCAACCCGCTGTCGCCCAGGTGATTTGTGATGACTCATTTCTTGTATTTATGGTTTAGGTATAGTTGTAAATTAGGTTAGTTGTTCCACTGTCAAAAGTTGACAATTTAATTTTGTATCTGTTTTGTCTAAAAGTAGATTTTCAATTTCATATTATGTAATATAAACAAACTCTTTGGAAAGTTTTTAAAATAGTATTACTATGACAATATTTATTAGATATTCTATATTTTGATATTTACCAATTAGTACTGACATATTGTAGGTTTGATAATGTCGATAACGAACAGAAACGACAATAAAAATTCTGGAAAATAAACATATGTTAACTGGCACTGATCATGTAGTATACTCTACATTTAAATCATGTACATACCGTTAAATGAGCAAAATACCAAACCAACACTACAATTCACATTATATTCACATATTACATCTGCAGATAATCTAGCCTTTACTGCTTAGTAAATTATTTGAAATATGGCTGTTGAATTTTTAGAAATAGAAGTTTTTTAAAAAATGTTTAGATTTCTCAGAGTATTAATGATAATCAGTTAATTATTTCAACGAAAAAGCAGTTCTTCTATTTTACTAACATTAACAAGATAATACGATTAATTTCAAGAGTGGAATTGTATTCTTGGACTGTTTTATTCAAGCTGTTCTAAAATTATAGTTACAAAAGCATTCTACTATATCTGCCTTTATATAGCTAATATTGGAACTCCCATAAATTGAAAAATATAAAAAGTTACTTTGTCTTCGTATTTTTTAAATCATCTTTACGAAAGATTACGAAGCTCAAGAAGATCCAAGCTTACCTACTAAAGGAGTAGGTACTTAAGAATAAGTAAAGAAAGTATCTCTTCTTGTTATGTACTTCTGATTGTATCAATTGCTAGTCGACAGTTAAGAGTACCCTCCATTTGGACTTATGCAAAAGTAGAAGCCACTGTAAGGCATTAGATCATGTAATTGATAATCCCAATCCAAACCCATCCACCTCCATGCAACCCACTCACAATATAATACTATATAAACATAATCTAGAACACACGTTATGTAGTTGGATTCCAACTTTTAATTTCAGAAACCAAAGTAAGTGCTTTAAACGGAAATTTTTGAGAATGAATAAATAATTTCTATCAAAATAAAATTGTAGAATAACTATTGAGTTTCTAAGTTTAAAGAACGATAGTAAATCTACTGTACTATAGCAGTTATTTATAATTAGATTAAATGATTTTTAGGATTTTAAGGATGATCAGGATTTTTAACATCACTTACGATAGACTTCAAAATGTTATTTTGGACCCTCAATAAACTATCAAAGTGGTAGTTGAATGTGAATCCATAACATGTTATCGCATACCTTATAACACTTTCAGCAAGAGACTGATAAATTCTTTTTTTTATGTATACTGGGAGCATAAATCTAAAGTGATAGAGCTTTGCCGACACAACTCGCAGTCATTTTGTAATGTCCTCAATATGCGATTTCCATTTCATATTTGAATCTAAAACTAAGCCCAAGTACTTGACTTTACAAATGTCGTATATGTGTTTACATGAACAACTGATATAATTTCTATATAAACAACTACTATCATGAATAAAAATTGGATGTATCGGGTAATTAATGTATTTCATAGGACTTTTAAGTATAGTAAATTCAGTTTTCTTTGCATTTAGGAAAATTGCATTATTGTGAAACCACGTACAAAGCTTATTGATATCTGTTTGCAAATCATTGACAGCAACATCGGCGTTTTCATTGATATTAATAATAGCTGTATCATCTGCATATTGAAATATAAAGGAATTATTATTGAGAGTTATATTATTAATATCATTTATATAAATATTAAATAGCAATGGGCCCAGAATTGATCCTTGAGGAACGCCATAAATAATATTCATAGGTTCACTCAAATTATTTCCAAGTTTGACAATTTGTTTTCTTTCCCTGATAAAAACACCAAACCATTTTAGGAGACCTCCTCTGATATCAAATTTTTCAAACAAGATATTATGCTCAAGCGTATCGAATGCCTTGGATAAATCAAGAAAAACAGCCTCGACTACTTTTTCATTGTCCAAAGCATTATTTATTTTATCACAAAATTTATTTAAAAGAGTTGTTGTACTTTTATATTTTTGAAACCGTATTGATTTTTTGACAATAAATTAAACGTATTAAGGTAGTTTGTAAGTTTAGTATGAATGTATCTCTCAATGATTTTATCGAATGTACAAAGGATCGAAATAGGCCTTTAATTATTAAAGTCTTTGACTTTCCCACTTTTATATAACAGTATTACTAGTGCAGTTTTTAAATCTTTTGGAATTATACCTGTCGAGAGTATTGGATTCGGAAGTGTTAAGATAATACTACCAATTTTTCGAAAATTAATTTTGACATCTTTAATTTGGATTTTATCGATACAAGGGGATTTCTTGGTATCCATATGGCTAATGATCTCCTCAAGTTCAGAAATAGTCATTTCAGGAAAGTATACAGATTGAGATGCGCTTACAGACTGTTGTTGTAGGCCCAGAATCTCTGGAACCGCAGTCACCTGTTGTTTCAAAGCAAAAACCCTAGTCACAAAAGATTTGTTTGATAACTGATCATTTATACCTTGAAAATTTCTTTCAACTACTTCAACTGGATTTGATTTACATTTCTTATTTAACATTTCATTTATTAATGAGCAAGTTTATCGCATACTACCTTTTGCTTTTTCGAATTCCCCGTGAATAAATGTTTTTTAAAGATTTTGATAATTTAGAGACTTTATTACGAACTGCACGATATTCTAATCGAATACGTACGTTATTCAGCGAACATTTAGTTTTCTTCCAAAGACTATTTATCAACACAATTAATTCCTTTAGTTCAGCTGTAATCCACGATTTATGGCGATTTTGAATTTAATTGTTTCCTTTGACTTATTATAAATTTCTTGAAAAATTTTTGTAATAATATTATATAATAATTCCGGATCTCGAATATTATTGCATTTTGTTTCCCAATCATACATTTGTATTTCGGAATTTATTTTTATTTGATCCAAAATTTCAATAGAATTAATATTTACTTGATTAGTAATTTTCTGTTGAGAATATAAACACATAGCAACTAAGTAATGATCAGCTATCTTGGTATGAATAACTGCGGATTCTACTTCAACACCGCCAATCTTTCGGAGATTGATGTGGTGGATACAAGATGCAGATAAATTGTTAAGTCTAAGTTCTTGTCTAGTAACTGATTTAATTAAGGATTCAATACCAAATTCCGATAAGAGATCAATATATAATAAATTATCAGGTTTTCTTGTATTCAGAGTATCGATATTGATGTCGCCAACTATACATACATTAGATTCCGATGTTTCAAGAAGCCAATCTTTTAATTCTGCTATGAAACGTTTTTTTATTAATTTTTTGGTGGTCGATAAATATTGTTTACAAGTAATGAATGTTCAACATGTAGCTTATTAAATGCCACTGATATGATTATATTTTCTGCAGAATCAAATAACTTTCTATTCATAATATTAATTTTTAAGTGATTTCTATACAAAATCAAAATCCCTCCCCCTCTTTGGTTGTTTCGATACCAAAAAACTGATTCATAGCCCTTGATTGCGTATGTTTCCGCTTCTGCATCGGACACACCAATCTCCGCTAAAACCAACATATCGATAGATATTGAGGACGTAGTTAAATGAGTCAGAAATTCTTCCCAATTATGCCTTAAACTTCTTATATTTATGCTTAAGAGACTAATTTTAATATCGTGCATTTTTATACTGTCACTCCATTGTTTTAACAGTTTCAAAATTACTTTCTTTTACGTTAAATTCATCCCAATCAATAGTATTGATATCCACCAAAATAAAGAGAATCCAACTACTGAACTACACAAAAGAAGAAGAAAAAAATGAGAAAGAGAAGAAAACGCAAAACAAAAGGATGAAAAGAAACATCAAGTGAGTTTTGAAAGTTACAACAGTATATCCCTGCTTTAGAAATCCCATAAATGAAAAAAATACTAGTTTCAAGTTTGGTTATTAATTGTTAAAGAATTAAGAATAAAAAAAAAGGGAACGCGAATCGCAACCCGTAACATTAATATTAGTTTCATTAACTAATTTACAGAATAATCTTATTTTATTAAAAACGCAATATATAATTTATTAAAAATAAACAAAATACTTACAAACATTAAAAAAGAAAAACCAATCCTTTTTTTATGATGACCTAAACATAAATGTAGTCTTTGCAAATGTATCACAAAAAAAATAATGATGAACGTTAATCTAGATTTTAATTTAACTGTTTTTAACTAAATAAATACAAACAAATAAATAAAGACAATTATTATAAAATTTAGTAAACACAAATTTCTCGAATTTCTCTTTAAATTAGGAATATTTATCAATTTTATTTTAACTTTTCTAAATCAGAGATGCAAGATATTAATTTTACCTGGCTATTATCATTTTTTCTAACAAATATCTTGCAGTCCTTAACCCAAACTTATTTATAATTTTCTTGTTTTGCAATATTTTTACATTGAAATAATAAGTATTTGTTTGTAGGAGTTAATGATCATGTATAAATATTTTATTTTTGTTTATGCCCTCTGCTGCCACTATTTTTGTTTATGCCCGCTGCTGGCACAATACTATCAGTTACAAGATATTTGCGGTCTTTCAAATTTGATTTAAACATTGGTACAACGTTATTCTTTATATTCCTTTTGTTTAAGGCAACTATAATAGGTTTAAAATTGTTATTACTTCTAGTCGGCACCCGATGTGCAGCACCAATATCATTAATATTAATCATCGTGCCTATTTTAGAAAATAGGGTTACTAAGAAAAATATTTTCGTTTGGCATTTCTGGTACTCCTACAGTTTCCAAATTATTAATCCTCATTCTTTGTTCCAGTGCATCTAATCTCTTCTTTATCTTTTCATTTTCTTTAGCTAAATGCAAATTTTGTTCTTTGAGATCATTTGTATCTTTTTCGATTTTTTTAAAACTTTCCTGCAAGTTTATATCAGCAAGCATATTAAATTGTCAATTTTTTGTTCGATACTAACCTTTCTTTGATTCTCCTCGTTTATTCTTTGGGTAGAAATACATTCTTTACATTTCCACATACTTTTATCAACTTCGGAAAACTTATCTAACCTCTCCGATCGCTTGCCTGCATGCCTGCACATTCATATGAAAATGTTTATCACAATCACTGCATTTTAAAGTATTTTTGCTTGATATCTCAACATCACAAATATTACAACAAGAACTCATATTTGCAAAAATAATTATTTACAGGGATACACCAAATTTCAAATTAATTCAGAGAGCACAGTTTGAATTGCATCCGACGACTGTCACTTGCGAAGTGATGTGTACATATTTCATTGAGGTGATAACGAATTCGATATAACATCTTAACAGTTGCTTTGTCATAGTATGTGCTTTTTCACCCCCATAAGATTGTACTTTACTCCACATTTTTTTTGCATGGTAATGTTTAACCAATGCATGGTAATAATGAAGTACAGATGATTCTAAAAGTCCTTGCTCATTATATAAATTTCCTTAAAATATGTTGCTGCGAGAGATCGACTATAACCCTAAATCTTTTTTTTCTTACAGAAAGAAGAATTAAGTCCCAAGACAAGCTTCCTGTTGAATAATTATCGAGTATTTATATATTTTTACTGAGTGAATAAATTCTTTTTGCTACAATATATCTTTTATTCCAGCCTTATTCCATGAGGTGGGAATTATATCCTTAATATACCAGCAAATAAACTGCTATTTAATTTAATAATAATAATAATAATAATAATAGTTTATTTCACTCAACAGGTTTACACCCACTTATAGAGCTACATACAAGTACTGCTACGTTCATTAAACATTCTAAACATGAGCTTACAATAAGTTATAACAGTTATTCTAAAATGTGATCTACATATTTACAATAATTAATTAAATATAAAATATATGAGATATGAAATTTCTTATGATGAAAGCAAGGACAAAAACATCTCAGAGATACATTGTAAAGTAGAACAATAAATATCAGTTTCTGTTGCTATTTTATTTGCATTTGAGCACATAATATAAATAGGTGATTTACTTAAAATATTTGTTCTTGCCCTATCACAATAGAAGTCATTTGATGATCTGGTGTTTAAGCGAGGAACAAGTATATTAATTTTTCCAAGAATGGCGGAACAGTCAATAGTGCCATGTATTAGACCATGTAAGAATTTAATAGATATTAAAACTCGTCTATCACTCAAACTGATAATGTTAAATCTATTTAAAAGTCCATTGTGGCTACAGCCTTGTGTTGGATAAATACCATCTTCTTTATAAACCAAATATTTCAAAAATCGACGTTGTACTGTTTCTAGTTCACTAATGTGGCATTGGTAAATTGGATACCATATTAAGCAAGCATATTCGAGCGTGGGTCGAACAAATGCGTAGTATAGTCGAATTAATGTGCTAGTATGATGAAACAACTTAGAATTTCTTATGATGAAACCCAAAGATTTGTTAGCATTTTGTGTTGTTGAATTAATATGATCTTTAAATTCAAGTTTATTATCAAAATAGACACCCAAGTCTTTTATTTTTGTGGTTCGTTGAAGTGTGTTTTTATCAATAGTATAGTTAAAGTCTATGAGATTAGATTTACGACCAAAAGATATTACTCTACATTTTGATATGTTAAGAGCTAAGTGATTTTCTTTGCACCATTCGTACACAGCGTCGAGATCTTCTTGCAACAACTTACAATCCTTTCGAGAATGGACTTTAGAATATATTTTAAAATCATCTGCATAGAGGAGTGAATTATTTTTTATCTGATCTGGTAAATCATTTATAAAAAGAATAAAAAGCAATGGTCCAAGGTTCGATCCCTGGGGTACACCAGAAGTAACTTCAAATTCATACGAATTAAAACCACTGTACTCAATATATTGTGAACGCCCATATAAATATGACTGAAATAAAGAAAGTAAGTTATTGGGAAATCCTAACGCATCTAATTTCCTTATAAGACTGGAGTGATTTACCTTATCGAAAGCTTTACTGAGGTCGGTGTATACGCAATCTACTTGACCACTAGCGTCTAGTTCCTCAGTCACAAATTGTGTGAAACATGCCAGATTAGAAATGGTTGAACGGTTCTGAACAAAGCCATGCTGCTCAGTGGATATGTAAGAAGATACAGATTTGTAAATGCATTTATAAATAATAATTTCGAAAATTTTTGCAAAGTTGCACAGAATGGATATGGGCCGATAATTTTCAGCTTGTGACTTATCTCCAGACTTGTGTACCGGACAGACTCGCGCACATTTCCATACTTTGGGAAACTGTTTGGTATCCAAAGATAAATTAAATATGAATTGTAAAGGTTCCGCAAGTACATGGATGCAGTCCTTAACTACAAAGCTTGGAATCTTATCAGGTCCAGCTGTAGGTTTATTACTCAGAAGGTTGGATGCCGCAATGATGTCTATCTCCGATATTTGTTTCATATTCTCAAAATTCCCTACATTAGCAAAAGAGTTATTATGATGAGTTTTAGAATTTGTATCTATAGTATAAGCTGATCGAAAGTAATCAGCGAAAATGTTGACAATGTGTTGAGGATCACTATATGCCTTATTGTTGTAAGTAATAACCCCTGGTATTCGAGAGTTGTTCCTATGACAATTAATAAAGTTCCAAAATTGCTTTGGATCAGTTGAAATATTTTCCTCCATCTGAGCTGAATAATTTTTAAAACACAATTTAGAAGAGATTTTAACCTTAGCTCTCACAAAACAGTAGCTACTGTAAACATCAGTTGATCGGGTTCGTTTATACTGCTTCCATAATTTCTCTTTTTGTTTTATTAAATTAATTAAGTCCCTATCAAACCATACGGGAAATCTGCGTCTAGACGTTCGTTTTTTAGGAATAGTAGCATCAAAAATGCGATAAAGAATTTCATAAAAATTGCTACAAGCTAGTTCTACATTTTCAATAGAGTATAAGTCAGTCCAATCAATTGTTGTGAAGACATAATACATGGTATTATAATCGGCTCTTCTGAAGTTATAATTCTGAAGGCTCGTATCCGCGTTTTCGTTAGCTGTTATAGATGATTTCCGATAAAAAACACCTAGATAGTTTTTTAAAGAAAATGTGAATACCAAAGCCGGATGGTAATTATCTTCATAAATCAGTGGTAAGGGATCACGTGATACATAACAGAAATTATTAGAAAATATTAGATCTAGAGTATTCATTTTAGAATTATATATGCAATTAAACTGATCCAGACTGCAAAGATCACGAAAATATGTTAAGATTTTATGCTTCTTATCATTTGGGTCAAGATCATACTGCGAAGCATTGAAGTCTCCAACAATTACTACATTACATTTATTTTCAGTTATAATACTGGATAATGAATCCAGGAACATCTCCAGTTGCATAGCATTTAGATGAGGCGGAATGTATACGACAGCTAATAACGTTTGCGAGTATATGGGGCCTATTTTGCAACAAGCAATATCGATAAGTGGGAAACTTTTATGAAGATTGTCTACGTTGTATGGTAAGCACGGAATCGTGTCTTTAATAGCTATTAAGACACCCCCTCCTCTAGTTAGTTTTGTAGAATTTCGGTCTTTACGATATACCGTATAAGAATTATTAAACAGTTCGGCTGATAAAGTAGCATCTGATAACCAAGTTTCTGTTAAGCAGATGATATTGAAATCTGAGGAACAAGTACTATGAAAGAAATCAGTTATTTTAGTGTTTAGTCCTCGCACGTTTTGATAATAGCAGTTGATGTAATTAGAAGAAGAAGATGCCGGTACTGTTAAAGTTTGTTGCGGAGGTGTTGTATTGTTCAAAAAGTTTATAGGACTCTGTAATTGCTATTGGGATATAATTCTACGTTTCAATGCAGAAAGATATTTGGAGTACATATGACATTTGCTCTTGTCCCAAACAGCATGATGTGTATCAATATTTGTTGCATCCTCATTAGTGTTTTTATACAGGGAACAGTTGGAACAGCATAAGGTTTTCGATTTACATTCTTTAACAGCATGCCCACCAGCACAAAGGGGACATTTAATATCGTTCTTGCACCATTTTGCAGAGTGGTGATATGCATTACATTTATAGCACCTTAATACATCGGTAACATCGTACACTACACAACTATCTAGGCCAATAAACACACGCTTAACATCCAAAAGCTTTCTGTAGGTGTTACGATCGACTTGGAATGTTGCTTGAAATATATTTAAATTTCAGTTATAATATAATTATTGAAGTCTTCAGGATGGATGAGTAGTTATTTTTTTATTGGATTGTCATGAATTAAAATGAGCTGTGAATATTTTTGTCAGGTGTATAATCCTTTTTGTGATACTACCTACATTTACAATTAGAGAAGTAAAACCATTTTCTTGTTGACGGTCATTTTACCATTCCAAAAGAATATACATAGTTTAATTCAAACCAAAGTGTTTTATTACTTAGTGTAACTCTTATGCTAAATAAACTTCAAATGCAATTTTTGTCAAAAATTTTCTTACGTAACACTTGTTAGAGAATATGGTTTCATAAAGAGAGCAAAATTCTCTTTTTAGTAGAAGAACAACATGTATAGGGTTTTATTTGAAAAGTTTAAAATGACCAATGATCAACAAGAAAATGAGTGGTGAAAAGAAAATTGAAATTCATGTTGCTATAGAGCATCATTTCCTGTACAAAAATATTCTTAAAAACATTCTAATAATATTCCAAAAATATAAGAATAATATTCTAGGAATATATGAATCAGAAATATAACATTCATAAGATATCCTAACTGTAGTAAGAACAAAAAATAACTCCATCAAAGGTGCCTTTGGAATTTTAAACTCGTGCGTATTATAACACCAGAAAATTCTATCAAATTAATAACAACTGTTACTGTCAAAGGACTCTGATTATTTTGTATAATTTTCAGGTGTTATAATACACATGGCTTCAAAATCCCAACAGTACCTTTGATGGAGTTACTTTTTACTCATACTATAGAATGTTAAATAAATATTATTAAAATAATATTGAAGAAATATTTTAAATAAGATATTAGTTAAATATTTAGGTGGATGTTGAAAAAGATATATTTTAAATATTTGAAAATGAATATTTATATAATATATTTGTGCTACTGTGGATATAACATTCATAAGATATCCTAACTAGAATGTTAAATAAATATTATTAAAATAATATTGAAGAAATATTTTAAGTAATATATAAGGTAAATATTTAGGCGGATGTTGAAAGAGATATATTTTAAATATTTGAAAATGAATATTTATATAATATATGTGTGCTACTAGGGTTCCTACCTTGATTTACATTTACAGTTTAGATTGAATCTTACCACAGGCAACCACAAATAACTAAACCATATAAAATTATATAAACAATATAAGATTTCTAGTTGTTTTGCAGGAACCGATGGTATGGGCATTTAAACGCTTTCATGCAACTATGATCACTACCGCTACCTTACTGATGGCTATAGCCATGCCATGTTATAGCCAAGCAACGAATACAAAATCCTAAACAATGTGGTGGATATTTCTAAGAACCATCTTAATCCGAAAGGGGCCAGTTTAGATTCTACTATTCTAGAAATCTTTTAATGAAAGAGGATTAAAAAGCTATAAATTGTAAATTACTTATAATATAAAAATTCCTAAAGCTGCTTTCTTAAACTTTTAAAGATAAAAGTCACAGGTTTAGCAAATATAGCAAATTTTGTTTTACAGAATGGAATTTCTCAAGTAATAAAATTTATCGTGAAATACAGGGGACAATCATTTTTTGTAAAAACTACTTTAAAATATTGATTGTGAAAGTTTCATTTCTTGTATTTAAAATGCAAATTTTACCTGTTTGAATGTAATCCTTTCACAAATGCCACCCCTCCAATAAGTCACTTCCGGCTTATCTATTTTCTTTATTCTACTTCTTGGCTACCTCAAAATTGTTGTGAACCTTTTCTATAATACATACTAGCAAATACCCGGCGCGCTTTGCTGCGCTTTTCAAAAATTTAAAAAATTACCAAATTTGACAATTGACAACATATCTATTGTAACGTTCTTTCTAAAATAATAATACAAGTGCTGTTTAAATCGTCTATTCACAAACAAATATTTATTTCTATACACTAATGAATACACTATAAATTAACGCTATGATTATAAACCATTAAAAACTATTATTTACAGACTATGAATTTCTAATACAACATTTATATTCACTATTTATTTTGTAATACACAGTTAATGACTTGCTGTTGACTGGTCCCTTTCTCCGCGACGCCGACTTTATACCATCCTATAAACGTTCCAGAAGCCGGTAGAAACTACCATGTATTTCTAGAAGGTGCTAGATAAACAGTACCTCGTTTACATTGTTGGTGCTATGCGTCATTCTCTCGAATGCCACCGAATACTCCATCCGCTGCTGAAGAAGGGGTTCTTTCTTTTTCTCTCTTGTTACACTGCCCCCCTCTTCAAGTCTGTTCTGTCCCAGAACAGGTTTTATGATCTGGTTCCTGTAGAACGGGTCATGACGATATCGACAGTCTTCACCTCGACTACACGTTCCATTACGGTAGAAGTAGCAGTCTACACTCTTCGTTGGCCTTGATGCGGGCTGTGGGTCAAAACTGCAGACGAAGATCTTGACGTCCGTACCTCTAAAGATAACTTCCAGCATGTTTCTAATGATTCTCCAATCCAGCTGGTCCCGCCCACAGCCGAGTTTGGGAACTGCCAATTTGTTAATTCCCCTGGTAAGCAACTCGATCCTCAAATTCCATAGCGCCCTCCACAAGTCGGCGTAACTCGGCTTCTGGTAATAAAACTGCTTGGTTACCAAGTAGTAAATGGATCGGTCATGATCAGGCAAGCGTAAGGATTTACCAACAGAGGGATTTTGTTCTCGAAGTTCATTCAGCCGTCCAAATTTATTTCTAAACACTACTGCGATCCCCCTGGACATACGGAGATCCGCGGAGACACAGTGGGCAATGGAATAATTACCAGAGACCCGGAAGAGATCTTGTTGCATCTCAGTCGTGACTCCGAATCGCGCTTTTCTAGTTCCAGAGAACGCAGCCATAAATTCTCTAAAGGTTGGTTGATCATCTTCAGGCCTTACGGTATTGATAGTCACCTCAGCCTCATCTTTCCGATCCGGGACTGCGTCATTATTTCCCTCATAGTGCGCCAGACGATTGGAGTGTACCACCTTTGGTTTCCCCCTTGGCAACTTCTGGATGCGATAAATCAAGTCATTTATTCGTTTCTTCACCTGGTATGGACCCTCCCAATTTCGCTGTAACTTTGGAGAATAGCCACGACGCCTTTGCGGGTTGTATAACCAGACAAGCTCTCCAGGTTGAAACCCTCCTTCTTGGGCCCTCACATCGTACGTAGCCTTCATCCGGTCACTCGCGATTCGACTATTATTTCGGGTTCGGTCGTGAATATCCTCCAACTTCTTCTTTAAGTTGATGACATAATCATTCCCGGCTACCTCCTGCTCTATAGGTGGAGACCCAAATTCCAGATCACACGGTAACCGTAACTCGCGTCCAAACATCACAGACGCTGGTGACTGACCGGTTGTTTCGTGGACCGATGCACGATAAGCCATCAGGAACAGATGCAGGTATTGGTCCCAGTCTCGTTGATGATCGGAGACGACCTTGGCCAAATATTTGCCCATTGTTCGATTCATGCGTTCTACCATTCCATCGGACTGCGGATGTAACGGTGTGGTCCGGGTCTTACGAATGCCCAACAATCGACAGACTTCTCCAAAGAGTACAGACTCGAAATTGCGGCCTTGATCCGAATGCAGCTCCATGGGCACTCCGAAACGACTGAAGAACTCTTTGACTAGTACGTCAGCAACAGTCGCAGCTTCCTGGTTTGCTAGGGCATATGCTTCTGGCCATTTGGTAAAATAGTCCATTGCCACTAAGATGTATTTATTCCCATCGTCGGTTTCGGGAAATGGTCCGGCAATGTCTATAGCTATTCTCTCCAGAGGACTACCCACATTGTACTGCCTCATAGGTGCTCTTCGCTTCCCCAAGGGTCCGTTGCCAGTGGCACATAATTCACATTTCCGGCACCACTCCTTCACGTCTTCTTTACAATTGACCCAATAAAAACGCTCCCTAACTTTCTCCAAAGTCTTTTTCACACCGAAGTGTCCTCCTGAGGCACCGTCATGGAGATGTCGCAATACTGTAGCCACTCGGCTTCTTGGAACCACGAACTGAGACCTAATGGTGGTGCCATCTTCACTCTCCAGTACTCGCTTCAGGAGATCGTCTTCCACCTTCAAGGACTCCCATTGGGCCCAATATGCTTTGAGCGTTCTGTTAAAAGGGCTGACGACCTCCCAGGCAGGCCTTTCTCCCACGCGCTTCCATTCCAGTACCATTTTTAGTTCGGGATCAGCCTCCTGCTGTCGTTGCAATTCTTCCGGCAACCAATTGTCGTTGACGATGGTAGTCCTTAATACTTGGCAAACCCTCTCTTCCAAACGAGAGCAATGACGGCAATCCGTTGGACAGGGTCTTCTTGAAAGAGCATCGGCATTTCGATGACTAGTGCCCGCTCGATGTTCGGTGTCAAAGTCGTATCCTTGTAATCGTTCGATCCACCTTGCGACCTGGCCTTCAGGATTACGGAATTGTAGAAGCCATTTCAACGCTGCATGGTCCGTCCTCAATAAAAACTTCCGTCCGTACAAGTATTTGTAAAAGTGCTCAACGGACTTCACGACGGCCAATAGTTCTTTTCTGGTCACACAATAATTCTTTTCGGCTTTAGACAAAACCTTACTAAAATAGCCGATGACCTTTTCTTGTCCATCCTGTATCTGAGAAAGTACACCCCCAATGGCCAGATTACTTGCATCTGTGTCAAGTATGAATTTCCCTTCTGTCCGTGGATAGCTCAATATTGGTGCGGTTGTCAGGGCACGCTTCAGCTGTTGGAAAGCTGTTTCACACTCTCCGCTCCAAACATACTCGCGCCCATCTTCAGTTAACCTTGTCAGAGGTTTCGCTATATTGGCAAACCCAGGAACGAAACGCCTGTAGTAGGTACATAACCCAAGAAAACTACGAACTTGGTGTTTATCTTTCGGTGTTGGCCACTCTTGAACTGCACGAATCTTATCGGGGTCGGCTGCCACTCCATTTTGTGATACGACGTGCCCGAGATATTTCACTTCCTTTCTGAATATGTGGCACTTTTTCGGACTCAGTTTCAGATTGGCTCCACGTAGTCTTCGGAACACTTCCTCTAGATTTTTCAAATGTTCGTTGAATGATTTTCCGACTACAATCACATCATCTAGGTATACCAGGCAGGTCTTCCACGACAACCCTCTCAGGATGGTCTCCATTAGACGCTCAAAGGTGGCCGGAGCGTTACATAGACCGAAAGGCATAACTGTAAACTGCCATAGTCCGGAACCAATAGTGAACGCGGTCTTCTCCCGGTCTTCAGGTTCCATTTCAACTTGCCAGTAACCGCTCTTCAAGTCCAAAGTCGAAAACCATCGTGAACCAGACAGGGTATCTAACGTGTCGTCGATGCGTGGTAAGGGATAGCTGTCTTTCTTGGTCACGTCATTAAGCTGCCGATAGTCCACACAAAATCTCGTTGACCCGTCCTTCTTACTGACCAGGACCACCGGTGATGCCCATGGACTGCTGGATGGCTCGATGACCCCTTGTTCTTCCATATCAGTAATAATCTTTTCGGCTTCTGCTCGCCTTGCTAGAGGTAGACGCCTCGGCTGCTGACGGACAGGCATAGAGTTGCCTGTATTGATTTTATGTTTTACTATATTTGTTCGTCCCTTCTGGCTATCGTCAAGAGCGAAGATATCTTGGTATCGGTGAACCAAACCCTGTACCTCTTTCACTTCTGTTCTGTTAAGGTCTTCGCACGAACTAGTAACCATGCCCACTAATTTTCCACCATGGTCTTTGGGCGCTGGTTTTGGAACATCAGCCATACACCTGGCTACTCGGAATACTGGCACACACTGTCCCACAAGGGTACTCTTCTTCAATGTCACCGGATCCACATTAACATTCATAATTCTCACCGGTACTCTCTTTCCAACCTTGATCAGCGCTTTTCCCACCAGTATGCCACTATGGATCTTCTTATCACAAACAGGCTCCATCATTCGCACACACCCTACCCGAAGATCTCCATCCAAACCCGCCTCGACAACCATCTCGCTTTGACCCGGCAATATCACATCTTCAGTCAACAAAACCCTTACAACCGGATCTTCTCGTGGGTGCAAAGGAAGTTCTTCGTTACCGACCTTCAAAACACCCTCTTTCAAATCCAACGTAAAACCAAATTTTCTCAGGAGGTCCATTCCCAAGATGAAGTCATCAGTGATATCGGCTACCAACACCTCATGATCACATTCTTCACTTCCAATGCCAATCTTCATCTTCACCACTCCGCGTGTTGGTATCACTTCACCTGTTGCTGTACGGAGTTGAGTAGTTGTCGGTAACAATTTAATACTTGATTGTAGAACATCAGGGCGTACGATGGATTTTGTCGCCCCCGTATCAATAAGTAGTGGAACGGTTCGGTTAGCAATCTTTCCATCTACAAACAAACTGCCATTACTATTCTTTGATGTTACGGCATGGATCGTGATCTCCGGGGCATCTTCACTCGCAGTCAACGTTCGCCCCCTCTTGCCAACCCTTTTTAACTTTTCCGACGGTTGTACTTTTCTTATTTTGGGACAACGGCGTTCTACATGTCCTTGTTCGCCGCAGTTCCAACAACGAGGCCCTCGAACTTCTTGATGATTCTTCTTACGGCTTTCTTCCTTCCGAAGAACTCTCAGTACTAACTCCTCTAGGTGATCTTTAGAACCTTCTTCTTCCTCCACAACGGCCCGAACACGCCCGTGACCTCGGGACGCTTGTTTTGCAGCTTCAAATTCTAAGGCGTGAGCAAGCGCACCATCAGTTGTTCTTGGTCGTGCTAGCCTCAATGATTGTTGTGTTTCCCCGTCTCTTAACCCATCAATGAAGGTCTGCACAGCGAGCTGTCCCAGAAATGAATCGGGTGCCGTAGGGTACGCCAATCGGACAAGCCGCGCAACATCGGCTTCAAACTCCTGCAGGCTTTCTCCATTCTTCTGGATACGATTCTTCACTTGCGCGTGATACACTTGTTGAAGATGCGCGTCTCCATATCTCATCTCCAATCTAGACACTAACAATTGATAATCATTTTCCTGTCCTGCTGGGATTGTTTGCAGGACGTTCAACGCGTCTCCACGCAAAGCCACAGTTAAAGAAACGGCCTTTTCCTTGCCTGTCCATCCGTTGGCCCCAGCGGCCGCCTCAAATTGTTTGTAGTAGGTGGACCAAGGTATCTTTCCATCGAACGTGGGTGGTTTTACTTTTATCCCTACGGCAGGAACCTTTTCTTCTTTAATTTGTTTCTTTACTTCATTAAACGGCCACTCAGAAGTTGAGGGAAACCGTAGTTGCCTCATTCTATCTTCCAGCATTTCGGCCATATCGTCTTTCTTAGTTGTTGGTGGTAATTGCATTTGGGCTATTTTCTCTTCTACCATCTTTATTACCCTATCTTGTTCCGCCAATCTACCTTCCAATAGTCCTAACGCACTGGCATTCTCCAAAAATTCTTCGAAAACTTTATCTTCCAACGCTTTGACATTTTCCAACAATTCTCCTTTAAGCCTTCTAGAACTTTCTTCAGACTTTTCTAATAATTCTTCTTTAAGCGTTCTAGAGTTTTCCAGTAAATCTTCTTTAAGCATTTTAACATTTTCTTCCAGTGCTTTAGTATTTTCAAGTAATTCTTGTTTAAGCATTCTAACATTTTCTTCGGACTTTCTAGAATTCTCTTCTGACTTTTCCAGTAATTCCTCTTTTAACATTCTAGAATTCTCTTCAGACTTTCTAGAATTCTCTTCGGACTTTTCCAATAATTCTTCTTTAAGCATTCTAGAATTCTCTTCCGACTTTTCCAGTAATTCCTCTTTTAACATTCTAGAATTCTCTTCGGACTTTTCCAATAATTCTTCTTTAAGCATTCTAGAATTCTCTTCCGACTTTTCCAGTAATTCCTCTTTTAACATTCTAGAATTCTCTTCTATTTTACTTAATAACAAATTAGTATCCATTACGGGTCCAGGTATTTCGAAGAGGAAACTTTCAGGGTCTTCTTGCTGCTCCAAAAGCCATTCTCTTAGCCGATTTATTAACACACTTTTAAGGCCCGTTGTATCTAAATCTCGTTCTTCAAGTTCATGTTTCAAGTCTATTACTTTGAGATCTTTTAACAGTTTCATCACCATTTTAATCGTTTGTTGAAATTATGTTTTAACACCAAAACTTTTATTCTCACAGCACTTTAATTAATTATTACGCGATTTTATTTATTTTAAAACCCCACACCTGACACCACTGTAACGTTCTTTCTAAAATAATAATACAAGTGCTGTTTAAATCGTCTATTCACAAACAAATATTTATTTCTATACACTAATGAATACACTATAAATTAACGCTATGATTATAAACCATTAAAAACTATTATTTACAGACTATGAATTTCTAATACAACATTTATATTCACTATTTATTTTGTAATACACAGTTAATGACTTGCTGTTGACTGGTCCCTTTCTCCGCGACGCCGACTTTATACCATCCTATAAACGTTCCAGAAGCCGGTAGAAACTACCATGTATTTCTAGAAGGTGCTAGATAAACAGTACCTCGTTTACATTGTTGGTGCTATGCGTCATTCTCTCGAATGCCACCGAATACTCCATCCGCTGCTGAAGAAGGGGTTCTTTCTTTTTCTCTCTTGTTACACTATATATATTTTCTTGTCACATCAATCTCAGTACCCATTTTTAACTTCCATATATGGGTTTTTCGCTGTTATTTCGGACCACGATGGCCGATCAGAGTCCAATTTGGTCTTATTTTCTATTCTGGGCCAAGACCTTTCCAATGATACCAATTTCATCCAAATCGGTCCAGTGGTTGCGGAGAAAATCGCATACATACATACATACATATATACAGACAGACAGACAGACAATCTTTCCCTTTTATATATATAGATAGATTTGTAACTTATTGTTTTAAAAGTAGATAGGATTTCCGAAGTAATCTGATCTGGAGAATTTTATAAGGCTATGACTGTAACTACTATTTTACGTAAGTTGCCATAAATTCCTTTAAAGTGTCATTTGCATAAAAGGTGGAAATAAAATAATAAAATTGTCAATGGTGATACTTTTATGAAAACAAAACATAGCTAACCCTCATATTTTTACTAAGTGATTGGATAATATTACGTTTTTAATTCAAATCCTATGGCAAAACAAAAACTGCAAAAAAACTATGTATCTATTTTTTGTTTTTGGTCGCTTTAAGTAGAACACTTTATAAATATGTAAAAGAAATCCAGTAAACATTACTTAACTGGATAATTTTTTTTTAGAAAAAGGAGAAATGTAAAATGTTTATAAATAATAAATCATCATCAGAAGATTCAGCTTCTTCCCTCTTTGATTCCCGGAGGGTTATAGGCCAGGTGCCTGTTCCCTTACAATAAGTGGTGGAACTATACCCAGTACCCATATAGCACAAGATATCCTGGGGATATCCAGTATATGGTCTGTTAACGGATGGATCGCCCGTCCATGAACTGGACATCCGTGAGATATGCAGCACGCTACATCCTCAGGATATAAAATGCAGGATATTCTTTGGATATCCCAGGTATCGTCGATTCAAGGAATGATCGTACATCCCCAAACTGAACATCCATGAGATATTCTGAGTGTTATATCCTAAAGATATACTGTACAAGATATCCTTAAGATATTCACCTTACGACTCGAATCTCCTACGATATTCCTTTTTATCCTAAATTTTTTATAAATTATAATAATAAAATTTTAACGATAAAATTTTGTTCATGTAACACATAGGGTGTACGATATAAAAACAGTACAGATTGCTCGTTATTGCTATAATCTTAATATAGTGTTAATGTGTTATGACAAATTGTTACCCTACATTTTTTTGATTTCTTTGTATCGGTAGCGTACACTTTTAAACATTAGTTTTTAGTTACTTTTTCTTATTTATTTATTATTTATAATGCCTTATAAGATTCTCTAAAAAAGATATATAATTACATAATTAGATATTAATAGATAGAGTATAATATATAAAATATTGATTTAAAAGAATTATCCAAAATTACTTTTGTAAATTAACTTCAAGGTATTTTAGTTAAGAAACCTGGTATTCTATAAATTAACATTGACTGATATTTTGCTGACGGCAAGATTCTCGTGGTTTTAGTTATTATTTACACGTCAAAAACAAAGAATTGCGAGATGATATGACGTGTATGTTAGTATGTATATTTCTTAAATCGTGCGGCATTTAGTGGATTCTTCCTGGAATGCTAGAATGCTTCACATCTGTAATCGACCCTCTTTGGGTAAGTTTTATGACATTGCCTAGTGTTAAAAAATGTCCAAACCTCGAAAAGATTTACAACTTTGTTAGACTCGAGTGTGATCCAAACAACTTATTTTTCGGTCACTTCAGTTTGAGCATTCAGCATTCATAACTATTACTCCGAGTGCTCGGATTAAATATATTTGATTTGGTTTGTTGGTGATTGATTTTAAAGTGCTTTTAATTTTCACTAACCGACCTGCAGAAGAGCATTTGGTAAGTAGAATTACCGAATTTGATTCATTCGTTTTAATAATTATGTAGGTACTTTAATAAAAAGGTAAAAAATCTATAGTTTATTTACTTTTGACAAATACTATAATACTACAATAATTATCATTTAAAGCAACATTTATTTACAGCCTCATCTCTATTAAACTTGGACATAACAGGCACGACGTTGAAGGGTAAAATTGCCATATCCGCATTGTGATCTATTAAATTCTACAGTTTTTCAGATAGCACAGAGAAATATCAAATCAAATCAATCAAGTTGCAAGATTTGGTGGCAGCACTCCTTATGAAGTGATCAAAAGGGCTCTACCATGATTTGTTGGAGACGACACCTTTAAATTTAATTGGTCGGGGAAAACAAAACAAATTCCACACTGAAAACTGCAGCATTTTTGTTAAGTAAAATAACTAGAATTGCATTTACGCTAAGAGTATTAACATTTATATATTATTACAGAAGTTCTAAACAGAGATCTAGATTAGACAGAAAAGGATGCCGAAAAACCAATTCAGCAATTTCTGAAAGGGGCAGCAGATGAGAGGTCCAACAGAAGAAGTCTTATGTTAATAATATGTTAAATATAATTTTTATGTTTGTAGTTATCTCAATTATAATAGATTTTTATATTTTATAAGCATATACCTCCATCATTTCTTTTATTATATTCATATACTATTTATTTGATACCGATATGTAATTAGCAAATCCTCTAATAGTAATTCTATAATCAATTAATGAATTGATTCGGCATTTACTTGATAAACATTTATATCCATCTTAAATAATATAAAAACAGATTGTTTTTTAAATATTCACTTTATAAACGACCTAACAGAGCTGAACAATTCACCGTTGTTAAATTTATTTGTATAATAATAGTGTCCGCTCCCATTACCCACATCTAAGCACGTTCAAGGAATATAATGTTTATAATTGCCAATTTTTACAGAAGTTACATTAGCTTAGCATGTTTTTTAGGCGTTTGAAGAAGCCACTGTGTGGCGAAACAATTGTTAACTACAATAATTAAAAGTGAAAATTTAAAGAAACAATCTGTTTTTATATTATTTATAATGAATATAAGATATTCCAAAGATATTTTGTTTAGACCTCCTGTGGATATCTTGTACAGGATATCCAAGGGATATTTTGCATATTATATACCAAAGATATCTTGTAATGCAGGGCTTCCCAAACTTTTTTTTACTGTGACGCCCTTGGGAATTTGCCATTTTTTGCGACGCCCCTCCCCCCCCCACTCTGGCCAAAAAGTACCTACCAGTTGTAGCCTAGTAGAGGGCTTCCCAAACTTTTTTTTACTGTGACGCCCTTGGGAATTTGCCATTTTTTTGCGACGCCCCTCCCCCCCCCACTCTGGCCAAAAAGTACCTACCAGTTGTAGCCTAGTAACAAGTTATCAGAAAAACTCCAAATAACATTTATAATTTTTATTAGAAAATAAGAACAAAAACAAAACATAAGAATAAAAATGAAAATAGATAATTGTTTAACTTTGTTGGCTGGCTACTAATGAGAAGGATGTGCTTGTTTTTCTGTGCATAGCTTTTAAAAACGGGGCTCAAGTGCGTAAATTGCCACTCTCATCTCTTTCTCTACCTTTAATTTCGTTCTGTACTTGTTCTTTATTACTGCAACTGCAGAAAAGCCTGTTTCGCACAAGTACGATGTCGCAAATGGTAATAGAACCCTCAATGATGCAGTGCTGATGGCACGATATTCGTGAGAAACTGAGTTCCAAAATTCAAGCAGTTTGTCTTTGTCGTATTGGATCTTAAGACTTGAGTCACAGGACAATTAAGGTATTAATTGTTCTTCTTCCCCTGTCGAAAGTGTTGATGGTGAGGTCGACTGGAAAGGGTTTCTTACCCAGTCATATTGCTCCAGATTTTCGGGAAAATATTTTTCAAAATGTTCGCTTAATGATGACAAGTGCTGTGTAAATATTACTTTTAATGAGGGATCGAGGATTTCTATCGATTTTTCTTGTAGAATGCCTTGTAAAGCAGGGAAACAGTCAGTATTTACTTGATCTTCTTCTAATTTTCTCTTCCATAAGAGCAACTTCTTCTGAAACCCAGTAATTTTATCTGCCAGTTGCAGTATGTGAGTATTGTTTCCCTGCAAAGACTTATTAAGATCATTTAATTTTTTAAATATGTCGCAGAGATATGCCAATTTTATTATAAACTCTGTATTAATAAAATATTGCGCATCATTGTGTGATTCTGTCTGTAGATAAGTGTAAAACTCATTTCGTAATTCGTGTACAGCGAGTACATTGCCTTTGGACAACCAACGAGAGTTGCAATAATAAATTAGAGAGGTATGCTCGGCACCCAATTCTTCACAAAGCTTATGGAAAAATCTTGCTTTCACAGGTCGTGTTTTAATGTAGTTCACCACTTTGATAATTATGTCCATCACAAAATTTAATTCAGGTGTAATGTTCTTTGCAGCTAAGGCCTCTCTATGTATGACACAATGTGTCCATTTTATATTTAGAGCCTTGGTTTTGATGAGAGCTTGTAGTCCTCCTTACTGTCCAGACAACGCTCGAGCACCATCCGTACACACACCCACACAGTTCTCCCATTTAATATTATTTTCGATCATGTATGAATCTAAGATTTTAAATAAATCAGTAGCCTTACCACTTTCACATATTTTTCTGCAGGATAACAAATCCTCACATACATTTGTTTCTTCTATGTACCGCACGTAACATATCAATTGAGCGTCGTCATTACTATCGGTCGCCTCATCCAGTTGAATGGCAAATAGACCTGAGAGTTTCTCCACAATTTGCTCATTAATATCTTCTGCCATGTCATGAATACGACGGCTAATCGTATTGTTTGAAAGAGGTACATTTTTTATTTCTTTAGCCGCCGATTCTCCAATCATCACTGATACCATATCAACCACTACAGGTAAAATCAGTTCCTCAGCAATAGTGTGTGGTTTTTTATATTTGGCAACACGGTGAGCTACCTTGTAGGAGGCGAACAATGCTTTGGTAGGAACTGATGCTCTTGAAAGCAGAGCCGTGGACTGATGTTTCAGTTCTCGCAATTTTCTAACAAAAAAGTCTCTCGGCTTACCTTACACCTTATACAAAGTATAAACCGCGCTGCTAATGGGTCAATTTTCATCAAAATAACATGATTTTAAGTGTCCCAAAAAGAGAATTTTATAAGCTTTTTGGCGTATACTTTAAAATATTTTTAGAGGAATTGGACAAAAAGTTATAGTAGAAAATGTGAAAGAGTGCAGTTTCCCCATTTAAAATACATGCAAATTTTCAACCGTCGTGCGGCACGTGTTAAAATGGTTTTATGGCTTTGCAACGTTAACGATAATTTTTTTAAATTTATTTTGCATCATATTCCGGGTGGAGACCAGCAGTTTTCCGACTTCGCCAAAATAACGACCACCCTAATACCCAGCAACATATTATTTACGTAACTGAGAGTAACAATGCCTACATTATTATGTAGCGGCTAAGTAAAATTCAAGTCATCTAGAGAGCGTTATGTCCGACTCATTATGCATCTGTTATTTACGTAAATTCTATATCACTGTTAATACATATGAGATATGTAAAATACAATCTGTATTACAAACATACACAAAGCGCCGTATATTTTATGTTTGTTTAATTATGAGCATGTTCTATCACAGTGGTTCCCAACCTTTTGTGGCCCATCACCCCTTTCTGGAGGTTGACTAACACCTATCGCCCCCTTTTCATTTTCCTTGTATGCCTAATTTTAATTTGAAGTAAAGTGTAAATAATAAAGCAGTTTTATTATTTTAAACAATTTTATTACCGTATATAAAAACAAACAAAGCAGTTTTATCCGGTCACTCTTAAATAAAATTAAAAAAAAATTAAAATGTACATTTTTTACAGATTTTTTTAAAGAACAAATAAGTGAAATAATTAAGATCATTGACGTACATTTTAAAAACAGAAGTATACATTTTTTCATTTTTAAATTGGAATCTGGAAAAATTAAGAAAGTTGACAGTTAAAATTCGAAAAACTAAATGAAAGTTTGAAAACTTTGTTATTGTTTTATTTTCCTTTTCAATGGCTGCCTTGTGCTTGGTGGATTTCAGTTAAAGCTTGAATATCCGGCTTTATGTTCGTCAAGTTCAGGCGCAAGTCTCCTTTGAGGCAAATGTCCAACTTACTTCTTTGTTTTGTGAGGAGCTGGACAACAGAACTAAACCCTTTTTCAACTAAATATGTTGACGGGAACGAGATGAGAAGTGGTTCAGTTTTTCCCCACAGTTGTGGATAAGTGTCCATAAGCTTCACCAAGGCTAACTCGTAACCGCTCTGCTTGAAAACGATTTTCGCCTCACAGTCATACTTCAGATCTAGAAACTTCGTCTGCAAAGAGTTATCAAGCTTATCCACAGCTTCAAACGAGAATGGATCTAGAATCCAATCCGGAATTTGTAACTTGGTCAAATCTTCAAATCTTGATTCCATGTCAGTTTTTAACTGGTCAAGGTGATCAGTAAAAATTAGGATTTTGTCTTCTGGGAGTTCAAGAGTCTCGTTATCTGACACTGAACACTTTTTAAGGGTCGGAAACTGAATCAGCTCTTTGCGGCCAATATTTACCTTGTGAATATCAAACTTGGCGATGAATGATGAAATAATTCCTTTGGCCTTGATAAGGTTCATCTTGTTTCCTTGATGCCTTATATTGACTTCGTTCATTTTTTCAAAAATATCTGTAAGGTACGCAAGTTCCAACTTACGTTGCTTCAAATTCTCACTTAAAACAGGATCAGTCGTGTCAAATAATTCGAAGAAACGGCACAAACAGTTTCCTTTGGAAAGCCACCTCACGGCCGTATGTAGAAGCAAGCGTTCGAATTCCTCATCATTTTCATGGCAAAGTTGTCGGAACAGACGGTCATTAAGGGAATTAGCGTTCATCTTGTTGACACCAGTAATAACCAGTTGTAGGGTTTCATGCAGGACACCACTCAATTTTCTCGCAGCTAAGTGTTGACGATGAATGACACAGTGAATAGTGATGACCTCTGGCACTTCTTTCTTAAGGTGGGCTAGAAATCCAACATGACGATCTGACATGGCAGGAGCACCGTCTGTTGCGCAAGCTCTCACGTTTGTTAGGGGAATCTTTTTTTCCTCAAAATAATCTTACACCACTTTAAAAATCGATGATCCCTTCGTATCAGTGATCAGAGTTCTAGCAAAAAACATTTCCTCAGTGATTTCCTTTTGTTCATTGATAAACCTCACATAAGCTAATAAAATTGCTTTGTTATCAATCACAGTTGATTCATCAATCTGCAATGCAAATTTACTTTTTTTTTTCAACAAATTGGTGAGTTTGGATTCAACGTCCGCGGCCATTTCGTTAATTCGCCTGGAAACAGTATTGTTGCTCAAAGGAACCGATTGACTTATCTTATTACTAGGGCCCTCGCCTAGCATGATTTCAATTTTTTTGGTTGCCGGTAAAACAAGAGTTTCGCCAATTGTGTGAGGTTTACCACATTTAGCGATCAATAAAGACACCTCGTAAGAAGCAAGAAGACCTTTGTCAAGATCGGTTGCTCGTTTTTTAAATAATTCACGCACATTAGGCCGTTTATCAGCTTTAGCTTTGAGGTCTTGAAAATAACTAAGTTCTTTACTCACTTTATCACTGTGTACTCTTGATAAATGATCTTTTATTCGCGATGGCTTTATTAGTAGTAAATGCTTTATCGCACAAAAGACAATGTGGAAACTGCACATTTTGCGGTGACGCGATAAAACCGAATTTTAAATACTCTGCTGAGTATTGACGACACTTCTTCTTTTTTGAATCCATTGTGCATGAACTTCTACACTTCAAAACAAACGCACAAAAACAGAAAAGAGACGCACAAAAACTGATGGTAAAGCACACAAAGGCTAATGAAGACTGGAGAAATACGAGTAGGCAGCGCTATGACAAAGGCAACGCATCGGTCTAGCTACGAATGTTTCAAACTCGACTCGACGTTTGTGGAGGGGGCTGAGAAGGGTGGTGGGTAGTAGAAGAGCTGAGCAAGTCTCGATTTGCCGGTCTCCGAAACTTGCTGTGAGTACAGATTGTAAAAGTGAATTTATTTATTATTATTTATTGTACTTTATTTTTTTAACTTGCCATTCTTTGTTGAACTCTGAACGATCGGTTTTGTATACGTTTTCAGTTTCGATTTTTGCTGGCTTTTTTAAGTACAGTACTATTTTAATTTTTCCCGCTTTGAATACTCATTGCCCCCAAATCGCCCCCCACCTATTTATTGTCCCCCTGAGAACCCAAATCGCCCCCAGGTTGGTAACCACTGTATCATATATAAAATCGATACATTGCAGTTCCACGCAAATCCTTAGGCGGCGATCCACTTCCTACCTGTAATTCTGAACTTACCTGTAATCTCTTTCGAACAGGATCTTTAAGTTAAAGCAACAATTTTCAAATTTTCCACTTTGTATAGGATAACTTATTTCTTTAAAATAGTAATAGATTCCTTCCTGTAATAGTAAAATTATAAGAAAAAGAAAAACTCAGAACATTTTTATTTATTTTGTTTATTAAAAAGGAAAAGATATAGTTATTAATTGAACTTATAAATTATATATATAAATTATATATCTTATTATAGAAAAAAAATCAGTATTATTATGAGCCGTTTTACATGATACTCCAGCAGAGGGCTAGTCTAGCTTGCGAGGAGAGAGGACAAGTGTTGTTATTGACGACAACCACAGATATTCGCATTGTTGCCGGGATTGATTGCCTAATGTGTCCCGAACCGTTATATGTCAACAAGAAATTTCTTCTTGCCGATTCCAAAGATCGAACCCGGGCCATAAGATTGAGAGTTGAACTCTTTACCAGGTGGCTATCCACTCCACTAGAAAAGTGAATAGCAGTATCCACTCCACTAGAAGAGTCAAATGATATGAGAATATTAAATGCTGTGGATAGTAGTTTCAAAATTTTGGAAAATTTTGAAAATTTTGTAAAAATCTAAAATCTTTGCTAAATACTAACACTTTTGAAAAATTTTATCAACTTTTCCAGTTAAAAGTAAATTTAAGTTATTTAATGGTGTGTCATTGATTTTGAAATCAATGTGTATACTTTTTAATAAGGTTAAATAATACATATTTCTTTATTTATTATCAAATAGCTTACTCACTGATTACTTAAGTGTACGTAACATCCAGTTGTTCGCAAGTTTTTGTTATGATGTAATTCAATTATGTATACTTTCAAATGAGTATATCGACGGGTTATGTGATTCTTTAAGGTTTAGTTAATGTAAATAGATCGTTTTTATTGCGTAAAAGTATTTGGTAATTAATGTGTAATAGATGTGTCACTTTTATAAGAATATTAATCTGCTATTATGTATCATATGAGTGTACAGTTTGTATTAGTTCGTAAGGTGACGTCAAATTGTGTAACATAATTATGTAAATAGTCAATAGTATATAAGCTTAGAAAATAATAATAAAAGACACTTACTGTTAAACGACGAAAGAGTAAAGATATTATAGTAATTCAAGCGACAAAGTAAAGTCGTGGCTGATAATATTGTAAAAATTTAAATAGTTTAGAATTAAATAGACGAGTTAAGTTAGTTGGTGATTTGAATACGGCGAAGGTGTAAAAAGTATAAATTGTAAAAGTGTATATGATTATAAGAACCACCTTTAAGAAAAATTACTTGCTAAAGTTAAGCAAGATAATAAATCAACGTTAAAACCATAAACGGGTGTTTTATCTAAATAAACACAAAAACAACTATAAGTATCCTACGAAAAAGGGAAATTGTACCCGCAGTTAATAAACAAAAGTGAGTTCCAAAATCAAGTGTGTGGATGATATTATATGGAAAATCTATCCAAAAGGAAGACAGTCAACCGGAATTGGAGATCAGCCCTGGATCAACATAAAGTGATCTACTCTGCCAATGGTTTGGGAAAGAGGACATCTATAGTTAAAGGAAAGAAGAAATATTATAAAAAGGTAGGAAGTTATTTCCTTTTTGTATTGGCATTTGCTGAAGAAAAGACTATCGTTTGTAAAAGTGTAGTAAAGTGATTTGAACAATTTAGTAATAGTTAAAAAAATTAATTAAGATTTCAATTTTTAAAGTGTTTTTAAATTTCAATTTGTATATTTTTTTTAATACCACAAGAATCCACATTCACCCTGAGATGAGTCTATTAAATTTAATTCTAATATGTTAAGTTATTTAACTGGCGCCCAACTCTCTTACGTAAACTTGAGTTAGTCAAGAACTAACGTAACATTAATTTTATATAACCATTGCATTATTAAATCTATTAAAAGGTATTTTCAAATCATATTAGAATTTATAAAAGAGGGAAGTTGAAAAGCATTTCCAAAGTTCACAGTCATTTAAAAAAATCAATTTATTATAAAGTAATTATCTACGAGCAAACGGCAATTATTCACAGTTTCAAAATATATAATAAAATTTTTTAAAAATAATTTATTATTTTTAATTATCCAATATCACTGCATTTATTTATGTCGCTGTCAACGCGGGGCATTTGTTAATGTGGGGCAAAATAAAATACTATATATGTTTTTTAAATGAGATATCACTGCATTTATTTATGGCGACCGGCAACGTGGGACCATTTGTGGTACATATAACCTTTTGTGGTTTATATAATCTTTTGAAAAATAGTAGGCTTATAGTAGCTTTTAATAGATTATTTGGCTTTTGAGATTATTTAGCTTTTGTAGGTTATTTTCTTATAGTAATTTAATTGGCTGATTAGGATTATATTAGCTTGTTTAGATTATAATAGCATATTTAAAAGATATATAAAAGATTTCTAGTGGTTAGTTTATGACGTCAGTTAAAAATATATATTCTGCGGCGGAAAGTAATTTAGTATTGAAAAAGAAGTATACAGATAAAGAATTAGTAGTTTTTGAGAAGCAGAAAGCTTTAACCATTTCAGTAATGGAGGGGAACGGAGAAGAAGGTAAAACAGAGAAATCTGAATTTGCGCAAATTTTGGAACTAATAAATGCCAAATTTGACAAACAGTCTGAAGACATGAAAACTAAATTAGACAAACAATCTTTAGAAATGAAAGAAGAAATGAGAATTCAATCAGAAACTTTGAAACAAGAAATTAAAAATGATATAAAGGAAATAAAACAAGAATTAAAAGATTATACTGAAACAATTATTAAAGAAATAAGAAGTAATACAAAAACATTAGAAATAGATAACGACAAAAGTAAAGAATTAAGAAAATTAGATGTAGAGAATAGGGAGGATAAACTTGTAGAAAATGAGTTAGGAATTGTAGATGTAAGTTATAAGACTAAGGAAAATGAAATTTTAAAGGAAGAAATAATTACAAAGTTAGATTATAGTAGAAAAGATAAGAAAGGGGTTATTAAAAGTGAACAAATTAGCAATAGGAAGGTACAACTAAAATACAAAGATACAAAATCAAGATATAAAGCTATGTTAGGTAATTTTAAGGCAAAAGAGAGAAATAGGACGTTTGAGACAGGTAGTAGGAAAAAGATTAAAATTAGAGATAAATTCTGGAAACGACAAATTTTACCAATTCGTAATTTTCATTTAACAAACTATAAAAGCAGAAGAAAGAAATAAAGATCTTTTTAGAATAATTATTTTAATTAGAATTTACATAACCATTTGTGACAAGAAACCCAGATATGACGTAATTTAAAATGATTCAGACTTAATACCTGATTTGACTTTATATAATAAACAGGCTTATGGAATTTTATACTCAGTTAGGACTTATGTATTATGTTATTAAAAATGAAAGAGGGAAAGTGTATGAATAAATTGAAAATAAAAGTTTAGATGAAAAATGAAATGATTATAGGGGAAAATGGGGATTAGGAAATGATATTAAAATAAAATTATGAATGAAAGAAGAAAATAATGATAGGATATAAAGGTGTAATGAATATTGATAGTAGAAAAATTAATGATTATTGAAAGATGAGAAGATATAAGTTTATAAGGTGAATGGTGATGAATTTGATTATGATTAGTAGAAATCTTTTATTGAAAATAAAAATAAAAGTAGGATTGTGGTTAGATAAAATGGAAATTAGGATTGAAATTTGATATTGATAAGCAAAAAGATTAGTAAATTATAAAGAGCGATTATTAATAAAAATGACGTAGGAAATAGAATGATTATGATACATTGAAAAAGGATTATGAAATAATTAAATGTGTAAGATTGAGATGACGATTAAAAGATGTAATTATTGTAGATATTGTAGATAGTTTAGTTAGTAGATTTAGAATAGGGCAAGTTTATTGGGATAAAAGATTAAAATACAAAAAAATATTGGTGTTTAAAAATAAAACTAGTTTAACATTTGTTGTTTAACTTATTTGTGTTTAAAAGTAAAATTGCATATTGCAATTTTATTTGAAACAGGAGGGGATAAATGCTGTGGATAGTAGTTTCAAAATTTTGGAAAATTTTGAAAATTTTGTAAAAATCTAAAATCTTTGCTAAATACTAACACTTTTGAAAAATTTTATCAACTTTTCCAGTTAAAAGTAAATTTAAGTTATTTAATGGTGTGTCATTGATTTTGAAATCAATGTGTATACTTTTTAATAAGGTTAAATAATACATATTTCTTTATTTATTATCAAATAGCTTACTCACTGATTACTTAAGTGTACGTAACATCCAGTTGTTCGCAAGTTTTTGTTATGATGTAATTCAATTATGTATACTTTCAAATGAGTATATCGACGGGTTATGTGATTCTTTAAGGTTTAGTTAAAGTAAATTGATCGTTTTTATTGCGTAAAAGTATTTGGTAATTAATGTGTAATAGATGTGTCACTTTTATAAGAATATTAATCTGCTATTATGTATCATATGAGTGTACAGTTTGTATTAGTTCGTAAGGTGACGTCAAATTGTGTAACATAATTATGTAAATAGTCAATAGTATATAAGCTTAGAAAATAATAATAAAAGACACTTACTGTTAAACGACGAAAGAGTAAAGATATTATAGTAATTCAAGCGACAAAGTAAAGTCGTGGCTGATAATATTGTAAAAATTTAAATAGTCTAGAATTAAATAGACGAGTTAAGTTAGTTGGTGATTTGAATACGGCGAAGGTGTAAAAAGTATAAATTGTAAAAGTGTATATGATTATAAGAACCACCTTTAAGAAAAATTACTTGCTAAAGTTAAGCAAGATAATAAATCAACGTTAAAACCATAAACGGGTGTTTTATCTAAATAAACACAAAAACAACTATAAGTATCCTACGAAAAAGGGAAATTGTACCCGCAGTTAATAAACAAAAGTGAGTTCCAAAATCAAGTGTGTGGATGATATTATATGGAAAATCTATCCAAAAGGAAGACAGTCAACCGGAATTGGAGATCAGCCCTGGATCAACATAAAGTGATCTACTCTGCCAATGGTTTGGGAAAGAGGACATCTATAGTTAAAGGAAAGAAGAAATATTATAAAAAGGTAGGAAGTTATTTCCTTTTTGTATTGGCATTTGCTGAAGAAAAGACTATCGTTTGTAAAAGTGTAGTAAAGTGATTTGAACAATTTAGTAATAGTTAAAAAAATTAATTAAGATTTCAATTTTTAAAGTGTTTTTAAATTTCAATTTGTATATTTTTTTTAATACCACAAGAATCCACATTCACCCTGAGATGAGTCTTTATTAAATTTAATTCTAATATGTTAAGTTATTTAACTGGCGCCCAACTCTCTTACGTAAACTTGAGTTAGTCAAGAACTAACGTAACATTAATTTTATATAACCATTGCATTATTAAATCTATTAAAAGGTATTTTCAAATCATATTAGAATTTATAAAAGAGGGAAGTTGAAAAGCATTTCCAAAGTTCACAGTCATTTAAAAAAATCAATTTATTATAAAGTAATTATCTACGATCAAACGGCAATTATTCACAGTTTCAAAATATATAATAAAATTTTTTAAAAATAATTTATTATTTTTAATTATCCAATATCACTGCATTTATTTATGTCGCTGTCAACGCGGGGCATTTGTTAATGTGGGGCAAAATAAAATACTATATATTTTTTTTAAATGAGATATCACTGCAATATATATATATATATATAGCTCATTTTACTTTATTCTTATATAGCAGACAAGTAAATGTCACAGTTTTGTTTACTGGGTTTCAAGTGTACCATTTAAAAAAAAATTCTGCAGCTTATTTACAAAACGCACTGGACTTTGTATAATCTAAAATACTTTTAAACCTCGCACCAACTTACACTCAACATGTTCAAGCCATTTTTCACAAAAGTAGTTTTTTCAACAAATGAATTTATTGCAGAGTTTGATTTATTCTTATAATAATACAGTGTACTTTTGATAGTCAGATAATAATAATCAATTATGTTAAACAGAATAAGGATAGAAAAACTTAAAAATATGCAATATTATTTAAAAAACATTTACAATGCATATTAATATTAATATGCATTTATGCAATATCACATAAAATTCTTCCACCATACATGGAAAGGCTCATATCCCGTAGAATCTGGACTAAGTACATCTGCTCTCTATAAATCATTTGTTCGATAGATAGGTAGGTAGCACTGAAGATTAATAGTTATGGAATACTTACTGTTAACGTGAATAATTGATACAGTTTATTAAAAATAAAATCAACTCCTTGTGCAAAAGATGTTCTCATAGATTTGATACCTAGCATAAAGCTACTTTCTTCTGGCACTCTTTCACTTAACCAAATATATTTACTTAGGTCCATTGAAAATTGTGAAAAAATCAGCCAGCCAATTACAGAAACAACAAGTATACCAGTTATCGAACCCAAAGCCATAAAAAAAGCAAATCCAGAATATTCCTCTGCTTCAGAAGAAAGTAAATTACTTAATAGATTTAATAAAATAATGATAAAGCTCTAACCTTTTAACTGTTTTAAATTCTCAGGGTGAGCAACTGGAGTGTCAGCATGTGCCTGCAGTATATTATCGGCACCGCATCCAGTTGCATTTCTTTGGTGTGGTGAAGACAATTGGTATAAACAATTATGACATAAAATACAGTTGTTGCTGCTGACATTTGATGATCTTGGAATTATTGGACAAGTCATAGAGCTTCCAAATCGTCGAAGTCTAGCTTTTCTTAAAACTCTGTGTTTAGCTAACAATCGTGGATCATTCCAATATGGACTTCTGTTAAGTAATTTTATGTTTTGTCTTAATATAGGTAAGAATTAATTAAATAATGGATATAATGTAATGCTATTTTAAATGAATAATATGGAGAATAACAGAACATCATTCTACTTTTGAAGAATGAAAAGATGAGAAAATAAAAAGCAAGCCTTTTAGTTTTGAAGAACTTTTCTATAATGAAAATATTTTTAGTAATTCCTTTTATGAAACTTCAGAAAGACGGTTTTTCTGACAAGAAACTAAACGTTGAAAGTACATTTTTATTACACGAATGCAGAACAAATCTCCCATGCTCATTTTTATTACATGAATGCAGAAAAAGTGTTCCATGTTCATTTTCCACACACTAACATGTATATAGAAGTGTATTTATTATAAGAAAATTCATTATCACACACTCATTCTACATATTTTCATAAAAAAATAACCATTGCAAAACTTGCACAAACTTGCGAATAAAACTTTCATACTCGTTTTATAATAAAACTCTGTTCACATTTGTATTGTAATATACTATTTTGTCATTCACTACAAATATACCATGAATAAAATACTTACATGCTTGTGACTGGATTTTCTTCATTGTTATCAGATAGCACTGAGTTGGTTTCAACTTCCATTTCGATATTGTTTCTAAAACGTTTGATTAGGAGTTATAATTTCATAGTTGTAGAAAGTGTCTGGAATTTCGTCTCATAGTTAATATAATTTGTTCTAAGCTTTTAAGTCATGGATATTCATTCAATTATCGGAAAGCTGATATTCAGAATTAAAATTCTTTTGATAGTAACACCAATGGTAAACACCGATAGTAAACTTATTGGTCACACTGCATTTAAGAATTCAAGAACAGACACTACATGACCTAACTTAAATTTGTTTTTTTTTCAGTGTGAAATTGAATACAAGTAAAGAGTAGTTATTGTAAGTGGTAAGTACATATAGACATATTACAACTGTCTCCAAGTAATGTTTTCGTAACATATTCTAAATAACATAAAATACATGAAAAGATTGTAAATTTTGTATTCCATACAAAGGAAATGTCTTCCTGATTCCAATTTATCCTACATGCCATTGTGATGTAAAAATAGTGAGAAAAAGTATGTATATATTATTACATGCAACTTAAGAGCTAGGGGAGTCCAAGCACTTGTCCGACTGAGATTTCTTGTAATTGTGTAAAAACATTGGTATCACACAGCTTGTTAAGCAACTTCGAGAATTTGGTGCAATAACCTTCTAAGGGCTACAATGACCTATATTTTGTCCGAAAGTATAAAAACGTAATCAAAACATACAATAAAATTGGCAAAGTTCACAGAAATTTAAATCGAGCCTCCACACATAAACGATTATGGTAAATATATTTTCCTACGACCCCATACGAAAGTGAACAATAGCAAACGCTACCGATATTAAGAAAGTGAGTCATATAACACGCGTATGTTAGGAACATAACACACGTGTGTGTTATGAAAATACGTCACGCTAAGCAATATCTAGAAATCCATGAATTTTGTTTACATTAAAATGACGACATTAATGTTTAATCCAATTTTGAGAAGCATTTTAACCATTATGTATCTATTCTTTTCTTATAAATATAACTTTAATTAATGTTTAATTAGTTATTTTAGCTATCAAAGAGAAATATCTAATAGATTAAATGGGAGAAAAATAAGAGTAATGTCAAATAATTTAGTTAGGCAACCTCTTTCACACCTGGCATTGTGTTATTAGTTGAAGTTATATTTGTTAATTATGGAGATATTATTAAATATAAATAAAAAATAAATTATGTGCCTCTGAAATTATTATATTATAAATTGTAATAGTAATTCATTTAATTAATTTTGCTGCTAAACCCAAGGTTTAATTTTATACTATGTTTAAATAAGTTATGAATATATGAGTTTTTAAAATTGAAATTTATATTTAGTAAAAGAATCTATTAAATAAAATGTTAACAAACACCCATTCACTTTAACAATTGTCATAATTCAGCTCCAGAAAAATAAAATTAAGTTGTCAAGATAACTTAATTTTATTTTTCTGGAAATGTTTTGATAGAAATTTCGTTATAATTATTCATATTGTGAAACTAAATTGTTTAAAAAATTAAACTTTATATCCTAAAAATAAATGGCTTAAGAAAATTAGCTTTAAGTGTGATTTTCTCTGTTAAACCTAACCATAAAAATTTTGCTTTAAAATCTTCAAAAATTATATTCTTGAAAATTTTAAAAAATCAAAATTTTTTAAACATTTGAAATTTGGAGGGCCGTAGGAAAAATATAGTACATTACATGTTGGAAAGTAACTTTTCTGCACTCGTGTGATTTCGCACTCGGCTACGCCTCGTGCGTCAATTCATACTCGTGAGTACGAAAAGTTTCAGTTTCCACACTAGTAATGTAATATACTATTTCGACAGCCAGAACATTTACGAAATTTTGGTTTCTCGTTGGAATTATGTAATTCTACAGTTTGAGATTGCTGTAATTAAATGATTTCGAACTCTGAAACAATTTACAAGTGTATTTGTTCAAATCGGATTATTTACATACAATACTACAGATATCGCAACATAAACAATTCTAAATCAGATTTTACAAAAGAGAATCCTCAAAAATAAGAAAGTGTGTGAAATTCACAATCAATAACCTATGACATTACCATTTTGAGATTACTGTTTTATCAGCTAGACTAATAACTGTCTGTAAATACAAGCACTGAATTAACATTAACCCATTTAAAACCACTACTAAAGAAAAACTACAAATTAATTTTTTTTGTGTTTTGATATTTTTATTAACATTAACTGAAACTGTTTAATACAAAAAGAAATTAAATAATATATTAGAACATAAAAAAATTTAACGTTGCGTAAACGCAACATTGGGAGGATACCACATACGCCAATTCACAACGCCGATCGGGATGCCCACCGTGGATACTACGCTGACTGGTGGTTTTGAACACTTTGCCGACCGACGATACTAAGCTGACCCTTCAAATAAATTTTGCTACTGGACACTTTCCCGACCGTAGACACTATGCCGAGCGAAAGCTGTGGACACTTAGCTGACCGTGGAAAGTACGCCGACCGCATCCTGTAGACACTTTGCCAACCGTGGACACTCTGCCGACCGCAAGCAGTGGACATTTTGCCGACCGTGGACACTACGATGGCCGCAAACGATGGACACTTTGTCAACCGTGGACTCTTTGACGACCGCAAGCGGTGGACACTTTGCCGAACTTGGAGACGACGCCAACCCCTTAAATAAATATCGCTGCACACCTCGCCAAGCCGACCTTAAGAGTCGTCCATAGTTACAATTCTGATGTGAATACAAACATAAAGTTCCACTAAAGCTAAAACTAATTAACCTGTTGGCCAATTTTGATATGATTTTCACAAATATAATCTTTGAGATGTTTTCTACAATATGACCTTAGGTTGTCCACGATTGGTAAAGTGTATATTGCTTGCGGTCGACATAGTGTCCACCGCTTGCGGCAGCGTAGTGTTCACGGTCGGCAAAGTGTCCACGGTCGGAAAAGTGGCCAATAACAAAATTTATTTTAAGGGTCGGCAAAGTGTACACAACGGTCAGTCAGCATAGTGACCACGATCGACAAAGTGTCCGCGGTCGGGGTTGTGTCCGATTGGCGTAGTATCCAATACCCTTTTTAGAATATAAGCTTGCTCCTTGTGCAAGTATTTACTTGCACAAGAAACAACACTGCAACACAACAGATTGAAAGAGACTCACCATTTAACACCAGAAATGCAGGAATTTTTAATAATGCTGGGTATGTACATTTGTATACCTTATCAAGCCAATGTTGCGTTTACGCAACGCTCTAATTTATAATCACGTATTTTCGAAACTATATAAGTTTTTGACTTTTTATATCAACAGTAACATTTTTTATTTGTAAGAGTAATTTTTTTAACGACGTTTCTGTCACCCATGTAATACTATTCAAAATTCAATAAATTCAGGCTGTAATTTTGATAAAATAAAAGCTGAATTTAAATAGAAAAAATATGCTACATTTAGTTTCACACTATAAAATCACACAGAAGTTATAAAAACAGATATAAATTAGACACAACATACTTAAAAAAAATGTCGTCTGGAGTGTTGCGTTAACGCAACATTGGGTGGAAATGGGTTAATCACAAGAAATAACCATTACAACATCTATACAATGCCAACTGCGCTTATCGGTAAATAAAAGTGGCATCTTTCAAAATGTTTTAAAATAGAGAAGTCCACCCAAATAACAACATCCTTATGTTGCTCAATTCATATACTCAAAAGTATATGTATAAATTATTCGTTTTGATATCCGCTTATTTTTTAAATTCTTATTTTTGTTATAAAATATGCTTTCAAATTTTTATTACAAAATGAACCAGACATTTACTAAAACCATTAAAAAGTATAATTATTGTTTATAAATATGAAAAAATCTCGTTTATCTTAATTACCAACTTTAAATTGTTTATAACAATTAAAAATATTGTTTAATATAGAGTTCTGCTAACAGTTCTGTGCAGAACTCTTCGACGAATACTCAGAACTATCTTTCAAGCTAGCCAAGTCACACTTTCACCGGTCAGAAACGATTTTTATGAAGTAGCATCTTTAATTAGTTTATAACAATTCAAGTTTGTTTAATTAGGAGTTTTAATAATAGTTCTATACAGAATTCTTTGGTGCTACTCAGAACTCTGGTTGGAATTGCCGTTAGAGTCAAATCTGTTACACTTTATCCGGTTTACATGAGTTTATTTGAAGTGGCCCATTTAAATTTTCTATAACTTTTGAAATATTTAATTAATTCATCTATTCATTAATGGTTGTGTACAGAACTCTTCAGAGAATACTTGGAACTGCCATTTTAGTCAAGTTAATTTTATAGTAAAATATGGGTGCCACGTGAAGATAGCACACAAAATTTATTTTTTTGATTTCCATGCTTAAAATATCAGAACTATTTTTAATATTGTAAGGAACTCTAGAACTCTACGAATTTTTTGGTATCAAGGAATTAAGGGTGCAAATGAAGAGTGTAAAATCTGCAGCTGGTTATGTTGCATGAAAATGCACTTGGGAAATTCTAATTATTGACGATGAAACTTATGTACGTTCCTGCCGATCCCACACAAGTTTCCAGCAGGAAACGGTGCATTATGCCAAAATTGTTACAAACTACTTAAGGTGGTTGTTGCGTTACATGCCCAAAATCTAACTTGATTCCCTTAAATGTTTGATTAGATTTTTAAATATCTCTTGATTAATCTATCTACTCTATATTAGTCTTTACGTTGTTTAATAATGTAGACACACAAAAATTAAACAAAAGTTACCTCATTATTTACGAAAGGTATCAGACAATATATTTATCACACTCAAGAATAATTAATAATAACCTTTCCAAATTGAGTGTCCTCACTCAACGAATGCACTTTAAGTATTCTGATGTATTTGACGTACTATGAAAATGTGGCACCTGTATAACATAATCGTCTAATTAATGCTTACATACTTCTTTGATATGAAAAAGTTGACTCAGAACAATAAAAATTTAAAAATTGGTTTGTTTGAATTGCCAAGTATAAAGAGTAAGTCTATTTCATAGAGATATTAAAAATGAGAAAAATAATAAATAATACTTACACATCCATGGAGTCTGTATGTGGCAGTTTTATACCTATTTCATTGCTTTTCAGTACATTTTTTTTGGATGATATCACAGACATAGCTTTTTCTACAACTTTTATATTTTCCTGTGTATTCCTGTTTCCTTTATTTTGTAATGGTTTTGAATTTTCCTGACTGTAATGAACACAATACTTTGTGTTAAACAGAATACACATTTCAAATTTTTACCTAGAAATTTGTAAAAGACTTGCTGAATGGGATTTTTTCCCAACTTGGCTTTGTGACACTTCACTTAAATTTGTAGTAGATTGTGATGTGGTAGTTGGCTTTTTGTTGGGAGATCGAGATCTTAATATAATATACAGGTTACATTATATGCTGTGAACATATATGTATATCTAATTACTAGTTACCTTCTAAAACGTGGATCAACACTTCTAATTCTCGTTTTTTGTTTAGACTTTTTAGTAAGTCTTTGATGAGTTACAGAAGACGAGGTGCCATATAATGTTTTAGAAAACTTTTCCAGGCTTGATAATTGTCTGTGAAATATAAATTGAATATACATACAATCCAAATGAATGATTCATAATTTTATAGAAACTATGGCATGAATACCTTTCATTAGGTGGTTCGCCTTCGTCAAAATTAATTACATTAGTTGAACATTCTTTCGATGATGTAGTAGTTGAACTAAAAAGATAATCTTAATTGAACATTTGCCAAAATAAAAATAATTACTTATACCTATTGCCCTTTTGCCTACCCTCTAATGTACGAAAATCAAGAATTTCATCTGAAACTGCAATTTTGCTAGTATAAAACACATTAAAAATGTCAAAAATGATTAACATAGCTTACCAAACACCTTCAAATCTGATTTAATTTGGTGCATTTTGAATTGGATACTTGATGTGTCCAATAAAATTGGGTATTTTTTAACCCAAATAGGCTCAAATTTAGAATATAACCACCTTTATATCCAATAATTTTTAATTTTCATTAAAAAAATGACATTTAACAAAAATAAAAAATAAATAAATAAATAAATAACATTTTGATTTTGCTGTTACTATGATTAAATGCCTTAAATATATTGCTTTTTTTCTATAATTTGGTTGAAGTTCTTCTAAATCCCTTCTTCATTTTAATAAGGAAACAAAATTGAGGATTAAGCCCTGCGTGGTGGAAAGAAAATTTTAAGATTTAGTTTTTGTAAATTAAGTCGGCCTTGGTATAGTTAAGCAAAAACTATTTTCTTTCCAGGTAAAGTACCTTTTTCATTCATAATACAGCAAAATATTACTAATTAAGAAAATTGTTCAGAATGTGAAATTATGATCCTATGCAAAATTTTAAAAACATTGACCTACTTTGATGAAACTGCTATTTTTCAGGTTAATAAAAAAAGCGTATTAGCAAATTTAATTCACAAAACGTAATGCTATTATTGTTCTACAATAAATTATTTATTCAAAATAACTGCTGCTATTAATATGATTTTCTTTTGTTCGATTATATACTTTCCTGAATCCAGCTTCAGTGGATTAGTGGTTTGCATGTTTGCTTCATATAATTTGTGTCTTTTCTTTGATTGTCAATTGCAATAGGTATAGCTAATCTATAAGTGTCAATCATGTTCGGATTATAATAATTTACAGGTGCTAGTTGTTTAATGGTTGAAATCTCTTTGCTAAAAATATGGCTGTGTGAGTGAAATATTTAAAGCTCTCTGTACTAAAGATCTGTAAGCTGCTGGTTTATGTGCTTTGTGATGACAAGATTCATTTGGTATTGTTATGTCCGGAGGTGTTGGTTTTCTGTATATGGAAAATTCAAATAGATTGTGTGTTAATCTTTTTAACAGTTAAATCCAAAAAGTTAATAGCCCTGTTGTGTTGTGTCTATTGTAAAATTTATGCTTTAGTGGGGATTATTAATACGTATTAAAAATTCATTGATAACCTCAAAAGAACTATCAAAACAAGCTAAAATGTCATCAACAAAACAAAACATTTAGAAAGGTTTAATTCAAATATTTGATCTTCTAAATTATCCATAAACATGTTAGCTAACAGAGGACTGAGTGAATTTCCGATAGGCAAACCATCTTTTTGTAGATAAATATGTTAAATTATTGAAGGTAAAATAATTTTGACTTATACAAAGATCAAATAATTGAATTAACTCTAGTTTTGAATGTCGTGGAAGATGTATGTTTTGTAGCTTCTAAATGAAATTCTAATGAATCTCTAACAGTATTTCGATTCGTAACCTATCGTATTAATATATGATACAACTGGCATTTATATACAGTGTGGGATTAAAGTATGGAATATTAAAACCAACAGCGAACTCAACCGGCTTTCTTAAAAACGCTGAAACACGTCGATTTTGTTTTTTAAAAATACACATTAATATGTGCGATTTACCTTCCGACTTTCATTTGTTTCTAAGTTATGACGTCATCACAAAAAATTTAAATGACAATATAGATTTTTTATAGTGGAATCCGATAGTGATTTTTCTTCCCTATATGATCATGCAAATAAATCATAAGGTTACATAACAAAAATTCTGAGAAAAATCCAGCTGAACATTTAATGTTGATATTATGGTACTTTTAACTTTTAAAACATGTAATTAATATAATTTAGAATCATTTCTTATTAAATACGATAATATCAATCAACATTAAATGTTCAGCTCGATTTTTCTCAGAATTTTTGTTATGTAACCTTATGATTTATTTGCATGATCATAAAGGGGAGAAAAATCACTATCGGATTCCACTACTAAAAATCTATATTGTCATTAAAATTTTTTGTGATGACGTCATAACTAATAAACATTTACAGTGTTCAGCTCAATTTTTCTCAGAATTTTTGTTATGTAACCTTATGATTTATTTGCATGATCATAAAGGGGAGAAAAATCACTATCGAATTCCACTATTAATAATCTATATTGTCATTTAAATCAATTTGAGATGACGTCATAACTTAGACACAAATGAAAGTCGGAAGGTGAATCGCACATAATAATGTGTATTTTTAAAAAACAAAATCGACATGCTTCAGCGTTTTTAAAAAAACCGGTTGAGTTTGCTGGTTTTTTAATATTCCATACTTTAATCCCACACTGTATATAACTTATATAGGCATATTCTGGTTTTGATGAGTCCATACAGTGGTTGTGGGTTTTTATTTATGATTTGTTGTTTTGTTTTAATTTTGAAAAGCAGATATTCCAGTTTTCTAAAGCTTGTTTTACTTCTTTCGTGCCTTCTTATCTTTTGGTATATTTTGGTGTTGTTATTGTTAACATTCTCAATTTCTGTCATCATAATCTCTATCCATTGTGCTCTTTTCCGTTGTATTAGCTTTGTACTTTATTTTTTTTTTCTTTGTATGTTTCATTATTTTGATGTTGTGCTGTTCTTAAACCATTTTATTCTAGCATTATTTTTCCCTTTTATCACCTCTATGCATTCTTCAACAATCCATTCCTTTTTTCTTTCTGTACGCTTCCTTCCTATTACCCTTTCTGTGGCATCGATTAAACTTTCCAGTTATTTGGTTGGTATAGTATCTTTAGGATTTAGACTAGTGTAAATTTGTAAATCATCTGCATAAAAGTGAGACTTGCTGTTTTTTAGAACATTAGCAAATTGTGAAATATATATACAATAGAGCAGGGGGCTAATAATGCAACCCTGTGGTACTCCTGAACTAATCTGAATAAAATTTGATGTCTGTCCATTCAGTGTCACTGTTTGGTAACGGTCGTTTAAATAATTTTCCATAAGTTTAATTGCACTATTTTCTAAACCAACGTAATGTAATCATAATTTCATGATTTATTGTATCAAATGCTTTTGAGTAGTCCAGTAGCACCGCCAAGGTTACTTGCCCTTTATCCATGCCATGAATTATCTCATCAGTAATAGCTAATAGAGCAGTATTGCAACTATAGCCTTTTCTAATGATACTAAACGTACATTGTAAAGAAATATATAACACTAAAAATTGAATATAAAAAATATATAAATATAAATGAAATAAAAAAAATGAAATCATTAAATTTAATTATTCTGCGAACTCATAACTGTAAACTCATGAATAAAACAGGTAATATCTGTCATATATTCGCAAGAATATTATTTTAAAATCAAAGTTAATTTTTTCTCATAATTTCGACAGTTAATTTTTGAATATATGAATGCACAAATAATGTATTTTTTTATTACATTGGTTTTGGCCATTATAAAATAAATATGAAATAAATAAAGATTATTAAAAGTTTCAGTTTTATTAAATTACAACCTGACAATATTGTTTCGACAGCTATGCTGTCATTATCAAAGGTAATATAATTATAAACAAACACGTCGCTAAGATAGATACAAAATAGGTAACTAGATAAAATAATAATAATCAGAATTAAATATCTAATACTTCCAGTAACAGAGAATTACTGAGCTCAAGTTGTTCATTCATTAAAGGTACCCTGAGTTTGTGTTTGTATATCTCAAAGGCTTCTAAAATGTCTAATTTGCGTTTGTTATTACAAAAATGTAGGAATTTAATATTATTTTGAGGAGTCATTGTGTGATTTTGTTCTAAAAGGTGTTTGGCGTAATTCGATTTTTCAGGATGTTTATTTTTGTAATGACGTACGTGTTCTTTATATCTTATGTCAAAATTTCCAAGTGTTTGTCCAATATATACCGAACTACAAAAAGAACAATTTAAACGGTAAATGCCCGATTTCATGATATCATGTGTTCTGTCTTTAGCATTAAATAAAAATGAAAAAGTGTTAGTGTTGGTTTTAAATGTTATTTTATAATTGTTGGTTTTTCTTAGTATATGTGCAATTTTTTCTGATATTTTGCCAAAATATGGTATAGATATGTAATTTGTGTCTTCTGTTTGATTGTCAATGGGATATATTCTTTTGATAGCTAACCTATAATCTTTTTGTTTAATTAAAGTGTCAATCATGTTCGGATTATAATGATTTGCATGTGCTAGTTGTTTAATGGTTGATATCTCTTTGCTAAAATCTGATTTTGTTAGTGGAATAGTTAAAGCTCTGTGTACTAATGATCTGTAGGCTGTTATTTTATGTGTATTATGGTGACAAGATTCATTTGGTATTGTTATGTCTGTTTGTGTTGGTTTTCTGTATATGGAAAATTCAAATAGATTGTCTGCGTTAATCTTGATATTTAAGTCTAGAAAGTTTATAGCCCTGTTTTGTTCTGTTTCTAGTGTAAATTTTATATTAGGGTGGATACTGTTTATAAGAATTAAAAATTCATTGATTACCTCAATAGAACTGTCAAAACAAGCTAAAATGTCATCAACATAACGAAACCAGAAGATAATGTGTTTAGAGAGGTTTAATTCAAATATTCGATCTTCAAATTTGTCCATAAATATGTTAGCTGATAGAGGACTTAGAGAATTACCCATAGGTAAACCATCCTTTTGTAAATAAATTATGTTATTAAAAGTGAAATAATTTTGACTTATACAAAGGTCAAATAATTGAATTAACTGTAACCTTTTAACTAATTCTATATTACTATTGATCAAGAAACTATCTAATAAAGGAATACATTCTTGTGGGGGTATTCTGGAGAACATGTTGCAAATATCAAAACTAACAAGTTTTGAATGTGGTGGAAGATGTATGTTTTGCAGCTTATCTACTAATTCTAATGAATTTCTAACAGAGTATTTCGATTTGTAACCTATCGTGTTAATAATCTGGTTCAGTTTTTTGGATAAAATGTGATTAGGTGCATTGATGTATGATACAACTGGTCTTATTGGCATATTCTGTTTGTGCGTCTTGACTAATCCATACAGTTTAGGTATTTGTGGGTTTTTATTAATGATTTGTTGCTTTTCTAATTCTGAAAAGCAGATATTGCAGTTTTTTAAACCTTGTTTTATTTCTTTTTGGAATTTTGTGGTTGGGTTTTTGTTTAAAGTTTCTAAATTTTCTTTATTAATAAATTCATTAACTTTTTGTATGTAAATATCTTTTGAAAGAATTACCAAAGTGTTACCTTTATCTGCTTTAACAGAAATTAGATTGTTCTCTGTGATTTTCTGTTTTATAGATTGAAGAAGTGATATGTTAGATGTGTTGTACATTTTGTCCTGTTTCAAAAACATCTCTTTTAACAAATTCGAAATTTGGAATTTTGCATAGTTATTATGATCTTTCTTAAGTATAGTTTCGCATTCAACGGCCAAAATTTCTTTAATTTTGTTGGTAAATTTTGGAAAAGGACAAAATTTGAAACCTTTGTTAAGAAATTGTGTTTCTCTGTCATTGAATGTTATATTCGACAAGTTTATGAAACGAGGATAAACGTTTGTAGTGTTCTGACAATTAAGGTTATTTTGTAGTGTACGTTTTTGTTGTACAAGTCGACGAAGTTTATTTTTCTGTGTGGTGTATTTTTTTGAATTTAATGTGACTGACGGTTTCTCTAATGTCAAAATCTAATATGTCAAATTGGATATTGTGTAATTTATGAGTAAGTTCTGTATGGAGTACCTTTATATAAACGTGCATATTGTCTCTTATACTAAACCATTTCTTCGATTCTTCTTTGAGTCATCTTCTTTTGGCATTCCTAATCACTTTTTCAGTAATCGAATTCTTGGTTCTGGTAGTGATGTTTATGTAGTTAGGAATAACCTGACGTTTCAGACATTCTTGGTTAAACCAAACATTCTGACTTGCGATTCCGTGTTTGATCATAAGTATAACATCAGTTCTTGTATAACTTGGCTTGTTCTTCTAACGAAGACGAAATAATCTTGTTTATTGTTTCCAGCCTTATTTTGTGGAACTCCATAATCATGAAATAAATAAAGATTATTAAAAGTTTCATCAAAGGTAATATAATTATAAACAAACACGTCGCTAAGGTAGATACAAAATAGGTAACTAGATAAAATAATAATCAGAATTAAATATCTAATACTTCCAGTAACGGAGAATTACTGAGCTCAAGTTGTTCATTCATTAAAGGTACCCTGAGTTTGTGTTTGTATATCTCAAAGGCTTCTAAAATGTCTAATTTGCGTTTGTTATTACAAAAATGTAGGAATTTAGTATTATTTTGAGGAGTCATTGTGTGATTTTGTTCTAAAAGGTGTTTGGCGTAATTCGATTTTTCAGGATGTTTATTTTTGTAATGACGTACGTGTCAGGTTATTCCTAACTACATAAACATCACTACCAGAACCAAGAATTCGATTACTGAAAAAGTGATTAGGAATGCCAAAAGAAGATGGCTCAAAGAAGAATCGAAGAAATGGTTTAGTATAAGAGACAATATGCACGTTTATATAAAGGTACTCCATACAGAACTTACTCATAAATTACACAATATCCAATTTGACATATTAGATTTTGACATTAGAGAAACCGTCAGTCACATTAAATTCAAAAAATACACCACACAGAAAAATAAACTTCATCGACTTGTACAGCAAAAACGTACACTACAAAATAACCTTAATTGTCAGAACACTACAAACTTTTATCCTCGTTTCATAAACTTGTCGAATATAACATTCAATGACAGAGAAACACAATTTCTTAACAAAGGTTTCAAATTTTGTCCTTTTCCAAAATTTACCAACAAAATTAAAGGAATTTTGGCCGTTGAATGCGAAACTATACTTAAGAAAGATCATAATAACTATGCAAAATTCCAAATTTCGAATTTGTTAAAAGAGATGTCTTTGAAACAGGACAAAATGTACAACACATCTAACATATCACTTCTTCAATCTATAAAACAGAAAATCACAGAGAACAATCTAATTTCTGTTAAAGCAGATAAAGGTAACACTTTGGTAATTTTTTCAAAAGATATTTACATACAAAAAGTTAATGAATTTATTAATAAAGAAAATTTAGAAACTTTAAACAAAAACCCAACCACAAAATTCCAAAAAGAAATAAAACAAGGTTTAGAAAACTGCAATATCTGCTTTTCAGAATTAGAAAAGCAACAAATCATTAATAAAAACCCACAAATACCTAAACTGTATGGATTAGTCAAGACGCACAAACAGAATATGCCAATAAGACCAGTTGTATCATACATCAATGCACCTAATCACATTTTATCCAAAAAACTGAACCAGATTATTAACACGATAGGTTACAAATCGAAATACTCTGTTAGAAATTCATTAGAATTAGTAGATAAGCTGCAAAACATACATCTTCCACCACATTCAAAACTTGTTAGTTTTGATATTTGCAACATGTTCTCCAGAATACCCCCACAAGAATGTATTCCTTTATTAGATAGTTTCTTGATCAATAGTAATATAGAATTACTTAAAAGGTTAGAGTTAATTCAATTATTTGACCTTTGTATAAGTCAAAATTATTTCACTTTTAATAACATAATTTATTTACAAAAGGATGGTTTACCTATGGGTAATTCTCTAAGTCCTCTATTAGCTAACATATTTATGGACAAGTTTGAAGATCGAATATTTGAATTAAACCTCTCTAAACACATTATCTTCTGGTTTCGTTATGTTGATGACATTTTAGCTTGTTTTGACAGTTCTTTTGAGGTTATCAATGAATTTTTAATTCTTATAAACAGTATCCACCCTAATATAAAATTTACACTAGAAACAGAACAAAACAGGGCTATAAACTTTCTAGACTTAAATATCAAGATTAACGCAGACAATCTATTTGAATTTTCCATATACAGAAAACCAACACAAACAGACATAACAATACCAAATGAATCTTGTCACCATAATACACATAAAATAACAGCCTACAGATCATTAGTACACAGAGCTTTAACTATTCCACTAACAAAATCAGATTTTAGCAAAGAGATATCAACCATTAAACAACTAGCACATGCAAATCATTATAATCCGAACATGATTGACACTTTAATTAAACAAAAAGATTATAGGTTAGCTATCAAAAGAATATATCCCATTGACAATCAAACAGAAGACACAAATTACATATCTATACCATATTTTGGCAAAATATCAGAAAAAATTGCACATATACTAAGAAAAACCAACAATTATAAAATAACATTTAAAACCAACACTAACACTTTTTCATTTTTATTTAATGCTAAAGACAGAACACATGATATCATGAAATCGGGCATTTACCGTTTAAATTGTTCTTTTTGTAGTTCGGTATATATTGGACAAACACTTGGAAATTTTGACATAAGATATAAAGAACACGTACGTCATTACAAAAATAAACATCCTGAAAAATCGAATTACGCCAAACACCTTTTAGAACAAAATCACACAATGACTCCTCAAAATAATATTAAATTCCTACATTTTTGTAATAACAAACGCAAATTAGACATTTTAGAAGCCTTTGAGATATACAAACACAAACTCAGGGTACCTTTAATGAATGAACAACTTGAGCTCAGTAATTCTCTGTTACTGGAAGTATTAGATATTTAATTCTGATTATTATTATTTTATCTAGTTACCTATTTTGTATCTACCTTAGCGACGTGTTTGTTTATAATTATATTACCTTTGATAATGACATCATAGCTGTCGAAACAGTATTGTCAGGTTGTAATTTAATAAAACTGTGAAACTTTTAATAATCTTTATTTATTTCATGATTATGGAGTTCCACAAAATAAGGCTGGAAACAATAAACAAGATAAAATAAATATATTTTGTAAAAATGTGATGAATCTCGCGGGCCGCAAAAATGTTTAAAATGTTGCGGCCCGCGGGTTGGCCACCCCTACTCTAGACTCTGATATCAACTTCTCTACTTTCCATTTTATGTTCATTCTTTTTCCTATCTTCCGCATCATTTTTCGTAGGTTTATTTTAGCTATACCAAGTGTATGGTCGAATTTTGCATTTTCACCTCTGAATCACATCTTGTATCATTTTTTCTCTATTCTTGATTATTAATACCTACGTGATTAATTTGGTTTCCTCTCGTTTTCCCGGGTATAAATCACGTTACTTTATGCTCCTCTTTGTGCTTCAACTTAGTGCTCATTACATACATGTTCATTTCTTCCGTTAAGTTACACATCCTATGCCCATTATCGTTAGTTACTTCATCTACTATTGTATGTTTTCCATCAAAGTTCCTTAAGCAGTCTTCCTCCCCTATTTTCCCATTAAAATTCCCTAGCAGTATCATCGTATCATGTTTGTTTACTTTTTCTAGTTCTTCATAAATGCTTATCCTCTTTACTTACTTCTTCGGTTGGTGCATACACATTTAATATTGTTAAGTTTGCCATCTTGTTTTTTATTCTTATCAGTGAAATTCTGCTGTTTGTTCCTTTAAATTCTAATATCTGTTCTATAAATTTTTGTCAACTATAAATCTGTGCCATTTTCCCCTTGTTTAATTAGAACATTGAGTACTTTTCCTTATCTATTCTTCCTTCACTCTTACATCTTAATATCTTGCAAGCTAGTACTCCTATTCTATATCTTTCCATTTCTCTTGCTGTTTCTTCCATTTTCCCCATTGTTAACATTGTTTTCACATTCCACATTCCAATTCTTGCTTCATGCTAGAGTCCGAAGTGTTTTTGATTGGAATTGCTGGATGGTTTTGATCCAAGTTGGTTTAGCACATCCCCATAGTTGCACTCCATAGGTCCAAATTGGTTTCAATATTGTTTTATAAAGAAGCACTTTGTTTTGTAAGGATAACTTAAGATTTTCTCCCAATAAGCCAATACATTTGACGGAACTTCAGGTTGAGCTGTTGCAGCTTGGTGTGAAGGTGTTTTTTCCACGTAAGGCGTTGGTCAAGGTGCAAGCCTAAATATTTGGCTTCTGTCTTGACAGGTAGAGGTACGTTATTTATAGAGACAGGTGGACAGCTGTTAAATCGCGTTGTAAACGTCACTTGTATAGATTTAGTTTTGTTAATTTTAATTCTCCATTTATCAAGCCATTCGTTTAGGAGATTTAAGTGGCGCTGCAGATTTGTAGATGCTAGGACAGGATCGTCATGGGTAGATAAAATAGCTGTGTCATCTGCAAAAGTTGCAGTGACAGTGTTGACAGCCTCGGGTAGGTCCGCGGTAAAGACGAGGTAAAGGAGTGGACCCAGAACACTACCCTGTGGCACGCCTGAAAGTATGGGAGAGCAGTTGGAAATTTCATTATTGTGTTTTACCAAAAAGTACCTATCAGACAGGTAAGACTTAAGTAGGAGGTAGTAGGGACTCGGTAATAAGGTTTTGAGTTTAAACAGTAGCCCAGTGTGCCAGACCTTGTCAAATGCCTGGGATATGTCAAGGAACATGGCAGTACAGTACTTTTTCTCCTCAAGGCTATGCGCTATTTGGTTTCCTTTTCTGTGTATTTGATGTATCGTTGAATGGTGTTCACGGAACCCAAATTGATGGTCAGGTAGGATTGTGGTTAATTCCATATCAGTGAAAAGTATCTGGAGGTAAAGTTTTTCAAACACCTTCCCAAGTAAGGGCAGAAGGCTGATCGGTAGATATGAATCTGCTTGCTCTGGCACTTTCCCAGCTTTAGGAACCATAGTTATATGCGCATACTTCCATAGAATAGGGTAGTAGGACATACGATTGTAGATAGTTGTGATGAGAACAATGGCTTTCTTTGGTAACATCTTGAGCACTTTACCAGTTATGAGATCATATCCCGGGGCTTTATTTCGTTTAGTTTCGAAATTTGAGATCGCACTTCCTCTGGTGAAAAAGATTTTATAGGAAGAGACATTTGGCAGGCAGTGTCGAGAAAAGCTTCAATAGTTTCATCTCCCACAATTGGCTCATTGGGTTTGAACACACTAGATAAATGCTCTGCAAATGTGTCGGCTTTTTCCTTATTAGATCGAGCCTAGGTGCCATTGGGTTTCCGTATGGGACGATTGGTGACTTGAGGTCTTTTGAACTTCTTGGTTGCTCGCCATATTAAATTTTAAATAAATAAAATGTACATTTTTAATATTATTTCGAGTCTGCTTTTTTTTTGTTTCTCGCCTACTCTACCGGGAACTAACCGCTAATGTCATATGTCCCCAGTCTAACATGAAAAAATTCCACACACGCCCATAGTTAAGGTGGTGAAATTTTTCAATTGGAGAAATGTCGCCGCCCCAAGTGGAACTTAGACCTACGATCATTTATTATTTATATTTTGAAATAAAATATCACTGTTGAACTTTCAAATCATTTCTTACTTTATTGCGTTTTTCTAGCTGTTCTGTTATTTTTTTAATGTTTAATATATAGATATTATTGTCAATTAACTAAACTTTTAATTCCACCCATTAAAATGGCAATGCATGTTATGACAGTGCAGATATACAGGGTGTCATGAGTTAGAACGCATTAATTTTAAGTGGTGATAGAAGACATCAAAAGGAACAAAAAAGTCTTAATAACTTTTTTTCTATGTTAATAGGCTTTCGAGTAATTTAGAAAAAACCATTGCCATATCTGGCAACCTTGCTTAAGTGTAATCGCAGCTGGGCCTTGACCTTGTTTTAGAAAATCAAACAAACAAACTGATGATGATGGCCGTTGTTTAAAATAATAAACATCCAAAGCAGATTAGTCGGGTGACTAATTCTACGAAAATTGTAATCGCACTGTACTTCCGTAAACAAAATTTGTACGTTAAAAACACGCTGATTCATAACAAACCAACTGTAAAAATAAAACAATAATTGACCTACATTTTATTTATTAATTTCCGGAATATTTTTAAAATTTCTTGACGTATTTGTTTTTTTTATTAAAAAATACTATTTTATGTAAAAAAAATTTGATTAACCCGGCGTCCGACAAGTGCAATTTTGTCACAAGTTCCGACACGTGGGGTTCAATACACCCCAACACTTTTTGTATTGTTGAAATTTTATTTGAAAAATTTAAACAAAATTTTCATTGTAATATGGTTTCTCATCAGGTTTAGTAATGTAAAAAAATGAACACAATCAAATACTAGGAATAAGAAAAAAAAAACTGTGTGTAATCTAAAACGTGATTTTTTACATAACAAAAAACATAAGATTCCAAAAAACTCAAAATTTATTCAAACAAGGTTTACAAAAATAAAAAGACATTAGTTTTCTATTGTGTGGGGAACATACAAGTAAATAAAACGTCAAAAAGTAACATCAACAAAAATATCAGAATTTACTGACTATCACTCTCCCGGCAGTTTGGTCAATAAAAATTTGCATTTTAAAGACGTAAAAACACATCGCATAATTTACATACATATTTCGTTTACCTGTCTTGCTTTCGGGGACATAACTGACACCTTCCTATTTGATTGGGACTCATTTTCTTCTTTGGTGGTTCTGGTAGTTCTCCCCTAACTGCTCATATTTGACCCCTAAGTTCACGAGTCAACCTTGGATTTGACGAATACATGGTAGCTTTATGATTATATTTTCAGCTCGAGTTCTCACATTTTTTACTGCAGGTTCCTTTTTCCACTTGGTACCATCCTTTCCATGATAGCATTCAGCTTCTCTGATTGTACTTTCTCATCTTCAGCATATACGATGCCTGCTGGTTCATTGTCAGTGGCGTAAGTCGATTGCTCATTGGTGTTCTCCTCATGGTATTCGACATCATCATCAGCCACTTGCTCCATATCCGGATAATCACTATTTTCGCTAACTTTATCGTCTTCAGCCTCGCTTTCAGAATTTATAACTTCTTCATCACTTGGCACTTCGTCCCATAAAGCCTGCAACTGTATCTACTGCTTCCCATAGTCCCCCATTTTCTAATAAATCTAAATAAGTTATATTATCTATATATATATTCCCCAATCACAAAATCTCACCTTTTAATGTTTACAATAAAAGGAATACCTTATAATAAGTAAAGTTAACAGTGCAAGAAAAACTTATCAGTTCCGACACATGGGGTTTCACACACTCCAACTGACTTTATAACTCAACTACGTCCAAACTGCATTGAATTTTGCACCAACTGATACTTATGAGAGTTGCATCTGGTGTGACTGAAAGGTACTAATTATTTAAAAGCGGTTGACACACTTTTCAAAAAGTTACAACTGGTCAAAGTGAGCTGGGCTTTCTCAAACCCCATGTGTCGGACGCCGGGTTAAGGCACCTAATTACCATAGAATTAAAGATTTTTTAATGTAACCAAAACAAGGTGCCAACAAAATCCCTTAACCTAATTTAAATTAGATAAATCTTCTCTTTAAAAGATATTCTCTTATAAAATCATTAAAAACTGTTATTAAATAAACAGCAACTCGTGCATTATTGAGAAATTATTATTTCAAAGTTCTACAAACTCAGTATTATCTCACTCTAAGAAAGGGTATTATTTACAAAGCTGTGATCAGGCATTGACCCAAATATTCTTAAATTGCAAGGTTGTAAGCAGAACGTGCTTTATTTCAATGTCAACAAACTTCCACATCAGCATTTTGTGCGGATGTGGAGCAAATTCTATTACAAATTTTACAGGGTTGTCACGTTTCTTAATTGAGTAAAATGAATTTTTAATTGTAAAAAGAATTCAATTTTACGCAGAAACGACATATGATACGATAAAATGTCATTAAGGTTTGTTATTGTGACCGATGAGATGCATCTGCCAACAAAGCGCCATAATTAAAGTACTATTATTAACGCGGCAAAATGATGTTCAAGTTTCCAGCTTTATTATTTTTTTCTGAAACAGTAGTATGTTCTAGAACAAAGTTGTATAAGAATTTTTTGTTCCTTTTGATGTCTTCTATCACCCCTTAAAATTAATGTGTTCTAACCCCTGATACGCTGTATGTATATTATTAGATTGACTTCGAGTAGATTGCAGAATTAAATCAAGTAAATATACAGAACATAATAAGGTTTGATATTGGGAGAAAACATGCTTTAGCAATCCATAACTTTTTTCTGATATGAAACCTTAGCATATTTTACATTTTCTAGAATTTACTTGTTGAGATATACCCAACTACCTACATATTTTAAATGTTCACCTCAACCTTGGTCAAAAACAGCCCCTATTGAATTTCTGATACACATTTTAACCAGTAAACAATCACAAATGTTGCCTTTGATTCCAAGAGTAATGAGGTAATATTTATACTAAGCTTAATATCTGACAGATTTCCTAAATCTAGAGTTCCTTACCTGCATCTACACGAGTTCTTTTTTCAAAGCAACAACATCAGTGAGTATTTATGTGCTATATTTGAATCAAAATCTGTAATTAGCTAATTTTGTTCAAAGATTATCTCAGAAACCATAATGAAATTTCATCAAACTTCCTTTAGATCGTAATTTTAAATTTCTAAAATTAACAATGTTGGTAAGGAATTCTTAAACAGTTTTAATCTAAAATGTAATGGAGGTCATTTTGGGGGACAAATCTGTTTAAGGTACATCTTATAAAAAAGGGAGGATGTCCCCTCAATGAATCTTATGTTATGAAGTTTTTAAACCACTAATATTTATTACAATTGTTATGTGTAGTGTTACATCCTTATAACTACAACCAATAACAACCGTGACTTATTGGTGGAAATCGTACAAAAGTTTGATAAATTTGTCGAAGTGTTATTCTTCTTCTTTGGTTCTTTAGATACCTTATTAGGAGCATAGGCCACCTGTTAGCGTTTCTTAAGCAAATGTAGTTTATACAGTCAAGGTTGTTAGCCCTCATGCCATTATTGTTTTGTTTGTATCTAGTCATATATTTATTTGTGTAGACATTTATTTTGTTGAGTTGGGTGTTTTATACAACTTCTTGCAATTACTAATGGTTTTTGTTAATTCCTTCCATTCTTCTTTGTTTTTGGTTATATTTTTAACTAGTCAATGACTTTTAATTCCCTTACATCTTCTATGCTTCTATTCCATGTTTTGGTAATTATTCGATATACCGACCCCTATCGTACATGCATACATACGGAAATACCAAGCGCTACGGGTTTTCGTTGGAAAGACGTCATAAAAACAGGTAAAAATTATAAAATCTTGATCTCATATGACACAAACACCATTTTTAAGCCATTTTCTCGTAAATACAGCCAACTTTTTTAATAACTGTATCCTAACATCATAACATTTTAACCTCAAAATAGCGATTTTAACATTATTTTTCTTATTAATTACCGGCGACCGCCGCGATTTTTTTTTCGGATTATTGCTCTCTGAGTTATCCTCTACAACTCAGTATCATTGGTTTACCTGGGTTCAGGAGGGTCGGTATATCGAATAATTAATCTGTTTCCTTTTATAACTCCTTGTTCAATATTCTAGATAGCCAATAAATTCCTAGAATTCTTCTTAGACTTTTGTTTATAAATCATTGCAGTTGTTGAATTTGATGATTGTTTATTGTCCATGACTCACTTCCAAATAGAAGAACATTTTTCATGTTTGTATTAAAAATGCAAATTTTAGTTTTTGTTTAATCCACATTCTTGTTTCATATTCTGCACAGTTTGTTATGTGTGGCTTGAATGTTGCCTCTTTTTTTGATGTCTTTCTTACTTACTCCAACTATCTTTAATTACACTTCCCAGATCTACAAACTCATTAGAAGTTTCTATTACTTTACTATCAAAGGTAATTTTAGTGGGATTATTTACATTAATGTGCAAGTTTGTGTCTTATTTGTGTTAACCTGTAATCTTGATTGTTCAGCGACTTCCTTCAGAGCATTACAAGTTTTAATAAATTCTTAAACTTACAATTGTTTCAATATTAAATGTCATTATCAAAGGTAGAAAAGATTGATAAACAAACACGTTGCTACTACAAAAACTAATAAAGGAGAATTACTAAGCTCAGTTTGTTCATTCATTAAGGGTACTGTGCGTTTATGTTTGTATATTTCAAAAGTTTCTAAAATGTCTAATTTGTGTTTGTTGTTGCAAAAATGTAAGAATTTGATGTTATTTTGAGGTTTCATTAGGTGGTTCTGTTCCAACAGGTGTATTAACTGGGTATTTATTTCTATAAGAGTGTACGTGTTCTTTGTATGTTATGTCGAAATTTCTAAGTGTTTGTCCAATATAAATTGAGTTACAAAAAGAACAATTCAACGGTAAATGCTGGATTTCATGATATCTTGTATACTGTCTTTAGCATTAAATAAAAATGAAAAAAGTGTTAGTTTTATAGATTATTTTGTAATTGTTAGTTTTTCGTATTATAGTTGCAATTTGTTCTGATATCTTGGCAACATATGGTATTGATATGTAGTTTGTGTCTTGTATTTGAGTGTCAATTGGAAATATTCTTTTGATAGCTAACCTATAACCTTTTTGTTTAGTTAAAGTGTCAATCGTGTTATGGTGATAATGGTTTGCATGTGCTAATTGTTTGATGAATGAAATTTCTTTATTAAAATGTGATCGTTTCATTGGAATAATTAAAGCTCAGTGGGATGTCATTGAACACTGAAAAATGTTACTGAGTTCTACTAGCTTAAAAAGAGTAAATGAGATTTAGGTGTTATCTTCGATTAATCAATGAACTTTACTTCTCATATTAATACAATGATTAGTAAAGGTTTGAAGGCTCTTGGACTTGTTTTGAGGTGTAGTAGTGATTTTTCAGTCTCCATTAGAAGTCTTTACCTCAGCCTTTGATCAATACTTAGCCATGAATCTTCTATTTGGTCTCCATTTTATAAAGTGCATATTTCCAATGTAGAATCTATCCAAAATAAATTCCTTAGACACTGTGCATATAAACGGGGAAATAAAAGAAATAAATAAAGAAAAAAGGGACTTCTAAAAGTGGTAGATCAGGTAAGTGGTATGATCGTTTTTCCTGTGATTCTCAAATACTAGACAAAACATCAAAATCATAATTATATATTTTATAACAATTAATTCATATAAAATTACAACATATCAAATAAACAATAATAATTAAATAATAATTGTTATTCTTTTAAAGATAAAACATCAATCTTTGGAATAGTTAGAGCTTTTAACTTCTCTTCCAGTACTTCTTGTACAAATGTAGGATCATGCTACAAAAGAAAACATCTTTAGATAATGGAATCACTGTAAGAGAACCAAGCTACAGAAAAGTGGCATTCAAACTCATTAGACCGTATGAATAAAATGTACATTTTGTCCACAACGCCCATTGTCAGTAAAGTATTATCACTATGTAGCTCAATGGTATTAGTTTATCTCTTTTTACAATAATTATTCAGTATAGTGTTATAAATATGTGATAGAGTGCAATATGTATTAATTACACTGTGCTACACATGAAATACACAAGACGTTCTACCTATATAAACGGTTTGATATTGAAGAATAAAGACTTTTCATACTTTCAGAATTTTCCCATCACTTCGAGTTTTTTTCCCAACCCCCTGAATGTACCTCACCCAGTTTTGGTGCCTTGCACTACTCTAATGACCAAAACTTAGCCATTTGTAGTTACATCTTGGAAATCTCTTTAATGGGAAGATAAGAAGTGTAGCTTTATAAAAGTTCAAAAATAATGAAAATCGGTAAAGAAATGACTGAGTTATAGCCTGAAACAGTCACGAAAAAAAAGTTTTTTTATTTGGAAATGTTTAAGTTTCAACTGTTCAAATACATAGATATTTACTCAACAAATAAAATTTCTTTTTCTTCATTTATTTAAGATATATTTTGTTTCATTTCTAGGAAATTTTTGTTTTTTTAAATTGGTTAACAAATGACCGAGTTATGGCCGATGATATGCAAAACAACAATTTCTTTTCTTTATTTTAATCTGTCATTATCTCATTATAGTCCAGTGTCCAGTCAATCTGTACATTTTACCTTGCAAAACTTAAGTAGTTTTGGTTTTTGGATATATTTTGTATATGGGGGCCCTTTATTAGAAATTCAAGCTTTCGATCATGGTGTTTGCTGATCATGGGCTGATATATTGAAGAAAATCTCGATCGATCTTTGGTTTTCGCAGAAATCTCCTAAACGATGTGTTTTACAGCAAACATGGTTAAATTTAATTTTAAAGTAGACTAAATTTGCTACAGTTTGAGTGCAGAATGACTTTGCAGAACCTAATAGTTGCCAAGATACAGCCTCTTCAAAGTTTTGGTAATTCTGACCATCATTATCGATCAAGCCAGTTTTGGGAAATTAAGGGTGTTGATAATGGATGGGATGGTGAAATATCCTTCAGTTGTGAATTGATTGTATTTAACAGCATCCATTCTTTCTTCCAATTATGTCAACATGTCTTGCCAATAGAGATGTATTTTTTGGACAAAAACAAGATGAAGAGTTCAGTTTCCCATTCTCTCCTAGCTGTATCTCGGCAACACTCAAAGTGTAGCAAATCTAGTATACTTTAAAATTAAAAATAACCACTTTCCTGTAAAACACATCGTTTACAAGATATTCTTAGAAAACCAAAGAAATGCCGAAATTTTAATTTGTTTTTCAATATGGCTGTGGTGGGCCAATGTCGTAAACTTGGATTTTTAATAAGGACCCGAACATACAAAACATATCCAAAACTCAGAACTACCCGATCTTTTGCAAAGGCCTGTTTTTCTGACAGATTGACTGAACTATTAATATAAATTTAGGTTTTTCTAAAAATATTTGACAGATTCTTTTATAAACTTCATCACTGAAACATGAAGAATTTCAGAAAATATTATATGCCAATGGACTAAAAAGTGGATCTTTTATAATCCTGAATGTGAAGTTTATTTTCCCGAGCGTAAGCCAGGGCAATAAACACACGCGAGATTAAAAGGCTCTTTAGTTCTGTGGTATATACGCTATTTTTGCACGACCTAGAGGACTTAAACGCAAAATCCTAGAAATTTTCGAAAATACCGTTAAATGTCATTCTGACAATTGAAATCTTTTTACACCAAAATCACAAAATTTTAGCATAGTAGGTTAGGTTTCCTTGGATATAACGTGCTATTTTACTTTACTCTATAGGGAGTAAAACAGCTACTGTACTACCTCTTTTGAGGGAGTGAAGTAGAGCTTTACATATAGGCCATACAAAAAAGTTTTTTCTTGTTGTTTTTTAGGCTGTAAAGTAACACTTCTTTTCTTCCCAGTCTAAAAGAGATTTCAAAAATGTGACAAGAAATGGCTAAGCTCTAGTCGTTAGAGCAGTGCAAGGTACAAAAACTGGAGAGGCACATTTATAAGTGGATGGAAAAAAGTTTAAATTTCTAATAAGGGACCCAACATGCAAAAAATATCCAAAAACCAAAACTACTTGACTTTTTGCAAAGTAAAATGTACAAATTGACTGGACACTGGACTATAATGACAGATTAAAATAATGAAAAGAAATTGTTGTTTTGCATATTATCGGCCATAACTCGATCATTTGTTAACCAATTTAAAAAACAAAAATTTCCTAGAAATGAAACAAAATATATCTTCAATAAATGAAGAGGAAGAAATTTTATTTGTTGAGGAAATTTTATTTGTTGAGTAAATATCATTTTGAACAGCTGAAACTTAAAACATTTACAAAAAAAAACTTTTTTTCGTGACTGTTTCAGGCTATAACTCAGTCATTTATTTACTGATTTTCATTATTTTTGAACTTTTGTAAAACTACACTTCTTATCTTCCCAGTAGAGAAAAGATTTCCAAAATGTAACTACAAATGGCTAAGTTTTGGTCATTAGAGTAGAGTGCAAGGCATGAAAACTGGGTGAGGTACAGGGTGATCCACTTAACCTTCCCCCCTACTTTTCTCTGTTATTTCTGTAGTTACAAAAAAAATATTCCAACAAAAGTTGTAGGGTTTTTTTCTAAAGTTTTTAAATATGACATCAAAAAAAACAATTGAGAAATAAATACCGAAGTTATATATACAGTGTGTCGCAATTGAGATGAATACACTCCCGTAGTTTTCTTATTTTAAAGGGTAAAAATGTGAATGTTGGCACAATGATACATATTCATGAGTTGCATTTTTTGAGGTACTCAACTTAAATGTGAACTGTAAGTCCAGCCTACCGCGACCATTCAAACAGCGCCAATTCCCGATATTTCGCTTCGCGTTGGATATATCAAAAAAAGTTATTAGAAAAAGTTTTTTTATTTGGAAATGTTTAAGTTTCAACTGTTCAAATACATAGATATTTACTCAACAAATAAAATTTCTTTTTCTTCATTTATTTAAGATATATTTTGTTTCATTTCTAGGAAATTTTTGTTTTTTTAAATTGGTTAACAAATGACCGAGTTATGGCCGATGATATGCAAAACAACAATTTCTTTTCTTTATTTTAATCTGTCATTATCTCATTATAGTCCAGTGTCCAGTCAATCTGTACATTTTACCTTGCAAAACTTAAGTAGTTTTGGTTTTTGGATATATTTTGTATATGGGGGCCCTTTATTAGAAATTCAAGCTTTCGATCATGGTGTTTGCTGATCATGGGCTGATATATTGAAGAAAATCTCGATCGATCTTTGGTTTTCGCAGAAATCTCCTAAACGATGTGTTTTACAGCAAACATGGTTAAATTTAATTTTAAAGTAGACTAAATTTGCTACAGTTTGAGTGCAGAATGACTTTGCAGAACCTAATAGTTGCCAAGATACAGCCTCTTCAAAGTTTTGGTAATTCTGACCATCATTATCGATCAAGCCAGTTTTGGGAAATTAAGGGTGTTGATAATGGATGGGATGGTGAAATATCCTTCAGTTGTGAATTGATTGTATTTAACAGCATCCATTCTTTCTTCCAATTATGTCAACATGTCTTGCCAATAGAGATGTATTTTTTGGACAAAAACAAGATGAAGAGTTCAGTTTCCCATTCTCTCCTAGCTGTATCTCGGCAACACTCAAAGTGTAGCAAATCTAGTATACTTTAAAATTAAAAATAACCACTTTCCTGTAAAACACATCGTTTACAAGATATTCTTAGAAAACCAAAGAAATGCCGAAATTTTAATTTGTTTTTCAATATGGCTGTGGTGGGCCAATGTCGTAAACTTGGATTTTTAATAAGGACCCGAACATACAAAACATATCCAAAACTCAGAACTACCCGATCTTTTGCAAAGGCCTGTTTTTCTGACAGATTGACTGAACTATTAATATAAATTTAGGTTTTTCTAAAAATATTTGACAGATTCTTTTATAAACTTCATCACTGAAACATGAAGAATTTCAGAAAATATTATATGCCAATGGACTAAAAAGTGGATCTTTTATAATCCTGAATGTGAAGTTTATTTTCCCGAGCGTAAGCCAGGGCAATAAACACACGCGAGATTAAAAGGCTCTTTAGTTCTGTGGTATATACGCTATTTTTGCACGACCTAGAGGACTTAAACGCAAAATCCTAGAAATTTTCGAAAATACCGTTAAATGTCATTCTGACAATTGAAATCTTTTTACACCAAAATCACAAAATTTTAGCATAGTAGGTTAGGTTTCCTTGGATATAACGTGCTATTTTACTTTACTCTATAGGGAGTAAAACAGCTACTGTACTACCTCTTTTGAGGGAGTGAAGTAGAGCTTTACATATAGGCCATACAAAAAAGTTTTTTCTTGTTGTTTTTTAGGCTGTAAAGCAACACTTCTTTTCTTCCCAGTCTAAAAGAGATTTCAAAAATGTGATAAGAAATGGCTAAGCTCTAGTCGTTAGAGCAGTGCAAGGTACAAAAACTGGAGAGGCACATTTATAAGTGGATGGAAAAAAGTTTAAATTTCTAATAAGGGACCCAACATGCAAAAAATATCCAAAAACCAAAACTACTTGACTTTTTGCAAAGTAAAATGTACAAATTGACTGGACACTGGACTATAATGACAGATTAAAATAATGAAAAGAAATTGTTGTTTTGCATATTATCGGCCATAACTCGATCATTTGTTAACCAATTTAAAAAACAAAAATTTCCTAGAAATGAAACAAAATATATCTTCAATAAATGAAGAGGAAGAAATTTTATTTGTTGAGGAAATTTTATTTGTTGAGTAAATATCATTTTGAACAGCTGAAACTTAAAACGTTTACAAAAAAAAACTTTTTTTCGTGACTGTTTCAGGCTATAACTCAGTCATTTATTTACTGATTTTCATTATTTTTGAACTTTTGTAAAACTACACTTCTTATCTTCCCAGTAGAGAAAAGATTTCCAAAATGTAACTACAAATGGCTAAGTTTTGGTCATTAGAGTAGAGTGCAAGGCATGAAAACTGGGTGAGGTACAGGGTGATCCACTTAACCTTCCCCCCTACTTTTCTCTGTTATTTCTGTAGTTACAAAAAAAATATTCCAACAAAAGTTGTAGGGTTTTTTTCTAAAGTTTTTAAATATGACATCAAAAAAAACAATTGAGAAATAAATACCGAAGTTATATATACAGTGTGTCGCAATTGAGATGAATACACTCCCGTAGTTTTGTTATTTTAAAGGGTAAAAATGTGAATGTTGGCACAATGATACATATTCATGAGTTGCATTTTTTGAGGTACTCAACTTAAATGTGAACTGTAAGTCCAGCCTACCGCGACCATTCAAACAGCGCCAATTCCCGATATTTCGCTTCGCGTTGGATATATCAAAAAAAGTTATTAGAAAAAGTTGTTTAGAATTCAATTTTTGTCCTTAGTACCAAGTTTCATGACAAAATTAGCATTTTTAATTTTTCAGTATGTTAGCGTTAAGTCTGCACATAGTTACAAGTTTACTTTTTAATTCAATCGAGTGTCATGGAAAATAAAATTTGATTAAACGAAATGTCAATCTGACAAAAAATACATTTAATTTTGGTAGATATAAGGCAAAAATTTGTAACTGTGTGCAGACAACGCTGACATGCTGAAAAATTAAAAATGCGAATTTTGTCATGAAACTTGCTACTAAGGATCAAAATTGGATTCTAAACAACTTTTTCGAATAACTTTTTTTGATATCTCCAACGCGAAGCGAAATATCGAGAATTGACCCTGTTTGAAGAGTCGTGGTAGGCTGGGTTTACAGTTCACATTTAAGTTGAGTATCTCAAAAAAATGAAACTCATGAATATGTATCACTGTGCTTAACATTCAAATTTTTACTCCATAAAATAACGAAACTACGGGACTGTATTCATCTAAAATGCGACACACTGTATATAAATTGAATTTTTTTAAATGGAAGATCCTGTATTTTATTGCCTTGTTCGACGTAGAATTTCAGTCTGATTTCAACAATATAGAATATATAATACTTACTTTTACAAGTTTTCGAAGAATTTGCTTTTAAATATATAAATTACACACTATCGCATATTCGATCGAGTATGCTCTGATTTTAAAAACATTTGCTTTAAATTGTTACTTCGAATTTCTAACAATAAAATAAATGGGCATTAGTGAATTTAGTAAGTTATATACATTATATACTGTAAAAATGCCATACACCAAAGAAGAACGCAGTAATATTCTTGAAATATATTTTTATTAATTATTGTTAAGTGTTTCTAATTCTAATTAAATTAAATATTTTGTGTTGTTGTTTAATATTATTTATTTATATATTTAAATACAGTGCCGTAACGAGGGTATGAAGCGTCTGTGGCAAATGTCTAACTTGCTCTCCGTAACCCAATAATGACAAAAAAATTAAAAAATTTTAATTATTATGTAACAAGTTAAATTTTACTAAATGCAATATATTAAATACTATTAACCTCATCAAAATGAGTTGCCTGTATATACAATAATGTATTTGTATGAATAGATAATCTATAAACTAAATAAGAACAAATCTTTATTCATATTCAATGACGACCCCAGCCAGCACACTGACGTCATAACGTCGCCGTTTTTTCGGCAGTAACGACGTCAAATGACGTCAAATTGTCGTAAAACTGACAGCATTATGTCACAGCCCAAGGACGTCAATATAACACGTCATTAGAACGTTGTTCAATGACGCCATTAAAACGTCTTATACTAGGACTAGGATAGGAATTATAAATAAATAGTTGAATATTGGAAATAATATTTATTATATACTATTTCATACATAATTATTAAACAAAAGTAAACATTTACTAACTGAAAAGCTGCTAAAACAATATGCAGAATAATTGATGATACTAAAATAATATTAGTAAGTACTAAGAAACCATTGCATTAGTATTAATTTACTAACAATAGTAATCTCACAAAATCGTCAACCGGGTAAAATTATATAGGTTATGTAGTATTGCGATGGAACAAGTAATTATTAATACTCACCCTTTGTGACAAACCATACAATTATTATGCAGTGGTTACACCTACACCATACTATAAATGTAGGTACATCAACAACTTTAATAATAAGTAGAAACATTACTAATTAAAGAGCAAAACAAATACACGAAAGACGTTGTTGCTGTTTGTATTGCGGCATGTGGTGCGTGCACATTCTGCAAGTGTAAAAATAAAAAATATTTTATGGAATACATCACTTTTTGGTTACCTAGATAGCTCATAATTAATAATATGAAAAGTGTAAAAACGACCTTATTGTACGTCTAAAAGACGTCGTTTTGAAGACGTCTCCGTACATCCCATAACATTACGTCTTATGGACATCATTTATTAGTCACATGACGTCTCCGACCAATAATCACTTAAAAATAACGTCATTATAACGTCAGTGTGCAGGCTGGGACAAAATAAAAGAAATACAAAACATAGGTTTATGTTAAATTAAAGTAATATAATAAAAACATAAAACAGTTCAGCATATTTTATAAAGTAATTTTTCTCGCTTTTTCATTTGCAAACATATCTATTATATCATCATAATTTAATGTTTCTTCTCATAAGCTGATCTTATGAACGAGGAACGACCAACAAAAATTATAGCGCCTGTAGACTGTAGGCGGGAAAAAGCTGCGTAACGTATCAGATGTAACTTGCTCAGCCAATCAGAACGTCGTATCAACGTCACCTAATTTTTCCTGACGTTCTGATTGGCGGAGATTTTTGCCTCATCTGAACGCAGGCTAGGAGTATAAGAAAGCGAGAGAGTGTGATGCGCGCGCAATAATACGTGTCTCTGTCTAATTGGTCAGGAGACGAAAAACAGCCAGTGATTCATGTAGAGTAGAATGGTGAAGTAAAATGAAAACCACGTGCAACTCTCAACCGGGTTGGTATCCTTTGTTTTGCGCCCAAACCCAGTTGCGCCCGTGGCAGGCGCCTCTTTCGCCACGCCCTCGTTACGGCACTGTTTAAACGTAAATAATTCGGAAAATATTAGAAATAAATACTATGTGTTCTATATTGTTGAAATCAGTGCAAAATTCTACATAGAAAATGCAATAAAATACAGGGTGTTCCATTTAAAAAACTCAATTTATATATATAACTTCAGCATTTATTTTTCAATTGTTTTTTTTGATGTCATATTTAAAAACTTTAGAAAAAGCCCTACAACTTTTGTTAGAATAATTTTTTTGTAACTACAGAAATAACAGAAAAGTAGGGGGGGGAAAGTTAAGTGGATCACCCTGTACAATCAGGGGGCTGGGAAAAAAACTTGAAGTGATGGGAAAATTAGGCAAGTATGAAAAGTCTTTATTCTTCAATATCAAATGGTTTATATAGGTAGGAGGTCTTGTGTATTTATTTTTCTTTTATTTGTAGCACAGTGTTATTGTTCATAAATCTAGCCTACTACAGTAGCGGTCATAAAAATGTACTCACTTAATAAACATCATATTTTTTTAATTATTATCTCATGGAAACTAAATATGTTGAAAAATTTTCAATTAACTTATTTTTTACCCTCCTGCAATGGATTTTTAAATAAAATTTGACAATAATGTTTCTCGGACACTAATTTATTTATAAATTGGGGAAATTAGTCGGAATACAAAAAAAATTGAGTTCATTATATCATTATAAAATTATTTACAACAAATAACAAATTATTACAAAAAACACATAAACAAGAAAGAGAAATGAGTGTAAACAATAGGCCTTCATTTTATATGTTTTTACACAAGGAAATTAAATTACAACTCTTAAAAATTCTATCCAACACCTGTATACCTTACTAAAGAAAGATAGCAACAAACTTACACACATCTGTGTTAATGCAACACGAAGACATTTCATTTTTTATTAGGCGAGTACATTTCATTGACCGCTACTGTATATAAAAATTGCTTTTCTTTTTTCTATTATAATTGGAACAATAAATTATATATTATTAATATTGATGTTAATTTAACGTGCATCATTTAGAAGGCAGGGATTGTCATAGCAATTATCTTTAATCTTGATCAGTTTGCCTAAGTTATTAAACACCCACTTCTCAGACTCCCAACATAATTAATAATTTATATAAACTGTTATATGGATGTTAAAATTATAATCTTACTTGTAAAATGTGAATTCCTTTGACAGTTAAAACAATTAATTCTTTAATTCCATCACCTGTTATATCTAGATATTTTAAATTCAGTACAGGTGTTGGAAATTTTTTCAAAGCAGCAATGCACCAACATTTGTTGCTAGTATCGAACTTATATGCTATAATTTCCTAAAAATATCAAACCTATTTTTCTTTATTATAAAATCACATAAATTAAAGAATTATACCTGATTACTATTTCCAACAAGTATTTCATCAGATCCATCAAAATTAATATCAGCAGTTTCTGCACTAGATAAAACACTAGTTAGTTCATATCTTGGCAACGTACCATATTTTTTTAAACCATAATGCAGAATATCACTGAAAAAAAGTTCTGTATAGTTGCTTAAGCTGATAATACTTTTTACAATTCTGTAGCTGCACTATACAGGGAGCTGCAAAAGCATGGAATAAAGTTTATTATTTTTTTTGGTTGACTCTTAAGCAAAATGCTCCGACATGAGACAAAATTCGTGAAGTGGACATTTAGTGATAGTAACCTGATCCTTAATTGATTTGATAAAATTTTTGATTTTCCAAAAGTTATTAACAATAACATTTTTGTGTAACAATTTAAGAAACATTTATTTTTCTAAGCAACTAAAACATTAAAATCAAAATTATTCGGCAAATCTCTACATAAGAGAATAAATTAATCCTTATTGCTGTAATTTACTAGAAAATTTGGATCGGAAACATTTTTTTTCACCAATGTTTTAATAAATGTATAGAGAATATAAATTAATTAGAAAAGTGTTCCAACTCGATTAAGAAGTCATAAATAATTGAATTTGTTTATTATAAATCCCTTATTGTTTATAAGAATACCATTTTAGATAAAAAATATTTACTTGATATTAATCCTTATTCCCTTATGTAGAGAGTTGCCAAATAATTTTGATTTTAATGTTTTAAAAGCTTAGAAAAATAAATGTTTCTTAAATTGTTACACAAAAATGTTATTGTTAATAACTTTTGGAAAATCAAGAATTTTATCAAATCAATTAAGGATCAGGTTACTATCATTAAATGACATAGGAAAATTCATATTAACATATAATATCGTACCACTGTTAAATACGTGGTCCACTTCACGAATTTTGTCTCACATGTTAATTTTGTTTTTTTGTTGGGAGATTTCTTCCATATAAGGGAGTTCTAAAATAAATATTTTACAAAATATGGAGATCTACATGTCCAAAAAACTAGTTTTGGTTTCTTGTAACTTTTATATGCAGATTTCTACTTGCAATGATTTTTGAATAGAATTACTAAAAAAACAAATTACCAGTATTTGGTATCAACAAGATAATGCACCATCACATTTTACACTTCCTGACAGACAGTCTCTAATTGATTGGCTGACCTCTGAAATGGTGAGTTAGGTCCTAACAACAGACAAAAACAAAAAAAAAAACAAAACTTTATTCTTTGATCTTAAAAAATAGAAAATCTTTTTATTAAAATAAGATTAAGTTAGACCTCCATAGTTTGTAAGATAGTTATTTCAGTCTATCCGTATGCCTAGGGAAAAAGATTTGAGAAGGTACTCTTTATTTTAATGAAAGAAAATGGATTTGTAATTTAAAAAATAGTTGATGACGTCAAATCTCCTAAGATGGTAGTGAAATAAATTCATTTTCATTTAAAACAGACCCCCAACAAAAAAAAATCGACGTATCCAAGTACTTTATTCAGAAGTCAACTTCTGCCACTCCCTGTATATTTGAAGATTTTTTTCAAAGCATATTTACAATATATCAAATCAATATTTGTAGGTTAAGAATGAATACTCAGAGAATATATACAAAAATTCTCTTCTATTACACAGTGCGACAAATTTCAACTTTTGGTTCATGACATGGGATTTCTCTTCAGGAATGGAAAGATTAAGTGCCAAATAGCAATTCCCCAACGGCATTTTGCTAGGTTAGTTAAAATAAGAGAGTTTTTTAATTTTAAAGTTTGAGAACTATCAGGGATCGGATTGGCTTGAAAAATTCGGAAAATTACCTAAAAATATAGTTTTCGAGGTATTTTTGGGCTTGTTTGAAAGGAAATTGAAAGTAGATACAAAAACGAACATATGTGAAATCCTTGAAACACCAGGGGTCGTTTTAAAATGCATTTAAAGCGCTAATTTGAAAGGGGAATGGGGTAGCGAGGTGGCAGAGGGCGTTCCTTTTTCATAAAAGCTTTTCTCCAATTGTCCCCTATTATACCGCAAAATGCCGGACTGAGAGTAATGTTTCTTCGTAGAAAAATGAGTTTTTGAATTAAATTCAGAAGTATGAATCCATGTTCTTTATTTTGTTTTAATTTTGTTCAACAAATACAATGTTAACTTTACCTCTTTTGATCTATTTGCTTCCTTTTGGGTGCTGGTTTCTCATTTTCGCTCTCCTCCCTAATTTGTATGTCTGAGCTGGATGCGTGGACATCATCTTCGCTGTCACTGTTTTCATTCTTGTCTTCGTTCCTTTCTTCTTCGCTATCCTGAGCATCTCTCTTTAGCCAACAACACAAATCCCCTAACATGGCATTCAATTTTTTGCCTCTGTACCGAATTTCCATAGGCATTGCAACCTAATGGAATCGCTCTCCATGTTCATCAGACTCTGAAGCTAACTGCTTCTCAAAGTAGCCAAGGTGACTATTAAGGAAATGTATTTTGAGAGACATTGATATCTTCAATTTCTCAAATGCCTGTAACATATCAGCTATCAAGTCACGGTAATTTTCTGCCCGATGCTTCCCCAAGAAATGAAGAATCACGGCCTTAATGGCATTCCAAACAATCGACTGGTGATATTTGTCAAAATCCGAATTTTTCATAAGCTTGCGAATATCACGAAACTTGCATCTTTATAAGTATAAATTTATGCATTTTGAAACTGTAAGGTGAGTAATATCTTTTCGTACACCACTGTAAAACGTCGAATTCAAAACAGTGAAATTGATACCTTCTTGTGACATCATCATTTCTTGCATCGTTATCAAGAAATTGGGATTGGACAGTCAGTTTTATGCACCCTTTCATTTTAGCTAATAGTAGCGTAATGATTGTGTTGGGCAACCAGACGTTTATAATGCTTCGTACTTTTATCTTGTACATTTTTCACCATTTTTGACTTTCATACTGTATTCATCCTGCACATTACACAGACATGTTTGAGCTTGCAGTACGACATGCAATATAAAAAATAAAAAAACGTTGAAGATAAAAAATGAATGCTGAAATTTAAATAATAATTTGTTTGTTGTTAAGAGAAATTAAAACAAATGAAAAAATGAATTTATTCCCCTTCAATTCAAAAAATCATTTTGCTAAAGAAGAAATATTGCTATCAGGCTGAAATTTTGCACTATAATAGAAAACACTAAAAAAAGTTTCTGTGAACTAAAACGCCTTCTGCCCCTCTCTACCCCATCCCCTTTTTCAAATTAGCGCTTTAAATGCTTTTTAAAACGACCCCTGGTGATGCAAGAATTTCACTTATGTTTGTTTTTGTCTATCTTTTTTATATATCTACTTTCAATTTCCTTTCAAACAAGCCCAAAAACACCTCGAAAACTATATTTTTAGGTAATTTTCCAAATTTTTCAAGCCAATCCGATACCCTGATAGTTCTCAATTTTTAAAATTGAAAAACTCTCTTATTTTAACTAACCTAGCAAAATGCCGATGGGGAATTGCTATTTGGCACCTAATCTTGCCATTCCTGAAGAGAAATCCCATGTCAAGAAAAGTGTGTCGCACAGTGTTATTATTAATTAAAAATGACAACTACACCTACTTTTTTGACTAAGTGTTGTCCAATGTATGATTTTATATGTATATATAGGGTGTAACGATTGGATAGGTAAAACTCTCCAGTAAGGCATTCTGACAAAAACTGAGTTAAGAACTCTTATAGTTTTAATGATGTCTTTGGGCTGTGACATAATGATGTCAGTTTTACAACAATTTGACGTCGTTACTGCTGAAAAAACGGCGACATTATGACGTCAGTGTGCTGGCTGGGAATGAGTTAATGAAAATCCATACAGCCTCAGCTAACAATATTTAAAGTTAATCAGTGTTAATATATGGGCAGGGATTTTTAGCAATCAGTTATTTGGTTCCCATTTTTTTGTCAGAGATTAGTTAAAAACATACAATTACAGTGAAGTCTCGCTAATTCGGACTAATTAAAACAGGGGCAATCCGAATTACCTCGTCTGTAGAATTACTATGTTTTATTTGTAAATAAATGCAATTAAAACATTCTAAAAAAACATTTATTTAAAAATAAATAAAACTACAAAAATATTTACGCAAAAACTGTTTTAAAAACACAAAAAATAATATTCCGTATTAATATGTCATTAAAAAAAGTCGGCGATTTTTGCTTGTTTCGTGTTTTTTGAACTTAATACGTTAGTTATGATTTTTTTTTAATCTTCCGGCATCACAATTCAAATCTTTACCGCCCAGTGCAAAGCCACCGCTTTGCAATAGTTTCTTACATGGCTTCACTGCGTGCGAATCACTGAACAGCTTTCTCCCGCGATTTTTAGCACTCGCAAATTGTCTTTTTTAAAATTAAATATCCAATCTTTACTTGCCCTGACGTGATCGTTTTGAAAACATCTTTTATAAAATCACAGCAGCGTGCAGAGTATACGAAACAGTGGAACCAGTCGTGATATGACTCCGACGTATGTGTACGAGCGTGATAGCACATACGTCGTATCGCGACTGCTTCCACTGTTTCGTATGCACCGCACGGTGCTGGATAAAGATGCTTTGCGTTTTCGGCCAAAATTTCGGAGGATATCAGTCACATATCTAAAACCATGCAAACAACTTTTCTTCCATCTTCGGATATTTCGCAGGTTTTAACGTTTTTTTTGCTTTGTTATATGATCCTTCAGATTCTGTAACAAATCTGGAAATGTATAATACTTAAAAGTTACAATGCGGTCTTTTTACACTTAACAATTTTTAAATTTAGCACAAAATCTTTTTATGTATGCCGGAGATACATAAAGTCGTAATTCGTAAAAGAAGTATCAATTCTTTTTTAACTTAAACCTTTATAACTAATATGAATTGTAAAGTTGCAATGTAATCACTTTTAAAAAATACGTGCCTTTTTATAATAAGAATTTATCATCAGACATAAATATAACGTAAACATAAATAAAATAAAATCTTATTCATCTTATCTACAACGATAGTTTTGTATCAAATTACACATCTGAATACCCATTGCATTAGTTACTATAAACAAAACTTGATGAATAAAAACAATTAATTCTAAAGTTCGGATTATCAAAACCTTAAATCCGGATTACAATGAAACCAATGTAAATAAATTGCTGGTCCGGATTGTCGTGATATTCGGATTAACGTAGATTCGGATCAACGAGACTTCACTATATTTGGATTTTCTGGATAATGCTTCGTTAGACATGTTGGAAATATTTCTCCATTAATCAAAAAAATAATGTGGTTTCATGAGGATAGGGCTCCAGTTTGAAGCTTGAATTGGGATTTATGGATGTATTGGGTGTTCATAAGAAATTCATGACTACAATCCATAAAACTATGGTTTCAACATAGTTTCTAAAGCAGTTTTTTAATGAGGTTAATTGTCAAATGACAACCTTGATATTAATATGTATTAGTCGTTAGGCGTTTATGAAGAGACTGCTCTCAGTAAAGATAAATTGTCTTAAATGTATCGGGAATTACACCATGTGTACCTAATAAATGCTTTTTAATAGAACACGTTCTAATATACTAAAAAACTATGAAGTATATCAAAACTCATACAAACATTAATATTTGTCAGTCAGTATGTTAGTAAATATCGGTTGCCATTACAAATCCTGAGATTTCATTTGAGAGACACCGACTCGATCCAGATCAACCAGCATTGAAGAACCTAAAATGTTGCCAGTTCTAAATATCTAAAAGTGCTTATATTTCCTGAAGGAACCATTGGAAAAGGAAGTGTTATTAAAATTTTTAAACAAAGTTTTATCTATGGAACTGTTATTTACACCCTGTATATTTTATATAAATAATTAAAAAATACAAAAGGTATCTGACATAGGATGTACTTTTAAACACATCCCTATATTTAACGGTGTCTCCTAACCACACATTGTATTTGACTAATTGCCAATATGTATTTCGGTAACGATATTACCTTTTTCTCGGCATAAAACCGTCTGAATATAATTCTAAAAGTTATAACCCTCTTCTGGGTGCATTTTTAAAGGGCCAATCAAAAACCATGCAAAGCAATTTTAATACAAACATGCAACTAAGGATAAATACATCTTTTTATACATAAAGGAAAAAAAAACGAAAAAGGAAACAACAAATATTTTTATGACACCCACATGTTTGAAATCGAGACCGGAGGGCAGTGGCGTAGCAACACCATTTGAAGTCTGGGGCGGATTCTTCTTCGGGGACCCCATTTATTTATCTAGCGACCCAAAAATATCAATAAAATTATAAAGCAACCTTTACTCTAAAAATTTGAATTTTCAAATGTCACATCATGTCAGCTACCACAAAATTCCCTAAATTTTGAAACTGCGATTTTTTTTATTTAAAAAAGGGAATAAAAGAGGCAAAATAGAAAAAATAGCATAAAAACTCGTGTCATTTGTCATTTAGAAAACTCGCCGCAAGCGGCTCGGTTTCTAAATTTGGATTTGTGCAATAAATCTTTCCTTATTAAACTCGTTCTTTAATATACTATTATGGTTGTACTATATAACCTGTGGAAGCAAATTTTTATTTGTGTAATATTTAGGTATTTACGAAAACTAAACCGGGTTGATGAGATTACTATAATTTCTGTCATTGTTATTGATATTAAATGATGATTCAGATGACCTAGCTGATTCAATTTCCGCAACCGCCTATTGTATTTGTATTATGTAATTTCCCTATGTACAATTTTTAATTTATTCACTGTGATATTAAGAAACATAACCATAGCAACCTTAACTAAATCCGCAATGTTCAATTTTAAATTATTGAGTACATTAATTACACTCTCTATAACAACCGTCATTACAAGGTAATCTGATGTACCGTATTATATAAAGCTCACTGTAACTTAAACTACCTATGTTTCGAATAATAGTAAAAAATTATCAATGCCGGATTTACTTGGGGTCCTACGCTGAATATACAAAGTGGCCCCCCTTTCTCTAATAAATGTACAAATATTACCGGAAGTTAAATTCATTAAAACTTAAAAAGTACTGCAACTTGAATGCGGGGCCCCTCGAACTTGGGGGCCCTACGCTGAACCCTTTTCAGCCTAATGGTAAATCCGGCGCTGAAAATTATTATGTCAAAAAACTGGTTAAAAGTATTCCCAAATGAGGTTAGTAATAATCCATTAACACCATTTAACATCCATTTTTAGAGAAAAGTTATAGTTTGCAAAAAATACGTATAATATGAAAATTGTTTCTCAATTAAATTATTTATTTAACAGTGAATTTACTGACAATTCTTTTAGTCAAATTTAGAGGTATAGCAAGGTAATCAAAAAGTTACAATTAATCATAATTTATTTTAATAGTTCGTATAGCTTAAAACACAATGTCATCCTGCAGTTTTAATCTTCTTTTCAGGAAAGGTAATTTTTTATAATTATTGTTAAGTGTTTTGCAGTAAGGTTTCCTGTAAGGTTTGCAGTAAGTAATATATGAGTAAGTAGAATATGAACATTTAAAATGTAAATTTTAAAATATTTAATCTTGTGAGGCCCCCCTGAGGCAGGGGCCCGGGGCGGACCGCCCCCCGTTGCTACGCCACTGCCGGAGGGAAGGTTGACCTAAAACAGTTTAAAAATAAAGAAATATTTGTTAAGCTTCCTTTTTCTTTTTCCTTTATGTATAAAAAGATGTATTTATCCTTAGTTGCATGTTTGTATTAAAATTTTGCATGGTTTTTGATTGGCCCCTTTAAAAATGCACCCAGAAGAAGGTTATAACTTTTAGGAATTTATTCAGACGATTTTATACCGAGAAAAAAGTAATATCGTTACCGAAATACGTATTGGCAATTAGTCAAAAACAATGTGTGGTTAGGAGACACCTTTAAATATAATGTTGTGATAAACCACAGTCCTTACTATCCATTATTAGTTTTAAACACATATTAAAAATTGGCTTTATACATTTATGTTACTTATGGCCGGTTTCACAAAGCTTGATTAAGTTCTGATTAGCTTAATCATGATTAAATTTGAAATTCAGAAATTTCATTGGCTGAGATTTAAGAGACCTAAAATTTTATCCAATTATATTTCTGGATTTCAATTTAATCAAGATTAAGTTAATTAGAACTTAATTAGTTTGTGAAACTGGCCAATAGTGATATAAATGCAATGATTATCTCTATCTGGATACACTCAGGCATGTCAAACTCCTCTCTCTTGTGTGCACTTCTAGCAACATACTTACGCAAAAAAAACTGCTGGAAGAATCGTATTTGCAACAATTAAATTCAACATGGGGTTTTTCCTTAAAGCAACTTCAGCCTTATATTCTTGTTTTATGAAACTTGGACATTTAGTATCATATTTATTAGGAGAAATACGTACAGATGAGATAGTATTGTCAAAGCCTGTAGAAAAATTGAACATTATTTCATTGGTTTTTACATTTACTCTACATAATCTGACATATCCACATTCACAACCAAATGCTGAAATTCGCCTAGAAAAAAACTAGTAACAATGTTTATCAAGCCGATGCTATTAACTTCTTACTCTTCATAATCGTTATAATAATAAACATCCATCCATATCACTATACTTGGTGGTTTAAAGAATTCAGGGAAAACTTCATTATAATCTATTTCTTTATATAAATGGTTTGTTTTATTCTCTTGATAAATATGAATTTTGTGATCACTACCAGAAAGTAAGAACACCACCTAAAATCATTCTTTATGTTTCTCAAGTTATAACTTTATTTGTTTGATATATACTTCTTTGTGATTGATTCGATCTTCCTTCCAAGATATTAAAAAAGTATAAGTTAAATGATAAGGAATATATTTTAATTCTATATTATTTACACAGTTTTGTGATATACTTTCCATATTGAATTCTAAACTTGGCTCCCAACCAGAATATATGTTTAAATATGTTTCCAATGCATGTAAATCATTACTATTCTGTAAATAATAATTAAAGTAAAATTTAATTGTAGCGATTGCTTTATCTATATAATAGCAGAAACTGTGATGAAATAGATGATACAAATTAGCGGAAAATGCTTAGTTTTTGCAATTTTATTAATTGATTTTAAAAAAATTAAAATTATATAAACACAGTAGCAATAAAGCATGCATATTAATCCTACATTACTAATACGTCACTAATGACTAAATATGTCAAGTGCTGTTTGTAGAGATTCTATACTAGTATTACAGTAGTCTAATATCTTGGGAAATAATCTTACTTCTACAGTAAAAGCTACGACATACAGGGTGTCCATTTTTCAACGTGCACTGTGGAGAGTTCGCTTATTTGAAGAAATACAAAACGTCTAAATTAGACAAAAGTAACGTAATCTTGGGAGATACTTTTTTTTGCACATCTCATGGCTTATTTTCATCTTCAACGTATCATTATCCAATTTATTTTTATATGGGCGCCATATTTAAATTTTAAACATTTTGATAGCATTTCTTTTTTTACATTCAATCATAGTAATAATAGCTATTTATGTAACAAGTACATAATGTAAGACTTTATAGACAAGTCCAATTTATGGCCGAGCGAACGAGTTTCAGAGCGGTTTTCAGCAAAATAAATTAAAATCAATAATTGAAGTTGAATAAGTTCCTCATGTACCTAATTATTATTTCAGCTTCTTATATTTATACCTTATAATGTATTTTGAAGAAAGACTACTGTCGAAACACGTGTAAATAAATACAATGATCATTAATTTTAATTAATTCAATTTATTTTGCTGAAAACCCAAAATAAAAGTATGTATCATCTTCAATCTTAACAAAAACACGTTCTCTAAAGAACAACGTCGTTACATTTTTAAATAGTTTTTATAATAAATCCAACGAATCAAGTCTATTCATTACAAGTTATTTATAGAATTTGTTTCTTTTCTTTTAAATTTCTGTTTCATAATATGTATTTGCTTTTATAAATAATTTAATGTCTTTTAATGTACTTAATGCATAAATATAGAACCATAACAGAATTTACTCATATAATTGTTTTTTAATCCATAGTTTGCTTATGATTTATGTAGCTATGAATCTTGACTGCTTCTCGTTTCAATTGGATTACATTTACACTAGCGCATGCATGATGTAAAGGCGAAGTGTCGTTAAAGTATCATGAAGAGTCGACACTTCTGACGTCATATTGTTTCCACTCTCAAGTGTCGCGACACGCGGGTAGTGTCGAGACCCAAGAGCATCACTAGCTAATTATCAAAAAAAACCGGTTTATAAATTTGACATTTATTCTTGACAGAAGAAAATTTGACATGTCATATGCAGTTGCCATACTTTATTTTACTACTATATACTTTATTTTCTCGGACATAAATTGAGTTTATTCTATAAAATTCAAAAATATGCTTGCTTTTCTAAAGATGCTTTGGTAAAACAAATTTAGTTTCAGTCAGTTGGTCCCCTGATATGAATCCTTTGGATTACTTTCTGTGGGACCACTTAAGAGACATTGTATACAGAGAAACGTTTGTTAATGTAAGCCAATTACAAACTAGAACTCTACAAGTGGAAAATCAAATTCCAAATCGTTCAATTAGTAGAGCAGCGTTTCAAATGGTTAGAAGAATCCTTGCACCGGTACTCTTTATATTATTTATTAACGATGCCCCTCTAAATATTTCGCGAGGTAGTCTCACGTATGCAGACGATACAACTGCTATTGTCTCGGCAAATGATTATCAGACTCTTTGCACTGAAGCAAATCAATGCACTGCTGAAATGGAAACTTGGTGTCGTAGAAATGGGTTAATCTTAAATTTCCAAAAAACCGAACTGCTGCTTTTTTCACTATCTTGTTTAAAAATTTTATTGTGACGAAAAGATATTTAACAAATAAAATAAACATTTTTCATTTTTAAATAGTCATAACTATTTTTTTCTAAATAACCCTACCTAAATTTTATTGTAATTTTTAAATTGTCAAAATACTTCATAATGCAAAAATTGTAAGTTACTTTTAATCTAAATGACACATATTATCTTTTCTCCAATCAAAATATTTAAAATGTTAAAATCGTTAACATATTGTTAAAATAACGTGCATAATTTCTGAAAGTAATAGTTCAATGGTCACTGGTACTACCAGAGCTGGATTATGCCATTTGTCGCCTATGTCTACTCATATTTATTCCTTAATAAAAGACGTTATTGTTATGATTGCATGTAGTTTATTAAATAAATAAGCAAGCATATTGTAAATAAAAGGTATTTTTTAAAATTTGACATTACTTGTCATCTGTTGTGTCACCTAAATTATTTTAACTTATTTAATTTAAGTTTAAGAGCACAAAACTTGTGGGGGGTGAAACCAAGGGCATACTCAGGATCTGATCTAGAAGGGGGCAACTCATATTAGTTTCAAGGAAGTAGGGCAAAGTGAAACGCGTCGATATCTTATAAAATAAAACTCAAACCTATATTGCAAAACTGTTTTTATTAGTCACAAAAAAATGTGTACTGATTCGAATTCCGCCCGCCACATACGCATTAATTTGAAGAGGGCTTTATTCTCTTTTATTTTTCTTGTAGAGGGGACAGCAGCCCCCCTGCCCCTCGCTGGGTACACCCTTGCTACTACTATAAAATACTATGATCTTTTTAATAGAAAAAGGAAGTGTTCCAAAAATTATTTCCACCTTTTTTAAAAATTTCCGAATTTATTTTAATATTCGAGGACAATGAATGAACGTTAGTAAGTAAAAATATGGATTAAATTCTTTTAAAAAACACTACTATAAAATAGTTCCAAGAATTATTTCAATTTTTTTTTATTTTCCTTTTTTAATTTTATAAGTCATCCAGTATTGGGATAGTCAAAACATTGTAAAGTGATATGTGCAGAGTTAAGAAGAAATTCAGAGAAGTCGATTTAAAAACACGAATATTGGTCAAGGTCAAATAGTTGCAAAAAGGTTCCAAATGTTTAATGATAGTTCATCAAACTAATTATTTTTATTATTAAGAGCTTATTCGAATCAGTTTTCTTTTTTAAACAAAATGGATTAATGGTAAAAATTGCTCTTATTTAACAAATCGTCACTTAATTTACTATTAATTTATCTAATTTTAACAATCTTTATAAAAAAAATGTTCATTATAAAAAAATCTCCCGTATTAGGCCGCAAACAAGCTTCTAAACGTCTATCGAAGTTTTGTCGAGCACGTTGAAGGCAATCTGTCCAATAAACAAATGAAGAATCTGGGTCAGATAAATCATGAGGGTGACAATGTAAGTAATTTAACTGATAAGGAAAATAGCAGGTAGGGCCCCTTTTTAAATGTAAATAAGACGAGTAGCAAAATCAGTAATGAAAACAAACATCTCTTGCCAAAAGTTACCCCGTACCCAGCTATATCGCACGTCGCTGACATTTTTAATAGCTTGGATAAGATTAAAGTGTTGTTTACAATCTGCTCTTATTTTATGTGTTAACCAGGTAGTGATTATGCGGACCTAGATTTTCATTTGTTTGTTGATGTAATTTTCTTATAAAGCCCAATGGTTTTTATGTTTTCTAAATTAAATTCAATGCCATGCACACAAATAAAAATTGCCATTTAATTTAATTATATATTTTAAGCTGTTATTAGACCTTGAATTTAGTTTAAAGTAAACAAACTGCAACATAAGCAAAAAGGACATGTGTTTTATTTACGAATTTCTTCTAGATCGACAATCTCATTCGGATATTTTGCGACACGAGACAAAATTGTGCTGTATTTACTTTCAAGTTTAACAAACTACAGTCCTCAGCATTTATGCGACAAAAGGAGAGTGTGGAGCAGAACGTGCAGGAACGCACTCAAAACTTGAACCTTAAATTACCTTGAACCTTAGATACTATGGTGTTTTAGGAAAAGCATTACAATGGCTAAGTAGTTATCTTACTAGGAGGCGCCAACGAACTAAAATATGCGATACACTATCAAACATGATTTTTAATAACACAGGTATTCCGCAAGGAAGTGTATTGAGGCCCTTACTATTCATTATTTATATAAACGATATTAATTATGTAATTGGAGAACACAGTATAAACTTATTTGCTGATGATACCCTCATTTATGCTTCTGACTATGATCTAAATTTAGCTGTGCAAAAAATTAACCAATCACTAAAAAATATTGAATCCTATTTGGAAATAAATAAGCTTAAACTAAATGTACTTAAAACAAAGGCACTGGTTTTAACATCCAATATGAAGCATAGACAGATGGATACGAATTCAATTAATATTAAAATTAACAATAGCAATATAGAAATTGTAAATGAGATTAAATACTTGGGATTTATAATAGACAATAAGCTCATGTTAGGTAAACATTTAGAGTATATGATTAGAAAGTTATCAAAAAAATTGTATTTTTTTCCAGAATAGCAAATTCATTGTCAAAATATGCTAGAATTGTAACTTACAATAATATTATTAAACCACACTTTGATTATTGTGCTACCCACATTTTCCTTTTTAATCAAACGCAAATATCCCAACTGCAGAAGTTGCAAAACAGATCAATAAGAATTATCTTGAGATGTAACAGATATACGCCTATTGAGCAAATGTTGCGTACACTACAGTGGCTATCAGTTTATAAAAGGCTATATTATCTGTCAATGATATTTATTTTTAAAACTGTAAGGGGTATGCATCCAGCATATTTTGATAAATATATTGTCAGAAACAATGAAATACATTCATATAGTACAAGATCGTGTGACAATTTTCATATATAATACCATAAGTGGTAAAATTTTGTCGGCAAAATTTTCTTATTGTTACGAGCGTTTGTTGCATAGCAATTTCTCGAGTGACATTGTCACTAAAAACCACGAGACGTTAGTCGAGTCGAGTCGAGTTGATCAATGTCACGAGATGAATTGGCAACAAACACGAGTAAATCAAAAAGAAAATTTTGCCAAGACAAAATTTTACCACATATGTTATTCGTTATGACTATTTCGCGAATAAACAACACAAAGAATAAAAATATTTAACATTTATTTCAATGAAACGTACAGTTTGTGTATACTATTTTTGTAGGATCGTTACTATAGCAAAAAAATTGTCGGTGAAATAAAGGGTAGGTTGCTTATTTGAACGTTTTCATTGGTAGAACAAGTTCGGAAAATTTTATAAACAAAAAATAGTCGCCGGAATAGAGAGAATTTCGTTCACAATACAATAAAAAATGTTAATAACATAAATTCATTTAAAAAAATGTTATTAATTAAAAAATAACTAATTGTGCTATAGTCGCTTATATTAAAATAATGATGTGATATATGTAGTTTAAGGATCAGTGTAAAAGAGATTTATTGTATTACTAGGTTGTAATAACTGCTACGCGGGTATAAAGTTTTGTTTATACAGTACCAAAAAACTTTAGGAAACATCTATGACTTTAGAATATTTTAGAAACCATTAAAAACGTAAATAAAAAAAGCAAAAAATAACGTCCCAGCCAGGGTTCGAAACCCCAATAGAGTCACGCCAAGAAAGAAAGAATATAGAGAATCAACTTATATATTTCTTGGATTGTTACTTTTATTGTTTCTTTGTTAAGTATTTATCAGTTTTTATGCACTCAATATTTAAGAAATTGTTGTAAATTAGGTTTTTTTTTCCTACAATAAATTATTATTAAATAACTTGGAAAGCAAATATTTAAGAAAAAAAAGTTATAGGAAATATTTTGTCTACACTATCAACTATCTCGTATTCACGTATTGTTCGTTATCTTTGGGACACCCTGTATAATCGAAACAATTCCAAATTTTTACCAGCTATAGAACCCCTTCAAAGAGATTTCTGTGTAATTAAAAATCCTATTTATTAGAAACCAATAGCATACTACGATCAAAAATAAATGAAAAAAATCGAAAAAACATAGTAGGTCTTGATTAATCATAAAAGTCGTTACGCAAATTTGTTCTGGACCATCTAAAAACCATAAATCAAAATTTTGGTTAAAAAAATCTTAAAAAATAATTATTTGAAATAAATTACTAGAATTGAATTAAAATTATTTTATTTTTGGCCCAGAACAAATTTCCACAACGACTTTTCCGATTAAACAAGGCCTAATATGTTTTTTGATTTGTTGCATTTATCTTCGATCGTAGTAGGCTGGTGGTTGATAATAAATGGGGTTTTTAATTACCCACAAATTTATTTTAAGGGGTTCTACACCTGATAAAAATTTGAAACTGATTGGATTATAAATAACAAAAATACAGGGGTGTCAAGCTGTGAAGCGAAACAGACTGTATAGTGACCTGGGAATAATAAGTGTAGTGAAACAAAATAGAATTAAGTAATTAGGGTATATAGCCAGAGTAGTGAAAGATGAGCTAAAAAGATCCTGTTAGAACCATAAGGCAAAGAAGACAATAAGATTGTAAGAAGACAATGGCTGCAGTGCAGCATAGAGGAAGACCTAAAAACTCTGAAAGTTACAGACTGGAAAAACCTGGTGTTAAAACAAAATCATGAAGAAAGCCATGGGCCTTAAAATCTTTTTGACCTATATAGGGTGTAACTAATATAACTAGAAACCTCCTAACAACCTAAAACTAAAAGACGATTTAGAACATACTATTTTCCTTATCAACATGTGTTTGCTTTCTACTAGTTTTCGGGAAAATCGCATTTTAAATTTTAAGTATACCCATTGTACTCACATTACATTAAAAATACAAAACAAGTAAAACAAATTTAATAAATTTTTTTTTTTAAATTTTAAAGATAAAAAATTTTTGTTTACTTGTTTTGTATTTTTAGAGAATTTTAGAATTGTATTTTAGAGAATTTCAATGCATGAGAAATATGAAAAGTGGAAATGTGTGAGGTAATAAACATAAACTTTTGTATTTATCATGTCGCTGGCCATCCATTTCTATAAAAATATACAGGGTGTCCCATTTAAAAAAATGCTACTTTTGAAAATAACTCAAAAACGAGACGTTCAATTGTTTTTTCGTCTTCACCATGTTAATTAAAACAATACTGCTAATTTAACCAACTTCGTAGCTCCAATAATAAGGAAAATAGCAAGGGTGCCCTGATAACTGCTTAGTTTTTGCTGAATATTTATATTTATCTAAATTTGTATTTAACATTTTTTAATGACAAACTGTGTGATTTCATCAAAGTTTCTATAGTTGTATAGTCATTTCCATAAATTAATTAAAAAAACTTACTTTTATTATTGTTATACCTATTACAAAATCATTATTTATTTCTGACTTATTGAAAGCAGCCATAGAAATAATTTCTGCACCACCTGCAAAAATCAAAATAAAAATTAATATTTAAATACAAATTATTTCAGTATTATTACAATTACATGTTCTGATAAATATCAATAATAATGTACACCTTACACAAAAGATTACAAGAAAAGTTTAAGAAGTACATACTATAAGAAAATGAATGAAGTAAAAGAAATGAGAAAACAATATAGCATTAGACAAAGTATCAACCTGGGATCAAAAGAAGAATATGATGTGTAAAAATAGACTTCAGCAACCTAAAACTAAAAGACAAAAATTAAAATTAAAACAGAAAAACAAAATACTTAAAGTAGGAACCTGGAATGTAATCTTATTAACAACAGGAAAAACGAGAGAATTAGTGCATGAAATCAGAAAGTATGAGAAACATACTGCAACAATTCCAGAAATTATATGGGAGGGTAGAAGAGAATTAAGAAAGAAAGAAAGATTATAGAAATTGACCAACTTTTTGCAGAAAATGATAAATGGATGGAATTTAACAAGTTGTTTAAAAAATTCCATCACGTCACTGAACATTTTGAATTATGTTGTGAACTCCGAGTTCAACCAGGAGATGCTCTATCTACCTACTTTTGTAGTTTATTATTAGACAGCATAATAAAAAGTATTGGTAATATCAGAAATTAGTTGTATCAGAAATATTATAAATACTGAAGCACAAATCATGTCATATGCAGATGATTTGTTTATAACATGTAGTAAAAGCAACTTAGAAGAACTGGTAAGAAGACTAGATGAAAAAGCAACAAAGAGATGATTACATATTAATGAAAAAAACCAGTACATGATTTGCTAGAAGAAATGTCAACCGAAAAATTGAAGAAATTGGAAACTGCAAAGGACCCTGCACAAATCTTATAGATTTTACCCCTTGGTCAAATTGGCTAAAAATTGGATATGATATAGGTTTTGAGCTACTAAGCAAAAGTCTCAATGGGCGCAAACCCAGTGTTTTCATGCTAAAGGTGCTTGCAGACTTGTACACTTTTCGTATTGCGCAATCTGAAAAATGACGTGTTTGATAAAATGGCAAGTTGCGAAGGTCTGTCGAGCTGCAACCCCCACAGTAACTGAATCGAAAATAAACTATACCAGAATTAAGTGTAAATTATGTGTAGGTTCAAAAATTTTTGTGTAATAAAAATGACTTAGATTTTTAAAAAACGTCGTGGGGGTTCTGAGTCCCCGGTGAGCCACAACCCCCACCCACTTAGAAACATATTCTCAAAGAAAAAAATATACAGGCACTATCTGTAAATTATGTGTAATTAATGTGTAGCCGCCAAAACCTTCTACGAAAAAGAATAACGTATTTATTTAAAAAAACATCGTGGGGGTTGTAGCTCACCGGTGAGCCACAATCCACCCACTTAAAAATGCACTATTAGAAGAATCTATTTATTCAGGATTTATTGGTAAATTATGTATAATTTATGTGTAGCCACCATAACTTTCCACAAACAAGGGTTAATTAGTATTTTAAAAAACATTGTGGGGATTGTGAGACACAGTGAGCTACAACCCAACCATTTAAAAACACATTATTACCGAAAGTTCTTGACTCGGTACTTATCTCTAAAAAATGTAATTTATGTGTAGCTTCCAAAGTTTTCGTGCAGCAACCCTTACCACGGATAGAATAACAATGATTTTTGTGTAACAACCCTTACTACAGAAACCCACCCTCAGTATTGAAGTATCCGTATACTCACAGTAAAAAAAGGAAAAATTATATTTCTTGATACAGTAAAACACTGCAATTTATGTGTAATTAATAGGATAACTCACTGATCTTTGTGTAACAACCCTTACTTCAGAAACCGACCCTCAGTACTAAAGTATCGGTATAATCACAGTAAAAAAAAGGAAAAATTATATTTTTTTATACAGTAAAACACTCTGCAATTTATGTGTAATTGATAGGATAACTTACTGATTTTTGTGTAACAACCCTTACTTTAGAAACCCACCCTCAGTACTGAAGTATCGGTATAATCACAGTAAAAAAAGGAAAAATTATATTTCTATATACAGTAAAAGACTCTGCAATTTATGTGTAATTGATAGGATAACTTACTGATTTTTGTGTAACAACCCTTACTTCAGAAACCCACCCTCAGTACTGAAGTATCGGTATAATCACAGTAAAAAAAGGAAAAATTATATTTCTTTATACAGTAAAAGACTCTGCAATTTATGTGTAATTGATAGCATAACTTACTGATTTTTGTGTAATAACCCTTACTTCAGAAACCCACCCTCAGTACTTAAATATCGATATACTCACAGCAAAAACAAGGAAAAATTATATTTTCTTATGCAGTAATTGCGCTTATATAAAGCTTCAAAATTTTTCCATTTTATCGTTTGTAATAAGCCGAACTTTTTAGTAGTTAATAATAAAAATATTTATGATTAAGATACAGCAGTGGCGTATAATGGGGTTATCGGGCTGAAGTCCCCTCCCCAAAATGTTCTCACTAGCGTCAAAATCTATATTATGTGAAAATCTTAGTATTTTGAGTGGGAAATATTAATTAAATTAAATTCTCTACAAGATTGATTAGGAAGGCTTCTATGCTAAAATGAAGTGTTACGAAGTTATAGCGATGTTAAGTGGCAAGAAATTCAAACTTTTGCAAAGTAGGCAATTTTAGCCTTTTTTGCGAGCTTTACAGCTCCGTTGCTATTCATTGTGCAAAACAACTTCATATATAGTCGGGCCTGCAGGAATTGGTTTTATAGCTCTGAGATTCAAGTACCGGTAGTAATACCTTTTGTTAAAATATCTTTAGACTCAAGTACCGACTGTAACAACTATTGTTAAATTATCTTAGAAAGAGTATTCAACAGTTGTATGGGCTTGCATTCAGGGCCGTCTTCTTTTCATTTTTGTTTTTCTTTTTTGAGGTAATATAATTTAAGTATGATGGAATAGAAACAATTGAAGATAGATAGAAACGATTTATATTTCGACGATTATGTATAACGATTTTTATATTTATAACTTTCTTTTTTCTGTCTTAATAAATGGTGTTTTTAAAAATTTAAAGTTATACCTTAAAATGTCCTAAATACTTACCTGATAACACTTGACATTTGAGTTCAAAGTATCCTGTATGGATGATGCATGTATGGGGATGCATAGACAATGCATCCCCAAAGTATGCATTGTCTACATATAACACTGGTACTGTGGGTTGAGTACATATTTATGAAGAGAAAAATTAATTTCCTGATTAAATATATTGCAGCTCAGTAAAAAGCAGTATTAAGTGGTATTGATAATGTAGGAATTCTCGTGAATCTTTAAATTCACATGGCCAAAATTCACCTAAAAATTACCTTGTTAGGTTTATAATCAAGGGCAAGTAAACACTCATAACCTTTGAATGACCTTGGCAAGCTAACTGAAGTTTATATCTGAAGTTGTTCGAACCCTTGCACCATCCAATTTAAGGCCACATTAAAAAACAGTAATTTACCTGTAAAAAAACAACTTGATCTTGTAAGGTTCATGGTAATGACCAATATATTAGCTCTCAACACCTATTTACAATTTACTTTTTGATAGATTTCTTTCAGATTACTGATTTCCCGAGCTCATGATCTGGAAACTACATTAGGGATATATCAGTAATATAGCCCAACTATCAACCTTCAGCCCTCTGTATCTTGGATCGTAATCATAGGATCAATTTGTGTGTTTGAGAACTTTTGCTCAAAAAGTCGAGATCTATAACATACTCCATTTTCAGACAATTTGACTGGGACCACTTTCCATTCAATTTATGCGGGGTTCTTTAGGTAGCAAGTCTAGGTGATGATAAACTGTCGACATCTCGGTTGCTGTGAAAAATAGAACGTAGGAACTTTATATAGTATACTATACTGACATTATTGACAATTAATATAATTTTTCTATTTTGCGTCTATAATAAAGCTGTTAAAGCACCCAAAACAGTATGTTAATAGCTCATTTGAGTGCTTTGATAGCCCAACTTTTTCAAAGTTGGTAGCATTGAAAAATAATTGAAAAAAACAGAAAATTGACAACAACTTCACTCAATTTTTAGTGTCAACAATGAATTTTCAAATGTCACATCAGTGTTGTCCACTACCAGAAAAATCCCTAAATTTTGAAATTGCGATTTTTTTATTTAAAAAGGGAATAAAAGACGCAAAATAGAAAAAATAGCATAAAAAGCTCGTTTCATAAGTCATTATTGCACTCATCCTTTAGAAAACGAGCCGCTAGACTCGTGCAATAAATCTTGCCTTATGAAACTCGTTCTTTAATATACTATTATTTGACGTTCAAAAAAATATTGACGTGGAATAATAAAACACATACGTTATGAAATTTCACAGCAACTGAGATGTCGAGAGTTTATAATCACCCGTTAGAATATCTCGAAGTCTTGTAACATTGGTTACCGATTAGGTTAGTAACCGGGTAATTTATTTCTGCAATCTTCTACAGAACTGATTTTCTTGTTGGAAAATGTACACGGAAAACATTTCATAACACATAAAACAGCGAAAAGTGTTCAGAAAAATGACAATACCATGTAGTGAATCTATTAATATTATAAATAGTGTGAAGAAGTACGGCACGTTACCATTCTTTTAGAACCTACCACCAGGTTCAAACTTGGCTTGGATTTTACCATGATCCTGAAGAATGGGGTTGGAAGCGGACTACAAATGAACTTCAACCAATTCGAACTACTATGGCTCCCGCACCATCAAGTTTGCTGCAAATAATATCTTGCAAATGCACAAAAAATTGCGGGGCTGCCTGTGGATGCCGAAAAGCTGGCTTAAAATGTTTCATTATTATCTGTTCGAATTGTAGTGGACACACATGCGACAATGTGCCAGATACATTGGATGCCATCGAAGACGAAATCAATGAAGATGAAATTTTTGATTCATCCCCTACGGATATAGCGGAGGCAGAAGACAGGGATGAGGAAGGCGATGAGTGTCTTCCTTCATCATCGAAACAGATGAGACTTATGACGTAAAATAACGTGCCACTTTTTGTATAAATAAATGTTTTAATCCGTTTTTTATTTCAAAAAATTAATTTGCATTCATTGAATTCTGTTATTCATCCTCATGATTATTATTATTATTATTATCATCATCATTATTATTATTATTATTAATTTTTATGATGTACTTGATGTACAAACAATTGTATCTTACTACATTGACAATTTTTGATGATAATACGTTCTATCCATGCAAGTAAGAAAGATCTATAAATTATGAGTACTTCTTCACACTATTTATAATATTAATAAATTCACTTGATGGTGTGGGTGCCATAGTAGTTCTAATTAGTTGAAGTCCCTTTGTAGTCCGCTTCCAACCCCATTCTTCAGGATCATGGTAAAATCCAAGCCAAGTTTGAACCTGGTGGTAGGTTCTAAAAGAATGGTAACGTGCCGTACTTCTTTACACTATTTATAATATTAATAGATTCACTACACAGTATTGCCATTCTTCTGAACACTTTTCGACGTTTTATGTATTACGAAATGTTTTCCGTGTACTACGAGCAACATTTCCACTGATAATTTACGCGGTGCAATAGTTTACCAAGCTATAGCTCTTAAAATATCAATTTTATAGAAAAAAGCTTCAAATAAATTTTAATGGAAATTTTGTGAATGTTTTGTTGAAAAAACAACAACATTGTCTATATGTACATTATTAGGGTGATTCTTATTTGGGTCATGTTGGAATTTTGGTTTTGCCGGGTGCCCATTTGATTCCAAAAAAAGAACTAAAAATTTTAAGACCAATACGAACTTCCTATCTCTATTCTAATCATTCGCTGTAATGACGAGAAGTTTCCCATTTAAAATACATGGGTTTTTTCAATTCTTATGCATATATTTGACCACTGGGACAAATTTTTGGAAAAAACTTGAAAATTGATTTTATAGAATTAACGAGCATCGATGCTACTTTTAGGTAAGAAAACAAATTATATGGGACATTCTACATCACTTCAACCCTAATTGAACGGTGCATTATTCTGAATTTATTTGTAAATCGTTGGAAAAAATCGAATGCGCCATATAATTTTTTTTGTGCCTAAAATTAGTATCGAACCCTAAAAAAGCGTGCATTTTAAATGGGAAACTTCTCTTCGTTACAGCGAATGATTAGAATAGAGATAGGAAGTTCGTATTGGTCTTAATATTTACAGTTTTTTTTTAGAATCAAATGGGCAATCGGCAAAACCGAAATTCCAACATGGCCCAAATCAAAATCCACATAAACAGAATATGTACATAAATATTAAATAAATAAATGAATAATGCAGCGTAGAGAAAAACTTTTTAATTACATGCCCTTGCACAAAAAACGACATTTATGTTGTAAATTACATATAAATCACAGTGTATTTCGATTTATAGAGAAACAGAGATTTTTAACTTTTTATTCTGACGGAACCTATATTTGAGTATCAAACTAGCTTTTCAAGTAAAAGTAGCTGTACTAGAATCCCCTACTTAGAACAAGAAACATTAGCTTTAAATGAAATAAACTTATATTTCAGTACTAAGGGTTTCTGAAGTAAGGGTTGTTACACAAAAATCAGTAAGTTATCCTATCAATTACACATAAATTGCAGAGTCTTTTACTGTCTAAAGAAATATACTTTTTCCTTTTTTTACTGTGATTAAACAGATACTTCAGTACTGAGGGTGGGTTTCTGAAGTAAGGGTTATTACACAAAAATCAGTAAGTTATCCTATCAACTACACATAAATTGCAGAGTCTTTTACTGTATAAAGAAATATAATTTTTCCTTTTTTTACTGTGATTATACCGATACTTCAATACTGAGGATGGGTTTCTGAAGTAGGGGTCGTTACACAAAAATCAGTGAGTTATGCTATCAATTACATATAAATTGCAGAGTCTTTGACTGTATAAAGAAATAGAGTTTTTTCTTTTTTTACTGTGATTATACAGATACTTCAGTACTAAGGGTGGGTTTCTAAAGTAAGGGTTGTTACACAAAAATCAGTAACTTATCCTATCAATTACACATCAATTGCAAAGTCTTTTACTGTATAACGAAATATAATTTTTTCTTCTTTTACTGTGATTATACCGACACTTCAGTACTGAGGGTGGGTTTCTAAAGTAAGGGTCGTTACACAAAAATCAGTGAGTTATGCTATCAATTACATATAAATTGCAGAGTCTTTTACTGTATAAAGAAATAGTGTTTTTCCTTTTTTTACTGTGATTAAACCGATACTTCAGTACAGAGGGTGGGTTTCTAAAGTAAGGGTTGTTATCCAAAATCAGTAAGTTATCCTATCAATTACACATAAATTGCAGAGTCTTTTACTGTATCAAGAAATATAATTTTTCCTTTTTTTACTGTGATTAAACCGATACTTCAGTACTGAGGGTGGGTTTCTGAAGTAAGGGTTGTTACACAAAAATCAGTAAGTTATCCTATCAATTAAACATAAATTGCAGAGTGTTTTACTGTATAAAGAAATATAATTTTTCATTTTTTTACTGTGATTATACCGATACTTCAGTACTGAGGGTAGGTTTCTGAAGTAAGGGTTATTACACAAAAATCAGTGAGTTATCCTATCAATTACACATAAATTGGAGAGTCTGTCACTGAATAAAGAAATATAATCTTTCCTTTTTTTACTGTGTTTATACCGATATTTCAGTACTGAGGGTGGGTTTTTGAAGTAAGGGTTGTTACACAAAAATCATTGAGTTAACCTATCAATTACATATAAATTTCAGAGTCTTTTACTGTATAAAGAAATAGAATTTTTCCTTTTTTTACTGTGATTAAACCGATACTTCAGTACTGAGGGTGGGTTTCTGAAGTAAGGGTTGTTACACAAAAATCAGTGAGTTATCCTATCAATTACATATAAATTGCAGAGCCTTTTACTGTATAAAAAAATAGAGTTTTTTCTTTTTTTACTGTGATTAAACCGATACTTCAGTATTAAGGGTAGGTTTCTGAAGTAAGAGTTGTTATCCAAAATCAGTAAGTTATCCTATCAATTACACATAAATTGCAGAGTCTTTTACTGTATAAAGAAATATAATTTTTCCTTTTTTTACTGTGATTAAACCGATACTTGAGTACTGAGGGTGGGTTTATGAAGTAAGGGTTGTTACACAAAAATCAGTAAGTTATCCTATCAATTACACATAAATTGCAGAGTGTTTTACTGTATAAAGAAATATAATTTTTCCTTTTTTTACTGTGAGCATACGGATACTTCAGTACTGTCGGTGGGTTTCTGAAGTAAGGGTTGTTACACAAAAATCATTGAGTTAACCTATCAATTACATATAAATTCCAGAGTCTTTTACTGTCTAAAGAAATAGAATGTTTCCTTTTTTTACTGTGATTAAACCGATACTTCAGCGCTGAGGGCGGGTTTCTGAAGTAAGGGTTGTTACACAAAAATCAGTGAGTTATCCTATCAATTACACATAAATTACAGAGTGTTTTACTGTATAAAGAAATATAATTTTTCCTTTTTTTACTGTGAGCATACGGATACTTCAGTACTGTCGGTGGGTTTCTGAAGTAAGGGTTGTTACACAAAAATCATTGAGTTAACCTATCAATTACATATAAATTCCAGAGTCTTTTACTGTCTAAAGAAATAGAATGTTTCCTTTTTTTACTGTGATTAAACCGATACTTCAGTGCTGAGGGCGGGTTTCTGAAGTAAGGGTTACACAAAAATCAGTGAGCTATCCTATCAATTACACATAAATTGCAGAGTCTGTTACTGTATAAAGAAATATAATTTTTCCTTCTTTTAGTGTGTTTATACCGATATTTCAGTACTGAGGGTGGGTTTTTGAAGTAAGGGTTGTTACACAAAAATCAGTGAGTTATCCTATCAATTACATATAAATTGCAGAGTCTTTTACTGTATAAAGAAATAGTTTTTTCTTTTTTTACTGTGATTAAACCGATACTTCAGTAGTGAGGGTAGGTTTCTGAAGTAAGGGTTGTTACACAAAAATCAGTAAGTTATCCTATTAATTACACATAAATTGCAGAGTCTTTTACTGTATAAAGAAATATAATTTTTCCTTTTTTACTGTGATTAAACGGATACTTCAGTACTGAGGGTGGGTTTCTGAAGTAAGGGTTGTTACACAAAAATCATTGAGTAATCCTATCAATTACATATAAATTTCAGTCTTTTACTGTATAAAGAAATAGAATTTTTTCTTTTTTCACTGTGATTTTACCGATATTTCACTACTGAGGGTGGGTTTTTGAAGTAAGGGTTGTTACACAAAAATCAGTAAGTTATCCTATCAATTAAACATAAATTGCAGAGTGTTTTACTGTATAAAGAAATATAATTTTTCCTTTTTTTACTGTGATTAAACCAATACTTTAGTACTGAGGGTGGGTTTATGAAGTAAGGGTTGTTACACAAAAATCAGTAAGTTATCCTATCAATTACACATAAATTGCAGAGTCTTTTACTGTATAAAGAAATAGTTTTTTCTTTTTTTACTGTGATTAAACCGATACTTCAGTAGTGAGGGTAGGTTTCTGAAGTAAGGGTTGTTACACAAAAATCAGTAAGTTATCCTATTAATTACACATAAATTGCAGAGTCTTTTACTGTATAAAGAAATATAATTTTTCCTTTTTTTACTGTGAGCATACGGATACTTCAGTACTGTCGGTGGGTTTCTGAAGTAAGGGTTGTTACACAAAAATCATTGAGTTAACCTATCAATTACATATAAATTCCAGAGTCTTTTACTGTCTAAAGAAATAGAATGTTTCCTTTTTTTACTGTGATTAAACCGATACTTCAGTGCTGAGGGCGGGTTTCTGAAGTAAGGGTTGTTACACAAAAATCAGTGAGTTATCCTATCAATTACACATAAATTGCAGAGTCTGTTACTGTATAAAGAAATATAATTTTTCCTTCTTTTAGTGTGTTTATACCGATATTTCAGTACTGAGGGTGGGTTTTTGAAGTAAGGGTTGTTACACAAAAATCAGTGAGTTATCCTATCAATTACATATAAATTGCAGAGTCTTTTACTGTATAAAGAAATATAATTTTTCCTTTTTTTACTGTGATTAAACGGATACTTCAGTACTGAGGGTAGGTTTCTGAAGTAAGGGTTGTTACACAAAAATCAGTAAGTTATCCTATTAATTACACATAAATTGCAGAGTCTTTTACTGTATAAAGAAATATCATTTTTCCTTTTTTTACTGTGATTAAACCGATACTTCAGTACTGAGGGTGGGTTTCTGAAGTAAGGGTTGTTACACAAAAATCATTGAGTTATCCTATCAATTACATATAAATTTCAGTCTTTTACTGTATAAAGAAATAGAATTTTTTCTTTTTTCACTGTGATTTTACCGATATTGCACTACTGAGGGTGGGTTTTTCAAGTAAGGGTTGTTACACAAAAATCAGTAAGTTATCCTATTAATTACACATAAATTGCAGAGTCTTTTACTGTATAAAGAAATATAATTTTTCCTTTTTTTACTGTGATTAAACCGATACTTCAGTACTGAGGGTGGGTTTATGAAGTAAGGGTTGTTACACAAAAATCAGTAAGTTATCCTATCAATTACACATAAATTGCAGAGTGTTTTACTGTATAAAGAAATATAATTTTTCCTTTTTTTAGTGTGTTTATACCGATATTTCAGTACTGAGGGTGGGTTTTTGAAGTAAGGGTTGTTACACAAAAATCAGTAAGTTATCCTATTAATTACACATAAATTGCAGTCTTTTACTGTATAAAGAAATAGTTTTTTCTTTTTTTACTGTGATTAAACCGATACTTCAGTACTGAGGGTAGGTTTCTGAAGTAAGGGTTGTTACACAAAAATCAGTAAGTTATCCTATTAATTACACATAAATTGCAGAGTCTTTTACTGTATAAAGAAATATAATTTTTCCTTTTTTTACTGTGATTAAACCGATACTTCAGTACTGAGGGTGGGTTTATGAAGTAAGGGTTGTTACACAAAAATCAGTAAGTTATCCTATCAATTACACATAAATTGCAGAATGTTTTACTGTATAAAGAAATATAATTTTTCCTTTTTTTACTGTGATTAAACCGATACTTCAGTACTGAGGGTGGGTTTATGAAGTAAGGGTTGTTACACAAAAATCAGTAAGTTATCCTATCAATTACACATAAATTCCAGAGTCTTTTACTGTCTAAAGAAATAGAATTTTTCCTTTTTTTACTGTGATTAAACCGAGACTGCAGTGCTGAGGGTGGGTTTCTGAAGTAAGGGTTGTTACACAAAAATCAGTGAGTTATCCTATCAATTACACATAAATTGCAGAGTCTGTTACTGTATAAAGAAATATAATTTTTCCTTCTTTTAGTGTGTTTATACCGATATTTCAGTACTGAGAGTGGGTTTTTGAAGTAAGGGTTGTTACACAAAAATCAGTGAGTTATCCTATCAATTACATATAAATTGCAGAGTCTTTTACTGTATAAAGAAATAGTTTTTTCTTTTTTTACTGTGATTAAACCGATACTTCAGTACTGAGGGTAGGTTTCTGAAGTAAGGGTTGTTACACAAAAATCAGTAAGTTATCCTATTAATTACACATAAATTGCAGTCTTTTACTGTATAAAGAAATATAATTTTTCCTTTTTTTACTGTGATTAAACCGATACTTCAGTACTGAGGGTGGGTTTCTAAAGTAAGGGTTGTTACACAAAAATCATTGAGTTATCCTATCAATTACATATAAATTTCAGTCTTTTACTGTATAAAGAAACAGAATTTTTTCTTTTTTCACTGTGATTTTACAGATATTTCACTACTGAGGGTGGGTTTTTGAAGTAAGGGTTGTTACACAAAAATCAGTAAGTTATCCTATTAATTACACATAAATTGCAGAGTCTTTTACTGTATAAAGAAATATAATTTTTCCTTTTTTTACTGTGATTAAACCGATACTTCAGTACTGAGGGTGGGTTTATGAAGTAAGGGTTGTTACACAAAAATCAGTAAGTTATCCTATCAATTACACATAAATTGCAGAGTGTTTTACTGTATAAAGAAATATAATTTTTCTTTTTTTTACTGTGAGTATACGGATACTTGAGTACTGTGGGTGGGTTTCTGAAGTAAGGGTTGTTACACAAAAATCATTGTTATTCTATCCGTGGTAAGGGTTGCTGCACGAAAACTTTGGAAGCTACACATAAATTACACATTATTTAGAGATAAGTACCGAGTCAAGAACTTTCTGTAATAATGTGTTTTTAAGTGGTTGGGTTGTAGCTCACTGTGTCTCTCAACCCCCACTATGTTTTTTAAAATACTAATTAACCCTTGTTTGTGGAAAGTTATGGTGGCTACACATAATTTACCAATAAATCCTGAATAAATAGATTCTTCTAATAGTGCATTTTTAAGTGGGTGGGTTGTGGCTCACCGGTGAGCTACAACCCCCTGATGTTTTTTTAAATAAATACATTATTCTTTTTCGTAGAAGGTTTTGGTGGCTACACATTAATTACACATAATTTACAGATAGTGCCTGTATATTTTTTTCTTTGATAATATGTTTCTAAGTGGGTGGGGGTTGTGGCTCACCAGGGACTCAGAACCCCCACGACGTTTTTTTAAAAATCTAAAGTCATTTTTATTACACAAGAATTTTAAACCTACACATAAATTACACATAATTTACACTTACTTCTGGTATAGTTTATTTTCGATTCAGTTACTGTGGGGGTTGTAGCTCGACGGACCCAAGTTGCGATGTGTGAATACCGCTGCAAGTTCAAAAATTGTGCAATTTTCAAAGCTGCACGCCACTTTTCAAGTTGCGTACACTTTTAAAATTGCTATGTGTGAGCAGCTACAGATACTGAAGTTGCGCAATATAAAAATAGACCGACGTGTTGGTTAAATATAAAGTGGCACAATATTTGCTTTAGCGCGACTTTACCTGTAAAAAATTATTTGTTTTAATAATTCATGTTACATATTTACTAGTTATTTAATTATTAAGAATATAAATTATTGAGACATTAGTTTAATTATTTAACAACTGATTTTTGTGTGTTTTACTAGACAATAATACAACAAGAATTGGCTGCATGACTAAAGGTCCAACGCCAAAAAAAAAAAAAAAAAAAACTGATTTTTGTGCATCAGAATTATATTTTCATAAAGATTTCTAAATTCTTTAGGCTCAGTACTAACTTCCAAATATTAAAAAAACTTTTATTTGCAAAAACAGTATTGTATTGTGAGAAAATGTAAAAATATAAATCAAACATCTTTTTTGAAATTCTACATTTTCCATTAAGCATTAACTAAGAATTAAGCAAATGGTTAATCTTTAGAATAACTTGAAATGCGCCTTAAAGGCCAGTTGAAGTGCTGTAATTTGACGTTATTTCAGTAATGTTTAAAATCAGAACAAGTTTGCATATCTTTAACAATCATTATGTCAAAGTGTTTCTAAACTTTTTATTTTATGACACCTATTAGTTGAAATCTTGTAACAGAATTGTTTTAAATGTGTAAGTTTGATACCTTGTTTGTTGAGTTGGATACCTTATTCGTTGTATCAGTTATTTTGATTTTTGTGTTTGTAATATATGATTTAAACATTCTGAGGAGCATAAATGTTGCCTTGCACAAAGATGAGGGCTCTGCATTTTAAAGATAGCCTGTGAACATCATTTTCTGCATTGCAGATAAGGCAGGCACGATATCTTCGTTGCTTCAAGACATTTAACCTCAAACTTGATGAGTCTGCTTGAATGGCAGCTATTTCTTTTATAATGGACTAATTGCAATTGAAGCAAGTCCTTGTGTAATTGTCGAGATTAATATTGGGCAAGTTATAATTATTATAATTATTAACTATTTTCTTTAGTTTATCAAGCGTTATAATTTATTTTATCATAGATATAATAAGTTAGCAAGTATTGTTATTTTAATTGTAGTTACGAGTACTTTTTAGAAATATTCTATGTATAGTTTCCTTTAATTTTGTTAAATTTAATTGTCTAGAGTTTAATGTTTATCCTTTTCGTTATTTTGTTTTCCTGTGTCTTCTGGCAAACTAGTATGTAGCTAGTCAAGCGTTCAATAAAGAACTATATATATTACGTCTGCATAATGGTATTTCTTGTTAGTCGACATCGGCACCAATCCGAGCCAGGTTCAGGGGATTGTTTTGTAAATTACAAATATAGCACCTCAGTTGTCTGTTAGCCATTAAATAATAATCTAACGCAAATTTGAAAGAATAATTCACTGTCAAATAACTACATAAACTATACAACAGCACTATAAAACTTAAATAACTGACATAACAAATAAGATATTAAACTAACACATTTAAAACAATGTTGTTACAAGATTTCAAGTAATAGGTGTCATAAATGAAAAAGTTCAGAAACACTTTGACGTTATGACTGTCAAAGATGGGTCCAGGTCATCACCGAGAAAGCAAATACCAAGAAAGACAACTACCGAGAAATCAAAACCGAGAAAACAACAAACCAAAGCCGAGAATGGTAACTACAGAGAATAACAAATACCGAGAATGCATCCATGCATATAAAGTAATAATTATTTAATTAATTTTTATTAGAATATTAACACTCACTTGGCATAGCGTGTCCTGTTAGAAGTAGTCTCTCTCTCTCTCAGTCATCACGTTAACTATTGGAGTCTGTCCCTGTTAGATCTATCAAACTTAATAACTTATACCTAACCTCCACTGCATAGCGTTTCCTTTACGCCGTTGGTCTTTCTATTTCTTTCTCCGTCATAGGTAGTCTCCTCGGTCTCTGTTAGATCTATCAAACTTACTAACTTATAACCTAACCTCCGCTGCATAATATTTCCTTTACAAAGTTGATCTTTCTCTGTCCTTCCCTGCCCTATGTATTCTTCTCTGTATCTTTTAGATCTATCAAAGTTACTGACTTTGAAATATTACTTTATGCATTCTCGGCTTTGGTTTTCTAGTTTATGGTTTCTCGGTTTTGGTTTTTCGGTAGTTGTCTTTCTCGGTAATGACCGGATACGGTCAAAGATATGTTAGCTTCAACTTTTCAAGTTCTGATTTTAAACATTATTGAAACAACATTAAATTGCAGCACTTCAAGTGGTCGTAGCATGAAAACAACAGGACTTTAAACTTCACGTCAATTGAGGCGTTTGTTCAGTAGCTCAAAACCTATATAATATTCAATTTTTAGCTAATTTGATCAAAAATGGGGTAGAATGATTGGGGTAAAATCCATAAGGTTTGTGTGGGGTCCTTTGAGAAAGTAGAAATGTTCTTATAACTACTTATAACAATAAATGTGAAGATATTAAACATAGATTGCAGGTAAGGTCAAGTTGTAATAGAGTTATAAACATTTACTAAGATAAGTGTATCAGTGACAACACTAAATTGAAAATATATACCGTGATTACTGGAAAATAAGACCCCCTCCACACAATATTTTGGAGCAAATTTACAACGGTAAAACAATAATAAATCCAGCTATTACCTAAGCATCTGAAGTAATGAATTGTATAAAAAGTGAATTGCTTAAAAGAGATTAAAATAAGAGGGTTGGAAAAAAACTCCTATGAATAATTTTTAGTTCAATACATGTAGAGAGCAGTGAGTACAGAGGAAAAATAAATGATAACTGTTAAAAAAATGAGAAAAGAAAAACAGAGTGAAACGAATTAAAGCAATAAGAATCAGAGAAAAATGATGAGTGATTCAATGAATGATGATGAACGTATACCTTAGGTCTTCTACTATGCAGGTCTAATCTGCAGTAGTAAACCTAAGTTTAGTCTTAATCAAGTTTATAATCTACTATGCAGCAATAATGGTCGAATTGCGAGAACATATTATAAAAGACCCTATAGGTAATCTTGAATCAACATCAAATATTCAATTTTATTTTTATTTGTTAGGATAAAAATGTTAATTTGCATACATAAACAATATACATAAGCGTTAATATGCATACGGTGTATTACATTGTGAACATAAATACTAGCCAGTGCACCATCAAAATTGTTGTGTTGTCCAACTGAATGCAGTGCCTTTTAATTATTTATGTCCGCAATGCTACAATTGTGATCATTCACTAAGGAAAGATTGGAAAAAAAGGGTAGCCGGTTTTTCAGTTTTTTGTACAATGCTCTCTGTACTTGTAATGTTGAAAAATGAAATATTCTTCATTGCAATATAATGAGCTTCCACTTACATTGTACAAAAAAACTGAAAAATTGGCTATCATAATTTTTTCGTCTTTAATTAGCAAATAATCACAAATGTACATTAATGAACATAATATAAAATCCTTATGTTAGAATCTACCTGGAAGATACGTAAAATTAATTTCTTTTGCGGTTGGCACTAAAATTCCTGAAGAATTCTCTTGATATTCAAAGCATATTACTTCTCTTCTTAGCGATGCTACTAATAATTTATTTGTACCATTTACTAGATGTAAAGAAGTCAACGTGTAAATATTTCCTTGTGAGGATAATGGAAAAAAGTGGGCATTTTGTAATGAATCCATATTTAAATTTCGGCGCGATAGTTCAAATGCCAGTCGACTGAGTTATTTACGCTACAGCTAAGCCATGTTATTATCCATAACCACTAATTTTTAATCAAGCATTTTAAGATGGTTATATAATAAAAGTTTAATATACAGCACACAATATTCATAGACTTTTTAATTTTTTAACAGTCAAATTTACAAAAGTAATCATACAAGCTTTATTATTATCCAAACAATTTCAATTAACTCCCACTTTTAGGTTGCCTTTTTTACACAGCAGAGTGCGGGTTTAACAAAATATTGGAACTACTGTTGTACACGATTCACAGAAAAAAAGAGTAATCAGAAAAACATCCTACAATGTTTTGTAGGAACTCAACCGCTTGGAGTCAGCACTCAACGTGTTTACTGTTTCATTAGAGTAAACTGTTGCAAGTTCGCTGAAGTGCCGGCGACGATAATCGTACATCATAGGGGCAACTAGGGGGGGACTGAGGGGTGCTAAGCACCCCCAAATGAAAATAATTTTCAAATTATATTTGGCATTTTGTCCATTAACAAATAGATTATATAGAAACATAACCATCAAAAACACATATTTTATCTTTACTTTTCAACAATTTTATCGTAAAAACTAAAAAAAGCATAATTTCGCGATTACACGAAGTGGTGGATGGGTCTGTTTCGGGTCTCAGGCGTCGGACTCTGAGACATGCCATTCACCCTAACGCACTAGCTGCAAATACCCGAAAAACCCTATTTTAATATGGGCCTAAGAAAAGTGATTAATGGAATTGTTTATATTTGGTATGTATGTAAGCTGCACACAGTGAAATATTTTATCTTTAGTCTCTTTTTTTTATCCATAGGTATGAATTTGTAATAGCTATTTACACTCGAATGCGGTAAGTCGAACTTTACAGGGCGACAACTTTGTTTAAGGCACGAGCCCGTAGGACGAGTGCCTTATTAGTTGGAGCCCTGTAAAATGACTTGACGCATGAGATTTGTATAAGATTTTTTGGCCGACAAGTTTTATAGAAAATTAAAAAAAATAATTCAAAACATGCACATAATAGTGTGCTCTTGGATGACATTTGTAGTTTTCAAACGTACAATAGATGGCGCTGCGGCGATTTAAATTAATTAAATTTTAATTTTTTCTATTAAAGCCCGAAATATTTTTAATAATAACTTAGGTAACATGTACTTTATTACATAAACTTAATTATTACAAGAATAGTTGGTTTCTTATATATCTCTAATTGCCCAGTGTTTTTTAGTATTTTTACCACATTCGCTTGTCATTTTACGACATCATGCGTAAATATGAAGCTACAGTTGACGTAAACAAAACTGAAACAAACGTTTTAAAATACAGGAGGCCAAAAAAGTAGTTAATTTCATTTCAATATGATTATCATGTTGAATGCATGGAAATTTATAAGATAAAACGTAAAAATGATAAGAAAGAACAGTAAAATGATCACAAGAACTTTAAGTAAGAATATAAATAAAATAACAGTGTATCCACATGTTAAAATAGCGAAAGAGATAAAAAAATTTCTAAGGGTCAAAAATGTTCTCTGGTGTTTTGTTCTACCATAAAAACATACAACCTTTTACAAATTTCTTTAAATTTTTTAAGAAAAAGAAGACTATAAAATGTCATAAATTATATGTTCCTAATAAGCTCCTTTGTAGTGATCAGTGATGAGTGAACAAAGGGGATGTTTTAAATAAAAGAAAATTGCTCAACCAGACTATATTATTTTAGAACAATTTTTCTGATAGTTGATTTATTGCATCTATAAGTATTTATTTTGTATTTTTGGCTGTGTCTAAACCTCTTATACTTCCTGTTATTTAGGATCCCCAGTTGAGGTAAAATAAATTTAAATAAAAGTTTCTAAAGAATTTACCGACCAAAAATCGTCTTAAGTTCGGTGTTGTTCCTAAGAATAGTTACTGATATCTAAGTGCGTTTTCTAAAAAATAGTTTTAGTAGATGGCAAAAATAATAAACCGCCACATCCAAAATCTCAAACCCTATAGGGTAGTCGTGATAGATAGTCAGTTCTGTAGCTCAAACTGTACCGAGGTGTTCGCTATTCTATTAGTTGTTATATTCACTCGTTTTTAAACCTTTGTCGAATAGTATAACCTACTTGTAAGTTGGTTACATGCCTAATTAAAGGGAAGAAGAATTTTGCAATTAATACAAATAAATTATTTTAAACATTGTAATAAATTATCTTACGACTATAATGGTCAAGTGGGGCAAATGCGAACAACTTTTTAAATTATTCATTTACATTCATTACAATGTTTTTGTATAGAAAAATTCTCAGCACCGTATTTACCCTACCTAATTTATTGTTTCATTTTCAATATAAAAAAAATTTTTCTCTTGAAGACTAGTGATGGATTCGAGCCCGAGCCAAGCTCGACTCGACTCGCAACTCGACTAGATTTCGAGCCGAGTTTCGAGTCGAGTTCGACCAATTCTTTATTCTAGTCGAGTCGAGCTTCACGTATGTCGAGCCCGAGTCGAGTCGAGTTTTTGAAGTACGAGTTTTTCGAGCTTTTCGAGCCAGCTCGAGAAAATTGTACAGTTTACAGTATTTCCTCTATTTTGTACTTTAATGGATTATAACTAAGAATTTGCACAATTACTTTTCTTTAAATGACTTCATTACACTATAACACTGAAAACATAATGAAATCTTTAATTATTATATAATTATTTTATCCCGTTATTAGGGTGTAATGTATTCATTCATCAATGACAAACAAAATGTTAAAAAGTAAAACTCCTGCACGCCACTTTATAAGTTTTTAACAGCTGAAGTAACAAGAGTTGCTGCTTGCAATCTGATCTTATCTTTTATGTTCAAAACGTGTTGATAACGTCGTGGATTTATTAACTTATATTAAAAAATTAGTAATTTTAGTTTGTTTTGTTTTTTTATTAAGATTAATGATGACTTTTAATTTATTAATATAATTCAACACTTCATCTTCTAATTCATCTTCAAACAATGAGTTTTTGTTAGTTGTTTTAACTTCTGAAACGATATCATTTTCGTCAAGTGTACCGCAAATAACAGCGTTATTGTCTATTTCTATGTATTCATTGAAGGAAATCTCAGAGTTTATTGTATTCCACTCTGCAAGCTCCTCATCAGAAAAACATTGATTTTTCCTTAAATTCTGTGTAAAAACCCGATTTCTTAAAACAATTCTTAATTGTTTCTGGTTTAATCTGACTCCATGACAAACGTATCAAACGCACAGAATCGAGAACATTTATTGCTTTAAGCTGTTGGTTGTTGTCTATTTGCTCTATCATTTGCAGTACAATTTGTTTACGGTAAAATTGTTTAAAATTGTGAATGACACCTTGGTGTAAGTACACGGACAAGATCAAAGAAACAAACCGGATTCCAGAATCTTCTTCAACAACAAATCAATTAAACACTTTATCTAAAAAGGTTTACTTACTTATTTCGGGATTTTCTAAAAATTTGTTTACCATTTGGTTTTAAACCGGATGGGTAATGAAAAGGAGCCGCAATGAATCATCCCTTAATTCTTTCCTTGAAACCTGTTTACTATCACCGGCTACTTACTGACACATTTATTGTTTATTTAGGCACCTTAAATACATAATCACAAGAAAACTACCTAAAATTTGCTAAGAATTCACATTTTTTGTTTAAAGTGTAATAAAAAGAACCGACAAAAGTTTAGAAAGCTATGTAGTAAATATCTGTACCCAATCTACAGATTTATTTCAAGTTGTTAAAAACGATTTGTTTTAATGTATAGACTTAGTCGTGAATCAGTGCAAACATTACTCTTTTTTTTGTTTACTGAGATTTTGATTTTTATGTTCAATATGGCAGACTTTGACAGTCACGACAATTAGTCGCCGCAAGCGGCTGGTTTTCTGACTAAGAGGAGAAAAAAAATTTCGCGACTGCTATATGAATTTGGAAAATAACTATCATTCCAAAACGAGCCGGCTCGATTCGACTCGAAACTCGACTCGATTTCGAGCCGAGTTTCAAGTCGAGTTGAAACAGATTATTTCGAGTCGAGCTTGAATTTTTTTTTCGAGTCGAGTCGAGCTTTCTAGGAAAGCTGGGCTCGACTCGGCTCGAGTCCATCACTATTGAAGATAACAAATATGGACATCAGAAAGTTTTTTAAAAGTAAAAAGACAGAAACTGGAAATAATTCTTAATCGCGGCTTTCAAACCATTCAGGGCCCTTCAAAAGAATCAGGGACATCACATGAACCAAGAGGATCAAATTATAACGAACCAGAGCAACATAAGGACCCATTAGGACAACATTAGAAAACCTGTAAACGATTTATCGGGGCTTACAATTGAAGGAGAAGTTGACTTGGATTTGGGTATAATCGAAGCTGAACCAAGTAAACCTGTCTTGGACTTTTATCCTCGAACTCAATTTGGCACACAAAAGCGTTCGGTTTCCGCAACATATTTGAAAGAATTTGCATGGGTGGAGTACAGCATTCAAGAAGACGCTGTATATTGCTTTGTGTGTAGACATTTTGGGAAAGGTAATCTTGTATCACACGAAAGTAACACGTTTATTAAATATGGTTTCAATAACTGGCATAAAATTAGAGAGAAGCTAAAAAACATGAAACGTATTTAAACCATATTGAAAATATGCGGAAATGGTCCATTTATCAGCAAACGCATAGTACTGGTAGTGTGGAAACCCAGTTCTCTTCTGCATATCAAAGTCAAATTACCAAAAATCGAGTATTTAAAAACTTTAACTGAAATTACATTATTGTTAGCTCGGCAAGGATTAGCTTTTAGGGAACACAATGAAAGCTTAAACTATAGGAAGGAGCCTAATACCCTACCACATACGACCGGGATAGGGTCTCAATATGGCGGAGTAGGTGTTTCCGCTTTTGTAATTAGATATTTCCATTGGCGGTTCGTCAGAAAGGGGTCTTCCGAAATTCTTATCTTTTGGTACAAGTGTATTGGAAGTAATACGAATTTTAAATTAATCTCTTGTTTTATTAACAAATATTTTCTGTACTTAGTTTCTTAAAATGCAAGGAAAATTTAATTGTGCCGAAAGAATTTGAATTTGGTTGCTAATTTTTTAATTAAATGGTTTAAATGGTATTACAAATACAAGAACTAAAACTATCTATACCTCTGTTGAATTTATTCTAAGTAGTAGTAGTTTTACTGTAATATCTTGCTTGCAAGTTGACTATGATAATTTCCTTTTTAAATATGTTCGTTAACTGAAGAAATAAAACACGTTTTCAGTACACTATTTTATTTATTTTTTAGTAACATGATATGGATTATTTTCGTCCTAGATACCAACTATGAAAAGCAACTCATATCTCCCAAGGGAGTTTTAACACCATCCATACATGAAATCGGTCATATTCTTTGATGTACAAATGTTCAGACTTCTTCGGAACCAATAACTCACTGGCTTTTTCCGCTTTTATAATCACACTGTGAGGAATAACGCTGCTGCTTTCAGACATTTTTTTTTGTTGATTGAAAAACAATTTCATGCAACTGTAGCAACCATCGTAACAACGGCACAGTCAAACCACCTTTGATATTCACAATTTATTTTAATTTTGAATGTTTTTTTACGTTTTAAGTTGAAAATAAAGAATATGATGTTACTAAAAAATAAAATATTTAATGCACTACGGGAGATATTCTGTTTTTTGCCCTCGGTAGACTTACAGACCGCGGGCCTTCGGCCCTTGGTCTGTAACACGTCAACCTCGGGGGAAAAAACATTCATATCTCCCTTAATGCATAAATATCTATTATGCACAGATGCATTATAATTAGACTATTATTGATAGATCTATCTAAACATAACTGTCTCTTTATGCCCCAAGGGCCTCTTTATGATCCGACGGGCAATAATGAAACGTCAATTAAATGTTATACCTAAACCAAAAAATGAAGGATCTAAACCGAGTGAATCTAGCAGGCGCAGATTAGCAGTCGGAGTTGATTGTGAGCGAGCCTTGTTCCCAAATTGTCAAATTTAGACAGTTTGAAATTAAAAATTGTCATTGCAATCTGTCAAAGTTTTGAAAGGTTTTTCACAACTCCAATTGTTACTTATTAAACTACTATTAATAAATATTAATTGGAGTTGTGAAAAATCTTTTAAGCAGCAACTAATGTCGTACATACTTTTGCTATCAGAATGTTATTTATTAATAGTAGTTTAATAAGTAACAATTGGAGTTGTGAAAAACCTTTCAAAACTTTGACAGATTGCAATGACAATTTTTAATTTCAAACTGTCTAAATTTGACAATTTAGGAACAAGGCTCGCTCACAATCAACTCCGACTGCTAATCTGCGCCTGCTAGATTCACTCGGTTTAGATCCTTCATTTTTTGGTTATAGTATAGAGCTGTATTTGTAGAACTTGATTGGTTCTTAATATAATTTGTAAACTTATCACCAATGAAAATAAGCTGAAATTAAGTATTTTAGATAGTAACTATAGTAACGTACTTCGTATATATGCACATAAGTATACGTACAGCGGCTTGATGTAACCTACGTACTCATTTAATTATATTTTTTACACAATACTAGATTTGAGATAAAAACAATCTGTGCATAAAATAGTGTATGCATTTCGGGCATAACTTGCTTTTATGGCCCTACAGCCTTTTCCTAGCCCTCGGCTGACGCCTCGGGCTAGAAATAACGCTTCTGTCCACAAAAGCTTCTTTATGCCCTTAATACATAAATAACTATTTTAAAAATTACAAAAATAGCTAAGAAAGTGTTTTGCTTATTATTTACCTTACAACTCAATAACTACCTTATTTAATAATTAGCGGTTATGCGGTGATGGCACTTTATTTTAGATTATTTAAAAGAAAAACGAAGATAGTTTAATACATTTATTTAATTGATTAAGTTTACAGTTACTTGCTTTTAATGTAGTTGTAGTTACTACGACATAAAGATATCGAATTCCTCTAAAATACAGTAGCTGGTGGTATATATCAATTTTGTTATCAATGACTCTTTATTATAATTTAGTATTTTCGAAAACATGCTCCTAAACCATTAAGATTGAAGTGCATTATAACACTCTTCAAAAACGCCGCTTTTAGTGCTTTTAATATTTTACAATGCATACATATTTCAATCTTTGAATTTCAATTGTGGGAATTTGCTGTAGGGTTTAGGCGAATCTTTAGCTTTGAGGTGCGATCAAAACAATCTACACTGAAATGCAGAGAGTATAAATGAGTCGATTTTGGCTTCCAATTCTTTTCAAAATTCTTTACGAATTTTGCCCAACCTTCCCTTCTATGTTCGTTTTTGGAAAACCTACAAAAATGTAAACAGTTTAATTCACTAAAATATGCTTAAAACACGTTACACGCCACTGTCTCGAAATGCGCACATAAACTACTTAAGCTCAATTTTAAAACATATTATTTTGAAATACTTACTTACTTGTGAATGTAATTCCTTTCTTTGTATTCGTCTGCGTTTGAGAATAACCACACGAAGCACAACTTACCATTTTAATATATTTTTCTTTCTTTATTAATTCAAATTTACTTGGAGCTTGACAGAACGACAATATAATTATGTACACTACGTATTAATAGTTTCTAATAGTAACGTGCATCTAAACAATGCAAAAATAAACAATGTTATGCAATTTTAAACGTGGGAGGAGTCATAGATAGTGGCTAATGGCAACCAGTATGACGTCATCTCCGTCGCTTTTAAAACGCATTGTTCCAAGTAGTTCTGATCCTTCCTATAGTTTTATATTCTAAGCATTTATTCCATTATAATTTACCATAGCTTATTTGAATTGATTTTTAAAGTACATTTATACAAAAACAAATTTTGTCGGTTATTTCAGTTTATAAAACAGTAAAGTTAGATAACGCTAGTAATTTTAAGGGTGTTTATCTAAATTGTTTTCTTGTTTTTTTTCTTAACTACACACAGTTTAAAATTGGTAAAATAATGTAAAATAAAAGTGGCTAATGAGTGAAAAGTGAAAATATTTTGCTTTCATTAAATCGTTTTATTTCATAGTTATTACTCAGTAACATATTTTGCACACTTTATCAGATGGGCCGACTAAGAAAAATATTTTTAACTTTAAACTGTCGACTGATAGGTTTTTTGTAAATAATCCTCGACCACCTATTCCACTAAAGTCTTCGCGAATGTATCACATACATTCACGCAATAACATCTTTGTGTTAAATAAATTTATAGAAGTAAGAGATTGCTATTTCGCACGTGGAGGCAATGCATAATCAGAAGCAAGACTCCATATTACTAGTGAATTACAACTGGTACCTATGTAGCAGGGTCCTATCGAGATCAATCATGCAAAGCTAAAAGATCTTCAAGCCCTTTGTGAAGTATTATCCAATCGAGAACACCGTGATTTTTATGATATTTTGGAGACTTAAATGAAGACTCAGGTGACATTATCGAGAACGATAACAGCAGTGCTTACGAAGATTTTTTTCTTTCATGCTAGATATATGAATCTTGACGTTCAAAAAAGTATATTTTAAATTGTTTTTAAATCTGTCAGACCGATATATTCTAATTTGCTAATTAAAATGTATCTTACGTTTAATAAAAAAAATAACAACTCTGTTTTGCAAATTTCGTGGCAAAAGGTTGTAGTTTTTTGACACATTCTGTTTTTGACATCAACCATTATTCAATTGCAATTTATATTTATTAAAAACTTAAAGAGAAATACATAAAAAAATTTCGATTTACTTAACATCAGTTTATTTGTCAAATTAAGGGCAATCTTCTCACCACCTTGTAACTTTATTTGGCAGTTAATTTTATGAATACAATTGTAGAAACAGTTGTAACCATAGCAATTAACTTCCACATAAATTTATAAGGAAGTGAAAAGACTAAACTGTGCTAAATTACATAATTTTGTAAAACTTCGTGTTTTTAAATTGGCATTAGTGCAAATGGATCCAACCAATCAGCGTCAATTCCCGCGTTGGCCGAACTCTCATAAGTAATATAGAGTGACTCTAGACCGCTTGAGAAGACGAGCGTCTCGCGCCACCATTGAACTATATATAAATAACTGGAAGGGACGCGCAAGCACGCTAAATTAGAAAACGTTGTGTCAGGGGCAACAGACAAAAATGTAGTATTCCCGTTTCTTTCTAACTTATGTTACCTGCATTATAAGGACACGTGGTGAAACTTTTTGCTGATTTTTAACGTAGATTAAGTTTTATCTTGTGTGCGACCAAATGTTTAATTTGAATCATTGAGTTAGAAAAGGATGAGGATCCTACCTTGTGGCGGGTTGCATAAATTTTATTTGTCTCAGCTATTTACACAAGGCATCCATTCCAGTTATTTATACTATAGTTCAATGCGCGCCACATGCGATCCGACGTTTATTTGACATCCATTTGACATTACAGGATTTGACAATAGAGCAATTCAACCAGCTGTCAAATAAAATTCAATATGGCTCCTGGAGGACAAACGAAGGTTTGTTGTGTATGGCATTGAAAGTAGGTATTGGGTCAGTTGAGTCCATCCCCTCTCCTTTTTTTTGGCCACGCCTACTGCTCTCTGATTGGCTATCCCTACTCCTGTAGCTCCTCCCCTTGCTTCTGATTGGTCGACGTCATCTTGGACGACACGCCTACTATTTTGAATCGCCATTTTGAATCGCCATTTTGAATAGCCATTTTGAATCGCCATTTTGAATAGCCATCTTGGATCGCCATTTTGAATAGCCATTTTGAATCGCCATTTTGAATAGCCATTTTGAATAGCCATTTTGAATCGCCATCTTGGATCGCCATTTTGAATAGCCATTTTGAATCTGTCATCTTGGATTTCCCGCCCTTGGATTTGAATTTTTAGTACTGCTACTGCCATCTATCGGTGACGTCATGTCATCGGTATAGTAGATTCCTCTCTCTCGCTCTCGCTTGGTTCAGGCTCTCTCTCTCGCTTGGCTCTGACCCTCTCTCTCGCTCTTGCTCTGGCCCTCTCGCTCTCGCTCTGACCCTCTCTCTCGCTTTTGCTCTGGCCCTCTCTCTCGCTCTCGCTTGGTTCAGGCCGTCTCTCTCGCTCTCGCTTGGCTCTGGCCCTCTCTCTCGCTCGGCTTTCGCTCTGGCTCTCTCTCTCTCTCTCTGTCTCTCTCTCTCTCTCTCTCTCTCTCTCTCTCTCTCTCTCTCTCTCTCTCTCTCTCTCTCTCTCTCTCTCTCTCGCTCGCTCTCGCTTGTCATTTCCAACTTGTCATCATTTCCCGCCCTTGGATTTGAATTTTTAGTACTGCTACTGCCATCTATCGGTAACGTCCTGTGATCGGTATAGTAGATTTTTATACACCTGTAGATAGGCAACCTGCTACACTTTTTTATAAAAATTAATGGATCCAACGAGTTTCGAACCAGGGTTCGTAAAGTACGTCTGTTTACAAGTCCATAGCTTAACCTCGAGACCGCGGAGCTTGTCTTTTAAATTACTGCATACGAGTTATTTATAAAAATGTTTTCACGTATATTTGATTAAATCCAATTTTTTAAAAATAATTCCCGGAAAATATTTATAAATATTGTACATTAATAATATTAAATCTTTAGGATTCAAAAATTATAAGCCAATTATGATTATTATCATGAATCATTGAGATGAGACAATTATTAACCTTATATGAGCCAATCGTGAAGAAACTCAAGAAATTTTTCTTGATACATCTTAAATATAACAATTTGAAAACTATATACAGATATTATTACTACATGAGGCCCGTAACATCAGTCGATCCGCGGCTTTTTATATCAGAATTAGATATAGTTATATTTACTATCTATTCTTTTAAACAGCTGTTATACTTTCCATGATTACTTTATAGTCGGGTATGTAGTACCATTATTATCCTACATTAACTTATATGAAAAATGAGATCGGTAAGGTAAAAACATGACGTCTTGATTGTAAAATTTATTTTCTGTAACGATGATTTCACCATTGCTAATGAATTTCCAATTAGCGGGTGTAGAAAGTTAAAATTCAAACATGAAAGACTATTGGTTTAATCGAAATATTTTAAAAGTTGCCGACGGCTAATTATTATTTAATAACAACCGTAAATTCTGAGTAAATCTGTTTGGATATTTCCTGAAGCCTAAATCAATTTTGTTTGTATTAAAATCTAGAAATTTCAGAAAAACGGTTATAAAATAAATTGTATATAGTTATACATTGTGAAATAAAAAATGCAAGAATAAAATACATACACGGATTAAACTAAACTATATATATTAAGAAATATTAATTACGGCTTTTATAGCATCTTACAGGAAAAAGATTACAGTCAATCAAGATCACAACACATATCATTAACTAGATATCAAAAATAAATATATTATATATTGAAGGTAAAGACATGAGGATATCGATCGTTTGACTAATGTCTATTTATTAAAACAAATAAGTTATGAAATGAAGCAGGGAGTCTATTCAATGAACATTGCCTAATACTTTTATGATTTTTCTAGCCTATAGATCAGCAGTTAGAAACACGGGCCTGCTAAATGCCTGCAATTCACCTACCCTATCAATATGTTGTACAATTTTAGATATGTAATGTATACGTTTTGTTTCTTACTTAAGTCTATTTTGTTTGTATGTTTGTAATATTTAGACATTTACGAAAATTAAATCAAGCTGAACAGCAGATTACTATTTTAAATTTAATAGATCATACGAATTATCTTACCCTGTTCTGAATGACTGCTTTGTATAAATTGTGCCTTGTTTGTAAATGCTCTCTGAACTAAAATATTCATATATGAGAGAAATGTTATATAAGTCAATACAGGCCCTATAACTATCATTTATTGAGCTATACAAAGAGATTTATATCTACGCTAAACTAAAGATTAATAGAAGTATTGCATTCCTGATATCATAAGATAACGATAAAACACATGATTATTCTTAGACTAAGGTCTAATTTAGGTAGTCAAAATGTAGGTAATCGAATTGTAGGTACATATCATGATGTGATATCATACAATTATATTCTAGTAAGAATTGTAATAAAGTCACTGCTATAAATAACAACATTCTTTATCACGATCATCTATCATTATCATAATCATCTAATGTCATGCAGAGTCAGCAGCTAGCTCCTAAGTTCGTATATGCGAGAATCGGTATTATATAACACACACATCAGTCTACATTCATTGCTCTAATATTGATAGGAACTTTCTAGAATCTATAAAGTTGTACTACATATATTCAACTAATTTGAATATACGATAACTGATACTCATTATACTTCTATGCACACAATCGAGGTATCAGTACACTCCAACCGCGTGATCAAGATTGTAGTATTCAAATCAAGCTTCCTAGCCCCTATACAAGTATTCTAGAACATAGAGTATTCATCACTAAACGTATTCTTCATATATGAAATCATAAAATTCGAGTCTAACTACTGACGAGGTGAAAGAATAAGTGCAATCGGTTTATGCCCATACCAGGGTCCCTATGATTATTATAAATGTCTTAACAGAATAAAAAGGGTGAAATGAATATAACTTATAGGATTTAATCAAACTAGAAGAATATCGATATATCCTACGTTGAGAAAATAATTATACTATGTAAGCATCGATACGCTACATATGATTGCGAGCCTGAGTATAAGCATAAACCCTATACTACAGATTTTTATCCTTTTTCATTATATCTACTACAGACGAGGTGAATGAATAGGTACATTTAACATGCGTATGCTACAATTATCTAATTTCTAGTTTTCTAGACGTAATGTAATTTTTAACAGATTTTAACCCTTTTCGTTATATCTACTACCCCTGTAAGCGATTTCTACATATACGTTCTTATTGTTTATACACCATATAGATATTCGTAGCATCTAAAGTAAACTCTTATTTAAACGTTATTTTACAATATATCATACATTTCAGCAACTCCGAAATATGAAGATATGTAATAATTTACTATATACTTTTGTAGGATATTAACTCGTATAATTAATACTAATTTGTAATTATTTTCGATACCTTCGAAATATAAGTCTATAACATATCTACCCAAAAGATTCACCGACAAACTTACTGAAGATAAAGTGGTCGATCTCAACCAAAAGATAGCGAATACAACTCTGTCTCTAGGATTGGTCTACCTAGGTAAAGTAAAGACAAAGATATCAACTGTATGCTGACTGTATGTTCATCGAGACGAATAAGGTGTGAAATGTAACAGGTAGTCTATTCAATTTGCATACTAATATATGAAAATAATATAATGTATATCGCCTGATAAATAAAATTGAAATTATTCTTATTCTTTTACAATGAAATGTGTTTTGAAAAAACACGATGAAACGTTATGTATATTAATGCAGGAGTTCTGTTAACGCATTCGTTATTTAGAGATTCACTTATAAGTACACTATCTATTTAGCTGATTCAATAAAAATTTCATTATTTTTTAAAATTCCTAACGAGGGACCTACTGATAAGCGTTATATTATACCAGGTACGTATGATACTCTACTGCTGATTGCATACCTGATGAACGCAGTTGTACAAAGTAATATAGGATATACGTTACAGAGAAGTTTAATTTTCCGTGCAACAAATGACCTATATATATATATATTTTATGTACAAGGCTGACATTAACATATTTAGCGCATACCTGTTGAACATAGCTCTACAAAGTAATATTTAAAAGACTTAAAAGGCTTATATTTTAGAGATCGGATACAGGCGCATATATTCCTGTATATTACCTCTAAATTTTACTTTAACAATACATGTAGTCAGGTTTGGCGTAAATAACAATTAGGGATATCAAAGCCATACTAACTGAACGCTAACATAATATGCTCTACAGGTCAAACTCAATTAATTAACCCTGGGACTATACATCCTTAGGCTAGAAACAGTCTTGAAACAAAAAATGGCTGAGTCCACCCTGTTAGACAAGAAATCAGAGTATGGGCGTGATAAATAAAACATATAAAGTTATTTTACAAACATTTATTTAGTATACATAACATAATACAAGAATATAGATCATAAGTTGTTTTCTATGACGACTGTTGTAGTTCTACGGGCCTCTGAGTCGTCGTATGCCCTCGCAGCAATACTAATACGTATAAAGTCCGACGACTGACTCATTGGAACTGTACCGGTAGCCCTTTCCTTGTTCAACTCTTCGTTACTATCACAGTTGGTAAACGAGGAATCACATTCATCAATACCCAAATGCATGGCTGAAATCATATATTCTTCTTGTTCTTCTGTCTCAACGATATCAGTAGGTCCATTTGCTTCCTTTACCAGAGCTGTCTTTACAACATTTGCGTTATTATGTACGTTTTTTAAATGCCTTTTATAGCTGTCGATGCGTGAAAGATATTTGAAGCAATTAGAACACCGGACTTTGATTGATTCGTGAACGTTTTTCGTATGTCTTTTTAGTTGTCAGAGCGTGAAAAAGTTTTGACACAGCTAGAACAGCAGATTCTGTTTGAATCGGGTATGGTTTTTACGTGTCTCTTGCAGGTGAATGGCATCGCGAAAGACTTGAAGCAAACCGGACACTGTATTTTGCAATCCTGTCGACCAGAGCCATTCTTCTTCTTACGCTGGTCCATCTCGACTAACGAAGGAACAGGAACACTACCCGTCGATTTATACTGATCGACCAGAGCAATCGGTTGTTCTATCCTACGTTGAGAAAATAATTATACTATGTAAGCATAAATACGCTACATATGATTGCGAGCCTGAGTATAAGCATAAACCCTATACTACAGATTTTTATCCTTTTTCATTATATCTACTACGAGGTGAAGAATAGGTACATTTAACATGCGTATGCTACAATTATCTAATTTCTAGTTTTCTAGACGTAATGTAATTTTGAACAGATTTTAACCCTTTTCGTTATATCTACTACCCTTGTAAGCGATTTCTACATATACGTTCTTATTGTTTATACACCATATAGATATTCGTAGCATCTAAAGTAAACTCTTATTTAAACGTTATTTTACAATATATCATACATTTCAGCAGCTCGTATGATTATCCGTCTCTATCGTAACCCAATATGTAAGGACATTATGTTAAATACTATCTCATACATGTAAATAAACATTTCTTTAAAGAGTTTGTTAGGTCACCTAATCTGTTATAATATTACTATGATATTAGATCTCGTCGATTACAGTTTTGCCATTAGGACATACTTAGTAGGTTATATGTGCTAAGTAAAATAATAAACAGATATTTCGAAAATTTTATGCATTCTTGAGAGAACGGGGTATAATATTTAAAAACACACTGTAGAAAACATATCAGCAGAGAAAGGGAATACATAAATACAGTATGTTTTGTATGATGAGTTGTCGTCAGTTTAAAAGAAATAAGTTCGTCGCCATATTTAAACGTTATTTTACAATACATCATACATTTTCAATAGCTTCGAAATACGCAGATATGTAATAATATACTATATACTCTTGTAGGTTATTCAACGTATCTATAGTAAACTCTTATGATTAATAATAATCTGTAACCTTATTGTTTTTTATTACATCACAGGTTAGAGCATACGAATATAATTTAGGTTAGATTAGGTTAGAGCCTACGAATACATTTTTAGGGCAGAACGTAGGGAGCAGAGTAAGTACAAAACAACATACTTTCATACAAGAACGTTTATTGATACGAGTAGTTTCGACGCTACTTAAAACATAATACATAACTTATATATATATATATAACATCTATTAAAATAGTACATTTCGTATACACTACTAATGGTACTACATACCCGACTATAAAGTAAGCATGGTAAGTATAACAGCAGTTTAAAAGAATAGATAGTAAATATAACTATATCTAATTATTTTATAAAATACTATGTTAACTAAGAGGTTATATACAGAATATATACGCCTGTATTCGACCTCTAGAGGGTTCATAAGACTAGACTAGACCAGACCAGACCAGACCAGACTAGACCAGACCAGACCAGACCAGACCAGACTAGACCAGACCAGACCAGACCAGACCAGACCAGACCAGACCAGACCAGACCAGACCAAACCAGACCAGATCAGACCAAACCAGACCAGACAGACCAGACCAGACCAGACCAGACCAGACCAGACCAGACCAGACCAGACCAGACCAGACCAGACCAGACCAGACCAGACCAGACCAGACCAGATCAGACCAGACCAGACCATACCAGACCAGACTAGACTAGACTATAGATGATAGACAGTAAAATCATGAACAATTATACCACCTGTAATATAATAGAGCTTACTTGATATTTTAAAATTAGTGGCTGAATCTAATTATTACAGAAATTCAATTGTAGAAACTGAAGATGTAATCTTTAAAACATCTAAAGTTAGAAGTTTTTAGTAGTCAGGTTAGATTAATAGAGGGTGTTATAATCAAATCGTTTTTAGAAACTATTTGTTTTGTAAGATTGGCGCCGTAAGGAAAAACAACATAGCTGTAGTCTTGATTTTGAAATTGAGATAGCTCGGAACAAAACGATGAATACAAAGTTTAGAAGTTTATTTCAAAATTCTGTGATAAAAAACATTAATTCTTCTTTACTTTAAAACCCAAAATTGCATGATAAATCAATATAATATTAATATAAATGATTAAATTAAATGAAGCAATCTAGGTTAGACCCCCAAAAATTATATTAAGGTTATAGATTTTAGACTCCGGTTGTTGCAAAGATTCAAGAATCTCTATTAAGGTTAGTTCATAAAACATTTATTAGGTTAGAGCATGTAGCTACTTACAAAAAATCTCTATTAAGATTAGTTCATAAAATATTTATTAGGTTAGACCATTGTAGCTACTTACAAAATCGTCATTAACATTCGAAAAACTATAAAAATCTTAAATTATTTTAGGTTAGATTTAGGTCGCGCGCGACCTAAATCTAACCTAAAATAATTTAAGATTTTTAACCTTTTTTTTCTAACCTAATAAATGTTTTATGAACTAACCTTAATAGAGATTCTTGAATCTTTGCAACAACCGGAGTCTAAAATCTATAACCTTAATATAATTTTTGGGGGTCTAACCTAGATTGCTTCATTTAATTTAATCATTTATATTAATATTATATTGATTTATCATGCAATTTTGGGTTTTAAAGTAAAGAAGAATTAATGTTTTTTATCACAGAATTTTGAAATAAACTTCTAAACTTTGTATTCATCGTTTTGTTCCGAGCTATCTCAATTTCAAAATCAAGACTACAGCTATGTTGTTTTTCCTTACGGCGCCAATCTTACAAAACAAATAGTTTCTAAAAACGATTTGATTATAACACCCTCTATTAATCTAACCTGACTACTAAAAACTTCTAACTTTAGATGTTTTAAAGATTACATCTTCAGTTTCTACAATTGAATTTCTGTAATAATTAGATTCAGCCACTAATTTTAAAATATCAAGTAAGCTCTATTATATTACAGGTGGTATAATTGTTCATGATTTTACTGTCTATCATCTATAGTCTAGTCTAGTCTGGTCTGGTATGGTCTGGTCTGGTCTGGTCTGATCTGGTCTGGTCTGGTCTGGTCTGGTCTGGTCTGGTCTGGTCTGGTCTGGTCTGGTCTGGTCTGGTCTGGTCTGGTCTGGTCTGGTCTGGTCTGGTCTGGTCTGGTCTGGTCTGGTCTGGTCTGGTCTGGTCTGGTCTGGTCTGGTCTGATCTGGTCTGGTCTGGTCTGGTCTGGTCTGGTCTGGTCTGGTCTGGTCTGGTCTGGTCTGGTCTGGTCTGGTCTGGTCTGATCTGGTCTGGTCTGGTCTGGTCTGGTCTGGTCTGGTCTGGTTTGGTCTGATCTGGTCTGGTTTGGTCTGGTCTGGTCTGGTCTGGTCTGGTCTGGTCTAGTCTGGTCTGGTCTGGTCTGGTCTGGTCTAGTCTGGTCTGGTCTGGTCTGGTCTAGTCTAGTCTTATGAACCCTCTAGAGGTCGAATACAGGCGTATATATTCTGTATATAACCTCTTAGTTAACATAGTATTTTATAAAATAATTAGATATAGTTATATTTACTATCTATTCTTTTAAACTGCTGTTATACTTACCATGTTTACTTTATAGTCGGGTATGTAGTACCATTATTAGTGTATACGAAATGTACTATTTTAATAGATGTTATATATATATATATAAGTTATGTATTATGTTTTAAGTAGCGTCGAAACTACTCGTATCAATAAACGTTCTTGTATGAAAGTATGTTGTTTTGTACTTACTCTGCTCCCTACGTTCTGCCCTAAAAATGTATTCGTAGGCTCTAACCTAATCTAACCTAAATTATATTCGTATGCTCTAACCTGTGATGTAATAAAAAACAATAAGGTTACAGATTATTATTAATCATAAGAGTTTACTATAGATACGTTGAATAACCTACAAGAGTATATAGTATATTATTACATATCTGCGTATTTCGAAGCTATTGAAAATGTATGATGTATTGTAAAATAACGTTTAAATATGGCGACGAACTTATTTCTTTTAAACTGACGACAACTCATCATACAAAACATACTGTATTTATGTATTCCCTTTCTCTGCTGATATGTTTTCTACAGTGTGTTTTTAAATATTATACCCCGTTCTCTCAAGAATGCATAAAATTTTCGAAATATCTGTTTATTATTTTACTTAGCACATATAACCTACTAAGTATGTCCTAATGGCAAAACTGTAATCGACGAGATCTAATATCATAGTAATATTATAACAGATTAGGTGACCTAACAAACTCTTTAAAGAAATGTTTATTTACATGTATGAGATAGTATTTAACATAATGTCCTTACATATTGGGTTACGATAGAGACGGATAATCATACGAGCTGCTGAAATGTATGATATATTGTAAAATAACGTTTAAATAAGAGTTTACTTTAGATGCTACGAATATCTATATGGTGTATAAACAATAAGAACGTATATGTAGAAATCGCTTACAAGGGTAGTAGATATAACGAAAAGGGTTAAAATCTGTTCAAAATTACATTACGTCTAGAAAACTAGAAATTAGATAATTGTAGCATACGCATGTTAAATGTACCTATTCTTCACCTCGTAGTAGATATAATGAAAAAGGATAAAAATCTGTAGTATAGGGTTTATGCTTATACTCAGGCTCGCAATCATATGTAGCGTATTTATGCTTACATAGTATAATTATTTTCTCAACGTAGGATAGAACAACCGATTGCTCTGGTCGATCAGTATAAATCGACGGGTAGTGTTCCTGTTCCTTCGTTAGTCGAGATGGACCAGCGTAAGAAGAAGAATGGCTCTGGTCGACAGGATTGCAAAATACAGTGTCCGGTTTGCTTCAAGTCTTTCGCGATGCCATTCACCTGCAAGAGACACGTAAAAACCATACCCGATTCAAACAGAATCTGCTGTTCTAGCTGTGTCAAAACTTTTTCACGCTCTGACAACTAAAAAGACATACGAAAAACGTTCACGAATCAATCAAAGTCCGGTGTTCTAATTGCTTCAAATATCTTTCACGCATCGACAGCTATAAAAGGCATTTAAAAAACGTACATAATAACGCAAATGTTGTAAAGACAGCTCTGGTAAAGGAAGCAAATGGACCTACTGATATCGTTGAGACAGAAGAACAAGAAGAATATATGATTTCAGCCATGCATTTGGGTATTGATGAATGTGATTCCTCGTTTACCAACTGTGATAGTAACGAAGAGTTGAACAAGGAAAGGGCTACCGGTACAGTTCCAATGAGTCAGTCGTCGGACTTTATACGTATTAGTATTGCTGCGAGGGCATACGACGACTCAGAGGCCCGTAGAACTACAACAGTCGTCATAGAAAACAACTTATGATCTATATTCTTGTATTATGTTATGTATACTAAATAAATGTTTGTAAAATAACTTTATATGTTTTATTTATCACGCCCATACTCTGATTTCTTGTCTAACAGGGTGGACTCAGCCATTTTTTGTTTCAAGACTGTTTCTAGCCTAAGGATGTATAGCCCCAGGGTTAATTAATTGAGTTTGACCTGTAGAGCATATTATGTTAGCGTTCAGTTAGTATGGCTTTGATATCCCTAATTGTTATTTACGCCAAACCTGACTACATGTATTGTTAAAGTAAAATTTAGAGGTAATATACAGGAATATATGCGCCTGTATCCGATCTCTAAAATATAAACCTTTTAAGTCTTTTAAATATTACTTTGTAGAGCTATGTTCAACAGGTATGCGCTAAATATGTTAATGTCAGCCTTGTACATAAAATATATATATATATAGGTCATTTGTTGCACGGAAAATTAAACTTCTCTGTAACGTATATCCTATATTACTTTGTACAACTGCGTTCATCAGGTATGCAATCAGCAGTAGAGTATCATACGTACCTGGTATAATATAACGCTTATCAGTAGGTCCCTCGTTAGGAATTTTAAAAAATAATGAAATTTTTATTGAATCAGCTAAATAGATAGTGTACTTATAAGTGAATCTCTAAATAACGAATGCGTTAACAGAACTCCTGCATTAATATACATAACGTTTCATCGTGTTTTTTCAAAACACATTTCATTGTAAAAGAATAAGAATAATTTCAATTTTATTTATCAGGCGATATACATTATATTATTTTCATATATTAGTATGCAAATTGAATAGACTACCTGTTACATTTCACACCTTATTCGTCTCGATGAACATACAGTCAGCATACAGTTGATATCTTTGTCTTTACTTTACCTAGGTAGACCAATCCTAGAGACAGAGTTGTATTCGCTATCTTTTGGTTGAGATCGACCACTTTATCTTCAGTAAGTTTGTCGGTGAATCTTTTGGGTAGATATGTTATAGACTTATATTTCGAAGGTATCGAAAATAATTACAAATTAGTATTAATTATACGAGTTAATATCCTACAAAAGTATATAGTAAATTATTACATATCTTCATATTTCGGAGTTGCTGAAATGTATGATATATTGTAAAATAACGTTTAAATAAGAGTTTACTTTAGATGCTACGAATATCTATATGGTGTATAAACAATAAGAACGTATATGTAGAAATCGCTTACAGGGGTAGTAGATATAACGAAAAGGGTTAAAATCTGTTAAAAATTACATTACGTCTAGAAAACTAGAAATTAGATAATTGTAGCATACGCATGTTAAATGTACCTATTCATTCACCTCGTCTGTAGTAGATATAATGAAAAAGGATAAAAATCTGTAGTATAGGGTTTATGCTTATACTCAGGCTCGCAATCATATGTAGCGTATCGATGCTTACATAGTATAATTATTTTCTCAACGTAGGATATATCGATATTCTTCTAGTTTGATTAAATCCTATAAGTTATATTCATTTCACCCTTTTTATTCTGTTAAGACATTTATAATAATCATAGGGACCCTGGTATGGGCATAAACCGATTGCACTTATTCTTTCACCTCGTCAGTAGTTAGACTCGAATTTTATGATTTCATATATGAAGAATACGTTTAGTGATGAATACTCTATGTTCTAGAATACTTGTATAGGGGCTAGGAAGCTTGATTTGAATACTACAATCTTGATCACGCGGTTGGAGTGTACTGATACCTCGATTGTGTGCATAGAAGTATAATGAGTATCAGTTATCGTATATTCAAATTAGTTGAATATATGTAGTACAACTTTATAGATTCTAGAAAGTTCCTATCAATATTAGAGCAATGAATGTAGACTGATGTGTGTGTTATATAATACCGATTCTCGCATATACGAACTTAGGAGCTAGCTGCTGACTCTGCATGACATTAGATGATTATGATAATGATAGATGATCGTGATAAAGAATGTTGTTATTTATAGCAGTGACTTTATTACAATTCTTACTAGAATATAATTGTATGATATCACATCATGATATGTACCTACAATTCGATTACCTACATTTTGACTACCTAAATTAGACCTTAGTCTAAGAATAATCATGTGTTTTATCGTTATCTTATGATATCAGGAATGCAATACTTCTATTAATCTTTAGTTTAGCGTAGATATAAATCTCTTTGTATAGCTCAATAAATGATAGTTATAGGGCCTGTATTGACTTATATAACATTTCTCTCATATATGAATATTTTAGTTCAGAGAGCATTTACAAACAAGGCACAATTTATACAAAGCAGTCATTCAGAACAGGGTAAGATAATTCGTATGATCTATTAAATTTAAAATAGTAATCTGCTGTTCAGCTTGATTTAATTTTCGTAAATGTCTAAATATTACAAACATACAAACAAAATAGACTTAAGTAAGAAACAAAACGTATACATTACATATCTAAAATTGTACAACATATTGATAGGGTAGGTGAATTGCAGGCATTTAGCAGGCCCGTGTTTCTAACTGCTGATCTATAGGCTAGAAAAATCATAAAAGTATTAGGCAATGTTCATTGAATAGACTCCCTGCTTCATTTCATAACTTATTTGTTTTAATAAATAGACATTAGTCAAACGATCGATATCCTCATGTCTTTACCTTCAATATATAATATATTTATTTTTGATATCTAGTTAATGATATGTGTTGTGATCTTGATTGACTGTAATCTTTTTCCTGTAAGATGCTATAAAAGCCGTAATTAATATTTCTTAATATATATAGTTTAGTTTAATCCGTGTATGTATTTTATTCTTGCATTTTTTATTTCACAATGTATAACTATATACAATTTATTTTATAACCGTTTTTCTGAAATTTCTAGATTTTAATACAAACAAAATTGATTTAGGCTTCAGGAAATATCCAAACAGATTTACTCAGAATTTACGGTTGTTATTAAATAATAATTAGCCGTCGGCAACTTTTAAAATATTTCGATTAAACCAATAGTCTTTCATGTTTGAATTTTAACTTTCTACACCCGCTAATTGGAAATTCATTAGCAATGGTGAAATCATCGTTACAGAAAATAAATTTTACAATCAAGACGTCATGTTTTTACCTTACCGATCTCATTTTTCATATAAGTTAATGTAGGATAATAATGGTACTACATACCCGACTATAAAGTAATCATGGAAAGTATAACAGCTGTTTAAAAGAATAGATAGTAAATATAACTATATCTAATTCTGATATAAAAAGCCGCGGATCGACTGATGTTACGGGCCTCATGTAGTAATAATATCTGTATATAGTTTTCAAATTGTTATATTTAAGATGTATCAAGAAAAATTTCTTGAGTTTCTTCACGATTGGCTCATATAAGGTTAATAATTGTCTCATCTCAATGATTCATGATAATAATCATAATTGGCTTATAATTTTTGAATCCTAAAGATTTAATATTATTAATGTACAATATTTATAAATATTTTCCGGGAATTATTTTTAAAAAATTGGATTTAATCAAATATACGTGAAAACATTTTTATAAATAACTCGTATGCAGTAATTTAAAAGACAAGCTCCGCGGTCTCGAGGTTAAGCTATGGACTTGTAAACAGACGTACTTTACGAACCCTGGTTCGAAACTCGTTGGATCCATTAATTTTTATAAAAAAGTGTAGCAGGTTGCCTATCTACAGGTGTATAAAAATCTACTATACCGATCACAGGACGTTACCGATAGATGGCAGTAGCAGTACTAAAAATTCAAATCCAAGGGCGGGAAATGATGACAAGTTGGAAATGACAAGCGAGAGCGAGCGAGAGAGAGAGAGAGAGAGAGAGAGAGAGAGAGAGAGAGAGAGAGAGAGAGAGAGAGAGAGAGAGAGAGAGAGAGAGAGAGAGAGAGAGAGAGAGAGAGAGACAGAGAGAGAGAGAGAGAGAGCCAGAGCGAAAGCCGAGCGAGAGAGAGGGCCAGAGCCAAGCGAGAGCGAGAGAGACGGCCTGAACCAAGCGAGAGCGAGAGAGAGGGCCAGAGCAAAAGCGAGAGAGAGGGTCAGAGCGAGAGCGAGAGGGCCAGAGCAAGAGCGAGAGAGAGGGTCAGAGCCAAGCGAGAGAGAGAGCCTGAACCAAGCGAGAGCGAGAGAGAGGAATCTACTATACCGATGACATGACGTCACCGATAGATGGCAGTAGCAGTACTAAAAATTCAAATCCAAGGGCGGGAAATCCAAGATGACAGATTCAAAATGGCTATTCAAAATGGCGATCCAAGATGGCGATTCAAAATGGCTATTCAAAATGGCTATTCAAAATGGCGATTCAAAATGGCTATTCAAAATGGCGATCCAAGATGGCTATTCAAAATGGCGATTCAAAATGGCTATTCAAAATGGCGATTCAAAATGGCGATTCAAAATAGTAGGCGTGTCGTCCAAGATGACGTCGACCAATCAGAAGCAAGGGGAGGAGCTACAGGAGTAGGGATAGCCAATCAGAGAGCAGTAGGCGTGGCCAAAAAAAAGGAGAGGGGATGGACTCAACTGACCCAATACCTACTATTGAACTAACTTATATAGTTATTTTTGTATCTAGAAAGCGAAATGTTACTTTTGCATTCGAGATGAGATATTTTTCGGCGAGCTTTAGCGAGCCGAGAAACTCATCGAGAATGCAAAAGAATTTCGCTTTCGAGACAGAAATAATATTTTTTCGAAAACTGCAGGAGTAATTTAAAAAACAACATTATTATAGTGCTATTTTTAAAAATTAAGTAAATTATCATCTAACGTGCTTTGCATCAATTCTCTATAATTAACCATAGAAACGAAACTAAACAGAAAATAAATAAAAAATGTATCAGCTTATTGTGTCAGTTCCTGCGTGGTTTGTGCGTTCCTGACCTTCAAATGGATGAAAGTGATGAAGAATTTTTGCCAATTAAAATTTCAGAAGCTGCTGAGAAAGCTACTTCTCAACTAATTCCTCAAAAGTCCGCTAGACAATACGAAATGACGTATAAAGAGTTTAAAGAGTGGTGTAGTGCAAAAACAATTACGAAAACGTCTGAAAAGGTGTTACTGGCGTATTTTGAATTTAAATCTAAGAAACTGAAGCCACCAACCTTGTGGTCTATTTATTCAATGTTGAAGACCACATTAAACGTCAAAGAGGATGTGAATATTAAAAAATTTCCTAAATTAATACCATATCTAAAGAGTAAATGCGTGGGGTACCGCCCAAAAAAGTCCAAGGTGTTTACAAAACCAGAAATAGAAAAATTTTTACTGGAAGCGCCTGATCAACAGTTCTTGGCAATGAAGGTATCGTTTTTTATCATATTCTTTTTATTTACAATTTGACTTACACCAAACATATTTTACAGATTATTTTGACAATTGCTATTTATGGGGCGTGCAGAGTTGATGAATTGCTAAGAATGATAGTGGACGATATTGAAGACAAAGGTGCGGTTGTTATTATAAAAATCCCAGATTCTAAAACTCACACCGAAAGAACATTTGTGATTTCAAATCTGGCTCATATTTCCCTATATCGAAAGTACTATGCTTTACGTCCAACATTTACTAGCAGTCGGAGATTTTTTATTAAATACACAAATGAGAAGTGCTGCAACCAAGTGATGGGTGTTAACAAAATAAGAAGTACTCCAAAAGAAATAGCGACATATTTGAAGCTGCCGGAACCAGAAGCATTTACGGGACACTGCTTCAGGCGTTCTTCTGCAACACTACTGGCCAATTCTGGGGGAGATATTATCAATATTAAGCGACATGGTGGGTGGCGATCTTCCACGGTCGCAGAAAGTTACATTGAGGAGTCTATCCAAAATAAAATTGAAATTTCGGGTAAATTGTTGAACAAATCTGTTTCCGTGGTTGAAAAAAGGACCGGATCGGAAGCAATAAGGGAGCAAGCAACCACTTCCCTAGCAGAGATTGACATCCCAGGCGAAAGTTTGGATTGATCATCCAAAACAGACGAATCTGTCTGCGTGGTTGAAAAACGGACCGGACCAGTAGCGATGAGAGAACAAGCAACCACTTCTCATTCTGATATTAACATCGCAGCCGGAGGTTTAGATTATGCATCCAGGACTGGGATAAATTCAATAAGTCACTTTAGTACTGTTAATGTTAATATTTATCTTTCCAAAACATAGTATGATAGCGTTTGTTTACAAAAATGTGTAGTTTGTTGTAATAAAATGTTAAATAGATAAATTAGAGTTTTCATTTAGACTTATTTCGTTATCTAGACCAAAAAAGTATTTCGCTATCTAGACCAAAAAAGAACTTCGCAGTGAGTTCCACGAATGTGTGATTTCGCAAGCTAAAATTTGAACACAAATGTCAACATTTTTTGACAGTTTTTGAAAAAAAAATTTATATTTGCGTGTCCTAATGACTTCATTAGGACCACGACCTTCTAGATTTCACGAGACGAAGTCTCTTATCCGGCCTGCGCACTCCATTAGTTCAAGTGTTTCTCCGCTGGCGCCACCAAACACGAAAATGCGGAAACGGATATGTAACACGTAAACGCCAATTTCAAACTACGCTAACTTCGCGCGCTTTTATCCTTTTGTCGGTTTTGCGCGTATCGTCAATAAATTATATTTTCCTAATCTTTTAAGGCAGTTTTCTTTATTTTTTAATATAATTACGTTATTTCCTTATTTGTTTAAATTTTCGTAGTTTTGTTGCTGTTTTTTCGTTCACTTTAGTAATGGCAAACACTAGCAGAAAAAGTATAACTGCCGCAATACAATGTGTAATAGTACTGATCCTACAATATCATTTCATGAATTTCCTTCAAATTATACCTACCTTACGAGAAAAATGGTTTCAAATCTTACGTTGGGGTTATAGACACCAACACTCAACAGCAAAATAATATATACTTCTTTATTTCGACAGATCAACAATTACAGATACCTGAAAGAGTCACTTTCTACATCGAACTTCCTAAAAATATAACAGCATTAATAAAAGAACTCCAAACCTTATCTATGCATCTCGATTGCGAATTCTTTCAGCATCTGTAGCCCTTCTGGCAGGATACATTGCAAAAAAACTGAAGAACGTGTTCAAATTCACTGATAGGATTTGTAAATCTTCAAAACAGAGGTGCCTTAAAATACTCCACTAGAAGATTTACACTTTTAATCAACCAAATAATCGAACTTGTAATACATATTGTAGAACATTTACCTGGAGAATGTAATCCGTCTAATATTCTAACATCACTAGGTATTTCTAACTCCAATTGCTTTTGCACAGATTTTGGTTTGCCACGACCACAAGCAGGAACTTAGTAATATAATTCTTTAAAAATTGCTAAAACCTTGTTTGGCAAACAGAAACATTGCAAAAACGTGAACAGATAATGTACTTACTGCTCACTATCTCTATATCTTAAATCCAGCTCACGGGAAGTTATAAAATTGTAATTTCAATAATGTTATTGAACTTGTAAATTAATTTTAATAACATAATTAATTTAATTATATAAATTGATTTAATTAATTCGCAAAATATTTACGTAAACATGCAATGCTTGACATTTGTAAGGGTTATCTAACCTATATATCTTCAAGTGACAAATAAACATCAGCGTGTCAGCTAGCGCCAAAACGGCGAAATTTTGCGTTTTCTCAGAAACAAAGTTTATATGGGAAATCGTGAAAGTGCCCAGGCCGGATAAGAGACTTCGTCTCGTGAAATCTAGAAGGTCGTGATTAGGACACGCATTTTGCGTGTCCTAATGAAATTTTTTAGAATACTGGAAACAGTAACATTTTATTTTTTAAAGTTGATATCACTGTTAGACAGCTGTTCTTAGAATGTCAAACTTATGTTATTTACGCAGTGAACTCTTATAACTGGTATGCAACGCTTGCAAAACTAGTATTGCAGGCTACATAAATGTGCCGAATAATAATTAGTCTTAATAAGGGCGTAACAGTTTTTACTTTATTATTAACGAAATTGTAAATTTTGATACTGACATCGTAAGGATGCATTGTGTTTTGTATCTGCAATTAATAGCTCACGATAAACTTAACGTAATAAAATTAAATTTTATAAAATTATACATATATCTTTACCTTATAAGTTATAATATCCAAAAGATCCAATGAATAATTATTTTGGTTAACAAAAATCTATGAAATGAAATATAATTATTCTTATTTCATCCAAGTTTTTAATTCATTAAGTAGCAATTATTTATGTCACAATTGGCATACATTCTACTTTGAATTTATAATAATTTTCAACAGTACGTATAATACACCTGGCAAATTTGAACGAGGTCCTGCTGCTTAGCGGGCGTTGTGTGTATGAGATAAGAATGGAAATTTCTACGTCGCGCGGATTACCTAAAGTTAAGCAAGGTTATGTAAAAAACAAAATTGCATAATTTCTAGTGTTGCCAACTGCTATGCTACTTACCAAAATATCCCTAACAAATTTTATTTAAAACTAAGTAATTTTTTTAATTATTTAATAGTGAACTAACGCAAATAGAAAAAATAGTATAAAGTATTCGTTTCATAACACGTTTTAGCGCACTTGTCCTCATTAGAAAACTCCCCGCTACGAGGGTCGTTTTCTAAACTCGGACGCGTGCGCTAAAAACGTGTCTTATGAAACTAATACTTTAATATACTATTAATTATATTTGTAGAACAAAAGAGTTTTAAAATGCCTTAATTTTGTGCAGTAGTTGGGTGTACCAATAGATAAAACAGAGATGTAGTTAGATTTTTTAGAATTCCTGCTGTTACTGCATATAAACATAAACAACATCTAAATGATTTATTAGCTGTTGAACGAAGAATACAATGGCTAAATGCTATTAAACGAGCAGATTTAGCTGAAAATATACAAGAGTGTGTTCCAAGCACTTTATTTCAGGTATGCATATAACATATTTCATTCTGAAACTTAGAACATTTCTAAAATTAAAAAATGTTCTAATTTGCATTTTTTTTTTAGGAAAACCATCAGCTGATTCAGAAGACAATTTAAATCCTGATTGGGTTCCCAGTATTTATTTGGGCTGTAAAACAGTAGGTACAGCAATAACAACCAAACAGGAAAAATACGAACGAAGGATAAAGCGTCGGAAGGTTAATGCATATTTTGAATTTACAGATATGATATCGAGGGATATTTGCTTTTTGGAAGTTATACTAGTGTTGTATATATGACTAGATGACAGATATAAAGAATTCTTTCACTTTTAAACATTTTTAATTAATCCTTTGATGCGTTCAGGCAATTGATTATAAAGAATAATTCCATTATAAAACGTTGAATTTTGTGCTTTTGATGGATTTCTTCGACTTAAATAAAAATTATTGTTAAACCTAGTATTGTGATTGTGAATATCATTTACTAATATTAAATTGTCACTTGTAATTACACGAGTGCTTCGAAATTATCGATTTGTAATACGAACGTTGATTAGCAACCACGAGTGTCATTTTTTGACGTTTTAATTTCCCGACGTGCAACGGAGGGAAATTTGTCAAAAAATGACACGAGTGTTGCGTTTTAATCAACTTGAGTATTACAACAGATAATTTCAGAAGCACGAGCATGTAATTCGGTAAGATTATTTCATGATACAGTTGTTTATTTAAGCATCTACTTATTAACATAAAGATTAGTATTTGACATGAAAGTAAAAAATGGGACACATCTGACACTAGTTTTCAGCGTTGTCACGAAGATAAAAACAGTCGAAAATGACACTAAAAAAATTATCGAATTATCGCTGTAATCCAAAAAATAAAGCCTTGCGATTGGTCAAAAACGAAGTAGAATGAAATAATCATATATTATACAAAACGATCGAAAATACTCGAGTATACGAGACATATTGCCTGCGTTTTTTAGGCAATATGTCCAGTTTCGAGTATTTTTGATCGTCGAGTTCTATACAAATAGACTATTTCATGAATAAAAAATATACTAACAATTTCAATATTTATTTATTATTTATATTAAACGTACAATTGCCGGTTTACTATTTTGAATTAGTTCATCGATATTTTCTGTAGAGTTTGTTCCAAAACGATTCATTTTGCAACAAAAACAAAAACCAGCCTAAAACGCACAATTAGAAAAAAATTGCGTTGTTTGCTAATAAATTATTTGACTGTTATGGAGTTTTCATGGATATCTTGGAATTTAAGAATTGAGTTTCATGCAGGTGAATATACAAAGGTTTGTATTACAGCGACTATTCAACTCACATGTCATTTATTAAAAATTGACCAATTAAAATGCAGCATTTGATATTTTTAATCCAATGAAAATGAATTGTATCGACAATTCTCACTAGTGAAAATTGTCGACAATTTTCACTATTGATAACAATCGACAATTTTAATAAAACACAAATATTTAACAACATTTATTTTTGAGTATTGAACGTACAATTATTAAATGTAACATTGCTACATTTATGAAAAACAATTTGATTTTTTAAAGCGTGTTCGTTGAATAGTCTCTCGAATACCATAAGTAGTCAAAGTTAAGTAGACTATTTTTGTGGTGCTTAACACTCATGTCTATCATGCTTGCGAATACCACTCGTGCTGCGCACTCGTGGTATTTAAATGCAAGCATGATAGACATTCGTGAAACCACCACAAAAATAGTCGACATAACTTTGACTACTAATGGTATTATAAGTGATTATACAAAGATTCGTATATTCGATTCGTCATAGTTACCGCAATATAACCGTTGCGAATACGTGGTATCTAAGGAAAAGTGCATATTCTTATTGGTTCATAACGTTATGAATGAAATAATCAGTCAGATATTGTAATAACCCTAATTCCATTTTATGTACAAAAACAATCTGTACAAACAATTTTAATAAAAGTTTCAATGTTAACCCACCCTAATGTACTCATGTATTCCACTTTAGTATATCTATTGCAATTAAGTATTACTTTCATTGCTTTATTTTGTAGAAGTTGTAATTCAAGTCTACTTTATTCCCCATAAATAAAACAGTAGCAGCAAAACAAAAATGTGTTAGTATTAAAAACCAATCTTTTTGATCAAGTTGACAAATAATCACTACATCTTCCCAAAACCACATTTCTTTTAAATCTTTTTACAAATGTAATTAATGTGTTCATCAAATTTTAATTTTTTATCAATAATACTCAAATATTTATGACTCTAGTGTTTCTACGATCTTACTATTAACATTAACTCCAAGATTATTAAATACCTTTAGATATCCAGTCCCTTTACCAATAATTAACAATTTAGTTTTATTTCCCTTTGAATACCAATATTATCCCTCCCACTAATGTACACAACCATGTTGTTAGAAAATGAAATTTACATTTATAATGACATTACTAACATCGTTAATATATAGGCTAAACAAAAGGGGTCCTAAAATACTCCCGTGTGGTACCCGGTATATTAATGTTAAGTGAAAACTGTAAATATATCTTTTACAATAAAAAAATAAAACTAGAAATTGTACTTGTTTATTTAAAAATAAGGTTTAAAACTACACTTCAACTTAAAATTATAATTAAATGTTCATATTCATTATTGTATAATTCCTTGTAAGGATTTACAGGAATATATCTTAGAAGTGATTCTGCAATCTGACTTGCAAAAGGTTCCGTAACACGTTCCAGAACGGCATTACTTCCAGAATTGCGTATGTTCTAAAGTAGATTTATTATTTGGCTTTCGTTAAGAGGCACAATGTCTCCTACAGTGACTGTAGCACCAGCAATACTTCTGCCAAAGTTAATGTCTCGAATTGAATGACTTTCAACTTTACTTGTTGGTACATTCCATAAAGATCTTACATCTGTACTAGAAGTTTAAGCGATGTTTAAGTAAATATATTCTAGAGCAAACAGCAGAGCTCCAACATGCCTACAGACGTCGCTTGCACCTGCCATGCATGTACAATATGGAGTATTAACGCCACCATCAGCAGCATTGCACATACACCATACTTTTAATACAGGCTCGTTCATGCATTGTGAATGTTCTACCTAAAAATTTTAAACATTTTTACATCTATTACTACTTACATTTGCAGGGGCTATTTTTTTCATTGATCTAGAATGACCCACATTTCAACACGAAGCCAGCCTGAAAATATTTATAAGATGTTAAGCTCTTATAGGCTTTCATTTGCTGATTGGTATAAAAACTTGTTAAAAGAAGATAACTAACTATGTCAATACCTGACACAGGTGGGAAACTAGCAGCAGAGTAACTAACTTGATCTTCTCTTATAGTGTATGTATCAATTCCATTTATTAGAGAGATCTTTTGTAAATATCTATTTGCTACGTCTGAGGCTTCATTTTCCAGCTTTTTAAAATAGTTAGATACTCATCATACTGACTGAAATAATAATAAATTTTACTGTTAAATTAAAATTAATGACATAACCTAATAAATACCATCCCTAATAGCACACATTGCCCGATGGACGTTCTTTTTAGGTCCATTGTAGGTACTGTGGGTCCGAGGATGTAAAATGGACGTCTGCTGGACACTCGCACGAGAACGTTTTTCAGAAGTACAACAAAAGACGTCCAGCGGACGTTCGTTTTGGGCCCATAGTAGGTCCTTGAATCCCTGGACATGATACGGACGTCTGGCGGACGTTCACTTGAGGACGTTTTTCAGAAGTACAGCATAAGATGTCTAGCGGACATTTGTTTTGGGTCCACAGTTAAGCCCTTAATCCCAGGACAAGATACGGACATTTGGCGGACGTTCACACGCAGACGTTTTTCAGAAGTACAACAAGAGACGTCCAACGGACGTTTGTTTTGGCCCCATAACAGGCCCTTGAGTCCCAGGACATGGTACAGACGTCTGGCGGACGTGCACATGAGAACGTTTTTCAGAAGTACAGCATAAGACGTCCAGCGAACGATTGGTTTGGGTCCATGAAAGGACGTTCATAGGGGAACGTTTTACAGAAGTACAACAAAACATGTCCGGCAGACGTTCGATTTGGGTCCATAATACGTTCTAATAGGAATTACAAAATGATTACAAACAAGCAATTTGTAGATTAAGATTAACAATTATTCTAGAAATCTATTTTAACAAAAGATGTCCACTGGACGTTCAGTTTAGATCATGGTAGGCCCGTGACTTCAAAGTCATAAAAAACCGGTCTGAACTTCAGATAAGGATCTTTTTTTAAGAATAGTCTGTTACATGTACATATAATTTTGAGAGCTTAACAAGGACCTCTATGAATACACATTTTTCTTATTGTTATTAAATACTACATTATGTAGTTCTCTAAACAAAGAATTAAAACTATTATGGAATATCCGAAAATTGCTTCTCCCGTGTCTTAAATTAATTATATTTTCTGTACTTTATGGAATACTCTTTAATATACTAATGTATATTAATATAATAATAATAATAATAATAATCGCCTCCCTCCCTCCCGCACAAGCTTATAGCTTCTGGGGCCTGGTTTCCTGGTTATGGGTTGTAGCAATTATTATTATATTATTATATATTCCATACGTTCATACCATCATAAACTCCTTAAAAATATTTTCTTTTTAATTAATACAGCTATTTAAATTTCTCCGCTAATATAAAAATGAGACAGCATGTGTGTGACGTCAGTATGCACGGGTCATAAAAGACGTACTACGCAAACTCAGTGCCAACAGTAAATACCCGTAAAGCCATTATAAGCCGCCATTCGGTTTTCGGTATTTGTTCTCATCGTTTTTGTCTTGCAGTTTCTGTTTGAACCAATTATTTATATATGCTTTTTTAACATCTATTTAATCAGTCTTTTACGTTATGTGTTTTTAGTAATTAGTGTGAAGTGCAAGGGTGATTATTAATATTTTATCGCATTCCTTTCATTCGTTTATTATTATTATTGTGCAGTAATAACTGTAATAATTAGTTGAATGAGTAACTCACCAGCAAAATATTCATGGTAACCTGCAGTATTATAGTATTTTAGATTGTTAAGTAATAAGGATTTATTATTATTTTCAGAATATCTAAAGCAAATTATATGAAGGTTGAACATGACTGAAATAATAATCTCTTCACTTGAAAAATAAAATATAAGGTATATAAAAAATACAACATAATGAAGAAATCAGAAAATATATGGGAAAACTTGAATTTACCTTTACTATGTGAAAATAATGAACTTCTACTGGAAGTTGAACAGTTTTTGGGAGATCCCTTAAATATGCAAAAATCTCTAAGTAATACTTTTTAGAATATCACTGTACAAAGTCAATAGAAAAACTCTTTGGATAGCATTTATGGCAACCAGCAGTTTTTTTGAAAATCTATGTATATATGTTACCTGAAAAAAATTAAAAAGTGGAAATCTTTTCAGAAATCGTTCATTGATGTAAAAACAAGTGTTTTATGCTTATTTTGCCGTATATGTCGTATGATACTGAATTTGCCTTCGAGGATTAATTCTTTTTGTAAATTTTACTTTCTGCACCGTTGCAGAAATCTTACTCAAAAAATCAATGCACAATGATATTATTAGTGAGAGTTTGATGTGTAGGGTGTCTTATATTTTTTTTATGTTCGCAATATCATGTCATGACATCCTGCACATACAGACCTTTTAGTTCTTCTATAATTCTTTCTTCTTTTTAGCACAAAGAACAATGGTAAAAATCTGCTGATTTTGGTATCGGAGAGGTCAACGGACAAATTATACATCATTTTGTTCGTCTTGATGTGTGGATTCTAATGGTTCCAAAATTAAGAACAGGCTCCCGAGAGAACAGAAGTTATTCTCTCTTATTCTTATTAATTAAAAATCATATCTGTTATCTTTTATTAACAGTAGTAAAAGCACAAAAGTATTTGCTACATTTTATTCATATGACTCATTATGCCGATTCTGGTAAAATAAACAATTTGTCACATCTATTAAATAAGGCCGTTTAATAAATTGAACCGAATTTGGTGTAAAGTGATTCTTAATTAAATTACAAATCATGTTTGCAATGTGGGTCATAACCTCATAACCTTGTTAAAAATGTGGCAAAATATTTATTTTACTAGAATCAGCATACCTATTATTTTGATTAATTTAATACATTTGATACTTGATATTGCACCATTTAAAATATGTGATAGAAAAAGAAGTCCTATGGATTACTTCCGTAAGGTTCCTTTTCGTATAAACCCACAAATGCGTTAATAACTTTTGTTCCTTCGGGAGTATGTCCTTGTTCGTCTTGATGTGTGGATTTTAATGGTATCAAAATCCACACATCAAGACGAACAAAATGATGTATAATTTGTCCGTTGACCTCACCGATACCAAAATCAGCAGATTTTTACCGTTGTTCTTTATTTAACACTACTGAATGTCTGATTTTTTTAGACTGATCTGCTTTCCAAAGTTGGAGGAGACAATGTGAACGAATTTGTAAAAAGAGCTTGGAAAAGATTGCTGACAAATCATGATAAAAAATGAAATATTTCTGAATAGGCTTCAAACATAAGAACTTTTCTGCTCTTTTTATGGCCGCGCTAATTAAGGGTAAGTAACATTTTTAATGTATCATGATAAGAGAGAAGCGTAACCTTGCCAAATGTATAGTTGAGGTTCAATTTTGTGCAGTCGCACGTATAAAATCTTGAAGAGCGACCATCACATCATAATTTTATAGACACAGCTGCACAGGATAGCGTAGATAACTGCCCTTTAGCAAGGTCTGCCTCGCTCTGTTTATGATCAAAGATGATAATAAATGTACAGAGTAGATGCTAAGCAGTTGTTAACATAGGAAATATGCATATTATTGATTTCTAAAAGATTTAAATTTTTAAAATTTTCAGTTTTCTCAGAAATCCAAGGTAGAGGTAAGAATGTTACTTCCCTATTTCAATTTTCTATTCACTTGTGCTCCTTTCAATTTAACTAAATATAGTATGAAAATTTAAAGTTCTGGACGGACTGGAAATTGGCACCTGCCGATAGAGGATTAGAAAAGCTAGAGGAGGGGCATTCATTTCCCGATGATTCAACAGTTTTCTCTTTCTGGTCGTTCAAAGATCGTAAAGTAGGAATTCAAAAACAAAATAATATACAGGGTAACTTATTAACATTAAAGTGCAAGTCTCTGTGATATAACAGTAGCTCACTGCTCAATCTTTTTTTATTATCGTAATCTAGCATGAAAAAATAAAAGTATTTGCTAATTTAATGGATTTCAAATTTTTAATAATAACAAAGTTGCCAAAAAAAGCTACGGATCTAAGATTTATGTTTTTCAAATAAAACATCTGAGTTTTATATTGTATTTTTGGATTTTAAATAAATCCATGTATGACCCGATGCCAGCAGAGGTTACTATGTACTGTTTTGGATATTCTGTTAGCATCACGGATGCAACCCGTGTAATCGGCTGCTAAGCAACCAGTTAATATATACTTGCCGTCTGCTAACAGAACATCCAAAAGTGTACAAACCGTCACTGGTTTAGGCATATGGCATTTTTCAATCTTGAATGCTGGTATTGCATTGATAAAAGCTATGTGCACAATATATTAATTATATTTGCATTTATTTTTAGGTGCTGCTTTAAAACCGTTGCTGAAAAGTTGCACCGAAAAGAAAATAGAAGACACTTTCAAAAGATACTTGAAAAGAACCTCTAAAGCGGCTAAAAGTGAAGATAGAAGAACTTGGATTTTTTTAATTTTGATAATGATTCCAAACAGTTGAATTTACTTTTTATTTTAAGTTTGTATGCTGTATGTTTACATCATATAATCTATGTAATAATTATATTATTGTAGAAAAAGGATTTATATTTGTTAAAAAATTGATTTTTACCAATAATTAGCTTGCCATTAATTAGATTCCTATATAATTCGAAACAACCTGAAAGTTTTGCAACTTTGAGAGTTTGTAGATTTTGATGTTCTAAATGAAATTACAAAACTTGATTTTTCCAACGAAAGCCGTCCTTAAATCCCTTTAACAGTTTTATAATTTTTTATTATTATCAAGTACATATTGTAACATAGATAAGTTTATACTGTGCTAAAAAAAGGATGTATACTGATAAAAACGTAGATAAATCGAAAAATTATTCAATTTTTAAAATATTTATTATCTAAACCTAAAATCTATATACTAAAATCAAAAATTTGTTTGTCAGTATGTTTGTCTCTTCATAAAGTCGCCCCATGTAGGTCTCACTCCCCAAACCACATATGGCTCAAGGCATGAACCAGAGTGGTGCAAGAGATCAGTCTGGAAGGAATGGTAAGTAAACTAGAATTAAAATTGTAATGTCTAATTCCAGTTTATTTTCTAAAGAATTTATTTTTGATACCAATCAACCTGTAATTATTTATTAAATAAAGTGAAATAACTATGAATAGTTGGACTGGAAGAACTTGGGACTGAAGTCCCATGTTAAAAGTTCGTTCTTGAAAGAGAAACCTTCAGTGGCGGATTTAGGCACAAGCGTTGGAAGCGGCCGCTTCAGGCCTCACAAGTCAGGGGGCCCCGCAGAAGAACCCTGCCCAGGACCGCTGTGGACACGCGACAAATAAGAATTATTGGCATGGGAACTCACTTTGTCGTGAAGAGTGAAACATGAAACAGTTCATATCTTGTACAGGCTGGTAGAAAAAGGTGTACGATCGACGCAATAGTGCTTCGTGCGAATAGGCAAGCATTCGGAGTGATAGGTAAAGTTTTGTGACGGAATATACTGTTAAATATCCCAATGTTGAAACAATTTTAAAAACGTTTTTAATATTACCAATATGACGATATGTAATGCAAATATTTTGAAAATATTATTGATAAATTTGCTGCTTTTAGAAACAGAAAAGTTCCATTATAAAAGAACTGATTATAAAATGAATGTAGTCATCTACAACTATAAAAAATAATACGTTTCACACAGTCTATTAACCATGAAAATGACTCATTGCTACAACACTAAACTATACGGACATGACCCTGGGAAATGATTTCGCATTTTCAGTGGTTCTATTAAAATGCCATAGATGTCAGCACATGCAATATTTCTAATTATTTGAAATGTATAAAGTTATAACTTTTAGAAAAAGGTTAATTTATTTTGCTTAATTAATGTTTTACATTAAATTATATTTTGAATGCAAATCCATATAGAAAGAATTACACAGGCCTGCGAGAAATTTGTGATTAAACTATTTTGTTTTTTTAGCTTAGTTGGGACGTATCCTTAATTAAAACCAACCCATTTTTGTTTCCATCACGTACATTTTTTTGTAAACCAATATTGTGATATTTCTTGTTGCTCAAATTAAATTAAATATTTCTTTCATTTCCGAAACTTTCAGAACAGAAATACTGATAAACTTTGGGCACACTTAAGGCATTGGTTTGAAGGAACAAGAAAACAAGTTTTGGAATACCAGTGGTCTGGAGAGAACCAAGAAATCACACCCACCGACGACTGGTATTTTTGCTTGGTGACATTAAGGGTAATAACACAAGAACTCTTAAATATCAACTATCCCAATCTTCAGTCAGCATTTTTAAACCATCATTTTTAAGAAACTTTAAATCGCAGCTATTTTCTCAAGACGAACTAAATGACTAAGGGCCGATTGTTCAGTACGTGGTTAACTTCTGGTTACTAGTAACTCGGCTTTAACTGTGAAAAGTGAGTTGTTCAGTAAGAAGTTAACTTTTAAATATAATTTATTTTTGTCGTTAACTAAACCACCAAGGTTGAGGGTTTAAGATGTGGTTAGATTATGAATAGCCTAAAAATATTGGAAAGTGAGAAATGAAACTTATAGACAGGTGTCAAGAAGTTGTGAACAGAAAGATTGTTTTAATAATTAATAAAAGAATTAAAAATAATTATTATTATGAAGGTGCATGTTTAATTATTTTTGAATACTTTTTTAGCAATGATATTAATATCCCCTTTTGCCGCGTGATTAACATCTCGATCTCTGGCAACTTTTATTATTTATTACTTGCACATGTAATTTATTATGAGATTGCATTAATAAAACGATAGAATTCAGAAAAATAAATGCGTTAGATAGTGTAATGAGCGCGGTCAGCCCTTTGAAGTCCGCCGGCGAAAGTTCGAGAATGCGTAACCCAACATCTGCCCGCGTGGTTCGCCGGCGCCGGTATGTGTGATTTATCAGTGTGAGTCATAGACGGCGCGAGAAATCAATAGACCTTCTAGAAGAATCTGTGCATGTTCGAGAAGATGGTACGGCATATAAACCCCGGCTGCCGCGGAAGGGAAGCAATTAGTGAACCGCGAGCAATCAGACGTGTTAATAGTCGCAAGTGGTAATAGATAAATATCTGAGTGTGTACGAAATAAATATTGTGATTGAATATAAATAATAATTAATAGTTAGTTTATAATTGTGTTTTGTAAATTAGTTAAGAATAAATTAGTGTGTGTTAAGTGAATGTTTTCTCTTTATTAATAGATGTTTTAAACAGCATTTTGTTATTATTTTAAAAAGAACGTTGCAGTGGTGTCAGAAGTGGGATTTTAAAATAAATAAAATCGTGTAATAAACAAAGTGCTGTGAGAATAAACTGTTAGTGTTAAAAACAATTACAACTAATAATTAAAATGGCGATGAAATTGTTGAAAGATCTGAAGGTATAGACTTAAAACGCGAACTGGAAGAACGGGACTTGGAAACAACGGGCCTTAAGAGCGTGTTAATAAATCGGCTAAGAGAATGGCTTTTGGAACAGAAGGAAGACCCCGAAAATTACCTCTTCGAAATACCTGGACCCGCAATTGATACTAACGTGTTGTTAAGTAAAATGGAAGAGAATTCTAGAATGTTAAAAGAAGAACTACTGCAAAAGTCCGAAGAGAATTCTAGAAAGTCTCAAGAAAATTCTAGAATATTAAAAGAAGAGTTACTGGAAAGTTCTAGAAAAGCCGAAGAGAATTCTAGAAAGTCCGAAGAAAATGTTAGAATATTAAAAGAAGAACTACTGCAAAAGTCTGAAGAAAATTCTAGAATGCTTAAAGAAGATTTACTGGAAAACTCTAGATTGTTCAAAGAAGAATTATTAGAAAGGTCTGAAGAAAGTTCTAGAAGGCTTAAAGAAGAATTATTAGAAAAGTCCGAAGAAAGTTCTAGAAGGCTTAAAGAAGAATTGTTGGAAAATGTCAAAGCGTTGGAAGATAAAGTTTTCGAAGAATTTTTGGAGAATGCCAGCGCGTTAGGACTATTGGAAGGTAGATTGGCGGAACAAGATAGGGTAATAAAGATGGTAGAAGAGAAAATAGCCCAAATGCAATTACCACCAACAACTAAGAAAGACGATATGACCGAAATGTTAGAAGATAGAATGAGGCAACTACGGTTTCCGTCAACTTCTGAGTGGACGTTTAATGAAGTAAAGAAACAATTTAAAGAAGAAAAGGATCCTGCCGTAGGGATAAAAGTAAAACCACCCACGTTCGATGGAAAGATACCTTGGTCCACCTACTACAAACAATTTGAGGCGGCCGCTGGGGCCAACGGATGGACACGCAAGGAAAAGGCCGTTTCTCTAACTGTGGCTTTGCGTGGAGACGCGTTGAACGTCCTGCAAACAATCCCAGCAGGACAGGAAAATGATTACCAGTTGTTAGTTTCTAGATTGGAGATGAGATATGGAGACGCGCATCTACAACAGGTTTATCACGCGCAAGTAAAGAATCGTGTCCAGAAGAATGAAGAAAGCCTTCAGGAGTTTGAAGCTGATGTTGCGCGGCTTGTCCGATTGGCGTATCCTACGGCACCCGATTCATTTCTGGGGCAACTCGATGTGCAGACCTTCATTGATGGACTGAGAGACGGGGAGACACAACAGTCGTTAAGTCTGGCTCGACCAAGAACAACTGATGATGCGCTTGCTCACGCGTTAGAATTTGAAGCCGCAAAACAAGCGTCCCGAGGCCACGGGCGAGTTCGAACTGTTGCAGAAGAAGAGGAAGATTCCAAAGATCGCCTAGAAGAGTTGTTAATGAGAGTTCTTCAGAAGGAAGAGAGCCGTAAGAAGAATCTTCAAGAAGTTCGAGGGCCCCGTTGTTGGAATTGCGGCGAACAAGGGCACATACGACGCCGTTGCCCTAAACCAAAACAAACTCAGCCGTCGGAAAACTAAAGAAGGTCGACGAGAGGGGCGAACGTTGACCTTGAGTGAAGATGCCCCGGAGATCACCATCCATGCCGTAACATCAAAGAATAGTACCAGCAGTTTGTTCGTAGATGGGAAAATTGCTAATCGAACTGTTCCACTACTCATTGATACGGGGGCGACAAAGTCCATCATACGCCCTAATGTTCTACGAACAAGTATGAAGCTGGTACAGACAACTACTCAACTCCGTACAGCGACAGGTGAAGTAATTCCAACACGCGGAGTGGTGAAGATGAAGATTGGCATTGGAAGTGAAGAACGTGATCATGAGGTGCTGGTAGCCGACATCACCGACGATTTCATCTTGGGAATGGACCTCCTTAGAAAATTTGGTTTTACATTGGACTTGAAGGAGGGTGTTTTGAAGGTTGATAACGAAGAACTCCCTTTGCACCCACGAGAAGATCCTGTCGTAAGGGTGTTGCTGACAGAAGATGTGATATTACCAGGTCGGAGCGAGATAATTGTTGAGGCAGGTTTGGATGGAGATCTTCGGGTAGGATGTGTGCGAATGATGGAGCCTGCCTGTGATAAGAAGATCCATAGTGGCATACTGGTGGGAAAAGCGCTGATCAAGGTTGGAAAGACAGTACCGGTGAGGATTATGAATGTTAATGGGGATCCGGTGACATTAAAGAAGAGCACCCTTGTGGGACAGTGTGTGCCAGTATTTCGAGTAGCCAGGTGTATGGCTGATGTTCCAAAACCAGTGCCCAAAAACCATGGTGGAAAACTAGTGGGTATGATTACTAGTTCATGCGAAGACCTTAACAAAATGGAAGTGAAAGAGGTACAGAGTTTGATTCACCGATATCAAGATATCTTCGATCTTGATAATACCCAGAAGGGACGAACCAACATTGTGCGACATAAAATCAATACAGGGAACTCTAGGCCAGTCCGACAACAACCGAGACGTCTACCTATAGCAAGGCGAGCAGAAGCCGAGAAAATCATTACTGATATGGAAGAACAAGGGGTCATCGAGCCATCCAGCAGTCCATGGGCATCACCGGTGGTCCTGGTCAGTAAGAAGGACGGGTCAACGAGATTTTGTGTGGACTATCGGCAGCTCAATAACGTGACCAAGAAAGACAGCTATCCCTTACCACGCATCGACGACACGTTAGATACCCTGTCTGGTTCACGATGGTTTTCGACTTTGGACTTAAAGAGTGGTTATTGGCAAGTTGAAATGGAACCTGAAGACCGGGAGAAGACCGCGTTCACTATTGGTTCCGGACTATGGCAGTTTACGGTTATGCCTTTCGGTCTATGTAACGCTCCGGCCACCTTTGAGCGTCTAATGGAGACCATTCTGAGGGGGCTGTCGTGGAAGACTTGCCTGGTATACCTAGATGACGTGATCGTGGTTGGAAAATCATTCAAGGAACATCTGAAAAATCTGGAGGAAGTGTTCCGGAGACTGCGTGCAGCCAACCTGAAATTGAGTCCGAAAAAGTGTCACATATTCCGAAAGGAAGTAAAATACCTCGGGCATGTCGTATCACAAAATGGAGTGGCAGCCGACCCCGATAAAATCCGTGCAGTCCAAGAGTGGCCAACACCGAGAGATAAACACCAAGTTCGTAGTTTTCTTGGATTGTGTACCTACTACAGGCGTTTCGTTCCTGGGTTTGCCAATATAGCAAAGCCTCTGACAAGGTTAACTGAAGATGGGCGCGAGTATGTTTGGAGCGGAGAGTGCGAAACCGCTTTCCAACAGTTGAAGAGTGCCTTGACAACAGCACCAATATTGAGCTATCCACGGACCGAAGGAAAATTCATACTGGACACAGATGCAAGTAATCTGGCCATTGGGGGTGTACTTTCTCAGATACAGGATGGACAAGAAAAGGTCATCGGCTATTTCAGTAAGGTTTTGTCGAAAGCCGAAAGGAATTATTGTGTGACCAGAAAAGAATTGTTGGCTGTCGTGAAGTCCGTTGAGCACTTCTACAAATACTTGTATGGACGGAAGTTTTTATTGAGGACGGACCATGCAGCGTTGAAATGGCTTCTACAATTCCGTAATCCTGAAGGCCAGGTCGCAAGGTGGATCGAACGATTACAAGGATACGACTTTGACACGGAACATCGAGCGGGCACTAGTCATCGAAATGCCGATGCTCTTTCAAGAAGACCCTGTCCAACAGATTGCCGTCATTGCTCTCGTTTGGAAGAGAAAGTTTGCCAAGTACTGAGAACTACCATCGTCAACGACAATTGGTTGCCGGAAGAATTGCAATGACAACAGGAGGCTGATCCCGAATTAAAGATGGTACTGGAATGGAAGCGTGTGGGAGAAAGGCCTGCCTGGGAGGTCGTCAGCCCTTTCAACAGAACTCTAAAAGCGTATTGGGCCCAATGGGAGTCCTTGAAGGTGGAAAATGATCTCCTGAAGCGAGTGTTGGAGAGTGAAGATGGCACCACTATTAGGTCTCAGTTCGTGGTTCCTAGGAGCCGGGTGGCTACAGTATTGCGACATCTCCATGATGGTGCCTCAGGAGGACACTTCGGTGTGAAGAAGACTCTGGAGAAAGTTAGGGAGCGTTTTTATTGGGTCAACTGTAAAGAAGACGTGAAGGAGTGGTGCCGGAAATGCGAACTATGTGCCACTGGTAACGGACCCTTGGGGAAACGAAGAGCACCTATGAGGCAGTACCATGTGGGTAGTCCTCTGGAATGAATAGCTATAGATATTGCCGGACCATTTCCCGAAACCGACGATGGGAATAAATACATCTTAGTGGCAATGGACTATTTTACCAAATGGCCAGAAGCATATGCCCTACCAAACCAGGAAGCCGCGACTGTTGCTGACGTACTAGTCAAAGAGTTTTTCAGTCGTTTCGGAGTGCCCATCGAGCTGCATTCGGATCAAGGCCGCAATTTTGAGTCTGTACTCTTTGGAGAAGTCTGTCGATTGTTGGGCATTCGCAAGACTCGGACCACTCCGTTACATCCGCAGTCCGAAAGAATGGTAGAACGCATGAATCGCACAATGGGCAAATATTTGGCCAAGGTCGTCTCCGATCATCAACGAGACTGGGATCAATACCTGCATCTGTTCCTGATGGCTTATCGTGCATCGGTCCACGAAACAACCGGCCAATCACCAGCGTCTGTGATGTTTGGACGTGAGTTACGGTTACCATGTGATCTGGAATTTGGATCTCCGCCTGCAGAGCAGGAGGTAGCCGGGAATGATTATGTCATCAACCTAAAGAAGAAGTTGGAGGAGATTCATGACCGAACCCGAAACCATAGTCGAATCGCGAGTGACCGAATGAAGACTTTGTACGATGTGAGAGCTCAAGAAGGAAGGTTTCAACCTGGACAGCTTGTTTGATTATACAACCCGCAGAAACGTCGGGGCTATTCTCCAAAGTTACAGCGAAATTGGGAGGGCCCATACCAGGTGAAGAAACGAATAAATGACTTAATTTATCGCATCCAGAAATTGCCAAGAGGGAACCCAAAGGTGGTACACTCCAATCGTCTGGCGCCCTATGAGGGAAAGAATGACGCAGTCCCGGATCTGGAAAATGAGGCCGAAGTGGCTGTCAACACGGTAAGACCTGAAGGTGACCAGCCAACCTTTGGAGAATTTATGGCTGCATTTTCCGGAACTAGAAAAGCGCGATTCGGAGTCACGACCGAGATGCAACAAGATCTCTTCCGGGTCCCTGTTGATTATTCCATTGTGTCTCCGAGGACCTCCGCATGGCAAGAGGGATCGCAGTAGTGTTTAGATATAAATTTGGACGGCTGGATGAACTCCGAGAACAGAATCCTTCTGTTGGCAAGACCTTACACCTGCTGGATCATGGACGGTCTATTTACTACCTAGTAACAAAACAGGCTTACCACCAGAAGCCCAGTTACGCGAACCTATGGAGAGCGTTATGGGATTTGAGGACGGAGCTACTTGCCAAGGGCATTAACAAATTGGCAGTTCCCAGACTCGGGTGTGGGCGGGACCAGTTAGACTGGAGGATCGTTAGAAACATGCTGGAAGTTATCTTTAGAGGTACGAACGTTAAAATCTTGGTCTGCAGTTTTGACCCACAGCCCGCATCAAGGCCAACGAAGAGTGTAGACTGTTACTTCTACCGTAATGAACGTGTAGTCTAGGTGAAGACTGCCGATATCGTCACGACCCTTTCTACAGGAACCGGAGAGTGGTGCCTGTTCTGGGACAGAACAGACTTGAAGAGGGGGGCAGTGTAATGAGCGCGGTCAGCCCTTTGAAGTCCGCCGGCGAAAGTTCGAGAATGCGTAACCCAACATCTGCCCGCGTGGTTCGCCGGCGCCGGTATGTGTGATTTATCAGTGTGAGTCATAGACGGCGCGAGAAATCAATAGACCTTCTAGAAGAATCTGTGCATGTTCGAGAAGATGGTACGGCATATAAACCCCGGCTGCCGCGGAAGGGAAGCAATTAGTGAACCGCGAGCAATCAGACGTGTTAATAGTCGCAAGTGGTAATAGATAAATATCTGAGTGTGTACGAAATAAATATTGTGATTGAATATAAATAATAATTAATAGTTAGTTTATAATTGTGTTTTGTAAATTAGTTAAGAATAAATTAGTGTGTGTTAAGTGAATGTTTTCTCTTTATTAATAGATGTTTTAAACAGCATTTTGTTATTATTTTAAAAAGAACGTTGCAATAGCTTACGCAGCAATTTAGGTATAAATTATTGTATAATTTATATTAGCTAATAAGTATTATTCAAGTGAGTCCCCTAATGAAGAAATTGAAAAATATATATCTAACACTTGACTTAACAACGAAACAATTTAATGTTAAAACAACCAATTATGTGCATGAAAAACGGTGTAAAAACCATAAACCATAGAAAAACCTAGAAAGAGCAACGTAAAACTACAAAAACATTCTACCAACATAATGATTTCGAGGTTTAACTAATCTTAAAATATCTTTGTACTGAACAACGCAAAACTTATTTACACCAAATTTATTTATAACCAGAGTTTAGTAATGCCATAGGATATATGACCAACTGAACAACCGGCCCTAAATGTTATAGATTTAACACTTCCAAGAGATGTTTTCGCGAGTTTAGGATCCATCTAAGCGAAAAAAATTGCTTGCTCCAAGAACATTTTTTGGTATCGCATAAAAACTGAATATACACGAAAAACAACGAAAAGAAACTTTTCCAGAACAGGAAAAGCTTTCCAAAAAGATAAAGGAATAATGTATGTTATTTTCTATTTTTTCCATGATTTCTGTAATTCTTTTGTGTCTTTGTCACTTTGCCTTTTTGCCGTAAATACATATAAATATCTCTATTTTTGCTATTGTTTTACTATTTTGTTCAAAAACCTTACATGATAGAGAAAAACCGAAAACAGATTTGAAATCGGCACCACTCAAACACCCAAAATCAGTTGGAAAACTCAATTCACATTTTATAAGGTATTAAAATGCAGGCCTGTGTTATTACCCCGGCTGGAAATCGAACCTTGGACCTTCCACTTTCCGAGCGACATCTCTACCTCTGATCTCTATGTCGAATACCAGCATATAAAGTTATTACGACTATATAAAGTTATTATAAAATTGTTATTAAATTAAGGTGAAATTGATTAATTCTAATATTATTATATAAATAATTGTTATTATATATTAATATCATTCTTTATTATTGCTAAATTACAATAAAAACAATAATAGCTTTTATAATTTGCTAATTCCGTATATCCTGAAACGTAAAGTGCATACATACAGCGAGCAACACCTGGCCGTCCTAGTATCTCGGCAGGTCACTTCGGTCACGGCCGTAATATGTACTTACTTAATTTTTAATAAAATAATAAAAGGTATATAAATTGTAGTTATTGATTATACTATGGGGCCTCAAGATTTGTAACGCTTCAAGCCCCTTAAGTGTTAAATGCGCCACTGGAAACCTTATATAGGAATCGAAATTACTTTTGTGTACAGGATATGACTTTTAAAAATAACTTTCTTTTATTTCCTCTTGTGTGGTTTGTTTATTTTAGATATTTAATACGTGCACGATATACGTGCATGATATACGTGCACTGGAGGACTGTAAAACATCTTTGGGATATTCGTCAAGTCGGCGGCAAATATCTATGTGGTGTAGGGCATTGAGTCGAGGATTCATTAGGTCCCCTTTGGACTTAACACTCAACACTCTTAAAATATCTAGCAAATCCTCGGCTGACGTATGCCGAACGTCTATCTGAGACGTTTTAAGAACATCCAAATTTATGACGATTTAACTTCCCATGGACATCCATAGAACGTCCGACCCAGTATAATCAAAAGTCTATTACGTCTGTTGGACGTATAATGGAGGCTTTTAAAACGTCCGCCCGGAACATTTTAAAAACGTCGCAAGTTCGTGACATTTGGACTTCCAGTGGACGTCCATGTAACGTCCCACGTTGTATAAATCGAACGTCTATTACCACCCTTGGACGTTTTTAAAACGTTCGTCAATTTCTTGGAAGACGTACGCAAAACGTCCGTCTGGAAAGTTTTAATAATGTCCAACTTTGTGACATTTGGACTTCCCATGGACGTTCATATAACGTCTCACGGACTATAACCGATCGTCCATTGGACGTTCATTAAGTCCTCCAAGGACATACAAAGACGTACGCAAAACGTCCGCCCGGGACATTTTAAGAAGGTCGCAAGTTCATGACATTTGAACTTCCCGTTAACGTCCATATAACGTCCCACGTAGTATAAATCGAACGTTTATTACGTCCCTTGAACATAATATGGACGTTTTTAAAACGTTCGTCAAGTTCTTGGAAGACGTACCCAAAACGTCCGTCTGGAACGTTTTAATAATGTCCAACTTTGTGACATTTGGCCTTCTTATGGACGTTCATATAACGTCCCACGGACTATATCCGATCGTCCGTTGGACGTTTATTAAGTCCGCCGAGGACATTGCTCAAACGTCCATCGAACGTCGGTGTGCTATTAGGGATATGAATAGAAAGATTAATGCGCGTTTATAAACATATAACAAAGGGATAATAATGGGAATTCGCGCAATAGATTTATAAGAGAAAGTTAGTTACAGCCGTATACACGTGTTTCGCACTTATTAGTGCTCATCAGTAGGGCATAGCAGATAGAAGAAATAAAATTTATATATAGGTAGTGGCTATAGCTACCTCCGTAGTGACGTTTGTTGTTGTATTGAAAACTCAATATCTTGTGGTTGGCTACTATCTGTGAAACCTTGTGTTATACATTGTTTCTAGTTTGTTGCTTAAATTTTATTTCTTCTATCTGCTATGCCATACTGATGAGCACTAATAAGTGCGAAACACGTGTATACGGCTGCAACTAACTTTCTCTTATAAATCTATTGCCCGAATTCCCATTATTATCCCTTTGTTATATCTAATAAATACCTATCCAGTTTTCTTAAACATATTTTTGCCCTTGATGACAAAAGGGATGATAAATCTGATTTTTTGCATATTGATAATAATGAAAGTTGACTTTTCTTAAGCACTTTTTTTAATTTGTAAAAAACAAATTTCAATCTCCTCTGAGGTTATTACCAAAGGATACTACGTTTTTCAGATTTCTTTAATATTTTGCATAAATCCTTGTAGCCAGGACACAGTTCTCAACTTACCATTAATTTATATACATAAAATAGATTTATTATATTATATTATATACATTTATTTTACAGGGAATTTAAAGTATCTGGAAGCTATCGGCAAGTAAATTTTAAAATTGGCGCCATTAATTTTGTGTTTGACCTTGGTAGCAAACAAATTGTCAAATGTCAAATCCTGCGATGTCAAACAAACGCCAGATCGCATGTGGCGCGAGACGCTCGTTTGAGAAGGCCATAATAGGTGCGTTCGGTTTTACGTTTCAAGAGCAGAGTAAGAAGAGTAGAGCATGTAGTCACGTGACCAGCGAGTATATGGAGTGCAAAATATTATCTAGAACGATATAGAGCACAGAAATCGTCAAGCGTAAAGGTTATGGATAACCTTAAAGAGAGACTTATCTCATTATTTATTATTATTATCTCATCATTTGCTTGAGAAATTGTGTGCGTTTGTACAGATTGAAAATCTAACCAAAAGCTAACTATAATTACATATTATAAATGTATTAAATTTCCATATTTATACTAACTATAAAGAATTATAATTATATTAATCTACCTTTAACGTGATGTTGCGTTTGCATATGCCTATTAATTTCATCTTTATTAAAACTTTGTACTTTACATTCGGAACATTTAAATAATATTCCAGGAATATCCATTACTAAGTATTACAAAAAATAATTTCCACAAAAATTGCAATCATCAATTTTAGGTTATGTTGTCATTTGCTCTCATTACACCACCGTCTCTGCTGGAGTTAAAGGAGTAGGTATACTCTCTATGCTCGTCGCTATAATAAACGAACGTATGATGAGTTCATGCTCTGTTTGCTCCAATTCTAATAAAAGAACGGTTTGGCGTTAAAGGTGTTGCTGGAACGTAAAACCGAACGCAGCTAATGTTTACATTTAGTAGTAGTTGGTCATAGTCAGGTGAACCAATCGAATACGGACTTTGCTCTCAGTGCAATCTAAGAGCACTCCAGAGCAGTCAATTGAAAACGCTACAAGATTAGAGAAACTAACCTTTACAGTAGATGCTCAAAATGTTGATCGCGACGCGTTAACGATGCTTACGTTTGTTGTAGCATTGTACGATTTTTCCGTATCATCTCTGCTACCTTGTTAAGCCTTGACGTTGTGTAGAAAGCAAATAATCTTAATACATTTTAATAAATTCGCAACCTTTAAACATGAAGCAAAACTTTGGCAGAAACCTTAGCAGAAACTTATAAGTGCAAAGTAGCAGTAGGTACTATGACAGATAAATCACTAAATCTGGTTGCTTTATTAGTTACTCTTCCCGCAAACGAATAGATTATAGTTCCGAATTTAACTTCTGTCACAATGTGATGCAAGACTTGTTACTACCGCTGTATTTGTGATCACTCTGTATATCTGCCATTTGTCGTATGAATTTGACAGGTGTCTTAAATATGTAAATATTCTGGAAGTTAGGTTATGAGTTGTTTTTCAAAAGATTTCTAACAAAGAACTAAGAATAAAAAATAAGGCACGTCAATTAGTAATTATACTTTGTTTACAACAATTACATTTCAGTTTCCTTGCAGATGCCTAATGGAATATTATCAGAAATAGATGACCACTCTCACACTATCATTCATATAGATTTGGATTGCTTTTATGCACAGGTGGAAATGGTAAAAGATCCAACTTTGCGTAATGTACCACTTGGTATACAACAGAAAAATTTACTGGTTACATGTAATTACGTAGCTCGTGAATTGGGTGTAAAAAAATGTACTACTATAGCCGATGCAAAAAGTTCTTGCCCAAAGTTAGTACTAATTAATGGAGAAGATCTGTACCCATATAGAAAGATATCGTATCAAGTGACTGCGTTATTACAACATTATTCACCATTAGTAGAAAGACTAGGTTTAGATGAAAACTTTATAGATGTTACAAATATAGTTAGAAATAGAATAAAAGATGAAGTGGTAGACGATTTAAAAGTTCAAGGCCACATATTTGGTGACAGTCGGGAGATCTGTCAATGTGGATGTCAAGAAAGACTAAAAATTGGATCTTTAATAGCACAAGAGATTCGTGATGGGATAAAAACAGAACTAAATTTAACTAGTTGCGCAGGTATTGCACACAATAAATTATTAGCAAAACTTGTTGGATCAGTGCATAAACCTAATCAACAAACAACAATTTTTCCCAATAGTGCTTTCGAATTAATGTTAAATTTAAAAAATGTTGCACGTATACCAGGAGTAGGATATACTATGGCAGAAACATTAGAAAAATTAAATATAAAAACTATAGAAGATGTACATAATTGTAAGTTTGAGGAATTAAAATTAGCTTTAACACCAGAAAGAGCGAAGTGGTTATTAAATGTCAGTTACGGCAGAGATACATCCAGTGTTAAACCTTCTGGGAGGCCGCAGAGTATTGGATTAGAAGATAGTTGTAATAAAACAATCACAGCTGAAAAAGAAATAAAAGAAAAGTTTCATCAACTTTTAAATAGGTTAATTATTCTAGTTAGTGAGGATGGTCGCATTCCAACGACAATTAAAGTTACTATAAGAAAATTTGATAAAATTAGCCATCGAGAAAGTCGCCAGTGTAATATAAATCCTAACTTGTTCATTATTGAAAAAAGTTCAAATAATATACATTTATCTAAGCAATCAGAAACTAAACTTATGTCTGTTATAATGCACTTATTTAGCAAATTAGTTAATGTTTCTCAACCATATCATATAACGCTTTTAGGTCTATCGTTTACAAAATTTCAAGAACGTTTCAGTGGAAGAAATTCTATTGCTTCATATTTTGTTAAAGATGTTGCAGTACAATCAATTACAAGTATAGAGAATACTAAGTCAACTCAAGATATGAAAAATGTACCAACTACTTCACAACAGAATTTACATGCAGATGCGTTAGAAACTGATATTGAACCATCGCCAAAAAAATCTAAAATTACTCAATGCACCTTAAAGAATTATCAGTTTGATGACCCAGAATATTCATCACCATCTAAGCTTCGAGTTGCCGACTTACATTTAAATTCTAAAGAGAATGAAAAGTCGGAAACTCCTCATGCAAGTAACATTAATAACGAAGCTAATTCCAGTCAGCATATTGATTGTCCACCAGATGTTAACCAACAAGTATTTCGCGAATTACCATTAGATGTACAACAAGAATTATGGAATGAATGGAAACGTGATAGAGAACGAGAAAACGAAAGTGCAAATAAACCATTTAAGAGAGCAAAAACAAACACTTTATTAAATTATTTTGTTAGAAACTAATTTAAAAATCTTCTATACATTCCACCTCTTTATTTAAATTTATGAATAGCATTATTTTTACAAATATTTTACTAATGTTCTGAACATTTTTAAAAGATAATAAGTACTATATATATATTTTAAAATAAAGCTTTTTTAGTTTTTTTGTACAGTCTTTGTTATTATTGATCGCTACAGGAAAAGCTGCACTCAACGTTCAGCTTACTATATGTGAAGGTGTGCCATGCTGCTGGAGGTAGATAGTGCTGAAGAGTTTTAGTAAGTTCAGATATTTTCTAATTTGCATAATAATAAGAACAGAAAAATGAAAAATGTAATATACCAATTTGATGTAATGGCACTGCAGTGCATCTGTTTTTCTAGACAACTAATAATAATAATAAATCTTTAATAGCAATCACAGCTATACATAAAAAAAGAAACATTTTAAAATTGTACAGACATCATTACACATATCACAGCTTTGATAAATATACTTTGTATAAATATACAAATACATTATGCAGTTATAATAACAGTATAGTTACAATACAGTAAAATATCACAGATTAAGAGGAGAAAAAAAATTTAGTAATTGTATAGCTGTAGCTACTCCGTACATAACATCATCATAACATAATCCTGTTATCTTGTCTTATCTTATCTATTAATAATACGTCTGCATAATGCTATTTGTTGTTTGTCGACATCGGCACCAATTCGAGGCAGGTTACGGGGATTGTTTTGAAAATTACAAATGTAGCACCTTTTTTGTCTGTTACTTCATAACTAATAATCTAACACGAATCTGCAAGAATACAATTCACCATCAAATAACTACATACATAAACTACATTTTTATTTAATATTTAAATCGTATATTACAAACAAAAAGAAAAATAACTGACACAACGAATAAGGTATTAAACTAACACATTTAAAACAATTTTGTTACAAGATTCCAACTAATAATAGGTAGGTGTAATAAAATAAAAAGTTCAAAAACACTTTGACGTTATTATTGTCAAAGATATGCCAACTTGTTTTTCAAGTCCTGATTTTAAACATTATTAAAATGACGTTAGATTGAAGCACTTCAAGTGGCCGTAGCATGAAAACTGGACTTCGAACTTCGCACCCATTGAGACTTTTGTTCAGTAGCTCAAAACCTATATCATATCCAATTTTTAGCCAGTTTGACCGAGGGGCAAAATCCATAAGGTTTGTGCGGGGTCCTTTTCATCGATTATGATGCCTAAATACTTGATTTCTGGTACTTGCTCCAACCTATAATAATTATTTATTTTGATTTCACATTGTTCTACTTCCCTAAATTTACTTTTTAATTATCATACATTTGGGGGTTTAATTTTAAGGAATTATTATTTGACCAATTGTAGATATTTCTAATATCTTCATTTAAGTTATTACATATTTCTAGTGTATTACAGCCTGTATAGTACAACAGAATATCATCTGCAAACATTTGTATCGAACAATTTTTAACTACATCATTTATATATAATATGAATGATATTGGCCCCAAAACTGAGCCCTGAGGCACACCATAACTTACACTTCTTTCACTGGATATATTATCACCATAGTTCACAACTTGACTTCTCTCTGATAAGTAGGGTTTAAACCATTGGATCACTATCCCGCCAACACCCAAACGCTCAAGCTTCAATATTAATATATTTCTGTTTATGGTTTCAAAGGCACGCCTATAATCAAGAAACACTGCACCAACAACTGTTTTATTATCTATCTCACTTTTCCACTTATTTAACACTGATTGTATTGCTGTTTCACATGAATTCGATTTACGAAACCCAGCTTGATGTATGCTCAAGATCTCATTATTTTCCAAAAATTGTAACAGCTGTTCTTTAACTAATATTTCCAATATCTTTTCGTATGGTGGTAGCATATTAATAGGCCTGAATTCCCTCACATTTTCTTGTGTTGGTAATCTCAATAGGCACAATCACAAATTGTTTCCATTGTTTATGCACTAACCCATCTGTAATTGAGGTATTTATGATATCTAAAAGTCTATTTCCCACTACACTTACTGCTACTGACAGTATACTCATCTTCCCTATTATCTATATCTTCTACTATTTGCTGCACACTATCTAAAAAGAAAACATTGAATGCATTACATATCTCTTCATTCCCTTTAATTAATACCTCTCCAAATAATATTTCCTTTTTTACTTCGTCAATTTTCTTAGTTAAAATATTTTTAACAGTTTTCTACATTTCAGCTGAATTGTGTTTGTACCGATCAATTTTGCTCTCATAATATTTTCTTTTATGATATCGAATCACTTGTACCACTTCGTTTCTCTTTCTTTTATAAATTAGCCAGTCTTCATTAATTTCTGTGATCATAGCCCTTCTATATAACATATCCCTTTCTCGAATCTTTTCCTCTATTGCTTCACACCACCAGCCATGATTATCAGTGTTGCTATTTATTGTTATTGAAGTACAAGGTGCATGCTTGTTAAGCATCTTTATTATCATAGTAGTGAAATTCATTGATATAACTGCTCAATATCTGCAAAATTTTTATCCCAGTTTTCATCTAATAAATGTATCTGAAAAAGGTATTCGTTCCAATTTTTAAAGTTTCTAATCGTTTTCTTATATGATACATTACAACATACATCTGGTAATTTAATTATTAAGAATGAATGATCTGAGATTTTTGGTGTATGATGAACCTCAAATTTTATTTCTTTATTAGTTGTTACAATCGGATGTATAATTGATTTACTGTTCTGAGTAAGTCGCGTAGATTTATCTACTATTTAATACATACCCAATCGGTTTATACATTCATTTAATTTATTTGTATAAAAACTATTATCAGCCATATTAATATTGTAATCCCCTACTATTATCACTGTAGCATCCTTGAATTCATTGTTTAGGAGAATATTTTGAAAAATTTGCATCACTGGAACTAGGAGAATGATATAATGTAATAATAACATAAGGCTTATTTTTAATTCTTACATTTGCACCAATTACCCATGTATTCATATCATCAGCATTGTTTATGATTTTGGTAAATAATATGCCTTTTTTTATATAAAGTGTGGCACCACCTGTATGTCTACTAGTACTAACACAAATTATACCCTTTTATCGCGAGCTAATTATTTCCTGTATCTTCAGTTATATGCGTTTCAGATAAACTAAGTATCATCAGTTTTACGCTTTGAATTAGCATTTCCAATTCATCTTTATTTGATAGCAGGCCTTGTATATTCACACATAATAGCTGTCAGTGATTGCTATAAATTATAGTTTTTTGTTTTTTTTACCGATTGCTTGAACATTCCTTTGATAACAAGGGCATTCCTTGTTATAGATTGAATGATTAATATTTAGCTTTAAATTAACTTTTTCATTCATTATTTTGCAATTAATACATACCGGGATTCCTGAACACCGCGTAGAAGGATGATTTGAAAAACTTGTAAGACATGTCTTTTCATTTCTACATTCAGATTTTTTGTGACCATATTGCTCACATTTAAAACAGCGTATCACATGTAGTATTCGAAAATTTTACAGTTTTTATACCTACATGAATCTTTTAAAATTGCATGAATTTCTTCATTGTATCTGGTTGTAATACTGATAAGCAATATTCTTCTCGAATCTTAATAAAACTGAATGCCATGATCTTACTGACTGATGTGACCAAACAACAAATCGACATAGTTTTGAATTTTTGATAAACATCCAAAGCAGCCTGAGAAAATTGACATTGATTGCAAATGTTCTCCGCAGACAGCAAATTCGGTACTGATTTCTTAGATTGGTTAAAATAAGAAATATCCATTCCTTTGATATGCCCTCAACTCTTCTACCTCTGTCAATTTCAGTCATCTGTCATTCAAAATGTTATCGTGGACTCTTTCAGGAGTTGTAACTTTTTTTGGGTGTTCTCTTTGAAAAACATCTTTATTACTGGTTTTCCTCTCTTGTATATATATGAAGGAGCGTCAACTTAATGTAAATACATTGAGTTGACGCCCCTTCATATACACATCATCCTACATCATTATAAATAGAACTTAACCTTATATATTTTTACTTGAATCATCTTTGAGCACAAAGTTGAACTATTTCTCAGCCTGCCTGCGTATGTGTATTAGCATTTTTAAAACGGCTTAAATTATTATGGGCACATTTCGCAATGTTTTACAGTTGAATTCTGACAATCTAAATGTCGGCAACAAAGAAACCATTATAGCATTCCCTATTCTTCCTTTGTTTATTATCATGCTTTTTTATTGTAAATTTGGAGACTAATAATATTGCAAAGGCTGAACGGTATGAGTTGTTTTGCCAACGAATGATTCTCGCCAACCGCTGCCAACTAAAAGAAGACATTTTAAGTGATTTTATCAACTGCTGATTTTAACAATCTGTCAACCGTGTTCATTCAAGGAAAAGCTGAATCAGGTAGGGCACTGAATAGACATGATATCCATCTATCCAAATTTGTCGTTCAGTATGGCCAGCATTAATCCACGTTTCATCAAAAAAACACCAAAACCCTTCATCCCTGAATGGTTCAATTTCTTTGAAATAGTCCCATCATTATACTATATAATACATTATAGTATTCATTCTCAACTAATATGCTATTACAGCCTCTCCATAAGCATCAGAAAAGAAACTTTATTTCTAAAATTGATTTGTGTTTGTATTTGTTGCTTGTCTGTCGGTTTGGTGGGGCTTTCTGTTGACATTATGGAACAAGTGAAATAGGTATAAAATTAAATGATGTTTTTTAGCAACAAATTAAGTGGCTTTTAAATGATTTTATTTATTCTTTGGATACCTGTACTTAAGTGCTTATTTAAAGTGCGTATGTGGTTTATTTTCCCACTTTTAATATGCAGCGTATACTTATCTTAACTCATTATTAGGTCAATTAGGTGCCACAACAATAGAAGCATATTGTTCATTTGGCATTTCAAATATAAGTAACAGTGTTTTAAGTTTTGTGATTACCATGTCTAAGAGTCAAAAGACAGATCAAGAAAATCTTATTGGACGATTTTTCTTTCAACATTATATCATCAGAGTTTTAACACATCAACATTTTCGTGCTTTAGGGATATCGAAGAGAAGACTCAACTTAGTTCTTCGTATCAAGTGACTGCGTTCTTACAACATTATTCACCATTAGTAGAAAGACTAGGTGTAGATGAAAACTTTATAGATGTTACAAATATAGTTAGGAATAAAATAATAGATGAAGTGGTAGACGATTTAAAAGTTCAAGGTCACATATTTGGTGACAGTCGGGAGATCTGTCAGTGTGGATGTAAAGAAAGATTAAAAATTGGAACTTTAAGGTCCAAGTGTACCCAAAAACGTGTGTTATTTGTTTCATAAATAATATAATAATGTGATAACTTTGGTTTTAAGTTAATAGTATAGTAGGAATGTTAAAAACTTGCTTACCTAACATGAGTAACATGTTTTGGCAAAAAAAATTTTTATTTAAATTATTTCACATGTTATACGTGAAAAATTAATTTTAGAAAAACTGTACATTCAGAATTAACCAAAATAATACCACTTATATTTCATAGTATTTGAACTATTTTCCCAGAATTTTAAGAAAATCGTATGTCTAGCGACTAAATTATTGCCAAAAAACCTGCTTTTTGCCAAAAGAAAAATTGCTTTTTTGGCAAAAAAGAGGTAATAGTTTAGTCCCTAGACATACGATTTTCTTAAAATTTTGGGAAAATAGTTCAAATACTATGAAATATAAGTGGTATTATTTTGATTAATTTTGAATGTACAGTTTCGCCAAAATTAATTTTTCACGTATAACATTTAAAATAATTTAATTAAAAAACTTTTTTTTTACAAAACATGTTAGGTAAGCAAGTTTTTAACATTCCTCGACTATTAACTTAAATCCAAAGTTATCACATTATTATATTATTTATTAAACAGACAACACACGTTTTTTGGGTACACTTGGACCTTAATATTAGTTCAAGAGATTCGTGGTGGGATAAAAAAAACTAAATTTAACTATAGTAACTGTACAAAAAGCTATCACTCAGAGATGTTATGTCTATTACAATTGTAACAGATCTATTACATTAGCAAAGCATCTATTATTACTCTATTACAATTATATCTAAATCTATTACATTTTTAATAATTCTTATTTTTGTTCTCTTTTTTACTTATTTATTCTTTATGAAAACGTTTCAAAGCAAAAAATAGGCGACTGAAATTAATACCATAAAAAAGAGATTCAGCAGATTTTACCAATGCACGTATCATGATATCTTGATATCATTTACTAATAGGAACCGAGAAATTAAATACTGGCGTTTGTTAAAAAAAATTAATCAGAAAAAATTAAAATCAGATTTGAACCTTTTAACATTTAAAATTGATGTTGTTTTTTGATTTTTTTGACATAGCTTTTGATTTTTTCCATTATTTTATTATATTACATTTTAAATAATACTTATTTTTGTATAAAAAGTTATTAATAACGATAATAACTAAATCTTTTTAGATTTCCAATATAATTTATTTTATTTATATTTTTATTTTATTTTTACTTTGTTATATTAGCGTCAAAATACAGCTGACGTTTTTCATTCAGTTTTCTTTTAATAATCGTTTTTTTAGGAAGATAACGTTAGATGTCGATTGCTAAACTGTTAAGGTAGTGTGGATGATAGTTTGTAAGGAGTAGATATCTAAAATAAATTTTATAATCGTAGTCGAACATAGCGAATCTTGTAGAATTAACGTTTTTTAAACAATAACCATAATACAGTCATTATATCACTGTTTAATAGCAAAATCTATGAAAATGGATAAATTAGTATTGATTGAAATAAAATAGATGTACACGGCGCGAAAATTTAAATATGGCTGCACGAAAATCAGTCATTTTTAGTTGAATGCTTTCTGCACCAGGAAGCGTTGGGTGGTAATATTCGTTAGAGTCACTGCATCTAGTCACCTAGGCCAGCTGGTCGATCAGAGTAACGCAAACCGCCGCCATATTGGGGCAGAGAAGGGTGATTTTTAATAATGGACAAATTAAAACCACGTTTTGCGTGTTGGACATATTAGAGGTTTGATCTTTCAGAATAAGAAAAACCTTTTAAAGTAAGCGTGGATTAGATTAAATGCAATACAGAACATATAATGAACAATTTTGTGCTTCGTTTGCCCCAATATGGCGGCGGTTTGCGGTACTCTGGTCGACCAGCTAACTAGGTAACTAGATGCAGTGACTCTAATATTCGTTAGAGTCACTGCATCTATTATAGTCACCTAGGCCAGCTGGTCGATCAGAGTAACGCAAACCGCCGCCATATTGGGGCAGAGAAGGGTGATTTTTAATAATGGCCAAATTAAAATCACGTTTTGCGTGTTTGGCATATTAGAGGTTTGATCTTTCAGAATAAGAAAAACCTTTTAAAGTAAGCGTGGATTTGATTAAATGCAATACAGAACATATAATGAACAATTTTGTGCTTCGTTTGCCCCAATATGGCGGCGGTTTGCGGTGCTCTGGTCGACCAGCTGGCCTAGGTAACTAGATGTAGTGACTCTAGTCGATCATATTCGCTAGAGATCCTTGATAATAATTAAGATAAGAGATGAGACATGATGAATCAGAAACCAAGGCCCACCTGACTTTTCAAACCATTATTATTATTTTGACAGCGTGCTAGCTTGGTATCATGTTACAATTTTGTTATTATTTAATTCAAAATTTAATAATTATTCAAATGTTGAAAGAAAAAGAATAACCAAAACTTTATTCCACTACATTAGCATTATGCGTATAATCATTTAACATAAATCAATATAATTATGAAATATTTAACCTAAATAGGGGAGAGTGGTGCACGTTCAGACATTTATCTTCGCACATGAATTATATACTCATTTAATAGAATCTGTCAACTTTTTAATATACAATTTATAATACGTTCATTTGTGTACGAGATGGCATGTAGGAATTAAGATAAAGTTACATACGTTTTTTGGAAAACATATATTTTCAGAAGTTATCATCTTTTGAACTTGCCCCATAGCGGGGCACCTCCGGACAACACAAGGGGCACATTCGTATATAATTAATTAAAATACAACAATAATGTCAAATAATTATTTTAATGGCTATTTACTTATGTTTTCAATAAATAGAAGAAGTTATACCCTACTCTATTGAATGTTAAGATTATGGAAATTAACAGCAAATTTCAGAAATCCTGACTGCCCAGCAGTCCCTTTAATCTCAAGACGGTTGAGGAAGCTTGGTGACGATTTCCTCCCGTTTCACAATTAAAAATTCGCCTGTTAAGGGAAGACAAATTCTTCATGCCCTTTCTTCCTCATGAATTTGACATAGTAAGCTGGCACCATATCTTCAGTAATCACCTTTTGAACTACCCCCACAAGGTATTTACAGGTTTTCTTCGTTGCAAATTTTACAAGGATGTAATTTCCTATGGCTAAACTTTCATCACCTAGTATATCCTGTAAGGGGCCACTTTTTTCATTAGTCAAAAAAACACCCATATCGGAATCGTCAGAAATGACGAACTTACTTTTCTTCTGTGTGATAGTTTCTTCTAAATCAGAGGAATCAGTCGACGATTTATTCATTGAATCCACTTTAATCCTCAGAAAGTCGAATATTTCATACAGAATGCCACTTTAGAATTTTAGATTTTGCATTCTTCTGTTCAACGTGCTAATTGAAGGAAAGGGTAAACGAAGTTGGAGTAAAGTGTTATAATCACTTGCTCCACAAGTAAATCTAAGTTGTAATGCAGCAGAAACTGTTTTATTTGACCAGGGTACAAAGCGATTACTATCACGTTGCATTCCATCAATTTGGTCTGCACTAAAAATCATAGGTTAAATTGACTAATTAGCGACAACTGTCAAAATTGAAGTTTAAACAAAAAATTCAGTTTGTTTTCGAGTTAAATCAGAAAGTCCATGGATTCTGGTTCCAACCATCAGAACGGGCGTCCAACATGTCTCAATTCTTATCTTAATTATTTATCGAGGATCTCTAATATTCGCCGGACATTTAAAAACAATTTAACTTTCCTAATCTTTTAATTATTATTTAATAAATTCCCGAAGTAAATATTGTTTTTCTTTACTTAAGATTATGTGACAATTAATTTTTGAATAAACTATTTCACTCTTAATTAGTCCTGATTAATTTCTTAAAACGAAAATATATTTTCAATATTTTAATGTAGTAATACTTTTCTTTTTCTTAAAACCAGCAAGAACAACTAATATTTTTAAAGATATTTAGCAGTTTTATATTCCCTTTTTTGATTTCAACTACCTTAAGTTTTTCCTTGGCATTTAAAAATTAAAGATTTCAGTTAAACTTAAAATATTTTGAAAGTTCACGCATGTCTGGCAACACTGTGAGCACAAATTTTAGTTTTAAAGAAATTAATTCCGTTTTGGAGACCATAGCGCCATCTTTATTAGATGTTTATAGTTAATGAAGCTTCTTATTATGAAAACCAAGGTCCATTCATGTGACGAGCGGCTAAATCACAAGGTGCGTTCCGTATTCCATCTCTTTTCAATTGTGCACTGTGCTTGTTCAATCATTGAGGTTATGTTTATTTTATTTATATCGTGCAAGGTATCGTGTATCATCGTTCGTTTGTACATGCTGCATGCTGCATGGTTTAGTTGTTTTCTGCAGTGGTTGCTATTATATTTATTACAATGGTTGTAATGTGTTTTGTATGCGATAAGTGTTTTTCCAATCAGTCTAATTTGAATAAACATTTTCAAAGTCATTTGGATATTATTGACAAATTACTTGATTTACCTACCAGTTCAAGTGAATCATTTGTTCCAGTTAACTGTAATGAACCTTCAAACAAAAAAATTAAAAAACAACAGATTCTTTTCGACCCAGAAAAAAAGACAAATTAAAAAAAATCAGTGCAAAAAACCTACTGTTTCAGAAGCAGTAAAGATAAATGCAGATTTAAAAAGTAATTTTAAAGAATTATTTGTTAGCTCTAATTCTTCAGAAGATCATAGTTATTTGTAATAAATTGTTTTCTCCTTTTGTTTTTTTACCAGTGTTTTAAAGTTTATTGCATATGTATATTGTAATATTATTGTAATATGATGAAATAAATTATCTTAATGAACATCTTAATTTTATTAACACCTTTTTTCTCGAAAACGACGTGCGGAGCCATGTTTAAAAGATTTTTTTTCTTATTTTTTAATGTAGCATTTGTTTTATAACATTTTTCTGCATATTTTAGATGTAAATACCACAATTAAATTGTTTATCCAAGACTATTGTTTAATGTACCCATTATACGTCTGTTTGCTCGACCTTAATAATACCCATTAATCACGGGCGTGATTAATGAGTCATTAATTAAAAGTCATTAAATTAAAATATTGAGAAAATTTCTAAAACTGGCACTAAGTACCAGGAAATACGAATTTAAAAATACCGTCCAGCCTGCCCAATAAAACAGCGAATAGAAATGACCAATTAAAACATGGAACGCAACTTGTGATTTAGCCGCTCGTTTCATGTGTATGTATAGCTTTGGATATAATTATGCATGCATCAACGGACCTTGATGAAAACTGGCGTCGATAATTCGCCCTAAAAAAAAGACTTGTTCTGATATTTTCGCCTAATCTTAATATTACAGGAATCGATTACAATTTAAAGAAATCTGTTACATTTTTAACCTTAAAGCTAGTACGAAAAGCTTCCGCTTCATAACATCACTGCTATCACTTTTTATACTAATAAAAAAGGTAGTTTGAGGTTATGTTCCGCGGTGCTCTAAAAGATTTTTTCTATTTTGCGTTTATAATGAAGCTGTTAAAGCACCCAAAACAGTGCGTTAATAGCTCATTTGAGTGCTTTAATAGCCCAACTTTTTCAAAGTTGGTAGCATTGAAAAAATAATTGAAAAACATAGAAAGTTAGCAAAAACTCGCAAAAACTTCACTCAACTTTCTGTATCAATCAATGAATTTTCAAATGTCACATCAGTGTTGTCAACTGCCACAAAAATCCCTAAATTTTGAAATTGCGATTTTTTTATTTTAAAAGGGAATAAAAGACGCAAAATAGAAAAAATAGCCTAAAAAACTCGTTTCATAAGTCATTATTGCACTCGTCCTTTAAAAAACTCGCCGCAAGCGGCTCGTTTTCTAAATCTGAACTCGTGCAATAAATCTTGCCTTATGTAACTCGTCCTTTAATATACTATTTTATATTTGTGTGTCCTAATGGCTTCATTAGGACACGCATTTTGCGTGCTCTAATGAATTTTTTTAGAATACTGTTAACAGTAACATTTTATTTTTTAAAGTTGATATCACTGTTAGACAGCTGTTCTTAGAATGTCAAACTTATCTTATTTACGCAGTGAACTCTTATAACTGGAATGCAACGTTTGCAAAACTAGTCTTGCAGGCTACATAAATGTGCCGAATAATAAATAGCCCTGTAAAGGGCGTTACGGTTTTTACTTTATTATTAACGAAATTGTAAATTTTGATACTGTCATCATATGGAATGCATTGTGTTGTGTATGTGCAATAACTCACGATAAACTTAACGTAATAAAATTCAGTTTTATAAAATTATACTATATCTTTACCTTATAAGTTATAATATCGAAAAGATCCAATGAATAATTATTTTTGTTAACAAAAATCATTCTTTGCTGAAAATACTATTGAATTTATACCTCATTAATTTCTTTGACAAATAAAGTATTTATTCTATGAAATGAAATATAATTATTTTTATTTCATCCAAGTTTTTAATTCATTAAGTAGCAATTATTTATGTCACAAATATATTGGCATACATTCTACTTTGAATTTATAATAATTTTCAACAGCACGTATAATACACCTGGCAAATTTGAACGAAGTCCTGCTGCTTAGTAGCGGCTCGCTACTAGCGGGCTTTGTGTATATGAGATAAGAAAGAATTTCTACGTCGCGCGGATTAAGCGAGGTTATGTAAAAAACAATTCAATCATTTCTAGTGTTGCCAACTGTTATGCTACTTACAAAAATATCCCTAACAAATTTTATTTATATCTAAGTAATTTTTTTAATTATTTAATAACAAACTAACGCAAATAGAAAAAATAGTATAAAGTATTCGTTTCATAAGACGTTTTAGCGCACTTGTCCTCTTTAGAAAACTCGGACGCGTGCGCTAAAAACGTGTCTTATGAAACTTTAATTATTATACTTTAATATGCTATTCTCCACGATCACTATGGAACTTGTAAGTTCTGAAATGAATTTTGATAATAAAAACTTAATATTCTAACTCTTGTTTTAGAATAAATATTCTAAAACACTACCCTACTTATGTGTTTTGCATGTATTTCATTCCATCACTAGATATGAAATGAATATTCTGTAATAGTATAATAAAAAAACAGTTAGCCTTGATTTCATTGTTTACATTAAATGTCATACTTTTTAAGGTTATTGTGCTTGTTTTCAAATTGTAAATAATGCTAAGTTTAAATTTTATTGTGGTCTTGGAGAGAGCACAGTCTGTTACTCGGTTAGAATCGAAATTCGATACTTGTGGTTCCTCACGCTCGCTTTCAGCTCGCTTTCGGAATTTTCCACTCGCATCGAATTTCTCCTAACCTCGTTAGAGAATATACTATTCTTTTATAGCAATAATGCGAAGTAATAAGTAGAAATCTCCATTTAAATAATCATTATTTATCATTTCTATAACAATATTAAATTAATTAAAGACACAAAAAACAAAAACAAATTCGACGTTTCTATTAAGATTTTAGTTGCTGCTCGGGACGTCGCAAAAACAAAAACCAATCGTAACCTCTAATTATTTAACGGTAAACACACATCTTAGACAACGCCTGTCGAAATATCTTCGAATTTTTCGACGAAATGGGAGTGAGATTATACATTTGTGAGTATTTCTTAATTATATTAAGAAGTATTTCTTAATTCTTAATATTCAACAAATGTTTAATTCGTACAAAAAAAATGCGTTTTTGGGACTTATAAGGTTGCCAGACTCCGCTAAGGTGTCGTACGGCAACTTTCTTATTCATCCCAAAAACATGCAGTTTTTGTACTAATTAAACAAATAACTATTTGATTTTGTGTTCCTAAAATAATACATTTTGTGTACTGGTTACATTTTACGATTAATTAGGACCAATGACTAAGAAAACAGTACTGTACTGGTAAAATCAGTACGTATGGTCACCTTATAGTACACAGAGCTTTAACTGTTTCACTAATACAGCCAGATTTTAGTAAACATGTAAATCATTACAATCCGAACATAATTGACACTTTAGTTAAACAAAAAGATTATAGGTTAGCTATCAAAAGAATATTTCGCATTGACAATTAAACAGAAGACGCAAATTACATATCTATACCATATTTTGGCAAAATATCAGAAAAAGTTGCACATATACTAAGAAAAACCAACAATTATAAAATAGCCTTTAAAACCAACACTAACACTTTTTCATTTTTATTTAATATTGCTAAAGACAGAACACAATATGATATAATGAAATCGGCTTTTGAGATATACAAACACAAACTGAGGGTACCTTTAATGAATGAACAGATTGAGCTCAGTAATTCTCCTTACTGGAAGTGTTAGATATTTAATTCTGATTATTATTATTTTTGTCTAGTTACCTATTTTTGTATCTACCTTAGCGACGTGTTTGTTTATATTTATATTACCTTTGATAATGACAGCCTAGCTGTCGAAACAATATTGCCAGGTTATAATTTAATAAAAACTGTGAAACTTTTTATTAATCTTTGTTTATTGCATGATTATGCAGTGGACGAAGTAAGGTTGGAAACAATAAATAACAAGATTAAGAGCGCTGTAGCTCAGCTGATCAAGGTATGGAAAGCCACCAATACACCCCTCACCATCCACAAACTCAATAATTAAGAAAAGACGTTTGCTGTATTATGGCATCTTTCTTCCTCTTTAAATTATCGAGTGCTGAAGACGCGTAACGTTTAAATTTCTTTGTTCGGATGCAAGGCCGTCAATGTTACAGCGGCAATAGCGCAAACACGTGACTGCAATCTGCATCTTATATCGTTATAATATCCTTCGATAAACTTCAGTAACACTTTAAACTTGTTGGTGTTATGCTAATTATTTTATTAGTGGATGTCGTATTGCGGATTTGAGATTTTAACCAATTTTTAATACGAGTATACATAAATGTACTTTAGGTCATTAGGTGGCAGCATCCTCCTTATTGAATTAAAATGCTAGGTAATAGTTCTTCCAGGTTACCATAAAATATTGAAAAAATAGAAAAAGCAAAACAGACAAATTATAAAAAGAACCTTTTAATACATACTACTTTATTTAAGTTGTAATAAGCACCTAACAAAAAGTATTGTAAAATATCTATTTTTTGCATATTGATGACGAAATCTCATTTTCTTAATCATGGTTTTAAACATAAAGTAAAACTTTTTTGCATATTGATTATGAAAGTTTTTTTAACGACAATTTAATTCATACACAAAAAATCTCATAAGCTGCGGTGTTTTTGTCATTATGACAGCGAAAAAAGTTTGCCCAAACTTTTCCAGCGACAAAACGGAACCTAACTTTTGAAAGCGTCTGATTCTAGTAGGTCTGCATCATCGGTCTCTAGCAACCCTTGCATAACAACCAAAATTGTAAACAAATTTTTCTCAATCTTGCGTTGTCAGAAAAGTATCTAATCTGTGAAAATGTTGCGATTTGGAGAGTCTTCGAGTGGAGAAATTGAAAAAGCCATCAACAATAATGTGCCTCGCAATACTGTGAATTCAACTACGTCAATTTGGCTACAATTTACGCTGTTTTGCGAGGAAAAAAATATGAACTCGTTGAAGAAACGTCAACTCAACTCAAAAAACTGCCAGAAAAAATTACTCGTCCTACGGACTCGTAATTTTTTCAGAGGCAGTTTTTTTCGTTAAATTGCCAGGAAACAAAATTCTCATTGAAATGTCAAGTTTACGTCGACAAAAAAAAGCTCTCGTATAATTATAAGTGAAAAATCCTAATGAAAGTAGCACCTTTTTTAATTCTGTTTGTAAAAAACAAACTTCAATCTCCTTGGAGATTATTGTCAAAGAATAATATGTTTTCCTGATTTTTTAAATTTTGCATAAATCCTTTTAAGACAAATTTTTCAGCTTACAATACCTATGCAAAAAAGTGTCGTGTACAGCACGTTATGAAAGTCTCTTTTTCTTTAAACTATGACTTTCATAATTAGGTGCACTGTTATAACTATTTAAATGAATATTATTTTATTTTACATCTTTATCTCGTTGGAATTCGCTGTAAGTGACTATAGTGACTATCAAGGACTACTATATATGTACTTTATTTGGTTACTTTTAGTTATATAGTAGGCAAGTTTTTTGAAATCAATCGTAAACAAAAAATTTATAATTTCGCGTTACAATCAATCTAATCATCATATCAATCTGCAAGAAAGTTACAGCACATATTATGAAAAATTTGTTTCACTCGTTTAAACTAAAACAAAAAATATGTTCGTACAAAAGCCATAATGAGCTTGTCAGTCGAAATATTATTGTTTCTATTCACAGTGATTCTATGTTGATTGACCAATCAACAATTATTATTATTTATATTTACTAATCCTGAAACTGTATTTTGAGTACTATTGCCACTAACTGGTATCATAATCATCTAGAACAGCAATGCTATAATATGATGCTATTTTTTAACCTTTTTTCTAATAAAGAAAAATAACCATATGAGCCTTGCTGTCCGATATAGATAGTTATGAAACCAATAGTACATGCAGTGTGTCCCCAAATGCGGTTCTCAGGAGGAAAACTTTTATTATTAATTTTATGACAAAAAGACATTCTTTATAAAAGTTTTTGCTTGATTTAAAACTACTTAAAAGTATAACGAAATTTTAATATTAGGTACTTAGAATAAAGTAGAAAATAAAGAATAAAGTATGTAAAATGAAATAAGGTAATATTTCTCAATATTATTAATATTGCTATTTGATTGTTACTGCATTGATTCAAGCAAGACATCATGATAAAAAATATAGTAAATACAGACTTACATTGGTCGTTTTTTTCCTTAGAAAAAATGCATTTTCTTAATTTTTTTATTTTATTATAAGTAATATAAAAATTCCGTTATACTTTTTAGTAATCTTGAATCAAGCAAAAATTTTCATACAGAATGACTGTTATAAAATTAATAATAAAAAAGTTTTTCCTCTTGTGTACCGCACCTGGGGGCACACTATGTGTGTGGTTGGTACAAATGCGGGTAAACTGTTGTGTCATGTATTCCATTCTCAAAATGAACTTGGTAGAGGTAGTTTGCTTCGCGATTTTAGCTTTAGACACCGAGAAAATCAAAACAGAAGATATTGGGTTCATCCAATAACCTGCCAACGCTTACTGGAGGGTCAGTTTCAACTCTACGAGGAGTTGAGAGTTTTTTGTGATTCCATAGAATGAGCATCACAAGTTTTGACGAAGTATTAAACATTACTGGATCTTCTATAAGCAATAAATAAATACATTTTTGATCCAGTCACATTGTTCCACAATGTTCGCAGAGATTTTCAAACACAGTAATAATGAGTGTCCAAGCGAAGTTCCTTGCCTATGTAATCATCTAGTGCGCACACGAGATATTCAAATCCAGGTGTGTGTCGGCCAACAGTTCAGTCGTATTCTGGTTTCTGACAAGATTCAACAGGAAAGTTGAGTAAATGTGCGCATGTCCGTATGTTGCTATATCTCACTCGGTCGACTAAACTGTTAGAGGAAAAAAAGTTCATAGTGCACGCTAGCCCTAATTATTATGGATATGATTGTATTGATAAACGTATATTACTTATATGGTAATTAATCTTCGATTAGGATTAACCGAAGCTAGTGCAAATGGCCATAAATATTCGGCATTAGAGTTTTTGTGTTGATAACACTAAGACTTTAATCTTAAAATCGACATTTCTTATTTCTTGACATTCTTTAATAATACTTTTATAATTTTGTACACAACTTCTGTCACACATTTTATGCTAAAATAAAGTATTTGTATTGTAAACCTTAGTACATATGCTTTACAAACTGGAATGGACTTTCAACAGGTAATGCGACTCAGTGACTGAGTGGTAATTCAAAATTACTGTCCAACTATATGACATCCTACAGTTCTTTTCAAAATACATTGCAATATTCGAATCTCGTCGCTTCTCTCTTGTCTTCATCGCTTCACCTACATGTTAGTTATTATTAAATATTACCAACTGTCTTATAAAAAAGGTCTTGGCAAGACGCTACCACATATTCCTGAGACCAAAATAGGACGATTTAACTAAACTTACCTCTATCCAAAAGTGCTTCGTAAAGGCGCTATTGAACGTCAAAGATCTTCAAAAAATTGAATGATAAACATTGGGTCGTCCACATGTAAAGAAGCTCAGATTTTTTAACGGTTTGGTCAATATTTTTCAAACTTTTTCTACAGATGGATATTCTAATTTCTAACATTTTTTTGTCTGTTGTTGGATTTTGCTATCTGCCATAGTTTAGGCAAGAAAGATTAATTTGGTTTGCATGCCATGCACTGCAGCCATAATGTATCTAATTTAAAGTGTGTTGGCGTTCAAGAAAAGTTAATAAAACAATAACTATCTTACTTGGTAAATCTAATGCAAACACACAGAAAATGTTCAGAGTGGCTACCATTTACATGCATACAAAAATTAATACGACATAAAGAATTAAACTATACTCCTTCATCATTTCGGCATCGTCTTTTAGTCGTTTAGTGTGTCGTATTTTGAATTCGTCTCCACAATTCCTCTTCCGTATTTACAGGTCTGGAGAATACCATGGGTTTTAAAGCTCCCCATAAAAAAATAATCCATAGACATCATATCAGGAGAGCGAGGTGGGCAGTTTACGAGAACATGATTTCCCTTACCGATCCATCTATTCGGATATAGTTGATTTAGATGGTTGCGGATAATAAATGTGAAATGAAGGCGTGCCCCACCACGCATGAAAACATATCTCGGCAAAGTTTTAACTAACTATAATGTATGGCAGCAGTGAATAGCAAGCAAATCAAATTAATTATTTTTGCCTAAACTATGGTAGACAGCAAGATGGAACAACAGACAAAAAATGTTGGAAATTAGAATATCTATCTGTAGAAAAAGTTTGAAAAATATTGACCAAACCGTTAAAAAAAACTTGAGCTCCTTTACATGTAGATGATCTTACGTACCACCCACTATTAAAAAAATGTTGTCAAAAAACTAAAAAAACTGCTCAAAAGCAATATTTTGTTATTTAGAAAAATATAAATTTTTTCAAGATCTTTGACATTCGATAGCGCATTAACGAAGCACTTTTGGATAGAGGTAAGTTTGGTTAAATCGCCCTAGTTTTGTCTCAGGAATATGTCTTAGCATTTTGTACAGACCTTTTAGAGACACCCTATATAAAAGTAAGTCTCAAGAGAAACACTTCAACTTCTCAAAAAATCTTCATGTTATGTTCTACCAGAATAGAAGAACATAAACTAATATATTAGCATAGCAAAATCATAGATTCCATATAATCAGTATATAAGGGAAATTAATATGTTTATGCACAGATACATTATAATTAGCCTAATATTGCTAGACTCATCTAAACATAACCGTCTCTTTATGGCCCAAGGGCATCTTTATGGTCCGACGGTCAATAAAGTTTGTTGTAGAACTTGATTGGTTCTTAATATAATTTGTAAACGTATCACCAATGAAAATAAACTGAAATTAAAAATTTTGGAATAGTAACTATAGTAACGTACTTCGTATAAGCACATAAGTATACGCACAGCGGTTTGATGTACCTACGTACTGATTTAATTATATTTTTTACACAACAATAGATTTGAGATAAAAACCTAATCTGTGCATAAAATAGTGTAGGTATAGCGGGCATAACTTGCTTTTATGACCCTACAGCCTTTTCCTAGCCCTCGGCTAAAGGTAAGTACTCACAGCAGCGGATGTCATACGATTGGTCAGTTTGAGTCAAATCGACTCAAACCGACCAATCGTATGACATCCGCCTGCGGATCCGCTGCTGTGGGTACTTACCTTAACGCCTCGGGCTAGAAATAACGCTTCTGGCCATAAAAGCTTCTTTATGCCCTTAATACATAAATAACTATTAATTGCTAATCGTTTTATGGACAGGTTTTTAGATTTAAAACTTGTAAAATAATACCTCCTTGCAGTAAAATGTTTTGGTCAAAAATACTTAAAAATATCGAAAATAAAAATCGAGAATTTATTTTAGAAAAGTATTAGATATTCTGCGACATAGACATTTTTTAAAAGATTCTGTTGAAAACTGCATGTTTCTATCTCAATTTATAACCATGTTATGGGTAAATTGCTTATACGATGGGCACCAGGAGTAGAAAAATTATAGTTTTTAAATAAACTAATACCCATTGCATTGTGGGTAGTGGCTTATAATTTATCGCTTTATTAAATCTTCGAAAGTGTCCATCGTTTTCTTTTAATGGAGTTGAATGTTAATAAATAGGGTTGAATAAAAGCTTTTAACTTCTCCGCGAAATAATTTAAAACATAATAAATTTTAAAGTTGACTGCAAAAATATGTATTATTAGGAAGAAGAAACAGTTTTTTAAACAATCCATGTTTAAATATATAAAGAAAATTAAAACTACTACATGATCAGGAAATAGAATAATCTGATATCTTGTATTTCTTTCTCTTTTTAAAGTTTTTTCTCATGATTTTTATATTTAAAGAAAATTAAGAAAAATTCATGAGAAGTGCAAGTCTTCTACAACTTGCTAATAACAAAACATAGACTGTTCAAAAAATGTTTATAACTGTTATGAATTAACTAATGAAAGGTGATCCTGCAACTAACCACATTTAAATTATCGCTTAAGCTGCCAACGCCAAATCTTCATGTCCAGTGTTGCCACATAAAATTAACCCGAGTTTAGTTTCGAAATATAACAGCATGGCGCCACTTTATTGAGCGCTTAAGAAATTTATGGGAATTACTTGCTATTTAATTGTTAAAAGGTTTCTGATCAAAATTTTCCGCTCGAAAATTATAAAATGAATACCTTCATGTGGCAAAATGTCATAAAGTCAAAAATATTTAAAAATAAGCAAAATAAAAATCAAAAATTTAATAAAAATTTTCTTTAGATATTTTGCCACATAAAGAAAATTTTTTAAAACATTTTGTTAAAAATGGCATCTTTCTATCTCAATTTTTAACGATGTGATAGGTAATTTGCTGATACGGCGCGTAGAGAGCGCTCTTAAAAGTTCTGTTTACATTTATTAACTAGGCGAATGTGTATACATTTACCGCTCTGTGTGCTTTTATGGTAATATACGGTATTCTAATATAGAATTTTTGTAAAAATGCAAATGGCAATGATTTCTAGCTGCTGGTAATTGAATAAACCGGTCATTAAGACATGAACCTTTTCAAATGGGTCCCTTCCCGAAATGCTAACGTACACGATACACAGCAATTAATTTTGCTTTTAGAATATCCTGAAGTCAATACTTCCTTCCACAGATTTACATCGAATTGTTACGAATATAAAATACTGATACATCTACTTCCCGCCAACTCAGCTACAAACCTCTATTAGGCTACAATCCTACAATCAGCTAGAATGCAGGCGACGATTATTATAGGTAGGTATTTTATGTAGAAATCCGAGTAGCGTCGTCGCCAGTGTTGCCAGCTGTCTCAAATGGAATGTCGCAAGAATTTCGTATAAAAACCGCTAGAAGTCGCTAGTTCACGAAAAAATAGAGCAGGATTAAAGAAAAAGTAGAACATGTGAGCTTGATTTTTTTTGAAAAAATACAGTAGTACAAAAAACGTAAAAAATAAAAATATACTTTCTATAAAAAAATAAAAATTCTAAAAATAATTAACATTATAGTAACAAAAATTATATTCCTAATAACTCCACATCAGCAATACCTAAATAAAAAAAAAATACCTAACAATAATATATTACAGCTAACTGTAATATCGATTTTAAGCTGTGGATTTTAGTGATCGCCATGTGATCGCTGTTGGATATTGTATTGTCTAAATTAAATCGTCAAAAACAAAAACATTTGAATCGATTCGTTCAACGTTCAAACCGCTAGGATTCCGACATGTCGCAAATCCTTCTCAAATGTCGCTTGAAGTTGCTTAAAACCGCTAGATTTAGCGACAAAATCGCTAAGATGGCAACACTGGTCGTCGCCATAGTTACATTTTCCTACGCATTCTCCGTAACAAATTTATATAAGTTTCTGATCTTAACTACAGGTGGCAGACACTTCGCAGTTAATTCTGTAAGTTAATTTTATTGTTGTTTATATTGCAGATTCCCTTTTATCTCATAGAAAATGTCAACTGTAAGCGGCAAAAATATTGTGTATAACCTCTTCTAAAATTTGTTTATTGTTGTTTAAAAGTAAATCTATTATATCTAATTTACAATGGAAAACAGCGATGATTTCGATAACCCATCAATGGCCGATGTGGAGAATTGTTTAAAAGGTAAAATATATTTTTATAAATCTTTACATCACAAACAACTTAAAAATGTACATGATCTTACATTCAATGTATCTGTTTAGAGGCAGGGTCCTATGATGTAACAATGAGCCAAAAGGAAATGCTTGAAATATATCATGTTTTGCGACATTCAAAAAATACAGCTACTGAGGAAGATGAACATCGCAGAATTCTACAACAAACGGAAGCCAACTGTAGTATGATCGAAGAACTGCGTAGGAATAGTGTATCTGTGAGTAAAGAGAATGATTTTGAAAGTAATGAGGAATACTTATTAGGCGGTTCTGATGATGATATTATTAATAAAAGCAATAATAATAATAATAATACCAGGAAAAACGAAAACAAAAAAGAGAAACCATTTACACCAAAAACGTGGCCACAAAACAAACAAATAAAAATGTTTGATGTTGAACAAGAATTACCTTCAACATTAATACCTGTGAAATCTTTCGAACATAATAAAAATGAAAAATTCAAACCTGAAAAAATGGATTTTATAGATATATGTGGTAGTATTCCTAACAAACATAGACCATTAAAGCAAATACCAATTCCTCCACAGTATGATCCTCCATTTTATTGCAATAAAGAAGTAGTAGATAAGGATATCAAAGAAAGAGCACGTATGATTTTTAGCTATCATTTAGCTTTGCATCAAATTTACAGTGAATACCAACAACAGTTGACTTGTTTCGCACCTTGGGGTAAAACAGTACAACCTTCAATTCGTTTTAATGGAAGTCTTTCAAAAAAATTTGAAAAATCTCAAGAAGTAACAGATTCTACACTAGACGATTCTAATTTGATTCAGGAATACCTCCAAGAAGTTAAGAATGATAAGAATTCAGATGATGATTTTGAAACTTATACATCTAAATCAGGTCGACAGACAAAGAGAAAATTGTATGCTGAAAATATGGATGAAGATGATGATTGGCGTAAAAAGAATAAATCTTCTACGGAAATAAAGAATGAAGATTCTGAATGGTACATGAAAAATAAACCATCAAATTCACTAAACAGCAGCGATTCTAAAAAACCTCCACCTAAAAAAAGAAAAGGCATAAGTGCATTGTCCAATGACGATATAATGAAACGATCAAGATTGTTTACGGATACTAACAATGCAAATTCAAGTCGTTCAGATAAAATGTTTGAAAAGCTTGCTGAAGATGATTGCAAAAAAAAAGAAGCCGAAAAAGAAATAGCAAGATTCAATGAAACTTTAGCTCATTTAAGCGACGAAGAAAATGTAGAACATGAAAATCAGTTAGATATTGCAGATGTTGTACATATTGAAGAACCGTTCACTAGAAGAAGAATCGTTCCTCCAACACATACAAAAAAATCAGTGGGTATGTATAATTTGCTTTTGTGGTACAGCAACAAAAAAGTCGTGTTTTTAAGGTTGTTCTGACCATTTCAAAACTATTTTTTTTAACAATTGATTTTTGCATCTTTATTTACATGTTGTTAGAAACATTTATGACCCAAAGAAAAATATATACAGGCTGTTTACTCCATAATCATGAAATATAATATAAATGCAAAGATTAATTAAAGTTTCACAAGTTTTATTAGATTCTTAACCTGAGAATATTGTTTCGACATTAAATGTCATTGAGTTTACTGTCTGCAGTCTTACTTTGTAGAACTCCATAATAGGGTGGCTGTTATTTTGCAAAAGTTAAAATTTTTTGGTCCCCCCCCTCCTAGATCTCTTTAAAATTTCAGAAAAATGAGCTGTGCAAAATTTCAGCCCAATATTAACCCGTGCCACCGAGAGGTTAAAGTTTTAAATGGGATTTAACATGGGTTTGGTGCACTGCTATTATCCTAGCAGCCGCCTTTATCTCTAGCACAACTTCAAAAAGAAACTATAAAATAAACATACGTGTAACTGATTTCACCAAGTTGAAAAAAAAATGTGTTTGAGATTATGATTTTTGACTCACAAAAATCCGCCTCCAAACCCAAATCCGACAATTATCAACAGAACCAAAATTGCCCAACGTGTCCTGGGTCCGTAACCTTTTGATTTAAAAGACCAGTTTCACAATTTTTATGTTTCTTTATTAACCTTGTTACAAAATAGAACTTATGCGTTTCAATGTGCGTCGCATACAAAATTAAGTATAAAACGAATGTCACATATTTGACAGTAATACAAACAACTGAAATAGAAGCGCGAAAATCTAAATTATTTAACACTCCATCCATTTAAGCGCTTCAATACACAATACAAAAAAATGATTATCTACTAATACATGAATTAGCATTGAAAAAAAAATATAATTAATGTAATACAATGAACAATAAAATATGATCAAAAAAAATTTCCTCAAGTCCTCTTCATGCCTAAGTTAAAGACAAGTTTGTTAAATTGATCTCGAGGAATGGGTTTGATAAGTAAATCTGCTAACTGCTCCGTAGTCGGTACAAAAGCAACATCTATTGTCCCGTCTTCGAGCTTTTCCCGAATGTAATGGTACTTGATGTCTACGTGCTTTGTTCTTTTGTGAAAAACTGGATTTTTCACAAGACAAAGAGCTCCTTGATTGTCGATGTTGATTCTGGTCGGCTCCTGAACAGGTTCCCCAACATCCATCAATAATAAGCGATATACTCAGCCTCCGTGGTTGATAAAGAGACTGTCTTTTGAAGTCGACTTGACCAAGTCACGGCCCCATTTGATATGAGATAAACGTACCCGGACATGGAACGACGTGTGTCAACGTCGTTTCCGAAATCAGAATCGGAATAACCCAAGGGTAGAGATGTAGGTGAATCTCTTCGATACTCAATGCCTAAATCTGCTGTACCTATTAAGGAGGTTACAGCGGATCTTTGTGGGGTGAAGGGCAAGGGGATATCTCATATGCTTTTACATAGGCTCTAACAAGAAATACCAATCGATAAAAAAATAAATTAACATTCTTAAAACTGAATAAAATCATTTTATTATGAATGCCTATAATGCATTTATTAATTATTTGTATATATTAAAATAATTTAAGTCGATTGGAGTGCATTTGTTTAATTGTTGAAAGTGTAAATATAAATGTAAATAGGTTAAGAATCGTGGCAACACCTCAAAGAAATCAATCGATTTTGTTGGTAGCAGTGTTAGGTTTCAGCTTTCGATCAAGTTGACATCCTAACTTCCAAATGTCAATTCCAAAATATAAGTGGAAACATGTTGAATGTTTTGTAATTTTGTATGCAATTACAGATGGGAATATTCTATTTTTTAACTTTTGTATAGTCTAAAGATTACAATCTGCTAAGCAGATACAAGAAATATATAAAAAGTTGTTGAGGTTTAATACATATATTTTTTTGTACTTTGCGTTCACAATGGGCTCATTGTGACACCGAAAACGATTTCATAGTAGAGGCTATTATAACATCGTTTTTGGAGACTATTTGTTTTGTAAGATTGGTAACATTTGTTTTATATTACATATAAACACATTCAATCTTGACAGATTCTAACCTCACAAAACGCGAAAAGTCATTTTATTGTGTTACCACATGTTAAACGCAAAAATCACTAGATTGTAATGCAATGCTTTTAATAGCTTGAATTTACAATTTCTATAAAATTAATGGCGCAAAGTACAAAAAATAGTATATTATACTTGTTTTATAAGACGTATTGTAGCACTCGTTCCTTTGGAACACTCCTCGCTTCTCTCGTCGTGTCCCAAACAACTCGTGCTACAATAGACCGTCTTATACAACTCGTATAATAATATACTATTAAAATTAGTGTGTTTGTATTACTGATTTCGTGGATATTCTGATTGTGATGATAAATTGTATTCATCACATTGCAAAAGGTAATTTTACATTTTGCAATATTTCCGTCGAATTAAGATTTGTATTCTGATATTATTAACGCAGAAGACTGAATTCAACATATCTGTTATTTGAATTCGCGCGCTAGGAGGTGTTGTCACATCTCTGCTGTCTTTCCACATATGTCGTGAAAAATTCTTGTTTTGTTTACTTTAAATTATTATTGTTCATTAACTAGATACAAGATTTCAAAAATATTGGGCAGCATTGTTCTTCGAATATGAGAGTATGCCATTTTAGTTTTTTATCAGATTCCCTACATTTCTTCATCATAATTTTTCGTTAAAACTGCTGAAGGTTAGACGGTCTCCATAAGAGCCCATGTTAAATTCTGGATTTTATTTTCCATTTTTCTCGGTAATGGTACACAAGAAAATTATAAAAAAAAGTTACCGAATAGAATAAGTGGCAAAGAACTCGAGGTTTAAATTTCACGTCATTCTCTACATTCTTACATTTCGCTGTATCCTCCTTAAGTACTTAATGATACATTTAACAGCATCCCAGTGTGATAAGTCATGGTTAGATGTGTATGTACTAACTTGATTCGTGGCGTGCATGATGTCCGGCCGAGTCACAATAGCTGCGAACATGAGTGAGCCAACGGCTTCCCGATAGGGGACAGTTTCTCCAGAAACTGAGGCTTGATCTGGCTTCATGAGCTTCACGTGTGGATCTGCTGGAGTGCTAATGATAGCTGCGTCCTGAAGCTTAAATTTCTTAACGATCTTCTGAACGTATTTTGTCTGATGGATAAATATCCTACCATTAGTTTCATCGTGTACAATCTCCATCCCAACAAAATTACCAGGTTTACATGTGACAACTTCAAATTTGTGTTTTAGTTGGATTACGAAATCTTGAATTGATTCACTATTTGAAGACATAATAAGACCATCGTCAACATATAATATAAGAATAATGGTCGACTCTATTGTTCTTTTCTTGTAAATGCATTTGTCTGCGTGTCCTTGTTCGAATCCAATATTAAGCATAAACTCATTAAACTTATTATTCCAACATCGCGATGCCTGTTTAAGTCCATATAACGATTTTTTTAATTTACAGACCATGTTTTCCGTAATGTCAGCTCCTTCTGGCGGAGTCATATAAATCGTTTCTCGAAGATCTCCATGTAAAAAGGCGGTTTTTACATCAAACTGGAGAATCTTGTAGTTTTAAAATAGTGTACAAATTTTGAAATAAATAAAGATTATTAAAAGTTTCACAGTTTTATTAAAATATACCTGACAATATTGTTTCGACAGCTATGCTGTCATTATCAAAGGTAATATAATTATAAACAAACACGTCGCTAAGGTAGATACAAAATAGGTAACTAGATAAAAAAAATAATAATAATAATAAAAATTAATAATAAAAATCATAATTAAACATCTAATACTTCCAGTAACGGAGAATTACTGAGCTCAAGTTGTTCATTCATTAAAGGTACCCTGAGTTTGTGTTTGTATATCTCAAAGGCTTCTAAAATGTCTAATTTGCGTTTGTTATTACAAAAATGTAGGAATTTAATATTATTTTGAGGAGTCATTGTGTGATGTTGTTCTAAAAGGTGTTTGGCGTAATTCGATTTTTCAGGATGTTTATTTTTGTAATGACGTACATCCTGAAAAATCGAATTACGCCAAACACCTTTTAGAACAACATCACACAATGACTCCTCAAAATAATATTAAATTCCTACATTTTTGTAATAACAAACGCAAATTAGACATTTTAGAAGCCTTTGAGATATACAAACACAAACTCAGGGTACCTTTAATGAATGAACAACTTGAGCTCAGTAATTCTCCGTTACTGGAAGTATTAGATGTTTAATTATGATTTTTATTATTAATTTTTATTATTATTATTATTTTTTTTATCTAGTTACCTATTTTGTATCTACCTTAGCGACGTGTTTGTTTATAATTATATTACCTTTGATAATGACAGCATAGCTGTCGAAACAATATTGTCAGGTATATTTTAATAAAACTGTGAAACTTTTAATAATCTTTATTTATTTCATGATTATGGAGTTCCACAAAATAAGGCTGGAAACAATAAACAAGTGTACAAATTTCTTCGTAATCAACACCCTTGGTTTGAGAAAATCCTTTTGCGCATAATCTAGCTTTAAATCTTGGTTTACCTTGGACTGAAGATTCTTTAATCTTGAAAACCCATTTTGATCCAATAGTTTTCATTTGATCAGTTTTCGGGATGAGTTCCCAAGTGTCGTTTTTCTTAAGTGCGTTTAGTTCATCCTTAATTGCATTCGACCATTCTTCAGCTTCGTCGCCTTTCATTGCTTCTGAATAAGTTTCTGGTTCTTTGACCTCAGTATAATATGCGATGTATCGTGAAGGAGGTTTTATTTCAGCTCTTGATCGTAAAATGTAACGCGATGCTTCGTTCTCCTGATCTTCATCTTTATTGACAGGATGAATGACATCTTCATGATCCCTTTTAATGTCTTGATCATTGTTCCCTAGAACATCATCTTCCAAAAATTGATCTCTTGTACGATCAACCTCTTCAAAAACTGGAACTGAAACTAAATTTCTTTGATTATTGATAGTAGTCTTCTCATCAAAGATTACATTTCTGGACACATTGATTCTTTTAGTGATTGGATCAAATAATCGGTAGTTGTCAGAATCACCATCATATCCTACAAACATTAACTTCTTCGATTTCTTGTCAAGTTTCGTTCGTTGACTGTCTGGAACGTGTACGTACGATACGTATGTACGCCAAACTTCCTGAGATGGGTCAACGAAGGTTTTCTTTGCGTAAACATTTCGAACGGTGTTGTATCTTTTCTATTGTTTGTTGGTGTCCTGTTCAAGATGTATACGGCCGTATTCACAGCTTCGCCCCATAAATACTTTTGCACGTTCATGGCATGCATCATAGATCTGGCGCTCTTCATAACTGTACACATCTCTCTTTCGATACGCCCATTTTGCTGAGGCGTGTAGGGTGCTGTATTTTCCAGATTAATTCCCTCATTTTTTTAAAAATCTGAAAAATCTTCGTTAATATATTCTTTTCCATTGTCATAGTGTAGAGTCTTTATTCTGTGACCGAATTGATTTTTCAACATCTTGCAGTATTCTTTAAATCGACTCAGAACGTCCGACTTATGCTTTATGATGTAAACCGTTAAATGAGCTGATGCGCTGTCCTTAAAAAGGACGAAATATCTTGCTCCGCCAATGGTTTCGGTTGACATTGGGCCACAAACGTCAGAAAATATGCGATCGCCAATTTCTTCTTTGCGAATTTCTTTTGAGGGATGTGGAAAACGATGTTGTTTACCATATAAACATGATTCGCAGAGAAAGTCTTCATCATTGGTCAATTTTATGTCCGAGGCAGCTCCCGTCTTGATCATATCTCGGATACGTGTAACATTGACATGGCCAAGCCTATCATGCCATGATTTCAAAGTGTCCTCTACAACTTGATTCGCATGATGAGTGATAACCGTTTTGAACAACATTCGATATAAGTTGTTATTATCCTGAATTGCCGTGGCAATCAACTTATTGTTTTCAAAAATGTCAGCGTGATTTTCCTTTTTAACAATTGACCAACCTTTTCTCGTTACAATGCCTTCAGAAAACAAATTTCTTTTCAGGTCTGGAACATAAAGGACATTAGTGATCACCGACTCGTGCCACTCACCTTGGACTAATTTCTGAATTATGACTTCTCCTATGCCAAAGACCGCAAGCGATTGGTTATTTCCAAGAAGCACCTTGGTGCCAGGATCAGTTTCAATCAATTTTGAAAAATAATCAGTACGGTATGTCATATGGGCTGATGCTCCACTATCCATAATCCAAACGTCAGAAATGTCAACCATATTTTCAGATAATTTCGTGTGAAAAGCTGTAAACTCCCTTTTATTCTTTTCATTTTTGCGTTTTGCTTTCTCACAATCACGAATAATGTGACCTCTTTGACGACAGTAATAGCACGTCACATTAGATTTAAGATTATTATGTTTGTTTGAATTTCTCTCTGTCGATTTATCATTCTTCTTATCTTTGGGCAAAGATTTGTGACCTTTTGATTCATTATGTTTTTTGTAAACATTTCTTAAACTCGTGAGTGCGCTTTCAAATTGCTCTGTCGTAGAAAGATTATTTTTTTCATCAATCAATCGCGCTGTTAAGCATGCAAGCGTTTGACGATCTTCGGATACCGATAACCAAGCTTGACGAAAATTTTTATATTTTAAAGGCAACGTGCTAATTATTTTAGTCATTATAGCGGCATCACTGATGTTTTCACCGATGTCTTTCAACTTCTTTGCAAGATTTTCAACGTTTGCAATGTGTTGAGCCATATTTTCGGTGTCTTTCATGCGATATTGGTGAAATCTCTCATGTGCAATCATCTTACTTGATTCAGATTTTTGTAAATAAATAGAATCAAGCTTACTAACTATTTGATGTGACGTCTCGCAATCTTCAATTAATGAAATCTGAGAATAATCCAAAGCAGACGTCAAAATGTACATTGCAGTTGCGTCATTCTTAATCCATATTGTTTGTAACTGATCGACATATTCAGGTTTTACCTCTGTCCCTTGTGCTATGTTGTATAAACCTTTTGCACGAAGCGCACAATTAACTTGAAAACGCCACTGATTATAGTTCGTACCATCAAATTTATTTAACTGACTCAAATCCAATCTCTCTGTCATTGGAGTATCTTCAAAATTTACACTTCGCAGTTAAAATAAACAATCTTGAAACGTGCAAATTGTTTTTTATTTTTCTTGTCAGTATCTGGACAAAACCTTCCTAAACCAAGCGACACACACAATAGTTCAAAAGTTCAAAAACAAGCCTTTATCTCTAGCACAACTTCAAAAAGAAACTATAAAATAAACATACGTGTAACTGATTTCACCAAGTTGAAAAAAAATGTGTTTGAGATTATGATTTTTGACTCACAAAAATCCGCCTCCAAACCCAAATCCGACAATTATCAACAGAACCAAAATTGCCCAACGTGTCCTGGGTCCGTAACCTTTTGATTTAAAAGACCAGTTTCACAATTTTTATGTTTCTTTATTAACCTTGTTACAAAATAGAACTTATGTGTTTCAATGTGCGTCGCATACAAAATTAAGTATAAAACGAATGTCACATATTTGACAGTAATACAAACAACTGAAATAGAAGCGCGAAAATCTAAATTATTTAACAGCTATAAACTTTGTGGCAACTTTTTTATTTTTCTATGTTTTAACGTGAAACTTTATATACTTATGTTCTTGAAGTTGCTTAACACGAATCTGAAGCCAAAAAAACTTTGACAGTTCTGCGAAAATGCTAATTTTAGTGAAGTTGACCGCTTTTTTGACAGCTGTAAACTGTCAAAAGCTTTTCTGACAGTTTGAATTTTATCATATTCGTGTTCAGCTGTTTCAACAACATAAGCACAGAGCAGCGATGCTGCTTTAGAGGTTCAAGTTTAATGGCAGCCAGTAGTGCATGAATTGTAATTATTCTTACAGTCCAGAGAAGTCGCTGATGCAAGAAATTTTTACAGAATTTATTACGTGATCAATTTGTTTATTGTCATTTATATCACGTGTTTATTGTCATCGTGCACACGCGTTGCTTTTGGTTTGATATTCCACGTGGTTTTTGTAAGTGATCAGTGAAAATGTATATAAAATGCCGTGTTCCGGGTAGTGATGACAAGATTTCGATAAGACACTGATTTCCCAATGAGAAAAGTGCTAGATATGAAGAGTGGCTGGAGGCAATTGATGAATTGATAATAAATACTTGTATTCTTTAGAATCTGATGTAGTGCGCCACAATAAAAGAGTGTGCCGCAGATACTTTGAAAATGTATTTTATTCAGAAGGTGCTACAAGACTTCACTTAAATGCAATTCCCACATTACACTTACCCCATAAGGAAATTAGTAAGTTATAAAAAAAACAGTTTTGGGTCTATGTACTTAATGGTTTGTTTTAACTTTTAGATCATTGCAACAGGTCATCTGTTGATGATGGAGATTTAAATATCAATCCACCAAATGAGGCTGTTCTCCAGGGTATGATTTACTTAATATAGTATAAGAATCTATCAAGCATCTTATGATTTTAATTTTTATATTTTAATGAATCACTCAGCTGAAACTAATCCCTTAAAAAGTAATATATTTTTTTTTATTATTGTCAGTTATGATGTAAGGAATTATTTACTTTTTTTTTAGGAAATTCTGAGCTGACTTTGTTCAAAATGTTGAAAAGGGCGGGCATAAATAGAATAGACATGACTCCAAGAAAAAACAAATTATATGGTCAAATCAAAATCCTCTCCAAAAAATATGCTCGGAATAAAATTTTGAAGCAGAGTTTTAAAGTGCGCCTACATGAAGCTGAAAACTTATGATGTACAAAATAGTTTTTATGTTCAATATTTAATATTTTATAATAAAATTGTCTAATTTCCACAACACAAGATATGAGTACATTTGATTCTTATTGGAAAACGTAGTCTAATAATGGAATAGGTATTGAACATTAAATTAAATTTTCCCGCTATTGGTCTTTATTTATTCTTACAATCACGAGAGACGGTCGCATCAACAGTTACAAACGAAGAGTACGTGCGTTGGGTATCTGAAGCGCGAGCAACAACCCCCCTCCCTAATCTGTGAACATAAGTATATAAAATTTCAAGTTAAAACATATAGCCCAAGAGCTGGCGACCAAAAAGTGTAAGAGTTTTGTAAAGGCTAATATTTTAATATTAGCTTATATTTAGGGTGTAAATAAATATCCTACACAAAATAAACTCGGATATGGGGACACTCGCCGTCAGCGCAGTTTGAAGCTGCTGCTGGTCAGCAGTCGCTAGAAGTAACAACTGCTTCAGCGACTGCTGACCTCTCGGTTCTATCAAAATCAAGTCTAACTGTTTTTTTGAAAAACTATATTCAATAAATTAACACTGACCCAAATTTCAGCTTTTTCAAATAACTTCTTCAGTTTGAAAGTTGTAACAAGAAGTAGTGTCATCTAAGAGTTTTCTAAAAGCTGAAAATTGATCACTAAGGAGTTGATGTAATAAAAAACTGGAAAACAGTCGTTAGACAGCGTAATGATGGAATGCGTTGCATCAGTACCAATACAGTGGTCGCATGTCTTCAAAATGGGGTCAACGTAAAGAAGTTATTTGAAAAAGCTGAAATTTGGGTCAGTGTTAATTTATTGAATATAGTTTTTCAAAAAAACAGTTAGACTTGATTTTGATAGAACCGAGAGGTCAGCAGTTGCTGAAGCAGTTGTTACTTCTAGCGACTGCTGACCAGCAGCAACTTCAAACTGCGCTGACGGCGAGTGTCCCCATATCCGAGTTTATTTTGTGTAGGATATTTATTTACACCCTATATTTAGGGTAATTATAAAAGCTAATAATAAAATATTAGCCTTTACAAACTCTTAAACTTTTTGGTTGCCAGCTCTTGGGCTAATAGAAAGATAAAAAGTTACATCACAAAGTCTGTAGAAATGAACCAAATCCATGTTAAATCCCATTTAAACTAGGTTTATAAAGCTGGAATACCAACTGTAGCACACAAAAAATATATTAGCACAAATATTTAAAGCTCATTTTTAGCTAATTTATTGCTAAAAGAAAAAATTTATTGCTCTAACCGTTACCGAGAAAATTGCTGTAAGCTAGCTTACTATTCAAGCTGGCACACTACCAAGAATTGGAAAAATATATATATGAAACTAAACCATTCCACCAGAGATAATTTCTAGCTCATATGAAAAATTTATTGCTGCAGCCGTTAGTGGGAAAAATTCTGTATGCTAGCTTAATACTTATGCTGGCACACTGCAAAAATTAAAAAATATATAATAAAAAACTATACCATTCCACCAGAGATAATTTCTAGCTCATATTATGATAAATTTATTGCTCTATTAGCTTCGCAGAAAATTAAAATCTTGTTGTGGCCTTTCAGCACGCATGAAACGTAACGAAAATATACTATGGGCTCAAAGAACCACATTATGCAAAAATGATCTAACACCATTAGAAAACAACAGTCGAGACGTGAAAAATAAATAATAATTTATAGCTAACAAATAAATAACTATTCATTATTATTGGTTCTTAGAAGTTGTTCAGATGCTAGACATAAAAATTCAACGATATTGTTATAACTAGGTGTCAAATGAGTACACAACCAAAACATATGTCAATATGTGTTGTAGAACAACCATAGATATAGAAAATAATGCTATATGATTTATAGCTAGTAAATAAATATATTTTAATTGTAGTTTCTTAAAGGTTGCTTGGTTGCTAGACATAAAAATTCGACGATATCGTTATAAATAGGTTTTAAATGAGCACACAACTAAAACAATTGTCAATATGTGTTGTAGAACAACCATAGATATAGAAATTAATACTATACAATTTATAGCTATAAATAAATATTTTTTAATTATAGCTTCTTAGAGGTTGCTTGGATGCTAGACGTAAAAACTCGACGATATTGTTATAACTAGGTTTTAAATGAGCACACAACTAAAACAATTGTCAATATGTGTTGTAGAACAACCATAGATATAGAAAAGATGCTATATAATTTATAGCTGGTAAATAAATATTTTCTAATTATAGCTTCTTAGAGGTTGCTCGGATGCTAGACGTAAAACTCGAAGATATTGTTATAACTAGGTTTCAAATATTATTGTCTCTATCAAAAACAATAAACAGTACTTCTTCGGCGGCAAATGTTTGTTGTGATATGTTTATATAAACCGCATTTGTTTTCCCTAAAAGGTAGGTTAGTTTTTTATTATTCTGTTATAATTTTAACATTATCATTAGTCACATTATTTAATATTACAACATTAATTTTTACCCTTATTATTAAATAAGCTGTAATTTGATAAACTTTGATTGATTTATTTTTTATAATTTATAATAAAAGTTAGTAACAACTCCCAAGAATTGATTTGTAGCATACTAGTTAAACATAGTAAAGAGTTAAATAATACTTACGTTACAGGTTGTAGATTAACTTCGCCCTTTAATACAAATTAAAAAGAGTTTTAAGAATTCGAAAAGAAATGAACTGCAGTTTTTCAAAAAGTACATATTTACAAGGACAAACATTTAAATCCCAGGCATATTTTTATTGTATGTTGTTCTGTGAATAATTTAGAAATAAGATGTCGCCTAGGATTTACTATACAGATTATTTTTAAAATAAGCAGATGTCCAAGTTCTTAGTATTTCGGTTTATGCATCCTCACACAAAAATCTTTTTGGCAAAACCTAGTGTAAATATTTACTGATTTACTTGCCGATTGTCAATAAAATTTTATTGCTTTATTACTTTTAGTTGCTTGATTTCTACCAAAGATGTTTTTAATAACTCCAAAAATCCCCTGCGCATCTTGGCATTTTATTATTCCCAATAAATATGCATTTGTCCGAAATATTAACTGATCATCAAGAAATCTGTTTGCATATGGTTTTGTTTAACGCTACTTTATTAATCAAAAATGTACAACATACACATATTGAAACCAGCAAAGTTTTATTAGATTCGATATCGTCGAATTTTTACGTCTTGCATCCGAGCAACTTTTAAGAAACTATAATTAAAATAATTTATTTACTAGCTATAAATCATATAGCATTATTTTCTGTATCTATGGTTGTTCTACAATACATACTGACAATTATTTTAGTTGTGTGCTTATTTGAAACCTAGTTATGAAAATATCGTTGAGCTTTTACGTCTAGCACCCGAACAACTTCTAAGAAACTATCATTAAAAAATACTTATTTACTAGCTCTAAATTATATAGCATTATTTTCTATATCTATGGTTGTTCTACAACACATAATGACAATTGTTTTAGTTGTGTGCTCATTTGAAACCTAGTTATGACGATATCGTCGAATTTTTACGTCTAGTATCCGAGCAACTTTTAAGAAACTATAATTAAAATAATTTATTTACTAGCTATAAATCATATAGCATTATTTTTTGTATCTATGGTTGTTCTACAATACATACTGACAATTATTTTAGTTGTGTGCTTATTTGAAACCTAGTTATGATGATATCGTTGAGCTTTTACGTTTAGCACCCGAACAACTTCTAAGAAACTATAATTAAAATATATTTATTTACTAGCTATAAATCATATAGCATTATTTTCTAGATCTATGGTTGTTCTACAACACATATTGACATATGCTTTGGTTGTGTGCTCATTTGACACCTAGTTATAACAATATCGTTGAATTTTTATGTGTAGCATCTGAACAACTTCTAAGAAACAATAATAATAATTAATAGTTATTTATTTAGCTATAAATTATTATTTATTTTTCTCTCGACTGTTGTTTTCTAATGGTGTCAGATCATTTTTGCATAATGTGGTTCTTTGAGCCCATAGTATATTTTCGTTACTTTTCATCCGTGCTGAAAGGCCACAACAAGATTTTAATTTTCTGCGAAGCCAATAGAGCAATAAATTTATTATATGAGCTAGAAATTATCTCTGGTTGAATGGTGTAGTTTTTTACATATATTTTTTTAAATTTTTGCTGTGTGCCAGCATAAGTATTAAGCTAGCATACAGCATTTTTCCCACTAACGGCTGCAGCAATAAATTTTTCATATGAGCTAGGAATTATCTCTGGTGGAATGGTTTAGTTTCATATATATATATTTTTAATTTTTGGTAGTGTGCCAGCTTGAATAGTAAGCTAGCTTACAGCAATTTTTTTGGTAAAACGGCTGGAGCAATAAATTTTTTCTTTTAGCAATAAATTAGCTAAAAATGAGCTTTAAAGATTTGTGCTAATATATTTTTTGTGTGCTACAGTTGGTATTCCAGCTTTATAGACCTATTTAAACTTTAACCTCTCGGTGGCATGGGTTAATATTGACCAAATGGGCTGAAATTTTTCACAGCTCATTTTTTTGACATTTTAAACAGATCTAGGAGGGGAGACCTAAAAAATTTCAACTTTTGCAAAATAACGGCCACCCTACTCCATAATCATAAAATATAATAAAAATCAATAGATTAATTAAAGTTTCACAAGTTTTAATATAAATTCTTAACCTTACAATTTTTTTAACATTAAATGTCAGTATCAAAGGTAGATAAGATTGACAAACAAACATGTTGCTAAGGATAAATACAGAAAATAGGTAACTATAGATACAATACATACAAAAACTAAATATCTAACACTTCTAAATAAAGGAGAATTACTAAGCTTGTTCATTCATTAAAGGTACTGCGCGTTTATGTTTGTATATTTCAAAAGCTTCTAAAATGTCTAATTTGTGTTTGTTGTTGCAGAAGTGTAAGAATTTGATGTTATTTTGAGGTGTCATTATGTGGTTCTGTTGCAACAGGTGTTTGGCATCATTCGATTTTTCTTGGGTTTATTTCTCTAAGAGCGTACGTGTTCTTTGTCGAAATTTCTAAGTCTTTGTCCAATATAAACCGAGTTACAAAAAGAACAATTTAAATGGTAAATGCCAGGATTTCATGATATCTTGTGTTCTGTATTTAGCATTGAATAAAAATGAAAGTGTTGCTTTTAGTTTTATAGATTATTTTGTAATTGTTGGTTTTTCATATTATAGTTGCAATTTGTTCTGATATCTTGCCAAATTATGGTATTGATATGTAGTTTGTGTCTTGTATTTGAGTGTCAATTGGAAATATTCTTTTGATAGCTAACCTATAATCTTTTTATGAAATAAATAAAAATTAGTAAAAAGTTTCACAGTATTTATGAAAATATAACCCGACAATATTGTTTCGACAACTATGCTGTTATTATCAAAGGTAATATAAATGTAAACAACCACGTCGTTAAGGTAGATACAAAATAGGTAACTAGATAAAAAGATAAGAATAATAATAATCAGAATTAAATATCTAACACTTCCAGTAACGGAGAATTACTGAGCTCAAGTTGTCCATTCATTAAAGGTACCCTGAGTTTGTGTTTGTATATCTCAAAGGCTTCTAAAATGTCTAATTTGCATTTGTTATTACAAAAATGTAGGAATTTAATATTATTTAGAGGAGTCATTGTGTGATTTTGTTCTAAAAGGTGTTTGGCATAATTAGATTTTTCAGGATGTTTATTTTTGTAATGACATACGTGTTCTTTATATCTTATGTCAAAATTTCGAAGTATTTGCCCAATATATACCGAACTACAAAAAGAACAATTTAAACGGTAAATGTCCGATTTCATGATATCATCATGTGTTCTGTCTTCAGCATTAAATAAAAATGAAAAAGTGTTAGTGTTGATTTTAAATGTTATTTTATAATTGTTGGTTTTTCTTAGTATATATGCAATTCTTTCTAATATTTTGCCAAAATATGGTATAGATATGTAATTTGTGTCTTCTGTTTGATTGTCAATGGGATATATTATTTTGATAGCTAACCTATAATCTTTTTGTTTAATTAAAGTGTCAATAATGTTCAGATTGTAATGATTTGCGTGTGCTAGTTGTTTAATGGTTGATATCTCTTTGCTAAAATCTGGCTTTGTTAGTGGAATAGTTAAAGCTCTGTGTACTAATGATCTTTAGGCTGCTATTTTAGGTGCTTTATGGTGACAGGATTCATTTGGTATTGTTACGTCTGTTTGTGTTGGTTTTCTGTATATGGAAAATTCAAATAAATTGTGTGCGTTAATCTTGATAGTTAAGTCTATGAAGTTTATAGCCCTGTTTTGTTCTGTTTTTAGTGTAAAATTTATGTTTTGTGGATACTATTAATAAGAATTAGAAATTCATTGATAACCTCAAAAGAACTGTCGAAACATGCTAAAATGTCATCAACATAACGAAACCAGAAGATAATGTGTTTAGAGAGGTTTAATTCAAATATTTGATCTTCTAACTTGTCCATAAATATGTTAGCTAATAGAGGACTTAGAGAATTACCCATAGGTAAACCATCTTTTTGTAAATAAATTATGTTATTAAAAGTGAAATAATTTTGACTTATACAAAGGTCAAATAATTGAATTAACTTTAACCTTTTAACTAATTCTATATTACTATTAATCAAGAAACTATCTAATAAAGGAATACATTCTTATGGGGGTATTCTGGAGAACATGTTGGAAATATCAAAACTAACAAGTTTTGAATGTGGTGGAAGATGTATGTTTTGCAGCTTATCTACTAATTCTAATGAATTTCTAACAGAGTATTTTGATTTGTAACCTATCGTGTTAATAATCTGGTTCAGTTTTTTGGATAAAATGTGATTGGGTGCATTGATGTATGATACAACTGGTCTTATAGGCATATTCTGTTTATGTGTTTTGACGAATCCATACAGTTTAGGTGGTTGTGGGTTTTTATTTATGATTTGTGGTTTTTCTGATTCTGAAAAGCAGATATTGCAGTTTTCTAAAGCTTGTTTTATTTCTTTTTGGAATTTTGTGGTTGGGTTTTTGTTTAAAGTTTCTAAATTTTCTTTATTAATAAATTCATTAACTTTTTGTATGTAAATATCTTTCAAAAGAATTACCAAAGTGTTACCCTTATCTGCTTTAACAGAAATTATATTGTTCTCTGTGATTTTGTGTTTTATAGATTGAAGAAGTGATATGTTAGATGTTGTGTTGTACATTTTCCTGTTTCAAAGACATTTCTTTCAACAAATTCGAAATTACAATCATTACAATCCGAACATGATTGACACTTTAATTAAACAAAAAGATTATAGGTTAGCTATCAAAAGAATATATCCCATTGACAATCAAACAGAAGACACAAATTACATATCTATACCATATTTTGGCAAAATATCAGAAAGAATTGCACATATACTAAGAAAAACCAACAATTATAAAATAACATTTAAAACCAACACTAACACTTTTTCATTTTTATTTAATGCTAAAGACAGAACACATGATATCATGAAATCGGGCATTTACCGTTTAAATTGTTCTTTTTGTAGTTTGGTATATATTGGACAAACACTTAGAAATTTTGACATAAGATATAAAGAACACGTACGTCATTACAAAAATAAACATCCTGAAAAATCTAATTATGCCAAACACCTTTTAGAGCAAAATCACGCAATGACACCTCAAAATAATATTAAATTCCTACATTTTTGTAATAACAAAAGCAAATTAGACATTTTAGAAGCCTTTGAGATATACAAACACAAACTCAGGGTACCTTTAATGAATGAACAACTTGAGCTCAGTAATTCTCCGTTACTGGAAGTGTTAGATATTTAATTCTGATTATTATTTTTATCTTTTTATCTAGTTACCTATTTTTGTATCTACCTTAGGGACGTGTTTGTTTATATTTATATTAACTTTGATAATGACAGCTTAGCTGTCAAAACAATATTGTCAGGTTATATTTTAATACATATTGTGAAACTTTTTACTAATCTTTATTTATTTCATGATTATGGAGTTCCACAAAGTAAGGCTGGAAACAATAAACAAGATAATATTAAGATTTAAAAAAAATGCATGTAAAAGTGTATTGTGTGTCGGGCTATTCTACACCCTGTATAATGTTAAAGACATGTTTTGTATTATAGTCTGTGTCACGAACAGATAGAGTAATAATTTAAAATGGGTGGAGCTTCGTGACAGAAATCCGTTTCACACTGTAAGGACATTTTATTTAATTATTGCCTTAACAGATGTCAATTTCAGGATTATTTTACAACGCTGAATAAATATTGACTGCATAATTTGTAATTAAAATGATGATATTTATTAAAAAAATCAACTCGGGGCTGAATATGATGAATGAACATAACCTTACTTTGGCATTTTGTACTATTTATTAACAACGAGTTCAATTATTCTGTATTTAATTTGTAATAAATACATCCAGGATTTACTGTAATAAATAATTAACGTCTTAATTATAAAGAAATTGAATTAGGATGATTTTGCATTAAACGTGCAATACTGCAAACTGCAACTACTAGGCTCGAAAACGCAATTTTTGCAAAAATTGTCTTAGACTAATGCTGCATTAGACTGACGATATAAGTATAAATAAATAACAAAAGCAAAGAACCCATTCATTATTTCATTACAATTTTTAAAAATTCACAAATGATAATTACAAATAACAAACAATTTATAGTCGACATAATTGTGTAGGTCTACATATAGTTGAAAAAATCCTATAATTCTGTTAAAAAACAGCACAATGAACACAAAACAAGAATATCTTTATTCGATAATAATTCTGTATTTTTCGTTATATTACAATAATGTAAATACATAAACAAAAAATATATTAATAATGCTACTTTAATGTGATTTTACATCGATAGTGGCAACTACAATAAAACAATATTAACATATTAAAGTTCGTCACTTTCAGAAGTAGAATCTACGCCTACATTTATAATAAGTGGTTCAACCTGCACGTCAGTGATTTCATCCAATTCTCACTTATCATTTTCAACTTCAGTTACATGTTTAACAGCTTTTTCCCAATAAGCTGGTGTAACATTTTGAACAGCTTCCAGGAAGAGATGTTTTACATCTGCGAATTTAAATGTGGTGTTTTTTTCTTGATACCTCACCTTTTAACTGACTCCATATTAATTCTACTGGGTTAAGCTGACAATGGTAGGGAGGTAATCTTAAAACTGTTGCTTTATGTTGTTTAGCTGTCATCCACTACATATCGTACATCAGGTTTATATTGCTTTACTATTGCAAGCAATTCTGCTTTCACCATGTCGGGTTCAAAGAAAATGGCTTTCCTAGTGAGCCAATTTTGACTATCTGCTTTTCGGGTGTTGCTATTTGGAACACTATCGACTTTTCTGCTGTGATATGAAGCATTGTCCAACATGATCACTGAATTTTTTTGATTACTTGCAGCATGGCTTCAAACCAGTTTTCAAAGACTGTGGTATTCATTGCTTTATGATAGTCATCGGTTTTGCTGGATTCAAACATTAGTAACTGATCTACAAATTCCTCTTCTGAAACAATATGCAATATGATAAAGCGTTTTTCCTTTCCTAAGTGTAAACAGTCATATTAAATATTCCAATGCATTTAAAATAACTAACAATAAAAGCAAGAACATTACCTGATTACTCTGTCTTTTGAATTAAGCTAGACTGCTTTCTTTTTGATCACCTGCAGAAGATAAGTGGTAGTAAAATTAAAATATATAAGTACAAAAATTAGTACTAACTGAAAACCGATTTCTTTTAACAATCTGTAAAGTATACTTTGTGATATTATTATCCTAATTCTTTATTGCTAGATAGTGCAGTATGTATTTTGTCCAAGGTAGGTGGTTCATTACGAAAATAAAATGAATGTTCTAAGCATCTTATATCACTCTTCAAAATAGCTCTGTTGATAATGCTTTGGTTCTTGGAATGTTGATTCACTTTAATATTCTTTGAGTACTTTGAACACGCTAGCCACACTTACGCCTGTGATAAAAATATAAAATGTGGTATAATAATGACATTTGCTTAAAAACATTAATATGGATACCTGCAACTCTACCAGTAAATTCAACACATTGTGTCTTCGAAGCGTCTAAGTTATCTTCACTGTAACTTTTAAAAATATTTCTAATGGTAATTTTGTCATCAATTGTAAAATGTCTTGAAATCTGGTTCTTAGAGGGCGACAAAACCATATTTCCCTCGGCCATATTCAATATAATTACCTACAATACATAATTGGTTTACATCAAATAAATTAAATGATTATTAAAACAATTTTAATTATATGTTTACGTACCGACTTCCAACTCCAACAATAACGAGATTGTCTTGAAAAAGACAGTTTTTAAGAAAAATAATAGACGAGCAATGATAAAAGCTAGCAAACAATTGCTAGTTCAAGGCTAGCAACCTTGCTACTATTATCTCTGCTACAGACGTCAATCACGATGCCCTATGCTCCATAAAGGATCTACAAGGATTAAGTAAGTAATGATAAAACAACATCTAGATCGAACGTAATAACAAGGAGAAGTTAGGTTACAGGCATCCGTCAAGATGTTTTACGCATCTCACAATTACTAATGTTGCCATTTATTTATTTGTTTCTAATATGTTTATGGTTTTTCTATCGAATTATAATATATTACATTGGTATAATATAATATATTACAGATTTTTGCTGTCTAAACAAAAACTGATATTAATTGCTTTAATTTGTAATCTAATAAAAGAATTCATTGTTTTCATCACAATGTGCGGCAACTTTTAGTACAAACTGGCAATTCTGTATGAACTGCATCCAATTACTCTGCACCCCTTTTTATGGGTTTATACGCAGTGTTATATTTTCTAGTGTAAATCTGTCCTACCAATTACACAACAGCTTTTTAAATGCCCGCTCTTAAGTGGGCGTTTTATTTACCCTATCTGTTCGTGAACTGGACTATAGTAGGAATTTATTTAATTTAGTATTCTTAACTAATCTTCTTTAGGAATTTCACTAAATACCATTAAATTTTATTAACAAAAATAAATTAAAATTCATATTAATGTTCAAATTGACACTCGTAACCTATAAAATTTTAAAGTGAAACAAGATTTGAAACTCTTGAGAAGAAGTTTGCGTTAGCCATCCCCCTCACAATTGAATGACCAATGATCCAGCAATATAAAACTCTCCTTAGGGTTCTATTAATCGTAGTCAGCCATGCTCAGTATTATAATTGAAGTTTGAGTCAGTGACATAATGTTTAATATTATGTTTTAAAAAAATATCTTTAGGTAGAGGTAAATCATCTGGAAGAGGAAGAGGAGGTAGAAAGAATAGTAATAAATTACTTCAAGAGAGTACCGTCCAGGAACCAAGTTCTCCAAAATACCAACCTTTAGAAACTTCTTCATCCAAGAAAAACAATGCCAAAAAAAAGGACAGGTGCCCTATTTGCAATGAGGAATTTTTACAAACTGAACTAGAAGTAAGTTGCTTTAAAAATATTACATAAACTTCTAAAAATAATTGATATATTTTTAGGAACATGCATCTACTTGTATAGACAGTTATTCAGAAAAAAGTGCTAGACAACAAAATTTGTCAAGTAATAGTTTTGCCCAACGTAGGATAACGTGTGAAACTTGTGATCAGGTACTACCGCTCGATAGTGATTATGAAGTTCATGTTCTAGAATGTATAAAAAGACAAATGAAATGAGAGTAATTTATCCTAAATTACAGAAGATAATAATCAAAATAATATTATCATATAAATAATAATAGGGAGTTTAAATTAAAACTTTATCTAAGGTTACTTGCTTATGCAAGAAACAATTTTTGTAGTAATAAGCAAAGAGCGGAACCGTTCAGTCGATTGCTTAATTTAGTTGTATGTTCAAACTTATTCGTATACTTAGTAAGATTGAAGTTGCGGTAGGCTCCTTGTGAAACATTGCATATAATAGTCTTAAGTATACAATAGTTGCGTTTATTTATATTGGTGAAGTAAACGGTTGTATACCTGCAAGTAACACAAACTTTGATGAGAAAGTAAAATAAATTCTGTATCATAGGCGTAGCAAATGAATATCCAATTTAAAATTTAAACTTAAATTATTCAAATCATATTCCTAATGTACTATACTTTTTATATAAAATGCAAATTACTTAGATCTGCAGCATTTAATTAAAAAATAGTTACGCTGGATGAAGTTTTTAGACTTGTGCGTTTATTATTGTATAACTCACGGGTCGTAAACACCTGTTGGTGCGCAAGTCAAGATGCACCAATCATGTGTGAGCACGATTTACAACAGCATGCTTGCTGCAAAAACAAACAGTACACTACATATATTCAGTGTGCATGTCATCTTATTATTCACATTTATTGTTTTGTATTCCACTGCATCGAAACCCCTCCGCATTAACAGAAGTAATGAAGTGTCAACGCCGGATGCCCCTGAAGAGATAACAATATTTAGACGGAAAATAATACATCAGTGACGCATTGACTGAACGGGTCCGCTCTTTGGCAATAGTGTTTATAAACTAATATTGTGCTATTAGTAAATAAGATTATAAATAATAAGTAAGTAATCATTTTTTTTAAATACAAAAAATGTGATCTTTTATAAAGTATTTTTTCAAAAGTTCTTGTTAAATTTGTTTGGTAAGTTTAATTTGTGATAATACATGTATTTATAATTCAAGGATTATTTAAATACAAATCTGGATTTATTAAATAAATACTTTACATAGGAAACTCACACTTGTGATGTATTTTATTATTACTTGTAATTTACTTGCTTTTCAGTATTATCTAATCAGTAATCATAAATTTGCAATTAACTTTTAATAAGGTATCATATCAAATATTTATCTAAGAACAATTGAATGTTCATGATTTTTCAATTTACTGTTTTGATTCTTGTGCCGTTTGCCCTTTCATTTTTCATGTAACAGAATAGCTGTTTAATAAGTCAACTTTCTCTAGGCGCACTTGAATGTTAACAGATAACTACAGTGTGTCTCTCGGACACACCACTACAAACAACAATAAAAGTAATACGTTTGCAAACAAATTAAGTTAATCAGTATGTTGATTGCTGCCATCTTAAGGGCGCGTTATCGCCGCCAGTGTTAATAATAGGAAGCTTCAGAAACAATAAACACCTAAAGATGGCGTTACGGTCCGCAAAATGAAATTAATTTCTTTAAAACTAAAATTTGAAAATGTAAATAGAAACATATTTGATCACATCGCAGTTCTCTGCTCACAGTGTTGCCAGACATGCGTGAAGTTTCAAAATATTTTAAGTTTAACTGAAACTTTTAATTTTTAAATGCCAAGGAATAATTTAAGGTAGTTGAAATCAAAAAGGGGAATATAAAACTGCTAAATATCTTTAAAAATGTCAGTTGTTCTTGCTGGTTTTAAGAAAAAGAAAAGTATTACTATATTAAAATATTGAAAATTATATTTGTTTTAGGAAATTAATCAGGACTAATTAAGAGTGAAATAGTTTATTCAAAAATTAACCGTCACATGCCCTTAAGTAAAGAAAAACAACATTTACTTCGGGAATTTATTAAATAATAGTTAAAAGATTAGGAAAGTTAAATTACTTTTAAATGTCACACGAATATTAGCACCCAATGCTTCCTGGTGCAGAAAGCGTTCATTTCTGCGCCGTGTACATCTATTTTATTTCAATCAATACTAAATAAGTAAGCAAAAGAATTTATCCATTGTCATAGATTTTGCTATTAAACAGTGTTATAATGACTGTATTATGTTTAGTTTGGTTATTTTTTAGAAAACGTTAATTCTACAAAATTGGCGATGTTCAACAACGATTATAAAATTTATTTTAGATATCTACTCCTTACAAACTGTGATCCACATTACCTTAACAGTTTAGCAATTGACATCAAACGTGAGCTATATTTTGCGCCAATAACGCCCCCTTAAGTTCGGATTTCAGACCGCTTCCAGAGACGGTGTCTTTTCTAAGTTTTAACGTTTTTTCCTAAAGTTTGCTGCGACATACACAGGCATCCCAAATCCAAAAGACAAAGAGGGTATCAAAAGATGTGAAATCGCCTCAAAAATGTTCCGCATGATGTATGATATCAGTAAAACAGTATTATTTTTATTGTTTGTTAAACTAATGGCGGAAACCGAATGAAACAATTTCAAATTTATATGTATCTACAAGAAATATGAATATCTAATAGGCAAATATGACAATAAACATTTAATGATCATAGAATTTTGCACTTGAAGTAAAAAAAAGTTTCATCGTATCTTCTGAACTTTGCAAAAATGACTAAGTCACTTGATTTTTTGTAATAATTGTAATATTTTTTATAAATGAAATATAGGAATTAAAAAATTTGACATGAATAATAAAGGAAGTTCTTTATGATGATATATGAGCCCTGACGCATATTAATTTTTCTATATTCATTTTTATTAAAAGTCACCCTGCAATTCTTACCTACTCGAAATTCATTTTTTGGTCTAGGAAATGGCTATTTCTTGTAGCCAGAAGTAAAGTACTGCCTTTGCACCTACTTCATGCGACGTCTCAAAATTATTTTGGGAGTTTCCCTTAACTGCATCTTGGAGGTATTTGGGCACTCTTGTCAATCTGCAGACACGAAGAGGTGGTGGTGTGAGGGAACCCCCCCTACAGAACTTCATAAAGGGTTCCCTTCATTTTGGCCTAGAATAGGTGCAGGAGTAATACTTCACTCTAAAAATAAGAAACAACTACTTCGTAGACCAAAAGAGATATCTCTGGGTAGAAAAACACTGGATTTGGGCTCAGGGTATTATGGAGGCTTGCTCCTTCGTCGCTCACCCCTAAAGATTAATTTACAAAACTTGCTATGTAAATAACTATGATAAGAGTTGAGCCAACGTTAATGTCAAACCACTTTTAAATCGGAGTATATATTGCAAAAATTATTGTTTATGTTTCTGTAAATGTTTTATAACCTACTAAATAATACTTATTTTAGCTGCAGAATGAAAAAAAGGAGAAACTACCCTCAACTATAAAAACCCGTTAATGTGTCTTGTGCTCTAGTTAATAAGACAATTTCCATTTTAATTACTTCCATAATAAAAACACTTAATTTTTAAAGTACATTTTTATCGTTATCTTGTTTTACAGCGGTCTCGAAAAAATTATTATTAATTACAATAATGATGAAAAATTCCGAACCCCCCTCTAATCCAAACACATCTATAGTCCGAATAGTCCTATAGTCCTAGTTGTGTAAATTGATTTCCATAGTCCGAAACTTAGTATTTGTAATCCGAACTTTATATAGGTACTGTACAATCTTTAGCAGATTACATGACTTGAGTAGACAACATATTTATCAAATCAAGTAAATGAAACGACATTCGCTTCTGAGCACAGTTTCTTTTTCTATTGGTTACAAACAACACAGCAGATATTTTTAAAGTTAATGCTACCATACCTAGAGTGGTTTTTAATAACAACAATAGAGTAATAAAAACTTCTATTTTCAAGTGAGTTTCTTTTTTACTGGAGTACAAAAGATTATTAAACAGCCATTTTACTTCTACTATCGTTTCTTCTATTTTATTTACAGCAAGTCTGATTTGTCTATTTACAAAGTTTAATTATTTTGTAAACACTAAAAAACTAAATTTTTAGTAATACGTTTTTATTGTAAAAATAAATAAAAATTAACAATTATAAAATTTAAGATAAAATGATTTATCAGTTATTTTTTACACAGATGACAAATCAATATAAAAATAATACAATAGTATTAGTGATACATGTAGTGATTAGGTACATGCAACAATGTTACAAGGGTAAATTGTGGGAAATTTTCTGTTCTACAAGTTATGAATGGTTTTTTTGTAAAATATACCGGTAAAGAGTTATTGAGCAAAAACTGAAAAAAGTCGAAAAATGTTGTGGTTTGTTTGCCATAGCAAAGCCCTCACATGTATGAGGTCAAAAACTTGGATTTTTAATTAGTGCCTGGCTTCATACAACCTACCCAAAAATCAAAACTGCACAACCTTTTTTGCAAGGCATTGTGTACTTGGAGACTGGACTATATACATATATCTAGCCCGTTTTACTCTCCATATACATTCTCTCTCTAACCTGCAGGCCGCTATATAACTGTCTTGATCACACTAACATGGGAACTTTTTTTGCTCTCGCAGACAGTTATTGATGGAATTTTGTTCTGGCTTCTTATATTACCTATCCTACATAATATATTTTATTTATTCTGTGAAGATTTCAAGACTTTTAAAATAACAAAAATGGTATTTTTTTAAATAAACATTTACAGTGGTATCTTGGTTTACAAGCATAATTCGTTCCGGACATGTGCTCGTAATTCAAAGCACTCGTAAATCAAAGCAAATTTTCCCATAAGAAATAATGGAAACTCGGAAAGTAAAAATAAAACAAACGATCACGTGCTCGCCTCTGTAATTTAACTGATAAGATAAACAGCAGACGAGTTTGAAAGGTTCAGTAGTCACAAATTGATTTTATTTAAGAGGAGCTAACATGATGCTTAACGTGTACATATTCGATTAAATTGATTTAATTTTCCCTATTTTGTACTTCTAACGGGTTATAACTAAAAATTTGCATAATTACTTTTCTTTAAATGACGTCATTACACTATGACACTTAAAACATAATCAAATTTTTAATTATAACCCGTTATTAGGGTGTATGTATTCATCGATGACAAATAAAATGTAAAATCTGCTGACATTTTTAACAGTCGAGGTAACATTAGATGCTGTTTACACTCTTATCTTATTGTATATGTTTACACAGATGGTGATGATGCGTTGACTGAAATTCTTCAATTTTTAAGGATAGTATGTAGTTGTGATGATGTGACGGTCGGCAGACAAAGCGTATACGTATTAAAGATTTTACTCGTAACGCAAGACATCGCTCGTTAATCAAGTTTAAATTCATTAGAAATTTTTGCTCGTTCTGCAAAACACTCGCAAACCAAGTTACTTGTAATCCAAGGTTTTCCTGTACAGTGTTCTGTCAACATTTAGGAGGGGGGGGAATGTTTTGGTAATAATTTTTATAAATAAAGAATACTATTGAAAGTGACCTGAAATTTCATGACTATTACTTTTAAATTGAATCTTATTTCTCACCCTCTTAGTAATTTTGGAGTAGCATACCCCGGCCGCAGGGGCTGCCAGAATCGACTTTTATTATACAGCAGGTATGTAAAATTTAGTACCTAGATTTCCACAACTGTGGAAACGACAACTCGAAATACGTTGCTGGCTCTTAGTCTAAAAGTACATCAGCATTTTTACAGTTTATTTTAGTGTGCTGTTTATTGCTAATTGTTTGACCAAAAAATAGTCTCATTTAAGTTGTTTTTGAATTGTAAGATTCCATATAGGCTACGCAGTCACTTTTTATTCATTCGTAGTTTCTTTTGTGTTATCATGTAGTTAGTATGTTATTAAAATGTCTACTAATTTTGATTGATTGATTTTGATCAACATGAGATGTGATCTATAATCCAAACTTAGTTCAATTTACAGATAGTATATTATGTGAATGATGTTATCCGAACAGTTTCGTTAATCCTGCAACTGTCTGTTCGGATTAGCCATTTAATACTGCATTATGAATTAATGTCATTTTTGGAAAAATGAAAATTGTAGTAATGATAATGACACAAACATAAATTTATACATATATTTAGATTATTTATTAGGTTGACTGTACAATAAATTTCTTTTAAATTATAAAATTAGAATATATATAGCTTTTATACAGGCCCTCTAGGCCCACAGCTTTGTTATCTTCTTCCATTCCTCTCTATTCTAACTTTTACTTTTCCAATCTCTTATATTCTTTTCTTCCAAATCTGCTTTGACGGCTTCATACCATCGCTTCCTTGGTCTTCCTCGCTTTTTCTTATATTCCGGTTTGTTCTAGGTAATCTTCCTTCCATCATTCTTTCAGTGTGTCCCAGCCACTGCAGTCGTCTCGCTTTTATTACTTTGTCTATGGTTGGTTCCTTATAAATTTCATAAATCTCTTTATTTGTTCTTCTTTCGTATCCTAGTTCTGTTTTTTTGCCTCCCGTTATTCTTCTTATTATTTTCCTTTCCCACCTTAGCAGTCTTTCTTGGTTCTTTTTATTTAAGATCCAAGTTTCACATCCATATAGCGCGGTTGGTCTCAAAACTGTTTTGTATAGTCGGAATTTCGCCTTTCTGGATAGGTTTTTTGCTCTCAATATATTGTTCAGGGCTCCGGCACTTTTGTTGGCTTTTATTAATCTGTAGTCTATTTCTTTTTCTTCGTCACATTTATTTGTTATTTTGGTACCCAGATAAATAAACTCTTCGACCTCTTCAAATTTCATTTTCCCCAATCTGGTATCCAGCTCTAACATTTTGTTTTGCCAAGATTCTCCAATTCTCATTACTTTACATTTCTTTTGGTTTAGCTGTAATCCCATTTTCGATGCCTCTTCTACCAGTTTACTAATCTTCCCTTTTAATTCTTTTACATTTCTTGCTATGATTGCCAGATCATCTGCGTAGCCTACTACTTGGTGTCCTTTGTTTAATATGTCTCCTCTTCTATTCAGGTTGCTATTTCTCATTATTTTCTCGAGTGCTATGTTAAAAAGCAGGGTTGACAGAGGGTCTCCTTGTCTCAATCTTGTCTTGACCTCGAAGTCTTCAGATGTTTGGTTTTTTACTCGTACGTTGCTTAATGTCTTCTTTAGAGTCATGTTTAGTAGCCTCTCTAATTTCGGGGGCACCTCGAACTCCTGCATGCTTCTAATCAGTTTTCCCCTTTGCACCGAGTCGTATGCTTTTTTAAAGTCTATAAATACTACTAAAGCGGGGACTTTATATTCGTAGCAGGTTGTTAGTACTTCTTTCATCGTAAAAATTTGATCGGTTGTTCCTCTTCCTTTCCTAAATCCTGCCTGGTATTCCTCTATCTGTGGCTCCACTATCGCTTCTACTCTTCTTTTGATTAGAGCAGCTAACACTTTGTGCATTACATCCAATAGTGATATACCTCTATAATTGGTACAATCTGACGGATCTCCATTTTTCAATATGGGTATAATTGTGGCCTTTTCCCATTTTATTGGTATTTGTTCTTCTTGCCATATTTTCTTTATTAATATAAATATTTGTTCCCTTAATTCTTTTCCTCCGTATTTTATGTTTTCTGCTGTTACTCCGTTAATTCCTGGGCTTTTATTGTTCTTAAGGTTTTTAATAATTTCCTCTACTTCCTCCCTTGTAGGGTCATCTCCCTGATTATCATCTTGTATTCGTAGTATAGGTTCTTCGCTTTCTTCCTCTGCACCTTCATTTAACATATCTGAGAAATATTCTTTCCATCTTTCCCTAATTTTTTCCTCCTCTCCTATTAACTTTCCATTTTTATCTTTAATGTAAATGGTTTGACTGTTCTCCCCTTTTCCTTTTTTGACTTCTCTATAGAAATTTCGTATTTCCTTTCTATTATAATAATTTTCCATTTCTGCCACTTTCTCTTCTAGTTTCGCCCTTTTCTTTTGTCTGATTAGTTTTTTTACTCTTGATCTTTGTTTCCTATATGCTTCATTGTCTTCGATCCGGCGTGTTAGTATAGCCTTTATGCGTAGTTCATTTCGTATTTCAATTTCTTTCCTACATTCTTTATTAAACCATTTTTTTGTTGCCTGATACTCTTTTACCGGTACCACTTTCTCTGTTGTCTTCTTAATTATTTCCTCCATAATTTCCCATTCTTTTTTTATAGTCTACGGAATTTCATGTTTTAGCTGTCGGTATCCTTGTGTTATCTCTTCTTCATATTTTTTTTGTATTTCTGGTTTTTGTAATTCCGCGACATCGAACTGTTTTTTAACTTTACCTCTTCTTTTTTTTTCTTTGGGCGCTTTATTGTTTTTAGATCTATTCTGACCAGGAAGTGATCCGAATTTATGTCTGCTCCGCTACAGGATTTGACATTGGAGATTATTTTCTAAGAGCACTTTTCTACGATGGCATGATCTATTTGATTTGTATAACTCCCATCTGGTGATCTCCATGTCCCCTTGTGCACTTCTTTTCTTTTAAAATGGGTGCTCATTATTTTCATTTGTTTCTCCTGCGCGAACTCTACCAGTCTCTTTCCATTATCGTTGCTGTGCAAATGCTTACTTTCCCCTCCTGTTATGTGTAAGTACATGTTCTCTCTGCCTATCTTTGCATTTGCATCTCCTATTATCATCTTACTATTGTGTCTACTTAGCTTGTTATATGTTTCATCTAAGTTCTCAAAGAACTCATCTTTGATTTCTTCTGTTGGCGCGTGTATGTTCAGAATTGATATTTTATACTCTCCTCCTATTTCTATGTAGCACATTCTGTCCGATATAGGCTTAAACTCTTCCACTTTTCCTTTTAAATCGTTGCTTACTAGGAAGCCTACCTCATACCTTCTTGTTTCTCCTCCGCTTGTGAAGAATACGTAGTCCTCTAATTTTGTCACTTTTGTTTCTTTTATATGTGTTTCTTGTAGTGCCAGTATCTCCATTTTGTATTTTTTTGCTTCCATTTCTAAATTTTTGATCGCGCCCTCGTCGTAAATACCTTGGACGTTCCACGTTCCTATACGCATGGTTGGATTACTCTTTCCCATTTTTGTTCTTAAGTTATACCTCTTTTCTTCTTTATTTGTGTTAATGTTTAATCTATTGATTAAATCTTGCCATACTTCTCTCTTCCCCTTTTTGTCCGTTTCCGCCAATTGTATGAGTTTTTCAGGCGTGTACTCTTGCTTATACTGTTTTATATCCTGTCCATGTTCTCCTTGATTTTCTTCTTCATAAACCAAATTCTTTACCAAGTTCATCGCCTTTTGTCCCACCCCCCCACTTTCTTTTACTAGTTTTTTGAACCTTGCTCCATCTCTTGTGACTCCTTTGCTCCATTCCATATATGTCACATTATCTACTAACAACTTCTTATATCTAAGTCGTACGTTCTTGCCTTACTCTTTTCATTTTCCGCTACTTTCTTTATTTTATTTTGGATTTCTCGCTCTCCCCAGGTCAGATCATGTTCAATTACAACTTTCGTGCCTTTTAGTTTATTCTTTTCTTTCATAATTTTCATCTTTTCTTCCCAATTATCCATTTTAACTATTATTACCTGCTTGGTTTTATATTTTCCTACTTTGAAAGTTTCTTTTATTTTTGGTTTGTACTGCAGCTTTTCTTGTAACCATTTTTCTGTCTCTTCTTTTACATTATTATCTTCGCACTTCCACCCTTTGATTACGATATTGAGTTTTTTCTTCTCTTTAGCCTGGTTTTCGACTTTCTCTTCTAGTTTGATAATTCTTCTATTCATTATCTCTTTCTCCTCCTTCCATTCTGCTGCTTTCTTCTCCCATTCTTCTCTAGCTTTTTTCAATTCTTCTTTCATTTCTTCATGCTTTTTGTTAAACTCCTCTTTCAACTCCTTTTTCATCTCTTCTAACTTTTCTATCACTTTCTCCCACGACATCCCTACTGTTGTTTCTAGCTGCGGTATGTTTTCTATTGTTTCGTTATTTGTTGATTGCGATTGCCTATCTTTTGGCGGGGTTCTTGAAATTTTTGCGCTTTTATAGAAAGTTAAATACTCTGTCTCCAGTTTCTCAAAATCTTCAGGGTCGTCCTTACTTCTCTTCCTTTTGCTTTTTATGAAATCATCAAAACTTGTTACACTCTGTGCTCTTGCTCTTTCGTTGCCAATATTTTGATAATTTTTGCTCATTGCCAAAACTCCTCCTTGTGGAATAAAAAATGCTTGACAGCCGCGTTTACTTGAATTGCAGAGCAACAACTAAGCCTCTTGAAAACGTTGAAGCCACCGATATTTGTTTACACGTTTAATTTTATTAAACTACTTCGAACGTTCACTTTCTCTCACTCCACGCACATTTGTTGTTTTTATGCACAGATGCATTATAATTAGACTATTATTGATAGATCTATCTAAACATAACTGTCTCTTTATGCCCCAAGGGCCTCTTTATGATCCGACGGGCAATAATGAAACGTCAATTAAATGTCAGAGCTGTATTTGTAGAACTTGATTGGTTCTTAATATAATTTGTAAACTTATCACCAATGAAAATAAGCTGAAATTAAGTATTTTAGATAGTAACTATAGTAACGTACTTCGTATATATGCACATAAGTATACGTACAGCGGCTTGATGTAACCTACGTACTCATTTAATTATATTTTTTACACAATAATAGATTTGAGATAAAAACAATCTGTGCATAAAATAGTGTATGCATTTCGGGCATAACTTGCTTTTATGGCCCTACAGCCTTTTCCTAGCCCTCGGCTGACGCCTAGGGCTAGAAATAACGCTTCTGGCCATAAAAGCTTCTTTATGACCTTAATACATAAATAACTATTATATCGCACTTAAAACGCGCAAAATTACGAGAGGTATTTCCTACACAATGTTTATATCACCGCCCTCTTCCTCTGACCAAAAACTATTTATATTTCAAACTTTTCCGCACAAAACTTTGCTCTTTTTATCCGAAATTCGCACAAAACTATGTTTATATGTACCTACGCGCTAATTGTTTATCTTTTTAAACACATAACCTTGGTTTCTAACCTCCTTCACTGTTGTTTAAAATTAGAATAATATAACATATAAATTACAAATAAGTTTCAAAATGTCGCCCATTTGCATCAGTAGTAACCCGACACATTTTTTTCAAAATTCTTACCGCACCCGTTAGCGAAATATTCAATTTATATTTTCTCTCCTTTTCTAGTACAAGCACGTCATAGTTCCTGCATGCAACCGTATTGATGTCAAATATATGTAAGGTGGCAATACGAAATCGTTTTACAGCTGTATTGTGTTTATATATTTGAATCATCTGTACCATCTATTGTTTTATACGTGTTTAGTAAAACAATTGTCGCGAATTGTTAAATTATTAAAAAGGAATGAGTATTTTATTAATATTAGGTAAATGATTAAACATATTTTATTAATAAATGTAGCTTTCCAAAGGTGTTTCATGTTGTCATGCAAAAACGCATCTTTAAACAGCATTAAATTTTTATTTTTAATTTTTTTTAATTTATTTTTTTACCAAGATCGGAAATTGTAAAAAAAGTGCTTTGCCGTTGAAAGAACTAACATTTTATTAAACAATTTTTGTACAGTATGTTTACTATGTTCTAGAATGCGGACGACGCATATGTCGTCGATTGAGGAAATTGTTGCATTCTCATAAACGTTATTACTAAATTAGTTAGAATATTAGTTATAAATGCATTAAACAATTACCAATTTTAGTAGATAATTCATTTTTGAAGACCTTGAAAATTTAAAGTGTAATACTGGTGTCCTCTAATGGAAGATACTTCTTTACATCACAGTCCCAAAGATGACCCACTGTTGATGCTCATGTAACAGTTAGAGTCCTGTATTACCTGTCATGTCAGTTTGAAATAATGCTTTATTTCAAAGTTCAAATATCGTCTACTTATTAACAAGTGATTAATGTACGTTATGCTTTTGTGTAATTAACTGGCATAATAAAGGTAGTGAAAAATATTTCTGTTACCATAAATTCAATTTATTGGTTTTCATCAGTGCCATCCTTAGAATATAAAACTGTAGGAAGGGCCATAATCATCTACCACATACGACCGGGATGGGGTCTCAATATGGCACGAGTAGGTGTTTCCGGTTTTGTAACGAGATATTTTCATTGGCCGTTCTCACTTTTTCGAAATGCGCGCATAAACTACATAACCTCAATTTTAAAACATAGTATTTTGAAATTAAACTTAGAATATAAGTATTATATTTATTAATATTTTAAACAAACGAATACTTATTTATGAAATGTAATTCCCTTCTTCATATTTGTCGGAGTTGAGAGAAAAGCAGATTTAGGTGGTGTCTAATGGCGGCCAGTGTGACGTTATATCTGTTGCTTTTAAAGCTCATTGCGCCGGGTAGTTACGATCCTTCCAACAGTTTTATAGAGTTTCTGTATGATAACACAGGCCCACAAAATAAAAAAAAAGTCCTGTAGTTGAAAGGTCAGGTAGCATACCGTATGCTTTTTGGTGTGCTGAAAACGAATCCAGGGTCAGAATTGATCCATCACCGAAGGATTTCGACATAACCTCAAAAATTTATAAAAATACATCTAAAAAAAATTCTTGGGTGATGGGTCAATTCTGATCCCGTGTTCGTTTTCAGCACACCAAAGAACGGTATGGAACCTCACCTTTCAATTACAAAACTTTTTTTTTGTGGGGCTGTGTAATTATTATTATATAGGAGCTCTACAGGTTTATATTCTAATCTGCTATCTAACGGCGAGTAGATTGGCAATGTTGCCTTTGCTCATTTGTGGCGGTACTATCTTTTTATATCAAGTAGCTTTGGCGGAAGTAACTCAAGGCCAAATTCGATTTAAATTGAGAATTTCTAAATTTAATTTTTTCATGTAAATTAAGCGTTTTTACAAATTTCGCTTATCTGGAAATATTTTTCTAACCAAAACGAACGAATACGGGCGTCTTTCCCATTACTTCTTTTTACCCATTCGCGTTTTGTTATTTACATCTAAAGCAAACACATTACATTGGGTGTGTCCAACACACTGCTGTAAATACAGCGCTGCAGCAGCTTTCGCAGCCGTCTTAGATTTAAAAACCACCGAAGCAGCAACGTTTTATACATATAAAATTCTGTTAGCGTTGACGAGTATCACTAGACGACTGATTTACTAAATGTCAATAATTAAAATGTCAGAACATCAATTTTGACAGTAGATAAGAGTGGTTTTCAACTCTAAGACGGCTGTGAAAGCTGCTGCGGCGGTGCATTTCCAGCAGTATGTTGGACGCACCCAATATTTACTCGCGTTCTTCATGAAAATTCTGAGCAAATGGAGGAAACTTGATCTCATAGGGTTTTCTTAAGAGAGCTTTTTAAGAGACGAATTTTCGGCGATTTTGAAGGCAAATTCAAATAATTCATAGTAAGCAACTCTTAAACGTGAGAAAAGTGTGGTTATGTCTACGGCTGTGGACTTGCGTGTGACGCAGTAATCCAATTAACTTATTACTGTTGATGTTATATTGATTAAACATCAACACTGATTACTTCTCTACTATCAGCTCAGTAGTTATTTTAAAAGTTCGAGGTTATGTTTGACTAGACTGTATTTTATTAAATCTGCTCAAATTACATCTTAAATCATGTGACAAAAAATTTGCTCGATCTGCTCTTCTTGATCTGTAGGTTATTCTGGAACGTAGTAATTATCGTGAACCATGATATGTGCTGATGCTGAGTCGGCTTGGAAGTCTTAAATATTTTAAAAATTGCCAATGCATCATCCCTGGGATTTGAACAGAAGACCTTAAGATTGGTAGTCAAGTGCCATACCCACAGAGCTACCATGTCTTCATGAGAAATTAATACTCTTTGTTAATACTTTAGATTGTTTATATTTGTTATGAAAAAATATAGAAAATCAACAATTTGTATCTAGAAATATTATTTTAAAAAGTATCCAAAGTCAGCAGGTAAATACTAGATAAACGCATGAAACAGAAGTCATTAGTATCGAATCTTGTCCAGCTGGTTTACAGGAAAACGAGGTTTTATAGCTTAGCACGAAACTCTCACAAATCAGTGCATACCTTCAGAAAAACAACAAAATATAAATATATATTATTGTTTTATCTTCTTCTTCTTTCTCGAAATCCCTGGTATTCATTGGGGTGTCGGGTATTATTGTTTTATTAAAATTATAAAACTAACAAGTAAAAGTGTCTTAAAGCTAGTTTTTTATATCATGTATTTTTTTCATTAATTTAATTTTTCTGATAAAAATATTTGCATAATCAAACTTCATCTGGCTCTAGAGCCCTTGGAAACTTATAATCCTCAGGTGTTTTCTGTGTAGCTTCTTCTAAATCTTGGTGATCATTATCGTTGTCATTTATTCCTTTATCAACGCCATTTTGTTCTGCGTTAATAGCTTTTCCATTTGAATTGTCTTGAATTAGATTATTATTTGTACTATCTATTTGTTTGTTGTCATCTACAGTTTTAATGCTTATTTCATGACTTTTTTGAGAAATAATGGCTTCGATATAGGCTGCTTGTTCTATTAGCTAAAAAAGAAGTTAATAGGTGTAAGAAATACAATACTTAAAAATTAATGTCACGTAAAATTTTTGCTAGAGCTATTAACTTGTGCATTTTTTCCATGCAGGTATATTCTTTATTTTATGCCGGGTATAAAATGATAAAATCAAACAAACATGTATTTGTATTCTGGATGGTCATTAATAAAAAAAACTTATTTTCTGAAACTAAATAACACGCACTGGTAGTTTAGTGGTGAAAATGTAAACTTTAGGAAACCTTAAAACAATTTTTAATTATTTTGGCAAAATTAAATTGCTTAAGGGCGGTGTATTGTAGAAAAGGAAGGCCCACTAAAAAGCAACAAGTAAGATAAAGAGAAATAATAATATTTATTCAAAGTCACTGAGTGATACAATTATTCGATTAAGATATGTTCCCCCATGAAATCATTCCATGATAATTTTCTTTTGGGACAAATAGTTAAATACAATGCTGTTGGTCAGATGAACACAATATATACAATTCAAGATTTCTATAAATAGATAATGCATACTTTTATTAATAAAATGATTCAGTAAATAATAGTATATTGTGTTACAAGTGCAGAAAATTTCAAATTTCTCACGATTGTGAACCAGTTGCGTTGAATGAGACGAAGTCGAATGCCGCAATCGTACCAGTGCGAAATTGGCATTTTTGCACGCGTTACACTTTATCTACGACCACAAAAAAATAATAAACCACTAAAAGCTAAGAAAAATATTTTATTCGGAATCATATGGTAATATGTGCATTCCTAACCGCCTCAGAGGGTGGGAAATTAACCATTCCTAACTTACTTTTAATTCCCTCTCTTGGTCAGGAATGTAATCATTCCCTACCTGTTATCCCTCTCTTGGTCAGGAATGTGATCATTCCCGACCTGTTGTAAGTTCGTAGTTTGCTCGGTAGAGGGCGGGTGCATTATTAGGTCAAGTTTGTCACTTCAGTTGTCAGTTGTAAATAATTATTTATTTGTTAAAAAATATGATGATTCCGAATAAAATAGTATACAAACCTCGGCGGGACGTTTCCTCCTGTCTCGAGCATTAGCTCACCTCGGGCCTGGGCCCTCGGTGAGCTATCTTAGCTCTCGACAGGAATGAAACACTTCCCGCCTCGGTATGTAATCTACTATAATCTAGAATTTATATCGCATCTGACATTCATATTTTCTACGTGAAATCTCTAGCAATAAATTGAGATATGTAATGTGAGCAGCTTCCAATATGTTTGGAGGTGTACAAGTGTACACACCATTTTCCCATCATCGGATTCACTCATGATAAATCTAGAATTTCGAAAACGATAAAAGTAAATATTAAATTTTTAAAGACAATAGTAATAATACATTTATAATCTGTATAGTTTCAGTCAATCTACTATTTAGTACTTACAGCTAAACAATCATCCGTATGTACTCGTTTTCAAAAAGTATTTTTTTATAAACAATGAATTCAGTTGTCAAGGTTATTAACTCCTTTATCGCGAAATGTAAACATATTCTGGCATTGCAGGTATTGTGATGACAAGAAAGGTTGGCAAAGCTTTAAGTGTACGCTTGCACTTGTGAATTGTTTAGCAAGTTATAAAAGCTTTCATTGTTTTTATTGTAACGTAGTAATAATAATTTTAGAATAATATTATATTAACAATGATATAATAATGTAAAAAATTAATCAACTTTATGTCAATTCGATAACAATGTTATAATAACTTTATATAGTAATAATAACTAATTTATGTGAAGTCGCCTAGATAGATGAACGGTATGAGGTCTGACTTAGCAAGTAGACGGTCGATTCCCGGTTCGATTCCCCACCGATGCGATAATTTTTCTAGATGGATTTGCATGCAAAATATAATTTAACGTAAAACATTAATTAAACAAAATAAATCTGCCTTTATCTAAAATTTATAACTTTTATATTTCAATTAATTAATAATATTATAATATTGCATGTGCTGTCATCTATGGCGTTTTAATAAAACTACTGATCGTGGGAAATCATTTTGACATCATTGTGGGAGTCATTTTAATGGTTACTAGATTGTACGTAAATGTGTTACTTTCTATAGTGGTCGTAGATAGATTATATTTTCTTTTATAATTTCCTTTACGATATTAAGAGATATTTCCATTTTGTATTATTATTTCTTGTTCAACTTTAAATTAAACAACTGTCGTAATAACTGGAAATAAAGATATTTGTTTCTTTATCTTACATGTTACTTTTAGTGGCCCTACCGAACCTTAAGACAACTGTTTAGTACAGCGACTTTAGAGTCCTACTGATAAGATATAGTATTGTTTTTTACCTTCTTATCCACCTGTGGGTCTTGTTCGATATCATTTTTAAATTTTAGTAGTAATTCCGAGGCTTCGTCATATAAGCCATTAATAACTAACGCAATGCATGTGTTTAATACAACAGAGTGATCATTTTTTGATAGAAATACCGCTTGCCGAAAGGCTCTCAATGAGTTGTCTACATCTTTTAGTTCGAAAAGTGCACCTGAAAAGTTAGAAATTTAAAATTAGATGTCAACTAAAAACTTAGCTACTTAAGTAATTGACTAAAATTGGAATACTATTAATGTTTGCATGTATGTCTTCAGATGCAGTTTTAGAAGAAACACTTGTAGCAAAATCTATTTAAAAATGAGAAGCCTATTATTAATTGTTTTGGTTTAACATTCCATTTTCAAGAAAACGGCTTTCAAAGTATAAATTCTATTTTACCCGCTTTTAGTTTAATCATGACATCGTCGATTCGACGTTTGGCTTTAGAATCTCTACGCGGCCTTCAACAAACTCCGGTTTTTATTTTTAAGCGATTATTTTTAAGAAATAATCACAGGTCATAAACACTTCAATCAATTTGCTAAGTGTATATTTAGATGTGCGAACGCGTCGAATAAACACGAACCGTTAAATGCGTCCATTTCCCCGGTATGTGGCGCCAAGCGGAGGACGCCGAAAACTGGCAAATGAACAGGCATAAAGACGTCAAACGTCGAATCTAGGAGGTCGTGTTATTGGATAATCATAGGCTAAAGAGAGCTATGAATTTGTGTGTGCTATGAACGGGTAGCTGATGGTTTTTGTATTTAAGAGTAAAATATACAGTATTGGTTAAACTTCGCATTGGGTTTGGGGTTTCATGTGTAAGCGAATACCAATCGTGGAGTAATCTTACGGTTTTATCTCGGAACCGGTCCAAACTACATCGATTTGAATATATATTATTAAAATCTTGTAGATATAAAATACTAAAACCCTTATAGGTTAAAAATTAAAGCACTTGGTTTATACCAATGGTTGAAACCAAGTTTTAAACCAATTGCTTTTTAAGAAAAAAACCAATGTGATTTTTATTAATTTTTTGGTATGTATATTTATACACTTATTTTATTAAAATTTTTACTTTGATGGCAACACCGACCAACATAGTGTGGGAATCCCCGTTTTGTGTTTTACATAGCCATTGATGTCAGAATCAAGCCGCTGTTGTTCCTTCCCCTGATCAGCTGTAGCTCCTACTATACTCTCGGCGGGTTACCGACAGCGACAACGTTCGTTGAAGTACTTGCATTATGTTATCTCTCGCACATAATTGTAATAGTTATTTATGTATTAAGGGTATAAAGAGGCTTTTATGGCCAGAAGCGTTATTTCTAGCCCGAGGCGTCAGCCGAGGGTTAGGAAAAGGCTGTAGGGCCATAAAAGCAAGTTATGCCCGCTATACATACACTATTTTATGCACAGATTGAGTTTTTATCTCAAATCTATTATTGCGTAAAAAATATAATTAAATGAGTACGTAGGTACATCAAGCAGCTGTGCGTATACTTATGTGCTTATACGAAGTACGTTACTATAGTTACTATTCCAAAATATTTAATTTCAGCTTATTTTCATTGGTGATAAGTTTACAAATTATATTAAGAACCAATCAAGTTATACAAAAACAGCTCTGACATTTAATTGACGTTTCTTTATTGCTCATCGGACCATAAAGAGGCCCTTGGGCCATAAAGAGACGGTTATGCTTAGATGAATCGAGCAATAATAGGCTAATTATAATGTATCTGTGCATAAAAATCATTATAAACTCAGCGAACTATTTATTTAATAAAAAATAAGTAGAGAAATGAAATAAATAAAAATTTTAAAAACTATTTACATTAATATATTAATTGCTATTTTCTATTTATGTATATTTAAAAAATATTAAGAACATCAATGAACGCTGTCGCCTTTAGCCGGTGCGGCCGAAGGGAGCGTAGTGAGAGCTCCAGCTGGTCAGGGGAAGCAACAACAGCTTCTTGATTCTGACATCACTGCCACATACACAACGCTTATGTTTAGAGGGTTAGAGGATTCCCCTGATTTGGGATGATAGGGAGTGAATGTTTAATATTCATTTATAATCAGGAAGTTAACTCAATACAACGCATTACACTGAGTGGAAGAAAACGAGATCTAGTTTGGTTGTATTTTGATGAGCTCAAAGATGCGACTGACAGAAAAGGACATAGGGCATAGGTACAAGTGTAAAATTTATAGTTCAGTTTTATGTTAAATTGTAATTTGTAAAACAAAAAGTAGTTGTTTTACTATTAATTTAGCTAACTAGAAATAATAAAAAAATAATTTAAATTTTATAAGTGGTTTAAACCAAAACAAACGGTTTAAACCAAGAAATCGGGTTTTTTGTTTTTTTAAATAAAACCTGGTTTTTGCCAGCCCTGTCATAAACATTCCAAGCATTTTGCTAAGTGTATGCTGAACACACTATTCCATGCGCGAACGCGTCGAACGAAATTGAAACGTTGAACGCGTCCATTCCGCGGTAAATGGCGCAAAGCGGAAAACGCTGGAAACTGGCTAATGAACGGCCATATAAGACGTCAAACGTTGAAACGTCATACATTAAATCAAAGGAGATCGTGCTTTTTTTCAAATAAAAAAATAAAATATATTTTTGTTAAATTCCATGGTGTTGATTTGTGGATGCATATGGCTCATCTATCGTCTAAATTAATTATAAGGGATCTCTATACTGTATTCGAAAGGAGCGGAGTGATCCCTTGAAGACGGTGTGATAGGGGTGGAGTTAACACAAGCCCTTATCACGCTACACAAAACTTACACATCTGTCGTACGGTGTTTGTTGCCCATGTAAATCTTTGAACTCCCATTTATGTCAAGCATGGTTTTACGCACTTTAGTGAAAGTTTAAATGAAAATATTTAGTATTTAGGTTGATTATAAGTTAACAGATAGTAGAGGAATAGAAGAGACATGTATAAAGAAGAACTACATGTTTTCATGAAACACCATCTTGTCTACGTCACTGTCTGTAGGACATCGGTCCAGATAACTTTGATTTGTCTATTGGCGGAATAATATTTGAGTGTGTCTTCACTGTTAGGATATACATGTTCAGACCGATCACTCATGTATTTGGTAATATTTATATGGCTTTTACAACATTCGAATCGTTTTTGTAAGTTAACTTACATCCAAGTGCCATAAACGATAATCCTACATCAGGCCGAAGATTTACAGCAGCACATAAAAAATTAAAAGCCGATGCTGGTTGAAGTGTTGACAAATGCACTAGTCCCAAGTTCAAAAGTACCTTCCAGTTTAATGGGGATAACCATAATGCCCTTTTTAAACAGCTCACTGCCTGTAAAAGACTTTCTAAAATAAGAATTCACATAAATAGCAAAACAGGCACTATACAGGGTGTTCCATTTAAGAAAAAGTAAAATTCAACTACAACTTTGAACTCGTTTTCATATAATGCCTGTTTACTACTACACCTAAAGGGTGTTCCAAAATGATTGATGATTGTTTGAATTTACCGCCACGTTAAATTATTGTCACGTTAATAACACGAATACTTTTGACATTTTTATCCTTCTTTTATTTTACAGTAGCGTCTCAACAATAATACAGCTTGTAAACTTAAATAATAAATTTGTCTGACAATAAAATCGTCTAACAAACTGTCGTACTGAGAAGAACTGTTTTGTAAAATAAGAAAACAAGCGAAATAAAGCAAAACTTCAATGAAAATCCGGAACAACGTGACAAAGAACAACGATGTAAACATGATGTAAACGAGTTGACGTTGTAATTTGATGCAACGCATTTCAGTAGTGCTACACCAACAACACTAAAACCTCATTTTGGATCACACTGTACTTACCGCAACATATTTTTGTTTGGAATAGAAACACATTCCAATGTTATTCCAAAGTGCTACGGAATCAGGATTCATTTGCACTGCGACCTTGTATTTTGATAAAGCTACATCGTATTCTTCGTGAGCCTACAATTCAATTACGATGTTACTGCTTGCTGTAAATGCTGTTAATTATCTTTAAACAATGGGTAATAAAACCAAACATAAAAACTTTTGTCACTTAAAAAAGAAAGAAACAAGAAAATATTATTCATAACTGTTCTTATGAATAAACTATAAAGTTGTCATTAATTTTCACAAGCTTTGGTTCTGACTTGATTATTATTAGTTCTCGATGTTATTGATTTATTACAAATTTCGACTAAATTGAAGTATTTAAAAATTATAGAAACGTACGCCGCAAGTGACTTATTCCAGCAGCGGATGATGGTCGGTTTTATGTCCGACAGCCGTCTTTAAGTACGTACTTTGGCTACGCGATCTTCATCCTCACGATACATTGAGCCGTATCCACATCTCACTATTAAGTTTAATAACATGTTTAATTACCATGGCGACCAATTCTAATCTTTTCTCACCTATTACAATTACATAAAGCAATCTCTTTTCTTGTTGATCTTAATCATAACTTTAGTTAAAGATACCTTTAATGATGGTTTGAGAATACGACCCAATGTCATTATTTTCTGTCATGGGCGTAACCAGAATTTTCGGTAGGGGGGAGGGAGGCACCTATCTATCCATAGTAGCGCTGGAATAGAAATTCACATGAGAATTAAGTACCTCTAATTATTTTTGCATGCCACAATCAATATTCTAAAGTGATGGTCAATGGCATTTAATAATTACGTATCCTGCGTAAAAATTTCAGAAAAAAATTGTCATGTACAACGCAAGAAAAAAATCTGTTTGTTGAAAACACCTTAGGGAGAGAATTCCCGTTTTTCATCGTAACGTAACATTTTTTCTCAATACACATTAGCAAAGCTTTTTCACCACTATTTAGTAAAAAATATAAGAAACTGTTATTTGCACCTGTAAATATGACAGAGACGGCGGAAAATGCAAAAGATCGTTTTTTGGGATTACAGCGCCACCTGTTGCGAAAATAAAAAAATGTTTTAAATAAATTATTCATATCTTGATGAGTAGAATCTAAATATGCAATAAACTTTAGGGATTCTTATTTGAATTTTTAAAGTTGCCCCCCTTACCCCCTACAAGGGCTGGTCAGGGGGGTTCCATCTTGGCGTCATTCGATAGAGCACATCGACATTAGTAAAATCACCCATCGTCTTGTTAAAAGTTTTTAATCGCCCGCATTTTAAAAGGGGTGTACGGGTGGTCTGGACCACCCTGTATAAGACGAATTCAAAAAATGAGAATTTTAAATTTAATAAATTCTAGTGCTTCAGTTCAGGATTCGGAACTGGAACGTCCATTTCTTTACTGTAAGTATTGCTACACATTTGTTGTAAGTGTTTATTATTAAGTATTCTTTAAATCAATATTTCAGTATTATAAATATGTTTTTGTTAAATAAACTCATTTGAGCTAATATTTGCACATTATTGAAAATTCTACATCATTTAGTCACAGATAAACGTAACAGATGCACAGCCAAATGGGGTAAAATGCGCTTGCTTTTTAGTTGCAGTATTTTTCGACAGAGTGCGCTACATGTAGAATTCAATCGAAATTTAAAAAAGAAATAGGTTTTGCACGAGTGAATATTTGAATTTCATCGCATTAACCACGCGGTGACGTAAGAGAAGAAAAAGGTTTGAGACAATTTCTTTAAATATGCAATATGGAATAAAGTGGAACCTATGTAATAAATAAATTCATTATAACCTTTCTAATTAATTTTTTTGTTAAATATTTTGAAAAATTGATAGTAATTAACACCAAAATTAAATTATTATAATTTTATATACGTAGTTATTACAGTTGATGACAAAGATTGATTTCTTATTACCAGTTAACTCCAAACTTAATTAAGATGATTTTAAGTATATACACCGTGTCTGCTTAAGTTCGCACCATATGGAAAACTTTTTTATTATTAATTTTACGAAAAAAAGTTATTCTTCATAAAAAGTTCTGTATGTTCTAAAATCTAAAATACAATCATCAGATATCAATTTTTTTCAGTCGTATACGAGGTTTCTCAAAAAATATTAATTTTGTCCAACAGTAAAGTAAATTTATTTTTGAAAATATCGGAAACTTTTATCTGTTATCTCTTTATTCGTCACATACTTGATAACCTTTACGTCTCTTAACCTCTATGTTGCATTATTTTGATGATGCATTAAAATAAATGATACATAACAATATAATTTATTTTACAATAATTATCAACTACATAAATACAGTGCTAATAATGTTAATTGCGTAACAAACGTGTAATACCTAGCTTATCATCAATTCACTATTGCTTCAACGTTTCCGCCTTACAATACAGGTTTCCGTTCTAGAAGAAAATTCCCTCAATACATTTCTAATTATATTCGGAGTTACACCCTGAATTGTTTCCGTAATAATTGTTTCCAAATGTTCTACGTTTGTGAATGGCCTGTGTTGATATACCCTTTCTTTTAAGTAACCCCATAAGAAAAAATCTAATGGGGTTAAATCTGGCGACCTAGCTGGCCAAAAAATATCGCAATATCTATGAATTAATCTTCCATTAAAGATATTTTCAAGGTATTGCCTTACTTCCAGCGTACTATGACATGTTGCGCCGTCCTGCTGGTACCATACCTGTTGCCGTTCATGTCTTGGAAGATCACGAAGAAAATCATGCAACTGATTTTGTAAAAAATTTAGATATCGTTGAGAAGTCATAGATTGTCGAAAAAAGGGCCAATTATTTTATCCTTGTAAATGCCGCACCAAACGTTAGTTTTAAAATAATATTGATCGCGAGTTTTAATCGTAAAGTGAGGATTGGAGTCAGTCCACCATCGACAATTTTGCGAAGACACTGTTCCATTAGACGTAAATGTAGCTTCGTCAGAAAAAAATATTTTCCTAGCCAAAAAAGGATCGTCTTCTAGCTTTCCTTGGATAAGAAAACAAAATTCTAGTCGTCTGTCGTAGTCTCCAGGTTTTAAAGTATGGATATATTGTGGTTTATATGGATGAAACTTGTTCTCTTCAAAGATTTTTGCTATTGTATCTTTACCAATTTTATCTGGAAGCGAAGATGCCCTTTTTCGCAGAGACAATTTAGGGTTTTCCACTGCAGATCACATTACATTTAACTTCATCTCCTCACTTGCAACAGGTTTTCGACGTTTGTTTGTGAATTTATTATTAACATCTCCACATGATTTGAATTTTTCCATAATTCTCATTACTGATGTATGGTGTATATCTTTCTCTGGATGTCTGTTGTTAAATATTTCAGCTGCTTCACGATAAGATTTATAATTATCACCAACGATTAATACAATTTCTACTTTTTCTTCCACACTAAATATCACCAATTTTATTTTACGTTCACTGTCAAACAATTTCTTGCTATCAAGAAATCATTTGTTTATCAGTGCATCCTAGATTTCACGTAACTACAGTTACAGTTACATTTGCATTGTTATTGTAGATAAAAAAAGAAAAATAGTATATTATACACCAAGGTGGTGAAGACTGTTATTATTGACCGAGCACCAAGATTATTTCGCGAGGGGCTTTGCCCCGAGCGGAATAAGGTGCGAGGCCTATTAATGTCTTCACCACCGTGGTGTATATACTATTTTTTCCACTACTAGCCAAATTTAAGGCAAAAATTAAAAATTAAAATTTTTCTTGTAAAAATCAAGTAGCACAGGAATGCAAATTCGCCTTTCCACTAATAAAACAAAAATCAAGTAGTCTGATGCAGATTGACATTTCCACTAATAACTAATGGCATTTTTATTCAAATAATTTTATCGTGTTAGGTAATTTCAAGCAGCAAATACGTTAAAGACAATCTCGTGGGTATACAAAATTATGTTGCACAAGTTTTTGTTAAACAACTATCCCTGGATTCTCAAAACATTTGAATTTATCCATTATTAACCTAGGTTAATAATCGAAAAATTATTAACCACTACTAGAGAAATTCAACTTCTCAGTTGGCTATGAGACGCAATAATTGTCAACTTCACAGCTAGTAGTGGAAAAAAGATTTTTTTCACTACTAGCTTTAAAACATACTATTATCTAGTCTGTTGTCACCTTGTGAAGTTAGCCTTCTTGCCTAGTGGTAAATAATTTTTTATTATTGACTACTAGTCAATAATCCAGATTTTAGTGTAACACGGGGCAAAAATTCATCCCATTATACACTGGCATCCAGGAAAAAATCCGTGATCGCGATAGTACGTTTTTTATGTGAGAAGAATAAAAGGAATAAAAGTACTAGTAGTGAAAAAAATAATATATACACCACGGTTGTGAAGTGTTTTCTAGAGCCTCTCATCTTATATCCCTCGATGCTGCGCATCTCGGGATCTAATAATGCTCGGCTCTAGAAAAAACTCTTCACAACCTTGGTATATAATATACTATTTTCCATGTAATTGGATGTAATTGCATATTTGAACGTAGTTTCTAGTTATGATAAACTTTTCTTAATAACAATTTTCGATATTGTCAAAAATAAAGGTAATTTACTCTTGAACCAAATTAATATTTTTTGAGAAACCTCGTATACGACCGAAAAAATTTGATATCTGATGATTGTATTTTAGATTTTAGAACATGCAGAACTTTTTATGAAGAATAACTTTTTTTTTTTAAATTAATAATAAAAAAGTTTTCCATATGGTGCGAACTTAAGCAGACACGGTGTATAATTTTCAAAGTTGTTTTCATCAAGTTAACTACAAAGTATTTATTATGGTTAATAAATACAAAAATATTGTTGCAATTAACATAAAACATAAAATTATTCAAATTTACCATTGTCATATTGTGATGATATTTTTCAGTGTGGAGGTGATTTTAAAACTGAATAAAAACTATAAAGTTATGCTCATAATTCTTGATACAACAAAATAAAACCAATAAGATATGTTTGAGTTGTGTTTTATTAAAAATATATAATTTTTGTGAAACCGTACGCGAAGTAAACACAATACAGGCTGCGAAATCCAATTTCCAAGTAACTTACAGTTAGTACCATAGTTCAGGTAAATAACGTTTTGAAAAGAAAAAAAATTGGGAAAAGCTGAAAATTGATATATACGCTTAAAATGTGGTGCTGAGAAACGTATCACAACTCCTCATGCGTGGGTGATCAAGGTCTTTTGATGCATGCATAATTCTATCTAAAGCACTAGGTATACATACACATGAATGGACCTTGGTGGGTGATGAGCCGGCTGCGCCATCTTGGAAAAATGACGGACAAAATTGCTTTTTCGCTAATATTTCAGAAAGTATTAATTTTATGGGCATCAATGATCCGAATGATAATGTAGCTGACAAGATTCCCCACAATTTAATTTTTTATCGAACCTCGTACCTTCAATAGTTTCTGAGATAGAATTTTTTTCAGCAACTGTCATTTTTTGACATTCCAAAAAGTGCCGTTTTTGCGCGTTTTTCGTAAATATTTCAAATTTGGCTACTCCTACGTACAAAATGGATTTTATAAACGTTAACGAAAATTAAATTTCCTACAAAAAAGTTGGTTATTGAATGTTGCGCAGCTATCTTCGGATGTATGATTTTGTAATATTATATTAAGTATCAAGAACAGTAAGGACAGTTTACCGATCGACGACAATGTTTGGCGACTTCGCTTCGCTCAGTCGCCAATATTGGAGGAGATCGGTAAACTCCTTACTGTTTGAGATGCTTATACTATTTTTTGTACGACCATTATGAATACAAAGGTATTAACTAAGGAAATATCCCCGAAAAAATAGATTTAAGATAATTTATTTTTGCCCTGTATATCCACCAAACATTAAGTAGGTTTTGTCGTTACCATGGATACGTTTATAATTACTATTATTTTTGAATGTCACGATATTTGTCAAACTCGTGAGAATGAGTGAATCTGAAAACGAATATAATTGGGATATTGAAGAGGCCTGAGCAAATTTAAATAAACAACATACATTTTTTTAATAGTCCAAATAGTCCAATTATTTAGAAAATAAATGATTTCTCGCGAAAGAGACATCTAAAGATCATGCATTTATTTTATAAATTACATATAATTTACTTACCGTTCTGTTTTTGACAGAACTGAACGGTAAGTAATTACTTACCGAAGCGTTTTTGCTTAGCAACCAGTAAATATAACCTACTGTTCTAAAACCAAGTATGGTAAACAATCCGAAATAGCATGGTCGTACAAAAAGAAAATTGTTATCACGAATGTTATGAGAATTACATATTTTGACCACTAGTAAATAAAAAACGGTTAGTCCGACATGGCTAATTCCATGCCAAATCACATAATTTAAAAACATATCTCAGATTTTGTTCAATTTTTTTCCTTGCATTGATACAAACGAAATTATATTAAATTAATTTTTTTAGATTTTTTGGATGAAAATGGCCAAAGTAGAAATTTTTTGAAAAATTTCGATTTTGATACAAATTCTGCTACCAGAACATCATCTTACCAAAATTGTCATAACTCTTGTTTTATTTGTTGAGTTATCTGGCTCATCCAGGTGTCAGATTCAAGCTAGTTTCTGGATCTTTCAGAGAAGCTGATACTTTTTTACTCTGCAAAGTCGTTGCATGTTTCTTGATATAATCTGAAAGATCCAAGAACTAGCTTTAATCTGACACCTGGATGAGCCAGATAACACAAAAAATAAGAGATATGACAACGATATAACAAATTTAATGAGATGATGTAGCATGTCGGATAGCAGAATTTTCAAAAAAATTCTGAGACATTGAAGCACATGGCTCTACTTGAATTGGCATGAAATTAGCCGAATGAAAAAACATATAGATTGAGAAATTAGTTTATGCTTAGAATATAAAACTATAGGAAGGAACATAATCATCTACCACATACGACCAAGATGGCGAAGTAGGTGTTTCCGGTTTTGTAATGAGATATTTCCATTGGCGGTTCTCACTGTCTCGAAATGTGCACATAAACTACATAACCTCAATTTTAAAACCTAATATCTTATATACTAATTCATGAAGACAAAGCTACCGGTCCCTTTTTCTCGGCCCCCAAACCACTTTGAAAGCTGTGGGTGGTCTTATTTTGAAGCTAAGAACCGCCTGGCGGATTTTTGTCGTTTTTCTAAATTCATGAGTGGGAGGAGGAGACGAAAGGGGACATTAAAAGTTTTGCTCTTTCAGGGACAGTTTGGTGCCGCGAGTTAGTCATCATTCCGACCTTATCGGCGGCGATTTCCACCGTAGTTTAAGTCCACCTGTAGAGACCGAAGTGAGTGTGCTTAACCCAACCGAAAAAAGGTGGGTCGACCGAAGCTAGAGACGGTGGCACAGGAAAATAAGACGGAGAGCTACAACATAAGAAAGCGTCACCGTCTCTAGCTTCGGTCGACCCACCTTTTTTCACGGTTGGGTCAACCACACGCACTTCGGGCCTCTACAGGTCATTTCTACCTACTGACCAATGGAGACAGCGAGAGATTTGAAATTAATCTTAGAATATAAATATTATGTTTAATATTCTAAACAAACGAATACTTAATTATGAAATGTAATTCTCTTCTTCTTATTTGTCGAAGTTTAAGAGAAAAGCAGTTTTAAGTGGTGTCTAATGGCGGTTAGTGTGACGTCATATCCGTCGCTTTTAAAGCTCATTGCGCTGTGTAGTTACGCTCCTTCCTACAGTTTTATATTCTAAGAGTTTATGAGATTTCCATTATGATGGTTTTGGCGTGATCTTGAAACTAATCATTAATAGGCTAATAGTTACATCAAAAAACCATAAATATACGAGTTATGAAGCATAGTTTTTACAATGGCTGACTTCGGGTTAACCTGGGGCAAAAACCCATATGCATTTGAAAGCTTATAAAAATTATTTTTGATTGAACTTCTTACCATGATTAGTTTCCGAAATAGATTTTTCGAAATTTCTTGATCTTTAGAATATGCGGTGATATCGGAGTTTTTGTTAAGCAAACTCGTACAATGATGCGAGAAAATAGATATTTAAGGGAGTTGTGGTGGGATAGTCTGAGGCAAAAGTTATGGAGCTTTTCTATTTTGACAAATAGAAATAATTACATAGTTTTGCTTCAAACAATGGATCAAACGATACTAGTTTTATTAGAATGCATCTGAAATTAGTTTAGTTATTATTTATATATGTTTTTAATTAATTATTAGTCTTTCTAAACACAGATATTAACTTTTGACTGTCTAGTCCAAGCTTAAGAACGTGAAAATATGACGAAAAAAACAATTATTCTAATCAGAAATTTCATTCAAGTTTACTTGAGTACCGCGCGGTAGATTAGATTTTTAACAAAAGAAGAGCACACCCCTAATCAAATCAAACAACGTTTAGACGACGTTTATGGTGATTTATCTCCTTTATATTCCACTGTAAAAAGTAGTCAAAATGTTTCCGTTTGGGGCAATAATCTCTTGAAGATGATGAGTGCACCAGTCGTCCACTTGAAGCGGTAACGCTTCAAAAAGTTGCAATCATTGAAAAAATGGTATTAGAAGATCGCCGTTTTAAAGTTAAGGAGTTAGCAGTGATGTCTGACATTTCGGAAACAGTATTCTTCGAATTCTTCATGACCATTTGGGTATGAATAAAATTAGTGCAAGATGGGTACCGCGTCTTCTTTCTGCTGTTCAACGCCAACGTCGAGTCGAATGTGCGCGCTCGTTTTTAAACTTGTGTGGAGACGACCCAAAGCCGATTTTAGAGTCCATTGTCACTGGAGATGAAACAATGGTTCTGTATTATGATCCTCTATCCAACAGGGAATCGATGAAATGGCGGCGACCCGACGAACCTCGTCCCAAAGAGGCGAAAGTCGTTCTATCGACAAAGAAGCTATGGCAACAATATTCTGGGATTGTGACGGCATTTTACTGATTGATTTTAAAGAACGCGATACAACTGTTAACAGTACATATTATGCGTCTTTATTTCATGAATTGAGAAACAATATTCGTGAAAAATGTGGAAGAAAATTGACAAGAGGTGTTCGATTATTAGACGACAATGCACCCGTTCATACTACCGCAATTTCACAAGTTGCCATTCGCGAATGCGGCTTTGAAGCATTGGATCATCCACTGTACAGTCCGGATATGGTTCCTAGTGACTATTATTTATTTTCCAATTTAAAGAAAGACATTAGGGGACGTCGTTTTAAGGACGAGAACGAGTTGCAAGCAGTTGTAATTGAACATTTTGAAGGAAAAACTTCAGATTATTTTTACAAGGGCATTGAATTATTAATTCCACGTTGTAATAAGTGTATTGACATTAGGGGATATTTTATATTGAAAAATAAATTATATTTTACCAAGTTAGTTTTTTCTATATCAGGCCGAGAATTTATGGTGCTTACCTCGTACTTTTCGGAAAACAGTCCCTACAATAATGCGTATTTTTTGAAATTTGATATGAAAAAGGCCTTTAGCGGGACTCTTTTGCAATTTTCTCAGGTTTTATGAGGTATACTTATAAAATACCTCAAAACAAAGCTGAAGCCTACAAAATGTATTATATTATTCTTTCTGGTGTGCAATAAATGTCGACCGATAATGTATGTTCGAAGAAAAGTGCGTTTCTATGACACTTATGCACTCATTTTCATGGTTAATCATATTTTCCACAAAATATATACTTCCACAATTTTTACGGACGTTTCAGAGCTCATTCTACATGATTATTACCTTTCGAATAGGCCATTAACCATACTTTTAAGATGGATAGTATTCTAGTTACACGATGGCGAATATACCTGTGGTCCTTGACGACTCACTCCTTCAATTCACAATGACTGTTAGTTTCTTTGGAATGCGTTCTCACAGATTTCGGCGATGTACGGTGGTATAGTCGACGCTATATTCCTCAGCTACAGTAAACCTTCAGTGTGAAACTTCATGAAGAAAATTCTGACAGCGACGAAAATGATAACGCCGATTCTATTGAAATTCTAAATTTCAGCAAATTTTCTAGAGAAAATCATTTGTAATAATTTTTTTATAAATATTGTGTACAGTAATTTGTAAAAAATGTTTCATGTTCTATTGATTTCATGATGATCTAGGACAGCAAGGTTAATACAATGCTATTTTATTCTTTTTTTTTCAGTGTGAATCGGTAAATGCATAGGATAAAATAATAAAAAATAACATCATATTAGCTCTGCTGTCCTAGATCATTATGAAACCAATAGTCCTTTGATATTAATAGTAATATTTCATTTATAGCTTTCATGTTTCTTATTGTTATTATTTATTATTACGTCACTAATTCAAAATTTTCACATAATTAACTGAGTAAACGAAAATATACATTTTTTACAAAATAATATCTCAGGAAATATTGCTTGCATGACATTCAATAACCAACTGTTTTATAGGAAACTTAATCTTTTTAGCTTTTATATAATACATTTTGTACGTAGGAGCAGCCAAATTTGAAATATTTAAAAAACGCGCAAAGAAACAGCACTTTTTCGGAATGTCGAAAAATGACAGTTGCTGAAGAAATTCTATTTCAGAAACTCTGGCACGTACGAGGATTAATAAAAAAGAAAATTATGGGTAATTTTGTCAGCTACATTTTCATTTTGAACGTTGATGCCCGTAAAATTAATACTTTCTGAAATATTAGCGAAAAAGCAATTTTGTCTGCCATTTTACCATGATGGCGCAGCCGGCTCATCACCTACGCATGGGGAGTTTTGATGGTTTTTAGCACCACTTTTTAAGCCTATATACCAATTTTTAGCTTTTCCCCAATTTTTTCCTTTATATTGCTGAAAATGATTTAATTTACCTGGGCTACCGTATATCCAACAGTGTTGGACAAAAATAAATCTTACTGGCAATTGACAATTAAATTAATTAATTGTGACTATTTTTTATTTTCATGATTACAACTAATGATTTGTTAGTCGATCTGGCAATTAAAAATTAATTAATTGTTAGTTGCTCCGACAATTCACAATTAATTAATTGTTAGTTAAAATTATTAATTGTAATTGTCATTGCAATTAACAATTGATATTCATTATGATGACAATTAACCTGATATTTATTAAAAATATGGCAGATTGCTATATAATAATGCATCTCTTAAATAATCAGATGTTTTTTATTTGTAACTACAGCTGGGACATACGTTTTCTTATTAAAAGCTTTTTACGATTTATATTTTTATAGAGATTGTGCAGATAATACATTTTTAATAGTTTACAAAGTTGATTTGTGCACCCAATATTATAATACGTGCATAAAGATATTTCAATTGCTCTTTTTATTTATAATAGGGTTTGTTTAAAAGTCTGGGACAAAACTGAAATGCGATCTGCTGTTATTACAAAATACTAGAAGGATCTTCATAGTTATTTTCGACGAACAAAAAGTTCGTCTCTGAATTCGTGAAGTCGGTCTGTCTGTCTGTCGGTCTGTCGCCTTTTTCCCTGTCGACTTTTTTGAATTTTTCTTGGAAAATATCTTTTTTGGAATCTTATAGTACATTGGATTCTAAGAAACTTTTGGTTGAAACATTTTTTTGTATCTCTTCGGGAAAGTGGTCAAAATGACCACCGAAAATTTCGGTAAATTTTTGAAAAATGAAAAATTTTGTATTTTTTTAAAATTTACGAAAAAATAAACATTTTTAGCAACAAAAAAATTTTGTTCGTCATGGCAATGCTAGCTCTGCGCATTCTCAACTGGTTTTACTTAAATTTAAAAACTTTCATAAAATTGCAGTCTGAAATTAAGAGATTAATAACGATTAAATATAATTGCAACTGAAATATCATAATTAAATCTTCAATCAACTGATTGATTAAAAATTTATTTGATTGATGCCCAACTCTGATCTCCAGTCGTTTTTAAGATTTTTTACGAAACTAATTGTTTTATGTAATTTCCATAGAAACGCTGTAACCTATTCGCCGCCGCCTTTCTATTAACAATGAATTAAATTGTTGATTTTCTAAAAGCAATAGAATTTGTAATTACATATTTTTTAAGCTTGCACAAAAAATATTGTGTATATCTTGTCCGCGAAATTATTTAAGCTTAATAATCTGAATAAAAATATAAACAAAACATAATTGCGAGAAATCCCAAGTGAATGCCGATCTAAAAAGTTGATAGGTACTTAAAGAAAGTGCTATATGAAATATTTAAGCAATCTAATATTTGCTAATGAAAATATTCTAATCGAAACTAAGCAGAAACTTTTTAAACTAAAACAAATTAAGAAGAAATACGTATTTATTAATCGACTCCGCACAAATACCTACTGCAAATCCAGTCAATATATCAAAGCCAAACACACTAAGAACTGCTCCGCTGTGAGACAAATAACATTGTTAAGATTTCTGTATCAGTCACTACGTGCATCGGCCTGCCGGCTGTAAGCTTACGCATGCTATATAATAACGTTACACTCGACCAAACAATTAATGAATATTATTTCATTATTTGTATGGACAAATGTAGTTGCCCAGAGCTCAGTCACGCCGCCTAGTTCAGTTGCACGAACTAACCAAAAAAGTAAGCGTATTTATTTTCAAGAGGCTGCGTATCTGTTTATTATCTGTGATTTATTCACTTACAACAAAAATAAAGTCTATATCTATCTGCCTTTGAAGATCTAAGTGTTGATTCTTATCGTTTTTCGAAGCTCTCCGAATTTGTTTATCAAACTGTACAGTCTCATTGAGATTTTAGATATCATGTAATAGAGCAAAAAATAAAGTTAATTCCTTAATTAATGAATTGTGGTTATTTAGAAGGCATAAACTTGATTTTAAACTAGGTATATTAGAATTTTACTCCATACTGCTACTGAGATATAGTCATTCGTTTGTATTAGCTAAAAATGTCAGTTTTAGTTGTTATATTGAAACAATTGAAGAGATTGGGCACTTTGGTGAATCAATTTGAATTCAGCATCAAAGAACTATTGTGATATATGCTTAAAACTTCAAGGGAAGATGTACGGTGAATTTTTGCTGTACGCTTTTTTTTTGCTTGAAATTCTGTGGATATAATTAGTGGCATGCAAACTTTACGTTTGGGTATATGCACTCTGGTCATTTCATTCAGTTAAAACAAGTATTCTTTGTTCACGGATGAATGTTATCCACTAAAAAAATATAATTTGTATACTGAATCATTGATGAATGTTATCATTCATTTTATCATTAAATCAGCTCACTTTGTAGCAACTTCGTAGGTAATTCACAGCAACTACTTTTAAACTTTTATCAAAAGTCCGTCAGTACATTTTTTTTATTAAATTTCAAAGAGATTAAAAAATGAAAATCTGATAAAAAATTTAGTTCTCAGAAACTTTTTAAAAAATACCTTGTTTGAATCATTTATTAAAAAATAAACAAATTTTTTGGTTATTGTGTAAATCTGAGTATTATTTTTCATTTAATGTTTAAACAGCTCGAAATAAAAAAAGAATGAAAATCATAGAGATAGATTTTAGTGTTTTGGGGTTGGGAGTCTCCTCAAGTATTTTTAGCCATATAATTAATTGATTTCCAAGAAGGACAACTGCCCCCTGCCCCTCCTTGGCTACGACCATGTTTTCTGTTTTTTTTTGTAATCACTGCATCGTTTATCAAAATTAAAAATCATCAGAATGTAAGAGCTAGAAAAATGGAAGATAATAACAGTGTATAATAAGGATGAAAGTCAAAATCGCTCGTACGTTTTTAGAGATATCTGCCCAGACCAGTGGCGGATCCAGAGAACTATTTTGGGAGGAGAAATTCTTGGAAAACAATTGTTTTAATAGTTAATAATTAAATAAACATTATTTGTTTCTATCCTATGTATATTTATTTATAACATTTTGGGGGAGAATTCCCCCTCCGTGGATCCGCGGACAGATGAAAGGCCACCAGCCGCCGATGACTTATTGGTATAACGAGCAACTGACTGGAGTAGCAAGTATTTCACTGATGCTTTCTAATCCAATTTATCAACAAGCATGCTTCGAGACAACTTAATATTCATAAAAATTGTATGAGTAATAAGTAACATACAAGCAACAAATATTATTACCTGAGTGATACATCCAACCCCCAATAATGCTTGAGCACATGAGGGGTCCAAGGCTAAAGCTGAACTTAAGTTTTCGAAAGCCTGCTGCGTTTGGTTAAGTTTCAAATGCAACAGACCAGATTCTGTTAACATATTAGTACTGTCTGGACACGAACTAAAAAGATATGATAATATTAAGACTGCTTGTCAAGCTTACAGATAATAATTATGAAATGTTAAGAGAAGTGAAATATTTGATTAATATTTGACTTGGATTTAAAGTTAAAATGTGTAGACTCATATCTAAACATAACCGTCTCTTTATGGCCCAAGGACCTCTTTATGGTCCGACGGGCAATAAAGAATCGTCAATTAAATGTCAGAGATGTTTTTTGTAGAACTTGATTAGTTCTTAATATAATTTGTAAACTTATCACCAATGAAAATAAGCTGAAATTAAATATTTTGGAATAGTATCTATAGTAACGTACAAGGGTGGTCCCAGAAGTACCCGACCCAACAAAGAAAACACAAAAATTTTGGAAAAAGATTTATTTATTTTTCAACGTAATCTTCTTTCAGCTCTATACACTTTTTCCAGCGGTGTTCAAAAAGTTCGATACCCTTTTTATAATAAGAACTGTCTTGCTCCTCAAAATAGCCATTAACTGCTGACATCACTTCTTCATCGCTGGAAAATCTTTGACCACTGAGCTATTTTTTCAAGTTTGGGAACAGAAAATAATCCTAGGGGGCTAAATCTGGCGAATATGGTGCATGAGGTAGCAATTCAAACTTTAATTGATTAATTTTGGCCATTGCAATAACGAATTTGTGAGCTGGCGCGTTGTCGTGATGAAACAACACTTTCTTTTTAGCCAAATGCGGCCGTTTTTGCTTGATTTCCTCGCTCAAACGTTGCAATAAGTTTGCATAATACTGGCCGTTGATAGTTTTTCCTTTTTGGAGATAGTCAATAAAAATTATTCCACGCGCATCCCAAAAAACCGACGCCATAACCTTGCCTGCAGATGAAACGGTCTTCGCCTTCTTTGGAGCAGGTTCTCCCTTTTGAGTCCATTGTTTCGATTGTTCTTTTGTCTCGGGTGTGAAATGATGGACCCATGTTTCATCCATTGTTACGAAACGGCGCAAAAATTATGCTTTGTTGCTGTGAAACTTCGCTAAACACTCAATTGAAACATTTTCACGACACTGTTTTTGCTCGAGTGTGAGCAAACGCGGCACCCATCTTGCACACAGCTTTCTCATGTCCAAATTTTCAGATAATATGCGATGTACCGCACTTTTTGAAATGCCCGTAATGTCTGCTAGCTCGCGCACTTTCAGTCGACGATCATCAAGTACCGCTTTGTGGATTTTCTTCACCATTTCTGGAGTCGTCACCTCATTTGGTCGACCACTGCGATGCTCGTCTTGGCAGCTCGTACGGCCTCGTTTAAACTCAGCTACCCAAAATTTAACTGTTGTAAACGAAGGAGCAGACTCACTCAGAGTAGAATCCAGTTCAGCTTTATATTGGTTGGGCTGAGGCCTTTCAAATAAAAGTATTGTATCACATAACGATGACCAATTTTCTCCATTTTCACAAATTCACTGACAACGTTCACTATTGATGGTTGCCAAACAAATACTAAACAACGTGGCGCTTTCAAACTTGAAACATATGCTTTATAGACTGCGTACTTTCCAATACAGTGATATTTTCAAACAACTACCGCCACCTCTTGGTCAGGTCGGGTACTTCTGGGACCACCCTCGTACTTCGTATAAGCATATAAGTATACGCACAACGGCTTGATGTACTTACGTACTCATTTAATTATATTTTTTTACACAATAATAGATTTGAGATAAAAACTTAATCTGTGCATAAAATAGTGTATGTATAGTGGGCATAACTTGCTTTTATAGCCCGACAGCCTTTTTCTAGCTAGAAATAACGCTTCTAGCCATAAAAGCTTCTTTATGCCCTTAATACATGTATAACTATTAAAATAGCCCGATCGAAATATTTTTTAGGGTAGGGGAAACTTAACATCTAAAGATCTTACTCTAAGGCTGCTGCACATACTGAAATAGCTGAATGAAGATCTCCTTCTCCAACTAATATTTTAATTAAAAGCGAATAGGAACCTTCTTGTTTACCCAGTTGAACTGCACGTTTAGCATATTCTTTGGCTTTCCCAACTTCGCCTAAGCTCATCAGGCACTGACCTTTAAATAATAATCATAGCATCTATCACTTTTCGTGATAATAACAGGTTAAGCTACAAGGATGGTAAATGAATCTTATCAGGTCGAAGGCAATGCTTGTAGTCAGGTGTGTTAAATTACTCGAAGTATGTAATCCAACTTTTAAACCCACGTAGCTTACAGTATTTTTTGCACGATCGTGGTTTTTTCTCTACCTGATGGTAACTAATTTACTTACCGTGAGTGCTCCTAACAAAGTGGTAATTTTTAACTTACTGGATCATTAGCAATGCTAATAATAAAAAAAGACCCGATAGTGCGACAATAAATGTTTTTGTTCTTTTGTTAAAGCAAAAATGGTAAGCAGGTCTTAGGCCGGTAAAGTAATATAAAAGCGTGATCCTGTCAAAGGTACTGTATGTCACGCAGGTATTACGAGTAAGTTGGGGACTTGCCTGAAGACCACAGGACTTGGGTAATCTAAGCACCTCGGAACGCCTTGGTTCTACAAACACTTCCCTCGACCTGGTAAGGTTCACATAATTTCAGACATCTTACCAATGTTATGATAAATTTCCCAATCTGGTTTATGCGAATTTTTTTCTGCTTCTAAATAGGCCTCTAGTGAGAGTCGATATCTTTTTAAAAAGAACCTAAAAGGTACAAAGATTAGTATCAAAATATTTATTTACTATTGTTTTTCCTTACAGACATTTTGCAACTTCTTTTATGTTATCAGTATTATCACTATTTAACCTATGACATATTTGAAAGCATTCCAGAGCTTCTTGTATTTTTCCTTCCTCACGTAAAATAATACCCTTAAAGAAAATAATTAGGTTAAGTCGGAGGCTTAAGGTGGCTTTCTAGCCAACGATTTGAGCTTTTTCAAATTGCTTTATTGTTATTAGTGGAAGATCAATAATATGTTTGTTTGACTTTACTAAATTATCTATCTATAGTACCTTGTACCTTTTAAATTAATTTTTTAATTAATGAATTAACTGTGTTACAGTTATCTTCTCTTTATAGCGGCAAAGCTATTAATTTATTCCCACGTTCTCTGTAAATGACACTTTATAGGCATTTATGATAACTAAGTAAATGAGTAGCTACAGCTACAGCTACAGCCCTGTAAAGTTTTACGGGTTCCTAAAAGAGACTTGTAAAGTTCTACACTGCTACAATGCTACAATGCAATCAACAAAACGCTAATGGAAAATACTTTGTTGTTTGATCACAACACCATGACAACGTCTAGCTATAAATTACTGTGCTACCGTCTTTGGTTACAAAATGTCTTTTTATGCAGAATATACAATAAATTAATAGAAAACGATGGTAAAGGTGGAAATAAAACTTTGTACGTGGTATGCTCTACAACTAATGTTTACTGGGCTCACTGGATTATGGAGGCTCGCTCCTTCGTCGCTCGCTTCCTAAACTTTCCAGCTCGCCCGTAAAACTTAATTTACAAAGCTTGCCACGTAATAATAATTTTTAAGGTATACTGACTCGTAAACATCTGTTTATTGAGCTCTGTCTCTATAAGTAAAAATTATTTTTACGGACTAGCCCGTAAAAATTATAACGGGCTCTTTTTTATCAATACCATAGCAACATGTATATTTATTTAAAACATTCATATATATCTTACGTATTGTGATGTACTGCTTCAGTTAATGAAATAATTGTTTATTAAAGATTTACGAGTCAGTATACCATAAAACGTTGTACAATGCAATAACTATTATGGTATATTGACTCGTAAACATCTGTTTATTGAGCTCTGTCTCTATAGGTAAAGATTCTTTTTATGGGCTAGCCCGTTATGAAGCCGGTAATAGTTATTTACGTTATAAGTCCTGGAAATGGATTTTTACAGTCGAATAAGATGTTACGGACAAGGCGACGAAGGAGCCGAGTTCGAAACATCGAAACGAGACTGTAAGAACATTTCCAGGACGTATGACGTAATGCGTTTTATTGGTTTAATTTTAAAATGTATCAAATAAATTTCCGAATTTAAAATATGGACATCTATGAACAACGAGCATCTATCGCAACTATTAATCGAATTCAAAACATAAAACGAGTATTCATGGCAACTGAATACTAAAGCATTGTTCAATTGATTTATTTTATTTGAGTCCGGTAAAAATTTAGTCATACTAGGCCGTAAAATCGCCTATGCCGGACTGTAATCGCTACCGTAAACATGGATAATACGATACAGCATGAAATAATAGTATATTACGTTATAAGTCCGGTAAACCCAAGTTTACAGTAGCGAGTTGAAAACGTTTCGGGACGAGGCGACGAAGGAGCCGAGTCTCGAATGTTGAAACGAGCTACTGTAATGGTTTACCGGAAGTATGACGTAAGGCGTTTTATTTCATACTGCCTCACATTGTTCATTTTTTAAAAAAATGCATTTAAAATTTTCAGTCCGGTAAAATTTTTTACCGGACTCAAATTAGATTTTCAGTCCAGTAAAATTTTTTACCGGACTCAAATTGGATTTTCAGTCCGGTAAAATTTTTTACCGGCCTTGTAACGTAATAATTCATTTACCGGACTCAAATGAGTCCGGTAAATACCCTTTTACCGGACAGTATGAAATAAAAATTATTACGGGCTTGTTATCATCAATACCATATAGCAACATACATATTTATTTAAAACGTTCATATGTATCTTAGGTATTGTGCTGTACTGCTTCAGTAAATGAAATAATTATTTATTAAATATTTACGAGACAGTATACTATAAAACGTTGTACAATACTCGACCGTTACACGAACCCTACGTGATCGCACGGATAACAAGCTCGCTGATCGCTCGCTTGTTAGGTACCGTGCTCGCACGTTAAGTTCTAAGTGACGGTTTTGCAATGTAAATAACTATTACATTATTGAGTTATTATGATCAAAAGTGGCACTTTGACGAGCAATTATGTTTGCATTTGCGAGGCGAAGGCTTACATTAACCTTTGCTATCGTGTAGTAGTAATTAATATATATTATGTAATTAGGAGATCAAGTGATACTTTAAATCCAAGAAGATGTATAACGCCGAGGCGCCAGCGGAGGCGTTATAACATCTTCGAGGATTTAAAGAAGCTTGATCTCCGTATTGCATAAGTTGTTTTATTTTATTTCGTATTTCAATCCTAATTTCTCCCTTTTAAAATTCATCTGAATTTATTGTATAAAGAAGCAAGTTGCCTTGTCTGGGTCATCATACGCGTAACTAAGGAGATAAAAAGCAGCATGCATGCATGCATGTGGCTATAATGCAACATCAAATTATTTACGTTACCAACAACAACGGAGATCAAGAGCGTCTTGAACTCTGGTATCATTGACAACGGAGATCAAGATATACTTTATATTACTAATTGTGGTATATAAAGAATTGTTTGAAATACAAAATGAAATAAAAACATTATTTGTTACGCCACTACTGCGGTGTTAGCGCGAGAACAACACGCACCTTTTATGACGTCAACAGGCTTTTTACATTTTGCTACTACTCTAAACTCATAATCGCAATTAGGGCTCGCCAATAAATAAATATAGAGGGCGTTGTACAGCAACAAAATTAGACAAAATAACATCGATATACCGTAGGACGTTTATCTGTGTCGTAGGTGATCGAGCATGTAATCAATCACACGCATGCGCATGCAGGTCAATCTTTGGCGCATCTCAATAGTGGGACAACGGTTCGTGCAAGAGAAGTCTATACAGCATACCAAAGCCCACTCAGTGTACTTAAAAATACAAAAGTATAAACATGAAATTAATTTAATTATGTTCTTCAATTTCTATTTATACCAATGAGTGCTACAACAACAGTCTATAAATTGATCATTCAGTGCCTGTGTACCCTATTACTCTAGTCTGAGTCTAGTGGACGTTCCCGGCCAGTATATGCTAGAGCATATAAAATATGCTAATACTGCATAATGTCTTTAACATCTCGTAATTGCTTTCTCGATATTAGATCTTAGCATATAGCCTCTGCCGGATATGTACTTTAAATATGTAAGCTAAGTATTATAAAATATATAAATAGCAATGCTTGAATAGCGTAAAACCCAGAAAAACACGACCCTGTACTTGTATATAGCATTTCTAACAGACTTAGATTATAGACAGGATGATTACAAAGAAGCCTATGTTGTTATGTTAAACCACTTATCCAGTTACCAGTTGTACTGAAGGAATTCCACGAGTAATGATGCTGTTGATGCTATCACCGCCGTGATAGCAGCGGATCACAAAATTTAGATTACACTCATTTTAACAGTTCTATACGGTGTCTCATTAAGCAATGGTCAGACTTTGCCAGTGATTAGATAATCATTAAAGAAAGAAAATTCTTATATAACATTTATCTCGCACTACTATACTTTTGGACAAAAACAACATCAAAGTCCAGCCAAATGTTTTCAAATTGAATAGTAAGTGCAGTGACGCGCTTTGAAGATTATTATTTAAATATTATTTATAAAGAGAATTTTAAAATTACAGGATACTAATAAAATAAATATACCTTTTAATTCCTTAGTACAGTAAAGGGTCATTGATCCATGGCTATGTCATCCATTTTAATAGCGAGTCGCCACTGACAAATAATTTTTGCATTTCTTTGTAAAAATACATTGTAAAACAAAACTTGCAATATTTGTTAAACCTGTGACTCATCTTTTAAAGTTTGAGAAAAAAAATAATTTTAATACTATAGCAATTTACAGACTATTAAGAAATTCATTAAACATATCCTAGAATTAAAATATTAATCTACAATACACATGTATCGATATGCATATATTATATAAAAAAAGCAAAAAAACACTTCCGGATCTGAGATTCGATGTTATAAACGAGCAGTTTACTGTGCAACTACCCCATTGCGCGATGGAGACGCATGGCTGAAGTGATTACAGATTTTGTCTATTTTCTTACTGTCTACTTTACATTAATTTTTTTAAAACTTAATTTCAAATAATTTTGTTTTTGTAATAGATATCGCTTTTTTTATTTTGTATTATTGATTTCATATTTTTATTTATTTATATTCTTTATAGTATAGTAAAATTGCGTTTCATCTAATTTTGTAAGATATGTTGCATATAGCTAAAATTCGACCCGAATCATTTTTAAAGTCCCAGACTATACATTGACACATATTTTGACATTTAAGGAGATAAAAATACGTACTTGTTTTCGAAAATCTGCATCGTAATAAAGTAATAAACCTGTCTTTATTTTGGCTACGTGTTTCGTAGAATAATAACATAAACAGAACTAAATAAACAAAACCTGCTGGGGAACGACCTTTTGTTTGATATTATGCTTCAAAAGCGGTATTTTTGTTTTGTGATTTGTAAGACAATCAAATTCTTTTAATAGGCACATTAATGGCACACTGTTAATAAAAAGAACTCCATATTAATTTTGTTTATAGTAAATCAAGTGCTTTAAGGTAATTTGTTATTATAAAAACATTCAAAACACAATGCGTGCATAAAATAAATGGATAAAACCAGAAAAATAATTTTTTGTGGTTATTTCAATTTATTATCAGTTATTTAGTAGTATCTTTTACTCTTAAATTCAAAATGAAAACGTAATTAAAATCCTGGTAAAATGAAATGTTAATGGTTTTAATTTACTGTTATAAAGCTTTGTCATCAATACTGTACCGTCAGCTATTTGTATTGTTTACACGGGCCACCTGTTGCAAGTACATAAAATAGTGGAATCAAAACTGTAGGGATGTAAAATGAAAAGGGATAGTCATGGGAGTCTATGAAAAGAGTAGATAGAAGTTATGTCAATTTGCAAAATAAATAAAAAAGTGTCAATGTATAATATATTGGATATTAATGTATTATAGAGGTTTTCAAGGCTTCTGAAATAAATATTGGATTTACTAATCATTGGAATCTTATATTACTCAAGTTTGAGTGTGGGTGTTTACGCAGCATACTAAAGAGTTACTGTACTAAATGAACTTTGACCTTTAGGCTCCTTATTTTATGATAAGTGAGTATCTCCATCAATTTCTCCTTTTTCTGTGATATTATAGACGGTTAGTATATTTTGATCATAACATTGTGGTGACCCCGACGTGATCAAACGTGGAGAAAGGTCATATCGTAGATTGATTAGTAATCATCGTTACTGTTGAGAATAAATAAGATGAATCAATTGAAGGCAGAACGAAAACTCAAACGATGTCAATCAACTCGTACAATCAATTAAATTGTAGCAGAGTTACAGAATGAGAACCCGGATTTCACAGAAATTCAAGGGAATCTAGACTTTCTGGAAGAATTACATGAACAAATAGATATCCTGGATCGGAGAATAGCTGAAATGATGATTGAACAAGACGTCTCCGATCAGGATCAAGAGCAAGAGTATAATTCCGCTGCTGATTACAAGAAGAAGTATCTGAAAATTAAGTGAAAAGTTGAATCAAGACTTCCAGCCGCAGATTCAGTCGGGAGTTCTCCAGCTAGTGCATTCAGTATAGCTACTGCTGAAGAGACAACTAAGAGGAACTTTCGTCTGCCAGAAATAAAATTAAAGAAGTTTAGTGGCGATTTAAAAGATTGGCTTGGATTTTGGTCCCAATTCCAAAAAATAGATGAGGATGACACCCTACACGGAAGCGACAAATTCCACTACTTACTCCAAAGTTTAAAGCCAAATACAGAAGCCTATGACATTGTCAGTAATCTTACTGCCAGTGCCGAAAACTACCCAGAAGTTGTGCAAGCTCTTGAAAGTAGATTTGGCAACGAGGACCTATTGTTGTAAGTTTACGTACGCGAGTTACTAAAACTTGTCATTTCAAATGTGAACGCTACAGATAAGATACCGTTTCAAACACTGTATCTAAAGCTTGACTCGCATTTAAGAACAATGAAGGCCCTTAATTTGGAGCAAGCCAACCCAACGACGTGGCTGTTTCCTTTGGTAGAATCCAGTTTACCAGAGGAGATACTGCTGACTTGGCAGCGTAGTCCAGTGTCATCTTACGATGGGAGTAAAGATAACCCACCGCGAACGAGGTTGGATTTGATGATGGGTTTCCTCAGCAAGGAGGTTGAAATTCGAAGAAAGATACAACTTGCTCAGAGTGGATTTCGTGACGACAGTAGTAACGTGAAGAAGGAAGCTTTTAAAGCAGATAATAATAACAAGAAAGGCAAGCGGGAATCAACCCAACATTCGCTGGTTTCCATAATGCCGCATATGCAGCATGTGTATTTTGTAACAAACCACATGAAAGCACAGAGTGCTTTACTGCTCAAGAGATGTCCCTGGAACAGAAGATTAAAATCTTAAAAGAGAAGAAACTTTGTTTTCAGTGTTTCAAGAGTAAGCACAACAAGGGGTCGAATGAGTGTAAAGTAAAAATGAAGTGTATGTTGTGCGGTCAAAAGCATTACACGATAATGTGCAAGAAACTCGATCAGCTGCTGAACGGGAAAGAGAATCTTGACGCGCAAAACCTTGTACAATTACAAAAGACAATCACAGTGAAGCAACCGGAAGTCGTGGAGAACTTTACTGGGTGTACAAATATGTATGTTCGAGAAGTGTAGCTTTACAGATTTTGATGGTGGCTATTGTGAATGGTGAAAGGGCTAAAACAGTTAGAGCTTTCTATGACACAGGATCCCAACGTTCTTATGTTTTGAAAGCTACCGCAGAAGAGCTGGGTCTTCAGCACGTTGATCAAGAGTGCGTTAGAAATAATTTACTTGGCGGAGCTGAAAATTCAGCAGTGGTACATTTAAAGTACGATTTAATTCTTCAGCGGCCCGGAGGAATATATAAATGCAAAGTGAAGGTACGAGACCAGATAAACATTTGTAATAGTATCCCCCGGATTTCCAAAAGTACAGCTCAGTTGTTTAGTGAATTGAAAGCAAGAAAAATATATATTACTGATGTAGGCGATAATTGCCCTCCTATAGAACTTTTATTAGGAGCTGATGTGTATGGACGATTATTAACCGGCAAGGTCATGCTACTTGACTGTGGTGTCAGTACAGTTGAGACAAGACTGGGTTGGACTCTGTGCGGTGAATTCAAAGATGGTATCGTTGAAAACAATATGTGTAATTTACTTATTTCGATGACTGTTCAGGATGTATCAATTACTCAACTATGGGAAATGGATGCAATTGGGATGAAAGAGTCCACAGATGTGAAGTCTATTGCTGAGCAGGAGAACAAAGTAAAAGAAGCTTTCATGAAGACAATACAGCGTAAAGAAGATGGTCGTTACACTGTGTCACTACTATGGGCGGGGGGCCATCCGGCGCTGCCGTCAAATAGAGAAATAGCCATCAAAAGACTTTATGGAGCAACAAGAAAGTTGATGGAAGCGAATCAGTATCAAGTTTATGATAGAATTTTCGCCGACTGGGTGTCAGAAGGCTTTATTGAAAGAGTTCCTACTACAGAGTTAGGGAAGAAGAGTCACTACTTACCTCACAGGCCAGTATTCAAGTTGACCAGCCTAACTACTCCAGTACGTCCCGTCTTCGACGCCTCCTGTAAAATCTGGAAAGCTCCATCATTAAATGACTGCTTAATAAAAGGTAGTAACTACGTCCAAATGATTCCAGAGTTGCTGCTTAAGTTTCGTGAAAAGTGCGTGGGTATCACATCTGATATCCGAAAAGCCTTTCAAATGATAGACGTGTGTTCTGAGGATCGTGATGCCTTGAGATTTTTATGGTGGAATGACTTAGAGAAAAGGGAGTTATGCGAGTACCGACATATACGTGTTATGTTCGGAGCTACGTGCAGTCCTTTCATTTTGGGTGCCGTCTTGGAGTACCACTTGACTCATGTGTCACAAGAAGACTCAATTATTGCAAAGAAACTTCTGGAATCGCTCTATGTGGATAATTGCGTTACGTCTGAAAACACAACTACTGAATTTGAACTATTTCGTGAAAAGTCAACAGCCTTGTTAGCCGCAGCTCAAATTAAATTGAGAATGTGGATGACAAATGTCGATACTATAGATGATCCATCAACGAGCACTATTTCCGTGTTAGGAACTTTGTGGGATCGAGTTGATGATACTCTAAGTGTTAATATAACAGCTGTAGGAATACCAGAGGTCATCACAAAACGAACGGTGCTTTTAACAATTTAAAAAGTGTATGATCCGGTGGGAGTTGTTTGTCCAGCCCTAATTCCAATGAAGAAATTACTCAAGATGTTTGGATTACTCGTATGAAGTGGGACGAAGCTCTACCAGAAAAGCATGCGACAGTGTTTCGAGAGTACTGCATCAACGTAGACGATCTTGGTAAAATTAGGATTCCAAGAATGACTACTACAGCAGGTGCGAATGACAGGAAATATTGGTCACTACACACATTCACAGATGCAAGCAAAGATGCATATAGTGCTGTGGTATTTCTCCGAATAGAAAGGGAAAGTGAAGTGAATGTACAGTTATTAGCAGCAAAGTCCAGGGTGGCCCCAGTGAAAAAGGTGAGCATTCCGCAATTGGAACTCTTGGGTTGCCTTATTGGAACTCGTCTTGCTGCAAGAGTCAAGAAAGCTATGAAGCTACAAGATGTCCTAGAGATATACTGGTGCGACTCGTCGACAGCACTGGCTTGGATCCGCAGAGATGACCAGTGGGCAACGTTCGTCGGCAACAGAGTTTGCGAGATTTGTTCGACTACTCCTGCAGGAAGTTGGAGACACGTGTCGGGTACGCTGAATCTAGCTGACTTGCCGTCACGTGGGTGCACTCCAGAACATCTTCTATTGTCTAAATGGTGGGAGGGTCCGCAATGGCTATGAGAAGACCAGAGAAACTGGCCATAATCGGAAGCAGCATCCAACGAGGAAGAGGTAAACGAAGAAATAAAAAAGAGTGCTACAACATCTGAGGTTGTGGCGAGTATAACATTGTTGGATATTCAGACAAGAGAATACACATTCTCCCAGCTGACCAAGATTATGGGTTGGATCCAACGTTTCATTTATAATACGCGACTGAAAAATGCCATAGCTAGAAAGAAAGGGGAACTCTCGTGCGATGAAAAGAAAAATGCAGAAGAATGTGTAGTGACATGTATTCAGCGTGAAGCTTTTCCTTGGATGCAAAACATTAATGGAGTGCAAGTGTGCGTCGATCATGCTGACATTATTCGAGTGAAAACGCGCATTGTACTTCGTGATGATTTAGTAGACTTTAGATATCCAGTGCTACTTCCAAGTAAACATGAGCTAATGAGGAAGTTAATATTAGAGTATCACCGTAACAACTGTCATGCTGGAGTTAGTTACTTGATGGCCAAACTGCGTGAAAAGTATTGGATTTTGCGTAGCCGTAAAACGATTCGAAGTGTTTTGAGTAAGTGTTTACAGTGTCGTCGTTTCACTGTAAAGCCAACTGTTGTCGATGAACCCCCTTTACCACTCGACCGTATAAAGAATGCAAATGTATTTGAGGTAGTGGGAGTTGATCTAGCAGGGACTCTGATCTTAAAGAACGGTACCAAAACGTGGATAGTGCTTTACACTTGTGCGGTGTATCGTGCGGTACATCTGGACCTTGTGAATTCCTTGAGCACAAGAGCTTTCATCCAATCTATGAAGCGATTCATAATGAAGTATGCAAGACCAGCAATTGTCTACAGTGACAATGGCAGTAATTTCGTGGTAGCCAACAATCTATTCAAGAAATTGGACTGGGACGCTATTCAGAAAGAAGAGAGGATCCAGCCTATACAGTGAAAGTTTAATCCACCCTCAGCAGCCTGGTGGGGAGGATGGTGGGAGCGCCTTATCCGAACTGTGAAAGATCTTCTGAAGCGGACAGTTGGAAAAGCTACTATCAACCGTAACGAGTTGGTAACTATACTGGGTTCAGTGGAGGAGGTGATGAACAACCGGCCATTGACATATTTAACAGAGGATGAAGAAGATTTGGAGCCACTCACTCCTGCCACGTTCATGAGACCAAACGTAAGTATCAAGTTTCCAGAAGGAGACCTCACAGAGAAACAACAAATGAAAGTGAGATACAAGTATATGAAAACATTGTCAGAAGAACTCAAGAAAAGATTTGTGAAAGAGTACTTGGCGCAGTTGGTGGCAAAGCCTGAAATCAAGCTGAGCCGTTTATTAAAAATTGGAGATATTGTGCTCGTGGCATCAGAGAAAAAGAGAATAGAGTAGCCACTGGCAAGAATCATTGAGCTGAACCCTGGTAAGGATGGACTTGCTCGTGTGGCGAAGTTAAAGGCGAAGGAAGGGTATTTGGTGAGACCGGTACAGCGTCTCTATCCGCTAGAGCTGAATGCTATAGCGGCTACAGAAATCAAGGACCGCTATGGACGTCAAGTGAAAGCCCCAGAACGAATGAACCTAGACTGGAAGTGAAAGTTACTTTTATTGTGTTGTATAATGTAGCGTTGATAAATATGTTTGTATGAAATTGTTCCCACAATTTCAGGTGGGAGTAGGGAGGGATAGTCATGGGAGTCTATGAAAAGAGTAGATAGAAGTTATGTCAATTTGCAAAATAAATAAAAAAGTGTCAATGTATAACTAGGCCAGTAAAATAGAATCCGTTGGTGGAAATAAATGTTGGAAAGAGGGAGATCGTTTCGATCGCTTCGTTTGAGGTCAAATATAAGTATCCTAGGTTTGCACGGTCCCTCGACTCGAGCTTACCTGAGGGCATCAAAAGAACCACGAAATCTTCGGATCTCTTTTAGTTTTTCGCTTATAACGCCAAAGCGGTGCTTTCCAACGAAAACTTTACTATTACAAGAATTAAGCATTAAATTCTGCGTCGGATGAGTATCCAACACTTTAAAATCGGTCCAGTGGTATGGTTGAAATCGACGGCCGAGAAACGACAATTTTACAAATTTTTGATTTTTCGTCAGACCGGACGTCCAGAGGCGTTTCGTATAAAAAACCCGTTAGACTCATTCTGATTGTTCATTGTCATCATAGCAATTAGGATCAATCCATATGAAGTAGTGCAGTACTGGTATCTGAAATTTTACTATTTCGGTATTTATGGGCTTTGAAGTTCTCGTTATGATACGTCATATCAATATTATGTTTATGATTAAAAAATGTAACCCGACATGTGAGTAATACAATCATTTTTACCGCAGGTCTCTAGGATCAACTCTTCAGATATCAAGAGTTACGTTTACATCCAAAAACTGCAAGCAACGTCGTGCACCACGAAACAAATATGGCTGCCATATTTCAATCAAATGAAATAAAAATAAAATGACAGTGGTTTTGATCTACTAATACTTAGGGGTGATAACATACAAAAAATTATCTTTTTTCGAAATGATCGAGTGACCAATACTGCACTGCACTACTTCATATGAATTCATTCTAATTGCTATGACGGGGGATGACAAAAAAATGGCCATTAAGTTAATCCGGCAACCTCTATAATATCAAAGCTTAGGTATTTCTCGACTTATATTAACAATCAGAATGAGTCCAACGGGTTTTTTTATACGAAACGCCTCTGGACGTCCGGTCTGACGGAAAATCGAAAATTTGTAAAATTGTCGTTTCTAGGCCGTCGATTTCAACCATACCACTGGACCGATTTTAAAGTCTTGGATACTCATCCGACGCAGAATTTAATGCTCTTTAAGTCTTGTAATAATGAAGTTTTCGTTGAAAAGCACCGCTTTGGCGTTATAAGCGAAAAACTTTAAAAGGTCCGAAGATTTCGTGGTTCTTTTGATGCCCTCAGGTAAGCTCGAGTCGAGGGACCGTGCAAACCTCCAGGATACTTATATTTGACCTCAAACGAAGCAATCGAAACGATTTCCCGCTTTCCAACATTTATTTCCACCAACGGTCCAAAACGGGTCTAATTTTACTGGCCTAAATATATTGGATATTAATGTATTATAGAGGTTTTCTATGCTTCTGAAATAAATATTGGATTTACTAATCAATGGAATCTGATATTATTCAAGTTTGAGTGTGGGTGTTTACGCAGCATACTAAAGAGTTCCTGTACTAAATGAACTTTGACCTTTAGGCTCCTTATTTTATGATAAGTGAGTATCCCCATCAATTTCTCCTTTTTCTGTGATATTATAGACGGTTAGTCTATTCTGATCATAACACCACCAATTACACTATTACACACATTTCGTCTGCTGAACTGCTGATACTCCTTTCAATAATAAATTAATAAGTTTCAAAATATTAAGCTTACTATACCGATTATCTTTTATGTAATAATCCCGACCTTCATTATGTCACGTACGAATAATCACTTTTTGTTTTGATTATTTGAGAACAGTGTAAATCTCAATTGGAATTCTGAAAAGTTTGCGTTTATCACTGACCTATACACGGTGACCAATTAAGGAATAGTCAGACTTTGCCAGTGTTATATAACCACTAAATGAAAAAAAAAACTATGTACCATTTTTCTCGTACTTCTATTCTTTTGGAGAAAAACAGCATCGAAGTTCAGCCTAATGTTTTTAAATTGAATAGTAAGAATGTACATGACATATATTTTGAAGTTCAAGGAGATAAACAATACTATTTGTTTTCTAGAATGTGCAAGCTGGCGTAATAATGTAATAAACCCGTCTTTATTGTGGCCAAGTGTTTCGTAGAATAACAACAGATAAACAGAATTAAATAAACAAAACATGTTGTAAAACGACCTCTCGTTTGATATTATGTTTCAAAAACGGTATTTTTGTTTTGTGATTTCTGATTTGTAAGACAATTTCAAATTCTTTTAATAGACACGTTAATCTCTATGTGTAATACAAATCTGCAGGTTTGTGAATAAAAAATTATAATAGTGACACATATTTTGAAGTTCAAGGAGATAAATAATAGGTACTATTTGGTTTCTCAAATAATAACAAATTGCAAACCCCTTACACTGCAGTAACAGTTTATTTTTACGCATTATTTTATACTATGTAGACTATGTAAACAAATTCTATTAATTCGCTCTATCAAAACATAAAAAAGAATGATAAGGTTTTACTAAAGGAACTTTCTAGAATTCTAATAACTAAACATGTTCTAAACATGTCTTGATTAGAACTAATATCTGTTCATTAACGAATAACAAATCAAATTTAGTGATATCATTAAATGGGTCGGTATTAAAATGATGTTGTTTCTGCATGCTTTTCCTACTATGTATTAAAACACAGGGGAATCCAGTCCACAATGGATTAATAGAATTTTTAAGTTGTGTCAACAACATCCAAATGGAAATGTGCATCGTCTGCATCCTTGTTATGTTCATACAACAGATGTCACGTTTTTGTACTGATGGTGTCAATCTAAAGCGTTTGCATTTAATCTTATTAGACTTAAAAACTGACCTGCATCAATTGCACGAATTTTTCTGAAAACGTCGGGCAAAATTTTCGAAATTTTCAAGTTTATTTAATTAAAAACTCTTACTGAGGTTTTATGTTTCTAATGACCAGAGGAGCTTAACCTCAAAGTCCTATCATTAGGTAGTGAATCACCGTGTATAGTGCTATACTCGCTTGTCTAAAAACGTTTTCCAGATTTTGAAGTTGATTTTGTTGTGATATCTAGTATTGTTCATTATTATAGTTACTGGAGAGGCAAAATATAAACAAGACAACCAAATACTATTATTAAAATGGGTGACACATTTGAAATGTATTCATTTTTATAAAATAAAGTAATTTGTAAAATAATTAGTCTTATATACAGAAGCATAAGTAAAACAGATTTAATAAAAAAGTACTACTAAGGTTTTATGTTTCTAATGACTTGAGAAGCTTATTCTCAAAGTTTGACTATTGAATCACCGTGTATTTGCTATGGTATAATCAACATAAATTTGATTGTTCTTCAGCACAGTACTGTTTATGACTTGTATGGCGACAAGCAATAAAACGAAAAAGTTAACAGATTAGTTAACCCACTAAATAGTATTAATAGCTTTATATTGGAAGTAAAAACAAAAAGAATTTTAAAGTTTTTGGATTCAATACTTTAAAATGCTGTTTCTTATATTGCAAATTTCAAATGTTAAGAAATTTTCAAAGAAGTATGTTAACATTGAATTTAAATTTTACTATGTAATTGAGAACGTTAGTGGCCGGGTAGTGGCTTGCATGATTGAAACTGCTTCACGCAATCTTATTGATAAAGTTATAAAATAAAATTGTATTTAACTCACTTGTTTAAAATATGCATATTCATGTTTCCCTCCACTTTTGGCAATTTCATTTTTTATAAGTTCCTTACATTTACCAATTTCACCTCGGACATGATACAAGTGAATTAACCAATTTAACTTTTCTAAAGGGTCCGGCTCAAAAAGAGCTGTGGCCATTCTCTGATTCTTCGCTGAAAGTAAGCTTTACATTGGTTTTTTTTATTATCGGAATTTTAAATAGCATACCAACTGCAGACGGTTTCACGTCCTGTTTTCCGTTTGCGATGAGACTCATTATAAATTAATTTTTCTTGTTTAATAGGAAATTATAGAAATTGTCCACCTGGATAATTTCAGATAATGATTTATTTGTCTTGTATGTGTAGCTGTTGCATAGCAACTGTATAGAACGCTACAACCAAGGTCCCTCGCGCTACAACCACCACTTCTATTAAGTAAACTATAAGTGGTCATTAATGTGCAACTATTAAGAATAATTGCGACAGAATAGTATCATAAATGCATTTTTATCGATTGTACTACGGTGATTTCTTCTTAATAAAAAATATAAATTCTAGTTTTATTTGATTTGTATGTCCTATTGTAATTATAATCACATAAAAACATACTATTATCAGTTATCATTACCCGCTTACCCAGTGATCCAAAAATGAGTGTAAAACAGGGTGTTTTACTAAAGATTCGTATCCTCTGGACAGGTGATAGTGACACAAAATGCAACAAAAAAGCTTAATATCATTAGTGATTATCTTTCATAATAACCGAGAAAAAAATTGTTTTTAAACCTGGATTGATGGTCACTGGTTTAAGAATAGCAGTTGGCGCTGGATGTATCTAATTTCATGTTCACGCGATATCTGATACATTGATGCAGCTTATGCTAGGTGATGTCACAGTTTGTTTTGACTATTATTTCCAGCAGTTTCCAAAAGTTGACCTTTTTAGCAAATGTTTTTCAATGTGAGTAAAATCAAAAATGCCATAAGGATTTCGTGTTCCTATTGATGAGTAGTATCACCTGTCCAGAAGATACGAATCTTAATTAAAACACCCTGTATAGTAAAATTCCGTTACATTTTATTAATAAAATATTAATAAAAAATTATCCAACAAAAGGTTGCAATTCTTTAAGACAATGTGTATTGGTACTACAGTTCTGTTTTTCATCATTAATTATTGAATCATAATATCATAATTTTCTTCATCATAATAAATTATTATTTACCCTGATTGTAAATAAACGTGTTAATGAAACAAAACAATAATTTATATATTCAGTATTTGTTGCTTTGTAATTGTTTTGATACATGTTATAATTAATGATTATTACACGCTGACCAGACGTATTTAACAAGGTTGCTCCTTTTTCAAAGATGAATCCCGTTTTTGTCTCCGTCCAGTAAAAGTAAAAATTATGTTCAATAATATCCCGTTCTTTCCTTTTAAAACTCAAATTGCAGATTAAAATCTATAATCTAATTAATAATCTAATAATAAATTAAAATCTTTAGTATTAATAGGTACACTCTAAAAAAATTACCGGTAAATTTACCCTAAAAAATGGAGCTATGTTACCTATGTTAAAAAATGGAGGCAACTTTGTTACCTCCATTTTTTGGGGTAAATTTATTTCAAAATGTAATTTTAATAGGAAGTAGGAAATTTCAGTATTAGGTTAAATTTGCATTGTAATGTTTCCTTTTTAAACAAATTTACAGATTAAAATTACAATCTCAATCCTCAATGTCATTTTACTTTTAACATTAAAACACCCGTGTAAAGTTACATGTCAAAGTTAATACTTCATCCCAATATTACTTTTCAGGGTTAATATACAAATGTGAAAATACTTCTTGAATGTAATGACTTGCGAAAGTACTTGCAAATTTAATCGTATCTCTGATTATTACTTACATTGCTAAATGGATTGTATGAAACATAAAACAAAATCTAAAGTAATTTTTATTGAACATACATATGTACTTATACTTATATAACATTGTTATAACATAACATAAATATAAGACATTAACAGAGCTTCTTTTAAGGGACTTTCAGAAATGTCTCTCGGAGACAACAGATAATGTTTCGATTCTACCTAGAAAATTTAAAAATTATATATTACTCCCTCCGTCCGAAAATATGGTATACATTTGAAATTTATTTTTGTCCGAAAATATGGTATACATTTAAATCTATTTTTGTCTGAATTTATGGTACACATTTACAATATTTTAATTAATTTCTATTGAACATAATTACATATAAAACTTAATTGATGAGGGATCTAGCCTTGTCTATGGCTTCTGGGGAACACACTAAACTAGATGGTAAGCGTCATTCACGCCGAAGTTTGGCCTTATTGATGTGGGGAATCTTGTATGAATTTCCTCCTTCAACCAACATAGTTGCTTCCATACAGGTCTGCAATGTTAGAAAAACATTGTCAAGGGTCTCTGTGTCTAAATCGTCGAAGGCTTTTTGAACACATTCGATCAATTCGTCAACTGTACTTGGTGACGCTTTATGTTGCAAAGATTGTATGGAATTGAAAAAGCCGAGATCCAAAACGTTTAAATCGGAACTGTTTGGCGGTTGTGATTTAAACTGAATAGACCATCCATCTGTAGAACCATGAGCCAGAAGTTCTTCATCATCGTCACGAGCATGCGGTTTTGCATTATCCTGTTGTACATATATCGGTTTTTGCTTATGACTTATGGGAAACTTTGACTTGATCGCCGGAATGACGTTCTCAAGAATCATTTTTCTACATTCTGCAGAATTTACGGATTCCACATCTTTTGTTACCAAAGTTCCTTTAGGTCTATTTTTCGAGTTTCGCTTAGCCGGTTCTTTATAAACAAAGGGCCATATACCAATTTTTCCATTAAAAAATTGTTTTCAATGTGGATCGAAACGCGGTCGGGCGACAGCAGCCATAAACATCACTTTGGTTATAAAACGTTTACTCTTGCAACTTCGGGAGGGTTCTTCTTCGTCTATCATAACATAATAAGAGCGTTTGGTTTGGGTTAAATAAAACGATTTTTCATCTATGTGTACATAATCGTACAAATCTTCAAGACGTCCATCTGGTCCCACTTTCGACAAGCAAAACTTTAATCTCTCTAACTTGTTTTCATCTGTTAACAAAGGTTTAACAGTAGAAGATATACGCTTTAATTTCTTTCCTCGTTTGTAAATGTCGAACAATGTAGACTTTGGAATATCGACAGCGAAATACAGACTACGAATTGATCCCCGACGATTGAAAGGAACTTCCTTAACTTTGGCTAACTGTTCAGTATAATCTTTACGTTTCCGTCCACATTTACCTTTCTTTTTTGAAGTAACATCAGCACAAATTTTACCGTCATTGTACTGCTTTTGTGCCACTTTCCATATTCTAGACACGGACAAGCGGGTTACCCCAAATTCAGCTGCAACTTTTTTTAAACTACCATGCTTCAGCTTCTGGCCTTCTTTCAACTGCAACAATTTTTGCAATATACCATGACGTTGCTCACCAGTTAGTTGCTTTAACTTGGAATTCCTTTTCAATAAGTTTACTTCATTATTTATAACAATATCTGCCATTTTGTGAACAGAGCGTGTGTACAATTATTTTTAATAAAATTAAGTTTGAACTCTATTGACGTTTTTGACAGAAACAAAATCGGTCACCAGCCAACTATGCATTAGTTGTTTGCTTAGCGTTAGAGTTGCCAAATAAGTATATTTAATTATAATTTTTTACTAATGTCTCAATAATTTTCAAAAAAATTCAAATGTATACCATATTTTCGGACGGAGGGAGTATATAAACAATTCTACACGAGTACCTTTCTCAATTAGGGTTATGCTAGTTTATTTCGAATTCTTCAATTTTTAATTCATCCTACAAAAACAAAATATTAATGAGCAATGAACACTGCGTTCGATATCGATGGGGTACGCCTCGCTGATTGTTCAATCTGTAACAGGAAATCATAAAAGAATTGGTACACACCATCCTGACCATTCCACAAAAGCCCAATTTGGACTGTTCATAATAGGTTCCTGAATTCTTTCACGAAACGAAGTTCACTACTCACCAGCAAACAAGTGAGATCAGCGAAATAGTATCTCATCGGTTAAAAACATATTAAGGTCAAAGTTACACTGTACTTGTTAAAGTTCATATTTTCTTTATTACTACACTAAAAATGAATCAAGTTATTGAATAATAATACATTTCCAAGGAAACATTTTCTGAGTTATGTAAATCTTATATTTGTGTAATTTTACACAATTAAAGAACATTTTACCACAAATAGTAAAACAACTATTAACGTTATAGGTAAAGTTAAATTTAAGAGTAAAACTTTCGCAAATCAGAAAGGAAAGTTAACTCTTTCCCAAGTTAATATTGCACCTCATTTTTACAGTGTATCACATACGACCGGGATGAGGTCTGAATATAGCGGAGTAAGTGTTTCCGATTTTGTAATGAGATATTTCCATTAGCGGTTCGCACTGTCTCGAAACTACTTAACCTCAATTTTAAAACATAGTATTTTGAAATTAATCTTAGAATATAAATTTTATATATATTATTTTAAACAAACAAATACTTACTTATGAAATGTAATACCCTTTTTCGTATTTGTCGAAGTTTGAGAGAAAAGCAGAGTTAGGTGTTGTCTAATGACTGCCAGTGTCAAGGTCCATTAACAAGGGACCTTGGGCCAGTGTGACGTCATATCCGTCGCTTTTAAAGCTTATCGCGCCGGATACAGCACCACCCTTTGGATTTTAAGGCTCCGGACACAAATATCGAGTGAGGCCCCCAGTAAATAAAAAAAGGGTAATTATTCGATATCCATACCCCTATCGTATATGCTTATTTTAAACAGTAACACTTACCAAATGTATTCTATTACATTTAAAACACTTAAATACCGAGCGCTAAGGGAGTTTTTATTGGAAAAACGTCGCAAAAAGAGGAAAAAATTATAAAATCTTCTTGTCATATGACACAAACGACATCATTTTTACGCCATTTTCAATTAAATGCACTCAACTTTTTACTAACTGTAACCTGCTGTAACCTAACATCGTAACATCTTAACCTCAAAATAGCGATTTTAGCTTTGTTTTTCTTGAATTTTCTTCAGATTATTGTTCTCTGAGTTATTCTGTGCAACTCAGTATCATTGGTTTATTTGGGTTCAGAAGGGTCTGTATATCGAATAATTAATTAAGAAAAGTGTTGATTGAAATAAGGTAGCTCGTCGCGGGGTGCCACTAATAGCCCCCGGGATCTCGGGCATACGCCCGGATGACCGACCTTAGGGTCGGTTCTGGTCGGGTAGTTCCTTCCTCCTTCCTACAGTTTTATCAAAGAATAGAGAGGATAAGAATGGAAGTCTAACAACCTCAAAAATAGTAACGCCATCTAGCGTGTTGGATGTTAACTGATGGGAAGATTATATTTTGACGTAAGTTTGCATGCTGTTGACACGTGTTGAATCAAATAGGTTAAGAAAAGTAAACATTTCGCGATTAATAACACTTGTTAGATAGATATTTTCATGGAAAATATTATATATTGTTTTTTTGATGTATTAAAATTTTAAAAATGTCTAGCGCTTATTGCGCCGTCTTTACGTGTCAAGTGTTAACTATTACTGTAAAATAAGGTGGGATTTTTACATGTAGTTCTTATGGAGCCTTCCATTCTTATCTTCTCTATTTTTTGCAGTTTTGCAGTTGCATGTAACGTAACGCTTACAGTTGCATAACATGTATGTTATAAGAGGGAAGACGCATATGTCGTCAATTGAGGAGATTCTTGCATTTTCATAAACGTCATTACTAAATTAGTTAGAATATCAGTTATAAATGCATTAAACAATTACCAATTTTAAGTAATTAATTTTTGAAAACCTTGAAAATTTAAATAAATTTAAAATGCAATACTGGTGTCCTCTAATGGATGAAACTTTGTTACCTCTTACAGTTCCAAAGACGACCCACTGTTGGTGCTAATGAAACAGTTAAGAGTCCTGTATTACCCGTCAGTTTGAAAATTTTTTTATTTTCAAGTTCAAATATCGTCTACTTATTAACGAGTAATTAATATAATAATGTACGTTATGCTGTTGTGTAATTAACTGCCATAATTAAAGTGGTGTTAGATATTTCTGGTAATATTAATTCAAAATTCAGTTTATTGGTTTTCATCAGAGCCATCTAACGTTGAGTAGATCGTCAATATTGCTTCTTCACATTCACAGCGGTACCTACTATTTTACATCAAATAGCTTTGAGGGAAGTTGCTCAAGGCCAAATTCGGTTTTAAATGAGGAGAATTTTTAAATTTAATTTTTTCAAATAAATTGAGGGTTTTTAGAAATTCCGCTTATCTGGAAATATTTTTCTAACTAAAATGAACGAATACAAAAATTAAAAAAAATACGTGCGTCTTCCCTATAGCAAAGGAAAAATTCTGCCCTACCTTATACAGTTACCGATGTGAATTGTAGTGAATTTATGTTTTTACGTGTGTCCATGTGCTGTATAGTTTTCACACCTGTTAATTGTCAAACTTGTCAAATTTGTTTCAGAGTTTGTTTATTCTCGCCGCTGTTATTGCTAAATAGCTTTAAAAGAAAGCCCTTTTATGTTACATTTTGTGCTGTAGTAAAATGATTTTACCTAATAAAAGTGCTTTGTAAATATTATGTTTTATTTTGATTTAGTTCCATATTGTAAGTTAATTTCCTATCATTTAACACTTACTTTATTATCTCTTGTACACCCACTGCAACCATTAAACTATACATAATTATATTGCTAGCAATGCTTCTTTATCATGTTAATTAATAAAACAAAACATTTACGTTTTTAACAATGGAAGACTTCAGTATCGGTTCTATGTTAACTAAAACACAACGTCTTGTACTTGGATTATTCGTTTTACTTTTAGTTGATGTTATTTGGGTATCTTCTTCTGAACTTACAAAGGTAATTGAATTACTTTTAAAATTATAATTGCTTAATCTAACTTTTTACAGTATATTTACCATAATGAAGCCTTTGAAAAACCATTTTTTAGTACTTACATAAAAACATCAATGTTCACTTTATATTTATTAGGCTTTTGCTTTTGGCCGCCATGGCGAGATTACTGTAATAAACCTACAAATTACATGGTAACCTTTAACATTTTAAGATATTTACTCTATGTTTGTTAATTATAAAAATTTTAGTTTATAGATCCGAATCAAGAAGATGAAAACTTTTATTCAGATTCCATAACAAGTCTTGTAAGTTTAAACATGCATTTTATAATTTTTGATATTTCTAATGCTTACCGTATTTATTACTATCTAGAGTAACCCTACGTATGTTCCGGTAAAAACTCTAGATCGAGAACAACTTGATCGTAGTTCAGGTACTGAAAGTGATGATTCTTCCATTCGTTCTGTTCGCTTTAATAAATTAGCTGAAGTACGACACATGTCTGAATCTGAAGCTGCCGAAGCACTACTTGCGAGGTTATCATACCAAGCAAGTCTACGAGCTGGGGAACTAGCTCGAAGAGCTGCAACAAAGCTGCCGATATACAAAGTTGCTAAAATCTCTTTTATTTTCTGCTTACTGGTAAGGATGACAATATATATCAAAAATTTATTTTTTATTTTATTTTATTGCAGTGGTTTTTAGCCAATTATGCTTATCAATTAGCATTAGCAAAAACGGAAGCAGGAATGGTGAATTTATTGTCTTCCAGTTCTAGTTTATTTACTTTATTATTAGCAGCAACTTTTCCAGCTAATCAATCAGATAGGTTTACTTTATCGAAACTGGTTGCTGTGTCAATGTCTATTTGTGGCTTGGTAATTATTATCATATCATTTTGTACAAAAAAAGTTTATTATTTCTGTTTTAGATATTGGTTAGTTTATCTGATTTAAGTATAGAATCTCACGTTCCTATGGGTGCAATTTTATCACTTATTAGTGCATTTTCTTATGCAACATATTTAGTATTTTTAAGAAGAAAAGTTGATCATGAAGATAAAATGGACATTCCTTTATTTTTTGGTAAGTAATAGTTATTTATGGTATACTGAGTTAAGTAAGATATTATCCACGAACGAGACATTGACCTACCGTTAAGCTAGTGTGTGTTAATTTTTCTGAGTAGCTAATATCGTCAACTCACGTGTACCATATAACATTTTATCCAACACCTTTTTAATTTACATAAAAAGCATAGGCGCAACTAGCATCTAATTTCTGGGGGGGCTAAATTCAAAAGTGTGCAAAAAATGTTTAGATTTTTTTTGCTTGAAGCATTTTATAAGAGACCTTTTCCTATTTATGTTACTATATTTCTGTTAGTTGTCTAAGTGTCTAGCTAGCAGCTATCTATAGATCTTCAGCGGTATCAAATTAAAATATTTTCTTTTTCAATAAAGGCTATCTAAACGTACCTGTACCTGTGCAAACTGTACCTTACCACAGTATATATAACAATCAGTAGATTCACTTGCATGCTACACCATTCATCTTATTAATCCACCTTCGAATATCATGCCCATAAACGAAGTAGTGGACCGACGTTTATCGGCCAGCATCGCCGGTAAATAAAACGCAGAGCCGCATTCAATAAAATGTCTCGAACAAATATGTAAACAAAATCTCTTGTTATATAATAGTATAGTAAAATATGAAGTAGAATTATGTGTAGTGAACCATTTGATTGAAGTTGTTTTACTTATAGAATCTAATAAATAAAACGATAAATAATCAATTTAGATATTTAAAACATTTATTGAACTAGTTTATTGTTTCCAGCCTTACTTTGTGGAACTCCATAATCATGAAATAAATAAAGATTAGTAAAAGTTTCACAGTTTTATTAAAATACAACCTGACAATATTGTTTCGACAGCTATGCTGTCATTATCAAAGGTAATATAATTATAAACAAACACGTCGCTAAGGTAGATACAAAAATAGGTAACTAGATAAAATAATAATAATAATCAGAATTAAATATCTAATACTTCCAGTAACGGAGAATTACTGAGCTCAAGTTGTTCATTCATTAAAGGTACCCTGAGTTTGTGTTTGTATATCTCAAAGGCTTCTAAAATGTCTAATTTGCGTTTGTTATTACAAAAATGTAGGAATTTAATATTATTTTGAGGAGTCATTGTGTGATTTTGTTCTAAAAGGTGTTTGGCGTAATTCGATTTTTCAGTATGTTTATTTTTGTAATGACGTACGTACATTATTAAACTAAGTTAGAAGAGTTGTTTCTTGTTACATCGTTAATTACCAACTAAAGTTACATTATTCTTTCAAGCCATTAACCATATTCTTGCACTGTAATAGTCATTTCATTTTATTTAGAAATAATTACGAACAAATGCATAGCTGTATACAATTTGAATACCTGTTCAACAAACAAAGGGAGAATCTAGGTCACCAAAATCACATACGTACAAAATAGGGGAGATGAAATCAATTTACACTATAATAATAATAATTAATAATAATAAAATTTATTTTCATTCATATTAAATTAAAGACACAATGACAAACGAAATGCTAAAAAGTACAATCCTAACGCAAGCTTTGACTTTTTTTAACAGTTGAGAGTAACAAAAGACGCTGTAGTTCACACCTGTTGATAAAGTGTTGACCTAGATTGTTGAACTCTCTTAATAAATCAGCAGAAAAAAATTTATTATGCAGGATTTCGTAATCACTTATTTGTTCTATTATGTGTTAGTAATTCAATTTTAAGCAATTGGTAAATATATACAAAAGTGAATTCTTAAATAGGGCATTGTTTTTACGAGCGTATTTATTAAAAAATAATCTGAAATCGGAAACCTGAAGAAACTAATTGTAGTTCTTTCCGAGGTATTTTTACAGCCTTTGATGGCACAACGACTAACACTATACATTGTTTACTGGCACTAATACTGCACGCCCGTTCTGGTAATTTCGATACGTTCTGTTGCGTGTTTGAAACAGAACTGCTGTCTGCATGCTGCCAACTCGCGCCAGCATGTAGTGTGGTGGATAGAAATTATTTGCGACAGTCACATTACTGTATGTTATATATACTGTGACCTTACCTTGGACGCTAAGATTTACGAAAAAATGTTAAATGTTGGTTAATATAAAACAAATTTAATGTTTTTAATAGTTGTATATACAGGATGAGCAATTTTTCTATGGCTACTATCAACTTTTTTATTTTAAATGGAACACTGCATATCTTTAAATTTTTCGATTCTACACTTTATTTTAAGTATTTTTGTTTAATACATATAGCCCGAAATTCTGCACAGTTTTTATGTAAATTCAGTTACCCAGGTTTTCTTTGAAAATGTATTTTTTCTTTAAAAATACATTTACACACTGCAAACTTTTCATTGTTGTGTTTTATTGAACAGGGTGTTCAATTCACTAGACCAAACATACAAATCTTTGAACATAAAAATCCCATTTTTTTTAAATGGTCCGGGCTGATGCCCGACCCTGGTCACAGATTTTTATACACAGCCAGGTCCAGGCTAAAACCCGGCCCTGGCCTTGGGTCTTTGATTATTATTAAGTAACTTTTTAAGGTGTAAGGTAAAGATGAATTGGATTTATATTGTTGAGACATTTATGATTAGACTGATAAATTTATTTTAGAGAAATAACAAACCAGCACAAAACACTGATAGCTTTAAAAGTGTTTACTTTTGAAATATAAAATATTTATATTAATTGGAAGAGATTTAAAAGCTGAATTATATAAAATATAAACATACAGGGTGTCCTATTTGAAAAAATGAAATATTTACCTTCAGAAATTTGTGTTTTTTATCTTGGAATTGAACACTGTATAGTATTCAACAATAAATTTATGAAAAATGATGACTTAATATAATTAGTTTAATGTAACTTGCAGTATGTAAATCTGCAACAGCAACATTGCATTCTTAAATAAAATTAAAGGAATTAAATATATCCAGAAACTGTGCGGAATTTTGAAATACAATGTATTAACCAAAAATATATATACTAAAGTATAGAAACGCAAATCGTAAGAATATACAGAGTATTTAATAAAGTTGATAGTAGCCGTAGCAAAATGATTCACTGATTTTCCACGATGGCCATATTCTTATATGCACCAATAGCCGCAACTTATGGGGGGACTGGGGAGGTGCTAAGCTCCCCTAAAATTAAAATTAGCATCCCCAAATTAAAATAATTCAAATTATATTTGACTTTTCGTTAATTAACAAATAAACTGGAAAGATAACAATCAAAAACACATATTTTATTATAAAAACTAAAAAAGACACATGAAAGTAGGCGAATTAGTTGGATAGGCAGCAGATATGGAAATTTCCATGACGCAATACTTGTAAGGTATCGGTCTGCCTCCGCGTATGTAGTTTAGGTATATTTAGTTATTTTTCTAAGTTTCTTTCTAACCTTCAAAGGCAGGGGTTCACAAAGTTTTGCCTAGGTGAGCCAATTTGTGAATTCCATAATATTTGGTGGGCCAAAAAAAAGTTTTATGGAAAAATACATTGAAATCAATAAAAGTTAGACACAAAAGAAAGATTTATGCTAATTTTATAGCATAATCGTTCTTTACTTATAACAATAACTACTTTTTATTTCAAACAGATTATTAACACATTTAACAAATAATTAAACAAAAATAACTAAAAAATTTAAAATAAAAAAAGAAAAAAAAATTAACTCATCAATCTCTGAAGTGTTTTGTTTTCTTTTAATAATATCATTGAGCCTTGGTCCTAAGTCCTAATTATAAACAGCCTTGGTAGTGTAATGTCTAGAGTGCTGGACTTTCACCCAAGCGGCCCGAGGTCGATTCTCGGTGCCGGCAGATCTGGTTAAGGTTTTCTGCAGTTTTCCTTAGCTGTGACACAAATGTGGGATTTGCGCTGTTCTATCTGTAAGTCGGCTGCAGCCGCACTTAGGGCCTACGTAATAATAATAATCGCCCCCTCCCTCCCGCACAAGCTTATAGCTTCTGGGGCCTGGTTTCCAGGCTATGGGTTGTAGCAATTATTATTATTATTATTATAAGTCAGTTTGAATGTATTCTTAATACTGCTTGTAAATGTTCATCAGTTAATTTTGATCTCAATTTGGATTTATTAATACTCATGAATGAGAAAGTTTTTTCGCATATAACTATAAGTGCTTCCAAATAATGAAAACATTTGTTAAGTATGTTTGCTCAATTTTGGAAAATCCTGTTAAGATAATCCTTTATAAAAACCAATTAAGGAATTGTTGCGATAAAAATTCTTGGCTTCGGCATTTTCCTGTAATTTGATTAGTTCAATAAGACAAAATACAGTGAGATTAACAAATTGAGTGAGGTCGGTTTGAATCTCGCGCCTAAGGTTTTAGTGTATTTCACATTGTTAGTGTAGCACTATTGTGTGTTGACGCAAATGTGTTGCGTCAAATTACAGTGTCAACTTGTCACTTTTTCGTTTACATCGTTGTGCTTGCCTTTATTCTGGGGTTTTATTGAATTTTTGCTATATTTCGCTTGTTTTCCTATTTTACAAAACAGTTCTTTTCAGGACTACGGTTTGTTAGATGATTTTATTATCAGGTAAGTTTATGGTTTAAAATTAATGTGCTTATAAGCTTATGTAAGTTTATAAGCTGTATTATTTTTGAGACGCCACTATAAAATAAAAGCAGGATAAAAATGTGTAAAAAGTATTCATGTTGCCAACCCGACAATAATTTAACGTGGCGGTAAATTCAAAGTATCTTCAGTCATTTTGGATCACTGTATATACAAGCTATATAATAACAATATACTTATTACATATAAAATTTAGTATTTTTTTAAGTGAACAATTTTTAATTATAATATGATAAAATTTATTTAATTTTTGTTTTGTAAAAATGTAAATTATTTCTATGAATTTAAGATCGCTTATGATCTGATATCGCGGGCTGCATTTCTAGGGTTTGAGGGCCGCATTTGGCCCACGGGCCGCACTTTGGGAACCCTTGTATCTAAGGCATCTACTATAAGTAGATATTATAATATGTACATTATGTAAACAGGGTGGTGCATATAGGCGTAACAAGCATCTAATTGTTTTTTTTTGGTGGGCATCAAGTTTGAAATTGTGCCAAGGATGTTTCATTTTTTTTTGCTTGGAATATTCTATAAGAAACTTCTCCTTTTCACTATGTACAGGTGTTCTGGGATATCAGATTAAATTATTTTCTCTTTCAATAAAGGCAATTCATATAAATATTTTCTATTTCAAAAATACAGTTTCAAACTTATCACTGTTTCTATGCTATTTCTGGCCTTTATTATTTATACCTTGTTTCCTATTATCAATATTTTTTATTTTTACATTGTTTTTTAATGTATAGATGAATTGGAGTTATGTTCTACAAGCAATGATGATCGAACTGATAAAAACCCTTTGATAGCTTTCAAACTGTCCACTTTGGAATATAAAATATTTGTATTAGGTGGCAAAAACTTAAAAGACGAATCATATAAAATATAAATATACAGAGCATCCCATTTGAAAAAAATGATATTTCATATTTGAAGATCTGTATCTTTGGTCTAGTGGAATACCCTGTATATTATTCAACAATAAGTTGTGAGATAATGTTGACTTAGTTATTTATAAGCATCGCATATTATTATAATTTAGTTAAATTATAATTATTTATAATTATAATTAGTTAAATGCATTGTCAAAAAGAATTCAAGAATTTTAGTTTATTCAAAAACTGTAGAATTTTTTGATATATGTATTAAACAAAAATACTTATAGTAAAGTGTAGAGTGGAAAATCATAATAACATAGAGTGTTTCATTTAAAATAAAAAAAGAAATTACACTAGCCATAGCGAAACGACTCACTCTGTATATACAAAAATATCATAAAATTTGCTTTATTTACACCAAATTTGGTATTCAGCTTTTTTTTGTAACCCTCACACTTTCCAAGATAATATCTACTTATAGCACAGCTTATAGTAGATGCCTAGGTTCACTAAAAATAACTAAATATACGAGGCAAGTATAGATTTGACCTGGACTTTCTTGTATAACAATAACAATAGACAGATAACGAAACAAACTTTATTTTCAATATAATGTTCCTTGCTTTATAATACATTTGTTGCAACGCTCTGGCAACTTGCGAATACCATTAGAAAAGTTTTTTTGTTGTGTATGTAGCCAAATTCGCACCACTTCCATTACTTCTTCGTTCGACTTGAATTTTTTGCCTCCCAATGACTCCTTAATGGGTCCAAAAACTTATCACCTTCCTGTTGAAATGCTGAAGAAGTTCTTGCGAAATTTGAATTCGTTTCTGTCTTTGTTCGTCAGACCGTAACCTCCGAGATATCAAGAGGCCGCGACCAAGCAATCGTGACGTCACGAAAACCGGCTAACAATTGCGAAACGTAAAATACCCAACATAAAGACACTTGTATATTTCTGAGTAAAAGTGAATATTATTTCAAAAAAAGCACTTATATTATGATAAACAATGAATAGGGTTTTCCACGTCACCGTTGAGGTACCCATGATAGACGCGTTGGCTCTTATGGAGGCCTCGCCAATAGCCCTATCTCCATGCGTTAATGTGTTTTATAACTTCTTAACCATTAAATTTAATCAGTTTTCTCTTTGATAGATCCATGTTTTGGATGTTAATTTTGTCGTTGATTATTTTTGAATAGTTATTGAGAAATATATTGGCAAGAATATGACAATTTTTTAACAATATCGACTTCAACGTCTTGCTACATAAAATACATTTCTCATTGATTTCGTGTACATATTTTTCCAATTTTAACATTGTCAATTCCCGTAAAATAATCCTTTGTTTACCTGTCTTTAGAAATTCAGTTTCATATTTATTTGAAATAAGCTCACTGAATATCTGATACGCCTGAATAGAGACTTCAAAGAATAATTCAGATGGTTGTTTTAGAGCACCTCTTGTTAAATTTTTTAAATATTTGCTAATATCTGCAGAGTCATTTTCACCACAGTTGGTAAAATTTATAACAAAATCTGAATTGGTAGTAATGGATGTTAAACAATTTTCACAACTATTAACAAATTTAATTAGTGAATGTGCACAGTATCCAGCAATATAGAATAAAGATGATAATACAGAAGCATGCAGTGCAACATCAAATGAACTATTCAATATATCTGAAAAAGAAGAGACGTTTTCAGATAACAGCAAGAAACCATCATCGTTTTCATCTGTGTCATTTAGTGAAAAATCTTTCAATGAAAATGTTCCAAACTTGGCGGACTTTAACTTAAGAAGACTTAAAACTTTCAGTTTTTTTTCTGACTCTAGAATTTGTGTTACTGAAACATGAAAGTGTGACCCGCTCATTTGCCTATATTTGCCAAAACGTCCCTCCAGTTTGTCGGTTTGGAACTTTCCTAACAAAACGTATTTAATTTGAAAGCATTCAAACAAATACTGGACTAAATTAATTGATGCTTTTGTCGTATGTTTCAGAGAAAAAAATGTATCAGATGTTAGTTTGCCAGTGTGACCATTTTTTAAAGTTCCAACGTTTAAAGATTTCCAGGTGCAAAGGAAATCATAAAATTTTAACAAAAACTGAATATTTTTGTCATTTGGTTCTCTTATTGGGTCTCTGAAAGGATCACGTTGATGATATCCTGATTTGGGTGAACGTACATTTACTATTCTCCACCAATGAAGTATAGTTTTTAAAAATTCTGCTGTACCAACAGTGTTGATTTCATTATAAGGTTGATTCAGTGCCTCAATATTTTGTTCATCAAATAATCTGACAGCTAGTTGAACATTTTGTCGTTCTAGTGAAGAGGGATTTAAAACTTTTTTTGACAAAGCCGGAGCCGATTTAATGATGCTATTACATTCGATAGAATGTATTTTTTCCAGGTCAGACAAATTTGCAAATAGAATTAAATTATAATTATCGAAATGGCAAAAAACAAGTGATCGTTCTTTATTTTTTTGATTTAACCAATTATTTCGAATAGATTTTAATAAATGAACAGTATCAAAAAGTAAATAAATTCGTTGTTGCGGATCAGAAACATTTTGGATAAAGCAAGGTAACTCTTCCTTAATGCTTGTACTACTTAAAGGTCGATAACAAGTTTGATTCATTCTGTAATTATCACAAATTAAAGAAATTACCCGAAAACCAATTTTGGTTAGAATCTTAATTACTTCTAAAATCATTTCTTTTAAATCAACGGCAGAAGTTTTTTTTACAGGAAATAGAGGCACAATATCTTCATTCTTAGAAAGAATAGAATTTAACATAAACGCTTGAATTCTAGTGGCAACTTCGTTCTGCTCAGTACATCCAATTAAACTTCCACCTTTGTATTCAATTTTGGGAGTGACATGAATTTCATCAAATAAAATATTTACTATTTTTTCGTGCTCATCTAAATGCTGAATTTTCTTTGATAAATAGTCGATTTGTTGTTTTTTTATTCCAACATCAGATTTGAGGTCGGCCGTTATTCTTTTTAAATAATCTGGATGCGGAATCGTTAAAACTTTTGAGTTTCTTAAAGTGTTATATCCACCGGGAAACTGAAAAAAGAGGGAAGAGGCCCATAAAAACATTTGTGTTGAATATTGCGGACGACGTGTCAAAGCTAGACTTAATTGTTCTATTATGAAATTTAATTTTTTCACAGGAATGTTTTCATCATCACTGGTGTCATCTAATAAAAGGTCTTCTATTGATTTTTCCAATTCCTTACATGCCAATTTTATGTCCGCAATTTTGTCTTCCACTTTGTGGATGCCATTTGAATTTATATGACTCAATAAACAATCAAATTGTGACCATTTTGAACAGATTAAATCATCTCCCAATATCCACGAAAACTTTGAAGAAGGGATAATTGTATTGTTACAAAAAAAACAACTTTTAGATCTCTAAATATTTTGAAACCTAACGTGATTATTCGACACGCATTTGAATCACAATCAACTTTAAAAAAATGTATAACATTTACAGAAATTTTATAAACGAAATCAAACAACTGTTTGTCTTTAAATTTAATTAAAAAGTTATCAAAATTTAGTATATCATCATCGCGACTCCACGCTTGAAAAACAGTTTCGTCTCGATCTAATATCTCTTGTCGTCTTTCGTCTGGATGTTTTCGTTTTTTTGGGGATTTCTTTGTCATGTATGAGGGTTGATTTGGAAATATTGAAGGCACAGCGTTTTTAACTAGTGCTGGCTTTTTTCTTGGCACCTCTAATACAGATCCATCGTCTCTGGTCATTGTATCGATTGTTATAACCGATGACTGAGAAATGTTTAATACATACTACTGAATGTTTTGTTGGATTAAATGAGTCTCTATGAATGCATTTAATCCACGTTTTCTTCAACTCTTCATCTTTTGGAAAAGAAAAGACGGACACATACGTATGGGTACTATCGTAATTGCTTGAGCAATTAGGCACACAACATTTATCAGGCATTTTTAATGAAATAAACAAGACTCACTCAAGTATCTCGTCAAACTGTTGGCTTTTTTGATTAACTAATCAAAATATTTATGAAATTGTATTTTATATAGGTAAACGACACAATATACAATCACTGATTTTATAAATTGTCTTCACATAAATCAGGTAAATCTGAAATTCTACACCTTTAATTTAACACTTTAACTTATTTGAACTTATTTATGAGAGTTTTTAAAAGAAAAACTTCCGAAAAAGAGTTCACACGACTACTACCTATCACGGCAAATGTAAACTGCAATGGCGTTTGACTTGTACGCATCGTCTGTCCCGCCAGCCCCCATTCGTGACGTCAGATCACGTGACACAAGCCTTGTTCGTGGCCTCTATTTTCTCGGAGGTTACGGTCAGACAGATCTTACCGCACCCACCGCGCACTCACTTTGTTAAAATTTAACTTATCGTGAATAATAACCTGAACACTTCGAACACTTATTTTCACCAGATCAGCTAATTCTCGAATTCTTATCCGCCTGTTTTCCCGAATAAGCTCATCAACTCGTCAAATCATTGACTGCAGTAGCGGGTCTTGCAGTGTGAGGTAAATTTGACACACGTTTGCGACCTCCAACAAACAAGTTACATCATTCCAATACGGAGCTTCGTGAAAGACATTCTTCACCAAATTGTGTTTGCAGCCAGCGATAAATATTGACAGCTTTCTCACCTTCAGCACATAAAAATTTAATAATAATTCGCTGTGCAACAGTAACAGATACATCATCCGATGACATGTTTGATTTCCCTCGTACCTAAATTACAAAAAACCTGAGGCGGACCACCACCCAGTGTCGCGTCCTATCTAACTATGCTAATTCGATTACTTTTTTGTGTTTCTTACATACATGCATAATCCATTTCCTTTATTACACTTTACACTTTTTTATTCGTTAAGGAAATAGCTTTTGTAATTTTGTATTTGCTATAAAGCATAATATAAACTAGACAACACTCTTAAGAAAAGATCTCATGCACAATAAATGTAAACTAAGTGCAATTTTTAAAAATTGTAATGAAATTGTTCAGAGCTGTTTAAGCGGTAGTTTACCTACGCAATAACGGAGCCTTAAATAAAAAACATACATTTTTTAAATAGTCCAATTATTTAGAAAATAATGATTTTTTCCCAAAAGAGACATCTAAAGATCATGCATTTATTTTATAAATTACATATAATTTACTTACCGTTCTGTTCTGTCAAAAACAGAACGGTAAGTAATTACTTACCGACGCTTTTTGCTTAGTCACCAGTAAATATAACCTACTGTTCTAAAACCAAGTTTTCGTAAACAATTCGAAATAGCATGGTCGTACAAAAAAATATAAAAAGTCTAGATTTATTGTCTTATTATGTACGCAATATGTATGTAAAATGTGCAACTTATGTATGTATAGAAATGTACTACGTAAAGCTACATAAAGCGCAAGAAATCATAATATTCAATATGTTATTAATCAGAAAACAGGAAAATACACAAAAACTTAAAAAAAAACCCAAATATTACTAAGCTTGAACTCACGTGTAAATTTACATTAATGTCGAAATAATATGGCGAACTCAGTGGCGTTTATAAAACAACACAGTGCATCCCCCCATTCTATATCATTGTTAAAGACTCATCATAAACGGTCGGAAATGCATATGCCGGTTTCATCTACCTTATGTATCAGCTGTTTATCGCTGGAGATGATGTAGCTACCATACAATCCATTTTTCAAATGCCTTGTATTATAAGAATAAACAATCATTTTTCTCATTTAAAATGACCACACTATGCAAGATATTTATAACGAGGTGTTGGATAAAGATGTTTTATTTGTTTTAAATATTTTTATTAAAGCTTATGTTATTGTTTCAGGTTTTGTAGGATTATTTAATTTAATATTATTATGGCCGTTGTTCTTTTTTCTTCATTACAGCAGTTGGGAAAACTTTGAATGGCCCACAAAACATCAATGGTTATATTTACTATTGAATGGTTTAATAGGAACTGTTGTTTCTGAAGCCTTATGGCTATGGTTAGTATAACAAAAATACTGGATGTTAAATTACTGATTCAATGTGAATAGTACTGAAGTGTAGATTGTTGCTGCTTACCAACAATACTTTTTAATATTATTACCAGACACTTCTTATACTTTTACCATAAGACAGCAAGGTACAACAACGAGGTAGGCAACAAAGCCAGTTGATATAACAGAGTATTATTGCACCAAATGTGAAAAGGCGATATGAATAAACTTACTTTCATAGGGCACTGTTGAAAACCAATATGTATAGCCCCTTTATTTTCAAATAGTAGCGACAACGATTGATCTCGTGGCTGTAGCAAAAGCAAGACCGATGTTGGCGACATTGAATATTACCAGATTTGACATTCCGTGTTTCAATAAATCTTAGGTTTAATAATAATCGTACATGAGAATATTTACAATTTAACATTAATTTGATAATGTACATTCACGTTCTGTAAAAACGACTATATTAATATGATATATACTTCCGTAATTGTAATATTTGAGCAACTTTTTATTGAATTTCCCCAACACCATGCGTGTAGTAATTTTTTTTATTAAAGATTGTGCCAGGTTTGCTCCATGATGTCGCTACTATTAGAAATAGAGGGGCTATACCAATATGTTTTAGTCAGAGATATAGAGGGTGGGTGAATTCATGCGGGAATAGTATAAAATTGAAGGTTGTTTTAGAAAGGCCATAAATTTGTTTTGTGGTTAAAACGTAATATGCGAAAAGATTAGAAATATAGCTAATGTCAATAGTAGAAGTACTATTGAATGCGATGATATGAATGTGATCGCGCGGATCACGTAACGCTCAGTGGCAAAACTTGTATATCGTTCGTTTATCAAGTCAAAATTTATAAAAGAATATTGCTCGTCTTGCAAAACACTCTCAGACCAAATTACTCGTAATCCAAGGTTTTACTGTATAATACAAAATAATTCCCACTTTAAAAATTAAAAAGAACTACATTTTATTCAGTTTTGAATACAAAATTATGTCACAAAAAGAAAACATTGGTGTCCGAAAAATACGTTTCCTACTACGCATTTTGCTATAATAAAATAATACAAAATATAACTAAACAAAATTAATAAAAAATAAACAGTAACAGATTATTAAAAACACGATCTCGAAAACTTAAATAAAAAACGCTTATTAAAATTTTGCATTTTGCAGTTTAAGCCTTGTGATTTTGACCCAGATTCTGCAATTTATTGTTGAACTTCTAGTCGGAACAATATATGTACGCTCCCTTTGCGTCGTCATCTAAACAGGACTTGAAAATAAATGCTTGAAATGTTAAAAATTAAATAAATGCTGATATTTTAAAAATTTAGAATTTTTTGGTTAAACGCTAAATAATGAGTTTTTCAGTTAAAATGCACTCGAATAAGTTGGATTGCAACGGAAAGAATAAAAAAATCCACTTCGGCCAGCTGAATATCGAATCTTTCATGCTGGTTTGGCCAAAACCGAATCTGTTAAAAATTGGCTGAATACCGAAGCAAAAAGAAAATGTTCTACAATTTTTACAATAAGTTTGCGAAGAATATTTTGGTGTGCAAATTTTGTCGTTTTACACATCCAATAAAATTTAATACAAATTATTCTCATATTTATGGTCGTACGCACACGTGTTTGCGAAATAGCTGGGCTTTCATTGCAAACAAAAAACGACGTCTAAAAATAGTTGGTGTATTCAGAAAAATTTTGTTGACTATTTATACCTTGTAATAAAAATATTGATAAATATTTTGCCCACCTAGCCACTAAATGTTACTTGATTTTTAGCTTTGTTATCATTGCATGCATGTTTTAATAATACTTTACAAAGCAAATAACCATTTTTAAAAACAAAATATACCGATGAATTGAATGTCAACTGCGAGTGCTTTGTGCACACTTTTCCACGTCGATTACTCGCAAATTTCTAAAACTTAAAAGTTTTATTTTGAACTTATTTACAATAAATTTTGAAATAACACACATCAAATAAGTATGTTCATTTATGTTTGATCAAATACACATATCGTCGCTATTAATGCATACTGGTGGCGTAACTACTTTTTAGCAGTTTTACAGGAGCGCGGTTTAAATGCTTATAAAAACTTTATTACAGATGGCATAATGAGTTTTCTGAAATATTGTAATTAGCAACATTACTAGCTACAACATTTCAGAGAATTAAGTTCATATCATCTGTAATAAAGTTTTTATAAGCATTTAAACAGTGCTGCTGTAAAGTTGCTAAAAAACAGTTATGCCAGTATGCATTAACATCAACGATATGAGTAGGTAGATAATACTATAATTCTAATAATAGTACTGTTGAATACGAAAATTGGTACAGATAACCTAATCAATACCTATATGTAATACATATACAGTGTGTTGTAATGTTTCTGTCAAATTCAAACCTTGTTAAAATATGGAAAAATCTTATTAAGAAAAGATGTTTCTAATGGTATTTTAATAAACATACTGAACAGGCTTAAGCAACTTTAACACAGATATTTTAGTAAATACTATATACAGAAAACTTTCACTGGGCAGTAGCACTTTAAACGTGCACCTTCAATAAGCGACAACAAATTTCTTTTACAATGTTGCTATGAATATTTATTTCCTTAAAAACGGCAGAGTAACTTATGTGATCCCTATTCCTGATACACATTTAATTTTAAATTATCAAGGTTTTAGCGAACTTCTAATAAAAAGTAACAACTATGATTTGAAGATGATTCCAAAATGCTTAGTATAATTAAATCGGGACATTTTTTAGTTTAATCTGTGTTATAAAAATATTAGGTTAATGCTACTTTAAATAAACGATAGATTTAGGAAACTTCAAGTTATCTGAGAATGACCGAATAGTAGTATTACACACTGGTCATAAGAAATTCCATAATAACAATAATTAGGTGCTGTATATCATACATAAAATTGTAGCATGCCATTTCAGAATCATATACGTTACGTTACATTTTGATTAATTTATTAAAGGCTACTTAATTTCAACAGACAGCTTGTTAAAAAACTTTTGTCCATAGTAGTTGATAATAATATTAGTTAATATTTATAATTGTTAATATGATATCAATTTTTTAGGGGTTGTTTTTTAACATCATCTTTAATTGCCACGGTGGCTATAAGCTTAACAATTCCCATGACAATGTTGGCGGATGTGATTCTAAAGAAGGTTTCATATCCATGCCTGTTTTATGCTGGAACAATACCTATACTACTGGCATTCTTTTCTGTGGCCCTTCTTGCACATTATGAAAATTGGGACCCAGTTTTCGACGTACTTCGATGTGCCTACCATATTATCTGTCGCCGAACCAGATCTGTTCGGTAAGAATAATTATTTTACTGTTACATATTTTCGTTGAATTTATTTATAACATTATAGTTGTAGATTTCCAGAGCTACAATCAGAACAAACAGAAGCATTGATTAGTATTAATAACAGTGAGCATGAAGCTTAAACCTTAAAAAAAAACAAACACATGGATTATTTGTGTTTGAGGCCTTTATTAAAATATTGTACTGATGAATTCAATAACTTCTACTCTTAATGACACATTCCTGTGAAGTATTATTAAAATTGAACCTGTTACAATTGTTAGATGTTAGTTGAAATGTTTATATAGTTGTTATAAGGAATAATTTTATCAGTTTAACTGTATTAGTCGAGGAAGGCTATTTATTGCTGATTTTAATTTAAATGTTTTTAAATAGGATAGAAGATAAAAATACTCAATATGATAGCTCAACTAATTAATTCTAACTTTTAAAGGCATAAACCATTTAAGAAAAATAATTTTTCATTGACATACAATGAGCTTAGTGGAAATATTAGGTACAAGATGGTATAAACTGCATAGATAAGTGCTAAAGAAGACCAGTGCAGTATTAAAAGCATACATATATAATGTTATTATATTTCCACATTTTTCACAATTCCACATCTAATAGATTTGATAATTAGATAAGAAGCCACAGGGTGTTTAAAATATGATTGATTTTTTTTTAACAAATATTTATATATAGAGAAAATTTTACAACAGTATTAAATTAATTATTGATGTAATGTTATTTTTGCTATCGTGTTCATTACTATTTCAAGAATCATTAATGACTAACTATAAACTCACAATTTGAATTTTTTTTTTACAATACAGAAATCTCAAAATTGAAAACTAAATTTCTATTTGCAAGCCTTTATACAAATTTATTTTGTAGGTGATTACAAAGACTTGAAATTGTACTTGCAAATAAGTATAGTATGATCAAAAAGTTTTTGATCAGGGTTGCCATGGAATTAACAAGCTATCTATGAAATTATTTATTTCTGTTATTTTTGACATTTACTTCACAACTGTCATGTTAATAGATAATACTTCAAATAAATTCCATTCTGTGTTCTTTTTATAAATCTTATTAAGTAATACTTAAAGTAACTGTAAGCACAAAAAATAATAATAGCGTACGCTAACCTAACATTTTCTGTGTATTATGGGGCTCTATTTAGTGGTGTCAGCACGTCGTATTTTCTTGACACAGGTGGCGGCCTCCGTGGCGCTACTCAAGATACTGGCGCGACTCTGTACAGTTCACAAAAATTACTGGCAGTAGAAGTAAATAATTCCAAATTATATTTGGCATTTTTACATTCCATGGCTATTGCAATCCAGAGACTTTTTGATCATACGATAGTAGAACATTTGACACTTGACAAGTTTTTAAAGTCATAAAAATCATCTGTGGAATTTATTTAAGCATATTTTGGTATGACTAACTGGAGGTTGTGATGTTTAATTTAGTGGATATCATTTCAGAACACATCTATGAATGTTTTTAATGTTTTGGAATTTAGATTCAGAAAGTTTTAAAATCAGGATCTATTACTGTGGTGTTACTTGCATATAGTAGAAAGTTCCTAAATATAAACCGAACTCTGTATTAGTTAGAGTTAAGTCACGCATGTCAAATTTTCTTTTTTTTCCTTTCCAAATTTTGACTTTTCACATTTTGAAACTATTTATTAGAAAGTTGGTAATCATGAAAAATAAATTAAACTATCAATATGACAATTATATAAATCTGAAATTAGGTACAGTTAATATTTTATTAAAAGGTGTCTTAAATTATGGTAGTTTTAAAAATTCTCTACAAACAGTAAATAAATGATAATTTAAACAAACAATCATGTACACAGTACGATCTCAACTAAATCTTTATTTCTAACGTGGCTTACTACATACTATATAGATGGTGTTGTTTTGATGTAAAACAACACCCTCACTACATCAAAACTTACAAAATTTTACTTAAAACTAATTTATCCGTAAATTTATAATGTTGAGTGGTGTTTAAACCTTTTGTTAAGATATCTGCACTGATTTCATTTGTAAGCAAATATTTTAACTCAATATTATTATCAGAAATATTTCCTGTAATAAAATGGTGATGTATATCTATATGCTTTGAGCGCCTATGAAACATTGGATTAGTGCAAGTTTTTGTGCGCTCATATTATCATTGTACAATGGAATACAATATAATTTTACTGTTAGTTCAGATAATAAGCTTCTAAGATAAATAACTTCTTTGGCTGCTTTTGAAATTCTGTACTTGATAATGCCACTGTGTTTTGTTTACGGCTCTCCCAGGAACCTCATCTACGTTTCTATTCCATATTCTAGTCGATTGTTTTAAACCATAGATAGCCCTTTTTAATTTACATACATTATTTTTACTGCTTGGAATTTTAAAGCCTTCTGACTGTTCTATGTACAACAATTGATCTAAACGACATTCAAAAAAGCTGTTATTGTATCCAAGTGTGTTATCTTTAAATCTAATTCAGCTCATAAACAATTAATAACCTTAAAGTTGAGTATCTAACTACTACTAGGCAAGAATGTCTCATTATAGTCAATGCCAACTTTCTGCATGTAACCTTTTGCTACAAGCCTGGCTCTATCTCACACTACCATCTATATATTTAAAACAAGGCTTATTTTTCTTCCAGTTCGTTTTGAGAGTTCCACCGGGCCGATCTAAGCGTTATTTTTTTTATATTAAAGCTTTTGCTGTGTAGATTAGTCAGCACTACTTAATTATTATATTTTTTTAATGTTTATATTTTTAATTTAAATAAATATAGCACAAGCTTATAGCTTTTGGGGCCTTCGTTTAGGTTATGGGTTGTAGTAGTTATTATTATTATTATTATAATAAAATGTTTAAGTTGACTTTAATTGACACGAATTGAGTTCACAAGAGGGGGAAAAATTTTTATTTTTAGTTTTATCGAAAAATGTCATTCTTGATAAAAAGTTTTGCTTGTTGTAAGTCCCCAGAAAATTAAAACAAATTCACGTTTTATTTTACCTGTTTCATTTTATAGTCAATTTTATGTGAAACCATATGAAATTTTGCACTAAGTTCAAAACTTTAACAATAATCTTGTGGGTAAATCAAATACGGAATGGATAGCTAAGGCAGTAGCTGCATCATTGTCTTCACGGTGTACCTTTTTTGCCTTCTTTTTGTCTTCAACAGATCCCGTCTCATTGAATTTCTTTATTCATTTTAGCACTTTACAAGGGAAATTCTTTGTTGAAGAGTTAACATTTTGACACAATGACAATTTGAAAGAATTATTGCTTAATAATGACATAAATAAACGTCACCCACAAGAAGAAAATTTCATATGGTTTCACAGAAAATTAACTATAAAATGAAGCAGGTAAAATAAAACATGTATTTGTTTTAGTTTTCTGGGGTCTTACAACAAGCAAAACTTTTTATCAAGAATGACATTTTTCGATAAAACTAAAAATAAAAATTTTTCCTCTCTTGTGAACTCAGTCCGTGGACACACTGTATATAGCATTGTTTTGATGTAAAACAACAATAATGTGCACATTAAAAACTTTTACATGATAAAAATAAAAATGACATACAACATACCCTAAAATTTATAATTGACATGTGGCAGCTGCTGAATTTTGTCACTAAAGTAAAATCAGACAAAAAACCTTTGTTTCAGACAGCTTAGTTTTGGCCTAGAAAGAGAGAAATTTTGACATCCGTGTCCTAAGCCTAAAATAACACAGTTAAAGTTTTCATTCAGGAACTCTAGTAGAAAGAACAATGACAAATAATAAGACAATCATGAAAAAAATATCATAAAATGAAAAATAAGCAAGCTAGTGAGGATTGGCATGTTCAAAAACTTACCAGGACTTTAGCTTTTCAGAATGCTAGATCATACAGTGTTGGTAAAACTTCGCGTTGAGTTTGAATTTTCGTGTGTGGGCAAAGGAAAAATAGTGAATAACAATACATATGAAAAAGATGTATATTATGGCATACTTAACTATAGTAACTTAACTTAACTCTGAAGTATAGTAATTTTTTTGTAAGGTTGGTGCTAGGTTAAAAATAATTGACAAATGCCAGTTTGTCATTTGAACATATGACTTATTTTCAAATAATTTGTTAGCATAATTTAACATACTTGATAGCAAAAATATTAACCTAATACCTCTTGATTGTCAAGGTAGTAAGACTGATATTCTTATTAATCATGTTTAAAAATGTTTATCTTTAATTAAACATACAGGTATTGTTGACTCGAAAAAGTTTCCAACAGAACTTAGGTTAGAGGGAACAGTATACACTATTAAATTTTCAGTTGTGTTAAAATGATAAAACGTCATTTATATTTAAAAATTCTTACCTCTAGCACCAACCTTACAAAAAAAGTTACTATATTGTAAAGCTTGGCAAGTACATGATGATACTGTTTGTAAGATATACTGCTATTCGCTATTTTTCCTTTGCTCACACATGAAATCCCAAAGTAAAGTTTTACCAATACTGCATGCAGGTTTTGGGCCACAAATTCAATAAATATTCCATACAAGTATTTTATGTTAATTAATTTAATTATAAAAGCACCAGAAGTGTAGGAAAACAGCGTTTAGTGTTTTTCAAAATTCTTTATTATTTAGTCATGTTCAAAACATTACACGTCACAAATTTGTTGAATTTCCAAATATTTACTACTATTCTGAGTTTGGTTGTTTCTCTTCTTCTCATGGGCATTACCGAACAACCTATAAACGAGTAATGACAATTGCTTAATTTTTGAACATTCTGGAAGTGATTTGAGAACTGAAAAGGTTATTAATTAATTTATTAAGCAAACAAGAGAATGTATGGTTTTTTAGTTCCGATTTAAAAGGACAAAATAACCTCATACCTTCCAATATGACAATTAACCTACCACATAACTTGTTTTAATAAATTTACACAGGAGTAGAAAAAGAAATGTCAACTCTGTGCTATTAAAATTTTTATTGGAAGTATTGTAATTCCTATTTAACTGCCAAGGAGATGCCACAACTTCATGCAACCGGAGAATTATAAAAAAGCTTATATCATTATACATGTTCATGTTCATTGTTCTCTAGTAGTGATGCATCGAAACGGATTTTGACCAAATCACCAAATAATAGGCCATTAACATTTACCGAAGCGCTGAATATTAAACCAAATCAAAATAGAAATTTGAATTGTGTTTAATTTCTTTATAGAATACAAAATTATATCAGCAAAATGAACACATTGTTGTCTGAGAAATACGTTTCTTACAAATTTGGGTTAATAAAATAATAAACATATACCCATATAGAAAATCAAGTTGGAAGTATCTAAGAAACCAAATGTATGATAAGGAACGTGTTAGTAAAATAAAGAAGGGTTTATATCGGGTCACGCCTTTTGCTCTCCTTAGTTTGTAGTTTATTAAACAAGTTTAATGCTCGACTATTTCCCCACTAACACAAACTAAGAGAGCAAAGGCGGGGCTTGATATAAACCCTTTTTTATTTTACTAGCGCGTTCCTTATCATACATACATATATAAAAGGCTATACATTCCTGACAGGAATCGAAGCCGCCCTTTAGGCCACTTGACTACATTAAGTGTTACTTGAACAAAATAAAATAAAAAATGAACATTATACAAATTATAAAAACTGCTGGACTCTCCCATGAAATAAATGCTAATACTTCTGCTCCAATATTCTTACGCCTTTTAAGGCGACGTAATGCGGTTTTCAGTTGCTAAGTTAATCCATTTCTTCCATACTTTCCGGTCATTTGATACACATTTGATAGTTTCTAAAATTTTTCTTATCAGTCGATCTATTAGGGTCCAACTTTATGTGCCCAAACCAGTTTAATTGTCTAATTTCTGATTTTAATGTTATTGATTTTCGTTATATTTTCCTTATTTCCTCATTTATTTATTTATCTTTGCTGATTCAAAATGGGCTTGATGTTTTTTCAAAGGTACCTGTGACTCACTTGCGTATGGTAAACTTAGCTATGACGTGAAATATATCGGCGCTCTTATGTCTTGTTTTGGCAATTTTTGTATCTAAGCATTCTGTCGTTTATTTTAATTGCCCACTCATAACTTGTTACTAATTAATTAGTGTTTCGTGTAATGGACATTAAACTAAGGTAATACAGTTTTCTGCTCAATGCATGCCCTGACTCTCGGTAAATACTGCCTGCCAATGTCATATTAAGCATTCCTTTTAGCTGCCATTATGCAGAGCTGACACTATTGTTCTCTCTTGTATTGACCAAAGTCATTTCAACCACGAATTGCACACAACGTTCTTTCTACGGTGTTATTGAAATAATTGAAAAAGTATAATGGAAGCATAAAAAACAACACAAGGAAATTTTTATTTTAGCCCAAAGTAAATATATATATATGCATAAATGCACAAAGTATTTTTTGCTCTAAAGCTAAGAATATTTTGTGCACGTTGTCAAGTAATCAAGACCAATGTGGCATTTTGCATACGGATATTGATGAAAAATGTCATCATTTTTTGACAGCTGTAGTAAAATATATATATATATGGGTCATTCTTTCTGAACTCAACCACCGGCTAGGTCCAAAAATTGGCGCAACTTAGAAAGGCTGGCGGGGGCTCATTTTAAAGCTTGAAACATCTACTTTCGAATGTCACATGTCTCCTATATGAGAAAATTTATATTTAACCTCTAAAACAGGGTAAACGCGTAAACAGTTTAAAAAAAAAATTTTTTTTAAGTTGACAAAATTAGAAAAAGAAATAATTTTTTAAATTTTTTTTAACGGCATTGCATTCTACGTTAAAGAATACATAAATTTTGTCCACTGTATTTTTTTCCTAGAGTGCTTCAATTTCGAGCAAAATTGAGAACAATTTGCCATTTTTGAAAGTTTATCATTTTTTTCATCGAAAATGGTGTCAGATGAAAAAAGTGATAAGAGTAAAAAATGTTTATTTTTATTCAAAGAATACGAAAAAAAAATTACAGATCGATTTAAAGCGATTTTGAAAATTACGGTTATAGGTGTCGGGGTATGAATAAATAATTAAAAGCCTATAAATGATGTCAATTATTTTGTGAATAAAAATAAGATTTTTTCACTATAAAATACTTCTGTAAATTAAACACTGTTTCAAATAAAATTAATTTTTTATTACAAAATATAACTTGAATAGGCAATATACAGTGTATTAAAATTATAAGTAAAAATACGTTATTCATACCCCGACACCTATAACCGTAATTTTCAAAATCGCTTTAAATCGATCAGTAATTTTTTTTTGTATTATTTGAATAAAAATAAACATTTTTTACTCTTATCACTTTTTTCCATCTGACACCATTTTCGATGAAAAAAATGATAAACTTTTAAAAATGGCAAATTGTTGTTCTCAATTTTGCTCGAAATTGAAGCACTCTAGGAAAAAAATACAGTGGACAAAATTTATGTATTCTTTAACGTAGAATGCGATGCCGTTAAAAAAAAATTTAAAAAATTATTTCTTTTTCTAATTTTTTCAACTTAAAAAAAAATTTATGTATTCTTTAACGTAGAATGCGATGCCGTTAAAAAAATTTAAAAAATTATTTCTTTTTCTAATTTTTTCAACTTAAAAAAAATTTTTTTTAAACTGTTTACGCGTTTACCCTGTTTTAGAGGTTAAATATAAATTTTTTTATATAGGAGACATGTGACATTCGAAAGTAGAGGTTTCAAGCTTTAAAATGAGCCCCCGCCGGCCTTTCTAAGTTGCGCCAATTTTTGGACCTAGCCGGTGGTTGAGTTCAGAAAGAATGACCCATATATATATATATACCCGTGTCCAAGATAAGAATGCACAGCATGGGGATCTTGAAAACGGTAAAAGATACAGGTTGGCTTAAATTAGGAAAAAGTTGCACTATTTAGAGTATGTTTACATGCCGATCGCAGAAGTCCATGATTGTTTATCGTTTTCGAAATTTTCCAAAAAATGCAATTTTTCGGATTTTCGATTTTTCCAATTTTTGTATTTATTTTAAAAGATATTAAAAAACTAATGACACTTTGTCATTGTCACTTTTTAAGCTCTACAAAATGGCGTCTTCAAATTTTTTATCCGATGTTTCATCTTCGAGAAATCATCATCAACTTAATTTTTTTATATGGCCACAAAAGTAGAAACACCTTGTATACGGTAGCATTTTTTATTACAAATTCAACGATGTATCACACATTATGCTTCTAAAGCCAAAAAACAGAGAAAAATGAATTTTAATATTTTTTAGATTCTTAATCTAGTAGGCATTGGAAAAAGGATTCAAAGATTATTGCAAGTGTTGAAATAAGTTGTTATTTTCTAGACACAAGTACATTCTCATCTTGGACACGGTGTATATACCTATATATATAAATTTTTAAATTAATAGCGCTTACTGTCTCCAGCCTTACTTTGTGGAACTCCATAATCATGAAATATAATATAAATACAAAGATTAGTTAAAGTTTCACAAGTTTTATTAATATCTTAACCTGACAATATTGTTTCGACACAATAACTACTAATAATAATAAATAATAATCTTTGTATTTATATTATACACTGACCGGCAAAATTATCGCATCACTAAAAAAACTTGATCTATTATGATACAAATTTAACTTTATCAAAAAAGTAACTTGAAATTAGTACATTAACATCTAGTTTTTAACAATAATAACAATTAAATAAAATTGTTAAGAGAACAAATCGGTCATCAGCTCGAGATGTAGCTTTTTTGCGACCTTGACCTGATCTCCTTTTGAGTTCGCCAGTCTCCCGATATCTTTGGGCAATTCGAGAAACCGTAGACTGGTTCATTTCTAGAGTTCTAGCAACATAGCGTTGACTTCTGCCGTCATTCAAGAGAGCAATAGCCATTGCAGCTTGTTCAGCTGTTAAATGGTAGCTGTTTCTGTTCATTTCTGTTTATAACTGTCAAAAATCACTAGTTAAACAAATCAGCTCAAAAATTAAACGCTAACTTACATGGATTCCTAAAAAAAAGCAACTCAATAGTTTTTGAAAAATCAAAAAATTAGCAAGAATTTTGATTGTTTGACACTTCACCTTAAAAAAGTGTATACAATTGGTGTTAAACAACTCATAGCCAACTCCTGAATTTGGCAAATAATCTTACTACCCTATGCAGTCAGTCAGTTGAACTATTTCAAGCATCACGTAGCCGCAAGGCCTTGTTTTTTAAGTGATGCGATAATTTTGCCGGTCAGTGTATTTCATTTTAAATTAATGTTTTGTTTTCAACCATTTGAACTCGATAGATAGCCGTACAATGAATTCTTATACAGTGAAGTCTCGCTAATTCGGACTAATTAAAACGGGCAATCCGAATCATCGCGGTTTTCGGATTACCACGTCTGAGGAGTTAGAATGTTTTATTTGTAAATAAATGCATTTAAAACATTCTGCAAAACATTTATTTAAAAAAAAACTACAAAAATATTTACACAAAAACTGTTTTAAAAACACAAGAAATAATATTCTGCATTAATATATCGTTAACCAAAAAAGGCGGTGATTTTTACTTGTTTCCTGTTTTTTGAACTTAGATACATTTTTCTTTTAAACCTTCCGGCATCACAGTTGTTTCAAATTTTCTACTATCCATTGCCACCGCTTTGCAACTATTTCTTAAAGGGCTTCACTGCGTGCGAATCATTGAACAGCTTTTCTTCCGCAATTTTTAACACACGCAAATTGTCTTTTTAAAATTATCCAATCTTTACTCGCCCTGACGTCATAGCTTTGAAACCATCTTTAATAAAGTCACAGTAGCGTGCAGAGTATACGAATCAGTAGAACCATAGCGTACTAGTGTGATAACGCATACGTTGCATCGCGACTGCTTCCACTGTTTCGTATGCACCGCATGCTGCTGGATAATGATGCTTTGCCTTTTCGTCCAAAATTTCGGAGGATATCGGTAACATATCAATAACCATCCAAACAACTTTTCTTCCATCTCCGGATATTCCGCAGGTTTTAAAGTTTTTTTTAACGTTGTTATATGATCCTTGTATAGATTTTGTAACAAATCTGGAAATGTATAATATTTAAAGTTACAATGCGATCTTTAAACATTTAACAATTTTTCAATTTACCAAAAAATCTTTTTATGTATGGGGGAGATACATAACGTCATAATTCGTAAAAGAAGTATCAATTCTTTTTTAGCTTATAAACCTTTGTAACTAATACGAATTGTGAAGTTGCAATGTAACCACTTCTAAGAAATACGTGACTTTTGATGATAAGAATTTGCCAGACAAGTATAACGTAAACATAAATAAAATAAAATCATTTATTTTATCTACAATGGTAGTTTTGTATCAAATTACACATCTGAATATCCATTGCATTTGTTGCTATAATCAAAACTTGAAGACTAAAAACAATTAATTTTAAAGTTCGGATTATCAAAACCTTTAAATCCGGATTACAATAAACCCAATGTAAATAAATTGCTGGTCCGGATTATAGTGGTATTCGGATTAACGTAGATTCGGATCAACAAGACTTTACTGTAATTGCACGCTAGTTAATAATGGCTAATTTCATGCCAAATCATCCACTGTAAAAAAGTAGCAGGCTCTGAAAACAAATTTTCTTATTACCAAAATCATTCTTTTTATTTTTTAAAGCAGCAAATCTGTTTATTAAGTGTTCGCCAAAAATGTTCCTCAAAAGTGCCATACTTTGTCGGGCAGTGTGTGCAGTAGTCCCATCTTGCTAGAACCACAGTTCTGGATTGTCCGCAACAGCTGGCCTCAAAAGATTTTCAATCATCTCCTGATATTAATAATAAAATAAATAATAATATAAATAAATATTGCTCTCCATTTACGCTTGCCCCAACGCCTTCCTTTTTATTGAATATTTTCAGCTGTTTGAACTGAATGTGTTATTTCAATTTGTGGAAGATCACTGACTGCACCCTGTTGCCATCAACATGCCACAAGACGATCGATCGTGGTCTGACTAGGGGATTGTCTAACATTAAAATGCCAACGGTAGGCTCGTTGAGTCAAGATAAATCGACCGATGATTTTCAAAGTAAAATTCAAGGATTTTGGTGTGCTGTTTGGTACTGAATCTTTCCATGATAATTTTTTCATTAAAAGTCCTGAAAAGAACAAAAGAAAATATGTATTAGAAAATAAAAAAATTTAATGAATTATTCAAATCAGTACGTGACTTATACACCACCATGTATAAAAAAAGTTCCAAAGGTGTGGTAGTTGTAACACAAGAGCAATGTCAAAATTTGTAAAATCATAAAAATTCTTTTTCAGAGCTAGCTACTTTTCTACTGTACAATGTCTTTGCAGGTTTCTTGATGTACTGTGAAAAATCCAAACACTAGCTTTAATCTGACACCTGGATGAGCCAGATAACCAAAAATAAGGAAGTTATGACAATTTACGTCAGAGTGTCGAATAGTAGAATTTGCAAAAAGTCAAAATTTTCAAAAATATCTACTTTGACCAATTTTCATTTAAAAATCTGAAAAAAATTAATTTACTGCCATTTCATATGTATCTATGTCCGGAAAAAATTCGAGCAAAATGTGAGATATCGAAGCACGGCCGTGTTTTAAAATTAGGTGATTTGGCATGAAGTTAGCCTAATATGATACAAACGAAAGCTGTTCAAAGTTAAGCCTTCGCACAGTATGAAATTGCAAAAACCAATCGAGCCGAACATCACTTATGACATAGTTATGACATCACAGGCACACTTTGCCAGAGCTACCAGTAGCAATTTAGTAGGTTAAAGTGTTGTTAATTTATTTGGAACCATTTCGCTGTGTTCCTTTGGTATTTGTTTAGCTGTTTATTCAAAAAATTAATAATATTTCGTAGAGTGTTATGCACAGCGATTACATTTAACTACGCAAAATGCAACAAGCCAAATTTGTCTGCAATCCCTAGTTTTTTTCAAGTTCTACTCACAGATGTGGCATTAGAAGAAATTGTAAACCGAAGATACTACATGTTGGTATTATAATATCCGTACACTATAGTAAATGTTATTTTTGAGAATTGTGAAAAGTTAATTGAGCGTTTTGAAGAATTTTAAGAAAAATGTAATAAAACTATTACTTGAACAAAGTTTCTAAAAAAGATTTTGTCTATTAGAAATTCTACTGATGAGATGGAGCAAGAAATGACTGAGAATAAACAGAAAAATTAATCCTGAAAATAAAAAATATGTAATTGCAAAGAAAGTGCAATGCAATAATTTTCTATAGTAATCTTTAGTAATCTACTATCAAGAAGTGAAGAATTCAAGGCAACCTAGAACCACCCAGACTATTTATTGTAAAAATGAAGAAGGGTTACTTCTGGGAGAAATAGAAGGAAAACTAAGTAGATGGGCGCATTATTTCGAACAATTGTTAAATGAACAAGAAGAAGGCATAGTACAACAACCAGTACAAGAAGCTAAAAGATCACCAGAACATATGCAAGATGAAGAACAGGAAGAAATTGAAGAGCCAACAGAAAAAGAAATAAGAGAACTTAAGAACAACAAAAGTCCAGGAGAGAATGGGATCCCGGCAGAAATTTTGAAGCAAGGAGGAGCACAGTTACATAAAAAACTGCAGCAGCTTATTTTGAGTGTATGGAGGAAAGAAACTATGCCAGAACAATGGAGAAGCGCAGGAAGATAATGAAGTAGACAAAAGGATCTTAAAAGGAAACAGAGGAGTCGGATCACTATCGAAGGTATTAAAGACAAAAAGCACATCTAGAGCAGTCAAAATTCATGCATATGAGTCAATAGTACGACCAGCTGTCCTATATGCAAGCGAAACATGGATAATGACCAAACAAAATGAAAATAAACTAGCGATATGGGAAAGAAGAGTTTTAAGAAAGATGTTTGGTGGTGTTAAAACAGCCGCAGGAATATGGCATAGGCGTACGAATAAGGAGATAATGGAGATGTACGGGAAACCAGGAATTGTGCAAAAGGTTCGAGCACAGAGGGCTAGGTGGTTGGGCCATATCATCCGAATGCCACAGCAAAGAATTGTACAAAAACTACTGTATGGAGGAGAAATTGGCAAAGGGAGAAAAGGACGTCCAAAGAAAAACTGGTTACAAGAAGCGAAAAACGATTTAGAAGAAGCAGGAGTAACAAATTGGAGAACTAAAGCAAGAGATCGAATGAAATGGAAAGAAGTCTTTAGTATACACATAATTTTCTTTAGCATTCTCAGAATTATCCAACATCTCAGTTTAGAAATTGGGTTTTATCCAGTGATGTGCGTTTACGCGTAAAGAATTCATTCTTTACGTTTGGCGTAAATAATAAGTAAATAATGTAAACAATGTACATAATCAGTAGAGAATGTAAATAATTAGTAAAAAATGTAAAAAACTAAAAATTATAGGTTATGTTTTTATATCAATCAATCTATTTTCATATGTTATCAGTATAGTAGAGTGCCCTGTGGGGTAAAACGTGTCACCCTGTGGGGGTTTTGAGAGTAAGAGCTGGGACTAGTTGTATTCGATAGCTTATAATTGATTGTTATACCAAAAAAAGTTGGCCGAAAATTGGCCTGTGCAAAAGGGCACAATTCAAAATTTTGGACTTATCTATCGTACGTGATGCACCGTTATTAGATCAATCTTTTCATGTAGGTTTCGATGTAAAGTCTGTAGCCGTTTTTCTAAAAAAAAATAAAAAAATCTTTGCAAAGCATTGAGTCTTACGGGAACTATAAACTTTAAATGCTTGTAACTTCGTTTGCGAAGCTTCAAAAATTAATTAATTTTAGGGTACTTTCGCGTTTATCAACTCGTATTTCAGAAACGAAGCCTTTAATCGAAAAAAATTGTTCTTATAAAATTGTAGACCGCGATCTTTCGCTTCTAACGGTGTCACTTTTATATTTTTAAAGATTACAATAATTCCGTAAAAGAATAAAATTTAACACCAAACACAATTTAAATTGTATCGACACCCGTAGTCCTCGATAAGCCCCTCTTGCTCTTCCGGCTCCGCGCGCAGCAGTTGTCCATGTTCTAGGTCTATTAATAAATACACCTAAAAATGTATTTCGTTTCTCTTAAATTAATTAATAGATGCCTAATATAATAAATAATTTAAATAGAATAATATTTTTATATCTTTGTTATTTACCCATTACTTAATAATAATAAAACAGTATTCCAAAATAGTTAAAATTATAACATAGGCATTTATTTTTTCCAAAACACTTCATAGCAAAGAATCTCGTAAGTAACTTTTTAATTTTTTGGCTAGTATCATCTTCGGTAAAGAGATAATAAATTACCCAAGAACGAAAAAATGTAAAGACTTAGTTTTCCCTTAATAGGTATTAGTAGAGTTCATCTAAGCCACGGATCACTGACACTACGGGTCACTACAACCCTATGTTTCATAAGAAATTAGTTTCAGTTGTGTATATTAAAGTATAAAATTTATGATATTGGAATTTAGGAGCATGTTAATATTAAGAAAGCGACCAGACTGTTCATTCTGGAGTGAAAACGGCAGAAATAAACTCGTGTTGTTTTATTAGAAGATAATTTGTTTAATTTACCGCGCAAATTATATTTATGATGGTATGACACTGGTACAGAGCTTCGGCAAACCGATCAACACTAAGACATTCGGGGATTATTCAAGAACATTCTCTTCGATCATATTTAATAACTCATACAAGGCTGAACGAGTAGATTTGGTATTAGATCACTATAACGACATGTCAATCAAAATTATGACTAGAATCAAAAGAGGATCTGGTAAATCAATTGATACAATTATTCATACGGTCGAATCGCTACTACCTCGGCAATGGTAGTTATTTATTCATTGTACTATTAATAAGAATCAGTTGACGAATTACTTATCAACTGACGGATTCTGCTACGTATATTATCTGCTAAAAAAGTCTGCTATAGCAAATGCATTATCGAATGCAGGGACACTAACGTTTTGGTACTTCTACATCACTTTAGAAAATATTTAACCCCAGAAGTCTAGATTAAGACCGGAAAAAAGGATAGCATTCGCTTCATACCAGTTCATCTCTTAAAAATAGAACATCCTTTACAACATCTTCCAGCGTTCCATGCCCTCACAGGATCGGATACTACAAGTCAGTTTTCTGGCATCGGGAAGAAAACTTGTTGGAAAACATACCTTGCTTCATACAAATTGCTTAATAATTTCGGATTTCGATGAACAGATTTTTCAAAACTTGAACAATTTTGTTATTAAGCTTTATACCAATAATTAAAACGTTAACTCCATTAATCAGCTTTGAGGTATACTTGCAGGTTCTAAAACTATTGATAAATTACCACCTACAGAGGACAGCCTAAAATATCAATGCTTACGAGCACACCAAACAGTGCAACATTTGGCTAAATGCCTTAAACTCGATTCAAAACTATTTAAAATATTGCGATTTCACGGTTGGCAATTGAAGAGTAATCAGATTTTTCCTATGTTATAAACTCTTCCATCATTACCGACAGACATTACAGTCTTATCAACATGCGGATGCAAAAAAAGGTATACAGCTACTTTTTTACTATTTTCTTACGACTTTTACTTTCCGACTGCAAACAGAAATGGTGCAGTTGCAGGAAAAAAATTATTGCATGTATAAGTTCGTGTAGGTGCATGTACAAAATAATGTGTACAATAAGCCCTTCAAATCCAAAATCTAATGAAGAAGGTGAGGAAAGCGAAGTCGACAGTGAATAATGTTGATAATAGTACACAGGCACATTCAAGTTTTTACATTTTTTCGTTTTTGGGTAATTTACTATCCCTTTACAGGAGATGATACTAGCCAAAAAATAAAAAGTTAATTAAAGTTAAAATATTATTCTATTTAAATTATTTATTCTAAAAAATGTTTAATGCGTTTAAACTTATATTAGGCATCTATTAATTAATTTAAGAGAAACGAAATACATTCTTAGGTGTATTTATTAGACCTAGAACATGGACAACTGCTGCGCGCGGAGCCGGAAGAGCAAGAGGGGCTTATCGAGGACTACGGGTGTCGATACAATTTAAATTGTGTTTGGTGTTAAATTTTATTCTTTTACGGAATTATTCTAATCTCTAAAAATATAAAAGTGACACCGTTAGAAGCCAAAGATCGCGGTCTACAATTTTATAAGAACAATTTTTTTCGATTAAAGGCTTCGTTTCTGAAATACGAGTTGATAAATGCGAAAGTACCCTAAAATTAATTAATTTTTGAAGCTTCGCAAACGAAGTTACAAGCATTTAAAGTTTATAGTTCCCGTAAGACTCAATGCTTTGCAAAGATTTGTTTATTTTTTTTTAGAAAAACGGCTACAGACTTTACATCGAAACCTACATGAAAAGATTGATCTAATAACGGTGCATCACGTACGATAGATAACTCCAAAATTTTTAATTGTGCCCTTTTGCACAGGCCAATTTGCGGCCAACTTTTTTTGGTATAACAATCAATTATAAGCTATCGAATACAACTAGTCCCGGCTTTTACTCTCAAAACCCCCACGAACATCAAAACTAAGCGACTTATTGGCCAGCGAGCACTCTACTAGTATTATAATTTATAGCTTGTGATGTGAACTAATCACTGGTTTGTGTTGTTTATCTGCAACAGGTATTAATAAATATGGTTCGTAGGAAACAAATACGGATCTGTATTGTGGGACTTAAATTTTCTTTAATTAAAATAAACAAGAAGAAATATGTAGCTTTTATTGAATGCGTAAAAAGACTAAAAGGTTGAAAGTTCTTATTCTAACAAAAAAAACTTTAAAAACTCAAATCCAAGATTTTTTATATATATTTTACATTCTTTACATTATTTACATTATTGACGTAAAGAATAAATCATGTAAAGAATTAATTGTTGACGCGTAGTAAAATGCGTAAAAAATTGTTGTAAATTATACGGCACATCACTGGTTTTATCCAACATCACAATAAGACAAATTAAGAACGGGACTGTAACTTGAAGTAATTTATTCAAGTAGAGATTTTAAAAATATTCTTGGCGGCTTAAACATGTTTTCGTAGCTCTCTGAAGACGGTTTAAATTAAATATTCAACGAAACTGTAAAACTATTAACGATTATTTTGACAACTCCAATGTCTAATGCCGAATCAGAATGCTGCTTTTCCACTCTTAAAAGTTTTAAAGAAACATCATAAATGAAGAACGTCTTAATAAACTCGTGATGATGTCAGCGAATAAAGACTTACTCCATAACATCAGTAACTTTGATGAAAAGTTATAGAACATTTCATTTCCCAGAAAGACGGAAGACTTGATTTTGTTTACAAACAATAATTTTAAGTAAGTCGTATAATTCCTTCACATTGTTTATATTTTGTTAGAAATTAAGAGTCCCTGCAAATACAATTATTACCAGCCTCCACTGTAAGCATCCATCTTTTAATCGAATGGTTTATTTTCAGTAATGAATAGTAAGATATTATGGTATATTTGCTCTTCATCCATCTTACTAAAGTGCTTTTTTGTTAGTTTTTTATCAGACATAAATTTCTTTTATTGCAATTATTCAAATGTAAATTTTAATGCACCACTTTACATAATAATGCCACAGACGGATTATATTATATTAAGAAATGATAAAGTACTGTGAAAGAAGGAAGACTGCTTTTTCATTTTTTTCAATTTCTTTAAATTCATTTTCTTCAACTAAAATATTTCTTTCTAAACAGGAATTCTTGGATACATCAAGTATTCTACTAACCATTCAATATTTCAAAAGAAATTAAACACTTTAGACGTTCTATACTAGTATAGAAACCCTATTAGCGTTGGTCCTTTGTATGCCTGCCACATTGATTCAGCTAGAAGACTGTAACAGCTGTGGCCGCCACTGCGACCTCTGACCTCTACAAAGAGGTTGTTCATCAAAATTAAGCTTATTTCAGGTGTGACACACATATATGTATAGGTTATTGGAGGTGACAAGAATGTCTACAGTGTCTGTTCATATGATCTACCCCAAGGTCACTAATTATAGCAAAGGTCAAATTTAATATTAAAGTTAAATTAGTATAGAATGTCTATTGCCAGTCACAATGGTTACTGGTTTTTCTTAATTTTTATTACTAAGGACTTAGGCTAGCACATGGTGCAAATGCAAATATCTTTGATCTCATACATTATTTTTAAGGGATAAATCGAATGTGTTAATGAAACGTACTTGGGGCAAATTTGATCAAATTTGTCTAAAATTACCTTTTATGTTATTGGTGCTTGATTATTTTATATATACTACTATAAAATATACTTATTAAATTATATAACATGTACGTATAAATTTAAATATTCTTTTAATATAGTAGTTAATTATGTTTTGATTTTTTTGTTATATTGTATGTACTTGTTGCTATTGCTTTTATTATAACTTAAGAACAAGAATGAAATTCACTTATGTAATTACAATTAGAAACTTTTTTATTTTTAAATTCTTTCCTTTATGTCTTCAAATCAAACAAAATCAAAGCTAATAAAATAGGGCACAATAAAATTGCTGTTGTGATCAAATTATCTTAGTGGATAATTTCATTCTAGTTTACACTATTTCAGGGCAGGGGGGTAAATAATGTATACATTCCATTATAAAATAGTGATAATATATTTTTAATACATGTAAGAGAACTATATATATAGAAATACATGCCTGTAAAATGTATTATATTTTCCAGTAAGAATATTCTAGCTAGTTTTTAAACATTAGTATGTGTGCCCTTTTTCAAATGTACATTAAAAGATATTTCTTCTTGAAATGAGTAGTTTTTAATGCTTTTCATCTCATCCCATTCTTCCATTTTGAATAACCTTTCTATCAACTGGTGGATTGGTAATGGCCAATGGCATATGATGGAAAATACAGTGTGTTTATTTTCAAACGAACCACCCTGAATCTTTAGGAAACAGTTCTTAGTATTGAAAATTGTCGGTTTGTATAAATGGTTATATGGGTGAATATCTGCTATTTGTATATTGGCTACCCATTTTTGTGACCAACAAAAAATATAAGAATAAGTTTGTGTGTTTTATTATCTAAAAAGTAATTCTTATTTTCACACTAATTTAAAGTGAACCAGTAATTATTACGCATTTTCGGACTTTCATGGTGACCAGGGGAAAATTGCAACCCAGGGGGGGTTGCATAAGAACCATGGTAAATCAAAACAAAGTAGTCAAGGTACCTAATAATGTAACCAAAATAAAACTACATACAGTATTACAATAGCGCTCATTTCGTAATAACAACTTAAAAAGAACCAGGGAAGTGACGAATTCATATAGAACAATTCTTCTGCACTAAACACGTCATCAACTGTCGCTAATGCTACGTAAAAGAACACAATCGGTTAACTGTAACCAACCACCCTATTGAACGCTCGGCGTCATTAGGGTTAGCACATTTTCGGATGTATATAAGAACAGGATTTTTGGAAATATAAAAAAAAAGCAGGGTAGGAGACACTAAATTTATGGACAATGAAGAAAATTTCAATAATTTAACTTTGTATTAATCTTCACTATTTCTTACCTTCTAGTGATATTAAGAAACTTTCTGGTTTAATAATACCAACAATTGAATATTAGAAAGTGAGTAGTTAACAAATAAATTAAACTTTTATACATAAAACGGGTAAAAAGATATTCCAGGGTAGAAGCATTTTCAGCATTCGAATATTTTTGCTAGAAAATTGTAAATACTTTTCCTCTCAAATTTCAATGTGCCTAATAGTGCAAAATTATTGCTACCTTACCTTTTATATGTATGAGGGTACGTTTTTATATTCGCGGAATTTGGGGGGGTAAGGAAAGTAAATAAAAACAGAATTATTTTTATCCAACACCTCTAAATAAAGGGCTAAAATTTGATGTTTGCAAGCAATTAAAATTGATGTTTACTCACTTATGGGTAGAAAAACATTGTTGTACTTACATTAGAATGGTGATTGGCTGCTATTATAGGTAGCAACCAATCACCTGCTTACATTGCATAATATTATTAAAATCCAGTCATCACGCTAAAGTATTAAATTTATTACTATCAAAAACTACAGACTAACATTAAATTGCAAATTCTATATTTAAACTTAAATAAAGAGGTGTTGGATAAAATTTTGTATGGCACATGTGAGTTAAGGATATTATCCACTCGGAAAAATTAACCCTCTAGGGTAAATTTTTCATTCATGGATAATATCTTACTTAACTCACTTGTACCATAAATAACTATTCCTTGTTAATATATTCTCCCTTAACTCTAATACATTTCTCAGATCTAGTAATTAATTTATTTATACCAGTGAAAAAATAATTCATTTTTGTCATCAAAATATGTTGAAACTGCATCTTTGACTTCCATCATCCGACGAAATCTTTTTATCTCGAAGTTCTTTCTTCATATTCGGGAACAAATAGTAATCTCTGGGGGTCAGGTCTGGACTGCAGGGTGGCTGATCTAATTCCTGGAAGCCTGCCTTGTGCAGGGCAGCTTGTGCAACTCGGCTTCGATGAACGGGCACGTTGTCTTGCAAAAGCAGCACAGCTTTGGCAAGTTTTGCTCTTCTCTTTTCTTTGATGGAGTCCCATAATCGTTCTAAAAGTGTAGCATAATATTATATAGTTATAGAGACATCCTTTTCTTTGTAGTCGATGAGCAGGGTTCCTTCAGTGCCCCAAAATATGGTCGCCATGAGTTTTCCAGTTGACTGTTGCACTTTAAACTTCTTTGCTGGGGGTGTACCTTTTTTATGCCACTGTATTGAATCTTGTTTGGATTCAGGTTCATAGTGGTGAACCCACGTTTCATCTCCTGTAACAATCCGACTTAATACTCCATCCTGGTCTTTACTGCAGAGCTTTAAAAATGCCTGTGAACATGCCATTTGTTTGTGTTTTTGAGGTGGTGGTAGCATTCACGGGACCCATCTTGCACAGACCTTTGTCATACCGAGATGAGCGCGCAGAACTTTAAAAATGGTTGTATCTGATACTCCAACCATTTCTGCAAGTTGTTTCTTTTTCAAACGGGCATCTTCCAATATTAAATTTTCGAGTTTTTCCACAAGTTCTGGCGTGGTCACCTCGTTGGGACGTCCAGGGCGCGGATCGTCTTCCAGTGATTCTTTGCCTTGTTTAATAAACAGGTTATGCCACATATATCATGGGTTTTTCAGGACAAGAGTCCTGGTAAACCTCTGACATCTCTTCTATAATGGTTTGCACTGGTTTTCCCTGTTTTGTCAAGAATTTTATAACGGCACGATGTTCAACTTTACTCATATTGAAAATCTTTTCACATTCTGACTTGTGTAAATGACAATAACTCAAATACCACTAATTCAGTAATAATCTAGTTTAGTATTTATAGTAATAAGACATCAAGCTAGACGTTACAATTGGTTTACCAAGCCATTCCACGAATATAAAAATGCCCCCTTGAATAATATAAATTGCGAGGACATACTAAAATAAAATAGCAGATACTCACCCATATGTCGACGATTTTTGATACTACAAAGCACTTTCTAAATATTTAGGGTGGCTCATTTCAAGTGAAGGTACCCATTTATCAGAAGTTAATGGAATCAGAGCGGGTAGTAATAGGGTTCGATTCTTGTGCAGTGTATGATGCTGTTGATGTATTACGGTGCTCACTGTGCTTACTGTGACATGCAGTAATGCTGTCAGATGCAGTAATTGTATCTCTTTTAAAACTAAGGACAAAGACAATTGTGGTGAACATCAATATCTAATGTTCACCACGCTGCATGGGGATGGGACCACTCTAATTGTCATGGTTACAAGCAAATCATTGCTAAATTAAAAAGTGAGGTCTTATCCCCATTATCTTGGCAACCACAGTCTCATCTTTCTGGAATTACAATCAACTTACCATTGGTAAAATCTGATTATCAGCTGGAAATTTACCATCAGAACGTCCAAAACAAAATCGGATTACTAAAAATAACCCTTCAAGCGAAAATGTGTCTATGGACAGCAATGTAACATCAGACAATTTATGCCTCTCCAATGATGCAGCACATCAGTTAGTATATATTTAAAGGTACGTACTTAAACATTTACTTTTAAAACGTGCGTGGACTGAATACGAAACTTCAAGGACTTTTTCTTAACTTCGTAGATTGTGAATTTGATATTATTTGTGTAGTAGAAATGTGGTTAACAAGTGATGTAAATTCTCTATGATGGCGGAGTCTTGTTTGCAGCAAAGTGTAGTATAAGTACTGAAATTATAGATTTATCTTAAGAAAATTGTGCCAATTATAACCATTGTTCGTCATGCATTTTCAAAAATTACACTTTCTTTATTTATGTGATATACATTCCACCATCTGTGAGTGTTGATGAGTTACAAATTTTTCTTTATAATCTCAAATCTTTTACAAATAATAATAATAATAGTGTTCTTATTACGGGATTTTAACATTAACTTAAACAATTAAAATTCAAAATTTCTTAAATTTCCAATCGGCACAGAATTCATGCATTTAAATAATAAAATTAATCTAATACACAACTTTTATTTCAAAATTTTTAGTTATAAATAATTCTGAAATACTGAATGCTTAATCTTGCTTTGCAAGTTACGGTCATTTTGAATTATTGTAAATTATGAATTTCAAATTCTAAATTAGAAAACCCTTAGCTTAAGTCCCAGTTCAAGATTTACTAAAACTTAAATAAAAATTAAAAAGCAAATAATAAAAAGAAATTTGGCACTTATTTTAGAATTCTCTAGTTAGTCCATTAGTTAGTTTTTCCTTAGTTTCGAAGTTTTCAAGTATGAAAACTATGGAATCTTATTTCTTATTTCACAATGAAATAACAAGAGTTTCTAAAGACTTTGAATTTTTGTTTCTGATTATAATGAGAGAGAGAGAGAACACAATTCATAATTAAATGAAACTTTAAAATAGTTAACTTTGAACTTGACTTTGCAGCCAAACTTTCGGATGCTTATAGTTTCTCATACTTTGTACCTAAATACAGTTTTGTATTTTAAAGCTTCACTTTCAACACTCTTAAGTTCCAAATATTATCAATTTATCCCAAATTTATTCAAAGTCCATTGAAATTCAAAATTCAGAGATGCCATTCTGAAGATGAAACCTCAAACATTCAGGAACCGATAATAGTTTCAAAATATAGTTTTAGATGTTTACATTTCAAGATGGACTATTTAAGATGCAAAGTTTAAAAAATTAACAGTATCAGAGATTTAAAAGTTCATAACCTCAAGTCACAGAATTTATCATCTTGTTACTGTTCAACTTTGAATCTTTGATCTTTGTAATTCAAATTAATATGTATAATTGTATACAGAAGAGTAGCGTGCACCCTGGAAGTAAGTGAAGGAAGAATTGTATATGCTTGGCACTGCCAAAGACACAATTTTGACAATGACATGATAAATTCTCCGAAATGTTGTAACTAGCAACATTTTTAGTTACATCATTTCAGAGAATTAAGTTCATATCATCTGTAATAAAGTTTTTATAAGTATTTAAACCACGCTCCTCCTGTAACAGTTGTTAAAAAAAAGTTACGCCAGTATGCATTAACGGCGACGATTTGTGAGTAAGATCTGACTGTGAGTGATCCACTCCCACCCTCCTAGAGTGAGGTAATGGTAATTAACAAAGAAATGTAAAATAAAATAGACGAATAAATAGTAACGTAAATCGAGTATATTGTGCTTAAAATGGTATCTACAATGGCTTTAAAACACTTTCAATGATTACATTATTTGTTAAAATAAATTTTACAATCAAGTTTACTATAATTTTTAACATATCTGCGTAAATCATAGTTTACAATATATTTAAAAAATAGATAATATAATTAATGTATTTAAATATTTGAAATGAGAAGACACCTTATAATTTCTCTATTTTTTTCAAATTTTCGTATTGTTCATTAGGTAATAATAATATGTATAAAAATTATTGTATTAATGATCGAATCAAATTCAATTATAATAATTAAATAAATAATGCAATATAATTTGATTATTCCAAAACAAAAAAGAAAACGGAATAATAAGTAACACATTGATTATAACTTGGAGCATAGCCCCTGTGGCCTAATGGATAAGGCATCGGCCTCCTAAGCCGGGGACTGTGGGTTCGAGTCCCACCAGGGGTACTACCAAACTTTTTTAAATTCTTTTTTAACAAATTATATATTAATGATATCGTTTATGCTTTTTTACGATTTAGATTTGTTAAATGGCATTATTTTCTTATAGTTCTTATACTTTATAAGAAAATAATGATATTTAAATAAAAATGCTATACTTTTATAAAAAAGACTGTACTAATAGCTACAACAATGTAAATTTACGCAATAATAAAACATTCAAAAGTATTTAGCATTACAAATATTAATTGTAATAGTATTTGTCTGAAATTTCCACGTTCATCTACGTATATCTCTTAACTAGAAATAAAATCACTACAGTGGAAATATCCGACAAAAGCAATAAAATCATCCCAAAATTTAATACAAACACCCAAAATACAAAATAAAAAAGTAATAGGTAATGAAATCGAGAAATCACAGAAAATTAATGTAAAATCTTAATAATACTAATAAAATAATATTAGATCTTTCTAGCATTATACGAGTTACCTACAATAACCTAATTTTCACTTTGTTTCAATAATTTTGTAATTCGATTAACCGCCACAATGGATTATATTATTAATGACTAATCATGATTAGGACTATTTTCATTATAGTTTGACCATCTCTTTATTTTTGCTATTATTGGAGAAAAAAATTGTTGTATTCGTTTACACAAAATTATAAAATGCGTAAATTCTGAGCTTCGACAGATGCTAAATTAGGTACATAAAGGAAAAAGTGTATATATTTAGTTATAATATGATACCACTGACAAAACGAATACAAAAAATGTAATTGGAGGTGATCAAAATATACTATGACTAACTCTGCACCCACATACAGTAAATAATAAGTACACATTGTTTATTAAAAATTAATTTTTTAATTCTACAAAGTAGGTATAGAATTATTCAAAATTTAACTTTTAAAACATTCTACAAAATACATTACTGAAGACTGTCAAAAACAAAGTGAATGGTGCATATAAGTATTTTTTTAAATGCCGTGAACTCTATAATTAAATGGTGTTCGAATATGAAACAATCATTGTAGTCGAACGCTATTTAATCTTACAATCTCTATTTGACCGGTTCAGTACTATCGCTTTTCTTTTATTAACCAGGAGCAGGCGTTACGTAGTATAGTACTCTAAAATAGGCATACATTTCATCACCTACGTTCCGAGTTTTTGTATGCATTGAACGCCGCTACATGATTTTAGCAATAATCATCGTTAGAAGTATTCTTGATTTCTATCAAAAAAAAGTCTTCGATAAGTCTATTCTATTACTATATGCTATCAGGTCACATTACATACACTATAACAAGTTAATCAAAATACCCTGCCGTAAGGTACACTTCTCGAAGACGACTGCCCATTGCAAGGACTTTCGTGTAACAGTAACTTACTTCCTCCATAACCAGATCCACCACTGCTACTTGAGAAAAGACTTCTTGTATAGTACGGAAGACCATCAGTTCGGCGAGCTTTCATTAATGCACCCGCAGCCACCATTACGGCACATAAAAATATAATCCCAAGGACAGCAAAGGCTATAGCCATCTTGTCTGGAGATACGCAGAATGTTCTGTCTCCAGGTAGCTTTCCAAACGGAGTTGTTATGGTTGTTTCTGAAACAAAGTTTACTATTAGTTAATAAAGGAATATTACAAAACATCGGCCTGAAGTGTAATAAACTGTTAGTATAAACTGTTTTATAGTAAGTTTTTTTAACTAACAATAATAAACTGTTTATAAGAACAATTAATACACCTTATACTATCTAACAAGTAGAATAACGACGAAAGCGGGAGAACTGCAGAATAATTATAAGAAAATTCAAGAAATATCGGGGACAACCCTACAATATTTAATACCTATAAATAATTAATGAAGGAAGAGTAAAAAAATATTCCTCCCCGGCGGGGAATCGAACCCCGGTCTCCCGCGTGACAGGCGGGGATACTTACCACTATACTACCGAGGACATGCTGTACAAACGTATATTATATTGTACATTACATTAGCACCGAGATTAACACCTACTATAATTTGAGATATTTATTTGTTAGCAAAAGAATTCGTTCTTTAATTCTCCAATTTCATTTAATGTGACACAGTTTATAAATATTTAAAATTCTCATCATACAGAGTCTAATCCATGTTAATAGTTCTTTGAAAGCTTCAAAAATAAGAATACCATTATATAATTCATGATTTGCTTTTATCGCATGGTTGGTTCTTTTGGACTTTTAAACTAGTTCAGTTTATAAATATTATGTTACAGTAATTTTGCAGGGATTTTTAGTTTCCAATCGTTTTAGTTGTACACATAAGCGCCGACTTTTCAAATCTTTATGAGGGCTCTGCAGTTTAGAGTTTAACCAATCGTAGTAAACAAGGTCTGCATCTATAAGGTCTGCTCATTTACTAAAACCATACCAAACAGATTTAAAAAAAGGAAACCATGGGTAACAAATGGCATTATACGATCGATACATGTAAGAGATAAACTATACCGTCAATCAAAATTAAATCCTAATAACTTATTAGTCAAACAAACCTATGATTATTACAAAAGTCTTATTCCTAATCTCATTCAACAAGCAAAAATATGTTATTATAAACAAAAAATTGAAACAAATAAAAATAATTCAAGAAAGCTCTGGCAATTAGCAAATGAATCTTTAAATAAAAACCATCAAAAACCGTCTGTAAAGTTATTAAAAAGCGAAGGAAGGGAAATAGTTAATAAAAAAACATCTGTAATGAATTCAACGACTATTTCATAAATGTTGGAAAACGTCTTGCGGAAAATATTAAGGTAAATAAAAGGCAAATTGATAACATGCTAAATAATATTCCTATAAATACTAACAGTTTTCTTTTACTACCAACTGATTCTATTGAAGTATTAGATATCATAAAAAAATTAAAAAGTCATAAAACCCCAGGGAATGACGGTATAACCTCAGAAATACTTAAATCTATTGCTCATACAATTGTTTTGCCATTGGTTACTCTGTTTAATAATTGCTTTCTTAATGGACATTTCCCGCATTCCCTTAAGTCGGCATTGATTGTTCCAATACATAAAGGTGGTGATACTGAATCAACAAATAATTATCGGCCTATATCATTGATAACGAGCTTAGCAAAGGTCCTTGAAACTTTAGTCAAAAAGAGATTAGTTAAATTTCTTTCAAATAATAAAATATTTTCGGAAAACCAATTCGGTTTTACTGAAAACAAGTCCACAAATGATGCTATTTCACTACTGGTTGGTCACATTTATGATGCACTTGACGAATCCATGCCCTGTCTCGCGGTATTTCTAGATCTAGCCAAAGCATTTGATACGGTTAACCATGAGATTTTAATTAAAAAAATGGAGATATATGGTGTAAGAGGTGTAACTAGTCTATTTTTTCGAAGTTATTTAGAAAATAGAACACAAATTGTTAGAATTGAACAATATAATAGCTCTCCTAACATAATCACATGCGGTGTGCCGCAGGGCACAATTCTAGGACCAATTCTGTTTTTAATTTATATTAATGATCTATTATTAATGAAACATTTGAGTTGTAAAATTATTGCATATGCAGACGATACGGTGTTATTCTTGAAAGGTGAAACATGGGCTGAGATCAGAGATACCGCGTCTCAGGATTTGATGTTCGTCAAGAATTGGCTAGATGCGAACTCACTAAGTTTAAACTATTCGAAAAGCACATTTGTTCCCTTTAGCAATTGCGATAAATAACAAATTATATTTGAATCTATTACCATTCATGAAATTAATTGTTCTTTATTAGCTTGTAATTGCAATATTGAAATTTATAAATACGAAAATGCTAAATATTTAGGAGTGATCATCGACCGTTTTTTGAGATGGGATAATCACATCATTAGTTTATGTAAAAAACTCAGGAAAACAATATATATATTCAAAAAAATTAAACATGTCGTTTCAATGCAACAGTTATACTGCTTTTATTTTGCCCTGGTGCAATCAGTGTTGATGTATGGCATTATAGCCTGGGGTGGTGCTGCTAGAATATATGTAGAACGAGTGTTGATAATACAAAAATGTATTCTTAAACTTATATTAAATAAACCAACTCTTTATTCTTCCCGTCGGCTTTTTAAAGAATCTAACGTTATAATAATAATAATAATAATAATAATAATAATAATAATAGCTTTATTGCCCAACAGTTTCCATTTATAGGACAATTTACAAAAGAATATACATAGGTACCTAGAATAAGTATGGTGTCTAACAAATTTAGTCATGACAAATATATCGTAGCTTTACTAATTATTTCTTTCAAAGAACAAGAAAAAATATCACAATGGTTACCAATTTTATTGTAATTATTGCACATAACATAAATAGGTGCCTTTAGACTGAGATTTGTTCTTGCTCTATCACACTTAAAAAACATATTTGTTCTTGAATTAAGGCGAGGTACATTAAAGTTAATTTGAGTTAGAATATCAATGCAATCTATAGAGTCATGTAATAGCTTATAAAGAAATGTTAATGAAGCAAGGTTTCGCCTTAATTCTAAACTTTCCACTCCGAATCTAATACACAATGTATTATAGCAGCAACCACGTGATGGATACACCCCATCTGCTTTAAAAGCTAAATATTTTAGTGATCTCCTTTGAACTTTTTCAATATCCTGAATGTAACAGTTATAAAAAGGGTACCAAACAATACTTCCATATTCTAATTTGGGACGCACTAGCGAATTGAATAATAATTTAATAGGTTTTATATCAGAAAAATTTCTACAATTTCTTATTATAAAGCCATACATTTTTATAGCTTCTGAAACTTTCGTTTCAATGTGATTAGAAAAAGATAGTTTACAATCAAATACCTATAATTCCTAAATCTTTAATAGTGTTACATCTTTCTAATTCAGAATTTTGAATACTATATTCAAAGAGAATTTTGCTATTTTTCCTAGAATAAGTAACGATTTTACATTTTTCAGCATTTAAGTGAAGTTTATTTCTCATACACCAGTTATTGATAGAGTTTAAGTTTCTTTGAAGTTCATGACAATCGTTTTCGCTTTCAATATTTGAGAATATTTTGAAATCATCTGCAAAGCACAATTTCTTATAGTCGATTTCATCAAACAAGTCATTTACATAAAGTAAGAATAATAAAGGTCCTAGATTGGATCCTTGTGGAACTCCAGACGTAACTAATATAGATTGCGATTTGTACCCATTATAAGATATAAATTGTGTTCTTCCTGATAAATAAGATACTAATAATGTTAAAACGTTACTAGAAAAACCTAAATTTGATAGTTTCATGGCTAAATTCCGATGATCTACTCGGTCAAAGGCTTTTGAAAAATCTGTATATATAACATCTACCTGCCCTTTATTGTCTAAAATATCTGAAATATATTGAGTTAATATCACCAAATTAGTAATAGTTGATCGTCTATCTACAAAGCCATGCTGATACTGAGAAATATGACTTCGAACAGATGGATATATACGATTGTAGAGTACAATTTCAAAAACTTTTGAAAAATTACACAAAAGTGACACTGGTCTGTAGTTTTCAATATTTGATTTATTTCCACTTTTAAATATAGGACATATCCGTGCCTCTTTCCATAGTTCTGGGTATTTTCCCGTTTTAATGATAGATTAAAAATTTTTAAAAGAGGTTTTGCTAATATTCTAGAACTATCCTTAACCAGAAATGATGGAATATTATCTGGACCAGACGTCATTTTGTATGTTCCATTTTGCATTATATTTTTAAATAAAGTGTTATACTTACTCCATTTTCATAATGTTACCGTTAATTTTAGTTTGTTATCGTAATTTTGATGTCTTTAGAACATAGTAATTGACCGCTTTTCGACCTGAATAAATCGAATGAAATCTTTCAGATGGGCTTCTTTTATTTTGTGGGCTTGTAAAAGCCCGCAGCACATGTTTGCTGTGCAATTTTTTGCCTGTATGAATTTTGACATGCAAATGTCAATATCATGCATAGTATAAGAGCTACTAGCGTGTCTCACACTTTCCCATCTCTGTTTCAGTTTTTCCCAAAATCAAGGTTAAAAATGAAACGATCTTATTATTTTCTGCTACTAAATGTATACCTATTTTTTACAAAAAAAACATGCATTATCAACAAGAACACGTAAAACTGAATAGAGTAGTAAAATCAGATATTTTCATTTGTGTTCTTATAAGTGTTTCAAAAATCGAAAGTTGTATATTTTTCGCTTACCTGATCAGAAAGTGTTTTCTGAATGTCCTATTTTGAGGGCATATAAGGCTTCTTTTCTGCCCTCTCATGTTATAGTGTTTTGTGTCTCAAGAGCAGAAAATTAGCATTTGTAGCCCGCAGTTGTTTGATGCCCGAGCGAAGCGTAGCGTAGCGAGAGCAGCTGACAACAAATGCTACAAAGGCTACAAATGCTTTTCGGTCCGAGTGATATACAAAAGTTTATCGCCTACCTGTTTGAAAGATTAAAAAAAAATTCCAAAAGTTAAACAGTAACGTAACGTTTTAGTAATTTATTAACTAAATTAACCTAATAATCATTACACTACATACAACACGGCCGTATAGTAAATGTTTTTATTTCATTTCGTATTTCAAACAATTGTTTATATACCACAATTAGTAAAATAAAGTATATCTTGATCTCCGTTGTCAATGACACCATAGTTCAAGACGTTCTTGATCTCCGTTGTTGTTGGCAACGTAAAAAATCAGTTGATGTTGCATAACAGCCACACGTGGCATGCTGCTTCTTATCTCCTTGGTTACGCGTATGATAACACAGACAAGTCAACTTGCTTTTTTATACAATAAATTTGGATGAATTTTAAAAGGGAGAAATTAGGATTGAAATACGAAATAAAATAAAACAACTTATGCAATACGGAGATCAAGCTTCTTTAAATCCTCGAAGATGTTACAACGCCTCGGCTGGCGCCTCGGCGTTTTAATACATCTTCTCGGATTTAAAGTGTCGCTTGATCTCCTAATTACATAATATATATTATTATTATTGGTAAATAAAAGGAACAGGATATGATTTTTAATTAATATGAGTTAGATCAATTTATAGTAGACGCATTTGCTACATTTTATGCATACGGGCACATACGGCGGACAGCTCGGGTCTCGCATGGTCGCACTGTTAGACTTTAGTACTGGCTAGGCCACTAGAAAGGGTTGTTGCTGTACCAGGCCGCTTAGCTCGACCGGCTTTACTTGTAAACACTAATAAATAATAATAAAAAAATATATAAAAAGACAGTAGCTTGTTCTCGAAGTTCAGGTGGTGTACAGCTGAACTCATCGCTTTCAATCATGTCGTTATTGTTGTCTATCATTGTATAATTTATTGAAATCACAATTTTCTATTTATTAATTAATTGTCACAACCACCATTTATACATACAATGATACCGTGAAACGAAAAAAACAAACAACAAAGGATACTATCGGCTTTCATTGAAATCTCGGCCCCGGTTGCTATCGTTTCAATAGTATGCATTAAAATTTCTCGGCCCCGTTTTCAGACTTGGAATAGATGCAAATTATGATATTTAGAACTAATATTAATTTTTTTACAGCATTTTCGTTAATTTTTAGTTATTTCTTATTTTTTTATCCTAAAAGGTGAAAAATATATCAATTTCAAAGACTATATTTAGCTGGATACTAGATGGAGTTAGTGGCACTTAGATCATTCTTTTATATAAAAAATACCCATCCATTGACAATTTGATTGCTAATGTATTTTTACATTTGTCAATCTGACATAAAAATGTCAAAAATGACATATTCTACAATTATATTGTCAATAGAGTGACTTTATAGATAGACTTTCTTACTTAGAAAATAAATTCCATGTTTTTAATACCATCTAGTATCTATCAGGTAATTCATATGTCACGTGATGTTAAATTCAGCCAATGAGAGTTAATTAGATCTAATGAGGGTTAAATTGCTTAGTTACAAAGCTATCACAACAATAGTAAAATACAAGTGTTCATATTACCTTAGATTGGTCTCTTTCTAAGAACATAATTCAATTGCCCAACTTTGACAGTTAACTGTTCGTGTATTGACGATGTATTAATTTAACAATAATACAGAAAAAATGTCTATTAATCGATAGGAAGACGCCTATGAAGGTGAAATAAATGATGAGTCACTCAATCTGTTACAAAAATACACTTATCAACAAGACATCCTAGTAGTGGCAATATGAACTTCTGTAAATAAAGAAATTATACATTTGACGGTGATACAACTTCTGAACTAGCTTTAAACTTGAAAGATTGCGCATTTAACTGATTATAAAGAAGAGGTAACGAAGCGGCCTATGCAAATATTGTATCACTTTCAAATTGAAACATACATTTGTGGAATTCCCACAGACTGCATAGAATATAATCCAATATTCTTCAAGATAAACCAAAGAGGGACTAAGTTTTGTACCAGTAGTAAATAGATGATTCAAAATTTAAATCAATATATTTGTCAAATTAGTCTCTATAAAAAAACTATGGAAAGTTGTCCCAGAATTGTAATAATCCATGGTCTTTTCCTAACTCCGAATCTAATTCAGTGTCTACATCTACATAATTCAAGCTAGTTCATGAATAGCCCCATTGGAATGGATAAACTATTATCATGCATCATGGATAAAGGAAAATACTAAAACAATTGAATTGGAAAAATCCTTCAAAAGTACTTCACCAGTGGGGCGCGGTGAGAATTTAGGCTAGGGAAGCAACCACGATTTTAATTATAATAGATCCTAGGTACAGGCGCGGATTAACGGGGAGGGAATAATCCCCCCCCCAATTTAGAAATAAGTTTACATAGAATAGAAACAAATCATGTTTGTTTAATTGCTATTTATTAAAACAATTATTTTTCCAAAGATTTCCCCCTCAAAATACTTCTCTGGATCCGCCGCTGCTAGGTACAATAAAAAACAGTGTTATAATTATTAAGCTTAAAAGTTTTTCAAAGAAGCACTTCTACACTTTATACTTATGGAATTTGTTTACTATCATTCTTTATTTAAAAAAAAAACTACTACTATGTATCAATTTTCCGGTCTTAGCAAAATACCGGTACAGGTTTTAATCTTTGTTGTTAAATTTGAAAGTTCTGGTTTTGATCTGCCTTTCTTAATAATTTGTAATTTCTCTCCAAAACTGTATGCGAAAAATTTATTATTAATAATTTACAAACTGAACAAAAAGTCGTCCCGATTCGGACATATCGAAGGTACTCGAACCTTTCACCGAATTAGCTGAATTTGCAGTCGTGACGATAATGCAATTCTAAATTTGCATACAGGCAAACTAAATAGAATTATTTGTCTTTAGAAAAAATCCAACTTATATAACTTGAAATAATAAAATGCGACAAAATACAGTCTCATTCGCAGATTTACATTACTTAAGTAACATTAAATTTAACAAACACTAAATCGAACAAATAACCAAATTATAATAAATAAACATTTGGGCATGAAGCACACTAAAAATAACGGCTAAACAATGCTCACCAGCCAAACAGCATCGTCTACTATATCACCCCACGCCCGCTATTTCACGCCAAGGCTAAGAGAAGAGCAGTTGTAAGCAGTGCTTATATGCAGTGTATGTAACACATTTCAATCGGTATTACCGTTCCGTGCAAGTTTAATGAGCCTAATTTAAAATAGTACTCTTAATAATTATACTTTTTGCTGTACGGAATTGATATTGAGCTTTAAGTTGATTAAATATTACAAATTTAAATAATCTATTACCATAATTTTATAAAAATATTTTTGTTAGCATTGGTTTTTATTTTTAATAAATTCTCAAGGGAAGCATTGCTTCCCTTGCTTCCATGGACCGCACGCCACTGTAATTCACAAATCATAAATAACGGGCCACATGAATTCGAATTCTGTTCAACTATACTAGCAAATGCCATTGAATCAGTACAAAGAATTTAGCACCTCAATGAGAGGCAACGCTTCTGAAGAAATATTGAGAACACTCAACACAACAATGCAACAATTTATCAAATATATACCAAAACTCCGTTTTTAATGTACAAAATATATATTATAGTCAATAAATTATTTTTATGACTATGTTATTTTATTTTTAAAGGTACAGTTGATTTATTTTGATCTGATAAGATGCAACTATCAAAAGCTTTAATTCTTCTGTGAGATTGGGGAATTCCAGAACATCATTCTGATCTGCAAGCTACCATATGATTTTTTCGTTTCACGTTTTCGTCTTCAATACGAATTCGTTTATTTATTTTGAGAGTGTATAATAGCGATTTACATTGAGCCACGAACCAGTGTACAGTAATTACAGTAGACACTAACACGTAGTTGGTAACCTTAAGGACATATTATATTACTCACGTCACTGTAGAATATGCGTGCAATGCATTGCACTTATTGTATTCAAAATATTTTTCGTTCTTTAGAAACAGAAAATGTGGTTTTACTGCCTTTAGAGAAACAAAAGAGTACGCATTTGTTGAATAGTTTAAAATAAAAACAGAAACTAATTTACCATAAACATTTAAATACATAAGAAGCATGGAGCACCACTGGCTTAAAGCATTAATCGGCCTTGATTGGTTATTCTAGCGTAATTTTCAGTAGCGTTCCAATCCTGTCGGGAGTACCCAAAACTGCTTCAGCTTAAAGACTGTAACAAAAGGCACTGGAAAACTACCATGTTGCTGCCATAAATCCCAAGAACAACTACTTTAATTTAATCTATCCCCCAATTCCTAAATCCAAAAGATGTTTTTCTTCACATTGAACCGTTAGATCGAGCTCCTTTGAGTCACAATTTTTGTGTTGAAAATTATTAAATCTTTGGTCATAGTATATCCTGTGAAATTAAATAATGTCCTGTCTTCATAGTTTGATAAATATCAAACATATACAATTATAGATTGTTTGTAACCTCAGTGTCCGATTTCCTTCTTAATAGGAGTTGATATAATTCCATTAACTAGGTTGATTTAACTATACAGAATCTTATTTTTTATCTATACAGAATATCTTATTTAGGACATGTTTTTCAATCTTTGGTTAATATTAACCGACCTTTCTACCTTTAATTATAATACAAGATATGGAACCGATATTTATGTACCTTATATTGATAGTACTGTATCTATGGTTTTCTATCGATACCACTTTGTTAGGTTATATTAAGCTGTTAACATAAGTTAACCTTTATGACAAGCATTTTTTACCTTGTTATTTTACCTCATTCTCATTTTACCTTATTTTTATACTACAGTTAAATGTGTTGCCTATACGAAGAAATTCAGGCGCAGCGCGCAGACAGATATTTGCATCTTTAAAGAAAGAAATGATGCTATTACATCTCTGTTTTAGTTGTTATCGTTGAATAACAACAACAAACTTTATATTTTTCCTAATTTTAAATAAAAAAGATGGTCTAATCTTCAAACTCGGTGAATTGAAAATGGTCCATTTCTAAGGTAACTCAAATATGATCCTTTTTTTTCCTTAAAAAAAAATTTACACAAATGTACAAATAAGGTAATTGTAGATATTAACCAAACGTATCATAAATGATGAATCTGACTGTTGTAACCTACTGCAAGACGTAGATACGATCTTTTCTTTAAATTTTCCTATAGCTTTCCATATTGATCAAAAAGACTTTTTGTCAAAAACAAAAAATCTTACACAAAATCGGTAAGTTGTACTAGAAAGCTTTTAGTGTTTCCTACAAAGGATCAAAAAGTTTTTTTTCAAAATGTACTGCAATGAAGAGTTATGAGCGGACCGAAATATCATATAAAGCCGATATATGCCTTTATCGACGAAGACATGAAAATCAAAGTTATGATCTACGAATCCTAGAAAAATTTGACGTATGTTTTTTATATTTTTAAAGGTTAAGTAAAAATATGTTTGAGATTAAACTTTCCGTCATATTCCGTTGCTAAAAGTTTTACGAATGAGTTATTATTTTTAATGTTAAAAACTAATGATTTCATTTTATGATTAAAAACTTTTTAGGATAATTCACAGGAGTGGTCAAAGTATAACAATTTAAAAAACAATTACAATTTTTACAGTATCTCCAACTTAACATAAATAAATCGTGCTTTCATCTAGTAGTAGTATAGAGGTTATGTATTTGACATAAGAGGGCAGTAAAAAGTTTGATATAAGAGGCTCGCAAAGAAGCCTTAAATGCCCTCAAAACAGGACATTTAGAAAGCATTTTATGATCAGGTAGACGAAAAAAGTTTTTACTGCCGTCTTATGTCAAATACATAACCTCTATACTACTACTAGATGAAAGCATCATATATGTATTTTTGTACGACCATGCTATTTCGGATTGTTTACCATACTTGGTTTTAAAACAGTAGGTTATATTTACTGGTTGCTAAGCAAAAACGCGTCGGTAAGTAATTACTTACCGTTCTGTTTTTGACAAAACTGGACGGTAAGTAAATTATATGTAATTTATAAAATAAATGCATGATCTTTATATGTCTCTTTCGTGAAAATCATTATTTTCTAAATACCTAATTGAACTATTTAAAAAAATGTATGTTTTTTATTTAAATGTGCAAAAATACCCAATAAATAATAGTAATTACAAACGTATCCATAGTAACGACAAAAATAACGTGACATTCAAAAATAATGTAAAATAATGTTTGGTGGATATACAGGGCAAAGATAAATTATTTTAAATCTATTTTTTTACCATTTTCGGGATATTTCCTTAGTTAATACCTTTGTATTCATAATTGCCGTACAAAAAATAGTATAAGCATCTCAAACAGTAAGGCGAGTTTACCGATCTCCTCCAACATTGTCGTCGATCGGTAAACTGTCCTTACTGTTCTTGATACTTAATATACTATTATGTTAAATTAGAGATACTGTAGGAATTGTAATTGTTTTTTAAATTGTCATACTTTGACAACTCCTATGCAATATTCTACATAGAAAGTTATTAATCAAAAAAATAAAATCATTAGTTTTAACATTAAAAACATTACTCATTCGTAAAACTTTTAACAGCGGAATATGACGGAAAATGTAATCTCAAACATATTTGTACTTAAAAATATAAAAACATACGTCCAATTCTTCTAGGCTTCTTAGATCATAAGTTGAATTTTCATGTCTTCGTCGTTAAATTTGTCGTTTGCTTTTTTCTTCTCACACTGTCATTGTATTTTAAATGATGTTTGTGACAAACTTTGTTTATAATTAAAAATATAGCTACCTATATAGTTACTTAATTAATAAAGTGAGAATTGTGGTTTAAATAAATTGTACAATGATAAACACCAATAACGATATTAAAAGCGATGAATTCAGCTGTACTTCACCTGAGCTTCGAGACCAACATTCCCTCTAACATATGTCTATTTAATTTACTAATAAGTTACGTTGCTGTTTAACTTTTTATTTTTTTAACTTTCAAACAGGTAGGCGAAAAACTTTTGTATGTTACTCGGACAGAAAAGCATTTGTAGCCCTTAGTTGTCTGCTGCCCTCGCTACGCTTATGCTAACTTTCTGCCCTTGAGACACAAAATACTATTCCATACTAACATTTATTAGTTTTCTATATTATGAACAACAAGTAACTCCATCAAGGGTGCTTTGATATTTTGAACTCATGTGTATTATAACACCAGAAAATTACACAAAGCAATCAGAGTCCTTTGACAGCGACAGTTGTTATTATTTTCTGGTATTATATAACACATAAGTTCAAAATTCCAAAGGCACTTTTGATGCAGTTACTTTTTACTCATACTATATATATATATATATATATATATATATATATATATATATATATATATATATATATATATATATATAGACATGTAAACGGTTATTGTTCAGCCCATTCTATATACTAATAGGTCGATGTTCAGCCTTTTTGGAACGTTATCTAGCCCGAACCGGGCTAATGAACGCATGCGGTCGTATATCGTCTTTAAACGATAGATCAGGCCATAAAACGCTTGTACACAAAAAATAGCTAGGGCTCCACAACGTACCATACATGTAAAATATATACATCGATTAGTTCATGGTAATGACCATAAGAGGGCGTTTTTTGTATACCGTCATCTAAATACAAACGTTGTGTAGCCCTTATATTAACACGTCGTTGTGAAGCCAAAAGTGCGGCAACACTGTTTCAGTAAACTTTAATATGGGTTTTCTTACGTACCTTCTAATCTAGGAATTTAAATATTTCTCAAACGAATTTCATAAAAACAAAACGTAGTGTAACCAGTAAGATTTACATATTATGACATCTTACAACTTTCAAAACTAAAAATAATATGTTAGATCGGTGGAAGAACAACGTTGTTGCTTAATGAACCGTATAAATTATGGATATAACGTTTTCAATAATTTTTAAAATTCCTTTTTTCAAAATCTCGTTAGAAAATAAAAGTTTAAAGTCGAAGGGGCTAAATAACGTCTTATTTGTATGTCGAACGGGCTGGATGGTGCTAATGTATAGTTTACAAAAATAGTTTTTACAGTTATGTGAAATAATTTCAATGTTCATTCTATAAATATTGTATCTTGTCCATAAGCATAAAGATCATCAATATCACGAACGACTAACATTAACACTTGCATACACCTGCCATACGTTGATTTATACATTAAAAACGTACGCCGTTTGAAGCTGGTGTTTCAAAGTTGAATGAATTGAAAGTAATTTCAATGTGTCACGTGTCGTAAGAATGGATATCTACTGGAAATCTGCAAATTTCTTCAATCTATAAATCGAGTTTTACATAAAAAGATAATTGAATGGGTACAAGGAAACGACCGTGTGAATATTTGATTTCTTTTTTACATTTAAAAAATACGCGATGGGTGGTATGTTGCGAAAATTAAGGAGGCGGATAGACATGTAAATGGTTATTGTTCAGCCCAATCTGTATACTAATACGTCGTTGTTCAGCCTTTGGAGAACGTTATCTAGCTCGAATCGGGCTAATGAACGTATCTGGTCGTATATCGTCTTAAAACGATATGCCGGGCCACAAGACGCTTATATAAAAAATAAGTCGGGCTCCGCAACGTACAGTACATGTAAACTATATACGCCAAACATTGTATTTTGTCCATTGAGATACAGAGTTTTAAATATTTTTAAACTATATAAAGGGTGTATTATCGGTTTTGTACGAAACTTGGGAAATTCTAGAAAATTAAAATCAATTCCTAGCAATCATAAAATACATAAACTAGCAGCTAAAATACATAACGCGCATTTTGATAAAGACATTTCAATCATCACACAATTAGCATATGAAAACCATTATAACCATAACAGAATTGACACTTTAATTAAACAATAGATTATAAGTTAGCTATCAAAAGAATATCTCCAATTGACACTCAAATGCAAGACACAAACTACACATCAATATCATACTTTGGCAAGATATCAGAACAAATTACAACTATAATACGAAAAACCAACAATTTCACCTTTTGAATTGTTTTTTTTTTGTAACTCTGTTTATATTGGACAAACGATAAGAAATCCCGACACAAGATACAAGGAACACGTAAGCTCTTATAAAAATAAACATCCAGAAAAATTTAATTATGCCAAACACAACCACCTAATGACACCTCAAAATAACATCAAATTCTTACATTTTTGTAACAACAAACACAAATTAGACATTTTAGGAGCTTCTGAAATAAGTATACAAACATAAACGCAGTGCACCCTTAATGAATGAACAAACTAACTTTAGTAATTCTCCTTTATTAGAAGTGTTAGATATTTAGCTTTTGTATCTAGTTAGGTACCTATTTTCTGTATTTATCCTTAGCAACGTGTTTATCAATCTTATCTGGCTTTGATAATGACATTTATTGTTGAAGCAATTGTCAGGTTAAGAATTTAATAAAACTTGCGAAACTTTGAATTAATCTTTTCATTGTAATGATTATGGAGTTCCACAAAGTAAGGCTGGAGACAGTAAAGTTAGTAAAGTCAAGTTAGGTATGTTAGGTTAGGCTAGGATAAGTTAGGTTATGTTTAGGTTAGGTTTAGATTATGTTTAGTTTAAGTTAGGTTTGGTTGGGGTGGGTGGGGTTGGATTCGATTAGGTTAGGTTAGGTTGTGTTTCAGTTAGGTTTAGATTGTGTTTATGTTATGTTTAGGTTAGGTAAGGTTAGGGTATGTTTAGGCTAGGTTAGCTTAGGCGAGGTTAGGTTATGTTTAAGTTAGGTGTAGGTTAGGCTTAGGTTAGGTTTAGGTTAGGTTATATTTAGGCTCGGTTATATTTAAGTTAGGTTATATTTAGGTTAGGTTTAGGTTGGGTTTAGTTTAAGTTTAGGTTAGGTTTAGGGTTAGGTTAAGTTTAGGTTAGGTTAGGTTAGATTTAGGTTACGTGGTACGTAGACTACACCATTCTTGTCCCGATACACGGCAGTTACGATGTCTTTGACCATATATTCCGAGGCATGTTGTCGTCGATTATAATCACAAAGTCGCCAACTTTCACTGTTTCCTGAGATTTTGTCCACTTGTGTCGTTTGATGAGAGTTGGTAAATGGTCCCGCACCCACCTTTTTCGAAAGAGATAGGAGAGTCGCTGTGAAAGTCGTCATTGTTTCCTAAGGCTTAGATCTGCGTCGTCAAATTTTCCCATAGGAGTACTGGTGGTGCCGAGGAGGTAGCTGTTAGGCGTCAGTACCTCTAGGTCGTCCTTGTCACATGGAACATAAGTCAAAGGTCGACTATTTATGATGTTAGTAGCTTCCGCAAAAAGCGTGCGTAGAACTTCTTCCCTTGGTGCTTGCTCCCTTAAAATGGTTTGCAAGGGTTGTTTTACAGAGCGTACCATGCGCTCCCACGCACCACCAAAATGAGGGGATGACGGCGGTACAAAATACCATTCTCCACCTTTGATCGCAAGTTCTGTAAGTCGTTCTTGGTCTAATTTGGTTATTGCTCTTTTAAGTTCATTTGCTGCTCTCCGAAACAACTTCCACTGTCGGAGTATAGCTTCTACGACCAGCCACGCTGTAAGCCGAGTGATGGCCATAATAGCAGAGTCGGTGGAGAGGTTGTCCACTAGGTCAAAGTGAACGGTGCCAATGTAAAGACACGTAAAGAGCGCGCCTCAACGCTTCTCACGCCTGCGAAATTTGGCCACTGTCAAAGGGCCAAAGTAGTGTAACCCTGTAATTGTTTGATGCGGCGGTGCTTACACGTCAAGCAAGAATTCCAGACGCTCTTGACCGCGGTCCGTAGTTGCAGGGTCCAATACTTTTGACGAAGTTCATTAACGACATATTCCTGTTCTTCATGTAAGGCCCAGATATGATGTTGTGTGACTAGTAGTCTGGTAAAGGTATGGGCAGGATGGAGGATAACGGGGAACTTCTGCTGCGGCGACAGTTCTGGGGAGTGAACAATCCGTGATCTGACTCGCAACACTCCCTCGTCATCCAGAATTGGAGAGAGGCTGATTAAACGGCTAGCTTTAGGTACTGGATCTCCTCGGAGTAGGTTACGGTCTTCTTAGGGGAAGCTCTCCCTTTGGTCTTCTAGCCACCAGCGTTTTCGGCCCATTTTAACTCACCGACTGCAAGCCCTGCAGACAAACTCGACATTTTATTAACTCTGGCTTTTAATGCATGGACGTACCTGCGGACCCACGCGGTTGTTCTCATCAATCGGATCCAACTCGAAAATCTCGAGACATCTGGCAGCACTGAATCTGGAAGGTTGGTGAAGGCAAGGTTACAATATTATTTTTTACTTTGAGATCACTATCAATGGCTTCGGACATAAATTTTTGTTTGGGCCAGTCTTCCTCTGACCTCCGAAGGAACTCCGGTCCTTGGAACCATCTGCTGCTGTAATTCAGCAACGACATTTGATGATCCCTTGTGGCTTCATCGGCTACATTTTCCTTTGTCGGCAACCATTTCCATTGGGATACTTCTCCAAAATCTCCTCGACACGATGCGCTACATACTGTCTGAAACGTTTCCTGTCGGAGCGAAGCCACAGGATGACCGTTTTGGCGTCGCGTCGGTCCAAAATGTAATTGATTTATAGTTGAAGTATTGCTCTGTTTGGATAAACTCGGCCATTCTGACAGCTAGTAGGGCGACCTGGAGTTCCAGTCTTGGTATCGACTGTTGCTTTAAAGGAACTATGCGGGCCTTCGCCATAACTATTTTTACCTCTGCTGGAAATTGGTTGTTGTTAACTCTTATGTGCGCCACGGTGGCGTATGCCTGGGAACTGACGTCGCAAAAGAGATCAAGTTGATAATCTTCTGACTTAAAAAATGCGGCGTAAAATGCAACAAGTTTGCATGGAAAGTTATCAGATTTATTCAGATCCAGGTCATCATCGAAAAACCAAAACCAAGAAACCGCAATCGAAAAACCACAACCGAGAAACCATAACCGAAAAACCATAACCGAGAAACCGCAACCGAGAAACCATAACCTCTCTCTTTCCCCGCCCTATGAATACATAGGGGAGAATACTCTGTCTCTGTTAGATCTATCAAAGCTACTAACTTATAATTATTTCTTCATAATGCATGGATGCATTCTCGGTATTTGTTATTCTCGGTAGTTTCCATTCTCGGCTTTGATTTTCTCGGTTGCGCTTTTTCGGTTATGATTTCTCGGTCGTGGTTCCTCGGTCATGGTTTCTCGGTTTTGGTTTTGCGGTTGTGGGTTCTTGGTAGTTATCGTTCTCGGTGATGATCGGATACGGATTTATTCTAACAGTTGAAATGCAAATGTTAATTAAGATATTTTATAGTCACCAAGCCCGTTTTGTTCCAATCAGCAATTTGAAAACGAGCAGTAAACAAGAAATAACATATCCCAGACTTTAAAGTACCATTATGAATCAACAAAGGGATGGAAAGTTCCATACCTTACTTGATATGGCTTCAAACTTGGCATTCTTGCTGGTTGTAGATACTCCAATTCATGGGAAATAAAAACAATAAAAAAGGAGTGTAAATTCTTGTTATTATTAAGAGGATAATTGTGATAATTGTGACAAAACGCAGCCCATAATATTATTAAAAATGTATACAGCAAGACAACATTTTGGGGTTATTAGATACAAAATATTAATATTAAAGTTACGGCTGTTAAAGTAACTTCCAATGTAGCTTCGATTTAGAATGTGGTTGACGATAATGCGAGATTCTATAGATAGAATAGAATTTAATTTTTTTTGTCCGCATATAAGAAAGAGGCAGACTTGTCAAAAGAACGTTATGTTCAATAGTGAGAGATGCTACCCATTACTTTAATGAAGATTAATTGGTATATTTCCAACGATGAGGCAGCTCCGTAAATGGGCTATCAATGTACTGGGTTATATAGTTTTTATAATGTATACCCCCCTTTCATATTTTAATTTTTGACCGATTCAAAAATTTTAAAATATTTATGTAATTCTCGATGTAGATTCCATTCATGCTAACAGTTTTTTAATAGCATTTTATATATACAGGGTACTCAAAAACTATGTTTTTTGACAAAATTGAACACCCTGTATATTTTGACAAATTATGATTCTTTGAGTCATTCTGATAATAAATATATGTATGCATATTGTATAATTGTTCTTCTAATTCCTGTGCTATTTGTCAAAAGATATGGAAATTTTATGCTAACTGAAAGAATAACAATATCCAAAGTAGGCTGCGAAAACAAATGAAAAAATTGTTAAATGTCATTATTTCTGGATATTAAGTTTTAGTTAAGTGTGTTCTAAAGAGACTTTGATTATTTCTTTAGCACAATGTATTATTCCATTGAAAAAAGGGGAATTATCGTGGAAATTTGTATATTTTTTCATAAAAATATGATGAATCTAGAAGGAAATTTATTAGATTTATTACACTGTTCAAGTAAAAAAGCAAGGGCGTAGAATTGTGAACTGTTGGTGTGGAATTCACAAAGCTAAAATGACAGACCTGACAAAATGACTAAAGTGACAGACTTCTTAAATGGCAGATATCGCCTCTGTATAGGAAACAATGGTCCCATTTGCTGGCCCGCACGGAGTCCAGACGCAGTAAAACGTTGTTTAAAATGCATTGAGGTTAACGGTGGTTATGTTGAAAATGTCATGTAATTTATTTTAATTAATATATTTTGTTTTGTTTGCTGATTTACTTCATTATTAATTGATAATTATGATGAGGTTATCACAAAAAATATGAGTTATAAATTAACGCTTCTCAAATGTATTCACAATCAATTCTTCAATAATAATTGACGAATAACACAAAGACCAGTAAAGCAATTATATTCCGAAAAATTCAAAAATTTAGGTGTTCAATTTAAAAAAACATGCTTTTTTGGGCACCCTGTATATATAAAATGCTACGACAAAACTGTTAGCATGAGTGGAATCTAAATAAAAAATCACATGAGAAAAGTTTTTAAATTTTTTGAATCGGTAAAAAATTGAAATAATAAAGGAGGGTTTACATTAATAAAACTAACCCTGTACATTGTTACAACTGGGCAACAATTGCTAATTTATAGAGCCATCATTTTCAATAAAATAAAGTGCCGCTCTTGGTCTTCTTGAGCACCTGACATTCTTAAGCAAAATTAATTTGAGTATTTTCGACTTTACTACAGGACGTGTGTTTTTTAATACCACTAAAAGCATTTTTTGACTAACGTTCTTGGATCACACGCGAATTATATATTTGAAATTATATTAAAACAAAGACGAAACAATGATTGTTGAATAGTGATGATTGGAATAGTTCAATGAAGCAAATACAAAGAAAGATAAAAATAAATAAGAATAAAATATTATTAAAAACACAAAAAAAAAAAAAAAAGACATCTTTATTAGTACACAAACAAAACAAAAAACAAAACAGACCAAAAATATACGTTTCATCCCCCTTTTACTCAGACTCAAGTAAAGGTTAAAGCGACAGGAGTCTATGCCACTTACTTATTTTATTAATTTTATTATTAATTAACTTATTTGATTACTATACCACTTAATTAATTTGTGACAAGTTTAAATTTAGTTACAATTGTATTTATATGATTTGGATGTAATGATCACTGCAAAATAATGTGCATCTTTATGATGTCAAACCAGGTAGTTACTACAAATTTTACCTGATCCGAGTTTTATATTGCCCCAATTTTAGTTAATTAAACAAAATTATTTCTTAATAAAAACCTAAAAATATTCCGTTTTTATATTACAATAAAAATCTTAAATTAAATCTAATTAAAATAAATGTTCAAGGAGATTGAACACAAACAGTGAACTGTTTATAAAGCAAATACAAAAAAAATATTTTTCGTTCCTGTTAGATCACACATAATCAATAAGTAAAAAGAAACTGAAGTTCCTTCTTGCTAGAAGAATTATTCTTTTTGTTCGGTCTGACATAGAATAAGCACACAACTTGCAGATGTAGGTGATATCATCGTTAGCAATGTTAAAATTATTGGCAACACTGCAGGGCTAAACAAAGGTGTATTTACTTATAATATACACGGCGGGACGTCCAACGTCTTGGGCTGCACTAAGTGCTATAAACCTATCTAATTCTTATATATGCTTTCTTCTTACCCCTCTATGGGTCCCATGTTTACAACTAAGGAAATGAAATAAAATACAGCGTGTGCATTTTCTAAAAACCAGTAGAAAGGCCGGGTGGAACAGCGGCCCATAAATGTATAGGGCTGAATAACGTACTATTTATAAGTATATATATATATATATATATATATATATATATATATATATATATATATATATATATATATATATATATATATATATATATATATATATATATATATATATATATATATATATATATATATATATATATATATAGACATGTAAACGGTTATTGTTCAGCCCATTCTATATACTAATATAGAACTAGTATAGGGCTGAATAACGTACTATTTATAAGTATATATATATATATATATATATATATATATATATATATATATATATATATATATATAATATATATATATATATATATATATATAGACATGTAAACGGTTATTGTTCAGCCCATTCTATATACTAATAGGTCGATGTTCAGCCTTTTTCGAACGTTATCTAGCCCGAACCGGGCTAATGAACGTATCCGGTCGTATATCGTCTTTAAACGATAGGTCAGGCCATAAGACGCTTGTACACAAAAAATAGCTAGGGCTCCGCAACGTACCATACATGTAAAATATATACACCGATTAGTTCATGGTGATGACCATAAGAGGGCGTTTTTTGTATACCATCATCTAAATACAAACGTTGTGTAGCCCTGATATTAACACGTCGTTGTGAAGCCAGAAGTGCGGCAACACTGTTTCAGTAAACTTTAATATGGGTTTTACATGTTATGACATCTTACAACTTTCAAAACTAAAAATAATATGGTAGATCGGTGGAAGAACAACGTTGTTGCTTAATGAACCGTATAAATTATGGATATAACGTTTTCAATAATTTTTAAAATTTCTTTTTTCAAAATCTCGTTAGAAAATAAAAGTTTAAAGTCGAAGGGGCAAAATAACGTCTTATTTGTATGTCGAACGGGCTGGATGGTGCTAATGTATAGTTTACAAAAATAGTTTTTTGTAAACTATATAGGCGGATAGACATGTAAATGGTTATTGTTCAGCCCAATCTGTATACTAATACGTCGTTGTTCAGCCTTTGGAGAACGTTATCTAGCTCGAATCGGGCTAATGAACATATCTGGTCGTATATCGTCTTAAAACGATATGCCGGGCCACAAGACGCTTATACACAAAAAATAAGTCGGGCTCCGCAACGTACGGTACATGTAAACTATATACGCCAAACATTGTATTTTGTCCATTGAGATACTAGGCCAGTAAAATAGAATCCATTGGTGGAAATAAATGTTGGAAAGAGGGAGATCGTTTCGATCGCTTCGTTTGACGTCAAATATAAGTATCCTAGGTTTGCACGGTCTCTCGACTGGAGCTTAGCTGAGGGCATCAAAAGAACCACGAAATCTTCGGACCGTTTTTAGTTTTTTGCTTATAACTACAAAGCGGTGCTTTCCAACGAAAACTTCACTATTACAAGAATTAAAGGGCATTAAATTCTGCGTCGGATGAGTATCCAACACTTTAAATTCGGTCCAGTGATATGGCCGAAATCGACGGTGGAGAAACGACAATTTTACAAATTTTTGATTTTTCGTCAGACCAGACACCCAGAGGCTTTCCGTATAAAAAAACCCATTGGACTCATTCTGATTGTTAATATAAGTCGAGAAATATCTAAGCTTTGATATTATAAAGGTAGCCGGATTAAACTAATGGCCATTTTTTGACATCCCCCATCATAGAATTAGGATCAATCCATATGAAGTAGTGCGATACTGGTCGCTCGATCATTTCGAAAAAAGATAAATTTTATCACCCGGTGTTATCACCCCTAAGTATTGGTAGATCAAAACCACTGTCCTTTTATTTTTATTCCATTTGATTGAGTTATGGCAGCTATATTTGTTTCGTGATGCACGACGTTTCTTGCAGTTTTTTGATGTAAACGTAAATCTTGATATCTCAAGAACGGTTGATCCTAGAGACTTGCGGTAAAAATGATTGTATTGCTCACATGTCGGACGGAAAATCGGAAATTTGTAAAATTGTCTTTTCTCGACCGTCGATTTCGACCATACCACTGGACCGTGGTATTAGTAATTCTCCTTTATTAGAAGTGTTAGATATTTAGCTTTTGTATCTAGTTAGGTACCTATTTTCTGTATTTATCCTTAGCAACGTGTTTGTTTATCAATCTTAGCTGGCTTTGATAATGACATTTATTGTTGAAGCAATTGTCAGGTTAAGAATTTAATAAAACTTGCGAAAATTTGAATTAATCTTTTCATTGTAATGATTATGGAGTTCCACAAAGTAAGGCTGGAGACAGTAAAGTTAGTAAAGTCAAGTTAGGTATGTTAGGTTAGGCTAGGATAAGTTAGGTTATGTTTAGGTTAGGTTTAGATTATGTTTAGTTTAAGTTAGGTTAGGTTGGGGTGGGTGGGGTTGGATTCGATTAGGTTAGGTTAGGTTGTGTTTCAGTTAGGTTTAGATTGTGTTTATGTTATGTTTAGGTTAGGTTAGGTTGTGTTTCAGTTAGGTTTAGATTGTGTTTATGTTATGTTTAGGTTAGGTAAGGTTAGGTTATGTTTAGGTTAGGTTAGCTTAGGCGAGGTTAGGTTATGTATAAGTTAGGTGTAGGTTAGGCTTAGGTTAGGTTTAGGTTAGGTTATATTTAGGCTCGGTTATATTTAAGTTAGGTTATATTTAGGTTAGGTTTAGGTTGGGTTTAGGTTAAGTTTAGGTTATGTTTAGGGTTAGGTTAAGTTTAGGTTAGGTTAGGTTAGATTTAGGTTACGAGGTACGTGGACTACACCATTCTTGTCCCGATACACGGCAGTTACGATGCTTTTGACCATATATTCCGAGGCATGTTGTCGTCGATTACAATCACAAAGTCGCCAACTTTCACAGTTTCCTGAGATTTTGTCCACTTGTGTCGTTTTATGAGAGTGGGTAAATGGTCCCGCACCTCGAAAGAGATAGGCGAGTCGCTGTGAAAGTTGCCATTGTTTCCTAAGGCATAGATCTGCGTCGTCAAATTTTCCCATAGGAGTACTGGTGGTGCCGAGCAGGAAGCTGTTAGGCGTCAGTACCTCTAGGTCGTCCTTGTCACATGGAACATAAGTCAAAGGTCGACTATTTATGATGTTAGTAGCTTCCGCAAAAAGCGTGCGTAGAACTTCTTCCCTTGGTGCTTGCTCCTTTAAAATGGTTTGGAAGGGTTGTTTTACAGAGCGTACCATGCGCTCCCACACACCACCAAAATGAGGGGATGACGGCGGTACAAAACACCATTCCCCACCTTTGATCGCAAGTTCTGTAAGTCGTTCTTGGTCTAATTCGGTTAATGCTCTTTTGAGTTCATTTGCTGCTCTCCGAAAACAACTTCCACTGTCGGAGTATAGCTTCTGTGACCAGCTACGCAAGGCTGTAAGCCGAGTGATGGCCATAATAGCAGAGTCGGTGGAGAGGTTGTCCACTAGGTCTAAGTGAACGGTGCGAATGTAAAGACACGTAAAGAGCGCGCCTCAACGCTTCTCACGCCTGCGAAATTTGGTCACTGTCAAAGGGCCAAAGTAGTGTAATCCTGTAATCGTTTGGCGCGGCGGTGTTTACACGTCAAGCAAGAATTCCAGACGCTCTTGACCGCGGTCCGTAGTTGCAGGGCCAATACTTTTGACGAAGTTCATTAACGACATATTCCTGTTCTTGATGTAAGGCCCAGATATGATGTTGTGTGACTAGTAGTCTGGTAAAGGTATGGGCAAGATGGAGGATAACGGGGAACTTCTGCTGCGGCGACAGTTCTGGGGAGCGAACAATCCGTGATCTGACTCGCAACACTCCCTCGTCATCCAGAATTGGAGAGAGGCTGATTAAACGGCTAGCTTTAGGTACTGGATCTCCTCGGAGTAGGTTACGGTCTTCTTAGAGGAAGCTCTCCCTTTGGGCTTCTAGCCACCAGCGTTTTCGGCCCATTTTAACTCACCAACTGCAAGCCCTGCAGACAAACTCTACATTTTATTAACTCTGGTTTTTTAAGCATGGACGTACCTGCGGACCCACGCGGTTGTTCTTATCAATCGGATCCAACTCGAAAATCTCGAGACATCTGGCAGCACTGAATCTTGAAGGTTGGCGAAGGCAAGGTTACAATACTATTTTTTACTTCGAGATCACTATCAATTGCTTCGGACATAAATTTTTGTTTGGGCCAGTCTTCCTCTGACCTCCGAAGGAACTCCGGTCCTTGGAACCATCTGCTGCTGTAATTCAGCGACGGCATTGGATGATTCCTTGTGGCTTCATCGGCTACGTTTTTCTTTGTCGGCAACCATTTCCATTGGGATACTTTAGTCTTCTCCAAAATCTCCTCGACACGATACGCAAACATACTGTCTGAAACGTTTCCTGTCGGAGCGAAGCTACAGGATGACCGTTTTGGCGTCGCGTCGGTCCAAAATGTAACTGATTTATAGTTGAAGTATTGCTCTGTTTGGATAAACTCGGCCATTCTGACAGCTAGTAGGGCGACCTGGAGTTCCAGTCTTGGTATCGACTTTGCTTTAAAGGAACTACGCGGTCCTTCGCCATAACTATTTTTACCTCTGCTGGAAATTGGTTGTTGTTAACTCTTATGTACGCCACGGTGGCGTATGTCTGGGAACTGACGTCGCAAAAGAGATCAAGTTGATAATCTTCTGACTTAAAAAATGCGGCGTAAAATGCGACGACAACAAGTTTGCATGGAAAGTTATCAGATTTATTCAGATCCAGGTCATCATCGAAAAACCAAAACCGAGAACCCGCAATCGAAAAACCACAACCGAGAAACCACAACCGAGAAACCATAACCGAAAAACCATAACCGAGAAACCACAACCGAGAAACCATAACCTCTCTCTTTCCCCGCCCTATGAATACATAGGGGAGAATACTCCTCTGTCTCTGTTAGATCTATCAAAGCTACTAACTTATAATTATTTCTTCATAATGCATGGATGCATTCTCGGTATTTGTTATTCTCGGTAGTTTCCATTCTCGGCTTTGATTTTCTCGGTTGCGCTTTCTCGATTATGATTTCTCGGTCGTGGTTTCTCGGTCATGGTTTCTCGGTTTTGGTTTCGCGGTTGTGGGTTCTTGGTAGTTATCGTTCTCGGTGATGATCGGATACGGATTTATTCTAACAGTTGAAATGCAAATGTTAATTAAGATATTTTATAGTCACCAAGCCCGTTTTGTTCCAATCAGCAATTTGAAAACGAGCAGTAAACAAGAAATAACATATCCCAGACTTTAAAGTACCATTATGAATCAACAAAGGGATGGAAAGTTCCATACCTTAATTGATATGGCTTCAAACTTGGCATTCTTGCTTGTTGTAGATACTCCAATTCATGGGAAATAAAAACAATAAAGAAGGAGTGTAAATTCTTGTTATTATTAAGAGGATAATTGTGATAATTGTGACAAAACGCAGCCCATAATATTATTAAAAATGTATACAGCAAGATAACATTGTGGGGTTATTAGATACAAAATATTAATATTAAAGTTACGGCTGTTAAAGTAACTTCCAATGTAGCTTCGATTTAGAATGTGGTTGACGGTAATGCGAGATTCTATAGATAGAATAGAATTTAGTTTTTTTGGTTCGCGCATAAGAAAGAGGCAGACTTGTCAAAAGAACGTTATATGTTCAATAATGAGGGATGCTACCCATTACTTTAATGAAGATTAATTGGTATATTTCCAACGATGAGGCAGCTCCGTAAATGGGCTATCAATGTACAGGGTTAGTTTTTATAATGTATACCCCCCTTTCATATTTTAATTTTTGACCGATTCAAAAATTTCAAAATATTTATGTAATTTTCGATGTAGATTCCACTCATGCTAACAGCTTTTTAATAGCATTTTATATATACAGGGTACTCAAAAACTATGTTTTTTTAAATTGAACACCCTGTATATTTTGACAAATTATGATTCTTTGAGTCACTCTGATAACAAATATATGTATGCATATTGTATAATTGCTCTTCTAATTCTTGTGCTATTTGTCAAAAGATATGGAAATTTCATGCTAACTGAAAGAATAACAATATCCAAAGTAGATTTCGAAAACAAATGAAAAAATTGTTAAATGTCATTATTTCTGGATATTAAGTTTTAGTAAAGTGTGTTCTAAAGAGATTTTGATTATTTCTTTAGCACAATGTATTATTCCATTGAAAAAAGGCGCATTATCGTGGAAATTTGTATATTTTGTCATAAAGATATGATGAATCTAGAAGGAAATTTATTAGATTTATTACACTATTGAGCAACACAAAATCCACATGTCCTGGTTCAAGTAAAAAAGCAAGGGCGTAGAATTGTGAACTGTTGGTGTGGAATTCACAAAGCTAAAATGATTTGCCCTTTTTTTATTGGTGAAAAATGAACAGGCCAGGCTTACCTGAACATGCCTTACCTCAACAAACCAATGTTGAAGATTATTTAGATGAGTTACCAATATTGGATATGATAAGGGCTTCTTGGCAGCAAGATGGTGCCCCACCCCATAATATTCGAGAAGTGACAGACTTCTTAAATGGCAGATATCGCCTCTGTATAGGAAACAATGGTCCCATTTGCTGGCCCGCACGGAGTCCAGACTTGAATCTTGTCGATCTCTTTTAATGGGGAACTCTCAAAGAAAAAAGAAAAAGAAAGGAAAATATTGAACAATTAAAACATAAAATTAAAGAGGACGTAAATTTACTAAATTTGGATGTAGCACTTTTTCAGAAAATTTGTTTATAAAACGTTGTTTAAAATGCATTGAGGTTAACGGTGGTTATGTTGAAAATGTCATGTAATTTATTTTAATTAATATATTTTGTTTTGTTTGCTGATTTACTTAATTATTAATTGATAATTATAATGAGGTTATCACAAAAAATATGAGTTATAAAATAACGCTTCTCAAATGTATTCACAATCAATTCTTCAATAATAATTGACGAATAACACAAAGACCAGTAAAGCAATTATATAATATGCATATATATTTGTTATCAGAATGACTCAAGGAATCGAAATTCCGAAAAAATCCAAAATTTAGGTGTTCAATTTAAAAAAAACATGCTTTTTTGGGCACCCTGTATATATAAAATGCTACCACAAAACTGTTAGCATGAGTGGAATCTAAATAAAAAATCACATAAGTAAAGTTTTTAAATTTTTTGAATCGGTCAAAAATTAAAATAATAAAGGGGGGTTTACATTAATAAAACTAACCCTGTACATTGTTACAACAACTGGGGAACAATTGCTAATTTATAGAGCCATAATTTTCAATAAAATGAAGTGCCGCACTTGGTCTTCTTGAGCACCTGACATTCTTAAGCAAAGTTAATTTGAGTATTTTCGACTTTACTACTTGACGTATGTTTTTTAATACCACTAAAAGCATTTTTTGACCAACGTTCTTGGATCACACGGGAATTATACATTTGAAATTATATTAAAACAAAGACGAAACAATGATTGCAAATAGTTCAATGATGCAAATACCAAGAAAGATAAAAATAAATAAAAATAAAATATTATTAAAAACACAAAAAAGACATGTTTATTAGTACACAAACAAAACAGACCAAAAATATACGTTTGGTCACCCGTAAGCCTTTTACTCAGACTCAAGTAAAGGTTAAAGCGATAGGAGTCTATGCCACTTACTTATTTAATTAATTTTATTATTAATTAACTTATTTAATTACTATGCCACTTAATTAATTTGTGACAAGTTTAAATTTAGTTACAATTGTATTTATATGATTTGGATGTAATGATCACAGCAAAATAATGTGCACCTTTATGATGTCAAACCAGGTAGTTACCACAAATTTTACCTGATGCGAGTTTTATATTGCACCAATTTTAGTTAATTAAACAAAATTATTTCTTAATAAAAACCTACAAAATATTCCGTTTTTATATTACAATAAAAATCTTAAATTAAATCTAATTAAAATAAATGTTCAAGGAGATTGAACACAAACAGTTCAATAAAGCAAATACAAAAAAAAAGATTTTTCGTTCCTGTTAGATCACACATAATTAATAAGTAAAAAGAAACTGAAGTTCTTTCTTGCTAGAAGAATTATTCTTTTTGTTCGGTCTGACAGCATAAGCACACAACTTGCAGATGTAGGTGATATCATCGTTAGCAATGTTAAAATTATTGGCAACACTGCAGGGCTAAACAAAGGTGCATTTACTTATAATATACACGGCGGGTCGTCCAACGTCTTGGGCTGCACTAAGTGCTATAAACCTATCTAATTCTTATATATGCTTTCTTCTTACCCCTCTATGGGTCCCATGTTTTCAACTAAGGAGATGAAATAAAATACAGCGTGTGCATTTTCTAAAAACCAGTAGAAAGGCCGGGTGGAACAGCGGCCCATAAATGTATAGGGCTGCATAACGTACTATTTATAAGTATATATATATATATATATATATATATATATATATATATATATATATATATATATATATATATATATATATATATATATATATATATATATATATATATATATATATATATATATATATATATATATATATATATATATATATATATATATATATATATTTACGGCCACTTATCAAAGTGAGGACATATCATGAACCATAGTTAATGAGGACCACCCTTATAAATGGTCACAGCTTTGCAATTTTTTTTGTCATCACTTGTTTACTTGTTCTAGTTATGTATCTCGCAAATATACACAGATTTCTTTGAATTTAAAAAAGTTTTATTTGCTGTGTATAATAATACCAAGTGAGGCTACACTATACTACTGACGACGTGAGGACCATATAATTAGATACGATTTAATCGCAAAGTGAGCCCCAATATCAAATTATACACAGGTTTTAAGTATAACATGAGGACCGGCGCTGTTGCCATCATTTGCTTTCATTATCATCAGCAAAAAGGCATGCTATTCTATTATTGGAATTTGTTAGTTGGTCGGTCGTCAGTATAAAACTAATTTGATGTGGCGGAGACGGGTATGCTTCCGTAGCCATTTTAACAAACCCGTTTTTGAAAACATCTCGAGAACGGTTGGTTCTACGAAAAAAAATATAACAGACTTTTTTGTAGAAAAATAAATTATCTATCTTTTTTATTAAAACAATTTTTTAATTGCTTGCAAATTAATGTTTTAAGAGTTATTACACAGCAAAGTTTTCACTTTTTAGTTTTGCTAAATAATTCGCAAACGGCTAACATCTCACTGAAACAGGAAAACATTGCAGTGTAATAACTCTTAAAATATTAATTTAACAAAAAAATTGTTTAAATAAAATAGATAGATAATTAATTTTTCTATAAAAAATGTCTGTTCTGTTTTCTTCGTAAGACTATTTCTCCAGACTATTTGGATTATTTACTGGCTCCCTAACTTAACTATTTCCTGTTGGCTGTTCCATTGCCTTCTAGAATGTTTAAACGAATGCTTGACCGCTTAGATCAATTAAATTTAGACGAAAAATTAGATTTAAATATTGATTAAGATTCTGGTGTTTCTCATCATTTTAATGGTAATTGTGCTAGTAATATTAACAGCCTGCTATTAGTGGGACAGATTAGTGAATTGATAGCTAAGTACCACATACTTTACTTTAAAATCTAAATGTATTACTCCTAATAATTAATTATTCTTAATAGTTAGATTAGTTTCACTAATAATTATAGATGTAAATCTGTATAATATGTTAATTATTCTGAAAATGCTAGTAAAATCAGTAAATATTGTCGCCTAATTTAAAATGCTGAGTTTGTTCCATCTCATTTTTAATTAAATTTAAAAATTTGTCTGTAATTTCCTTACGGTACGTGTTAAAAAGAATATATGTATTTATCTTCCTACCTAAACCGATCTTGGCTTGTAGCAAAGAAAAGTGGTTATTCTATATTTAGGGTATTTATTAGGCCAAAAAGAATGCATATAAAATCTATATTTCCGTGTAAAAAGATATAAGATTAATATCGCTCTTGGTATTTTTAATATTTAATTCTAGTTATTTTTTAAATGCTTGTAATGAACCGTATGTGAATCTGCCATTTAAATTTAACCAACCAATAATTATTGTGAATGACTTTTCAGCATTAACTGTGCCGTCTATGAACTCAAATCTTACTAATCCTCCAGCTGACATATAGGTATAAATCATTAGGCCTTGAGGAAACTTAACATTAGGTTTCAAGCAGTATTTATGGAATGCTTCTTGTTTAGCTCTGATTACTCTTTTGCGAGAGTAAAACTAGAACAAAACTGCTTAATGTTAAGTTTCCTCAAGACATAATGATTTGAGGCTGTATGTTATCTAGAGGATTAAGAAGATTTTAGTTCATAAACAGCATAGTTAACGCTGACAAGTATCTGCAAAACGACGAGTAGCATGGGCTAAAACTAAGTTGTCCTGGGCAGAAATGCTGGTCTAAGGTCATATTCATCAACTAGTTAAAGTCTGGTGTATCCGTTAGTTACTCTCGCAAAAGATTGATCAGAGCTAAACACGAAGCATTCCATAAAGACTGCTTGAAACGTACCGTTAATTCTCCTTTTAAGGCGTAATGATTAGTACCAAGAACTTATAAATAAAGGAAATTAGGATATCAAAAAAGGCGAAACACCTTGTGCATATTGGGTTAGATTCAAAAATTCAGTAGTGCAGGTACTCTTCTAAAATTAACTTGCCAATACGAATTTTTCAGCCGACTGCTATCAAGAATATCGATAATATCGCCTGATGGATTTTGCCGAAGAGATGCTAAGATAAAGGATGACTATACCACGATCGCGTCCGGTTCTCAACGAATTTTTCTTAGCTACTTCATGGCAATAGGGGATCATAAAAAGTTACGCCAGAAAGTTCCTTGAGCAAATTTACTGGTGCAAATTGCTGATCCGTGTATGACATATCTCCTTTCTTAGATAACACAGAAAGAAGGCGAAGTACGAAAAAAATTCGAACACTTTTGGTAGGGCTTTAAATAAGCTTTATCTTACCTAACCTCCTTTATCTCGATAACCCTAATGGTTTCCGAGAAAAACGACAAAACCGGTAGGGGGCGTGGTTTATCCTCATTATTTCTTCGAGCTCACCACCTACAGGTGTTGACTTTTAAGGAGTTGTTTAATAACCCACAAGGAAACCGTATGCAAAAATCCATGGACTTACCTCAACTTTCCGCTATTTTTTCTAAATTGATTAGACTAATTATAGCAGTCCAACATAAAGCTTTGTATGCAACTCGTACCTTAATCTATCTATCTGAGAAATCGCCAACATAAAGTTTGACAAAGTGGTAGTATCGATTGGCTTTATGGTAAGGTCATTTCAACCGAGGATATTTTATTTAACTACAATAGAATTGGTATAGGCACAAGTGAAACATGTAGTTGCTAATAATACAACATATACATACACTTGCTGATCTAAAAGAGCTTCTATCAAGGAATTTCTACCGTCACAAATATCATAAATTTAGGATCGAAAAGTTCCAGCAAAGAATTAACAAACGCATCTGACATACGGATGTTGATACGAGGGATGCTCTGTTAATAGTTAGTAGCAGGCCATGGAAGCTCAATTGGCTAGAAACAATTGCAACAATTGAATGTCGCATTAGTTGGCATTCGTTACCCACAATTGTCAAACGTTTCGATTTCTTGTGAAACGTAGTTAATTTTGTAAGGTAAGTAGTTGTGCATTTTTAATTCAGTTAAGATGAGCATTCCGCGAACTGCCTTTAGAGCTATGATTTTCTACGACTATAAAAGACAGTTAGGATACCAGCAAAGCCATGAAAATTTGATAGCAGATTTTGGCGTTGCTGCCCCTCCATTATCCGCTGTTAGTCATTGGTTCCGCGAATTTCGACGAGGGCGAGAACGGCTAGAAGACGAAGCAAGACCTGCAGAAGCTGCCTGTTCAGAAAATGTTGATCGTGTGGCAAGCTTGATTCATTCCAATCGAAATATTACTTATAGGGAGATTCAGTAGGAAGTGAAGATTGAATCCTCGGCGGTGAATACCATTTGGCATAAACATCTTGAAGTAAGAAAGCCAGCAAGCCGTTGGATATCGCATTTGCTCTCAGAAAGTCAAAAACAGGCTCGAATAGACTGGTGTAAATTTATGTTGCAAAAATTTGACGGAGGAGCTTCCAGGCAAGTGGCATACATTGTAACTAGTGACGAATCTTGGGTATACAGTTACGACCCTGAAACTAAACAGCAGTCTAGTGTTTGGGTATTCGAAGATGAAGACTTGCCCACAAAAGTAATTCGTGGCAGAAGCTTCAAGAAGAAAATGATTGCTGTTTTTTCCGCCGATGTGGTCCTGTTGCTGTTATTCCACTTAAAGATCGCAGAACTGTTAATTCTGAATGGTACTGCGAAGTGGCTTTACCACAGATGTTTGCAAAATTACAGGCAGGTCGACAAAGGACCGGTTTGCGTAACATCTTAGTCCATCATGACAACGCATCCTCCCACACTGCTGCCAGAACATTGGATTTTTTGAAAGATACGGAAGTTCAATTGGTAACTCATCCGCCGTATAGCCCAGATCTAGCGCCGTGCGACTTTTTTTTGTTTCCAACTGTTAAATAAATGATGCGAAGTAAAAGATTTTCCAACGCAGATGCAGCAGTTACAGAATTTCAAAGAATTTTTGAGGACCTTTCAGAAAATGAATCTTCCGAATGTTTTAAAAAGTGGTTTCAAATAATGCACAAGTGTATTAGTCTGAATGGAGATTATTTTGAAAAACAATAAAGATTGTTTGTTAAAAAATGCAACGGTCTTTTTGCTAATAACAATTTTCAGCGCAACCCTCGCATTGTACCAATATAAAATACTTTTTAATGTTTTTAATGATAGTGTTGCATTATGTCATCAGTCATATTTATAAATTGTTCACAACATAATAATAAAATAATAAATAAGTACCTACTAAATAAACTATATTTAAAAATATATATGTATAAATATATATAAAATTTTGTATTTCTTAATTTTCTCATTGAATTCATAATCAGCAACCCCAAAAACCCTTCAACATGAATTTCGCTCAAGTTGATGTAAAACTTCCCGAGTTATTAAATTGGGAGTGTAAAATGGGGGTTTCAACCCCCCGAGGGGGCGTGTCCCCATTTTAAACAGATTACATTTTATATTGGTCCAGTACTGAAGGCATTACAAAAGATTTCAAGTCGCTATCTTTAGATAGTAAAAACTAAGAACGTAATGCAAAAATTTACTCTACTACTAGGGCAGAGAGAAAGGATTACATAATAAGGTAACCAAAATGGTGTATTACTTTGCAAAATCACATATTAAACACTTTTTGACTCTTTGAGCTTTTCTCTAAAATCAATAGAAACGGCGTAAATCGCATTCTCAATCTCAAATGCCGTTATTTTAGGACCGCCATTTTGGTGTCCGCCACTTTGAATTTTTCAATTTTCTCATTGGATTCATAATCAGCGACTCCAAGAACCCTCCCAACATAAATTTCACTCAATTTGGTACATATAACATTTTATATTGGTCCAGTACTGAAGGCATTACAAAAGATTTCAAGTCTCTATCTTTAGATAGTAAAAAATAAGAACTTAATGCAAAAATTGACTCTACTACTAGGGCAGAGAGAAAGGATTACATAATAAGGTAACCAAAATGGTGTATTACTTTGCAAAATCACATTTTAAACACTTTTTGACTCTTTGAGCTTTTCTCTAAAATTAATAGAAACGGCGTAAATCGCATTCTCAATCTCAAATGCCGTTATTTTAGGACCGCCATTTTGGTGTCCGCCACTTTGAATTTTTCAATTTTCTCATTGGATTCATAATCAGCGACTCCAAGAACCCTCCCAATATAAATTTCACTCAATTTGGTTGCGTTATTAAATTAGGGGTACAAAATGGGGATTTCAACCCCCCGAGGGGGCGTGCCCCCATTTTAAACATATAACATTTTATATTGGTCCAATACTGAAAGCATTACAAAAGATTTCAAGTCTATAAGACTATAAAGTTGGGAACGACCTCATCATCCATCATCACATAGTGAATAATAAATATAATTGATATTCTAAATCTGTTCTAATAAATTATTCTTATTGTTAGTTTTATTAAATATTAATTTAAAAAGAGACGTTTTGATTGTAATATTTGGTACTTATAGTTATCAATTTTTATAAGCCTGCCTTGAGAAGTAAGAGTTAAATTCATTGCGAGCTTTTATAATACAATGAAAGTTGAGAACATTTAGTAGTTGTGTAGGAAAGCCCTCATCTGATCGTCACCCGGTGATCAGTTTGAGGTTACAACTTATAACAGAATTCCACTTAATATACTATTTTGGGTTACCTACCGTTATTTATTTGTTCATAATGATTACTATTTCCATTTAAAGATTAAATCTGAAATGAAATTTTTTTTCAATGAATTTAATAAATGACTTATTTAATTATTGGGTGTATTAAATGCAGAAAAATAGTCTGCAGAGTATGTTGCGTCTAACTTTTCTTTCTAAAAGCAATAATACAAACAAACTTGCCAGCCTCGGTGTGGTCATAACCACAACGGACTCCGTGACCATAACGGCCAACAGCCACAACGGCCAATTTGACCATATCGCCCAACTCGAAACTTGACCATAACGGCCACCATGACCACAACGGCCAACTAGAAACTCCACCCCATCCGCCATTTTGACCACAACGGCCACCGACGCTTATGTATTGGCGTCGCTGGTGACGATGACCACAACGGCCAAAATGACCACAACGGCCAACTAGAGTGAGTGACCACAACGGCCAAAATGACCACAACGGCCAACTATGGAGCGTGACCACAACAGCCAAAATGACCATAACGGCCAACTGTGGCGAGTGACCACAACGGCCAAAATGACCACAACGGCCAACTAGGGTGAGTGATCACAACGGCCAAAATGACCACAACGGCCAACTATGGAGCGTGACCACAACAGCCAAAATGACCATAACGGCCCACTGTGGCGAGTGACCACAACGGCCAACTGTTTTTCATACTGTTACTTTGGTTTAGTTAAAGCTCATTTCTCTCTTTTAACTTAGCCTGTATTTCAATAAGGTACGTCCAGAATTTAACAGCGAGGTCTGATGTCAAAGTAGCGCCGATTTAACGTGACTTACCTATATTGAAAAATGCTTTTTCTATATATGTTACAACTGCAGCCCTATGCAGTTGACGACATTTTTCTTTCTTATTTTCTCGGCAAGTATCCCAGGCAGATTAAATTCTGAAAATTTGATACAGGTACACTATAACTATTTACAGAATCATGATACTTTAGTTCACAGGGTAGTTTATCTTTAACGACAAATGAAGTTTTTTTTCTATTACTTGTTTACCTACAGCAATCTTTTCATTTTGGGGACGTTTAAAAAAGTACGAAATAGAACTATAAAACAACACGTTTGACGTTTTATTTATAGATTTCCATTGCATTGAATTTGAAGTACGTAATTAGCTGTTTTTATCAGTTTTAAAATTTAAACTAAATGTAAATCTTCTCCTAAAAAATAAACACGATATCTACGAATCTGCCCAGTACTTAATAAAATCAATCTAGAGAGCAGCATGGGACGTAACCCCAGAAACAAACCGCAATAATCCAAATCAGTATTGCTCCATACGTATCCGAGAAAAAATACAAGAAAACGAGCTCTTAGAAAGTAATGACAGATTACTTACTCGCGTACCGGGCGATAAAACGTAGTTTAATAGGGCCGTCAAAGAGTTTAAGAAATTATTAGATGAGCAGAGAAATCAAGATTTCCAGAACTATTTCCACTGCCTAACATCAACTAAAGCAACTGGCTGCATTATAGAACGTCATAAATATCGTGTTTACGCCTCTCTTACTATTGAAGAAGAAAAATTCATACGGGACTTCCTTCAAGCGCGAAGTAAGGTCATCGAAACTGAAATAAATTCGAAGAAGTCCCCAGGTTTCGACGTAATAACTGGAAAACTCCTAAAGGAACTTTCATATGAGGGATTTCGCATGATAACTGTAATCTATAAAGGGATATTAAGGACGGGATAGTTCTCTGGCCAATGGAAGGTGGCCCAAATAGCAATGGTCCCAAAACCGGAGAAACCGCCATCAGATGTGCCCTCATACAGACCTATTAGTCGTTACCCGTCAATGGTTTGTAAAAAATTGTTCGCCATGCGAATGTCACCGCTAATTGGCGAAAATCAGCGAAAGCCCAACTAACAGTTTGGATTTCGTCGACAATACGCTACAATCGAACAAGTACTTGCATCAAAAATCAGGTTTGACCTGGAGACCAAAACATTCTGTTCAGCGGTATTCATAGACACAAGCCAAGCATTTGACAGGGCGTGGTATGTATCAATTATTTTTTGACCATGTAAGACGTCTGTCTAGGTGGAACCTTAGATATTTGACCTAATCTTCTTGAGTAGTGAGTTTCCGTTAAGGTGAACTAGAGGGCAAGTAGTTTCTTTAGTAGTATAAGTGGCCTGTGTTGGTTTTTGTATATTTGCTTTAATGCGTCGTGTTCCATCATCTTTCAAAAAGGCTTAGGTGGTTTGTAAGTTTCTGAAAACTATATCTGCATTAGTATGGGAAGCCAGTATTGCCATGTAGTCCAAGAAGGTTGCTATTGTTGTGTTTCTAGTTGAAGATTAGGTATAATGTCGGACCAGTCGCGCGACACCAGATGTTGTGGATAGAAGGGCTGAAGTGGAGTCTGAATATTTCACGAAAAAGTATCTTTTAGTGAGGTATGACGTGAGGATTTGAAAGAAGGTATACGGTAAATGTCACTTGAGGTTGTAGAGTAGATCTACATACGAGGGAAGATCAATATTTACGGTCCCTGATATAGAAAGAGAAAGAATTTTTAAAACATTATTTATTTATTTCTCAACATAATCTCCCTGGACTTCAATGCACTTGGTCCACCGATGTTCCAATGCTTCAATGCCTTTCAGGAAGAAGTTTTCCGGTTGCTCCTCAAACCAGCCATTTACTGCGGTCATAACTTCATTATCGTCTCCATATTTTTTTCCACGCAGGTTTTCCTTTAATTTTGGAAATAGATGGTAATCACTGGGAGCCAGGTCTGGTGAATATGGAGGGTGTTCTAGGATTTCAAAGCCAGCGTTCTGTATGGCAGCCATGACAATGCAGCTCTTGTGGACTGGAGCGTTGTCCTGATGGAACAAAATTTTTTGTGCCAACTTTCCTGGTCTTTTTCGGTCGATGCTTTCGCGCAATGTTGGAATTAACCCTGCATAATAAGAACCCGTTATTGTGTGTCCACGCTGCAAATAATCGATCATCAAAATTCCTTCTGCATCCCAGAACACTGTGGCCATAATCTTTCCAGCCGCCCGTTGAACTCGAAATTTGCGTGGAGGTGGAGAACCTCTGTGATGCCACTCCATACTTTGTCTTTTCGTCTCAGGATCAAAATGGTGCACCCATGTTTCATCCACAGTCACAAAGCGAGTGAGAAATTGCTTCCGATTGGCCTTCAGGTACTCCAAATTGGCTTCCGAATGCAGCACTCTAGAGCGTTTCTGATCGACGGTCAGCATCTTTGGAACCCAACGCGCCGAAATTTTTCTGAGATCAAGAACATTTCTTAAAATATTTTCAACTGACCCATAAGAGATGTTCGTTATTTCCGCGATATGGCGAATAGTCAGTCTTCTATCTGCCATTACCATATCATGGATCAAATTGATGTTTTTGACTGGACGTCCCGCACCTTTCGCATGTTCGCAAGTTGTTCTGCCTAATCTAAACTCACGAGACATATTTTTCACCACTTGGTAAGAAGGGGCAGAGTCCCCTAAAACGTCTGTCATATCCTTGTGAATTTCAGTAGGTGTTAATCCTTTTTTTTGCAAATACTTTATCAGCGCTCTGAATTCACTTTTTTCCATTTTTAAAAATTGTCTGTTATCGACCAGCTTAATTATTAATAACTTTCAAAGAACAACACGCACCTACGCAAAACTTGACACAACAAATAATTAGTAATGACAGTTCTCATAGAAAAATGAGTGACGATATCATGCAAAGCCTACTATGTCAGGGACCGTAAATACTGATCTACCCTCGTACATACCACGCCCTGTCAAATGCTTGGCTTGTGTCTATGAATACCGCTGAACAGAATGTTTTGGTCTCCAGGTCAAACCTGATTTTTGATGCAAGTATATGTACTTGTTCGATTGTAGCGTATTGTCGACGAAATCCAAACTGTTAGTTGGGCTTTCGCTGATTTTCGTCAATTAGCGGCGACATTCGCATGGCGAACAATTTTTTACAAACCATTGACGGGTAACGACTAATAGGTCTGTATGAGGCCACATCTGATGGCGGTTTCTCCAGTTTTGGGACCATTGCTATTTGGGGCACCATCCATTGGCCAGAGAAGTATCCCGTCCTTAATATTCCTTTATAGATTACAGTTATCTTGCGAAATCTTCAAATTCAATGCAATGGAAATATATAAATAAAACATCAAACGTGTTGTTTTATAGTTCTATTTCGTACTTTTTTAAACGTCCCCAAAATGAAAAGATTGCTGTAGGTAAACAAGTAATAGAAAAAAAACTTCTTTTGACGTTAAAGATAAACTACCCTGTGAACTAAAGTATCATGATTCTGTAAATAGTTATAGTGTACCTGTATCAAATTTTCAGAATTTAATCTGCCTGGGATACTTGCCGAGAAACTAAGAAAGAAAAATGTCGTCAACTGCATAGGGCAGCAGTTGTATATAGAGAAAGCATTTTTCAATATATCGTTCAGTAACCTGAAATGGGGTATGAGGTATCAGTTGCATGAAATGGGGTAGTAGACTTTTTTTATATTGTATGTGATAGTACCAAGATGCCAAATCCAATTTTTCGACCTCCGCGACCTTCCGGATCACCGCCAAAAAGAGGTAAAACCGCCGAAATTTTGCACTTTTTTTAGGTTTGGCCAATTTTGACCATGAAGGAGCACTTTTTCAAAGAAGACAATTCTATTCATTTCAAAAGTACATTAAGTTTGTTACAATCTAAGACCAAAATGATTACTATAGGGCTAATAGTTTCCGAGATATAGCTCCTCAGAGTTCATCGAAAAAGCGGTAAGACCCCCGAAAATATGCTTTTTTTTTTGATTTGGCCAATTTTGACTATGAACACTTTTCCAAAAAAGATAATTATATTCATTTTGAAAGCACATTAAATTTGCTACAATTTAACACCAAAATGGTTACTTAAGGTCTAATAGTTTCCGAAATATCGCTCCTCAGAATTAGTCTAAATTTACACCCATGCTATTTTTCAAGTATTAACCTATAGAACTGAGTTCAAAGGTTCAAAATAAGAATAGAATAGAATTGAATAGAATAGAAAACCTTTAGTCTTATTCAAACAAATTCATTTTTTACATTGGAATCTTAAAAATAATCCCTCGTAAATGGTTCATGTTGTCAAGTGGGTATTACCAGAAATATGAAAAGGCGACAGGGAAAACGCGTTTCAATTTTGTCTAAACCCCTTGGAAGGTCCAGGTACAAGATACTCTTCAACCTCTGTGTCCATGTTCTTTTGTTCTTCTTCAGCCTGGTCAATTCATTTTAAGAGTACATTAAATTTGCTACAATTTAAGACCAAAATGGTTACTAATGGTCTAATAGTTTTCGAGATATCGCACCCCAAAGTTGGTCAAAACTTCAACCCATGCTATTTTTCAAGTATTAACTTATAGAATTGGCATCAAACCTTTAATAATACCTCTCAAATAGTTCAATAATGTATAAATTTAGTATATGAAACATTCGGTTCGGGTTACATTAACATGCAAACGCATTTTGCGACTGGTTGCTGCATCACCCTCCATTCCCTAATACGAATGTCGTCATGTCTATAAGCAGTGGACTTGTTGGAGTGGAAGAGGTCAACTGTCACATGGCTAGAGATATGGGTAAGGAAGCGATGTTGAAGGTTGTAGGGGAAAACTACGAAAATTTCAAATTCAAAAGGAAGAATAAAGTGGTATCACTTTCTTCTGTGAATACTGTGACTGTTGGCAAGAGACAGGTGACGGTTGACCCCCTAACACTGTGTCACAGCCGGATGAAGAACTGAAGAACTTCACACACGAGCTTTCACCATATCCTCTGTCCCTACTAACACAGTAACATCTACTTTCAGAAGTGCGGAAGAGGTAAAATACCAGATGTCCTCTATTCAACCACCTCGATATCTTCTTACCGTCACCTCAAGCCCTTCACCCATGCCTTTAGTGGATGTGATTCTACGTCATGCTTCTTTGGTCAGGGATAAAACAAGTTGTTATCAATTGTTAACAATGGGGGTGGGTTCTTACAGCTCACGGCCTTTATGATATCGAGGGATGCGGCCCCTTCCCACCTCATGCAAATGATCTCCTGCAACTGCAAGAAAGGATGTGACAATGCATGCTGTTGCAGAAAAGCAGGCTTGAAGTGCTCTATTGTATGTAGCCAATGTAGTGAACAGTCCTGCGAGAATCGGCCAGATATCATCGTTGACATGGATACTGCCAAGCTTGATGACCTACTACATGACGATGAGCTAGATGGACTGCTTGTATATCCTAACAGCCCTCCAGATAAGGAAATTGACCAGGCTGAAGAAGTACAGGAGAACATGGACACAGAGGCTGAAGAGTATCTTGAACCTGGACCTTCCAAGAGGTTTAAACCAAATTGAAAGGCGTTTTCCCTGTCGCCTTTTCATATTTCTGGTAATACCCACTCGACAACATGAGCCATTTACGAGGGATTATTTTTAAGATTCCATTGTAAAAAATGATTTTGTTTGAATAAGACTAAAGATTTTCTATTCTATTCAATTTTATTCTATTCTTATTTTGAACCTTTGAACTCAATTCTATAGGTTAATACTTGAAAAATAGCATGGGTGTAAATTTCAACCAATTCTGAGGAGCGATATTTCGGAAACTATTAGACCTTAAGGAACCATTTTAGTCTTAAATTGTAGCAAATTTAATGTGCTTTCAAAATGAATAGAATTGTCTTTTTCGGAAAAGTGTTCCTTCATGGTCAAAATTGGCCAAATCTAAAAAAAGTGCTTTTTTTTCTTCGGTTTTACCTCTTTTTGGCGGTGATCCGGAAGGTCGCGGAGGTCGAAAAATTGGATTTGGCATCTCGGTACTATCACATACAATATAAAAAAAGAAATCTACTACCCCATTTCATGCAAGGTAAAATGTACTAGGTTACTGCGCTAATAGGTAAGTCACGTTAAATCGGCGCTACTTTGACATCAGACCTCGCTGTTAAATTCTGGACGTACCTTATTGAAATACAGGCTAAGTTAAAAGAGAGAAATGAGCTTTAACAAAACCAAAATAACAGTATGAAAAAAGTTGGCCGTTGTGGTCGCTCGCCATAGTTGGCCGTTATGGTCATTTTGGCTGTTGTGGTCACACTCCATAGTTGGCCGTTGTGGTCACTCACCCTAGTTGGCCGTTGTGGTCACTCGCCACAGTTGGCCGTTATGGTCATTTTGGCTGTTGTGGTCACGCTCCATAGTTGGCCGTTGTGGTCACTCACTCTAGTTGGCCGTTGTGGTCATCGTCACCAGCGACGCCAATACATAAGCGTCGGTGGACGTTGTGGTCAAAACGGCGAATGGGGTGGAGTTTCTAGTTGGCCGTTGTGGTCATGGTGGCCGTTATGGTTAAGTTTCGAGTTGGGCGATATGGTCAAATTGGCCGTTGTGGCTGTTGGCCGTTATGGTCACGGAGACCGTTGTGGTTATGACCACAACGGCCAAAATGGCGATTGGCCGTTGTGGCCAGGCCCCGCAGATTCGATCCCCGGCTGAGCTGGTAATGTTTAATAGCGGAGAAAAATTAAAAACATGCCTTCTTCTCGGATAGGAAGTAAAACTGTAGGTCCCGTGTCAATGCGATGTTTGGCACGTTAAAAATCCCTACTTGGGGTGGAATTCCCTGAGGGAGTAAAGTGTTTCCTTGACAACAACAACAAGTAAACAACAAAAAAAAGTAATCGCGGTACATGTTAGGATTTATTATCCTGAAACTATGTGATTTTGGCAATTGTCCGAATGACATGTAACGAAATTTTGAATTTTTGCGATTAAGTCCTTTAGACGTGCAAAAAATAGCGTATATACCACTGGACTAAAAGTGTTTTTTAAGTGTTAATTAATAATTTAAAAAATGCATTTTAGTCCCTGAATATATAATATACATTATGTCCGCTCGGGTGATTATGACATGATTATGACCTATTTTGCGGACTGTTTCTAGAGCGTAAATCGCTAAATTAGAGCACCCCCTTTTACTACTCTTGTTTACGACGTCTCCATAGTAATAAGAATAATTATTTATTTATTTAAATCCAAACAGGCAAATCTGCCTAATTACATGAATTCAGTACAATGTGTTAGGATACATATATACAGATCAATTCAATACATTATTATTATATAATATGTTATAGACACACCAAGGGCTCAACCAGATTAAGATGATTCATTCATTCATTTTATAATAGTCGATCACACTGCATCTAAATTTAACATATGTAATATGAAAAATGTCAATTCTTAAATGCAAATGTACATAATTAAGTAATTTTAACATTTTAATCAACGGTTTACTATGGGTTATTACTTTAAAAGGTATATGAAATAAGCTAGTTGTTCTGACACTTCTTCTGGGTACTTTCAAAGGACACATTGCTAAAAGTTCGTTACAGTCGATGGCATTATTGACAATCTTAAATCCAAAGGACAGCATAGAACACTCGCGTCTGTCATGTAATGACGGTAAATTGAAATTATTCCGTAAGTCCACTGTTCTTATTGTTCTGTAGTCAGGGTAATAACCAAACTTTTTAAAGTATAGGAAGCGTAGGAATCTATTTTGAATTTTTTTTTTATTATTATAGACCAATTATAGACCATAGCACCTACCTACTTGAAGTTTAGGACTTTTTAAATTATTTTTATTTTAAATTAAACTTAATTTAATCTTAGACCGCACATTTAAAGTACGCATTTCGGGCTTAATTAGTGTTTTAGAGCTCTTTATCGTCTTAGCGCCTTCGGTTTTCGCTTCAGGCGCTAACTGACTGCACGGGCTGTAAGACACTCAAGTAAGCCCTTAATATACTATTAAAGACTAGAAAAAGCCTAATCTTGATTAGGCGAAATGTCATTCGAAAAAAAAATTATTTTATTCTTAATTAATACAAAAAAATAAAAAGGCTGCAAGTCCTCGAAGATTTATTAATCTCTTTTACAATGTATTTTAGTTTTATTGCCTAATTACAAATAATCAGACGTCGATGAAATTAAATCTAAAAATTTCCCTATCGAAATTTTGTAACAGCACAATAATACAACTTTTCTAAACCGATTTCCGCTCGTAAGAAATAAAATCGGCTATTTAGGGTATTTCCGTTCTCTTCTGTAATAGAATTAAAATCAATATTGTATAACTTTCATTTCCATCGTTGCCACTTGTTCGGATCTCACTTTGCGCATCATTCATACAAGCTTCACACAAGAAATTATACGTCTGAAAAATATACATCTGGCGCAGCGACTCCAGGCGTCAACTCCTTGAACTAATCTGTATAATTCTAGCCGTTTTGGCAACATCTGAGGTCCAGCCCATTTTTTCAGTATCGCCAACTTATACCTTCGAAAAGCTCTACACGAAATATTATCGAATTTCAAAGTGAGGTCCGTATATTTGTCCTCACTTTGTTTGTGGACCTCACTTGAAACGTGAACTTTGTTCATACGGACCTCACTTTATACACTGGCCGTAAATATATATATATATATATATATATATATATATATATATATATATATATATATATATATATATATATATATATATATATATATATATATATATATATATATATATATATATATATATATATATATATATATATATATATATATATATATATATATATATATATATATATATATATATATATATATATATATATATATATATATATATATATATATATATATATATATATATATATATATATATATATATATATATATATATATATATATATATATATATATATATATATATATATATATATATATATATATATATATATATATATATATATATATATATATATATATATATATATATATATATATATATATATATATAACATTTACTAATTTAAAATAATTAATTTACGATAATTTTCACAATTCAATAATCGCCATTTTGAAAAGACATGACAGAATCGCACAAAAATCTAGGAACATACTGAGTGAAACAAGAGCTTTCAAATGATGTATCACATGCCATATATTGTCATTTAAGAAAAATGTCGATGACGTCATATTTTTGACTGATGTTATTAAAAAAACAAATAAATTCTATCAGAATGTGGGAAACTGAAAAACTAAATTGATGTGTTCGAGCGTTTTCCATAAAACCTGTAGACTACCAAATTATTAGGGGTAGTCCATACTTTTTTTCCACACTGTATAAGCATTACGAATATTGTATACACGGATTAAATCTCATCCATTTTTCTGCAGGTTCACGGGGCATGCAGAAACTCATAGGAATCTACTATATAGTGAACGTATGAACTGTATAAACGTAATAAAAGATACAAATTAACTACGAAAGATTAGAAGTAGTAAAGCATGAATTGTTTTAAATTTTATTTCGAAGTTATTTTTGCATCTTAATTTTTAGGAAATCAAATCTACACTTCATATACATATTAGCAACAAAAAATTGAAGTGTGGTATTCCCAGTGTAGTTTTCTAGAAAAATAATCTTACTACATGCTTTAATTTTTAGAGTGAGATTTATTCATAGATAAAAATTAACTTGTCGTATTTGATTTTTCCTTGCATAAATTTATAAATGCATAAAGTCATTTTCTTTATTTTTTAGCACCAGACTCTTCACCAAATTACAATGTTTCAATTTCAAATCTAAGTAGTAACTAATCATCAATCCGTGAAGCTAATTTAGACGATAAGATGTTTAACAAAATATAGCTACTTTAGTAGTTCGTGGTCTGTGAAAAATCACTGTTGTTATTATTTTTTAAATGCTAGATTCGTAATTAATACACTCAATCATTCCAACAATATACCAAATTTCATTTAAAAAAAATTCCTCCCCGGCGGGGAATCGAACCCCGGTCTCCCGCGTGACAGGCGGGGATACTGACCACTATACTACCGAGGACATGCTGTACAATCTTGTAACTAAACGATTTGTAGTAAACGAGACGCATTTTCTCAAACTTGAACAGGTACTTTATTTCGGAAAAACTATTAAAAACGTGTAAGTTCTGTACTATAATAATTATTAATTATTTAAAAACGGTGTTTTTGTGTAAACACTTATAAGACAACACATAATATGTGTTTTTAGCAGAAAACGATTTTCGTCAATAAAAAATCCTTCTCAATTATTCATTTCAATAAAAGTGAGTTGTTTCCACACAAAAATCGGATTTGTGACTCATTATAGGAAACATATCTTATCTTTAACATCTCTTTAACTTAACTTAACTTAACTTAACTTAATGACTTAATTAACTTAATGAACTTCTTCAAAATCACGCAAGCTGAAAGTAATTTCCGGAAGTATAGTTGAGTGATTAAACAAGCTGACAAGGGAGCAAATAAAACACTTCAAGCAATCGGTGGTGATTCTTGTAATGTGAATACTGGCTGGGTAGGAGGAGTGATGCATTATGTTGAAGAGAAGCTGGAAAAAAAACTGGTATGGATTGTTTGCGATCTGCATATTGGAGAACTGCTATTGAGACGTTTGATAAAATCTTTAGATGGCTAACCACTGAGCAATAACAAGTGGTCAGGACCACTATGAAAACTACTGGATTCTGCTACTGAGCTGTACATCACCCCTAACCTCAACTTAGTGATGAATTTATTAACGACTTAAGTACATATCAGTATTATGGTTACCGTATTGTTACTGCCATTAGAAGTCATGCGAAAGGATCTAGTCCTTCAGGAAATAGGACCTGTGCCACACAATGGATGGTTAACCACAGCTCTTAGATTCATGAGGATTTGGGTTTCCAAACACCAACTGAAAAGGAAAAACTGGAAGGAAAGAAAAATGGTAGTAAAGCTGTGCATTGATGTTACATGATGAACTGGTTCAACATAAAGATCAACAACCACTAGACACAAGGACCAAGGCATGTTTGTTTCCAACTACAACTTCTGCAATATCAAAGAGAAAATGTGAAAACAATTGTCGTAATGTGAAGAGGTCAGTCTGGTATGCCTTCAGTAAATCTATGCTGCAAGCTATGTGGAGTAATAACCTTCAAGAAAAAAAGGAAGCGTTGAGAAGATACTGGAAATTAGATGGAAAGGGGATGAAGCAACACAACTGGGAGACAATAGAGTAAGACCTAGAAAAACACCAGACATCAATATAAATAGAACAATGCTCCCAAAATGAATTGACTAAAAGTCTGCTGTTTCTAAACCCTCATCTTACTTGTAACCTTACAACAGCAGAAGTCAAGACATTTCTGAACAAGCACAAGTTGGTTTCCGTACACACTCAGTCTATGGAAACCTGAAAACACCTCTGAAACTCTGAAGATTATAATCTTGGTTCTGAAATTGACACACCCTACAATAGTTCTATGTGCCTATCTTGTATGAACAAACTGTTCATGTTCATTAGAAGGTACCATCAGGTTTAAGTGCCGCAACACAGTTTAAGAAAAAAGGTATTTATTTTAAAACTGTCATAATGGCATTTAGACTCTTTGTAACTTACACTCTTCAATTATTATTATGAAATTAGAAAATTCCGACATTTTTGGTCTATGAAAGTAACAAGTAGCATATTAGTCCAGTGAATGAAGAGATTTTACCCTGCAAAAGGTCGGGTAGTTCTAAATTTTTGATATGTTGTATAGATTGGTGGGTTAGTGAAATCTGAGTTATCTCACTCCCCCTCCGCCTCTGCGCCCTCCACCATCTTGAAAAAAACCGTAGAAAATCGGAACTTTTTTTGTTTTTCGTCTATAACTTCGTTCTGGTGCATCTTATCGCAAAGAAAGTTATTTGCCGACTTATAGAGGACAAAATTTCTAACAAATTTGTTAGGTGAAGTTGTTTTCTATGATGGATAGGAATAGAGCTGTAAAGCTCGCAAAAAAGCCTAAAATTGCCTACGTTGCAAAATTTTTAGTTTCTTGCCACTTAACATAACTCCGTAACACTTCATTTTAGCGTAAAAGTCTTCATAATCCATCTTGTAGAGAATTTAATTAGCTACAAATTTCATGTATCAATCTTTACCCTCAATACAACGTAATGGGTATAAATCTAGAATAAAACGAAAAAGTAGCTTTTTTAAAGTTCAGACCCCCAAAATAAATCATTTACACATATTTCTTCTTAAACATTCGTAATAACTGACAACTCACTCTACTTCAAATATTTTAGGAACTGCAAACTGCGGGAAATGTGGCACGGCGAAACGCAAATTTAAAAAGCACGCAAGATTTTTTGGTTTAGGCATTTTTATGCCAAAATCCGAATACACTGAAGAGGACCTTCTTAATGTGAAAAAAGCTGCAGAATCTTATATTAATTTTCTGGAGGTTTCACTGTCGTAACAGAGTATCAGTTATGGGTTTTGAAGTGGAAGCGGATGCTCTCAGAAAGTAATTCGTAGGTGCCCAGTTGTGTGCCTTCTGCAATTGAAGCCTGTGACAGTGACCTCTATCCAAATATAAATATTTTACTTAAAATTTTGGCAACTCTCCCCCATAAGCACCGCTACTGCAGAAACGACATTTTCCAATTTACGTCGCCTAAAAACTTGGCTAAGAGCGAATCTGTCAGAAGAGAGATTGACGGGCTTAGCCCTATTAAATATACATCCCGTGATAACCCCCGATGTCTCGAGAATAATCGACTGATTTTCTAAAACCAGTAGATGGTTTCCTTTTAGTTTGTGATTAAGATTGAGGTTTCTGTTAACTAATCTTGTTTTATTAAAAAATATTCCTATATGCTTTATTGGTTTTATTGATAAAGTCGGCCCTTAAAAATGTATTTAAAACCAAGATGACCCCCCCCCCCAAATCCTGGGCTGCGACCGCGCCTGAGTCTTCGTCCTGATGGATGATAGGTGGAAAGCTGATGAATGAGTGGATTGCTGTGTCCATCTAACCAAATCTCTTTGGTTCATTATTTGTAATTATAATAATATTACCTTTGATTTCAGACAGAATAATCTTTATAGATGCAAAATGAACTTAATTATGTGTTGGCGAACGCACTAGGCATAGAATATCGCACTATAGATGCACTCCTAAAAACTGGACTATTGCAATCATTCGATCAATAATACTTTGCCATCGCCTTTTCTTTAAATCGAAGGCACTATCTTGTTCAAGATCCACTATGTTATTAGTAGCATATTCGCGGAATGTGGAATGTGGAGTTTACTGTTTTCGTGCGTATGTCTTGAAGAATAACGCCAATCTGAAATATCTTCAGACGATAATAACACTTTTTGTCTGCTAAATTTCATACACCAAAAACAAAATACGACACGAGTGGTTGTTGAATAGACCAACCAAGTTCTTCTTACAGCTTCATCATTTTCTAAAGTCTTTAGAAAATAACTAGGAGAAGATCTACGACCATTTTCATCTACTGGAAAGTCAACATCGTTCTTTTGCACTAGATCTTTTTCAACGATAATCTCAATTAATGGATTAGTAATAATTTGCGGGCATGTTGCTGGATCTACGTTAAATAAGGGTGAAAGAGGCTTTCCTTCTATAGTTTCGACTATTTCAGTATCGTCGTCCCTATGTTCCACATGTAAAGCATAGGTTTGACTTTTGGCAGGAGATTGAGCCAGTTCTACTTGCAATTTCTTGTTGTTGTAACTGTTGCCCGTAGAATTATCTTCATTAAAATGATAAATTTTAAGTACTTGTTTGAGTTTTTAACCAGTACTTTATGTTAACAATATACTTCAGTTATTTTTCTCAAAATAATGTTTTTACAAGCGGGTAAGAAACGTGAATAACCTTAAATTAAAAATTATAAGTCTAATAATAATATTAAATGTATAAATCTTCAATAAAATATGTTAAATGCAAACTAAATTTACACACTACATATAAATATGCATATACCTGTGTATTGTATGCAACAACTTTTAGTGTATATTTAGTCAGTGAACGCGATTTTATAAACCGTGGTGAATTAACATTACAAAACTTTTACTTCCATGCTATCTCTTTTTCAACATAAATAAGTAGAAAATTGTTGCATGCACCTACAGGACTAAGGAGCAGGTGCTTGCGTTGATATTTATTTTCTGAAAAGCGGGTTTACCAAAATAATGGTAAATTTGATCATGTGCTGAAGTTCTTCAACGTTCAAGTTCGTCATTGCCGTTTTTTCGTTAAGCTCCGTAACTTTTGATCTAATAGATATTTCAATAAAATTTGAAGTATATAGCTTCTAATAACTGAAATAAAGATTAATAAAAAGCTTCACAGTTTTTGTTAAATTATAACCTGATAATATTGTTTCGACAGTTAAGCTGCCCTTATCAAAGGTAATATAAATATTAACAAACACTTCGCTAAGGTAAATACAAGAAATAGGTAACTGGATAAAAACAATCATAATTAAATATCTCACTTCCAGTAACGGAGAATTACTGAGCTTAATCTGTTCATTCATTAAAGGAACCCTGAGTTTGTGTTTGTATATCTTAAAAGCTTCTAAAATGTGTAATTTGCGTTTGTTATTACAAAAATGTAGAAATTTAATATTATTTTGTGGAATCGTTTTGTTCTAAAAGGTGTTTGGCATAATTCGATTTTTCAGGATTAGGTAGTCGCATTGCACTGTGAATTGGATGCTACGAGGGCAACCTTGCGATGCACCAGTAGTTTGAGTCACTTCGGTGACTGAGTATTTATAGGTATGGCCGATCCCAAGAAGGCTATTCCAGGGGATCACTTTATAAGGGGTGTTGATGGGAATATATAGCCTCTCACGCCTAACACAACCCACATCTTAGTATTGGCCGGATCTCTACTTTTAGATAGAGTGGGACGAGGCTCTGTCGGGACTCACCAAGTCTAAATAAGATAGGGCGGGGTGGCTAAATTTTGGGATATCTTAGGCAGGCCCAGTTTCCAAGCCACACTTGAGGTTGGACTCGTCTGGGCAGTGAGAGTCCGCAAGCGGAGAGAAAAGAACTTCGGCACTAGCCTGGAGAGGTAATAGAAGGTAGATAGGCAACCTCGCTCCCACCACTGAGCTACTGGTAGCCCTTACAAATGTAACTGACGCGCTAATTAACTGAGCGTAACTCAATTTGTTGTCCCCTAAGGAGGAGGACCGTGGCCATAAGCTAACGCAGGTGGGCTTTTATAAATAAAACCTTGGATATCTGTATAGCAAAATGGTACAATCGCATTATAGAGATTATGTAGTTTCATATTTTTGAAGAAATGCTCTCCTTGTCACTTTTTCTGCATATTTATTTAACTAGTTCAGCAATTTTTTGCTTTGTCATAGCTGTGATAATTACTAACATTTGCACAGTATATACTATATAAGCGCTAATTTTAAGCACTAGCTACTAAGTGGGAGTTCAAATGTCTTAGGTAAGTTATGCACCATTATTTATTATTTAAATGTCCACTGTTATATAATTTGCGCATTAAACGCGTATGAATGTTGCGTTCGTCATAATGTTGAAGTTCACTAGCTACACTTATTCGCAACGAGTTAGTATATTTTATAATTTTATTCACAATCATATTGCAATATGTACATTTCATACGTTATAAAAACCTTGGAAAGTAAGCTATTGCTATAGCAACAACAAAGTGGTTAACAATTTCCTTTTCATTCTCCCTTTTACGAAAATGTAACTTTCTATCTTGATAAGGCAACGTGGTTGCTAGGTATGAAAAACTTTCGGTTCCTAGACAACGAAGTAAAACTGTAAATTTTTTAAAATATAATATTATAAGGTGGCTTTTGTCAACATTACCTTGGTAACAATACTGTTGTATATACAAACATTATTTTAATACTGTTGTATATACAAACATTATTTTATTATAATCACTGAAGCGTCATTTTATTTGTTTATTTACGATTGGTAATCAATGTCAAGGGGAGAATGAATAGTTTAATACATTACACGCTGCGAAGCCCTTTCAGGTGCTCGATGTTTTTAATTGGCCGAGGCGAAGCGTAAGCGTAGCCGAGGTTAGTTAAAAACATCTTGCATCTAAACTTTCGCAGCTTGTAATGTAAATAACTATTTCATGTCTGTAAAACTGACTTATAAAGTCTTGACCAACTTCTTTTTGTGAATAATTTAAAACAGGATGTTTTATCCGATTTAAATTTAGGTTTTTATAAATATATTTAAGGCTAAAAACATCTTTTTTATTTAATATTAGTTTTATTTCTATTTTTCCATATTTTATATTTAATAATTACGATGGAATTAATTAATTTCTAATTTTGAAATACTGAGCGCATACATTGCCATCTAGCGGCGAAGAATGAAACCTTACTTAAAACTTCTGTTGGTCGATAGATGGCGCTGATTGGAATTATTCCTACGGCCTACTAGATTAATATAAGCTTCGCTTATATACGGCTGTCTCATTTCCAGTTTTTTCATTGTTGAAATTAGGATCCAAAAATTACAGATTCGTACGTTAAGTAGCGCCCACTGACGATCATTTTGCAACAAAGATGGTTTGTAGTCAGACTGCAGTCATTAATTTTTAGGTTTACGTCATGTCAGTAATTGTCATTTCCTATTGTGTAATAAATACTTAAGTTATTGGTATTTGTACATACAGATTTGGATATAATGTACATAAATATGCCAAAAATATGTTACAGTAGGAACTAGGAAACCCAAATATCCTACATAGTATAATAAAATTTAGAAAATTATACTAAGTTAACGCAATGTTTACTAATGCCCCAATTCTTGGACTAGAAACACTTAATAACTACATGATAGCCACAGTATAAGTAAGTACAATTTCATATTTCGCAAATTACAAATGCTCTTTTGGGTTTTGTAGCACTTGAATTACCACACCATCACACAGCAAATGATGTAAACACATAATGTCAATGCACGATCTACTAACTGAAGCTATGATTAGAAGTATTAGAAGTAGGTATTCATGGAATGTTGAATTCTCACTGTGGCAGTCATTACTAAAAATAAATGTTTTTAGGCATTAGAGCTGATGAAATCTACTTGAGTTTTAAGACCAATCGTTTCAGTAAAATAAATATAAAACTGACAAAATTTGTATCATAAGGCATTATCTTTATATAGAACTTGGTTTATATGATATAAATCAAAAACGATATCAGAGAAAGTATTTAGAAATGTTGGACTTTTCTTTGTTTCTTGTGTTTGCAGCACTGCAAAGTTATTTTTAATTGGCCAAACTAAAAATGTGAAAAATAATAATAGCCTACTGTTAAAAAGTTTGGTTGTAATACCCACTTTAGAGCTGTGATGTATTTGCTACTTTACTAAAAGTTAATTAAATAAAAAGTACCTTTTCATAAATAACCTAGAAGAAATTTTGAAGGGCGGTTAAGAATCTAGGATAACGATAAATAAATAACGATTTTCGTGTCATGTCTTAACAGATTTTATAATAAGAAGGTAGAGGAAGTGTTTCAGGAAGAAGATGGAGTTTCAAACTTTTGCTGAACTAACTAAATGCATGGTCTAAACGGTATAGAATCAAGTCAATACTATTAAACTTTTACACACATTAAAAACAGACGTAAAAACGCCTTTTTTATAAAAATAAAAAAACATCGAAAGAATAATAAATTAAAATAATAAATAAAATTGTAATGTAACGTTTTGTAATGTAATATAATGTACCTATTGTTTTTTAAAGCATAATCTAATAATATTTTATCGTTGTTAATAAGTTTCTTATTAGTAATTACTGTTAATATTCGAGTAAACATTCTTTAATCGGAGGCAGTTTGACACAATTGACATAAAGTATAACCTAAAAATTAATGACTGAGCTCTGACTTCAAATATCTTTGTTGTAAAATTACCGCCAGTGGGCGCCATTTAACTTACGAATCTGTAATAATTTTCAACAATGAAAAAACTGGAAAGGAGACGGCCGTATATAAGCGAAGCTTATATGAATCTAGTAGGCCGTGTTATGACATAGTCACTACATCTACTCACCTAATTCGCGATGGTCGATCAGAGTACCACAAAACGCCGCCACGTTGGGGGCAAAGAAGGATGATTTTTAATAATGGACAAATTAAAACCACGTTTTATGTGTTTGACATATTAGAAGTTTGATCTTTCAGAATAAAAAAAACCTTCTCGAGTAAACGTGAATTTGATTAAATGCAATACAGATTCAAATGATGTACAATTTCGTGCTTCTTTTGCCCCAATATCGTTAGCGTTTGCGGTACTCTGATAGACCAGCGCGGCCTAGGTGACTAGATGTAGTGACTCTATTATGACAGTTTAAAGAAAATTTATTTTAAAATTTAAAATTACTTTTTTATTTTGATTATTTAAGTCTAATTATTGTGGATAAAATAGCATACATGTTTCATTGGTAAAGTTTCCAAGCTTCACGATATTGTTTGACTTCGACGTACCGTCTCGGTCAAACAATTATCGCTTGGCTTGTAAAGATATCCTTTAGCAACTCAACATGTAATATACTATTTCACGACATGCTTTAATAAGTCTGTAGTATATGGTAAGGTAGTTTCCTAGTTTCGCGATGTATTTGATTGTTTCTGAAGAACCAGGGCGCATTGGAAACTATCCTCAGAACTTTGTTTTGAGGAGTTTGTATCTTATTGAGATTTGTGGCAGTTGCATTTTCCCAGATTTGACAGACGACAACCGTATCCCTGCCACTTGAAAATTACTACTTAAAATAGGTCACATTTAATGATAGATTTGTTCTAATGTTGACTACTTTGTGTATTTTTCGGCATAATTCCTGTTCATTCACAATCCTCCATCTACATTGCCTCCTTCAACTTAGTAACACACTGCTTGAAGTCCATGTTACTTTAGTGATGGTATATTGAACCTATAGCTCTTGTTATGGAAGTACAGTAATTTTTGCTAACATATCTTCTGCATTGCAGCACAATACTGTGATTACAGTGAGTATTTATCATGAAGAGCAAGCAATACCTCTTAAAAGGAAAGTGGAAACCTACAGACATTATTTGCATGAAAATAACTTAACCTAACTATTCCAGCTTTCGAAGTTGTATCTATCTCATACTCTATAAATTACAATTTGTTTGCTACAATTTACAGTTCCTTCCAGCAGGGACGAACCTAAGGAGTTTTCTTGGAGGGGGGATAACCTTAAAATTGCCAACTTATTACGATGAAAATACCAACTACTAGTAAGAAAATATTTTTATTTGTACCTAACATTATATGAAGCAAAATTAGTATAAATCTTATTTTTATTTAAAACTCTCCAACGTGTATGCATGGCAATTAGATTAAATTTAAAAAAATAAATTGTTTTGGACACATTTTCTTCTCATTTTTCTCAAATTGTGAAATTGCCAACTCTCGTTCAAAATTATCAACTTTGAGGGGGGAGCTTCCCCTCCCATCCCCCCCCCACCATGGGTTCGTCCCTGCCTTCGAGCAATTCTAACATACAGCGAACTAAACTATGTGCTTCATATTTTAGCACCTCGTAGCTGGGTGTTAAAAATGCTTATTTCCAACCATCTGACTGTTACTACAGATGAGTAAGAAGGTAACCTTTTAGATCCGGTGACCTGCACTTGTTAGACTTAATATTTATTTCACACCCAATCATGAATCACATTCATTAGCTACGCTCACGTCTATTTACAAGTAGATTTTCCGTAAGTTCCGTGATTGATCTACAATCGCAAGTTTCGTGATTCATGAGTGAATCACGAAACCTGTACGCAACTTCTGCAAAAAAAATTTCTGATTTTCATCAGTCAGAAATGATATAATTTCAGTAAAGTTAATGGTGTGCGATCGCTGAAGCTATTACGTTGTGATCCAATTTATTTTCGAGTCACGATATGCACGCGTGTCCTAGAATATTTTTACTGTTTACAACTACTCACGGATAATTTACTTTAATCACAGTCATGCCCTTTCACATGACAGCTGTTACACTATGAACACTATAATTTTAAATCACTTGCAACCCTTTCTTATTTAAGTCACAAGTACTTCTCTAGGCTGAATTTGTTTGTACTGTCAATAACTTCGTATTTGTCAATAATTTATTGGTGAAAAAGGTAACGAAATATAATCTAACTGTAAGTTAAATCTTTTCTAAGATAACTTTTCTTATGCGTTAAACTCTAAGAGTAATAAACTAACTAAAGGTAGAAAGGAAAACCAAGGAAAACCACAAAAGAGGTGCAAAAGAAAGAAGAAAAAGTTTAGTGCAATATTATATTTATATACAAAAATATACAATATTTCCTTATAAGAAGTATGACATATCACAAAGTTGTACAAAATATATACAGAAATATTTACCACTACCAAAATCTCAAACTTACCACTGCTTTTCTCGCGGTCGAGATGCCTAATTTCATCTAATTCTATACCAGGGGCGGTCACTTCAACACTATTAAAAACTTCGAGCCTATCCAATATTTCGCCTTGTTGGCCTTTAGCAAAAGTGCGACCTAATCTATTATCGTTCGTATCTGTAGTGCTTGAATTTGTACAATCAACCTATAAAATAATCTTTAATGAGCAACTAAAGAAATACTTCATTATGTAGGTATACATAATAAGCAAAAGCTAAAACTTACCTTCAGGCATACTCCTCTACACAATTGCAAGCCACATGATAAGTGTAGACGATCTCGATCGGGAAACTTAAAAGCGGCAAATCGCGAAACTGCTTCTTGGTGTCTCATTAATGCTATAGGGCGGGCTGGACCTATTAATGGTGCTGGCAATAATAATTCATCTATAGGGCAACCACGTTCGTCTAATAGCTTTTGAGAAGATTCACCAAGACCGTCGTGAGCTGTACATTCAACGATTTTCCATCCAATTCCAGCTGTAAACGAATAAAAATGTGTTAAAGGTATATTTATCTGAAAATTGTTTTAGATTAGTCCTAATAAAAATATAAGGTACATCTAAATAAATTCTATACTACCTATGCATCTATTTCAACCTAATTTATCAATATTCTAGTCCTAAGCCACAAGCCAGCGTTAGACGTAAACACGGTAGAATTTCATTTCTATTTTATTTTGTTTTTGCTTTGCGAAATCAACTGTTAGCCATAGCCTTTTAGATATGTGTGGCAAAAATGTTGTGATACTTCATGGAATTACTTGATGGAATTACTTCAATTGAAAAAATACTGTAAACTTAAAAAAAAACTTTTTCAGTATGTGTAAATTGCGTTCCCATGGTTTGAATACATTGTGAAAACAGGCTGGTTCTCCTTTCTCCATTTACTTTTTTTTTCTATCTTTTTGAGAAGTGAATCCAACACACAAGCTCTGCTTAGGTTGGTTTCACTATCTCTTATAATTCAAAACATTTTTTTTCTCACTATTATCCTTTTTATTTTTAAATCATATTATATTTATCATATACATTTAAATTAAGTTTTGTTTTGTTTTGTGAAATTTGATTTTTGTTATTTGGTTTTGTAATTTGGTTTGGTTTTTGGTTCTTGAATAAATATTATTATTATTATTATTATTATTATTTGATGAAATTTCTCTATTGAAAGAAAGAAATCAACAATATACATACAAAATATTCAGTAATGTAATAGTCGAGTATTGACTTCCCGTTGCGATATTGTATAATATCGGTAAATATTGAATCATTTCGCTTCGTTTTTTCGGTTGCTCGGAAAATAATACTCCGGTTTGATCGACACCATTAATAGCATAAAAAAGTTTTTTTTACTAGTTAACTGTAGTTTATAAAACTAGAGAGGTTTAGGCATCTCTCAGAACCCCTCAGAAAAAATCCCATTTATATTTAGATTTATGCTGCTTATTTATTTCTAGCAGCCCTAACCTGAGATTTCGTAGCTATTGTCCCTTCCGGAGGGAATTGTAAGAAATTACAATGCAGGATTCGATAGTCTCGGGCTAGATTGAGGTATCCGTTAAATGAAAGGACTCCAACATTGCTCGAAAGGATTCGATTCAGCTTTCCGTTCTGTGATCTAATCGAAATTAAGTAGTTGTCTATGGACTCGTTCTTTGCTTAATAGCTTGTAGATATGGAGATACGATCGATTCTAGCACCGGACTTCAGTGTGTAGCTTTTAATTATATCTGTTTAATTCACAATGAGAATTTGACGAATGACGACTATAAACAAGATAGAACAATAATTCACAATATCAAGGGCAGCGATTTAAGTCGCAACAAAACACACGTGAAAATCGATTCAAAAGTAACAAAGCTACTGTTGCCAAAGCAAAATCAGTTGATTTCCAACTATACCTTTGTTTTGAATTGAACCTCATTTCCAGTTTAACTATTTCTATATCATGGTGTGTTGGGGAAGAAAGACAAGGGAAAAAGCGCTTGATGAGATGAGTCAATGATCAATCGTTTGTACAAAAGTACAAATCTTAGTTGTAGCTGAACATTTTGTTAGATTTAGATTAGAGTCTCTTCCCTACTTTCAGCTACTTCTGAATTTGACTCCACTTGATAAATTGGTAAAAGTTATACTGCCTTTACAGGAAACATCAGGTGCATGGATAAAGTCCCCTGTTTGATGATTTAAACCAATGTGGAGGTAGGAGAAGGGGGCTTTCGTATATTCAAAGTTATGTCTCGTTATGTGTGCACGATATTCACGGTTTCTTTTTTGGCTCGATTCACCATATTCGACATAATTATAAATATCTATTATACGATTTGACGAATTCTATGGCTTTGTTTGCTACGAGAACGTGACTCAACGACGTTCTTGCACTGTCAACAGCATTCAAATTCATGCAATTTATAGCTTCACTTATTATGGATATGCTTTTCACTTGAATTCCATATTTAAATTAATTATTAAAGAAATGGAGAGCCAAAAGTTCTAGAGCTGGTCTTGCTTATTGCTCTTATTCAATGAGCTAAGTATGTGGTCATTTATTGAAGTTTATATTATGTCATTTGCTAAGGAGAAGCTGCAGTGTGTTTGTACTTTGACCACAGATATTTATTTGGAATGCAGGCTTCCACTTAGGAAATATTACGAACAAAGGAAAATTTTCTAGAGAAAACACCTCTTCATCACAACATGCTGCTGTTATTTTAGTGATACCTTCAATCATTCGCAAATCTACTTCGCTTGAGTATCAAAGATACTACTAATTTTAGCTTTATCTTGAAGGGGTATTGTGTTTTCCAGTTCTTTGAACATTTCGGTTCTTCCAGTAAAAACCTTTAAGTTCTCTTCTTTTATTATTCAACATCAAATGGTTGTTATTGATTTGAGTTTCCCCATTGATATGAACGTTAACGTCTCCATGAATATATTTATTATTAACATTTGCGTCGCTTCATTAATACTTCAATATTAATCGGGTAAGATTGGTAAGGTGATAGATAACTCTTATTAAATTAAGGTTTAAAATGATTAAAAAAGTAAGGCATAACCATGGATTATGAATGATTAGCAACCGACTAACCTATGTTTATCAATGGTTAGTCGTTTTCTAATCACACACGATTGTGCTACCACGCATAGACTCTATAGTGAACTCTACTGAATAAAAAACTAAACTCTTTAATAAATAAGCATTTAAGTGTCTAATAACACTTACCAGGCAATGTCGATTTGACCATAAGTAGTGTAGGTTCACCAACTTGCAATGCTCCAGAATGTCCACTATCTTGTTCTGGAACAATCTCCATCCATGCTCTTGCAGCTGATAAAGCTTCTGTCAATTCATGACCTAAGTTTGCAGGCAGATTTTCGTTTGTACTTTTCGACCATCCTTCTTCCTTCATTCGTGCCGTTCTAAAAGTAAAAACAAGATATTAACATAAAGTACCATAAAGACATTAAAAAGAAGTAAGTACATTTTAACTGTAAATAAATGTCAATAAACCGTATTTCCAATTACATGCAATTCTAATTTATAAATTCTATTTTCCCATACCTTGAGTCACTCGATTTCTTTCCTGTTAAGATGTTTTTAAATGCTTCAGCCATCGGTTGACTTTTAACGACCATTGCATTATCTTGTAATCGGCATTTTATATTATATTCTTGATCAGTAAATTGTCGTAAATGACGATCTTGTTGAACAACTAACGTTACGGTGTAAAAGATATCTTCTGAACCGGAGTTTGTTTCTGAAGTTAATCGTACACCACAGCCAGATGTTGGTAAATGTAATGTTAATGAATTAGTTAATGTTCCTGTAATATATAATTGGATTATTTATAAACAACTACATTTTACTGTTAACGTCTAATTGAATAAGTGAATGTTGTTTCAACATTAATTGCATGTTTGCTGAGCGTATGTAGTCTTACGGTATAATAAGTTCCGAAATGGAGATTTAATCCTAACGACAGAATAATAAAAATGTTTTAATGCTGTGTTTGTTAATGAACTTTAAGTATTTATAATTAACAATAACCTTATAAATAATAAAGACAAAGACTAAATAGCAAGAAATTAGGATATTTAAGTTGATCTGTAGTACCTGTCCGAAAGTATATGTAGGACTAACAGGAACAACTTTTGAATATCCATTCATTTTTCACTAATCATTTAAAAGAAAATAACCGTGTTTCAAGTATTTAATATTATTTGAGAAGCAAAATTAAATTTATAAGAATCTTTAGAAATTAATAACTCAAATAACACAATAAACGATCAAACAGAATCAAGTAATTCACCGTTGTTAAATTTATTTGAATAATATAGAATTTCATGAGTATTCTTGCCTTTAATAACAGACGTATTCCACATAATCCACATTTCAATACGTTTAATGAATATAATATTTATTGTATAGATTGTAAATTTGTCATACATTTTGTAGTTTTTAAGAAAAATACATTTTTGTATAATTTATTTCTATTAATTATTATTATTGATGCCTAACCTTGCCTAAACTAAAATTTGTGTTTGAAATTGCAAATCAACTTTTACCTAAGCTGAATATCAAATATTCTCTTAATTTTATATGATTCCACGAACACGATTTCAGAAAAATATAATGCACAGCTTAATACTAACATTTTTCTTACTACTCCTGTGGTTATGAACCTTGATTAGCGCCTCGTAAGATAATATCTACAGTCATGATAAAAAAATTAGAAAATTAAATTAATGGTATGTATGTCTTGCTACACAAATTAATAAGAAATAACTATTTTGTTTTAACAAACTTGAAAGTGAGTATTAAGCACGCTAGTGATAATACGAAGCGTCAATTTACCAATGGAATCGTTCTGTAAAATCTTCTTAACCATTGTGTTGACGACTTTACCGAACATTCTTCAACAATGTAGCAACCATTTGTGGCCATGATATTTCTTTGCTAGTCTTCTGCATTTCTAAATTTTAAATTGTACTACTATTAAAATAGATATTTTCATACTACTCATACTCTAATTTAGTTATTATGCAATTCATTATGAGGTCCATAACGATACGACTTTTCATAATGCAACGAGTTGTGGACCAATGAGAGTCAGGAATAAGGAGCTGTAGACCAATGAGAGTCAAGAATATTAAGTTGTTGTGTAGAAACGGGCCAAAGTTCGTATATCTACTAAACTTGAGAACGTACTACACCTTCAGCTGTTACACATTGAATAATTAATATTATTAACTAACCTAACTCCCGCTGAAAAATTAACGGTTCGTCTCTGGTCATGTCAGTTATCAATGCATCCAAGAAAAGAGCTCTATTTACAAAAGTTGAACTGGTAACGCCGCCGTCAATCAGCCTGTATAACACCATACTACCCTACATCGTTCATAGGTGCACGCGCACTTAAATAAATACAAATAACTTATGTTTCCGTAAAACCTGGTGAATTTCGAGAATCACTGAATAGATTTTAATGCCGTTTTTAACATTTGATAACTTGTTTCCTGAAGAATGGTTTTTTATATAAAGATTGTTCAAAGGATCTTTCAAGAATGGAATAATGAGCAAAATGTAAAATAAATAATCAGGAAAATTGGTAAAACAAACACAAAATGTCTTACGGTGCGAAAACAGATAAAAACTTACAAACTGTAAGCAAACGAATTGAAGGTCTCAAGATCTACAAAGTCCGTGGTGGCATATGTGTATCTCTTACAGATTAATCAAAATCAAGACTTTTCTAATAACTATTTTTTCAGAAAACTGTTCTTCCCCTGGAATGCTGTCTTACTCCGCCCCTGGATGAAACGCCGGAATTTCTGAATGTCTGTACTTTTAGAATTGCTTCAATTGTAGCTAATAAAAATTTTAGAAGTCCACTTAGGAGTAATTAATTAATAGTGTAACGATCGAAGGAAAATAGTGTATGCAACACGCACATATGTTGTGGTTGTTGTTGAGGATGTGGCAGTTATTCCTTGCCTCTGGCTCAGCCAAGAAATGGCCCCACCTCCATGAATGATCACAACTCCGGGAGTTGACCTACCAGTCTTATCGCACCCTCCAAAATCTGAATCACTGTAACATTCAAAGTTTTTATTTTTGGTTGGTCGATATACTATACTAAGCTCAGTGGTGCCTGCAATGTATCTCAAGACTCGTTTCAGTCTGCCTACGTCCTCAATACTTGGACAGTCTAAAGTTCTGGGAAGAAAACTCACGCTGAATGCTAGATCAGGTCGAGTTCCAACCATTAAATACATTAACGCTCCAACTGCTTGACTGTAAGGAAATTCTGTTCTTTTCTCACTTTCCTTTATTTTGTTAATACTTGGCTCTTTAATCATTGGGGTAGACACTAGCTTGCAGTCTTGAAAGCCAAATCCCTCTAAAATTTTCTTAGCGTATGCTTGCTGGCCAATCCTGACTGACCACGTTCAATCTCAAGTCCTAGAAAATATGATGCTTGCTTTGCTGTGACCTTGAATTCTCTTTCCAATTTCTTTACAAAGTTTTGAGCTTCTTGCTTATCAGAACTTATCACAAGCCCATCATCTACATAGTGAGCTATTAGTAATTTTATGTCTCCCCTCTGTCTGATGTATAAACAGGGGTCTACTTCGCTTATCTTGAAATCGGCCTGCTGAAGGAATGTGCTGAAACGCTTGGACCAACATCTTGGGGCCTGACGTAACCCGTAAAGGCTGCGTTTCAACCTACAAACCCTTCCAGAATTATCTTTAAACCCCTCAGGCTGCTGCATAAATATTGTCTCCTCCAGTTCACCATATAAAAACGCCGTGGAGACATCGAATTGAAGTAGGTACAAATTTCTTCACTTCACTTCTGGTAAGGTGGTCAACTCCCATGTACCATTTTCCGCTAAAGACTTTAACTCCTGATTCATCGCCTGTTTCCATGGAAGCTATCTTTGCCATTGACTGCCTCACAGTCTGAATTTGTAGTACTTGTTTCAGTCATTATATTTTCACTTATCAGTATATAATCATCATAAGCCTTTGGTTTCTTTAAACTGGGGCGATCTCTCAAAACTTTTGTGAGGGACTCAAGCGGTTCATCTAAATCCTCTGCAGGTTCATATTCGGAATTTGAACAAGTTTCTTCAGAAGACTCCGAGATCTCTTCTGTTTCTGACAGACTTTTATCTGTTTCTTGAGTACATTTCTTTCCCTCATTAAAAAGTTCTTTACCTTTTATTGGTAATTCTACACGTTCCTTACACTGTCCTGGAATTTCATTGAATGTAACATCTCTGCTCAAGAGTACCCTATTTTCTTCTTTTATCCAGATTCTATATCTTTCATCACCGTCATAGCCGACTAAACAGCCTTTAATAGCCTTCTTATCCATTTTTCGGCGTTTTTGGGCTGGAATATGAGCATAGCAGACGGACCCAATAATTCGCAAATGCTTTATTCTAGTCTTCTTCTTCATCCACAACTCATAAGGGCTTACTCATTCTGTTGATGATTTTCCAGTTCTGTTTAGAATGTAAATGGCAGTAGCTACTAACTATGCCCACAATGCATTAGGAAAATTTGCTTCAGTACTTGAATACTTGAAAGTTCTAGCCATTTCAATGCAAGTTCTAAATTCTCGTTCACTGCCGCCATTTTGTTCTGACGTATATGGCGCTGTCAGTCTTTGAGTTATGTCTTCTGCCTGTAGCATAGCTCTTATTTCTGAATTGTCTAGCTCGCCTCCGTTATCACTCAAAAAATCTCTTATAATATGCCCTATTGTTTTAGCATGTTGAAGAAAATCTCTTAGAACTAATTTTACTTCTAATTTTTCTTTTAAGAGATAACAGTAGCGAGATTTTGTAAAACTATCTTTAAAAATAGCCACATACCTTTTCTTTCCAAAGGATTCACTAAAAGGTCCGCAAACGTCACATGAAACAAGCTCTCCTGGCTTGCTTGCCTTTTCTCTGTGCCCAAAAGGTAGTCTATGCGCTTTTCCAAACACACATGGCTCGCATATTTCTTTTTCTAACGGAATACTTACGCCCATTTCCTTCTGAAGCATGCCCTTTACATGACGTTTGTCCTGATGACCCCATCTCTCATGATATAACTGCAACATTGACGAATTAACAACAATATTTGCTTCTACTTTGATTCTTTGTGGCTGAATCTCTGTCTTGTACAGGGTTCCCCCAGTGGAACGTTTTCCCTGTACTAACACTTCACCTTTATTCAAAAACCAACAATCTGTAGCGTTTGATTTGAATAAACTGTCAGGATTTTTGTCGTGAGCAGCGAGCACTGAGAATAGATTTTTTGATAATCCAGGAACATACTACACATCTGAAAGTACTATGTCTTGACCATTGATACCTGACTTAGCCAAAATCTTTCCTGCCCCAACTGCTGGCAAAATTTCTAGACCTGCTCCTTTAACACCACAAGGACTATCAAACTTATAAAACTCAGTGAAATAGTCTGCACTATTGCTGAGATGTTTCGTTGAATCATTGTCAACCCACCAAGTAGCTGAATCCCCTACAAGTGCGAAAGCTTCAGCTTCTATTAAAAGGATTGCTGCACCTGCAACTGCAATTGTTTCTGCTCTTTTTGGTTTCCCATCAGCAAGCCACTTTGGACACTGATAAACCCAATGGTCTTTTAATTTACAGTAGTTACAGATACTCCCTTTCTTTACTTTAGATTTAAATGGCTTACCGTGAATCTTCTTGAAAGTAGGTTTTACCTCAAGTGCCTCCTGAAGAGTTGAATTTCTGCTATCAGCCTTCAGAAAATTCCTTTCATATGCACACAGTTGAATAACTAACTCGTCGAAAGTTTTCTTGTCTCCCTCTGTTAACATCATCCAACTTGATTGAAAAAAACTAAAGCTACTTGGTAGTATACTTAGGACCTTGCATACTATCATTAACTCAGGCAGCTCTTTTTCTTTTGTCTCCATTAAACCGTTGTTAATTTCATGCCACATGCTTTTTAATTTGGCAATATGGGTTGACACATCATCTGTTGTGTCCAACTAAACTAAAATCTGAGCATATCTTAAATAGTTGATCTTTTGAGGTGGCCTCGAACTGTATCTTCAATGCCTCCCAAACTTCATGGGCTGTCTCTTGGTCCATAATTTTTTGATATACTGTGTTTGTTACAGCATTTGTAATCATGGATTTTGCGTAGCTATTAGCCTTACGAAAGAGATCACATTTTTCTTTATGCTTCTTGACCTCTCCTTCCGTAGCTGAACTTCCTAACGCAACTGGTTTTGTAAGTTTCCCATCGATTACATCCAAGGTACTTTCATGGTAATCGAGGAGATCTCTAATTTTCCTTTTCCACATAGCAGTCGGCCTCACAACTTAACAAAACAGCCCCGATTTCGCTGATTTGTTTCGTATGCATAAAACACACCGTAAGAACACACCCCCACCAAAAAAAAAACACGCGGAAAAGCGTATTTGCCACAAAAAAAATTTTTACATTGCACCCGAAACTGCGTTTAAAGTGAGGTTATTTTCATTTGGAAATCGTATGATTGTCTTGATCGTGTTTGTATTTTCTCTCATATTCGTCATTAGTATTACTTCAATTGCCATTTGGTATGAAACTGTAATTTCAATTGCCATTTAGTACTATATCGCTAGGTTAGGTTAGGTTAGGTTAGGTTAGGTTAGTACTATATCGCTAGGTTAGGTTAGGTTAGGTTAGGTTAGGTTAAGTTAGGTTAGGTGCCAAATGGCAACCAGGACATCGCTACCTGCGGTTCTCATACTGTGCTTTTTGTGGTGTCTCCTACCTGCAAATGTGACGTTGCAGCTGATCATGACTGCTCGGAGAAGCCTCTTTTGTGGTGAACTTTCAAAATTTTTTTCTTGAAAACTACGCTTTTCCGCACTTTTTTTTTGCGTTGTGAGTGTTGTGAGGGGGTGTTTTATGCTTAAAAAAAAAATTGGCGAAATCGGGGCTGCTTTGCTAAACTTAAGTAATTCCATGCTTTGTAAGGTCCATTGTTTTTTATAAAAGAAAACTACTCTCAAACACTGGCACAAGCGTTAACTGGAACCCATAACCTGTTGTAGTTGTTGTTAAAAAAACACTTTGTTAGACTATTTTATGTGAAAAAGAATCTTTTAATGACTGATTATAATTACATCTTTTTAGATAAAAAGTAATTGACAGATCTCAGATTTTAGCCAACTTAACAATACATCTAAGAATACATTCAGTTCCAAAACTGCAACAACATAATGCTTATTAATACATTCGTATAAAACGTCAGACTCGTGCATTAATAACCATCATTATGCGCTCGTTGCATAGTATACTATACCATTTACAGTATGATTTCACAAATATGAAATACGATTTCACATAACGAAAACTGATTTTACATAAATGAAAATAGAATTCATAATAATGAAAACTAATTTGTCTATTTCGCGTATACAAAGATTACTTTGTGACACTGTTTTTGCGAAAAACAGTTACACAAAGTGCTACTTTGTGCAACTGAAAGTAGTGATTTTTTTATTTGTAAGGCTGGCAGTAGTAAGTAAATTTTGCTGCCAGCCTACTCTGTCATGTCATTCTGTCAACGAAGTCAAGTGTCAGACGTAAATGCGTAATAAGCAATAACACAGCTATATTCTGATTTCAAGATCAACATTAGATTAAAAAGCCAAAACGTATATCGCTTGTCGATATTGAGGTAAGTTTAATTGAGTTGAATGATGTACACCTCCATTTCATCAAATATTTTTTTCAGTTTTTACCTACTAATGGGAACATAACCAAGGTGTTAGGAAGAATATAAAAAGGAAAGGAATAATGCTCGACAACCAACCCGCGGAAGTATTTTGGGGGCACATTATCCAAAAGAAAAGCACTTTCCCGTGATAGGTACTAATAAGTATTCATTAACTGGCGCCGTTTTGAAAATTTGAATGTTATGATGCTCAGAAATAACAGCGAGAATAATGAAACATATTTCATTTTAAGAAGCTTTGAATTAAAACAAAGCACGGTTAATAGCGGATTTCCTACGAAAATGCGCTGAAAAGCTTGTTGGTTTTCCGGATCAAGTTGATGGTCGTGAATCCCGTGTCCGTCCCTACTCAAATTTCATTTTCATTGTTTAGATTTAGAGGTTAGGTTAGTTATTTTCTATTTTTGTATGTTAAGCAGTTTTGATGTATTAAAATGTTTATTGTAATAGAAACAGTAAAACCTTGATTGAGTACATGATTGTCTTATCAAAATAATTATTTATAATAAAAATACATTTTTATCTTATATCAGAAGAAACAACTAAGCTGTCACCTTTTTTTAAACTTGAATTTTTCCCTGCCTACGTGATTTTTTCAAAATGACAGTGGATGTCATTGTATGCGTTATCTGTTATTACCAACATTACCACATCAAAAATACCCGCGTGTACATTTTCCCATTTCTTTAAAGTAAATTGTAAATTAAGGCGAAATAGACAAAGTAGTATGTAAAACACGTGTTACAATTCCTTTTTGTAATACTCGTATATAGCTTAACTCGCCGCTTTGCGGCTCGTTAAGCAAACTTATACTCGTATTACAAACATCGTCATTGTATCACTAGTTGTACAATATACTATTATCATTCACGAATTATGGTTTTGCAATAATGAAAACAGAATTTGAAATTTTGAAAACTAATTTCAATTAAATGAAAATATATTTTGCATGATAGGCAATAAGTTGTAAAATTTTATTATAAAGACAAATTTTATTTTCTATACTGTACTAAAAATGCCTCTTGGTAAATACAACAAAATTTCGCCGAATAACAACCGAGCTGGATTGTTCAGGAATAGATGATGAAGACAAAGATTGGAGAAGAACAGCAAGGCTTTAGGTATCAACGTACATACAGCATATGCTGTCGGTAGAGGTTGTCCTTTTTTCAACCAAGCACCAGCCATTTCCGAATTTGGAATGCATATTTTGGGAGATATTGTCAATGCTGCAATTTAAGAGATGTCACATCACTTGGATATGCAAACCATGTCAAACAGTATTATGCTGCATCCTGCATCATTGTGGGAGGAAGACATTGTTGAAATTTAATTAAACTTAATTTTCAACTTATTCTTGTTTATAAAAATCTTGTTAAATCAACATTATTTTCAATGTATTTACTTAAAAAACGTTGCAACATTATAGGGAATAGATATACCTAAGTTAAAATCTGTTTTCATTTAGATGAAACTGGTTTTCAAAAGTGTTAATTCTGTTTTCATTATTGCAAAATCAGAATTCATGAATGATAAATTAGTTTTCGTTACTATGAATTCCGTTTTCATTTGTGGGAAATCAGTTTTCGTTAATATGAACTCATATTTCATATGTGTGAAATCATACTGTAAAAGGTATAGTACTATAAACCTCTCGCGAGAAAACGTTATCCACAGCATTCCCGTAAAATAGCACGTATGTGAAAAATAAAATCGCTCGTAAGTCCGCCAAAGCCGCTCAAAAGTTAGCAACTCTTTATTTTATAAGGCTCTGAGACTAATTTTGAAGCTCTTGAAAAGATGTAACTTCTTAGAAACGTTGCTTTCGCATCATTAGTGTTTCTTGTAATTTGATAGAAGGAATTAACCATTCTTGACTCACCATCGTTAAGTCTATAGCCACACCCCCTGGCAAGCAATTGAGATACGCACAATTAGCCCGTCACTTTCTTAAGTGAATGCTACCAGTTCTCACTGGTGCGAGCGAGATTGCTATCCATTCTCTACTAGCTCTCCGTGATAGTTCCGGAGCCATTAAAGTGATCATCTGTCTCAAGGTTGAGCCTACATAGCTCAGAAGAAAGATAAGTATATCGGCCAGGTCGAACAACACGAAAAGAGGAAGAACAAGTACTCCATTACCAAACATCAAACGATGGTGAAAAAACTTCAGAAATACATGGCGAAATCACTACCTACACGTGCTTGGTTGAAAAGATCTGGACTAAAAGGTGAAACAGAGAGTTTAATAGTTGCTGTGCAACATCAAGCATGAGGTACAAAATACTACCAGAAGAAGATAATCAAAATGTAGACTCTAAATGCAGATTATGTCACCAATGTATAAACATATCAGCCATCAGACACGTAGCCAAGGGGTCTAGTGGGGCTGAAGCGGATTTCCCCCCTCCCACAAGCACATTTTCAACGGTACTAATAGCTAAAACTCTCGAAGCTATGTAGATGAAAGATAATAATAAAAAAAACAAATCATTATTATCATTAAAATAATTATAATTACCTACTTCCATTTTTATGGACGTTATCTATCACATAAAATGGTACCTACTGTAGGTATAGCGAAGTACAGCGGAGTATAGGAAAGGTTAGGGCTACATTCACCCCGAATCTTTTGGTTTATTCATGATCACTCAATTTATTTTTAATTATGACCCAATTGATAGAAGAGTAATCACGTTTCCTTTTTTTAGATGTTCCTTCAATTTACAAACTTCCGATTTTGTCTCCAAACACTATATTTTTCCTCATCTGCATACATTGGATATATAAAATCCATCTCGAATAAATCAAATTAAATTCCTTATTAAAAAATCTTGAGGACACCAAAAACCTTTATCTTTAAGAGTGAATTTTATAGAAATTCGTTAAATAATCAAATACAATTTCTATTTCATTTTTATTTGTTATAATATTATTTAAATATTTATAATAATTATTTAATCTTTTTAAAGTAAACGAATGAATTGAACCATTTACATATTTCTTATTTTATTAAGGTGTAACTAATACAACTACAAACCTCGTAAAGAAGGGTAGCTGTAATGATTTAGATTATTTAGAACATATTTCCTTATTAACATGTGATCGCTATTGCTAGTTTTTGAATTTTAAGTACGCCCCTTGTAGCATACTACATTACATTAGTAATAAACAAGCAAAAAATCTTCTCAAAATTTTTATAATTTTTTACCGATATATTAGAAATAAATTTACTATTTGCTCATTTTTAAAATATTTTATCTACGACCACTATAGAAAGTTACATATTACGCACAATTTAGTAACCGTGAAAGTGACTCATTGCTCACAATCTCTAAACTGAACAGTAATGAACGTGGGAAGTAATGCAATATCTTAATATTATTAATTATTTGAAATATAAAAGTCATAAATTTTAGATAAAGGTAAATTTATTTTGTTTAAGTAATGTTTTACATTAAATTATATTTTGAATGCAAATCCATCTAGAAAAATTATCGCTTTGGTGGGGATTCAAACCTTGGACCGCCTGCTTGCTAAGTCAGACTTCATACCATTCACCTATCTAAACGACCTAACATAATTTAGTTATTATTTCTATATAAAGTTATTATGAAATTGTTATTCAATTAACGTAAATTTGATTAATTTTTTACATTATATAATTGTTAATACAATATGATTCATTAATATTGCTAAATTACAATAAAAACAATAAAAGCTTGTATAATTTGCTATATAATTCACAAGTGCAAGCGAGATGAGCACACTTAAAGGTACCTTCCTTGTCGCCCATATATTTACTATATATTTACATGCCAGAATGTTTACATTTCGCAGCAAAGGGTTTAATAACCTTGACAATTGAATTGTGATTGTTTATAAAAAAATACTTTTTGAAAACGATTACATACTGGTGTGTTATCTGCAGTCAAAAATTTTGAACAGGTAATTTGGGTTGCCTATCTTTCAGGCGTTCATAAAACAATTTTTTAAATTTGAGAAAATTGAGTAATTTTGTTATTTAATAAGTAAAGGATACACTCTACCAGTGGCGTGCGGTGAGAATTTAGGCTAGGGAAGCAACCACGATTTTAATTATAATACACCTAGGTACAGGCGCGAATTAACGGGGAGGGAATAATCCCCCCCCCCCAATTTAGAAATAAGTTTACATAGAATAGAAACAAATAATGTTTGTTTAATTATTATTTATTAAAACAATTATTTTTCCAAAGATTTCCCTCTCAAAATACTTCTCTGGATCTGTCCCTGCTAGGTACAATAAAAAACAGTGTTATAATTATTAAGCTTTAAAGTTTTTCAAAGAAGAACTTTTACACTTTATACTTATGGAATTTGTTGACTATTATTCTTTATTTTAAAAAAACTACTACTATGTATTTGTACTGCAACTCAATTTTCCGGTCTTTCTTAGCAAAATACCAGGTGCAGGTTTTAATCTTTGTTGTTAAATTTGAAAGTTCTGGTTTTGATCTGCCTTTCTTAATAATTTGTAATTTCTCTCCAAAACTGTATGCAGAAAATTCGTTATTAATAATTTACAAACTGCACAAAAAATTGTACCGATTCGGATGTATCGAAAGTACTCGAGCCTTTCACCGAAGCAGTTGAATTTGCAGTCGTGACGATAATGCAATTTTAAATTTGGATACAGGCAAACTAAATAGAATTATTTGTCTTTAGAAAAAATCCAACTTATATAAATTGAAATAATAAAATGCGACAAAATACAGTCTCATTCGCAGATTTACTATTACTTAAGTAACATTAAATTTAAAACACTAAATCGAACAAATAACCAAATTATAATAAATAAATGCTTGGGCATGAAGCACACTAAAAATAGCGGCCAAGCAATGCTAACAGCATCATCTACTATATAACCACGCCCTCTGATTCTCGCCAAGGCTAAGAGAAGAGAAGTTATAAGCAGTGCTTATATGCAGTCTATGTAACACATTTGAATCGGTATTACCTTTCCGTGCAAGTTTAATGAGCCTAATTTAAAATAGTACTCTAAATAATTATACTTTTTGCTGTACGGAATTGATATTGAGCTTTAAGTTGATTAAATATTACAAATTTAAATAAACGATAACCATAATTTTGTAAAAATATTTTGTTAGCATTGGTTTTTGTTTTTAATAAATTCTCAAGGGAAGCATTGCTGAACTATGTAGTATCTAATAGGTACTTTATTTAACAAAGATTCGGTTCCACATCTTGGCTGTATTTCAGTATCGACTGTTTTTGGTATATTGCATTTGTGTTATTTTCTCCACACAAGTATTGAAGGCCATCTGTATCATCTACATTCAATTGTTTTACACCAGTATAATATAGATATTGTTAAGGAAACTATGACAAGGTCTCGCAATTGACAAGCTGTTGCAGATGAAGACCGAACCATACACATGCCCGAGGTCCAACCCAAACGATTGTCGTTACCTAAATCATGACCCATCAGCAGCATGCGGTGCGTACGAAACAGTGGAAGCAGTAGCGATATGACGTATGCGCTATCACGCTCGTACACATTGCGTACGAGCGTGATAGCGCATACGTCGTATTGCGACTGCTGCCACTGTTTCGTATGCAGTATACGGCTGCTGTGACTCATACCGAATTATAAAACATTGTATCTAAGTTTTTTCCGAGCGTATATGCTAATATTCACTGCTCTAATGGTGCCCAATAGCTTTATTTGTAATAGTGTAATTGTGTATATTCCATTAAAGAACTATTTTACTATTACTAAATAGCAATTGTTTTATAGTTTATTCTGTCGTTAAAGGTGCACCATTGAAACTTAACCGGTTAAAATTTTCCCGTTAATATATTTTTTATAAGACAATAGCAATTAGGTAAAACCGTTGCAATGAAGTTGAACCAGATTTTAATCTCTGTCCCGTCTATAGAAATAACTTACCTAATGAACGGCATTCTTGTGAGAAATCTTTAGTAAATAAAAGACCTTTAAACGGTTGTTGCATAAAAACTGTTATATTCAGATTTCCGGAGTCGCAGGTAGCATTAGCATTTGTAATTTTATTAATTACGGCAGGAAGTGGGTATCTGAGGCTCGGTGCGAAGGCTGCCTTTACAGCACAGTAGGTTATTATTGCCAAATGAATTGCGGTTTTCAACATTTTAGCGTCCACCACCTGTAATAAAACAAACATATTAAGTAGATCTTTTAATAAAATAAGGGAGCTATTTTAGTTTAAATAATATAAGCCAATATGACAGATGTTGGAAATCGACACCCCCTGCTATTACCAATAATAATTATAAGTTAATCGATAAAAGAAAAGCAAATGAGTAAAGAATTTTATCCAACACCTCTATATAAATACCACGTTTACTATGGTCAAATAAATATGGTTTTTAAATAAGTGATTGTTTACTCTTATGTTACATTATAACCTACGTTGCCCCTAGCAACGTGGGTTATTTTTAAAAAACTCACTCCTTCAAAGATAACAACCAATCACCAGCTTACGTTACTTAATATTATTAAAATCCAGTCATCGTGCTAGAGTATTACCGTCAAAACTACAGACTAACTATACATTGTAAATTCGATGTTTAAACTTAAATAAAGAGGGTTGGATAAAATTTTGTATGGCACGCGTGAGTTAAGGATATTATCCACTCAGAAAAATTAACCCTCTCGGGCCTGACGGCCCTCGAGGGTAAATTTTATCTTATCGAGGGTAATAATATCTTACTTAACTCACTTGCACCATAAATAACTATTCTTACACAAATAGTCTGCTAAACTTTCTTCGACAAAAGTTATGCAAAAATTGTATTCAATTATGTATGTATATAGGTAATAACTAGTTCTTCTCTGAGGTATACGCTCCTGAAGTACAGTTCACAGTGGCATAACTATTGATGTGTGCAATGACACACGACCACAGTTTGCTAACGAATGCTTAGGATGACAGAAAATTACATATCTATATAACAATAGGTACTAATAATATTAATAATCGTTTGTAAATTTTCAATTTATTCCATTTTTATTTTGAAACTTATAACTCATCTATTAGAGACAAGGGATAAAATGTTTCTTTCGGCAAATGACAATCTTAACCGTGAATTAGGAGTCTGTTTAAGTTTTGTAGATAATTTGTATATTTATTCATATTATAAAATAATATATTATTAAGTTATTTCCGCCTCAGCTTCGCTTGTGGATTATAACAAATTAGCAGAGAGATATCAACCATTAAACAACTAGCACATGTAAATCATTACAATCCGTACATGGTTGACACTTTAGTTAAACAAAAAGATTACAGGTTAGCTATTGAAAGAATATATCCCATTTTCAATCAATCAGAAGACACAAATTACATATCTATACCATATTTTCGCAAAATATCAGAAAAATCGTTGCACATATACTCAGAAAAAACAACAATTATAAAATAGCCTTTAAAACCAACACCAACACTTTTTCAGTTTTATTTACTGCTAAAGACGAAACACATGATATCATGAAATCGGGCATTTACCGTTTAAATTGTTCTTTTTGTAGTTCGGTATATATTGGACAAACACTTCGAAATCTTGACATAAAATATAATGAACACGTGTGTTGTTACAGAAATATACACCCTGAAAAGTTTAATTATGCCAAACACCTTTTCGAATAAAATCACTCAATGGCTCCTTAAAATAATATTAAATTCTTACATTTTTGTAATAACAAACGCAACTTAGACATTTTAGAAGCTTTTGAGATATACAAACACAAACTCCGGTTACCTTTAATGAATGAATACATTGAGCTCAGTAATTCTTCGTTACTGGAAGTGTTAGATATTTAATTCTGATTTTTTTCTCTTTCTATCTAGTTACCTATTTTTTGTATTTACTTTATCAACATGTTTTGTTTATATTTATATTACTATTGATAATGACAGCTTAGCTGTCGAAACAATATTGTCCGGTTATAATTTAATAAAAACTGTTGAACTTTTTATTAATCTTTATTTATTTCACATTTATAACAAATTATATTTAAAATAACTCGCATTCACTGGTTGGTTCAATATTTGTGCAAAAAATATCGACGCAAGCAATAAGCAATCCATATATAAGAAATCCAACATATTATTTTCAAAGTACAAATCCAACTGTATTACTAAATTTGTAAAAAGAATACGAATCCAATATTAAAATGTATCCAAAATTGATAGTTCTAAAATAAATGCGTTGGATAAAAATAGTTCGAGTAGGCGTTTACGAAAATAGAAGAAATAAATAAAATATTAATCAAAGCTTCACAAGTTTATTATAAAATACCTGACAATATTGTTTCGATAGCTAAGCCGTCATCATTTAGCTGTCGAAACAATATTGTTTTTAAACAAGTATATTTTATAATAAACTTTTATATTATACTCACAGTAACATTATCCTGCCCGGTCAGTGTTGTAGTAAATCGTATGAGACGGCGTTTTTAACCAACCTGCTGGTCATTAACACACTATAGTTATAACCAGCAGGTGCACTCTCGCAAATATTGAAAACCGTCGTGCGTGACCTTGCTCATTCTCGAGCTGTTAGATTACTTTTACACGAGGATACTGTATCCGAGATACAATATCTTGCAAGAATTCTTGCCGGATACTCTTCAAAGACTGTTCAGATATTTATTCTGAACTTGCGCGATTGAGGTAATTTTGCGGTGAGTAAATTCAGTACAGTTTTGTTTTTATTAGAATAATCATTTTCAGAAGGATTCCATAAACAAGTGGGTACTTCTATTAAGGAAATAAACTGATTGTTATGAAATGCATGTCCCATAATTATTTAATAATATTAAGATTTTCCGTCTGGATCGTCACACGTAGTACTTCACGAACAACTCTGACAAATTACTGCTTTAAAAGTATCCTCGTATAACTGCTTCCATAAAAACAACTAACCGAATGGTATCCCAAAGTTGTAAAAATCGTCTGGCGCCTGGAATTAGCAGAATACTGATATTTAGTATGCCGCTACTGTAAGCAAAAAGTCGCCGGTCTAAAAGGCTGCCATAAGAAGCAATGTAAAAGGTGTAGGCAAGATGCCGGAATCCGTCATATAGTATCCTCGTGTAAAAGGAGCCTTATTAAACAACGGAACAACAGTTATGTTTGATATACGATAACGATCCTCGTTATTAGCAACATGCAATACGATGACGATCAATAAGCCTCGACGAACTAGTCGTGGTTTATTACTGTTGTGTGGGATATACAAAGCGTCTTATCAACTTAAAAGTGCCGACATTATCTGCGTTCGGTTTTCCAACTCTTTTTGCTCTGAAAGCTTCACCCGGCTCTATCCCGGCCAGTTACGTGATTGTCCGTATTTACCTCTTTAACCATAATAGGTGACTTACACGATAAATCGGATTGACAGTGCGGCCAAGAATTGACGATCTGACTGACCGTGCAAGTTTCTATATTGATGGTTTCGCTATATTAGTACGTATTCTTTTTTTATGCCAATTTTTCGACTTTTCGCGATGTGTAAGTCAATAAAATAGATTAATGTGCGAATGAAACAAGTAGAATTAAATATCTTAAGCTCAAAAAATAAAAATATCCTGATTTATTAGCCTTTTATTGGTTCAAAACGCCCGTTTTAGCCCATTTTTGATACTTTTTCAGTACTTTTTCGCATTTTGATTCAATTTTCGCAATGTAATTCGGATTTATTTATTTATTTTTGGGCTAGGAATCAGGATGGCGGAGCATCCTTCGTACCTCATGGCACCGATTGCTATGATCATTTGGCCGACCCTACTAGAATTTAGCCGAATCTGGGAGAATTCCACCCCCAGTAGGGATTTTTAACGTGCCAAACATCGCATTGACACGGGACCTACCGTTTTACTTCCTATCCGAGAAGAAGGCATGTTTTTAATTTTTCTCCGCTATGAAAAATTACCAGCTCGGGCGGGGATCGAACCTGCGATCCTTGGATTATGAAGCAAACATGCAAACCACTAATCCACCGAGACTGGCGTAATTCGAATTTAATTATGTTTTTAGTTAATTTCATGAAAAAACAAAAGGAAATAAATAAATCAAAATAATCTAGAGCCATCTCCAAAACATGATGCGACTATTCATTGAACGAACATTCATTGGACTGATCCAACGCATTCATTGAACGAACCAATTTTGACATATGTGTCGTTTAGTTTATTTGTTCTGTTGACGTTTGTAAGACGAATATTTTTGACTTTGTAATTTTTTTGTTCCCTTTACGTTTGATCACTCAAGTAAGATACAAGAGTAATACACGACGAACCGTGCAAGCTCGATGGTTTTGTTACTGGAATATTTTCTGCGTCTGGTAATGGTATTTGAGCACTTGGGACACTCAAATACACTTTATTCTCCTCTTTATCCCTTGTGTTTTTAGAACTGGATATTTAATTTTTTTTGTTTTCAATAAACAGGAAACATTTTCGCTCGCAGTTCAAAAACTGAATTTGACACCCATACGAAAGTACAGAGCAGTTTTTAATCCACAGCAAGACAAAAGAAGACGCAGAAAAAGAATATCAAAAAACTGAGCAGGGGGAAAGGTGGGGATACATGATCACTTCTTGAATATTGACACCGCTGCATAGTTTTGATGCACTAGTAATGTCAATGTACAACTGATATCTATCATTAAAACGTTTGTTAGTTTTTGAGATATTTTGCAGTATCATTTCAAAACTAAATTATTTTTCCTTTTGTTATTTGATTTCATTTAAGTATGTTTTGCTCTTTAGTCCTATCCAACTTATATTATTATTATACTTATATTCAAGTTCTGTGCAACCATCCTCCATTTCGAAATAGTATACAAAGAAAATAAGACACGTTTTTTAAAATAAAATCACCGTAGAGCTACTTGAGCAGGTGATTAAGTCGGACATTTATTTGTTAGTTAGACACTTTGATGCTATCCATCCTAATGCTACCTTAAATTATTATTATTCATAATATCCTTGTTATTATTATTCATAATATCCTTGATTATATCTATCATTAAACATCTAACTTTCATGCCTGTTATTTAATTATTTATCATCAAAATAGAAATGTGATCAAGTATACCCCCTAAACCCTACTATTTTTGCTACCACCCTATCTTAATTATGTTAGTATTTTAGTACAAGATTTTAAAGCCAAATTCTCTGTAGTGCTAATATGAATAATAAAAATTAAGAAAAAGTACAGTCTTAAAGTTCCCAACTGTAATTGATTTTCTAAAAACGAATTCTAAAGCTTTCAAGTCTGTATCCTTCATAAATTTGATATAAATAATTATTTTTATGTCCGATTGCATTATAAAGTACTGTTTATTGTATTGTTTTGCGGCAGTGAACTGGCTTATTATTGTACTCGTAAAATAAAGTGGTAGTAGTAAAATAAAGTATATAGTAGTAAAATAAAGTATGACAACTGTATATTACATGTCAAATTTTCTTCTGTCAAGAATAGATGTCAAATTTATAAACTGATTTTTTTTGATAATTAGCCAATTTTAGGAATCGAACATAAAGCTTTGTATGCAACTCTTACATAATCGGACCTTATAGACTCGCCCTTTTTATAGGCCTTGCTCGCTTCGCTCGCTCGGCCATAAACTGGGCTTGTCTATAATGTTCTACATTATGTACTTGTTACATAAATAGCTAATATCCCCTTCCTAAATGAGTTTATATTACACAAGTCATCAGTGACAGGGCTTTTATTAATTGTGAAGTATCATCCAGCAGTTGCCTGTACGTAGTACAGCTGCTGGAGTTCAAAAAATTGTGCTTTTTTAGTTCACAGTGTCCATTGTGAATAGCGTATTAGTCGCATCAATTTGCTGCAGTTGCTATATACTGTAGGAGAATATACATTAATAGCGAGAAAGATGCATTTTATAACAGCACCATCTACCGGTTCTACTCTATTTGAATCGTGGACGTAGAGTAACGGTGTTATTCTCGAATCTCAACCCTCAACCTGGATTTCGCAAGGGTATGGAAGTATTGACAATATTTTCTGCCTCACCTCTTAGTAGAGTCAATTTTTGCAAAAAACAACCCTAAGTTCTTATTTTTTACTATCTAGAGACCTGAAATCTTTTCTAATGCCTTTAGTACTGGACCAATATAAAATGTAATATATTTAAAATATTACTCTGGTGGTTTACTCTAGTTTAATAACGCAACCAAATTTAGCGAAATTTATGTTGAGAGGGTTTTTGGAGTCGCAGATTATTAATCCAATGAAAAAATTAAAAAAACTCAAAATGGCGGACCCAAAATGGCGTTCCTAAAATAACGGTCTTTGAGATTGAGAATGCGATTTACGCCGTTTTTATTGATTTTAGAGAAAAATTGAAAAAGTTAAAAAGTGTTTAGAATGTGATTTTGCAAAGGAATACACTATTTTGGTTTCCTTTTATTGTAACCCCTTCGCTCTGCCCTAGTGAAAGAAAAGACAATTTGTGAAGTGCAATTAATTGAATTGAACAATTTAATAATAGTTAAACTTAATTAAGATTTCAATTTTAAAAGTGATTTCAATTTCAATTTGTATATTTTTAAAACCACAGGAATCCACATTCGCCCTGAGATGAGTTTTCCTTATTAATTTTAATTCAGTTATTTTTAAGTTATTTAATTGGCGCCCAACTTATTATTACGTAAACTTGATTTAGTCAAGAACTCGCGTAACATTGTTATGTATCTAGTGCATTATTTAAAACTATTAAAAAGTATTTTTGAATCATATAAGAATTTATAAAAGAGGGCAGTTGAAAAGCATTTCCAGTCTTTTTAAAAATCAATTTATTTATAAATCAATTATCTACAATCTAACAGCAATTATTCGTTATTTGAAAGTATTTGATGAAATTGAATATAAAAACAAAATTTTATTTTAATTAGCCAAATTCATCGAATATATTTTTATTTTGCTAGCCAATGTGGGAAAAGATCAAATTTTTCCTTTTATGCGAATTCACCGCATATAAATATGGTTTGTCCCAACGTGCGGCAAAAAAAATCAAATTTTTCTGTTTATGCCAATTCATCGTAATATATATATAGATTTTATACTCTTTCAGTTATTGTGTAACATTAAAACAACTTTGCTGCGAACATATTCACAAAGACTGATATTCATAATTAAGTATTTTTAACCTTTAAAGTTTACTTTTCTTGTCAACAATTTATAATTTATAAAATTTTTAATAACAAAACTGAAAATTACAATTTTCTCCTAGATAGACCATTGGATTTATTATAGAAAAATGCATCTACTATATTTGTTAAAAAATACATTTAAATTATTATTTTTAATTTTTAGAAGTAAATGTTTAAAACAGTATTATGTACGTAGTTGATCGATCAAGAACTTGATACCTGATACCGAGTCTTCTGAAAATTGTCTGAGAAATAACATTCTTAAATCTTCAGGTACCATTTAAGACTGATTTAGGATCAGCTGCTACAAATTTCAAAAAACTAACAACTTGGTCGTGTTTAACAGTGTTAGAAATCACCCGACTATGAGCATAAATCAAACCCTACTTTTTGAACCATTGGAATAGCATGGGGCATTTTAGAACCACAGTTTCCGCCTTATTGAAATTTCCCAGCATTAGTTTTTTCACATTCCTGTTAGATTTTAGCCTTTTAGGTCACCTGCAAGAACCGTCGTGCACCACGAATCAAATATAGCTGCCATATTTAAACCAAAAAGAATAAAAGTTAATTAACAGTGGTTTCGAACTACCAATACATAGGTGTGATACACAAAGAACTATCCTTGTGTGAGATGATCCAGCCACCAGTACTGAGTACTGGACCACTTGGAAAATATTTAGGTTTTCGAGTTTCACCAGATTTCCTAATCCGAGCGTCAATTTCTAATTTATATAGGTTTTAATCGGTTTCGAGATGAAAACGTAAGGTTACTCCACTATTAATATAAATACAATAAAACACAATAAAATATGCTCATAATTACGAGAATTATAGTGGAGTAACCTTACGTTTTTATCTCGGAACCGGTCCAAACTACTTCGATTTGATTAATTTTTTTTCAAAGTCTTGTAAATATAAAATACTAAAACCTTTACAAATTAAAAATTGACGCTCAGAACAGGAAATGTGGTGAAACTCGAATAACCTAAAACCATAACCAAGTGATCCCGCACCGGTTGCTCGACCAATCCAGAACAGGATAATTTTGTGGTGTGGTATCACATCTATGTATTGGTAGTTCGAAGCCACTATTAATTTATTTGTATTCCTTTTGGTTTAAATACGGCAGCCATATTTTTTTCGTGGTGCACAACGTTTCTTGCACTTTTCTATGTAAACGAAAATCTTGATATCTCAAGAACAGTTGGTCGTAGAAAGTCGCGGTAAAAACCATTGCATTGTTCACATTTCGAACTACATTTGTTGTTTTAAATGTAAATTTTATAAGATTCTTCCTTATGGGCGCAAATTAAATCCGAAGTTTCACGCTTTTTTTTGCAAAATTTCGGTTTTTTAGAATGTCATATTTCCAGACAATGGTGAAGTATCAGCGCTCATTCTTTTTAAAAAGGTACACAGTTAAGGATAGTTTATGTTCAAAATATTTCAAATCTGAAACTTCATTATTTTGGTATTTATGGGCTTTTGAAATTCTCGTTTTCTTCATTTTTGAGCAACTTTGGACCTCAACATCTGGTGGTCATGGATGGATTTTTTTATATTACGTGCATATGAAGCAGCATATGATAGCAAACTGTGGTAAAAATTTTAAGTTTGTTATTATCGTGAGTTATGCTCAGTTGAAAATTGTAAATGTATACCATTTCCATTCGTATTACTGAGTAAATGTACTTTATTCTTGTGCTAATATTGGTTTGGGAAAGTAAAATTATTATTATTACTATTATTATATATAGTTATATGCTATTGACAAAAGTCCTTGCAGTGATAACTAAAGTTATTAATATAACAAGGGTGCCTTTTCTTTGAATTTTCTTCCGTGGCCGATTTCCCTCTCAATCCGTGTAAATTGAATGCTACCATGAGCATAACTCTGTTCTCAAGCTAATATCAAAGTTACTATTTTACCATAGTTTACCATCATATACTGCTTCATATCTACACAATATAAAAGTCCTTTTATGCTCATCAGAGATATTGAGGTCCAAAGTTGCTCAAAAATGAAGAAAACAAGAATTTAAAAAACCTATAAATACCAAAATAGTGAAGTTTCAGATTTGAAATATTTTAAACATAAACTAGCCTTAACTGTGTACTTTAATTAAAAAGAATGAGCGCTGATACTTCGCCATTGTTTGGAAATATGACACTCTAAAAAGCCGGAATTTTGCAAGAAAGCGTGAAACTTCGGATTTAATTTGCGCCCATAAGGAAGAATCTTATAAAATTTACATTTAAAACAACAAATGTAGTTCGAAATGTGAACAATGCAATGGTTTTTACCGCGACTTTCTACGACCAACTGTTCTTGAGATATCAAGATTTTCGTTTACATAGAAAAGTGCAAGAAACGTTGTGCACCACGAAAAAAATATGGCTGCCGTATTTAAACCAAAAGGAATACAAATAAATTAATAGTGGCTTCGAACTACCAATACATAGATGTGATACCACACCACAAAATTATCCTGTTCTGGATTGGTCGAGCAACCGGTGCGGGATCACTTGGTTATGGTTTTAGGTTATTCGAGTTTCACCACATTTCCTGTTCTGAGCGTCAATTTTTAATTTGTAAAGGTTTTAGTATTTTATATTTACAAGACTTTGAAAAAAAATTAATCAAATCGAAGTAGTTTGGACCGGTTCCGAGATAAAAACGTAAGGTTACTCCACTATAATTCTCGTAATTATGAGCATATTTTATTGTGTTTTATTGTATTTATATTAATAGTGGAGTAACCTTACGTTTTCATCTCGAAACCGATTAAAACCTATATAAATTAGAAATTGACGCTCGGATTAGGAAATCTGGTGAAACTCGAAAACCTAAATATTTTCCAAGTGGTCCAGTACTCAGTACTGGTGGCTGGATCATCTCACACAAGGATAGTTCTTTGTGTATCACACCTATGTATTGGTAGTTCGAAACCACTGTTAATTAACTTTTATTCTTTTTGGTTTAAATATGGCAGCTATATTTGATTCGTGGTGCACGACGGTTCTTGCAGGTGACCTAAAAGGCTAAAATCTAACAGGAATGTGAAAAAACTAATGCTGGGAAATTTCAATAAGGCGGAAACTGTGGTTCTAAAATGCCCCATGCTATTCCAATGGTTCAAAAAGTAGGGTTTGATTTATGCTCATAGTCGGGTGATTTCTAACACTGTTAAACACGACCAAGTTGTTAGTTTTTTGAAATTTGTAGCAGCTGATCCTAAATCAGTCTTAAATGGTACCTGAAGATTTAAGAATGTTATTTCTCAGACAATTTTCAGAAGACTCGGTATCAGGTATCAAGTTCTTGATCGATCAACTACGTACATAATACTGTTTTAAACATTTACTTCTAAAAATTAAAAATAATAATTTAAATGTATTTTTTAACAAATATAGTAGATGCATTTTTCTATAATAAATCCAATGGTCTATCTAGGAGAAAATTGTAATTTTCAGTTTTGTTATTAAAAATTTTATAAATTATAAATTGTTGACAAGAAAAGTAAACTTTAAAGGTTAAAAATACTTAATTATGAATATCAGTCTTTGTGAATATGTTCGCAGCAAAGTTGTTTTAATGTTACACAATAACTGAAAGAGTATAAAATCTATATATATATTACGATGAATTGGCATAAACAGAAAAATTTGATTTTTTTTGCCGCACGTTGGGACAAACCATATTTATATGCGGTGAATTCGCATAAAAGGAAAAATTTGATCTTTTCCCACATTGGCTAGCAAAATAAAAATATATTCGATGAATTTGGCTAATTAAAATAAAATTTTGTTTTTATATTCAATTTCATCAAATACTTTCAAATAACGAATAATTGCTGTTAGATTGTAGATAATTGATTTATAAATAAATTGATTTTTAAAAAGACTGTGTACTTTGGAAATGCTTTTCAACTGCCCTCTTTTATAAATTCTTATATGATTCAAAAATACTTTTTAATAGTTTTAAATAATGCACTAGATACATAACAATGTTACGCGAGTTCTTGACTAAATCAAGTTTACGTAATAATAAGTTGGGCGCCAATTAAATAACTTAAAAATAACTGAATTAAAATTAATAAGGAAAACTCATCTCAGGGCGAATGTGGATTCCTGTGGTTTTAAAAATATACAAATTGAAATTGAAATCACTTTTAAAATTGAAATCTTAATTAAGTTTAAGTATTATTAAATTGTTCAATTCAATTAATTGCACTTCACAAATTGTCTTTTCTTTCACTAGGGCAGAGCGAAGGGGTTACAATAAAAGGAAACCAAAATAGTGTATTCCTTTGCAAAATCACATTCTAAACACTTTTTAACTTTTTCAATTTTTCTCTAAAATCAATAAAAACGGCGTAAATCGCATTCTCAATCTCAAAGACCGTTATTTTAGGAACGCCATTTTGGGTCCGCCATTTTGAGTTTTTTTAATTTTTTTATTGGATTAATAATCTGCGACTCCAAAAACCCTCTCAACATAAATTTCGCTAAATTTGGTTGAGTTATTAAACTAGAGTAAACCACCAGAGTAATATTTTAAATATATTACATTTTATATTGGTCCAGTACTAAAGGCATTAGAAAAGATTTCAGGTCTCTAGATAGTAAAAAATAAGAACTTAGGGTTGTTTTTTGCAAAAATTGACTCTACTAAGAGGTGAGGCAGAAAATATTGTCAATACTTCCATACCCTTGCGAAATCCAGGTTGAGGGTTGAGATTCGAGAATAACACCGTTACTCTACGTCCACGATTCAAATAGAGTAGAACCGGTAGATGGTGCTGTTATAAAATGCATCTTTCTCGCTATTAATGTATATTCTCCTACAGTATATAGCAACTGTAGCAAATTGATGCGACTAATACGCTATTCACAATGGACACTGTGAACTAAAAAAGCACAATTTTTTGAACTCCAGCAGCTGTACTACGTACAGGCAACTGCTGGATGATACTTCACAATTAATAAAAGCCCTGTCACTGATGACTTGTGTAATATAAACTCATTTAGGAAGGGGATATAAATAATTATTTATATCAAATTTATGAAGGATACAGACTTGAAAGCTTTAGAATTCGTTTTTAGAAAATCAATTATAGTTGGGAACTTTAAGACTGTACTTTTTCTTAATTTTTATTATTCATATTAGCACTACAGAGAATTTGGCTTTAAAATCTTTTACTAAAATACTAACATAATTAAGATAGGGTGGTAGCAAAAATAGTAGGGATTAGGGGGTATACTTGATCACATTTCTATTTTGATGATAAATAATTTTTTCGCCTACCTGATCAGAAAGTGCTTTTTAAATGTCCTGTTTTGAGGGCAGTTAAGGCTTCTTTGCGGGCCTCTTATGTCAAACTTTTTACTGCCCTCTTATGTCAAATACATAACCTCTACACTACTACTAGATGATACCACGATTTATTTATGTTAAGTTGGAGATACTGTAAAAATTGTAATTGTTTTTTAAATTGTCATTCTTTGACCACTCCTGTGCATTATCCTAAAAAGATTTTAATCAAAAAATGAAATCATTAGTTTTTAACATTAAAAATATAACTCATTCGTAACTTTTAGCAACAGAATATGACGGAAAATGTAATTTCAAACATATTTTTACATAACCTTTAAAAATATAAAAAACATACGTCAAATTTTTCTAGGCTTCTTAGATCATAACTTTGATTTTCATGTCTTCGTCGATAAATTTGTCGTTTGTTTTTTTCTTTTCACAGTGTCATTGTATGTATAAATGGAGGCTGTGACAATTAATTAATAAAAAGAAAATTGTAATTTCAATAAATTATACAATGATAGATTAATTACTCATCCTAATTAAAAGTCATATCCTGTTCCTTTTATTTACCAATAATAATGAAAACATTTACTATACGGCCGTGTTGTATGTAGTGTAATGATTATTAGGTTAATTTAGTTAATAAATTACTAAAAACGTCTGGCGTTATTTTCATTTTCATTCATTCCCTCTAACATATGCCTATTTAATTTACTAATAAGTTACGTTACTGTTTAACTTTTGGAATTCTTTTTTAAACTTTCAAACAGGTAGGCGAAAAACTTTTGTATGTCACTCGGACCGAAAAGCATTTGTAGCCCTAAGTTGTCCGCTGCCCTCGCTACGCTACGCTTCGCTCGGGCATCAAACAACTGCGGGCTACAAGTGCTAATTTTCTGCCCTTGAGACACAATATACTAAAATAGCAGGCATGAAAGTTAGATGTTTAATGATAGATATAATCAAGGATATTATGAATAATAATAATTTAAGGTAGCATTAGGATGGATAGCATCAAAGTGTCTACCTAACAAATAAATGTCCGACTTAATCATCTGCTCAAGTAGCTCTACGGTGATTTTATTTTGAAAAACGTGTCTTGTTTTCTTTGTATACTATTTCGAAATGGAGGATGGTTGCACAGAACTTGAATATAAGTATAATAATAATATAAGTTGGATAGGACTAAAGACTAAAACAAACTTAAATGAAATCAAATAACAAAATAAAAAATAATTTAGTTTCGTAATGCTTCTATCGCCTGTGCATGGGGGAAACCCCATTTGTTACACTGCCTCCCTCTTCAAGTCTGTTCTGTCCCAGAACAGGACTTATTTCTGGTTCTTGTAGAAAGGGTTATGACTATACCGACAGTTTTCACCTTGACTACACGTTCCATTTCGGTAGACATAACAGTCTACACTCTTTGTTGGCCTTGACGCAAGCTGTGGGTCGAAGCTGCAGACCAAAATTTTCACGTCCGTACCTCTGAAGATGACTTCCAGCATGTTTCGAACGATCCTCCAATCCAACTGGTCCCGCTCACCGCCGAGTTTGGAGACTGCCAATTTGTTAATGCCCCTGGTAAGTAACTCGGTCCTCAAATCCCATAACGCCCTCCACAGGTCAGCGTAACTGGGCTTCTGGTAGTAAGCCTGTTTCGTTACTATAGTAAAAACCAAATAAGAATAAAGTAGATGGCGCTTCGATCCAAGTTACATTTACACACCTAAAATTTAAAAAACAGCGGGAAATTTGAAATATAATATTGTTTAGTTTTCAAAATATTTACTGAAAAATATATAAACTTTATTTCTGTGATTCTGTACAAGATGCCAGTGTATCTTATGAACAATTTATAAATAGAATTAATAAATAATGCACACTATTATGATGACACTATAATGTCACTATGATTCGAAAAATCTTAAAAGTTATTTTATATTGGCCGAATATCAACATCTTCGTCTGATTCATTGGGTTGAAACTTGCCTTCCGATTCTAAATTTATAATATTTTTTCCACAATATCCTCTACTACTTTGTCTAATTCCCACCTTCGCTTTTCTTCATTAATTATGTGGTATATCTATGCAATCTTTCCATCGTTCTGCAGCAAAAGTAGAAATCCCTTGATTAGGAGGATTTGTTCACGCCAGTAAGTGAATATATTGTATGTATTATTAGCTGCCATGTAATACTACATGATGTTTCACTTGTGCCCACATCAACTCGATTGGATTTAGCTTACAAACATAAGGGAGCAATCCTAATATGGTTCTTCCGTCACTTTTCGCCATTTCATCAATTTTGACCATTAGGAATTATGTACTTTTCCTCTTGGATTTTTGAAGGATTGTCGTTCAGCCATAATTAAAATTGGGCAAATACTAAAATATTATTACGTTTATTTAAACTCCAATTAAGATTGTTACATAAATCATCATACATGCAAAGCAATAAGAATAGCGCCGGTAAGTTCTAAAAGAACGATTGTTTTAATAAAAGGGCTAAAAATTATGAAGAACTTGAGAAAAACTCGAACTAAACCATAACCTCGAAAATTGTCAGTATTAATATCTTAGACATAGATGCAGCGTTGCCAGATTTTAGGTATGAATTTCCGATCTCCCCTTTCATTTAAAACTTTGTACATTTATTAATGAGCATTTTGTCACGTTAATTATGAATGTACTTTAATTATAGTTTCTTTTTACACACACAATAAGTTATATTTTCGTAGTTGAACGAACGTAAGCCGTAACGTTTATTGTAGAACTGAAACGGCGCTTTACACATAATTTATGCACAAATTTACATTTTTAAGTTGTGTGAACGTGCCTCGTATTTTAACAAATCAACACAAAGGTAAAGCTTGCCCTATACCTTCCTTCGCTTTATTCTTAGCTTACTATAGGTAGTAAATAAACCGTCCATGATCCGGCAAGTGTAAGACTTTGCCAACAGAGGGATTCTGTTCTCGAAGTTCATCCAGCCCTTCGACCATATAATATATAGACACGACACACGGAGTTTTTGGTGATACCAACAGTTGGTGGTGAAGTAAGGGGAAAACAATAACAGAGATCAACGCTGCGATTGGTTAGCAAGTTTGCCTCGTTTGTGGTCGTGTCTGCTGCTGCTCGGAATCGGAAATTATTCGTGATTCGTGTCGTTTTTAATGGCTGACGCTGTGTAGTTCGCGAGGTTATCGTGTTTTGTGATCTGTTATTATTGTGTTCAGCAGTGATTTTACGAATAAAAACTGTTAAAAATGGTTAGGAAGTGTTATGTATGTAAACGACCGTATGAAAAGGCGGCAACGCGTTCGTATCACCTGTAAGTACAATGATCCACGATCCACGTGCTGCATGTAAACAAACCATAAGCGTCACATTGCTGTGGAATTAGGGATTTCAACAAAATATTATTTCATAGATATTCATAAAGCACTCGAATTTTTGGTGTGTTTTAGATTTCCGAAAAATATGGCTGAAAGAGAAAAGTGGTGCCAAATTTTGGGAGTAGAAACTAGTTCTCAGCGATTTACATTTCTGTGTTCAGATCATTTTTCGCCTGATGATTTTTATACTGAAATCTAACAGCCTTGGTAGTGTAAACAGCCTTGGTAATGTAATGTCCGGCGTGCCGGACTTTCACCCAAGCGGCCCGGGTTCGACTCCCGGCGCTGGCAGATCTGGTTAAGGTTTTCTGCAGTTTTCCTTAGCTGTAACACAAATGTGGGATTTGCGCTGTTCCATCTATAAGTCAGCTGCAGCCGCACATTGGGCCTACATAATAATAATAATCGCCCCCTCCCTCCCGCACAAGCTTATAGCTTCTGGGGCCTTGGTTTAGGTTATGGGTTGTAGTAATTATTATTATATTATTATTATTAGAAGAAGGTTGAAAAAAGATGCAGTGCCCACGGCGTCTGGAAGCGGCACTAAAAGCACGAGGTGAGTGTTAACGTTTTTAACATTGTTTCTTACTCTAATGTGTGAATAGTTCTTCCGCTTCAGCAACACCTGCAACCTCAGAGGAGACAGCTGATCATGCAAGGATTTTGCCAGTACAGGAAAAGGAAATTCTAGCCCTTCCACTCTCTTCATCATCTTCAGCAACAAAATCAGCATCAGAATGTGGAGAATTGAAGGAGAAATATGTTACCAGTATTATGGGCCCTCCACAGAAAAGGTGAGAAATGCTATATTTTTTATTGAAACAAGGTAACTGATATTATGAATTTTAGAGTGAAATTGATGGAGTTGAAACAAAATCCAAAATTACCAACTGAACCAGGAACAAAAGAAATTGCTGCGATTGATTCATCTTCTGCGACACTATCAGTAGTATCATACGATGAAAATACTGCAGAAATTCAACAAAAGAAAAAAACTAAGAAAAGGTTAAAAACAATTCTTAATTAAAATGAAAATATTTGTAACGAGTTATTTCTTACATTTAGGAATCCACGATATGTTGGAGATATTCATAGTGATGAATTTAATACTCCTCGAAAAAGCAAGAGAAACTGGCATATTGCTAAAAGAGCTGTTGCAATTCGTCCAGAACGTTAACTTACAATGATAATGGGGACCATTTACAAGAAACGCCAGATTTTGTTAACATTTTTAATGAACTTCAAGATCATGATTATCTTAGCACTCCTGTGTGGCATTTAACAACATATACGACAGATATTGTAGCATATATATCTGGATTTGTTGTTAAATGTCTCAAAAAATGTATTAGTTGTGCTTTTTGTCTATGTTTGCTTGAAAATGATGATGTCGTTTCTTTGTTACAACGAAGAAAACAATACGGGCGAATGGTTAGTGCTTCTCCATTAGTAATAAAAATTTGTGAAACTGCGGAAAAATGTCTTAGAGTCATAAAAGCAGAGCATGACATTTTTCACATGAAAAATTCTTCAAGTATATTGATAAATTCTACCATTAGAAATTTACCACTAACTTTATTTGATGCCTTTGGTGAGCATATGCTCAATGAAAATATTTTAAACAACCATTGTTTACAATTAATTAAGTTAATTTTAGAAAAATATTTCAACCTAAGACTTCCATCATGAAACTACACGATTAAATGTAGCGGACACTAGCAATAGAGTGAGGAGTTTGCTAACAAAAACAATATTGTTTAAGGGTCAGTAATTACACATTGTAACTTCCTTTTTTCATTCATATTTTGTTTTAAAATATATTTTTAAGCGTCAGTTGTTTTATTACCCCCTAAAATCGACCCGCCTCTGTTCATTAGTCTACTCCCCTCCTACCCTTTGCTCCTCTAGGCCATGCATGCTGCGTTCAAACAAACTGCCTACAAACTGGGTCTCATGCCGTGTCTATGTATTATATGGTCGAAGATCCAACCCGTCCAAACTTATTTCTACACTACCGCGATCCCTCTTGCCATGCGGAGGTCCTCGGAGAGACAAGGGGCAGTGGAATAATCGACAGGGACCCGGAAGAGATCTTGTTGCATCTCGGTCGTGTCTCCGAATCGCGCTTTTCTAATTCCGAAAAACGCAGCCATAAATTCTCCAAAGGTTTGCTGATCATCTTCAGGCCTTACGGTATTGACAGCCACTTTAGCTTCCAGTTCCTGATCCGGGACTGTGTTGTTGTTTCCCTCATACCCGCGAGATTGGGCCCTCTCAATCTCGCTGTAAACTTGGCGAGTACCCCCGACGTCTTTCCGGGTTCTATAACCAAACAAGCTGTCCAGGTTGAAAACCTCCTTCTTGGGCTCTCACATCGTACAAAGTCTTCATTCGGTCACTTGCGATTCGGCTATTGTTTCGGGTTCGGTCGTGAATATCCTCCAACTTCTTCTTCAAGTTATTAATTGCTTTGTAAGGCGATGTTGGACTGAATTAATTGAAGAAAAGGTATTGTGACTTTATAAATTTTATTTTGTCAATATTAATATAAGAGAATTATCATTTTGTATTAAACATTTTTGACCTATTATTTTTATTATTGTTTACTACGATTTGTGGGATATTTATTTTCTGTATGCGAATTTACCATCTTTAGTGATTAATTAATAGTAAATGATAATAGGAAATGTCTTAAATAAGTTCAGTTTTAAATTCTTTGTAGGAACCAAAATGTATTTACGAATATGAAAGAATGTGTATTCATAAAGTAGTGACTCTTCTGACCCCACATCTGGCCTTAATGGTTTGTCACACCCTCCTAGAGCTAGAGAAAACACATATTTAAAAGTTTACAAGAATTAGGGTTGCTAGGGAAGGAATCGGTATGATTATGCGAGAAGGGACAGTGGCATTGTGGTGCTGTACACGGGCGGTCGGTTTGAAACGTAAAAGAGACCTTTAGCGGTTTATAGTGTAATGCGTGTATTCTATATTGAGACTACAAACGTAAAGATGCGTAATGCTAATATTCGCTGTGTTTGTTATACGGCACTTGGAAGTGCTGGTACCTGTTGTCTTGTTATTATTCGGCAACGTGAGTTGTTGCTTGAATTGTGATTGTTGGCCAATGTGTGATATTGGCTTTATATTGATGTTAGCAATTGGTTGGAATTGCTGTATTATATTGATGTGTTGGCAATTGAGGAATTGCCTGTTGTTGTTGTGTTGATTTGTTAGCAATTTGTAGAATTGCTGTTGTCGTTGATGATATGTGAATTGAGCTCTGTAAAATTAACCGCACAGTATACTGTTTGCTTAGGAGACGGAGAAATGGGCGTGTTTCTCCAGTCTACCTTCGACCTGGGTAATTAATTAGAATTACACCAGTGGCCCCAGCTGATCACTGGGCAGCCTAGGGGTGCTTATTCCCCTACAGGTTCTTGTATTGCATTCCCAACGAGGAGCGGACTCGGAGGGAGATGAATACATTGACAGTGCCTCTGTGTACTTGGTCCTGTTAGCGTTCGGCTAAAGGGCGCCTGATGCGGCAAGCATCATCTGTTTCAGGTCATCATGATCGTGATAGTGCACTGAAGGTCTTCACTCCCGAAGACCCCAATCATCCAGAACCAACGTGAGACGGCACGGGGGATCCCCAATCCCCCCGTAAGTACTGCTAATTTCCATTTAAAGGGTAAGCGACTAATGTGTTGTAATTATCTTTTCATGTGTGCCTTAATCCGGCTCTGTGGTATTTTGCGTTTTGGTCTCAAAATGGAACGCATATGAATTACTGCTAGTGAAGCGTAACCGACCGTTCCCGCCCATTCCGGAGCAAGCAGTAACACGACCCGAAAGGACCTGTCAAATGTAACATTCAGAACTGGGGATTAACTTTAATTTGTGAGAACTAGAATTCTTTAACCTAAATGTACCAAAAGCATGTTTAACCAATTTAAATCATTATTGAATTACGACCCCGGCCTACAAATGTCAGAAGTGGGATTGCTAGGTCAACTGCTTGCTCCTTTAATACACTCGTTGTAAATTAATGTTTCTGCGTGAATTTATATATTGCATTATAGTTGATGATGAGGGTTTTTAATAATATCGTATCGTTGGCCATACACAAACCTCATTGGCTACCAAAGGTGACTTTATGCCGTAAAGATGGCAAACCCTTAAAACGAATCTCAATATGATTATGGTTTTTAATCATGCGTGCACGAGAGATTTGAAATGCGCATGTGTTTCAATTATTACGATTAGAATTTTAATGTTTCTTACGTTTGAGTTATGTATGTACGTATCGTTAAATCTGCTGCGAGTTTTTAATTTCACTCATAATTGGGATACCTACGTATTTTAATCGCTATATTCAGAGTTTTAATTTTACGTACATTTAATTTACGTACATGTGTCAATTAATCCAGTTAGAATTACGTACGTATTTTAATTAATCTATTCGGAGTTTTTACTGTTACGTACATTTGATTTACGCACATGATTCAATTAATCAGTTCGAGTTTATAATTTTACGTGCACTTGAGTTACGTACATATTTTAATTGATCTATTCGGAGTTTTACTTTTATGTACAATTGCTTTACGTAGAATTATTACATTAGAGTTTATACTTTTACCTAGATTTGAGTTACGTATGTATTTTAATTGATCTATTCGGAGTTTTATTTTTACCTACCTTTAATTACGCACATGTTTCCATTAATTCAGTTAGCGTTTATAATTATACGTACATTTGAGTTAATTTTCGTTGATATTTGCAATTTTGATTTTACGTACATTCAAATTACGTGAGCACGTACTGCAATGAGTATCCAATTCAAGTTTTTAATTTTACTTCCGTTTGAGTTATGTACAGCTTCATTGTGTAGTTTAGACGAGGGACACGGTTAGTAAAATAGTTAACAAAAAAAAAAATACACGGGTGTTTATGTGAACTAAATTGGTGTTTGATCATTCAATGGTTTATTGACTTATGCGATTCAAAAATTATGATCCATTATGTGCTCCGTTAATTTTATTATTTAGTTTAACGCCAAATCATTATCGTGTTATTACATTTGGGTAATTCCTGTTTTGTTCCTTTTCCAATCTTACTGTAATTATCACTTCCTACACGACCTTTTCTAATGAACATTCTGGATCCATTCAACTAACCAGTTCCCTGCATATAATTGATCTTCGATCATCGATGTGCAATGTATCTTTCTAAGATAAGGCCGATTATAATTAGTTGTGGTTTAATAACCAGCAAAATCATTAGAAGTTTCAAATAGGTGAGATTATCGGAAATGATTCTTCCCGTTCAATTAGTTTTGAAATCGAGTAAGTATTAACAATATGGAAGATCGATAGTAACTACGTGTAGGTAGTGCCAGGGAAAGGATAGACGTTCAAGTCGTGTCTGGTACCTCAGGATCAAGAGATCCTTTGTTTTTTTTTTATAGTGTAAGCTTTTGCCAAGAAGGAGAGAACATTAGGCTACTGAAATATAGCTTACTTATTGTTAGTTAGGTACACATAGATAGAAGGAAATAATTGATGGGAATTTCGTGGGAGTTGTTGAGATTTTCTGCCTGGAGGTTGCTTCGGTGCAGTTGTATCATTCTCATCCATAATTTGCATTTGATAGTGATGGGTAGTGTTAGGGCAGTTTTTTAGGTGTAGGGTTCTCGATGGGCCTTGTGAGACTGATGTTAGTTATTTTGCTTCTATTTCATTTCACGATTATAGAGTTTCACACAGTACGACTTGAAACAGTAAACTCAAGGATAGGAGACCTTGTAAGACGTTGGTATAGAGGTTGCTTTGCGTTAGACTCGCGCAAAGTAGGATTTGTTGTCAGTGTAGAGATCGACATGAGGTCAACTAACGATGAACTGTTTTTATCCATAAACTGTATTCCAAATTTCATTTGCATCTTATATTTCATTAGTAAATAAAAAGAAAACAAGACACATGGTGAAGACAGGCTATACATGGCTAGATAGATAGATGCGGATGATAGAATGCTCAGAAACACAGGTTGCATATCATCAGATCTTAGCATCGGATTATCATTAGGTTTCCGTAGAAGGGGTTTCGTGTGAAACACAGTATACAGTATTTGTGCCACATTATAAATTGAAGAAAATCCCGTTTGGCATCTTCAATGCACTTTGAGTGTCCATTCGATTAGAACCCTGTCATGGCATCTTGTGAAGATACAGCAGGCGTGTATCTCAGCGATATATTAATCCCATCTGTCACTGTGCGATATAATCTCAATAGGTTAGCAACGGCGCAGCAAGGATTATAGGGCAAATGTTTACCACTTTACTTGAAGTAATATTCATGCCTTCAACAAAGCGTGAACTACGTGGATATGGAAGTGTCTGCGAGCACTGGTAGACTGGGCGAAGAGAAATTGGTTAAGTTTAGTTATTTGGTGGGCGAAGTTGGTAAAATATTTCTGAGCTTCAAAGGGAAATCGTTAGGTGCGTCAATAGTTAGGGTGAACGAATTTTCTTAAATACTTCGTTCAGGTTATGCTCTAATTAATTAGCAAGTTTGCAATGGATTATAGACCCTGTCCAGTACAGCTATATAGAATCCCCTCGTTGACACTGGGATCTATACAGCGGCGAGTAGGTTTGGCTGGTAGTTAGTAGGTCTGCATTCTTATGCAGAGATGGCAATAACCATCAAACAGATAGTAAAAATAAGTACAATTGCTTTGAACTAGAAATTTTAGTTGTAGTAGAGACCCTTAGAAATGTTTCGTGTATATCTCGTGTAAGTTCCAAGTGGCTACCGATTGTAATGCTAAGCTCCTACAAAAAGAATTATTAGGTGGTGACTCCTGCTCTAGTAATATGATTTCAGTATAGAGTACAGGGCGGATATACAATGAATTATGTAGATTGGATATTATCAGTACAGTCAACACCTGACAAAAATGCGAGACATTCAGGAGGTTCTTTCTCGATCTCCAAATACCGAATACGACAGAAAGATCTGCCGATCTTTGTGCAATATCATGTGTATCGCATTACAATTCCAGACATAATTCACGTGACGAGCAATGTGTCAATGCGTGGTAAGAAGTGCCCATGATGATGTGGGTGACTTCGTTAGAAATGAGCATTAAAGAAATTAACTTGAAAATTATTAGTATTTGGTAGGAAGCATACATTGTGTGTTGTCCTCTTTGTTTGCACACCAACAATCCTTCCGGTAAGTATCCTCGAGATCTCCATCCTATTCTCAAACAGTCTATTCCTTTTTATACTCTACATATAACTATTTGGGTCCATTTACCAAAACTAAAAGTAGTTTGCGTTATGCGCTAGTGATGGTAAATACATTCACCAAGTAGGCTCTGATCAACGGTACGATCAACAAAATCTACATATGCTGTTCGGTTTCCCGCCACTCAGTTTTATGTCACTAGAACAACGACAAGACGATCAGATGCGTCATGAGAGTTCTCTAACATGTGCCGCAAAATAAGAATTCAACATGTATGCGGTAGCTAGATCTCACGGTAATAGATGTAATGTCAATTGGGACAAAGCGGTCCCCAAGGTACAATTTACGATTACTACATCGTTGACAGAGTGATTCATAGAACATCTAGTGGATTGTTATAATACTGACCATAACTACTGATAGTCATATTAAAAAGCGTGTACCCAAGTACGTGAGACTCATGGTTGTAGATCAGGTATTTCCTAACGTTGTGGTTAAGGATCGCCTTAAGAGTTGGATTCCAATTCTTGGAATTTCGGATAACTCAGCAAAGAAACACGATGGAGATAGCACTCCGATAGGATCCCGTACATAAGATACTTGTCTAGAAACATAGTCTACCATTCTCGAGGACGAGAAGTCTTCAGGATGGCCGAATGTGGGATATTTATTTTCTGTATGCGAATTTACCATCTTTAGTGATTAATTAATAGTAAATGATAATAGGAAATGTCTTAAATAAGTTCAGTTTTAAATTCTTTGTAGGAACCAAAATGTATTTACGAATATGAAAGAATGTGTATTCATAAAGTAGTGACTCTTCTGACCCCACATCTGGCCTTAATGGTTTGTCACACCCTCCTAGAGCTAGAGAAAACACATATTTAAAAGTTTACAAGAATTAGGGTTGCTAGGGAAGGAATCGGTATGATTATGCGAGAAGGGACAGTGGCATTGTGGTGCTGTACACGGGCGGTCGGTTTGAAACGTAAAAGAGACCTTTAGCGGTTTATAGTGTAATGCGTGTATTCTATATTGAGACTACAAACGTAAAGATGCGTAATGCTAATATTCGCTGTGTTTGTTATACGGCACTTGGAAGTGCTGGTACCTGTTGTCTTGTTATTATTCGGCAACGTGAGTTGTTGCTTGAATTGTGATTGTTGGCCAATGTGTGATATTGGCTTTATATTGATGTTAGCAATTGGTTGGAATTGCTGTATTATATTGATGTGTTGGCAATTGAGGAATTGCCTGTTGTTGTTGTGTTGATTTGTTAGCAATTTGTAGAATTGCTGTTGTCGTTGATGATATGTGAATTGAGCTCTGTAAAATTAACCGCACAGTATACTGTTTGCTTAGGAGACGGAGAAATGGGCGTGTTTCTCCAGTCTACCTTCGACCTGGGTAATTAATTAGAATTACACCAGTGGCCCCAGCTGATCACTGGGCAGCCTAGGGGTGCTTATTCCCCTACAGGTTCTTGTATTGCATTCCCAACGAGGAGCGGACTCGGAGGGAGATGAATACATTGACAGTGCCTCTGTGTACTTGGTCCTGTTAGCGTTCGGCTAAAGGGCGCCTGATGCGGCAAGCATCATCTGTTTCAGGTCATCATGATCGTGATAGTGCACTGAAGGTCTTCACTCCCGAAGACCCCAATCATCCAGAACCAACGTGAGACGGCACGGGGGATCCCCAATCCCCCCGTAAGTACTGCTAATTTCCATTTAAAGGGTAAGCGACTAATGTGTTGTAATTATCTTTTCATGTGTGCCTTAATCCGGCTCTGTGGTATTTTGCGTTTTGGTCTCAAAATGGAACGCATATGAATTACTGCTAGTGAAGCGTAACCGACCGTTCCCGCCCATTCCGGAGCAAGCAGTAACACGACCCGAAAGGACCTGTCAAATGTAACATTCAGAACTGGGGATTAACTTTAATTTGTGAGAACTAGAATTCTTTAACCTAAATGTACCAAAAGCATGTTTAACCAATTTAAATCATTATTGAATTACGACCCCGGCCTACAGATTATTTATATGAAAGTTTTTAAATTTTTTTGGTTTTAAATAAACTTATAATTAAATGTAATTAATCTGAATATTACAGGACCATATATTTATGAAAGTCTTTAAATACTTTTATTCAACCTAACTTTGACTCAATTGATTATGACTAATATTTAAATTAAATTTAGTAGATCTGATGTCGATTTCTGTTTGCGAGTATTAGGTCATTATATTTATAAAATTCCTGGACTTTTCTAAACAGATGGCGCTCAACAATATGTATTTTCTTGTGTCTTAAACCTTTATCTATTCTTTTATAATTAGTAAGCTATTGGAAACAATACCTGCGACCTGAACTTAAATTTGTAAAGTAAAGATCTCAAGCCGAGGCAATCTTGAGTTGTGCAGTAAGTATATGTAGAATTTAGTGTAGCTTTAAGACCTTCTGCTGTGGATTTTGTTAAAAAGAATCCCATTGTTGCACACGTTTCCCACAAGTCTATAGAAATTAGAAAATCTTCCAATTGCACTTGTTCTGGAGAATTTGGTCTTAAAGCATTAAAACAATTGTTAGAATTTAAAATGTCTGAAAGCTGGTTGATTCGTCTATAGAATTGTATAGTAGGTTCAACATCAATAAAATCAGGAATATTCCTCTCCTTTAATAACTGTAACGAGTCAGCTACAGTAGCACTATAGTATATTGTACAACTAGTGTTACAATGACGATGTTTGTAATACGAGTATTACAAAAAGGAATTGTAACACGTGTTTTACATACTACTTTGTCTATTTCGCCTTAATTTACAATTTACTTTAAAGAAATGGGAAAATGTACACGCGGGTATTTTTGATGTGGTAATGTTGGTAATAACTGATAACGCATACAATGACATCCACTGTCATTTTGAAAAAATCACGTAGGCAGGAAAAAACTCAAGTTTAAAAAAAGGTGACAGCTTAGTTGTTTCTTCTGATATAAGATAAAAATGTATTTTTATTATAAATAATTATTTTGATAAGACAATCATGTACTCAATCACGGTTTTACTGTTTTTATTACAATAAACATTTTAATACATCAAAACTGCTTAACATACAACAATAGAAAATAACTAACCTAACCTCTAAATCTAAACAATGAAAATGAAATCTGAGTAGGGACGGACACGGGATTCACGACCATCAACTTGATCCGGAAAACCAACAAGCTTTTCAGCGCATTTTTGTAGGAACTCCGCTATTAGCTGCGCTTTGTTTTAATTCAAAGCTTCTTAAAATGAAATATGTTTCATTATTCTCGCTGTTATTTCTGAGCATCATAACATTCAAATTTTCAAAACGGCGCCAGTTAATGAATACTTATTAGTACCTATCACGGGAAAGTGCTTTTCTTTTGGATAATGTGCCCCCAAAATACTTCAGCGGGTTGGTTGTCGAGCATTATTCCTTTCCTTTTTATATTCTTCCTAACACCTTGTTTATGTTCCCATTAGTAGGTAAAAACTGAAAAAAATATTTGATGAAATGGAGGTGTACATCATTCAACTCTATTAAACTTACCTCAATATCGACAAGCGATATACGTTTTGGCTTTTTAATCTAATTTTGATCTTGAAATCAGAATATAGCTGTGTTATTGCTTATTACGTCTTTACGTCTGACACTGGACTTCGTTGACAGAATGACATGACAGAGTAGGCTGGCAGCAAAATTTACTTACCTACTGCCAGCCTTACAAATAAAGAAATCCCTACTTTCAGTTGCACAAAGTAGCACTTTGTGTAACTGTTTTTCGCAAAAACAGTGTCACAAAGTAATCTTTGTATACGCGAAATAAACAATAGTATATTGTACAACTAGTGATACAATGACGATGTTTGTAATACGAGTATAAGTTTGCTTAACGAGCCGCGAAGCGGCGAGTTAAGCTATATATGAGTATTACAAAAAGGAATTGTAACACGTGTTTTACATACTACTTTGTCTATTTCGCCTTAATTTACAATTTACTTTAAAGAAATGGGAAAATGTACACGCGGGTATTTTTGATGTGGTAATGTTGGTAATAACTGATAACGCATACAATGACATCCACTGTCATTTTGAAAAAATCACGTAGGCAGGGAAAATTCAAGTTTAAATAAGGTGACAGCTTAGTTGTTTCTTCTGATATAAGATAAAAATGTATTTTTATTATAAATAATTATTTTGATAAGGCAATCATGTACTCAATCAAGGTTTTACTGTTTCTATTACAATAAACATTTCAATACATCAAAACTGCTTAACATACAACAATAGAAAATAACTAACCTAACCTCTAAATCTAAACAATGAAAATGAAATTTGAGTAGGGACGGACACGGGATTCACGACCATCAACTTGATCCGGAAAACCAACAAGCTTTTCAGCGCATTTTCGTAGGAAATCCGCTATTAACCGCGCTTTGTTTTAATTCAAAGCTTCTTAAAATGAAATATGTTTCATTATTCTCGCTGTTATTTCTGAGCATCATAACATTCAAATTTTCAAAACGGCGCCAGTTAATGAATACTTATTAGTACCTATCACGGGAAAGCGAGAAAGATACATTTTATAACAGCACCATCTACCGGTTCTACTCTATTTGAATCGTGGGCGTAAAGTAACAGTGTTATTCTTGAATCTCAACCTGGATTTGACAACGTTCCGGCCTCATCTTTGCCATTCATTTAAAACGTAGGTTAAAAAAATTTTAATTATTAAGAAATACATAGTTTTATACTGTAAATAGAGTGTAAGATGTAGTTTTATACTTTGAACGACGAAAATATAATAATATATACTATATTTTTTTAATTCACTGACAACTATTTCCTGTATATTACCTAAATTTATTTAATTTATATAGATTTTATACTCCTGCAGTTATTGTGTAACATTAAGACCTCTCCTCAAATATATTCATAATTAAGTATTTTTAACTTTTGAAGTTTACTTTTTTTGTTAACAATTTATAATATTTTCTATAACAAAACTGAAAATTACAATTTTCTCCTAGATAGACCATTGGATTTATTATAGAAAAATGCATCTACTATATTTGTTAAAAAATACATTTAAATTATTATTTTTAATTTTTAGAAGTAAATGTTTAAAACAATATTCTTATTAGACATAAAAATATGTACGTAGTTGATCAAGAACTTCCCTGATACCGAGTCTTCTGAAAATGAACCTTGAGACTGATTAAGGATCAGCTGCTACAAATTTCAAAAAAATAACAACAGGGTCGTGTTTAACAGTGTTAAGAATCCCCCGAATATGAGCACAAATCAAACCTTATTTTTTGACCATTGGCATGGCTATGGGGCATTTTAGAGCCACAGTTTCCGCCTTATTTAAATTTCCCAGCATTAGTTTTTTTTCACATTCCTGTCAGATGTTAACCTTTTAGAAAAGAAAAACTGAATTACTCAATGTTGCTTTTATGGACCTTCGTGACTTTTTGGGGTATGAAAGAAGGATACCTTTAAGATCACATGATTCAATGTAATTAAAGTTTTGTATTCTAAGAGAAAAAATAGTATATTAAGTATCGAGAACAGTAAGGACAGTTTACCGATCGACAACAATGTTTGGCGACTGAGCGAAGCGAAGTCGCCAATATTGGAGGAGATCGGTAAACTCCTTACTGTTAGAGATGCTTATACTATTTTTTGTACGACTATTATTATGAATACAAATGTATTAACTAAGGAAATATCCCAAAGATGGTAAAAAATAGATTCAAAATAATTTATTTTTGCCCTGTATATCCACCAACCATTAAGTAGGTTTTGTCGTTACCATGGATACGTTTGTAATTTTATTTTTGAATGTCACGATATTTTTGTCGTTTCAACATAAATAAATAGATAGCATCCGTTGTTATTATTATTTATTGGGTATTTTTTCACAGCAAATTTAAATAAAAAACAGAAATTTTTTTAAATAGTTCAATAATTATTTAGAAAATAATGATTTTTCACGAAAGAGACATCTAAAGATGATGCATTTCTTTTATAAATTACATATAATTTACTTACCGTTCTGTTTTTGACAGAACCTAACGGTAAGTAATTACTTACCGACGCGTTGTTGCTTAGTAACCAGTAAACATAACCTACTGTTCTAAAACCAAGTTTGGTAAGCAATCCGAAATAGCAGGGTCGTACAAAAATGCATATAAGACGTGGACATATTCAGTGTCTGCATTGATTGCAAATAAAATGCAAAGAATACGCAAGAATCTATTTTGTGGCAAAAGAACATCTGAACTTAATACTAACAAAAAAAAATCTGAAAATCCTAAAGTAATAGAAACAATAGTTAGTTATGGTATAAGTGAGTTAATTAAGATATTATCCACGAACGAAAACATTTAATTTTTCTGAGTGAATAATATCCTTAACTCACGCGTGCCATACAAAATTTTATCCAACACCTCTTTATTTAAGTTTAAATATCGAATTTGCAATTTAATGTTAGTCTGTAGTTTTTGACAGTAATAAATTTAATACTCTAGCGCGATGACTAGATTTTAATAATATTATGCAATGTAAGCTGGTGATTGGTTGCTACCTATAATTGCAGCCAATCACCATTTTAATGTAAGTATAACAATGTTTTCCTACCCACACGTGAGTAAACATCAACTTTAATTGCTTGCAAACATCAAGTTTTAGCCCTCTTTATTTAGAGGTGTTGGATAATAGTTATTTATGCACAGATGCATTATAATTAGACTATTATTGCTAGATTTATCTAAACATAACTGTCTCTTTATGCCCCAAGGGCCTCTTTATGATCCGACGGGCAATAATGAAACGTCAATTAAATGTCAGAGCTGTATTTGTAGAACTTGATTGGTTCTTAATATAATTTGTAAACTTATCACCAATGAAAATAAGCCCTACAGCCTTTTCCTAGCCCTCGGCTGACGCCTCGGGCTAGAAATAACGCTTCTGGCCATAAAAGCTTCTTTATGCCCTTAATACATAAATAACTATTATGTGTTAAGGGCATAATGAAGCTTTTATGGCAGAAGCGTTATTTCTAGGAAAAGGAAAAGGCTGTAGGGCCCTAAAAGCAAGTTATGCCCGCTATACATACACTATTTTATGCACAGATTAAGTTTTTAATGTCAAATCTATTATTGTGTAAAAATATAATTAAATGAGTACGTAGGTACATCAAGCAGCTGTGCGTATACTTATGTGATTATACGAAGTTCGTTACTATAGTTACTATTCCAAAATAGTTAATTTCAGTTTATTTTCATTGGTGATAAGTTTACAAATTATATTAAGAACCAATCAAGTTCTACAAAGAAACTTTTGACATTTAATTGACTTTTCGTTATTGCCCGTCTGACCATAAAGAGGCCCTTGGGCCATAAAAAGACGTTTATGTTTAGATGAGTCTTGCAATAATAGTCTAATTATAATGCATCTGTGCATAAAAATATTTTTAAACCTTGTCTGCTTTCACTGCAGTCTTCCTCTTTCTCTTTCATAGGTCATTTTAGGATATGCTGGTAAAATTCGTCAAATTCTTTCTCAATATACTTCATAACGCTCTGGATATCTTTCAGTTTTGGAGTGGGTGTGGAGTTGGTGGGAAATACCTTTAATTGTTTCTTAGGTTGTTCAGTTTCACTTTCTTGTTCGTAAACACGGTTACTAATTGATTTAGACATTTTTGCATAAAGAACTTCACTCAACAAAATATCACTTGCATATGTCAAAACGACGCGACGATGGCTTCATTTGATATCAGCTCAGCTGCTTTTACTTCAGCGCATCCTAGATATGTAAGACATACGCTACAGAGATTGAACATGTCCTAGGCTTATTCAGTTTCTGTACTATACCATCACTTTTCTACATGATAGAAAAGCAGGACATGTTCAATTTTTGCACCATTCGATCGGGTACCCTTGAATTATGGTGAATTCATGTACAACTCAATTTACACAAAAGTGGACATATTCATTTTCTGCATTGAGCGATTCAATTGTGTTTAATATTACCTATTATGTATTTTATAATTATGATACGAACTATATAAACAATTCCATAACAACCAGGGCATTATAAGAGGGCGTTATAGTCTATAACGCCCGCTTATCGTATACTGCAGTGGGAGCCGGCTTTACGTTCCATAATAATTTGGATCATTGGGCCAAAAACAATAATGTACTATGTTTGCGTACGAGTGTATTGCAACACAACACATAACGAGTATTTGCAACATATTTTCTGGCCGCGTGATCCACGAATTCTTTTGCGCCGACTTCTGCAGAAATTTCATAAATAAAATTAACTTATTCTTTAGATGGCATTAGTGCTAGTAGGACTTTTTTATTTTCATGTTGGTAACAACAACAAAAACATTTAAATTGTCATAATCTCTGTTTGACTTTTGTAAATTTAGTAAAAGTTGTTACCATCCGACAAATATGAAAATTCTTATTACATTAACTACAATTAGTGTCTGACATACAGTGTGTTTTTTGTAAACGATAATATAGGAAATCCAATGGAATTTTATCATTTTCCTCGTTAGTTTGTACCCTTGCAAATGTAAGTAGAAATGTTGGTATCAATCGAAAGAAGAATTCATTTTACGTCAAAAAAATATTAAACTTTATGAAGAAAACCAAAATCGATTTAGAAAAAGACTTAAAAGGCTTATTGATTTACTGCTTTTGGTAATAAGTTATTAAAAAAAGCTGGAAGCTGAACGCCGATTGGTGTAGCGGTTAACGCTTCAGATTCCTAATCAAGAATCGCGAGTTCAAACCCCATCATTGTATACTTTTTTTTTAATTGTATTGCTTACTAATTATTATTTTTAGAACTTTATTACAACGATTATTAATTTTTTTTATTGTTAGATATTTTTGCTACGGGGCTTTACCGTTATTTTTTGTACAATTTTAACTACCCATCAAAAAGGCAAATGAAAAAAGGGCATAAAACTAATAATCGTTGTAATAAAGTACTAAAAATAATAATTAGTAAGCAATACAATTAAAAAAAAAAGTATACGATGATGGGGTTTAAACTCGCGATTTTTGATTAGAAATCTGAAGCGTTAACCGCTACACCAATCGGCGTTCAGCTTCCAGCTTTTTTTAAATAGCTTATTACAAAAAGCAATAAATCCATAAGCTTTTTAAGTCTTTTTCTAAATCGATTTTGGTTTTCTTCATAAAGTTTAATATTTTTTTGACGTAAAATGAGTTCTTCTTTCGATTGATACCAAAATTTCTACTTACATTTGCAAGGGTACAAACTTACCAGGAAAATGATAAAATTCCATTGGATTTCCTATATTATCGTTTACAAAAAACACACTGTATATATCAAGCAATAAGTGTCAGATCTAAACGTACCTTTAGCTTTATAACTATACACGGTGATACAGTACCTAATGATCGGACTTTGACGATAAGCTTCTCTGGCCATTAGAAACATAAAACCATTTTTTGATTAAATGAACTTGAAGATTTCGAAAATTTTGCCCGTCGTTTTCAGAAAAGTACGTGTAATTGATGCGGGCCAGTTTTTAAGTCTAATAGACTAATAAATTATGCTAAGCCAAAGTAGCTGAAGTATTCCTAGCATGTTTTATTTTCATTTTTTTTCTATGAATATACTATTTAAAAATTACTTATACATATTATTATAAAAAAATGCTGTTCTTCATTATTTTCTAACGGTCTTCATTTCAACTTTAGCGGGTTATTTTGCCCCAAAATGGCGTTAAGTATCTAATAGCTTTCTTATTATTGAGTATAATCAAAGTGTATTTAAAAAGTAAGAATATACCTACTATAGCTTTCATGTAACTATATTATAACTGTTAAACACGAATTAATCTGTTAAATAAAATATCGGTAAAAGTAACTCCTTGTATTGTAGTAGTTTTTTAAAACTAAAAGATGTTTAGTATTTACTTGAAGTGATCAAAACATATTTTCAGAAATTCTTACATTAACTTCCTATTGAATAATTTTAAACTTTTCAAAATGACAAGTATCAATTAAAATCCATTTAAAATCTAAAAGAAGGCTGGATATGTCCTACATTACTCTATCCCTAACCTCAAAAAATCACCTATGACATTTTTGTAAATATCAGTTTGTCAAATTATAGATGTTGATTTGACCATCGTAGGTGTGTTTTGTCGATTTGACTAGGAATTTTTTTATTTACCACACAGAGAACATCAGTGATCAGCACTCTTCGTTTGATGGGCGGATAATAGGTACATAATAGGCAATATTAAACACAATGTACTTTTTAACACAATGTTAAAATTGATCTTTTTGTCTTTCCTACGTACCTCATATTACAATCATTGCATTCAATTTGGTATATTCCCGATTGCAATTTTTTATCAGTTTTATCTCCTGGATTGCCAGGTTTTCTAAAGAATTATTTGACGTATTAGATAAGATAAGATAAGATTATTGACGTATAAGATAAGATGTCATCGTTTTTAAATACACTATTTAAACCTATTCAATAATAATTTTTTTGTACTTTGCGTTCACAATGGGCTCATTGTGACACCGAAAACGATTTCATAATAGAGGCTATTACAACATCGTTTTTGGAGACTATTTGTTTTGTAAGATTGGTAACATTTGTTTTATATTACATATAAACACATTTAATCTTGACACATTCTAACCTCACAAAACGCGAAAAGTCATTTTATAGTGTTACCACATGTTAAACGCAAAAATCACTAGATTGTAATGCAATGCTTTTAATAGCTTGAATTTACAATTTCTATAAAATTAATGGCGCAAAGTACAAAAAATAGTATATTATACTTGTTTTATAAGACGTATTGTAGCACTCGTTCCTTTGGAACACTCCTCGCTTCTCTCGTCGTGTCCCAAACAACTCGTGCTACAATAGACCGTCTTATACAACTCGTATAATAATATACTATTATGCCGAGAAAAAGGTAACATCGTTACCGAAATACGTATTGGCAATTAGTCAAATACAATGTGTGGTTAGGAGACACTGTTAAATATAGTGTAGTCATTGAATAGTTAAAAGTTGGAATACTAGAGTTCGATTTATATAGCGTAAATAAAGATTAAAAGACTAAAAAACGTAAGTATCCAATATATCAATTTGATTAAAAAAATGTAATCCTATATGACTAACTTATTCGAACCATTCAGAATGATGGGTAGTCGGCATTTACATACTATACTATAGTATGTAGAATCAAACAATAGAACGTATATAGTATAGAATCCAATTATAACAAAATTACAGTGACAAAAAGATGTAAAATCTACGTCGCGTGTGTCTCTTCCGAAGGTTTTTCGCGCTTTTCGGTGACCTAAAAGGTTGAAATCTGACAGGAATGTGAAAAATCCTAATGCTGGAAAATTTGAATGGGACGGAAGCTGTGGCTCCAAAATGCCTCATGCTATTCCAATGGCTCAAAAAATAAGGTTCAATTTTTGCTCTATTTTCGGGGGATTTTTAACACTGCTGAACACGAACCTGTTGTTAGTTTTTTGAAATTTGTAGCGGCTGATCCCAAATCAGTCTTAAATGGTAGGTACCTGAAAGTTTGATAACTATTATTTCCCAGTCAATTTTCAGAAGACTCGGTATCCGGTGGGTTCCTGATCAACTACGTACATATTTTTATGTTTAATAAAATTGTTTTAAACATTTACTTCTAAAAATTACAAAAAAAAATTTAATGTATTTTTTTAACAAATATATTTTTCTATAATATACCCATAATGGTCTATCAAGCAAAAAATTGTAATTTTCAGTGTATAAATAATTTTATAAATTACAAACAAAAAAGTAAACTTAAAAAGTGGTCTTAATGTTACACAATAAATGGAGGAGTATCAAATCTATAATATAGTAAATTAAATAAATTTAGGTAATATACACGAAGTAGTTGTCACTGAATTAAATATTGAAAAAATCTAAAATTAATAAGTATTTCTATACTTTCGTCGTTCCAAATATAAAACTACATTTTACACTCTATTTACAGTATAGAAATATGTATTTCTTATTATTTAAAACATTTCTTTAACCTAAGTTTTACTTGAATGGCAAAGGTGAGGCCGAGAACGTTGTCAATACATCGCTACCATTGCGAAATCCAGGTTGAGATTCAGGAATAACACCGTTACTCCACGCCCACGACTCAAGTAGGGCAAAACCGGTAGATGGTGCTGTTATGAAATGCATCTTTCTCGTTATTAATGTATATTCACCTGCAGTATATAGCAACTGAGGCAAATTGATTCAACTAACGCAGCCATAATACTGGATGCTAAGTTTATTAAGTACAATTTTTTGAAATCCAGCAGCTGTGCTACGCACAGGCAGCATGCTGGATAATAATACTCTCCACAATTAAAAAAGCTCCGTCACTGATGACCCATGATTTACCACTAGCGTCTAGCCCCCGAGTATCACTGACACATTCTGGGTTTAACGCATGCGTTTTGTGTAGTTGTCCGACTTTTCAATCCGATAGATTACGTGCAAATGAATATTATGTAGAACATACACGGTCTTCTCCGACGACGTCGGCGAAGACGTCGGGGACAAGGTCGAGATAATGAGGTAATGTTTACATTTACTATAATTTAATGCATAAACAACTTGTACTTAAAATTGTGAATATCGTATTTCTTTAAAACATCAAAATGAAAGAAAGCATTATTGAGCATAATAAAATGCGTACTGAATCTCTTTCTTTAAAGTATTTCGAAATAGCTTATGCAATTAACAAAACTTTTCATAAGCGGAATAATATTGTTATCCATCGGTAGAATTTACAAATCAACTCTTTATTAGGAAACGAAAACTCTTGTTTTTTATTTATTTTATTCTTAATTTAGTTTAAAAATGGATATAATTAACGCAGGATTTAGGATTCTGAGTTCTGGTGCGCAAACGATCTACAATGATTTCCTATAAAAGACTTTTGATAAAATTTGGTAAGTGATAATCGTCGGAAAAATATGTTTAAAAATATGATGGTTTCACCGTCGCTTCCTTTTCCGTGTAGTTTTAAAATTGTATGCCGATTGTACATGACCTTATACTATATCTATCTTTTTCAGGTTCCCTTGCATTATGTCATATTCTTCGAATAAAACAAACTGTATCTTATTACTTATTTATTTTATTACATTTGTTTACAAACCCAGAGTCAAATTATATAGTATATTAAAATTTAGTAAAGGTTATTGGCATTGTAATCTCTTTACTAAATATATTTATTTAATTATTAGAGGTGCTAAAATAAAATAAATAAGTAAGATACAGTTTGTTTTATTGGAAGAATATGAAATAATGGAAGGGAACCTGAGAAAGATAGATATAGTATAAGGTTGTACAATCAGCATAAAATTTTAAAATTCTTCTCAACGGTTTGTCCCAGTGGACAAATATATACATAAAAAGTGAAAAAAAGCGTGCATTTTAAATGGGTAACTTATCTTCGTTACAGCGAATGATTAGAATAGAGATAGGAACTTCGTATTGATCTTAAAATTTTCAGTTTTTTTAGAATCAAATGGGTACCCGGCAAAACCGAAATTTCAATATGACCCAAATAAGAACCACCCTAATGTATAGGGTAACGAACAAAAAGATGAACATGTTAATAATTTTAACAGTTACATTATATCATTTTTAGTCTCTTTGAAGCACAATACCTGCATTAGTCCAAGTAGTTATTCTGATAGTTGATCTTTTAGTATTTCGAGTAGTAAAATCTCGTAAATATCAACCTATTCTTAAAGTTTTATGGAAGAATCAGTGACTGTTATCTTGTTCTCTACGTTAAGTACCATTGCAACAGTTTCTAAACAGCTGCTCCACCAATATTTTATTACTTTAACAAAAAATTAAATAAATTCGAAAACACGGTTAATTTTCAGAAAAACTAACAGTCCAGAACCATTTCAAAATGGAGAAACCGTTTGCTGAACTAGTTTCGCATTTTAAGTTTATCTTCGATGCTTCAAAAATCCAAAAGCTTTCAAGAATTCTCTATTAGTTACGAAAGCATTTGCAAGTACATCTTAATTCCAGTTACAGTACATCGTAATTCGAATCTCTAAAAAGTTATAATAGCTTGAAAACTGTTTATTCTTTGGTAAACAGTTTTCATCGTTCGACCAGTTTTCTCACGTAATATAAATTAAAGACTTCCGTCTTTCTTAAATATACATAAAGCATATAAAAGGAGCTTATTAAGGATCCCATTAAACAAAATTAAACAAAAATGTGTAACAGTAACTTAATTTTTTTTCTCTTAACGAGCATCTCCTATTATTGTCAAATTGGTCTTACAATGCCATAACTGTACACATACTCATCCGAACTAATTTGGAACAGACACAGTAGGTAGGTATACATCGGTAAATTTTTACATAAAAAGTACCGTTACAACAAAGCATAGAGTGTGCGAAGAAGAAGAAGAAAGTTACGGTTATGTAATTATTCCACACTGACATTTGTGTTTCAATAACAACAACATGCGGTTTGCGCCTTTTACTCCGAATATAGCGGTAACGTTTACTTCTTTTACCTTGCATCGTGCTTGCGGTCATTACCAAGTCAAGGTCAACCAGATGCTTTTTATCTTATTAATTTTATTTTGTTTATTAATATTTATACCCAATCGATTTTTTGGGCATATGGTACGTGTTTTCTGGGTCAGTGTGTAAGGTAAACCTTAGAATAACAGCTATACTGGTTAATAAACAGGTTTCGTGGTAAGGATATAAAATAGACATTGCATCGTTGTGTAGATACTACATGACGGAAATATTAAATATAAATTAATCATTTAGATAAATTGTGGGTAAAAAGATAATATCCTCTATGTACAGATCAAACAAACATGATTTATGTGTGTGCTTATGATGAAGTTATTAATAATGTAGATTTGAACAACATAAAGAGAAGATAACAATCGTTAGGTTCGCGCGGTTGCTCCATATTTTCAAGAATCCCGCAGTGTTTAATTATTTCCCGTTTGGTAACGAATCTAATTTGTGTATTTACAACAATAAAAATGATTTAGCTATTTCTCTTTTACCGTGCCGTACGTAACCGTATGTTTTAAAAATGTTTCAATTTATTACCAACTCATTCAGCGTGAACTTGTTTACAAACAAAGTAACTAGCATTATGTCGAGATTACCTCTGGTGCAAGAAATCATATTTGGCACACACCGGTAGCAACGGTAAGATAAAAGAACAAAATTAAGTATACTACTCTAATGCTTTGAACACGCCCTAACATAATCACAGTATTGAAATACAAAATCATAAAGCAATGATGTACTGCTTGCAGAATTATAATTTGCAGGTTTAATCGGTAATACTGTACTATTGCTATTTAAAAATAGAAGAAAGAATGCATGGTTTCCTGTTGCAGAAGAAGTGTTCAGGAAAACTAACATAATAATGTAGAGTAATAAATTTCATACTTGTCTTGGGTGTGTGCTGATTTGCAGAAAAACTATAATTTCTGCCGGTATAGCCTTTACAGCTATTCGTCGATTAAATATAACCAGATATTCTCACTATTGCATATAACAATACACGCTAAAATGCACAATTTTAACATGCAACATGCAAACTTTTACTTCATGTTTTTTTGATAAGAATTCGACTGTCATCTGCGATTGCTCCATAAGAAACATAATCCAGCCAGCATACTGACGTCATAATGTCGCTGTTTTTTCGGCAGTAACGACGTCAAATTGTCGTAGAACTGACAGCATTATGTCACAACCCAAGGACGTCAATATAAGACGGCATTAAAACGTTGTTCAATGACGCCATTAAAACGTCTTATACTAGGACTATGACAGGAATTATAAATAAATAGTTGAACATTGGAAATAATATTTGTTAGATACTATTTCATACATAATTATTAAACAAAAGTAATCATTCAATAACATAACATACATCTCTTCTATTAACTCAACATCTCATAATTATTGAACAAAAGTAAACATTTACTAATAATTGAAAAACTGCTAAAACAATATGCAGAATAATTAAAGATGCTAAAATAATATTAGTAAGTACTAAGAAACCATTGCATATGCATTAGTATTAATTTATTAACAATAGTAATCTCACAAAATCGTCAAACGGGTAAAATTGTATAGGTTATGTAGTATTGCGACGGAACAAGTAATTACTTAATCTCACCCTTTGTGACAAACCACACAATTATTATGTAGTAGTTGCACCTACACATACACTATGAATGTAGGTACATCAACAACTTTAATAATAAGTAGAAAGGTTACTAATTAAAGAGCAAAACAAATACACGAAAGACGTTGTTGCTGTTTGTACTGCGGCATGTGGTCACGTGCAGTTCAGTAAAAAAATAAAGTAAAACAGTGTTGCTAGATTTGGTCCTCGTACATCAGTGGACCTGACAATACAAAAATAGTGTAATTGAATATTTAATACAGTAAAATAATGTATTCTATTTAGATTCTGCAAATGTAAAATTAAAAAATATTTTATGGAATATATCACTTTTTGGTTACCTAGATAGATTATTATAATAATTAATTATTAATTAATTATAATTAATAATATTAGAAGTCTAAAAACGACCTTATTGTACGTCTAAAAGACGTCGTTTTGAAGACGTCTACGACGTCGCCGACCAATAATCACTTAAAAATATCTTCATTATAACGTCAGTGTGCTGGCTGGGAAAGGATTAAATCGGGACCCTATTATTGAATCAGTTTTTGTTATTATCTTTGCGATTGTTCTGACGATTTTGTATGTGCTCTTCTCAATATCAACAACGTTCAAAGATCCAACACCGTTTTCAGGCATACATATTGTATGAAATAAATAAAGATTATTAAAAGTTTCACAGTTTTATTAAAATATACCTGACAATATAAGGCTCCACAAAATTCCACAAAATAAGGCTGGAAACAATAAACAAGAATACATATTGTAGGTTTCGACATAAAGCCCTTTAATATACAAGGTAAAAATGTTCAGCCCAGTACAAATAAGAATTAATCAATTAATTCTTAATACCATAATACTGAATACTAATACAAATACAAACAAAAAACAATATAGAAGAATAATAAAAATTATTTTATGTACATAGCAAGCTATGGAAAGAATGGAAAGGAAACTATTTAAACTATTATAGTACATGTTTATAAATAAGACATCAAACTCTGAATAGAAACCCTTTCTGCATATAAGTGAATAGAAAGTACAAGTTTACTTAAAGAATGGCCTAACGGAAACTTCTTACTTAACCTAATCCCTTTCCCTTTATTGATTGTTCATAGACAAGTTGTGAATAATCTGTATGTCTTTCAAATAGTTGTTTACTAGCTTCTTTTAAAAAAACTGGTTAAGAGAATTAATTGTGTAAGGCGACAGAATTGTCCATTCTAACTGATAATTTGTTCAAAAAATTTAAACAAATAAAACCTTAATTCTAAAGTAAGAATTTTAATTGAATATCTTGTATACAAAAGTCCTACACGTCTCAAAATATTTTCCCCGAGACTCGAGACAACAAAGAAATTGGGAATTCTCGAGGCACAGTTTCCCGGACCAGAAACGTTAGTTGATGATAATATACTCTTTGGCAAAAACAATTAATGAATGGAAGGATACGAAAACCGATACGGATATGCGTTGGATGGCAATATTTAAAAACTTTGAAGTGTAACACATTCCTTCGGAAGATTTAAAAATTCTAGTGGAATTTGCAATGCAATGTCACAATGTGTCTACGCGGCACAAATTCCACTATCGAAAGATGATTATGATAATGATTATTATTTTTAGAACAGTGATAAATCTAGACTAAAATATATTGAAGCATTATCAGCACTCATAGCAGTGAAAGTTAATCTGAATTATACATGCGAAGAATTTACTGTTTTATAAAAATGATGTAGGTACTATTGGTTTTAGAATGATCTGGAACAGCAAGTCAAATATCATGGTATTTTTTATACAGAGTGATTTAAAATTGTTCCGCATCCTCTTAAGGGTGTAGGTTTATATTGGGTCCGGAAATGCCTTTTTATCGAGATACAGGGCGTTAGAAATCGCAACAAAATAATGATTTCTTTAAATTACTCGGAATTGATTGCGAATTAAGTTCTGAAAATTTCACATAATTTATATATACCTTCTATGTAAGTACCATAATCTAGACCAAAGGACTCTTCGCCACTGATGGAGGCAAAACTGCTTGCTCTGTTCCATATGATGGCACATAAATTGATACAATCATATTGTGTAACTTTCAGAACTTAATTTGTAATCAGTTTCCAGTAATTTAAAGAAATTGATCTTTTTTTTGTTGTGATTCTTAACACCCTGTATCTCGATAAGGAGGCATTTCCGGACCCATGTTGATCTAAACTTTTCTTTTTATTTTCATAAGAGGAGTGCTCCTTTAAGAGAATGTGGAAAGATTTTTAACACCAGATTTTAATCAATAAATAGCATCATATTGGCCTTGCTGTCCTAGATCATTATGGAACCAATAGTACTTTTGAAAATATTCACTCAAATAAAAATATGTTTATAAAAAATAAAAACTATGTTGTAAAAAGTTATATCGACAAAGTTGTATTGTTATGTTAAAAAGCTTCTTATCTAATAATATATAAAAATGCTTTGTACATGTATTCTTTCAGTCCCCCAAACACCACCACATTTCTTGATTTTCTTGATGTACTGCTTCCCAATTTCAAAACTCTAGTCACTTTATATTTACACCATACAATTTTTTGAATTGCTTGAATAAAGAGTAGTTACTACTGAACGGTTAATTGTATTCCTTTTATTGAATCATAAAATAACAATCTTGTGCATCTCCTATTGGTGGTTAGCTATCTTTATCACCTTGTACACCTCGAACACAGCTGCTCTGGAAAGCGAGCTACTGCTTGTGCCATACCACTTACGTGGGTTTTTCGGTCAGGACAGTTTTTTTCCCCTGGCTCTGTGGACGATTTTATTTCTTGCATATACCTTTTTATTGATTGTTCAACCCGCATCCTAGATGTTCTTTAGTAGTTGTAGTACTAAAAGTAGTTTTGTTAAGATGTATGTCTGTAGAATATGTAGATACGTTGCTTATCTCCCACAATTATATTTGGATAAATCATAAGTGAGTGGTTTTAGACGATCATAATTTTGGTTGATTTGGTGATATACAGTGAGATCCAAATGGAGTAAGGACGGTTTGAATTTCGCGCCTTAGGGTTTAGTGTATTTCACATTGTTAGTGTAGCACTATTGAAATGTGTTGCGTCAAATTACAGCGTCAACTCGTCACTTTCTCGTTTACATCTGTGTGGTTTGCCATGTTGTTCTTGGGTTTCATTGATTTTTTTGCTTTATTTCGCTTGTTTTCTCATTTTGCAAAACAGTTTTTTTTAGAACTACAGTTTGTTAGACGAATTTATTATCAAGTAAGTTTATTACTTAAAATTAATGAAGTTTATAAGCTATATTATCTTTTAGACGCCACTGTAAAATAAAAGCAAGATAAAAATATCTACAAAGTATTCATGTTGCCAACGCGACAATAATTTAATGTGGCGGTAAATTCAAACTGTTTTCAGTCATTTTGGATCACCCTGTAGTATTAATTGCGAGCCCGTATTGTGCACAAATTATGACTAATCTATTTATAACTTGCAAGTACTTGTACTTGCAGATTATGTTTACTAAAAACAATTAAGACTGTGTTGCGGCTTTCCAACTATAGTTCGAAAGCCGCAAAGAGAAACCATTGCTGTATTTTTTACCATTCCAGGACTTATTAATCTTATCATATTGAACACGAGGAACATGACTATGACTGCCCTTAACATGCATACTTTTTTAATAACTTCTTGCATCTTAAGAAATACCAAATTATCATTAGCAGAAACATCGAAAAGTCGCGCGTGAGTGCCAGACCGCCCTTAAAACATGATGCATAAGTAAGAAGGATCAATAGGAACTCGGCATTTAATGACTTTAAACGAATGCACTCTTAAGGGCGACTGAGATGCAAATTTCTTATGGAAATATTCTTATTCCTCGTGTTCAATATGATAAGCCTAATAATTTCTGGCATGGTATTGTAATGATCTTGCTATTTACATGATTATCAATGATCACCACAATAATCATTACATACATAACGTCCATCAGGAAGACATTGAATTATAGGGATTGCCATAGAAACAGGATAAACAGTAGTAATTAAATAAATATTTCATAGATCCGCACGCTTTTTAATACTTCAGCTATTATTACAAGGATATAACTCCTTAAAATAGTGTAACTAATGGTAAACTAACCTCTAATACACTATAGTATAAAATACAGCAATGATTTCATATTGCGGCCCACTAACTACTATCAAAAGCTTCGTTATAAGTTAAAAACCGAGACCGAGATTTCTTTGCATCTTTCAACAAAAGTTTGAATGCCAGAGACCCACTCTGCTTGCGGTTTTTGAATTTTACTACAAATGAACTTATTGTTAGAGATTAGTAGTCTTCAGTGAACACTAACGGGTTAATGCCGTTTTTACAGCTTAATTTCTTTTAATGTTTATAAAAATAGGAAAGATTAATAAGATTGCAATAAAGCGCGTTTTATTTATAGCATTTTAATTATTTATAATTGCGTAATAAATCACAGGAAATTAAACTTTAACACCTGTTACATAAGTTTTGGGAGAAATTCTAGAAGAATATTATTTAAACTCAAGAAACCTTTATTAAGTGAACATAACATAACAATAACTAATGGATATTAAACTTTAACACTTGGCTCCTATATTGCTGCTAGGGGTCCTCTATCCTCAATAAGACGAAGTTTTTGTCTTATGTGTCGCATTAAGGTTTGGACGCTTTCTAAGTCCACTTCTCTAACTTTTTGGAGAATTCTTTGGCGCAATTGTTGTTGATTTCGGGCTTCCCAACCATTATCATATACTTTTGTTGCCAATAGAGCCCAAAAATCTTCAATTGGTCTTGCCTGAGGGACGTTTGGAGGATTATCATTTCTGGGGACATACGGCACATGGTGGGCTTCTAACCAGTCTAGTGTAGCTCTGGCGTAATGTGACGATGCAAGGTCAGGCCAAAATATGTAATCATCATTAGCATGGTGCTGATTAATAAAAACAATCAATTTGGATAAGCAGTTTCGAATATATACTTCAGCAGTCACTGCCTGACCTCTTACATTACCTACATAAACTCTGGATATCCCTGCCGCAGATATCGCGCACCAGACCAAAACTTTGTCAGCAAATTTGGCTTTCTGTTTGTATCTGATATCACTAAGGGTGTCTTCAATGTTATCTGTATAAAAACCTGCATTTCCTGGAATTTCTGCGTGGCTAAAAGTAAAATATTTTTCGTCGTCTAGGATAATTGTCCGGTTGTTGGCGAAGTGATGACGCCTCAAAGCTCTACAGCAACGAGGGATTCTGGCCAATTGTGCGTCAGTATACTTGGGACATTTCTTCCGTTTTCTGTATTTTAGGCCTTTTCTTGCGATGCATCGAGAAATTGTGGCATTCGAGAAATGGAAACGGCGGGCAAGCTTACGGGTGGAAACTCCAATGGTGTTTTTGGAACGTTCGGCTACTCTATTAGCTTGAACTTCTGTTAACTTACGTCGACGGCCTGTTTTTGGCAGGTTTACACATGGAATACCCTCTTCACATTCCCGAATTGTTCGATATATCGTAGTTTTTGAAATATTCTGCCCGCGAAAAATGTTTACTATTTCTCGTTTTTGCACCTGTCCAACTAGGTTGTAGATGGACTTTCGAATATCTATTTTATACGCCATTTCACAAATGACAAACAAAATTGTGATATGTCATACAAATTGACAAAACACCTAGCAACATATTTCTCCATAGTTGACTAGATGAATTAGTTTCACTATATCACAGAGCGCATTAAAACATTTTCCCAAAACTTATGTAACAGGTGTTACGTCATCTCCACTGACAGAATGTGTTGTGGCTGGTGCCCTTAAAATATTAATGGCCGGTTTCACAAAGCTTGATTAAGTTCTAATTAACTTAATCATGATTAAATTTAAAATCCCGAAATATAATTGGATAAAAACTCAGGTCTTTTAAATCTCAGGCAATGAAATTTCTGGATTTCAGATTTAAACACGATTAAGCTAATCAGAACTTAATCAAGCTTTGTGAAACCGACCATATGTATGTTTAATTAATTTTGGCAATTAATTTGCGTTGTTCTATTTCTTTCCTTTGGTCTTCGAGTTTGTCTAAGTTTGTCAAGATGTTCACACTATACATATACGCTTTAAAAATCAGTTAATCACGTTTTATATTTTACGTCTATAATAAAGCTATTAAAGCACCCAAAACGGTTCGTTTATGCTCATTTGTATGGTTTTTATTGCAATAATCTGATCGATCTTATATTAATACCAGTGTTAGCTGTGTGTTACGTTGCGACTTACTTTTCGCACTGACGTTCAAAATAGAACGAGTTACAAGCTAATTTGAATTAATCTTAAATAAGCACAACAATTGTAGAGCGAGTTGATTCTGCTAGAGCACTAGAGTTACACTAGAGTGTAAACTGGTTGAAAGCTGAATGCGAACGAGTTTTGTTCAGACGAGCTTCCATTAGTTATACCTTCCAGAATTTTGCAGAACACTTGCGGTAGGTTGGCAGAATACCAATGTTTCGCGGAACAGCGGTTTAGAATCATTGTTCTAATCTCCGTTTACCCAACAGATATAGTAATGAAAAACCAGAGACATTCAGATGCAACTTGAAACTTGAATATCCATTGGTTGAAATAAATGGGGCGGTACTCTATAAAAGTCTCATTTACACATACAAACACAAACGGCAAACGCCAGCTTGTTACGCATGCGTTTACGTCAGTTGTTTTAAAAGTTCCGTCAGTTTTTCCATTTGTGTTACATATTAGGTACATTACAAGTCTTTATTAAGACTCGCACCATTCAATACACGAACGGTTGTCAATAAGTAAGTTATAATTATATGAAAAGTTAATAATAATAATGAGTTGGTTAATTTGTAGAATTTTCCTTACTGCAAAATTGTTAATTAAAATGGATGATGAAAACGTCAACAATATTCAGTTGTCACATTTATAACGAATTAACAATTCATATGCAAAAATGTTGTATTGTAAATTTAACTTTCACATAAAACCAATCAGAACAATCTGTGCTGCCTTGATTTTTTTTTAACTATATGTGTTCAGTGTCCGGAGTATAGAACAGCATAACTAAGGCAACTCAAAATTACCTAAATCAAGTCCTAAAGTTACCTATATGTAATTTATTGTTAATACCTATCGATACCATTTATGCCTGCTAATTTTATTTTTACACTAAACTATTTTTTCAGTTCATTTATTTGAATAAGCTGATGGGATTCTATACTTCAACCGTAAATACAAGGAATGAGTGATTTTCGTAATCACACCGGAATAAACAAATACGACCCGGGGTGATAAGATAAGAGTGCAGATTTCATGTTACTAAGAATTCAGTCACATACGCTAGAACCAACGGATTTTCCTTGCTGATTTTACATTTATTTTTAATTAAAATCAGTTTGTTCCGCTACTGAATCTTTCTAGCTCATTAAAGCACCTAAAATATCAGAAAATGAAAATGATGATTAATGCGTTTACAGTCATCAATCATGAGCTTATTCCCTAAGACGATTTGTTATTTCTATGAAGATGACAATGTCATCCAATGACAATTGGATTATGCTAATTGACACAGGAAATAAGCAATTTAATGTAGTTAGATACTATAATAATAGATACAAAAATCAAGATTTACAGACTTTGAAGAATATATCATAAAAGTTTCCATATAAAGCTTGGATAAAAATCTACGGTACTGTAGTGATCTTGCTGTATATATTGCTCACCATGTATCACTACTGAAAAAATGAAAGAAAATATTTCGTCTTTGGAGTTTTCAAAAGGATATATTATATAAGGTAGATCACAAAAATAATCTAGATACTATTAAGAAAAAATCTAAAATTTAAAATTAGTAAATAGCAAATAAATTGATTAGGAAGATTGTTTAGATAGCATAAAATAGTTGGTCCTACATAACTGTTAAATATTATGAAAGAAAATAATTCTAATTCTTAATGCTGATATTATAAATTAGTAGAAATTAGTCAAAAAATATTGATTAGTAATTCTTAATGCAATGAAATTAAAGTAATGAGTATTCAAAATTAATTGGGAAAAAAGTTATCAATTGTTATTTCCTTTAACCCTGCTGGTAAAGTAAATTTTTTTCACAGTTCAGTTCTGGTTTCATTATTCCTTAGAAAGGAATATTTTGGCAAGTAAGAAATGTTTTAATAATTTAAATCAAATTTTTAAATATTTTATATTGTAAGTGGGATTAGTTGGTAAGTTGTTGAATAAACGTATCGTTAGCTCATATTGGTTATTTATTTGTCACCCGTATTGGAAAACCTGATTACCATCCATCAACCAGGAACTAAAGGGCACTATACATTTAACATTTGATTGATAGTTTGTAGGGGTTATAGGAATCTATTTTCAGGACAATATTAATTGTAATTCAGCTCGACCACGCTAGCCGTTACACTACATTCCCAACTTCCATCAGGAAGGCATTAAAGCATCGGGCACATAAATCAGTTGCACTCTTGTTAGTGCATCAACGGAGATATTTTGTTGTCCTTGTATACGTCCAATGCCATTAGTAAAATGGAAAACGCACTATTAGGAGTGCAACTTATTCATATACCCGATTAGTTATTATCTTCAGTTAATTACGCAATAATTTCAAATTAGTTCAAATTCAAATTCCCGGCCAGTGACCTACTTGGGCGAAAGTAAGCAAGATGAATCCCAGACCTTACGTTTCTCACCAATTTCGCTATAAATTATTTACATAATGTAGCGCATTCCTGTATCAGAGCTTCTAGGAAAATGATTTCCCAACGTTATCTATGATCTTCTATGAACCAAGATATAAAAATGGGTTGTTTCCTGCACTAATTTGCAATACCACAAAGTAATTCGTCACACGAAATCACCTCTGCAACCAATTACAGAACCTGACTAACGATTTGAAAAATGCATCTCGATCTAGTATATTTACCACCTTCAGAAGATTACAAGTACGTATTGACCAGAACAGATCACTTTAGCAGATGGATAGAAGCTATCCCCTTAAAAGATGCTACAGCAACTTCAATAGTAAATTCTTTTGTTAACACATGAGTAGCACACTTTAAATTTCCCCAATATACAGGTGTGGAAAAATAAGAAGGAAGTATCTGCGAAACCATATGTGTGTATGATAAGGAACGCGCTAGTAAAATAAAGAAGGGTTTATATCGGGCCCCGCCTTTGCTCTTCTTGTGTAGTTTGTGTTAGTGGGGTTGGGGAACTACACCAACGCTCGGTTTGTGGTTTACTAAACAACTTTAATGCTCGAATGTTCCCCCACTAACAAACCAAGAAAAGCAAAGGCGTGACCCGATATAAACCCTTCTTTATTTTATTAGCGCGTTCCTTATCATATATATGGTCTCGTACGTACTTCCTACCTGTTTTTCTATATCTGTATAACAACAGATATTGCTCAGAAATTTCATTCTCGTCTATAGAAGCATTTCCCAGACACCTTAGGAATCAAACACATTAAATGCACTGCGTATCATCCCATAAGCCAAGGGATAATTGAGAGATTCAATCGTATTTAGTCTTCTTGGTTAAAAAACTACCACTGGTATTACTTAGTCTCCGAGCTACGATAAAATCCGAATTAGATGTTTCACATGCAGAAATGTTATACGGAACTGCATTTCGTTTACCCAGAGATTTTTTTTAAGAAAAACCCATTGTGGATTTCCGCATACGTAAATTTCTTCGCTAATTGAAACATTACCATCAGAATGCACAATCAGAAGTTTTTCTTGACAAAGAATTACACACGTTTTTATACTATACACATGATTTGAACATTAAGTACACCTATGTCGGTCCCTATAAAGTGAGAACTGCTAAGTATTTTATGCTAGACGGGGTAAAATCAACCCATATCAACAGACATACTTAAGCCTGCTTATTGTAAATAAATTAATTTTTTTATTTTTAATTATTATTGATTATTAGAATTAGTTAAACTGTATCGTCTTAAAATTATTTTTAATTATTAGTAATTAATTATATTATTAAAGGTACTTTAAATATTCTTGTTCAAACTCATTGAAAACAAACATCAATCCAACCTGAAGTTTTTTGTAGCTAGAATCTATTATACATCCATATGCAAAGACAGTAATAGATTCTATCTTTTTCTTAGCGAATGCGTCGAATGCCTTTCTAAGTTATTCTGAATTACCATTTGAAATATGTTTCTGCCTTTTTACGGGGGGGGAGTGTTATGTAGTGATCTTGCTGTATATATTGCTCATCATGTATATCACTACATTTCCAACTTCCATCAAGAAGGCATCGAAGCATAGGGATTGCCATAGCAATAAGTTTGCACGTTTTTTTATTGAGCTATTCTTACAAGAAATCTCTTAAGTTAACGTATCCATTGTAAACAAACACCCCATACGTTAAAGTATCACCTGATCTTATGGTCCGTTAGTTATTATTTGCTTTCCTACGTTGAAATTGCTTATATTTCGTTGATCGGTTTCCCCCACCCCTGAAATATATCACTGGAGTATGTTCTATTGGTTCCTACAATGCTCTTTATGTCCAAACTGTACGGTGTGAACAGTGAATACTAATATGAATAATACATTTTTTTGTTTTAAGGTTTGTCTACAGGGTAGATGGAATTATTTATAAGAACCCATTTTGACCTAAATTAATAGGTTAATAAAAGTCTAGGTCAAGACACTATTATCGGTCGGTCGGTCAAATTATTCATGTATTCATGGACAGTATTTTATTCACGTTAGAATTCCAATTTCAATTCAATCCTACACGTACAATTTACACATGCTATTTATTAAACAATAGGAATGAATAATATAGTGTCAACAAGGCAAGACATAATACAGTTTGTGCAACGTGTATTTTCTTTTATACTTTTATAAACTGAATTAGAGCATTTCTTGAGAAACTTAAATATAATTTAAGATAAGATCCAACAGTTGGAACTTTTTAAAAAGTATTGTTTCGTTTAATTTTTAATATGTATAATTATGTGGTCTCTTAGATTAAGGTAATTGTACATTATTAATTTTGGTCTAAATTAATATTATTAACACTTTCTTCTTGGAATGTTTATGTTTTTGTTTTTTCCAACTCAATTTGATTGAATTATACAAGCTGACAAACGATATGTAATTCAATTCTTATATAATGTTTATATATAGAATTCAGATAATTAATTCTTTTATGCCTGTTGGTGCTGCTTCCATTTTATTCCGCCAACAAAAGTTTGTTTAAATACACCAATTCTATTCTAAAAACCGTTTCTTGTTTTAGAATTGTGTTGGTGTAAACCTGCGCTTTTAGCGAGATTTGGTTCACCAATAGGAAAGCAGCATTTTAAAAGGACGAACGCACGTGAAGTTTTATTACTCTATCTTTTGATTGGATATCGAATACATACCGTTTGTCGAATCAACCAGTCTGGAAAAAGTGTTGCCACCTGCCTTAGAATTAATTTTAAATTATTCTGAAGAAGGGTTTTGTAATGGCATGACAACGCTAAAAAATAAATGTTTTATCAAATCAAATCAATAGTAATCATTAATCAGCTAGATTATTTATCACTTAGTTAGTTAGTTGTAAACATAAGGGCCATCGCAAACGTGCCTGTAAATTAATCGGTATATAAAAAGGTGCTCTCCATCAGTAAGTTACCAGCACTCCAAATAACCTTTTTATAAACTTCCAAATGTTGGACGTTTTTTAAAATTCTGAATATTTACATGGGTATATAAGTATATCCAGTTATGGATATATGGAAGTGCAATCTGCAATTGAAGGGTTGAAAGGGGGAAAACCAGATAGTTCCAGTTTTGGATGAATTTTACTTTTTAATTGATTTTGGTTTACCAAAATTGTCCTTTAAAGATTAGTATAAAAAACCAAGGAGCACCGCAATGGTATATGACTGCTTGGGTTTTACACCAAACTACCCAGCCAGCACACTGACGTCATAATGTCGCCGTTTTTCGGCAGTAACGACGTGAAATTGTTGTAAAACTGACATCATTATGTCACAGCCCAAAGACGTCAGTATAAGACGTCATTAAACGTTCTATACTAGGACTAAGACAGGAATTATAAATAAATAGTTGAATATTGGAAATAACATTTATTATGACCACCTGCTTAATATGACCAGTATTCCTTGGCTCCTGCTAAAATAATATCTTTTTAATGAAACTTGTACGTATTGTATTGTACGTCCAGAAGACGTCGTTTTGAAGGCGCCTACGTACGTCCTATGGACGTACGTATTATTATATTGTACGTATTAGATGACGTCTTATGGATATCATTTATTAGTTATATGACGTCGTCGACCAATAATGACTTAAAAATAACGTCATTATAACCTCACTGTGCTGGCTGGGTATAGAGGAGGTAACCAAAATCAATTAAAAAAGACAATCCATCCAAGAATTAATCTACTTGGCTATTAGATCTAGGCCTTCAATTTCGAATGGGTAAATTAGAGTGGCACCAAGATAATGTTACAGAGTTACTGAAAGATAATCTACACATTAGGAGATATCCAAATTTGATTTATTTATTACTCAATACCACTTTGAATGCACTATCGTAACGTATTTATTGATTCAAATTTCTTGTGACTCTAAAGAAATGCGATATCCTAATAATAGTAATAAGTGTTGGGTAATCTGATCAGGCAATACGTGTGCCTTACGTTAAAAAATTCATCTTAACAACAACCTAACCTAATAAAGAAAAATTCTTCTACATAAAGTACAGAGAAGTATAACGTATGCTGCATACAGTTCTTTGTTACTACTACCGCAGCACTGTCTAACAACAAAAGCACCATACAGTTAGGATAATACGACTTACTAACATGGCTGACTTTATTTTACAGGTCAAGCTAAAACTAAGACTGGAGGAATATTTGTTTAAATGATTGTATTTAATGGTACTACAATATTTAATTGTACTTAAAATTGGTTCATAAATTATTAAAAGCTGTCTAAGAATGTGATGAGGATGAGAGGGAGAGTTAACGATGAGAGCAGTGTCGTTTCTGTGATTAATGTTTTTTGATTCATTCATTCTGTATATTTTATACCTTAATTGTTTACTTTTATTACTTCTTCCATTGTAGAGCACGTATTTAAAATCAGTAGGGAATTGCTGTATAAGAAACACTGTAACTTATAGAATTGGAGAGATATGTTGAGATATACAGGGTGTTAGTACACATAAAATGCAACAAAAAAGCTATATATCATTTTTTTAATCAGCCAATTTTTCATAATAACCGAGAAATGATTGTTTTTGAAGAGTGGGTTTAGTGGTCACTGGTTTAAGAATCGCAGTTGGAGCTGAACGTACCTAGACTGCATTCTTAACATGAACTGATACATTGATGCAGCTATACAGCGGTATATGCTAGCGAGCAGTGGTAGGTGATGTCACAGTTTGTTTTGACTATTATTTTCGTTGCATCCTCTTTAGTTTCGAACTCAATGTCAGTTAATGTTTGCTTTAAACGTGCTTATCACTTTGTTCTTCCAGAAAGCAAATTCTACAGTATAGTTTTGAATTCTTAGTTTGTCGGTGCAAACAATGTTACTATCTCACGGTCGTATTAAATGTACCATTAATTGATTATTCTCCATGTTTAAAATAGTGTATCTAACACAAAGGATATCTAACAGTTATTCAGGAAATTAAAGTATTTGCTTAATGTTATTCCTATAAATAAAATTATCAATAAGAAAATACATATTTCCAACAAAGGACAGTTTCGTTTAGGTTGTTTTAAAAAGTTTATTTATTTATAAGTGTTTTATTAGGATTTATTTCTTACTGGAGAAGCTTCTTTTAGAAAGGAGCTTTCTGCTAAATTTGTAGACATTAAAAGTAGATGGTTGTAAACAGGATTGAACTTATTATAATCACAAATTGTGTTCTAAATAAATGTCGTTCTTCATTGTACATGATTATTTGGTAACTTGGTACTTTGGAATGAATTGATATTGTAATTTGTTAATTTAGTATTAATTACTTAATGATTATTTTTATTTAAAAAAGAAATTAAAAATCTTTGTAGATTTTGTAAAGTACAACTTCCTGACAAAAATTGTTAAACATAGCTGGTATACCTGCTTGAACAAAATTGACTATTTTGTTGTTTCTTATTTAATTTCCAATATAAAGGTTAAGGTTACGTTACAGCTAAAGAAACTTGGCCCTAATGCAATAATAAAGCATTATACGAATGTAAGCATTCCATTTCTGTTTTATGTCATTTCATTACTCATTAATACACAGACTACAATCACAAACAAAATGAAATATGATGCAGTCAATGCATATAATTGCCCAAGTATTTTTTTAAACGTATTTTTTAGTTTGGCAAACACGGTATTTGATAGTGATACGTTCCAACAGTACCCAAAATAGTATCTTTTTATTAATGTTTTTCAATATGCGTGAAATCTAAAATACCATAAGAATATTTTGTTCTTATTGACGAGTATTATCCATACATTAAATTAATGCTGAAGAAAACTAACACCCTGCAATTCTTTTATATGTTTCTTAATACGTTAAATGTTTCTTAACGATTATGTTATAACCGCTTCATAACAATCCATAATTTACAGAAGAATCATAATTTGTGTACATTACTGTTCATCTTTTGTTTCTAATTCCACAAGTTTACTTAATGTACTTAAGTGGCTTTTTGATGTAATCTGTTTTCATTACGCAAACCTTTATCTGATGTTACTTTATAAAGATACCATCTAGCGTTATTGCTCAATTTAAAAAAACATAGAAACCGCAAAAGATTATAATAGTTTAAATAAGCGTAAAAATGATAAACATATTTCTCTGGTACTTCTTAATTGTAGCGTTATTACAATTAATTATGTATGTTTAAACTGAAAACAAGTTTACAACAATGAGCAATTAGTGCGAGTTTTCAGCTAATTAAAAAAATGAAAATGAAAGAAAGTTTTCTTATTATTGTAATTTTAGCGAGTGTAAACAGCAAGGAATCGCGCTTTGTAAATACATTCGTTTTCACTTCTAATTATATTTTTTTGTTAAGGTCAGTTTAATGCAGTTATTTTAAATACGATGAATATTCATTACGAGTTTTGCATGCTTTTATAGTTAAATTTTCCATTATTAATCTATTATTATAATCTTTAATTTCATTCAGGATATTTTAATACTAAAAAGTTGCAGTTATGAAATTTTAATAGATGTGGAACTATAGTAAGTATGACAAGAGAATGAAAAAAGATAATATGTAAAAAAATAAAATTAGTTTGGTTTTAGAAAGTAAGTTGAGAAAAGTATGGTATTGTCATCAAATGAAATATTAAGTACACACAAAAAGAATACAAAATGTAACTTATATGTACCATACTTTTATTATTATTACACTTTCCCTGCGGCTCATTAATAAAGATATTGCTACATTCTGCTTCACATGAGGAATTTGCGGCTCATCAAAATTTAATAACTATATCTACATTCTATATAATAACAAGATAACGTAAACTTATTAATTCGTGCAATTCATTTTTGTAGTTCACCAATTTAATAAGAGATCCACGAAAAAGAGAGTGCGTTATTATTTAGAATGTTGTAACGTAGCAAATTGTTGGATTCTATAGTAAGATGTTCCATATCCGATTATTAGTATTTATTCACGGAAATCCTACTGATCTAGGAAATATGTGTGCATACATTGCTACAGGATGTGTAAATTGATATATTGTAATGAAAACGCCTCTAATTTATATTGAGAATGCAACAAGAAACTTGATGAGGATGTTTGACTTTTACATAATGTTTAAAAGTCATTGTATAACCACAGCATAGTAATAACCAGTAGGCCTAAATAGTTAAGCTAGCTTCGAATATCAGGCCCACAAACGATAGTTCGCCGAGGTTTGTCGACTGTCATCGTCTGCGTATGAAGTAGTAAACATCAAGTAGGGACGTATTAGATAAAATTTAGTAAAAACTGAATACTCTTATTATAATGGTAGTAAAAGAGGAAATAGAATTTTGTCTAAAAACAAAATTAATCGACGCCTTTGAACAATTAGTTTTTATTAACCTAAATAGGTAATACATAATTCATCATTTACAAAACTAAAGCTTTCTTTTTCAAAAATTTTTTATTATAATAATTTTGTATTTTAAGGACTGGCTGCCAATAATACATTATTACATATAAAATATTACTATGTTTCGCCTATCAATGTAGGCTTTTTCAAGTAATTTCTTATTAGTGAGAAGTTATAGTTAAAAGTTATTGATCTGAAAATCAAACAGAGAACATTTAGATTTGTGAACGTGTACAAATTACATTTTATTTTATCATTATAGAGATTTTTTATTTTATTTGTTAAAAGTTTAAAGTTAATTAGTTAGAAGTTTTTATATAATATCCAACAAAAACTGTTTTAACGTAAACATCAAGTCTCAGTTTGGGCGATTTTAAAATAACCGAAGTGTACGGGAACATTTTTTAAAGATTAATAGTATATTATTCAACGATAATATAATGATGGCTATTATGAGTGGATAATAGCCATTATATGCAAGTAGAATACTATACTTTGTCCACAACGATTAAATATTTTTGATTAGATTTATACTTCGAAATACTTTTAGAAATTTATTTATTTATTTATTGCAGTTGTCATACAGGCGTAGCCTAATTACATGAGAAGCAAAAATCGGACATCTTTACTACAAAAACTAAATTGTAATAAATAACAGAACATTATAGCAAATTTATAAATAACATAAATTAAAATAAATTAGAACCGCAAAGGAATTTCAAGATAACAACCAAAATAAAAATAAAATAAAGACTGGAACAGGTCGTAAAAATGTTCAATCATTTAAAAAAGGTTGTGACAGTACGTTATTAAGTTCGTTTAATTGTAATGATAAATCTATATCCAGTTCCATATCATAATCTAGTTCCATAGTTTATAACAGAATACAACTAGACTGATTTTTCTTCTATTCTCAAGAGATATAATTTTAAATTCGCGACAAAGTATTAAAGTTCTGATCATTAGATAGTCAAGATAAATATTATACGTTTTATAATACAATAAACGCAAGAACTTTTTTTGGATCTTTTCAATAGCCAAAGTTTCAACATAAAGATGAGGGGACCAAATGACGGAAGCGTATTCGAGCTTAGATCGTACCAAGGTAAGGTATAGGATCTCGAGAGTCCGCTGAGAATGAAAAGTTCTTGATAGTCTAGTAATGTACCCAAGAGTTTTGTATGCTGAAGCAGTTATTGTGTTGATAGGATCACGGAAATTGAGTTTGTGGTTGTATATAACACCTAAGTCTTTTACTGTTGATAAGCGTTTTATGATTTTAGCATCCATCCTGTAATCAAAAACAATATGCTTAGTGACACGTCTAAAGGACATGCTTCCACATTTATCCACGATAAAAGGTAATTTATTACGGATACTCCAACTTAAAAGCTGATCGATGTCAGACTGCAGTAATTGACATTCTTCGAAATTATTTACTCTTTTATAAATTTTCAGATCATCTGCAAACAATACACAATGATAATTGTTAATACTTAAAACGATATCATTTATGAAGATTACAAACAAAAGTGGTCCAAGGTTAGACCCTTGCGGCACACCAGAATTTGCCTCAAATTTCCCCGAGGTGTTCCCGTTAAACCTGACAATAAACCTCCTAGGATTTAAGGAGGAAGCAAAGAAACGCAACATGTTCATAAAGAAACCGATATCATGTATAAATGATGTTGACGTTTCAATTTAAATAAAGAGTTTTATATGGCATGAGCCATTGTTTTTACAGATAGCGATTTCCTTTTTAAAGGAAACAAACCTCTTCAGTAATAAATAGAATCTAGTTAAATACACCGTCACTCTTAAAATACCTACAAATAAATAAACTTTTTAAAACCATATAAACGGCACAGCCCTGCGTTGCAAGTAATTTATTATAATTGGAAATCTTATTTCCTAGGATAAAATTAAGCAAATGCTTTAATTTCTTAAATTCAGCTGTTAATTATCCTTTGTATTAGATACATTCCTTTAAACATGGAGAGTAATTAATTAATCATACAAGTCCGTAACATTATTTGCATCACCAAACCAAGAATTCAGACAGACAATACAAGAGGAACAATACAAGAGGAACAATACTGTAAAATCTACTTCTGGGTAAAACCTATGAACACGTTAAGGCAAACTTAGCTGGCATTGAGTTTAGATCTTCAAAATAGTCAAAACAAACTGTGACATCATCTACTCTTAGCTGCATCAATGTATCAGTTGCCATGTTAGAATGCAATTTAAGTATATTCAGCTCTTCATATTCAGTTTTTTTCTCTGTTATTATGAAACATTTTTGTTGCATTTATTCTGTGTAGTACTATCACCTGTTAAAATGATGTCGATCGAGGTGAAACACCCTCTATAAGACGAGGATCTACCTCCTTTTGATAACATCAAGAAAACATGTGTGATTTATGTAATTGAGTAACTGTTTAATTTAACCAAGACGACAGCGATAAATGTTATGTGGTCTTTAACTGAATTCCAACTAGTTTTCCGATTTTTGAATTCCTATACCCATGAAGGTGAAGTTGTTAAAATTAATTTTCATTTTTAATTTAATTGATGTTTTATGTTGTAAGTAATGTTCTGTAGCTTACGGAATTATGGTTAAGCCAGTGTATCTAATAGTTTACGATCAGATCTTTAAGCTGGAATTAACTTCCTTTGAATTCTTTTCCAAACCGAAAACAAAACGGAAACACAGCTCTTTTCGATATCGCTTTAAAGTTTTTGATTTTTACTATAACCAGCTTAACATCAACTGTCAAAAAGCTCGGCGCCAAAACGTTATGTCGCCGAAACGGCGCAGCCGAAAGGCTCCAACCATAGTGGTGAAGCATCTGAGAGCTGAAAGTCCGAGCAATTGCGTTATCAAAAAGACCAATTAAACACTTAATTAGTTATATTCAAGAAACGTTAAAATAATCTTAACTCTTATTAACTGTAATGAAAGTATTTAAAAAAGTAAAATTATGTTCAACAGTATTTTTTGGCAACATTATTGATAATTCGGACTTTCTTATGCAAATTTTAATCTTTGGAGTTGACATTTGCAGATTTGATAGACTAGTTTTAAAACTTTAACTATTAAAATGTCCAGGTTTATTTTCAATTTATTTATAAGTTCTTAACTTATTAAGAATACTCTCAAAAGCATGATCTTCATAAAAGTGCCCTTGCTTAGTTTAAATTCAAAACTACTTAAGATGAACTTAGTTTCTTGCAATGCCTTTGGACATTAGATCCCCCTCCTGTCTCGGCATGTATGTCCGTAACCAATACACTCTACACCCCTGACTGTTAGGCAGCTGATTAGATTGTCAAATTTAGAATCAATAAATAGTGTAAAGTTCATTCGATCATATCAATTGTTGAATTTCACAAATCGTTGTTCTTCTATTGGTTCTACTTTCGTGGCTTCCATTGGGAATATATTTGAGTTTATCTGTTCTGATTTTGTTTGTTAAGTTTTTAAATGCATAAGAAATTAAATTTTAATTGCGTAGAAAATGACAAGCATTAAGCACAAGCAAACTGGCATCATGTATTACATAATAAGACTATCTTAAGATAGTCAAACATTAACACTAACTATCTGAGGATACAGTCTGTAGAGAATAGATCGAGCAGATAAGAAAGCTTGGAACCAACACAGAAGCTATTACCTATTAGACTTGTCTCAAAGTAGTTTCCTGGGTTTCGAATTGTGCAATTTATCGCTCATATAAGAACAGAATAGTGTAGATATTTTCAGATACTTTTTTTGAGTGCGTCTGGACATTTTTTGCTGCTTGCTCCGTAATAGAAAACTACATATCTCTACCCGTAACCCTATGACCTGTTTAAAGATGCACCTATGAAAACTACATGTGAAATTTTTAAATTCAGTTTCTAGCTCTGTTATGTGTTGTACAGTTACAGCCAAAAGAATCTGGGCGCTTATTTGAGGTTACATAAATTTTTTTGTAAATTTGTTGTTTGTAGATCAGGCTTTTAATCCACTAATATTACTATCGATACACTGTGGCGTCGCCTACCTAATAATTTCCAATGAGGTTTTGAATTTAAGATTCAGAATTTTAATTATGATTCATTATTGAATAACAATAATCTAAACCTAGTGCCCAGATTTCTTTGGCTGTAACTGTACATACAAATCTATTTAAGGTAGAAAACGAGTTAACTTTACAGTTGTACAATTTGATAAAAATTAGATATGTTGTTAATAAAAGTATGAAGAATTGATTGGCCGCGAGAAAAAAATCTACCGTTTGGAACGTGAAAAAGTAATTAATGAAATGTGACATTTTTGCAATAGAATATTAAGTTCTAATGGCCGACAATGTCTGAGGCACAAACATATTAAAAGTATACCTTACCAACTGTACATCGTCATGGAAAATCATGGAATAATAATTGAATATTTTTTGATTAGATTCCCGTGAAAAGCAACATTTTTTCCCATCTATGAGTTTAGATATTGTATTTATAAAATCCAACTTTCGGATGAGCAAAATACACCACGAGTGAGTGCGCATGCGCACGAGAAGCTAACCAAGACCATATCTTGGTCTTGACAGCCGTTGGATGTTTCACGTGTTATTTGAATTGTGGCTTAAAGTTGATTTTCTAACGTTTCATTGAAACCAAGTTATAAATAACTTATTGTTGTAAATGAAAGTTAATCACTTGATTGACATTGAACAATGTTCAACTCGTATATTCATTAAAATTCTTTAATTTCATAGAATTTACAAAACGGCCACCTTTTTGCGGTTGAGGCTTCCCTGAATCTTTTTCAGGCTCACTCAGTTTGGCATTTTGCTGTCATTTGAGCTGAGCTAACCTCGAAACGCATGTCATATGTAACCAAGCCGTCCGCGTTGCCACATTTCGCGAAGTGTCCTACCCCGCAAGTCAAAGACAAGACCAATATTTCTATACATTTGTCAGTAAATTATTAGAACGAGCGATTTTTTAATAATAATGGAACTTTTTATGGAAAAAGGTAAGTTTTTAATGCGGAATTTATATTTAATGAACAAAGTTTTAATACGGATGCTTATTTGACTGCGGATGTCAGTGATTTTCTACTTTAATACGAACACATTCTGATAAATCATACTTTTTGAAATTGTTAATATAATGTGTTTAAACAAAGTACAGTGTGATCCAAAATAATTGAGAACGATTTGAATTTACCGCTACATTAAATTACTGTTACGTTGGCAACACGAATACTTTTCAGATTTTCATCCATCCATCTTTTATTTTATGGTAGCGCATCAAAAAGGAATGTTGTAAGTATATTACATTTTATTAATAAGTATTATAATACTTAAATAAGCGAAATAAAGCAAAAATTCAATAAAAGCACAAAACAACGTGGCAAAGTACAACAATACAAACGAGAAAGTAACGAGTTGATGCTGTAATTTGACCTACCACATTTCAATAGTGGCACACTAACAACGTGAAATAAACTAAAATCTATGGCGCGAAATTCAAACTGATATATACTATAATAGGTATTTTGTAATTTCGCTATCAAAACGAATCACAAAATGTGAAAACATACATGGTGTTCCAAAATTCAGAGAATTATTCTTGGGTTTTCCGAAATGATTTGACAACCTTCCAGCTAACGTTTAAGCTAAAAAGCTAAATGATAAACAAGCGGAATCTCCTTTTAAGATGAACAATTCTGGACTAAATTTGGCAGCTTCTTTAAATTTTTATTTAATAAATGTATTAATTTTTAAAATTATTGTTTTCATTTTTAAGAATAGTAACCAGAAAAAAATTATTTTTTTTAATCTTTAATAACGCAGTACAAATTTACAAATTCTAAAAGCTTAGTGAAGTATACTTTTGATTTCATAATGATCTAGGACTTTTTCTCAGTGCAAAGTGCATATGATAAAATAATAAAAAATAGCATCATATTAGCCTTGAAAAAGCTAAACTGTTCTAATTTGTGCACAGTTTCCAGTATGGACATATTTTCGCCAACTGGGAGTTCATATATTACGACAAAAAACTATTTGACGATGGACAACTATTTCAGTTATTTAGAAAAACCATTTTGGCAGCTTGCATTATTTAGAAGGAATAATATAGTTAATATTTTATATACTATATTTGATGTTAGTTAATATTATTATAGTTTATTATAGTTCCAGCAAAGGCAGTAAGTCTACCTTTTCACCATATTGAACATATGGTTTCATCGCCGATTTTTAAATTAATTTAATTTTAAATTAACAATTATTAATAAACTCGAGAATTTGCCGAATTTAATCGAATTTAGGGTATATCTACGGCGAAAAAGATGCATCCGTGTCATAAAAAATACTGTCACAATACTGGTGGTTTTAATTTAAATTTAATTTATTAATCTTAATAATTTTAATTAAAATTTAAAATCTCTAAAAATCGAAAGCGCTTGCAATAGTTTTAAAATATCTTCTTCAAATGTAATATAATATAAATGATTAGATGCAATTTTCATAACAAGTCGATTTTGATCAAACTGCTGGTTGCAGACTGACCGATTTTAAATGCAAAGAAAACGAAATGAATTATCTGACAATCTGTGATATTAAGAATTTATGATGCACGTTGTTTGTTTGAAGTCAAGAATTAAGAATCTTTCAATATTTATGTTAGGTTGCTACTCTATTTAATTATATACCATTTATAAATACTCATCAAAACACATAAACAGAATATGCCTATTGACCAGTTGTATCATATATCAAAAATTTACTTAGTCACATTTTGTCCAAGAAACTCAACCAGATTATTAATACGATAGGTTACAAATTGAAATACTCTGTTAGAAATTAATAGATAAGCTGCAAAGCAAACACCTTCCACCTCATTCAAAACTCGTTAGCTTTGATGTTTCTAGCATGTTCTCTAGAATACCTCCACAATAATGTATTCCTTTATTAGATAGTTTCTTGATTAATAGTAATATAGAATTAGTTAAAAAGGTTAGAGTTGATTCAATTATTTGATCTTTGTATAAGTTAAAATTGTTTTACCTTCAATAATTTAACATATCTACAAAAAGATTATTTTCCTATGGAAAATTGACTCAGTCCTCTGTTAGCTACCATGCTTATGGATGATTTAGAAGATCATATATTTGAATTAAACCTTTCTAAACATATTATATTTTGGTTTCGTTATGTTGATAACATTTTAGCTTGTTTTGATAGTTATTTTGAGGTTATCAATGAATTCTTAATACTGATTAATAGTGTCCATCAAACCATATATTTTACATTAGAAACAGAACGAAACAGGGCTATTAACTTTTTAGATTTAACTATCAAGATTAATGCACACAATCTATTTGAATCTTCCATATACAGAAAGCCAACACATACGGACATGATCGTATCAAATGAATCCTGTCATCACAAATCACATAAACTAGCAACTTACAGATCCTTGGTACACAGAGCTTTAAGTATTCCACTCACACTTCCAGATTTTAACAAAGTTAAACTTAATTAAAAGTTAATTTTAACCATTAAACATCTATCACATGTAGGTTAGCTATCAAAAGAATATATCCCATTGACAAGCAAATAAACGACACAAGTTACATATCTATACCATATTTTGGCAAAATATCAGAAAAAGTGGCATATATGCTACAAAAAACCAACAATTACAAAATAGCGTTTAATACCAACATGAATGAATACTTTTTCATTCTTATTTAATGCTAAAGACAGAACACACGATATCATGAAATCGAGTATTTAACGTTTGAATTGTTCTTTTTGTAGTTCGGTATATATTGGACAAACTCTTTTGATACTATAAGGTAAGAGCACGTGCGTTGTCATCTAGTTATCTATTTTTTGTATTTACCTTAGCGACGTGTTTGTGTATATTCATATTACCTTTGATAATGATAGCTTAGCTGTCGAAAGAGTTGTCAGGTTATAATTAATAAATATTGTGAAACTTTTTATTAATCTTTATTTATCTCATATACAATTTACTTATTGTTAGAGATTAAAAAAGTAAAAGCGTTGAAAAACGACGGATGAAATTTGCGTTCGATTCGAATTTTGTTCAGTTTTACTTCAAAACGCCATAGTGATGAGGTATTCAAAAATACTATTAAAATACACTAAACTTTACGTATTTTATTATTTTTGTTAACGACAACCAGGTAATACAATTATTAAAATACTTTTTAAGCAGAAAACTGAAAAGTGCAAGTACTAAAGTAAACAATGTATCTCTTTGTAGAAATTGAGATAAATCTTACATAAACAAACTAGAGAATTTTGGATAATATCAATTACATAAGTTTTTATATTGAAAACAGTAATCAATTGGAAGATGATTAGACTATTCATTAACTTTTTTTATACAGCAGAAAAATAGTTCACTAGGATAATAGACATATTTTGACTGCTCAAAATTCAAATTCGATTTATCCAATATATTAATCTTAAATAAAAAAAAGAATATAAATAAAATAAAATAAGCTTACCTGCTTTTCAGTCTTCCAAAAATTAAATAAAATAATTAATTAAAAATCTTTAGCTGCTGCCAATCTTCACATTGATTTAATTAATTGTTCGCACATCTCTTTTAAGAAACTGCACTTTAAAAATACCTTCTGCACAAAGATTCTAAGTTAAAATACCTCTTCGGGCAGGTGAGCGAACGTAACGTTAACTTGAGAGAGGTACAGTTCCTTTCTTACGGGATCCTCCAGTGGCGTGGAAATGCTCGCAAAGAACTAGAACTATAAATGATAATGAGTTGCTAATCATAGTATTCAATAGAGCACAAGGCCCCCCGGATGCTCAACATTTATAATTCAAGCGTCAGAAGACACGAGGAAATTGTTTAAACGATCACCGCTGAAATAGTACCTTGGAAATGAGTTGGTACTTAATACGCCGGAAGATGCTTATCAAAATGTTTTAAAATTGTTCTGCATAGGGTGAAATATGTGTGTTTGAATAAATTAGTGTTAAATTAATTTTTTATGCTGATTTTCCTGTATACATGTAAATTATAGATTTCACTATATTTAGTAATAGAATTAATAAAGAAATAATTGCTAAATAATGTTCTTTCGTTACTTTGCATCTAGAAAATTTTCAATAACAATAGTTCATAAATGGGTCAAGAATTAATCATTCATATACTACACAGTTTTGCGTGACTAAGTATATGTATACTGAGAAGATTAAATTTTATTTGAGAATATAAACATTTAAAGTGCTATTGTTAATTGTACAAACAACTACGAGAAAAATGATAATGATGTATCATCAAATAATATATACTCAAACAAAATCAGTTAATTTAGATTTAATGGCTATGCTTTTTGGTAATTTTTTGTTAAATACTTAATTAAATATTATTAGAAAATATGCCAATTTTACATAGAAGAAGTAATAATTACTCTAGAATTTCGTTTTCTTCCCATAAGTTACATAGAGTAATTTATTTCATAGAAAGTGTTTTATATCATTGTAGTACATCCCTAATGTATTTAATGTAGAGTACGATATTAATACCGTATTTGAACCATTTTAAATTCAGATTAATTCCGGGTGAAAGAGTGAAAATTATGCATACCTAATTTCATAAGCATATGTCTATTAACAACGCAATAATTATTTTTTAAATTTAACATTAAAATTAACAATTACAGGTTGCTAATATGATAGTCAGCTGTAGATCGAAGCAGGCTTTACTCTATAAAAATTCCGTATCAAAATACTAAGATTTTCACATAACATAGATTTTGACACTATTAAAAAAAACTCCGGAGGGGGTAAGCTCCCCTCATTACGCCACTGTTGCATTGTCATAAGGTCGGTTACATTTTTGGCGTTAAATAACTTCAGTTTTCTTGTGAGAATGGTTCCTCATTTGCAAAGTCCGACTTAGATGTAATTGCAACCTATTATCGAGAAAAGAAATTGAAAAAAGAAAGAATTTTGAGGGAATTTTACCTACTGATTGCACGATTTATACTAGCAAACGTCCATCTCTTCTATGGAGATTTACTTGCAATTCTTTTGCCACGCCAATTTTTTTCTCGGTAACAGGTTGCAATTACTTCGAAGTCGGACTTAATTCACTTAGTTAAATGATGGTTAAAAAACATAAGTCATATTTTAGTTTATATTATTTTATTTTAATTTTATACTAAATATTATTATAATTATTATTATAATACTGTATATTATTTTATTTAAACAAAGAATGTAAAAAAATGTTTTACAACTAGTAGGCTTTGACTTCTGGTTCTCCAATTAATAGAATAAAATTATTTAGCAAGCTTAAGTGAATAATGAAACTTTAGTTATTCTATATTTAGTTACTCTAAATGTCACTCATAACTCCATTTGTTTTAACAAAAGCCTACATCGATCTAAGCTGTCTATCAAATTAGCAACGTGTAATCGCTAATCTTAATGTTAAAATTAAAATTTAATTATTTCGTTGTTAATAAACATTCGCTGATGAAATTTAATATACATAATTTCCAGTCTTTTATCTCCCATGAAAAAAGTTTCAAATTGCTACTAAATGTTTTCCGGAGATATGAAGATTGAAATAGGATTCGTTTTTTAATAGCCACCCAGTATTTTTAACGATCGGTGGCTAAGGTATATTCTTGTTTATCCCACACCACAAATCTTATACAATTTAGAAGTTACGCAATTAAAAAGAAATGATACTTTGTGTTATTGATTACTGCCATTAATCTGCCAAATAAGAATAGAGAGTGAAATAAAACGTAATTAAATGTAACAATAGCAAACGATTAATTATCTACTACGTAAGAATACAACTTCATACTTTTTCTATAAGATAGGTCCTACTGTCCTATATAGTTAGCAATATTATTTTTTATTTCAATATTTCAGTTTTATATTCTGCTTAATAGTAAAGATTAATCGCTGGGTAAAAACTAAGAAATACTAATGATTAAGTATTGGCAAAAAGTATGCACCATATGGGAAACTTTTTGGTTTTTTATTTCTGAAAAAAATTTATTTTTGACAAAAGTGTCTGCTTCTTCTAGTATCAAGAAATGTTAAAAAAAATTGATCCTGTAATTATGGTATACATGCGAAGGTCAAAAAGGAAATAAATAAAACTGCATGATTAAAAAAACTTTAAAAAAAGTGTTACTAATCAGTTTTATTTATTTTATAATTATGGAGTTTCACAAAATAAGGCTAGAAACAAAAACTAAAAACGGTCAAACCCAGATAGCATCATATACAGGGTGCCTCATAAAAAGGACATCAGGAGCGGCAGGTAGTTAGACATCGATAAGACAAACAAAAAATCCCTATAACATTTTTCTCAGAAGCGTAGTTTTCGGGGAAAAAATGCAAATAGAGAAGGATATAATGTTTTTAGGTCACACAGTAGGGTTTGTTACGATCTTCGAAATAAATAAAGTAAGGGACGTTTTATGTTTTGTTATGTTTACGTTGCTGATCCTGCAATCTGAAATTTGATCCTTTACAATATAATTTTATGAGTGCAGTCAGTCAGATGATAATTCTCAGAGGTGTAGGGCAAGTCTTTGTAAATAATGATGATACGCAAAATTTGCCGGACATTTAATCTGGAGTTCTTGTTACTAAGATATTTAGTAATTTAATTAATGTAGTCAAAACAAAGCATCGGTCGGGGAATCTTCCCATTGAATCACAGATATTATAACCTAATCAACAAGTAAATGGCGAATCTGGGTCAACGCGTGATCAACACTTGTGTAAACAGATAAAATTAGATCAGATTTCAAGCAACACTCTGATATTATCTAAGCTATTAAAAATGTCAGCGTCGACTAAATATGGATAGGGGCAATAGATGTTCATTTTCATTCTACTTCTCTTCTTAAAATTAACTAAATTAATGTTACTGTAATTAAATTACATTTTTAAATTTTACCCTTTTACCCTGGTAGTTTTTGTGACCCAGATTCTTAATTTTCTTGTTTAGGTTAGCATCATTAATTAACACTAATTAGTAAATTCCATAGGCAATTGAAATTCGATGTGGAAAACTCTTATTCAATTTTTTACTATTGAAAGTTGAGACTAAATTTAACCAATTTTACAGTAAAAAGATCTGTAAGGTCACGGTTAAATAAAATAAAATCCCTTTATAGACAAATGTCTTGAAAGAATTAAAAGCTTAATACACAATTTTGTATATTTACGTTTTGTATTACAATTAGTCATCATTTGAGACGTGCATTTTAGTAAAGCAAAAACTACTATGTCACTGAAGTGAAGCGATTTTAATTTGCAATAGTACAAAGTAACACAATTGGGCGTTTGAAAATGTTGGATTTGGACTAGAAAAATACACAGTGATATATGATCTCATCATCATTGTCTGACTTTAAAATTTCAAACCTTGCACTTACATTTACAGTTAACTTTATTTTTTATTAATGATATCAATATCACCATGAGCGCATTATAATTTTATACGTACTTTTATAAAAACGTCGGTCAAAATTATTAAAAATTTAGTCTTTCTGGAATTAAAAAACTTTAATAAGATTTCTTGTTCCAAATACCATCAGAAATGCAATGGTAAGTCTGGTGCATGCCTAATAAAATACCCTGTATATAAATAAACTATTTAATTCTCAATATTTGTCAAACATAGAAAATGACAGATTTTTTTATTTAAAAACATTTTTAATGTTATATAAATATTGAACTTAGAATGTTGTTTAAATGTATTTTATTGTATATACATTTAATATGATACTTTTATTTGAAATAATATGAATATAACCCATCAACATTGAGTGAATATTGTTGGGATAGACTGAAATCTGAAAGAAAGAAATAAAACAAAAAAATTTTATTTGGTTTATTTATCATCAGAAGAAAATAATACAAAAATATAAAAAAGTTAAACTTTGTTCAACATAATAAATATATATAATAAATAACAAATATGATGTCATATTATGAAATATTATTAAAAACTTAGAACACGAAGTTATATCCATAAGGTTGCATAAGAGTACAATAAAAACCACCATCAATTCATTAAATACACTTCTATTTTATTTGATTAGCACCATTCGAACGGTTATTAGCAAACAAATACCACCAATTACGCGTGATGTAGTTCCAACGGACTAACATCAAATGGGACTAAGGAACCAACACATGGCGAATTAAAGCCGAATTTGAAAATCTGATTGGCTGAACTTGATCACGTGATCACGATTAAAATTTAATCTCAATTTTAAATACATATTTAATTCAGATTAAATCTTAGTGGCGAACTGAAACCTGAATAATTTTATTGGCAGAATTTGATCACGTGATCGCGATTAAAAGTTAATCTGAATTAAATATTTAATTTGCTTTCTGTAAACCGGCCCCTAGTGTTGTAAGTTCGCAGTCTCTTGCATGTCTGGAGTAAACAGACACAGAATAATAGCGATCAAAGATCAAAGTCCGTTTGCTACGGGTACGCGACTCCCCGAACACGCGGACATGGGCTTTTATGATGCTCCTCAAGACCGGTCACGGTACGACCGTCCAAAGTGCAAAATGTCCGAGCCCGTACCGACCCGGTTTCGGAGCCACCCGAAACCCGTACAGACCCGAAATATCCGCCCGAAGCCCGTACCGTCCCGAGAATTGTACCGGTCCGAAGTCCGAACTATCCGGAAAGAAAATACAGTCCGGCCCGGCCCGACCCGTTAGTATCCCAATTTAGGCCCAACCCGGCCCGATGTCGGGCCGGGCGGTACGGACGGGCGGGATCGGACCTAAAATCGCAACTCTCTGTTGTGAACTCCTTCCTCACATACTTTACCGTTGAGTTTGGAGATTGTTTGTAATTGGTCGTTTTCACGGTTATTATACTGGGGCCGCCGAATAGATATAGTACAAAAAAATCAAGGCAGCACAGATTGTTCTGATTGGTTTTATGTGAAAGTGACATTTACAATAAAACATATTTGCATATGAATTGTTAATTCATTATAAATAATGTCACTTCGAGAGATGCTAGTATAAATAATAACCATACATTTTAAAAAAATTGCAGTTTTATTAATTTAATAAAAATGTTATTAAAAGTTCGTGAGTAAGCCGGTTTGACAGTAAACGAATTGATATCTTTTTGGTACAAGTAAACATGCCTTTCAATTTGAGCGGTATATTTGAATGCTACCAATAGAAAGGTTTTGTTAAAAAGAGGGGGTAGTTGTAGGCGGTTTTAATTATTATATCTGTTCAGCGTCCCGAGTTTATAGATTGTGCGGAATATGTAACTTTCTATGGTGGTCGTAGATAAAAATTATTATATTTTACAAAGTTTATCTATATATATAAAAGGGAAAGATTGTCTGTATATATGTATGTATGCGATTTTCTCCGCAACCACTGGACCGATTTGGATGAAATTGGTATCATTGGAAAGGTCTTGGCCCAGAATAGAAAATAAGACCAAATTGGATCTGATCGGCCATCGTGGTCCGAAATAACAGCGAAAAACCCATATATGGAAGTTAAAAATGGGTACTGAGATTGATGTGAATAGATATGTTGTCAATTGTCAAATTTGGTAATTTGACAATTACAAAAAGTAAAAACATGTAATTTCAATAAAGCGTAGCAAAGCGCGCCGGGTATTTGCTAGTTTTTTCTAAATTAGGCCGAGAATTTCTCGTATTAGGTATATCAATACCTTTGGATACCGAATTTGTTTATTGATAATATTAAAATACTTTTTTTGCTTTATTGATTTACAATTTCAACTGTTTTTAAAAAATATCTCTTCTGCAATAAATAATTTAAAAAAGAAATACTCCTCGGCGGGGAATCGAACCCCGGTCGCCCAAATGAAAACTATCATGCGGGTTATAATTACCACTATACTACCGAGGACTCGTCGGATGCTTCGTATGATTCTCCATATAAATGTAAATTGTACGATAGTTTTGTTCTACAACATTGCGCAACTATGTATAGTTGGTTGCCTAGATTGTAAACTAAATCTAGGTGGTAAATATAATTATTGTAAAATAAACTTTCGTCCTAACCGAATAGATATTATCACTCAACGATATTATTCTATTAGGTATTATTAGGGCTAATAACTTTTTATGGATGGTTTTGCATCAGCAATGTTGGTACTTGGTAGAAATACTGAAACCGTGCATCGATCGACTCGACGCTTCTTTGGCTGCTTGCTATTATTATAAATCGGGAAACTATCTTGCAAAAAGACGCATGTCGAACGTCAAACCAAAATTCAAAATAACAAATTTTATAATAAAGATTTAAATATTTAACAACTTTAATAAATATGATTGCTATAGAAAAGGGAAAACGTATAGTAACAACTACTTACTACTCTTATTTTTAATGTGATCTGTAGGATCATTTTTATTTTTTTAGTGATGGCTTAGTAATTTGATTGTCCGGGGCTAACCGCACTTCTCCTACCAGACAACAACCCTACTAGACGAAGGACTGCTGGGGTCATTGGTCGCCCAGCAGTGGAATAATTAAGACGCTATTAACTGAAATACGAAGTTAAATAAATCTCTGTTTGATATTGTGTTTTCTCTTGTTTTATAAGAATTGAAACTTTTAGCAAATAAACCCTTTCTAAATTAATAAGCCAAAAACTTAATACATCATCAGTATTGAAAATAATTATTCAAAGATGAGCACTATATTGGTTTCCAATATTATTTTACGTATTCATTAAGAAAATGTAACATTTCAGTTTTATTTAACGCAAACTGGCTTTCATTTAAACTGGTATACCTTCAGCTTAAAATATATTTCAATAAACCAATATACATAGCAAGAATCGCATTATGATAATGATTGAATTTTTTGAGTAAAACACTGTTAATAGGTTATAATATGATCAATACATAATTTGGATACATAATTTCTTTACTGAAACTGAAACTAATATTAATTTTTTTAGATTATTGATTTACAATTTCAACTGTTTTAAATGCTCTATATTATTATACAAACAAATAATTAAAAAATAAAGTTCTCCTCGGCAGGGAATCGAACCCTGGTCGCCCAAATGAAAGTATCATGCGGGTTGTAATTACCACTATACTACCGAGGACTGAAATTCTAACGACGATTCTCGATATAAATATAAAGTAGATGATAGTTTTGCTTTGTAACGTTGTGCAACTTTGTAGAATGGGTTGCCTACACTAAAAAAGGTGTTTTTTGTAAGTACTAATTGTAAAACAAGCTTTCGTCCTAACTATAACTGAACAAATATTCTATCAGAGCACACTTTTTTTTAAGGATCAGTTTTACAGTTTTTTGTAAGCAATGTTGATGGAAATATTGAAACTGTGCGTCGATCGACTTGAAGCTTCCTTGACTAATAGGTATTATTAGTCGGGATTGTCGGGAATCTATCTTGCGAAAAGACGACTTTTGAACCACCACCCCAATGTAATCTGGAAGGATCTTGGGGATCTAAATATGAAGGGTGTTATTTAATCTTAATTTAGAGTTTTAACTAAATGTGTATATTTATATGTATAAAATTTTATTCTTCTTTTACCTTATAAAGAACTAATGATAACATTTCTTCATTCTTCGTTACTGCAAAAAAACTTACAAATGGTATATCACAAACCCCACATTTGTGTTACAGCTAAGCTGACTAGCATGCTAGTCGCTACAGTACCAAGGCTACATAATGTATATGTATCTAAGAAATTAAACAAAAAGATGGGCACCGTGTCATTGCGCATTAAGCCGGTTTTCAACAAGAAATAAAGAGTAGCTAAATAGAAAAAATTATTTTGAAGAAATTATAGCGTCATCAAATATCCCATAGAAATTTGAAAGTGATCTTTTTTTGAATTAGCCTACTATATAGTGCCCCCTTCATATTAAAGTTGACGTATTTCAGGATTTTTCTGAAAAAGTAAAATATTTAGGGTGGATAGTTTTTATTGCAAGACACTGCATTTACCACCAATCCATAACTATCGAAGTAAAAGTTTTGTGAAAGATTAGGCAGCCTTTTATACAAAGTTGCGCAATGTTACAAAAGAAAACTATCGCACTAAATACCTTTATATCCAGAATTCTATAGCAAATATCCTAAGTCCTCGGTAGTATAGTGGTAATTATAACCCGCATGATAGATTTCATTTGGGCGACCAGGGTTCGATTCCCTGCCGAGGAGTCTTTTTTTTTCTTAATTAAGCAGATGCAGTATTCAAACTATATAAAATTAATAAAAATTATATTTTAATAAATATAGAAAGTGCGTATTCAAAAGGTATTGATAAGATGTATGTGTAATCAAGAACTTTCTTAATTCAAAATAAAAAAAGAATTAACGAGAATTATTGCGGTCAGATAGAAAAAATGTTTTCCTTTTGCAAACTTGTGCAATTTTAACAATATATAAAATAAAAGTTTCACGTAAAAGAGCCATTCCGAACCTGAACATCATAACTCGATGGATACAAAGAAATTGCAAATAATTACGTTCTTGCATAGGTATATATCTTAAATGTTTTTCGAATATTAGCTTGATGATTTATTAAACATTACTCCGTTTACCAATTGATTTTAAATCTTTTGTCAATAATGATTTTTGATTTAAAATCCTTTTAGGAAGTATCTTTGATTTTGTTTAAAAAAAGACCAGATTTAAATACTTCCAAAGTCATTTAAAATAATTTTTAAGAATTTTTAAATCTTTTTTGAATATTTAAATACTTAAAAAAACTATTTAAAATCATTTTTAAGATTTAAATCTTTTCTAAACATTTAAATACTTAAAAATGATTTTAAATCATTTAATTTTTAATAAATAAATGGCCAGTAAAGCGGGTATGCATTATTATACTGCCCTCTACCATCTGAGCATTTGATGATAATAATGCTCAAAAACACTTGAATGTACAAAAAGAATTAATTCGCACTAACTTATATTATAATGCGCGTTTAAATCTACCTATTTAATATATATTTTTTATTTATTTCGCAGTATGTAAATATCTTAATGTGCAAGTTAATCGTGTTAATGCACAAAACCCTTATAATAATACGCGCTTAAATCCTACTCTTACTTTAGCTACTACATGCATATTTCGAAAACGGAGGTTATATCTAATTTAAGTGAGAAATTCTCCAAATAAGATGTACCAAAGGTATTTGGTACATTTAAGTGAAAAAATTTAAAAAAACACATAAAAACTCTAAAACGGGTATTAGAAATTAAACATGATTCGCTTTATTTGGCAAAATGATCAGGCAAAACAAAATAAACATAAATAGTTTGGGGTTGCAGCACACCCAAAAATGTTTACGAGCCGCCACTGACCTAGATACATCTTTAAACAATTTAAACGCCAAATGAGAAATGGGAATGCGAAAGTAATTCTTTTTTACTGATGACCAATAGTTCATCAGATTTTCCAATAAAAGTATACTTTATTTTCATATAAATCAGTAAGTAACCTGGTATAATTAATTTGAACACATTTCCATAAACCAATAGCAGCAAGAATCGTAGTATTATTTTTTTACTTTTTTTTATCTTGAGCTTAGAAAATTCTTGATTATACAAATTATACATACACCTACGTATGTAACTACGTATCAGTAAATTTTAGGTAAAAACAGCATTAAAATAGAATTACTTAGTTAAGAAAAAAAAATAAACTCCTCGGCAGGGAATCGAACCCTGGTCGCCCAAATGAAATCTATCATGCGGGTTATAATTACCACTATACTACCGAGGACTCCAAAATCATCCTATAAATTCGATATAAAAGTAAGACATGCAATAGTTTTCTTTTGTAACATTCTTGTATAAAAGGCTGCCTAACTTGCATTATGTATGTATGTATCGATTGTTTTATTATATTCATCTATTATAGCTTTAGGGGTGCGTTCTCAAGTGGTGCATTTTTCCCTAGAGAGTACTATTAACATTTATTTACTAATAAAAGATACATATTAAATTATAAAATTTAATTTCATTAAAAAATGTGTATTAGGATGTAATGTAATGTAAATTTTGTTATACAATTTAACAAAGTGTTTGACTATTGAGCTCATATGTAGTCTCTTATAGTTATCAACTTGTCTTTTTATTATTTATTATTATTATACAGGAACTTTATTTATTATGACAGCTTACAAAAAATTTATTTTAAAATAATCATTTATATAATTAGTTATTATTTTGATTATTTAAGTCTAATGATTGTGAATAAAATATTATACACATGTTTCGTTGGTTAAGTTTCCTTGTAAATATATCCTTTACCAACTCAAAATGTAATATACTAATGTTTTGTTTGCTGAAAAAGTAACTTTTCAGTCTGATTTCATATCCTAAAGTTTAGTTTTCCTAATTTAAGTATCAGACCGGGGTGGAGGTTACTTTAGGAATGCATGTAATGTAATCAATGTTTGAATATTTGCTATTATAAAATAATAAATATAATTCAATATTTATTATATTTAAACGCTATTTAAGATTAAAATAATTTATTTTGTTAACAATAAGATTAGTATTAAACAATGTTATCTACAAAAGAATTTAATTTTAATGCACCTAGTTTTTTGGATATCAATTTGTAAACTCTATGTACCGTATGATGTACTAAAAATACCCGTACAATACAGCTTAAAAATAAATATTTACTAGTATGATAATAAATACTTTGTTCGAAGTGATTAAATTTTAATAATTACTAATAAATCAACATTCATTCACTTTATCGTCTAACTCTTTTTGTCGTTGATATCTGCAATCCGTCAATCGGTCAAGATTAAAACTGATTTATTAATTTGTGCAACTTACCTTAGGGCTCTTGCTAACTGTATACTTTGTGTAATTCCAATAAAGAAATTAATAGCACAAAGAGGATAATTTTTAGGAATAATAACTAAGCAGTATCTTGACCAAATAAAACCGGTAATAGCTAATGACCCGGATTGCCGTACACTCAATTGTTCTGCAGGTCTTGCTAAATCTCCAATTCCTGCTACCACCAAACCCTATTAAACATCGCTCGCTTTAATATCTAGAGCTAATAGATCTTGCAGTTTTGTAACTTACCCATTTAACAACTGGCGACCAGAAAAATACTGTTTTCGGACCTACATATCAAATAATTAATTTGGGAAGATTTAACATTAAATAATAAATAATATTACAGACCTGCAGGGTGGTTCCAAAGTGGTTGAAACCTAGGCGGAACTAATTTATCCAAAGCAGCGATAGATCTTCGGTAAATAACGGACATTTTAATTAGAAACCGACAACTTTTAACACTGCTTAGAAAGACACCACTTAATCAATGTTAGAACAACTTCTAATGTGAATGTAGTCAATACGAATTAATTTGAACACTATTTTTGAGAAATCAAACGACACTGAATCTACGCATATACTATCTATTTTAAAACAAGGACATTCATGATTTGTGTATTGACAAACTTGTTTTCCGTATAGTAACGTAAATAGAATGAAAAAATTAATACTATTTCATAATTTGTGTTTCCATAATTCTTTATCTCATTTTTTATGGAGATACCTACACCAGAACAATAAATATATGTATGTGTATGCAAACAAGTAATAATATTATCAAGTTATGTACATAAGCTTTTAGTAAAAAACAATCGAGCCTAATTGTAGCAAATAATCATTTATCTCAATTGATGCTATTTCAAGATAAAAAAGGTCGTAAAAACTTATGAATAAAGGTCGCGTACAAATATTCAGACCCATAACTGTAGCGGATTCCACTAGAAGTACGTTATCGCGTGGCGCGTAACGTGGTGATTTATCTATCTATTTTATCACTTTTGCTGGCGTTTTGTATAATCAAAATAATTTAAAAATAAAACGAACGTAAACATAACTAATGGCCCACTGTTCAGCTATAATAAGTGTATTTTAAAATTAGAAAATAAAAATGGTACTGCCTTTGACAGTTAAAAATATACAGGGTGATTATAAAATTCTTTCTCGACTCTTGCTAATCAGTGTCTATTTAGATATTCTCACCACAACTTAGTCCACACAATTTTATTTTTCAATTTTTTTTAGAAATTTTCCCACTATCGCTTCATCTTGTTCTGAATTTGCGCCCACCGATGCCGTTATAGTTATTTATGTACCAAGGGCGTTATGATGATGATAATACAAGGAGGACGACGATGCTGAATGGCGATGACGATGATAAAGTCGCCAGATGGGTGATAATCTAGTAACGCTCGTGGTGCATACAATATTTTATTTTTCACGATAATATGTTCCAGTAGAAAATTAGTTTTAATCCATAATTGTTAGCGTTGATAAGGACGTTGTTTATATCTATAAAACTAGCAATTTTTATGTTTGTCGGATGGTAACTACTTTTACTGAAGCGAAAGTCAAACAGATATGAAATTTTGAATTCAAATGTTTTTGTTGTTAGTTGTTATACCATGACCAACTACTATTAAATGTAAAGAAGATGACCTTCTCAAGCGGTCCGGACCGTGGCGGCATCGATTGATAGAAGTTCAAGTTGCGGTTTTTTGATTTACCAGTAAAATTCAAAACAATTTTATTTTTGCTAATGAACGTATTTATTGTACTATAGAGTACTAGGGGTTAATTTACCATTTAGTTACACTATTTGAAGGGTATATTCTTGTAATAATTTCATGAGTAATAAAAAGCGTTTGGATTAATGAAATCTATATTTAATTACTGTTGTTTATATTGTTGCTATGGCAATCCCTATGATTCAATGCTTTCCTGATGGAAGTTATGTATGTAATGCATATTGTGATGATCATAGATAAATCATGTAAATAGCAAGATCATTACATAACACTCCCCGTAAAAAAAGGATGAACATATATTAAAAAACATAACTTAGAAGGGCATTCAATGCATTCCGCAAGAAAAAATAGCATGTATTACTGTCTTACTTGTATGTACTTTCGTACTTGTGTACTTGCAAACGTATATATGATATATGCTAGCTACAAAAATTAGAGGATGGTTTGCATCTTTTTAAGAATTTCCTTACATGCTCAGACAATAAAAACTTATGCTAGTAATTAAGTAATGCTAATCAAGGAATTGAAAGTTCTTAACCACTGATGGCAAGAGGCATCAATTGCTGATGGCAACAACATGTGTTGCTGATAGCAAAGTAATATCGCAAACTTAACCTAATTAAAATATATTTGGTGGTGCAGGAATCACTTGTCATTCTTACTAGAACAGAAGAAACTGTCGGCCTTGGGAAATTCTTCCAATTTCTGATTTAAAAAACATAATACCTGGTTAGGATTCAATTTCAGCGGGGCTCTAACTGATTTTAGTGTTTTTGTAATGGTTATAGGAGACTGTTTTGTGTGTAAATTGTGCTCTTCAAGAAGTGAACGGTTAGGTGTAATGAAACAGAAGCTATCAATGGTGGCAGGTGCATTTGAAAGGGTATCTTTGTGTTCTGTTGGTGGTTGGCAACTGACGTTTTGATTATCAGTACTTATTTGGGGCTTATGATCCTGAAAATGTGACGGATCGCGCGAAATTTGATTGCGAAGTATAAAAGTTGTAGAAAATTGGCGTACAACTATCTCCGTGATTATTCTATTTGTTTTCGTCGTGGGTCACCATTATAGCGTACTAGTTAAATCGATTATATCGATTGATCTATTAAATTGATTGATCGACAAATCGGTTGATCGATTGATCGATTAATCGATTAAATCGATTAAGTCGATTGATCGATTAATCGATTGATCAATTGATCGATTAATCGTTTTATCGGATTAATCGATTGATAGATTAATCGATTATTTAAAAATATAATCGAAGGTCCGATTAATTACTTGTGATAATTAGTGTCTTCTATATTATAGTATAAAGCCTTTTCTGAATTAACATAAATAGTAACGTCTACTGAAATTTTGCTAGAGTATATTTTTATATAAATTATATTTTTAAAAATCCACTTCAATTTGTGTGCAGTCAAGCAGTGTATGTTCTGGTTGATCCCAGTCTGGTGCTATGGTCATACCTTGTATTTCTTTCCAAAAGAAATATATTGGTCTTATACCTTAATAACTAAATAAATGTCAACATGAGGCAGTATCCAGTTCAAAATCAGATTTATTCCTGTTTCTGCTCTTCCACTTAACCTCATACTAATAAATTTTATTTTGCATTATACATAGTGCGAATACGAGTAATACGACATCATACATCACCAATGTTGTGGTTTAGTAGAGAAACAATTTGTGCAATTGGTGTCGTTGTTAATGCTACTTCAACCAAAGTTTGAGAAGCAACTATGGTTGTGCGATTATGAACATCAATAATAAAAATAGATTAAAAAAGAAATCAATTAATCGGTTTAATCGATTGATTGGTTGATAGATTAATCGGAACTGCGATTATTTTCTAAAAATAATCGATTAATCGATTACATCGATTAATCGATTGATCGATTGATTGATTAATCGATGTAATCGATTGGTCGATTATTTACAAAAATTAATTGAAGGTCCTATTAATCGATTATTAATCGATTATTATGCACAGCCCTAGTACTAGGGGTTAGTTTACAATTTAGTTACACTATTTGAAGGGTATGTCCTTGAAATATCTATATTTAATTACTGTTGTTTATATTGTTGGTATGGCAATTCCTATGATTCAATGCCTTCCTGATGGAAGTTATGTATGTAATGATTATTGTGGTGATCACTGATAAATCATGTAAATAGTAAGATCATTACAGTACGGATACAAACAACACCACCTATCGCTTTTACTTTAACAACAGTCACCGATGACATGCGATTTATATAAAAACCTGACGTGTAAGCTATTTGAGCTTACGGCAGAATATTCTTTGCGTCAGATTTTGCGATGCGTAATCGTCAAATCATCTACTTCTTCAAATAAAGCTGAAAATTTTAGTTTTGTAAGTTCTAGTGCATTAACATCTATCCCACCCCTAATAGCATCTCCTACTGATAAAGAGCAGTTTTTAATACCATCTGAACTAAGAGTTAAAATTCAGAAACTTAAAACAATTAGTTGGTATCTACTACAATACCAGGATCTTTGATGAGGTTGATTATCCTGCAGATCGCGGACTTTGATATATCCAAGTGAATCTTTCGTAGCAGTTGTAGCGAGTGTTGCAGATGTAAAACAGGTGTAAATAAGTTGTGTTCCTATGATACATATTGCTATAATCTATCCCGGGTTAAAGATATAAGTAGGCAACCATCCGAAGTTGATGATGATAGATATTGATAAATGTTAAACTGATTTAAATTTAAAGTACAAACATAACATAGCAACAGACTTCGGTAAAAGCACAGTGATGATATATACAAAATATAAACCACTTACCTTTAACATAAAGAAAAATAATTCTCCGGCTAATTAACTGTTGTGAAACTTGAACCTTTTTCACAACTGAGACTCACAGGTGGGTCGCTTTTAGTATAGGACACTAAATAAATATATATTTAGGAAACATATAAGTAAAGTACACACAGGAAAATCCCAGAATTATATTTAAATTGAAATGCCAAAAATGTATTAAACATTGCACGCAAATAACACAACACAAGAAAAATAAATATTAAAAGAAACTAAGATTTTTATATAGAAAAAGAAAAAATCAATCCTAAGATAGTTTAATGCCTTTTATCCGAGTACTAGGTAATATTTCTGGCACTTTCATATTTTTAATTTACTAAAATTATTTAAAATTAAATAAATACCTTAAAATATTAAAGTTCAAATCAATATTTGGCACCTACAGCTGCCAACTGAAATTGTACCCACACAACAACTCTCTGCTTTCCATACGATTTGAAATTAAAATGGTGTAATGATAAACTTTTAACTCTCGTATTCATTAAACTCCAAATAATTCGGATTAATAATTAAAAATTGAAATCCAGCTGCTTAGTTGAAATACAGTAAGTCCATTGAAAAAATTATTTAATAATTCCTTTCTTGCATCCGTATTGTAACAAAGTTAAAAAATCTCATTATCCATTAAAAAAAACTTTTTCTCGTAAATAAAAAAATTATTCCACAAATAAATTTATAGCACTGAATATTAAATTGATTAAATGTAATTATTATTAAAAGTAAAAGTTAAGTTCCAAGATTTATAATGATTATTTATAACTTTAACATTTTAAAAACAATATAACCTAATATTTTGACGTTTACCTCGCTCTTTTTATATCTTTTACAAAACAAACGAATGTTTTAGTGAGATTTTTGGTTAGAAACAAAAGACAATTTAGAACTAAATACGACATATCCACATATAGGATTGTTTATAACTATTAATTATTGCCAGCCTCGGTGGATTAGTGATTTGCATGTTTGCTTCATAATTCAAAGATCGCAGGTTATATCCCAGGCCGAGTTGGTAATTTTTCATTGCGCAGATAAATTAAAAACCTTCTCGGATAGGAAGTAAAACTGTAGGTCCCGTGTCAATGCGATGTTTGGCACGTTAAAAATTCCTAGTGGGGGTGGAATTCTCCCAGATTCGGCTAAATTCTAGTAGGGTCGGCCAAATGATCATAGCAATCGGTGCCATGAGGTACGAAGGATGCTCGGCCATCCTAATTCCTCGCCCAAAAGCTAACAAAAAGCTATTAATTATTGTTTAAACACATTTAATAAATAGATACTCAAGAAATTTCCTTTTTAATGATATATTACCAGGGCCGTAGCTAGCAGATTTTGCGCCGTGGGCAAGGAACATTTTTTGCGCCCCTCCCCCCTACCCTCAATTTTCCAACAAGTTTATTTTGTTTATTTGTAGTGGTAAAATAAAATTATTCAATTGTTTAAAAGTAAATTGTACTTCAAACAAAAATTAAGTAGTAGTTTACAAACATGTTAACAACATATAATAAGTACAGTTCCGGCCGAAAAATTTTCAACGGTCTATAGTCATTTTTATTCATCTGAAATGTCATAGATGGCATACAAGCTAGATTCATTCGATATAAATATCAGAAAAATGTGCTAACTTGATTAATTACCGTTGAAAATTTTTCAGCCGCAGCTGTACATACTATATAGATATAGTAACGCTCATTAAACGTCAACATTTTCTGTGTGTTAGATCACTAGGCGAATTTAACACGTGTCGCGTTGATGGTACGTATATGTATATCTGGAAGAATGTGTACACTATACACCATCAGACCTAGCACCGCAATTGGCTGCCGCCACTGCGGCGCGCGAACGAATTTGCCTATAGGCGAATATGTGTAACTGCGTGCACCCTAGCAACTCCAGGGTTCTTCAATGTGTTTTACTTTGCGCCATCTAAAATTTGCACCTTGTGAAATTTGCATCTTGTGAGATTTGCGCCGTGGGCACGAGCCCCGCTTGCCCTGCTCTACCTACGGCCCTGTATATTACACTTGTACTATCATAAAATAACAAGTTCACTAGAACATGTCAACAAAATCATCTTCCATATACATCCATATACTTTCAAATAACTAAAATTAAATTAATTGCTCAAAACTGCCTAGTTACATCTTTATATCTTAACAAAATCCGATCTTACATCTTATTGAACATTATTCACTTATTCTTTGATATACCAACTATGAAAATATAGTTAGATTACCTTATTTCAGATTGCCATGTCAAAACGCAGAATTTTGAATTTTATTTCTATGATATCTTCTATAAAAAACAAACCCAACATTCACATTTATTTCAAAATTATGCCCAATAAAGTATTCGATAACTCGAGAATTATGATCTTCTGGACATCTGCCTTACAATCTTTATCCCTCAAACTATCAAGAGTAACTGCGTGCACTGCATAACAGTATAATAACAACCAGTTGGTACACTCTCGCAAATGCTTCAAGCCGACGGCGTGCGACCTTGTTGTATTCTCGGATTGTTGGCGGGCTACAAAAGTTCAGTTACACTATGATATCCGCTGATCGTTATTACCAGCTTGCAATGACGATAACGATCGGCAAGCTTCGGCAAACAACTTCAAAGTGCCGACAATCGAGTAAATATGCTGTATATTTTTATGCTTTGATAATAACTCCACAAATGCACCGTTTTTACGATACGAGAAAATTATTCATTAAGCCATCCCGACTCATTTTATCGTATCTTTTGCTAAACCAACATTATTCCTCATAATGTGTAGAGCATTTCTTGTAATGTAATGTAATAGAGTCAAAGTTAATACAGGACACGGTTACCTCGATATCAGCTCCTAAAAAGATACCTTTCAGACTTGCGTTTTCTTAAAAATGGTAAATTCAAAGGCTCAGATTACCAGTATGGCACCCTGGTGAATGTTGGTACATTAAAGTGTCACAAAACCACTTAGCAAATGGATTATATGGAATAAGATGTACAAATGTTATATATTATTACTCTCTGGTGTCTCCATTTAATAAACATTTTTATTTATATAATAGTAACCGTAAACTTATGATCACTAAAACTGGCTTGTGGTTACTATTATATAAATAAAATGTTTATTGGCTTATTACATGCCTAGTACATTATATTATCAAATGGTCTTTATCCAATGATATACATTTATTAATGGTAGCTAAAACAATTTATTTTTCATTTGCATGTTATTTGTCGTTTGTACCTGTAATACGAACTATATAAACAAATCTATAACAGCCAGGGCATAAAAGCGGGCATTATCATTTATAACGCCTGCTCAGTGTGAACGTGTTACGTTCAAAATAATATAAACAACATCGTTGGTAACGCCACAGATAATAAACAGATACGCAGCCTCTTGAAAATAAATACGCTAACTTTTTTCGTTAGTTTGTGCAACTGAACTAGGCGGCGTGACTGTGCTCTGGGCAACTACATTTGTCCATACAATTAATGAAGTAATATTCATTAATTGTTTGGTCGACTGCGACGTTATTATTGCATGCGCAAATTTACAGTCGACGCGGCAGCAGTATGACACACATGGTGTCTGACACGTGATAGAATTCTTCACTATATAAACACATAAAGGGATGAAATTTTAACAATATTATTTGTCTTACAGCGAGCTCTTCTTGGCGTGTTTGACTCGATTTGATATTTTTTCTGCATTTGTAGTATTTGTGCGGAGTGGATTAATAAATACGTATTTCTTCTTAATTTGTTTTAGTTTGAAGAGTTTAGTTTCGTTTTGTTTAGTTACATTTTGTTTAGTTTTGTTTTATTTAGTTTCGTTTTGTTTAGTTTAGTTTTGTTTAGTTTCGATTAGAATATTGTTCATTAGCAAATATTAGATTCCTTAAATATTTCATACGACACTTTCTTTAAGTACCTATCAATTGTTTTAGTCGTTTTAGATTCGATTCACTTCGGATTTCTCGCAATTATTATACTTTAAATTTTTATTCATATTATTAAGTATTTGTGGTAATATTTAATTGTCTTAATACGCTGGTTACCAGTTTTAGCTGTGGGTTAAAAAAATAGTTGCATATTCATTGGTATATTAATTGCTTCTTGTTGTAACAATGCCGAATAGAGGTAGCAAATGTGCCGTGAAAGGTTGTGAAAAGTCTAACCGGTTTTTCCCAAATTTGAATTATTTCTTCTTTCCAAAAAATGATATGCAAAGAGAAAAATGGATTTAGTTTTGCGGAAAGATTGAATTAGTTGGATTGCCATACGAAAAACTTCGCTATAGAGTTATATGCGAAGAACATTTTGATGTTTCCCAATTTGTTATAACTGAAAACGAAAAAAAAAAGGTTCATCTCAAATGCAATACCAACTGCAGAAAATAAAATAGCTGAGACATCTAATTTATCCCTACATCAGCCAAGTTGTAGCCGGGCAGATCCTGTTAAAACTTACAGCAAATTTTCAGCTTTTTTTCCAAAAAAACCTGATGCTTCTATCTGTGTTTCACCCGATCGTTCAGAGACGGGACTTGTGAATGTAAACTCATCGCCGTTTAATACACCGACTAAAAGTAAATTGAGTAAAAATAAATATAAAAAACAAGGCAATAGTGATCTGTGGCGAAAAAAGTATTTAAAGCTAAAACAAGCGCATACAAAATTATTGAGCCAACTAAAATCAAAAAATGAAAAAATGAAACGTTTACAAAAGAAACTGAAAGAGAAAAATTTAAAAGATTCCATCGATTCATCAGATATATCGCAAAGCGCAAAGACATTTTGCAAAATGCAACTCCTACACAAAAAGAACTCACTTTGGGAAGAAGATGAGAAAAAATTTTCGTTAGATTTACATTATCGTGCACCTGGTGGCTACAGATATTTAAAAAATCATAAGCAGATGAATTTACCATCTGAAAGTTCTATTCGTTTATGGTCAAATATTCCTAACTTTACTACAGGGTTTAACACACATTTAATTGACGCTTTGAAATATAAAAGTAATTCTTTTCATTTAAACTCCGAAAAATGTTGTAATTTAGTTTTTGACGAAATAAGTCTGCACAAATACGTTCAGTACTGTCCAAGTCTAGATATTATTGAACGATATGAAGATATGGGACATTTGGGCAGAAACCCGAATTATGCCACGGAAGCATTGGTTTTTATGATGCGAGGCATAGTTAAAGATTTTAAATTACCTTTGTTTTATTTTCTATCTAATAATTCTGTTAAAGCTGATAGTTTACTCAACCTTGTTCCAAAATGTATTGAAATTGTAAATAATTAAGGTTTCGATGTTAAGTCTATTGTATGCGACCAAGGAAGTACAAACCAAAGCCTCATGAGAATGTTAGGCGCTTCTCAGGAAAAACCGTATTTCGCTATCTCAGATAAAAAAATATATGCCCTCTTTGACGTCGTACATCTTATTAAAAGCATAAGAAATCGTTTACTTGAAGCCAACTTTCTTGTTGAAAATAACAAAGTATCTTTTAAGCACATAACCAATACATTTGCTATTGACATCAAATTAAAACGTGAAAGTTATTAGGCCATTTTACGGATGCACATATTAGACCTAACAATTTTCAAAAAATGTCCGCTCACTTAGCAATGCAGGTATTTAGCCATAGAACAGCATCCGGTATTAAAACAGCCATAGATTGCAAATTGATTGATCCAGGTGCTTCGCATACTGTTGATTTTATTGAAAAAGTGAATCGATTAATAGACATTCTAAATAGTAGATTCCAACCAACGTCAAATCCTTACAATTGTGCAATTAGCGAAAGCAGTACATTAATAGAGGATCTAAACTATTTCGTTAAATGGATTGAGACTTGGGAGGTTATAACACTAGACAATAGAAAACACAAAGTACCACCATGTTTTACCGGACTTCAGCAAACTATTAACGCTATTATTATGATGTGGCAAGAGTTAAAAAATGTAGAGGTTCCTTTTTTACGAACAAATAAGTTAACGCAAGATTGTTTGGAAAATTTATTTAGTACAATTCGTGGTGCTGGCGGTTTCAATATGTACCCTACTGCCCAACAATTTAGGCATAGGCTAGAAAACATTGTCTTTCACAGGATAGATCAAAGTTGGACTGAAGGAAATTGTCAAAACGACGGAGAATCTCTTTTAACAATTACAGATTATTTGAAATCCCAAAAAGTCCGTGATAATTTAAATATGCCTTCCACATCTAAAACCAATCAATCAGATCTAAGTGTTGAGTGTGTAATAAATGAAGTAGAAGACGATTTAGATTTACATAGTGAGGTTTCTATTATAGAACTGTGTTCGATTTCCTATTATGCTGGATACCTAATAACTAAATGCCTTAAAGCATTTCCATGTGAAAATTGCATTTTGACTAATATAAGAGATAAAGACGAACAACAAGAATCAGACTTATTAATACTCAACAGGGATTACACTACTGGCCACTTGTGTCTTCCATCAGAATTATTCACTTCAATTGTCGAATTCCAACTAAGCTGCTATGTTGAGATATATGAAACAATTAAACATAAAAAACAATTGTCAATTTTACTCTTTAATCATATAAAGTCGAAAACCGATCTTCATTTTCCAAGCTGGTTTGTGAATCAATGTATTGAACATCGTATATATTTACTTAAGTTATTAATTAAAGTTAAGTTATTGAAAGATTCTCTTTGTGAATCTAGACGTGTTAAAAAAGTTAACAGTAAAACAAGACATAAGTTAAAAGTTGTCAAACATTTATAAATCTTATGATTCCATTCTTGTTTTAAAATAGTTAAGTATTTGTATACCAAGATCGCGAAATCTCTTTTTAGTACTGAGAGAATAATTGTAGCCGAAGCCAGGATAATCTCGAGGGCGCTAAAGAATTTCGCGAACAAGGTATACACATCTTTTTATGTGCAACCGTAAAAAATAGATACAAATTCCATTGCTTTTAAAGACCGACAGTTTACTTCATTTTATAATGTTTGTTGAATTTATTTACTACAAATCAAGAAACATGTTGTACGTTACTGGAAGTACGTAAATATAGTAACTATTCCAAAATATTTAATTCCAACTACGGTGGAAATCGCCGCCGATAAGGTCGGAATGATGACTAACTCGCGGCACCAAGCTGTCCTTGAAAGAGCAAAACTTTTAATGTCTCCTTCCGTCTCTTCCTCCCACTTATGAATTTAAAAAAACGACAAAAACCCGATCCGTGACGCCAGGCGGTTCTTAGCTTCAAAATAAGACCACCCACAGCTTTCAAAGTGGTCTGGGAGCCGAGAAAAAGGGACCGGTAGCTTTGTCTTCATGAATTAGTATATAAGATATTAGGTTTTAAAATTGAGGTTATGTAGTTTATGTGCACATTTCGAGACAGTGAGAACCGCCAATGAAATATCTCATTACAAAACCGGAAACACCTACTTCGCCATATTGAGACCCCATCTTGGTCGTATGTTGTAGATGATTATGTTCCTTTCTATAGTTTTATATTCTAAGCATAAACTACTTTCTCAATCTATATGTTTTTTCACTCGGCTAATTTCATGCCAATTCAAGTAGAGCCATGTGCTTCAATGTCTCAGAATTTTTTTGAAAATTCTGCTATCCGACATTCTACATCATCTAATTAAATTTGTTATATCCTTGTCATATCTCTTATTTTTTGTGTTATCTGGCTCGTCCAGGTGTCAGATTAAAGCTAGTTCTTGGATCTTTCAGATTATATCAAGAAACATGCAACGACTTTGCAGAGTACAAAAATATCAGCCTCTCTGAAAGATCTAGAAACTAGCTTGAATCTGACACCTGGATGAGCCAGATAACTCAAGAAATAAAACAAGAGTTATGACAATTTTGGTAAGATGATGTTCTGGTAGCAGAATTTGCATCAAAATCGAAATTTTTCAAAAAATTTCTACTTCGGCCATTTTAATCCAAAAAATCTGAAAAAATTAATTTAATATAATTTCGTATGTATCAATGCAAGGAAAAAAATTGAACAAAATCTGAGATACGTTTTTAAATTATGTGATTTGGCATGGAATTAGCCATGTCGGACTAACCGTTTTTTATTTACTAGTGGTCAAAATATGTAATTCTCATAACATTCGTGATAACAATTTTCTTTTTGTACGACCATGCTATTTCGGATTGTTTACCATACTTGGTTTTAGAACAGTAGGTTATATTTACTGGTAGCTAAGCAAAAACACGTCGGTAAGTAATTACTTACCGTTCTGTTTTTGACACAACTGAAAGTAAATTATGTACGAGGGTAGATTGAAAAGTTTCCGGAATGGGCAAGAGATGGCGCGCGTATCGTGAAATTGTTATGATGGTTGTCAAGGCTAACCTATTTTAGGAAAGCTGTCAAATTTTCAGACACGTGCGTCGTTCCGTTTATGTTTACTAGGATATCTTGTGAAGCAATTCAGGCACTTTTGCAAAAATGGATAAAAACGAATTTCGTGCAGTCATCAAACATTTCTGGATGGACGGGAAAACGGCGACGGAGATACGAGATATTTTGCAGAAAGTTCATGGCACATCCACACCTTCATTTTCGACTATTAGTTTCTGGGTGAGCGAGTTCAAACGTGGCCGTACGAGCACCAAGGATGAACCACGCAGTGGACGTCCAAAAACGGCCACAAATGAAGAAATGGTCGATAAAGTCCATGATCTCGTGTTAGCCGATCGACGAGTGAAGTTGCGCGAAATAGTAGAGACCACGGGCATCTCATATGAACGTGTGCAAAATATCGTGCACGAACATTTGGGCATGAGGAAGCTCTCGGCGCGATGGGTGCCGCGTTTGCTGACTATGGACAACAAGCGAAATCGTGTGACCACTTCGAAAGAGTGTTTGGCCTTGTTAAATCGTAATCCAACGGATTTTTTTCGCCGACTCGTGACCGTGGACGAAACATGGATCCACCACTACACACCAGAAACCAAGCAGCAGTCGAAACAGTGGATTTCTCCAGGCGAATCTGCTCCGAAGAAGGCAAAGACTGTCCCATCTGCTGGAAAGGTCATGGCCACCGTTTTTTGGGATTCGCAAGGTGTGATACACATCGACTTTTTGCAGAAGGGAAGAACTATCACGGGACAATACTACAGCGATTTATTGGATCAATTCAACGGCATTTTGAAGGAGAAACGGCCTCATTTGCAGCGAAAAAAAGTGCTCTTCCACCACGACAACGCGCCGGCCCATTCATCCCGAATCGCCAATGCTAAATTGGTTGAATTGGGCTACGAGGTGGTGCCGCATCCCCCGTACTCTCCAGACCTGGCCCCGTGCGACTTCTTTTTGTTCACAAACATGAAGACTTGGCTCGGAGGCAAGCGCTTTACGTCAAATGAGGAGGTCATCGCCGCCACTAAAGCTTATTTTGCAGAGTTCCCGAAATCATATTTTTCTGAAGGCTTAAAAAAGTTGGAGCACCGCTGGGAAAAGTGTATCGCCCTGCAAGGATATTATGTTGAAAAATAAAAACAAAAACCTGTTCAATTACTGCGTTTTCTTGCCCATTCCGGAAACTTTTCAATCTACCCTCGTAATTTATAAAATAAATGCATGATCTTTAGATGTCTCTTTCGCGAGAAATCATTTATTTTCTAAATAATTGGACTATTTAAAAAAATGTATGTTGTTTATTTAAATTTGCTCAGGCCTCTTCAATATCCCAATTATATTCGTTTTCAGATTCACTCATTGTCACGAGTTTGACAAATATCGTGACATTCAAAAATAATAGTAATTACAAACGTATCCATGGTAACGACAAAACCTACTTAATGTTTGGTGGATATACAGGGCAAAAATAAATTATCTTAAATCTATTTTTTTCGGGGATATTTCCTTAGTTAATACCTTTGTATTCATAATGGTCGTACAAAAAATAGTATAAGCATCTCAAACAGTAAGGAGTTTACCGATCTCCTCCAACATTGTCGTCGATCGGAAAACTGTCCTTACTGTTCTTGATACTTAATATACTATTACAAAATCATATATCCAAAAATAGCTGCGCGACATTCAATAACCAACTTTTTTGTAGGAAATTTAATTCTCGTTAACGTTTAGAAAATCCATTTTGTACGTAGGAGTAGCCAAATTTGAAATATTTACGAAAAACGCGCAAAAAACGGCACTTTTCGGAATGTCAAAAAATGACAGTTGCTGAAAAAAATTCTATCTCAGAAACTATTGAAGGTACGAGGTTCGATAAAAAATTAAATTGTGGGGAATCTTGTCAGCTACATTTTGTCCGCCATTTTTCCAAGATGGCGCAGCCGGCTCATGACCCACCAAGGTCCATTCATGTGTATGTATACCTAGTGCTTTAGATAGAATTATGCATGCATCAAAAGACCTTGAACACCCACGCATGAGGAGTTGTGATACGTTTCTCAGCACCACATTTTAAGCGTATATACCAATTTTCAGCTTTTCCCAATTTTTTTTCTTTTCAAAACGTTATTACCTGAACTATGGTACAGAATATGGTACACAATATGACAATGGTAAATTTGAATAATTTTATGTTTTATGTTAATTGTAACATATTTTTGCATTTATTAACCATAATAAATACTTTGTAGTTAACTTGATGAAAATTATATATACTTAAAATCATCTTAATTAAGTTTGGAGTTAACTGGTAATAAGAAATCAATCTTTGTCATCAACTGTAATAACTACGTATATAAAATTATAATAATTTAATTTTGGTGTTAATTAATATCAATTTTTCAAAATATTTAACAAAAAAATTAATTAGAAAGGTTGTAATGAATTTATTTATTACATAGGTTCCACTCAATACAACTTGTCGTGACGCTTCTAAAATGCGCCAACTTTGAAAACATTCAAAATATCTTACTTACAAGCAAACTACAACTCAACACACGTAATTTGTAATTTTTTTCTTAAATTGGCAATTCGGCCGTTTTGGCAATCTCAAATCAATGGGCGAACTAAAAAATCAAATTCAGCAGATCATTTTACATTAGATTACCTATATTTTAGGTTAGTGTTCGTGAGTTGTATAGAAGGTGTCGAATTCAGAGGGTCTGCTCTCCGACTATATCTGATTTATTTTATTTTGATGTAACAAGAATTATCAGCATATTAGCATAGCATATATTATATATGTTTGATGTAATTTGCAACAATATTATTGCATTTATTAACCATAATAAATACTTTGAAGTTAAATTATAAAGTTGACAAGAATGACAATAATTAATGAAAATAACTTTGAATCTATAAAATCATTTTGATTTAATTTTGGTTTTATCTAATACGAAATCAATCTTTCTCATCAATCAATCTCGTCAATTTTAAAAATCTTGTAAAATGATAATAATTTAATTTTGGTGTTAATTGTAATTCTTAGAATCAATCTTATTAATTAATTAAAGGGTTATAATGAATAAATTTATTACGTAGGTTCCACGTTATTCCAAATTGCATTTAAACAAATTGTCTCAAACTTTTTTCCTCTCTATACGTCACTGCGTCACAGGCGTGGTTAAGATTAAAATGTTCAATCGTGCAAAACATATTTCCTTCTGTAAATTTCTCTTAAATTCTATATGTAGCGCGCTCTGTTGAAAAATACTGTAATTAAATAAGCAAGCTTATTTTCTCCCATTTGGCTGTGCATCTGTTACATTTATCTGTGGTAACGCCAACAATTATAAATTAAAACTAATTTTCTACATGGTACATGTTTTCGCGAAAAATGAAATCTTGTGTGCACCACGAGCATTGTCATGTAGATAATAATGTCCATCGGGCGACTTCCACGGAACATCGTCGCCCTCTTGGCATCATAACGCCCTTGGTACATACATAACTATTACCAGGGGCAACCACATGGTTGCTGAATGGGTAGTAGAGTGCACAATTTCGTGTAGTCGAATGTATAGGTATAAAATTACGTAGGTTACGGTACGGCTAGGTATACATTCGACTACACGAAATTGTGCACTAACTACCCATTAAGCAACCATGTGGTTGCCCCTGACTATTACTAAATGCCTGTGCCTATATGTTCTTTTAGGGCAGTTATCTTACCGGCCATATTTGAAAACTAGATCCGTCGGAGTGAGCAATGCCTATAATTTTTTTTATTATTTACAATTTGCATATTTACAATCTACCCAGAATTACACATAGAGTAATAAGTAAATGTGTTAAGTGCTTCTTGGCTTGAGATGGGAAACCATCCATTGACAGCTCACCAATACTATAATATTTGATAGAGCTTTTTGTATTGATTCAAAAACATTAATAAAATCCGCCCTGATTGACATGCTATGAGAATAATAGTTAATACTCTCTTATTAAAAATATTTTGTGTCGTTTTTCGTTAAAATAAGATTGTTATACTTAGATTAGAAGATTAAACTCAACTGATAACAGTAAAATTTAGTAAATAAGCATTAATAATAAGGATGTGCGCGTGCGTGAGTGCCCGCACGTGTGTATATGCGTATATTATACCAACCTATATCATGAACATCATTAATCATGCAATTTAAACGCTGTCCGATTCAATTGGACATAAATATCAATCAAAGACGTTCGGCAAATACGTATATAGAATTTATATCCTTTATTAGTAAATAAGATGCAGCCAAAATATGTATATGGGTGGTCATTTCGATTTGATGACGTTGCATGAAAGAAATTGTAAAATAAATGTTCAAGAAACATTTCATTCATTTCCAAACTCATTGTCAGTCAAAAATCCAATGTTATTAGCTAAACTATTCATTTTAGTTTAGTTTATAAACACAGATTTCCTTCTCTTCTTCTTTTCTGAAGGAACGATGTCATGGTTTGTCAGGAATGTTCACAAACACAAAACGGCTATTTGCATAACTTTATTTATGCATAGTATCAACGCATATAATTTACAGAAGTTTTGTCATATACGTTTCTTGCAACTTTGTTCTAATAAGACGAATAAAGCAGGATTTTGTTGTAGGTCATTTAACTAATTTATGTAACTTCCCCTTTTATGACAGTTCTTAGACAGTATTTAATTTCATTTAGAAACACATACATTAACAATGAAGGTAATATTCAATACATACGTTAGTTATCAATCGTACATAGTTATTATACAGTGAGATCCAAATTAAGTGAGGACGGTTTGAATTTCGCGCCATAAGTTTTAGTGTATTTCACGTTGTTAGTGTAGCACTACTGAAATGTTTTCCATCAAATTACAGCGTCAACTCGTCACTTTCTCGTTTACATGGTTGTCCTTTGCTGCGTTGTTCCGAGTTTTCATTGAATTTTTGCTTTATTTTGCAAAACAGTCCGTTTCAGAACTAGGTTGGTTAGACGATTTTATTATCAAGTTAAGGGAGTTGTGGTGGGATAGTCTGAGCCAAAAGTCATGGAGCTTTGCTATTTTAACAAATAGAAATAATTACATAATTTTGCTTCAAATAATGGCTCAAACAATGCTGGTTTTATTATTTAATAATCTTTATTTATTTCATGATTATGGAGTTCCACAAAATAAGGCTGGAAACAATAAACAAGTTTAGTTATTATTTATATATGTTTTTAATTAATTATTAGTCTTTTTAAAGTCAGCGATTAACTTTTGACTGTCTAGTCCAAACTTAAGAACGTGAAAAAATGACGAAAAAAACAATTCTTCTAACCAGAAATTTCATTCAAGTTTTCTTTTTTATTAGTAAAAATAAAGTAATATTACTGTGTAAGCAGTAAAAAATAAAGAAATCTCTCTAGAATATAAATAAATTATACGCTTCTAGAGTAGTGAAAAAGTGACAACGTTGCCTTAAGTTGGCACCAGTGTTTCGTTGGTTGTTCTGATGAAAAGAGATTAATGCGCTAAATGACGTTGATTCAAGTTTTGAGGTTATCTTTGCCAATATGTATATAAAACGATGAATGAAACACTATTTATTCAGATTCATCTAAAACGTAGTAGTAAGTAATTTCAGAATTATGTATTTTTTACTTAATACAACTGGTTTTGTTTTCGAGAAGTAAATTACGAGCGGCCAGTGGTACTGCACGTAGCTATATAAAGCATTTAAGTTTCCCGCTCGTTTGTCAGAATGCGACGTTTTAACTTTGCGAGCTATATCAAGCGTTCAATCGACAAATTCTTCGTATTAATTTTATTTTGCCAAAAGTATCTTTCTAACAAATTTGAAACTTTAACGGCACAATCTTATAACGTTTTTAAGTGAAATGTTTTAGTGTCAATTTTTTTTTATCATTCTTTATGAAGTTATTATAATAAATGTATCAACAACTTACCATTTTGCATAAGATCGCGTGTTATTTTTAAATGCAATTTATGCATAAACAAACTTCCTAAACATTAAAGATTTTCCAGAAAATAATCTTCTGCATTCAAATCTATCAACTACCCTAATTTCTTTTACATTTTCATCATTTTTCTCTACAGCCACAACTTCCTTAAGTTTATTATTTAAAATTAATGAAGTTTATAAGCTATATTATTTTTGAGACGCCACTGTAAAATAAAAGAAGGATAAACATATTTACAAAGTATTCGCGTTGCCAATGTGACAATAATTTAACTTGGCGGTAAATTCAAACCGTCTTCAATCATTTTGGATCACCCTGTATATATTGTTTTAAAGATTTACTTGTACACAGGTTTACATTGTATTTAGTGGCTTTCAGTGCCGGATTTAAAAGAGAGATCGCACAGGGCTCCGACAAAAAACATGAAACAGTGCGTAATTTTTATCTTTTTTCAGACTCTCTGTGATGTAATTTACATAGGTCCCTGTGCCGGCAAATTTTGTTAAGGTTTTCTGTAATTTTTCCTTAGCTATAACACAAATGCGAGACTTGTGTTATAACATCTGTAAGTCGGCTGCAGCCTCACGATAGGCCTGCATAATAATAATCGCCGCCTGTCCCACACAAGCTTCATTGGTTCTGGGGCCTGGTTTTCAGGTTATGGGTAGTAGTCGTTATTATTATTATGAAGGTCCCGACACTGATACTGCATGCTGCCCCGTGGAACCCATATACATAATTATGTAAATCCGGCACTGGTGGCTTTGAATACCGTTTCACTCTAAATTGTAAAAAACTGGTAGAAAAAAATAAAAATGACCTGAAATACTTTAGTAACAAAATTTCTCTAACTGAAAAATGTTACTTATGACTCCATGGTTACAACGCTTAGACGTACAGTCATTAGCAAATGTCTTGTCCCGAGTAAGGACGTTGCTGCTTTAAGAATCGAAATACCCCTTATACTGTGTACGAAAGCGACCCAATTAAACAACTACCTAGATGGACAACTACCTGGGCAAGATATTTAAATTCTTTAAAGCTTGTTTTGAAAACACGCTTGTAAAAACTCTTGTTACTCATTCTATTCAAAATTTCTTTGACACACTTTATAAAATAGTCCTTTTAAATAGAAGCATCTACTAGTTAAACAAAGTTATATAGCGTGTTTATGTTTCATTCTTTACCTTTAATAAAAAATAACTAAACGAAAATAATAATGAAAACAATCATCAAAAAATAGAGGCTTAGGAGTATTTTAGATAATTAAATAATCGCAGAAATTAATGTAAGCGATAAATAAAAATAAAGTAAAAATATTGGCATTTATTTATGTAAATACGTTAAAATTTTAAAAAGTTATTAAATATTCAGTTGTTTTAATAAAAATACTACAAACTAAGAAAAAACTAAGAAACATAGATATAGTCAGTACTAAAAACAAAACAGTCACAAAACAAAAATTAAGAAACAGCCTTGACAAAGCATAGAACCTTAGATCATATATATCATTAATATATCTGTTTACCTAAAATTTTTAGAACATATTTGTGAAAGATTACAGATTTTTTTAAATCCCGCCTCCTTTTAAGTAGATTAGTCAATGGGTTTAATTTTTCTCTCTAACACATTATTCTGTCAATTATCCATCCCTTCTTGCATGTATTACCTGAGTGCAAAAGTTGGACCCTTTCGCATAAACATTCCACTAACTACTTTCAAGATATAATCCTGTGAATATACCTAAACTGTATTTATTATTAAACTTAATTGATTTGACCGACCACTACTGGGAATTTTACCTGAAGGTGAATAAACCGGCCCTTAATGTTTAAATATGCCTCATTTGTATGCCCAATCTGTTTCTACTTTGGAAACTCGGGGAATTATTATTAGTTTTGATTATTTATTATTTTTACTAATTTTTGCAATAAAAACTGATTACAGTTAGAACTAAAAATTTAGTTTTTTTTAGTGTTTACAAAATAATTAAACTTTGTAAATAAACAAATCAAACTCGTAAATAAATTAATAGAGTTTATAATAAAGTAGAAAAAAGTATACAATATTTATTTCTTAAAATAGAAGAAACGATAGTAGAAGTAAAACGGCTGTTTTGTATTCCAGTAAAATAAGAAACTCACTTGAAAATAGCAGTTTTTATTACTCTATTGTTGTTACACCAAGCCACTCTAGCTAGGGTAGCAACCTTTAAAACTGGTTAGATTTGCTGTGTTGTTTGTAAACAAAAGAAACTATGTACCGAAACGTACGTCATTTCTTTTACCAGAATTGTTAAATGTGTTGCCTACTCGGAACAAGACATTTGCTAATGACTGTACCTACTATACACGAAACATATCTCTTAATATTATTATATCTTTTAAACTATAGTTGACTTCTTAAATGCAATCCAGCAAGTTCTAATAAAAAAATAATACTAGAGAATACTAGTCCACAGGATATTATAATAAAAACACTATATAAATGTTCCATGGTAACAAAATTTCTTGAACTGGTGATTTCACTATTAAAAGACTTCTTTTCTGCATCAGATATAAATTTTCCATAAATACCACCTTCCATAATAATTCTTCCAATTCTATTGAAAGTGTTTATAAAGTAATGACCTTTTCGCATGCCTACCACCGCTTCAACTGCTAACAGACCTGTACGTTTTGAGAATATATCTACCATATCTCTTTCTTTTGGAAACATTGTATTCAATTCCTTTTGTCCTATGTGAGTACTGCAGTTACGAGAATATGCTTTCAATAAATTAGCTGTGTCATTAAATAATTTCTCAGTTCTAAAGTTTTCGCGTAACTTCTCAAACAGAGCATTGCCTGTATTGTGAAAAATTATTGTCTTTACATTTTCTTGTACAAAGATGGGAAGATTTAGATCGGCAAATTTCGACATGGAGTCTATTGCAGGTACGTATTTCGGATGTGTTAAAACACTTATGAACTTTCCTTGAAAGACATTGTTGAGTTGCATACAATAAAACGTGTATGTAATAGTTAACATTCTAAGAGCATTTGAGATTGGGATGGTATTAGTACCATTTCCGAAAGACAATACTAAGGTTGTCATTAAACATCTTTCTAAATACATTCCTTTCGTATGTATGAGTTGCAAATATCCACAGAAGTAGTGTTACAGTATTCGATATCAATACTACAATGATAAGGACAATAGGATCGAAGATAGTAATTATAATTTGTGAAAGAGAAATTTTTGATATTTTAGGAACAGTCCAGACCATATCATCTCTGTATAATAACTCGCTGAAATCGTAATCTTTATAAAGTTTTCCAATTCTAGCCATAAGTGCAAGCATTGTTATGTCTAGACTATGATTGTACATTACTTCTTTGTACTTGTCTGCATCAGGAAATCAGGATATATAAATAAAGCATTTGTTTTCAATGTTTCAGCAACAAATACAATAACTCTTTTTGAAATGTCCTGGAAATTCAATAAAGTGTTACGTATTATCATCCTTATTGTGCATCCTTGTATGTTTTTAATAGTATCAAAAAATCCCACGGATATATTATGAGAGCAAACATAAAAAGAATAATCTTTAAATATTTTGCCACACTCGTTGCCTTTCTCAAATGGGGTAGAAGTGTACACTCCAATGGAAGAGTTATTTTCAATTATGGCTACTACAACATTTACAACATCAAAATCCCAGATATTTAAGAATAATCTTTGTAAATTGGTAGCAGTGAAGCATATCAACAAAAAATGTCCCCTAGGACTTTCACTATCGTTCCATATTGAACTCTCTTTTAGCATTGTTAAAGAATAATTCAAAAGCTGTGGTTCTCTTATAAAAACTATATAATTATGGTGATATCTCGAAAACATTTGCATTGGCTTAGTAGTTCTAAGCATAATTTGAGTTGTATTTATTTCTGGTAAAATCCATAAATCCTCTTGATCTTCAAAGACAAGGTTAATGTGATTTTCATCCGAAAATAGTTTATTTACCAATAATGACACACAGATCTTTAATACCACTTTTGGATTATTTACTGAAATTTTATTACACAGATTTTGTCGAAGGATGATAACTAGCATTATAATGTAATAGTACTTCATAATTAAAATGTGAACTGTCTTTTTATAAACAAATGGCAGGTGGTTGCGTGTTTCAGTTCTAAAAAGATTATTAAATTCAAATTAAGTATGTGATAGAATGTTTTTTTGAACTATAAGCACTTTATCGAAGTCGAATCAACACACATTAATAAATTGAACGTGTTTGTCAATTCCCAAGTTATATTTCCTTTATAAAAAAATATTCTTTCTTTGTGTATTGCGTTTATTCTTTGTATAAATTATTGTTGATTGAATAGATTGTATTTACACATTAATTTATTAATTTGTATATCCCATGTTCAATCTAAAATGAAAAATAAATTACTGTCACACGAGCGAGGAACATGGTGCAAATTCATAATAACGATAGCAGGTACTTTATTTTTGTTAACTAATGTTTTAGTTGACTTTTCCATGATATTAGATATACAGCTACATTAAATTATTTCTGATATTTCATATACCTACTGGCCCATTGGTCTTTTCGGTCCATAACAATAGATGGGACATTTCTTGGGACACACATTCGGCCGCTTTTTTATTTTTCTACCGTTAAGGATTTTTCACAATGGCGGTGACTCTAGAATCTCTAGATCGTTCTAGATCGCCGGGAAGCACCAAAAAGCCTCTGGAACAGGCAGACAGACATAGATTTTATATAAGGGGTGTCACAAAACACTTTTAAGAATGCTATCAAACTAGGTACCTGGAGGACATATATAACCTCACCTGCTATCATAAATCGTATCTAATGTTACGTAGAATCTATATAAGAGACTGAATATTTAGATTACTGATCTACAAAACAGATGTCTAAAAACGCCACACTGAGAAAAGCATTTAGTTGGACCAATTAAATTTATTTAATTCAACTAAATATTTAGTTGAATTTAAAAAAATCTAATTTGTCCAACTAAATACTTTTCTCAGTCCAATCATTTTGAAGCTACAGAGTCTCAAACTGTTTGTCCTGCAGAACTCCAAATCATTTATTCTTAAAAGCCTAATAATAACAATCTATATGTTACTAGATAACTCGTCGCTTAGATACCGCGGCGCTTTCTAAAACTTTTAGAGTAGGCGGTGATTTTATTACTTTAATATTTACTACAAAGTTGGCAACACAAATAGTATGAAAAGTAGAATAATCTTTTTAACAAATAACCGACAAATAAAATTGTTCATTTATTAAAAAAGTCAATCTTGTCATTCCGTTTATGTTACCAAATTTGTAACAAACAAGACTGAGCAGGCCATGGCTACGCATCTGAGTCTCTCTCTGCCTGATACTTTATAGAGATATTGTAAAATCGACTAACGAAACGGTATATGGCCTGTTCTATAGTTCCCTATTTAATAGTTCTAGTACATAGTCTGTACTATGTACTAGAAGTAATCGCAAAATGAGAAAATCCTGATGACGTCATAAAGGTTGGGCGTCGTTTTCGCGCCAACACCGCAGTAGTGATGTAACAATTATTGTTTTTAATTACTACTACTCGACAGACAAAGGCTAATGTAATAAGACAAACGCTCTCGAATAACTTGACAAGTAAAACATCCCCTTATTAAAAGAATAAACTCTTCCGAACGTAGTTTCACAGGGTGCATTTCCTATCAAACGACGAACGCACGTTTCTTCTGACACAAACGTCGTTTGGCGTAAATAGGGATGTGTAAACTGTAAAGCATGGGACACACACAAGCTCGCGACCTACCGCCGAAAAAAATGTAACCGGATGGCGAATGCCGCGTCGGTCGCCAACACTGCAGAAAATAAACAAGAGACTGCTACCCTAACTCACCTTTCGCCCACTCCTACTTTAGTTTGCAGTCAGATATATGCAACTCGCAAGGCATAACTCGCGTTTTGCTTTTGGTATTTAAACCCACACGCGGCTGTAAATGCAGCGTTTTGTGAAGTACTGTATAAAGGCCATTAATAAAATAACTCGAAGAATTACACCTACAATTCTACAATTAGAAAATGAATAAGTATAAGCATTTGTCTGGATTTGCTAAACGTAAATGACGGCAGGATGAAGAAAGTAAGAAAGAAGAGTTACCAAAAGTTATTGATGTTTCCAAAAACAGAACCTGCAGGTGAACGGGAATTGCAATCAAACTACTTCAATTGCTTTTTCAAGTACAAGTAGCTAAATCACAAATTTTACTTTAAATGATACACAAACACAGTTACAAATTGAGAATCTGGATCGCCAAGAATTAGCAGCGAATGATATGGACACGTCGGCGTTAACGATCAAATACACGCGATTGGTGAATTAGTTTTTGATTAATGGAATAGAACGTTCAAACGGTGAGACGTTTGGAACTTTGGTGCGCTTCATTTCAAAGTAAGCTTTAGCAGAACTTGCAACAAATGTCGGATTCTCATAGTCTATTTTATTAATGTGTAAGATATAAATATATTGTATTGTTGATTAAAGTAAGGTAGCTCAGTGCGGGGCCACAGTAGCCCCTGGGGCTCGGGCACACGCTCGCCTGACCGACCTTAGGGACGCTTCTGCTCGGACAGTAGGGTACCGCGAATGCGTACAGCACACAGGTCGAACCTCTTCAAGTTACGCCACTGGTCTGACATACGTCAGTTGACGATAGGTGACAACAGGGCCGTAGCCCGCATAGGATGAGGCAGAACGAAGTCCTGCCTCTAGACTTTCTCGACCTTCCTGGACAAATTTAATAAAAAATATAAAAATTAGTCCTAGGTGCAATTTTTTATTGTCCACATTTTTTTTCTTGTATACAATAACACTATGCAACAAAATAAAAGTTGATTTTTCTGAACACGAATCTTTTATACGAATAGTATATGTCGGAATTATTATATTATGTGCACACTAGAATGTGCCACTTGATTTAAGAAGTAGATACATAGAAATCACCCCCTCTATTGCTGTTCTATGTTCTATTGTTGTGTTGAGTTGTCAAATATAGAAATAGATGGTAAAACTAAAAAGTTGTCATTATTTATTTTAATTACAAAACTTTAACAGATTATGAGACTTAGTTAATTAAAATCAGTAATAATAAAAGGTTAGTATGGCGAAGTTTTTACAGTATCCTCAACTAGATCCAAAAAATTTTTCATCATGGAAATTTAGAGTAATGAACTTACTTGATGAAAAAGATGTCAGAGAAATAACAACAAAAATTGATACGACCAAATTAACAGAAAAAGAACTAAAAGATTTCAAAAGAAAGGATGCTACCGCAAGGTCTACAATCGTTATGTGCATTCCTGATTTACATCTGGAATATGTAAAAAATGCTACTACAGCACATGACATGATAAGTAATTTAGAAAAAATCTTTGAAAGAAAAAGTGTGCTTACTAAGCTACACATTCGTAGAAAACTGTTGCAATTGAAGCAAGAAAGAAATGATCTACAAGAACATTTCTGTACTTTTGATAAACTAATAAGTGAATTAGAATCCAGTGGAACAAAAATGGATGAAGATGACAAGGTATGCCATTTATTACTTACGATTTCCAAACAATATGAAACTGTTATTACTGTTCTGGAAACTAAAGATAACTTAACACTAGACTTTGTAAAAGCCAGACTTTTAGATGCTGAAGTCAAACTTAAAAGCGGTAAAAAAGCTGAATCACTGCCACAGGATGGTGAGTGTTCGTTTGTCAATTTTGAATATGGAAAATATCCTAACTATTACAATAAAAATAATTACCCTCAAAATTATTCTCATATGAATCAATACAGAAATTCAAATCAAAGAGGGACCTACAATAATAACAGAAGTCGCGGAAGAGCTGGATATTTTAGGCGAGGTACAAATTTTTCAAGAGGTAGTTACAATAATAATACTAATTTTCAATATCAAAATAAAAGCCAAAACAGTAACCATGCCAAAGTAACAAAAGAAGAAATCGATGATATTTGTTTTGTGGCACTAACTGCTGAATTACGGTGCACAGATCTAAATGAAGTGTCGTTTATCTTAGACTCTGGAGCTACAAATAACTATGTAACTTCAAAAATGAGAAATTTTATTACTAAGATTGAAACAATTGAACCCGTGAGTATTAAAATTGCTAATGGTACCGTTATGAAAGCACATGAAAAAGGAATATTACAATTATATGCTGGCCATACACCAATAAAAATTAAAGTACTCTTGCTTGATGAATTACAATTCAACTTACTATCTGTACAAAAAATTATTCAAGCAAATTTTACAGTATTATTCAAAAATGAGTGTGCCGAGATCAGAAGAAAACAATTTAAACTTGTTTGTAATAATGTTAATAATTTATTTGTTGCTGTGTTCCATGTAAATAAGCAAGAGAACAGTTTTGTGGCCAAAACAGAAGATGATTTATGGCATTTAAGACTCGGCCATGCCAATAGAAGAGGATTACAGTTATTGGGGCTACCTCATAGTAACAAGGTCTGCGACTCCTGTAAAGAAGCTAAGGCAACCAGAAAACCTTTTAAGGAAGTAGAGTATCCTCGTTCTCGTCGTATAGGAGAACTTTTACATTGTGACGTGTGGGGGCCAACAAAGACAACTCTTGCAGGTGAAAAATATTATATATCTATAACAGACGATTTTTCACATTTCAGTTCCATATATTTACTGAAAGAAAAAAGTGAATGTGAATCTATTCTAAAAGCTCATGTACAAAAATTAAAATCGGAATCGATTCATGTGGCAAGAATACGCATGGACCGTGGTGGCGAATTCCTATCAAATAACTTTAAAAAATACTGTATTGAAAATGGGATACGTCAAGAATTTACATGCAGCTATTCACCTCAACAAAATGGAGTCTCTGAGAGGCTCAATCTCACTATACTAAATAAAGTACGAGCCATGTTTATCGATTCTAACCTCCCTAAGTATTTATGGGGCGAGGCGGTTCGTACTGCTGTCTATCAGTTGAATCGAACACCTTGCAGAGCTATAAATTGTAAAGTACCTGCTGAAATTTACCTGGGTAAATTAGATCTGTCGAAATTAAAAGTATTTGGTGCTAAAGTATGGTATTGTGTACTACCCAGGGCTGACAAATTAGAACCTAGAGCTCGAGAAGCTAGAATGGTAGGCTACGCTAGTGCAGGGTACAGATTATGGGATCCCAAGACAGATAAAATAGTTATATCACGTGACGTCTCATTTGATGAGACGCAATTTCGTTATTCACCCACAAAGGTAATTCAACAAGTAGAATATACATCAGAAAACGAAACAGAGGAGGTACAAAGTGAAAAGGAAGATGAGATAGAACGGGCACATGACGTGACGGAGGAGGGAGCCGAGAGAGTACAAGAGGACAGATCATACAACACACACAAACGTATTATCAAAAAACCAAAATATTTAGAAAATTATGAAGTATATGCAGCTTATTGCCTATTGGGAGAAACTATCGGCCCCTCTACATACAAGGAAGCATTAGAGTCAACTGAATGGCAAGAAGCAATACAAAATGAAGTTACTGCACTCGAGAAGATGGAGACTTGGAGAATTACTGAGTTACCAGAAGGACATAAGGCCATTGACACTAAATGGATTTTTAAAATAAAACAAGATGAAGTAAAGAAAGCTCGCCTAGTGGCAAAGGGGTATCAAGAGGACTCTTATGAGGACCTATATTCGCCTGTGGCGAAAATGCCAACAATCAAAATGTTCATTAATCATGCGCTGCAAAATAATTTAAGAATAACCCAACTAGACTTGCCAACGGCTTTTTTAAACGGAAAACTAAAATCAGATATATTTATAAAGATCCCTGAAGGTATTAATTACGACAAACGAAAAGTACTCAAACTTAATAAATCCTTATATGGTTTGAAGGAAGCTCCACGAGTTTGGAACGACTGTTTTCATAACTTTGCGACAAAAAATGGACTTAAAAGATCCCTAAATGATGCCTGTCTCTACATAGGGAATGGTATATACATGGTAATCTGGGTAGATGATATACTAACTATGGGAGATAAGGAAAAGGTTGATGAAATGATAAAGTTATTACAAAGAGAGTTTAGAGCAAAGAATTTGGGAGAACTACAGAGTTTTTTGGGAATAAAAATTACAAGGAGTGCAAATGAATAAAGTTTCAAAATTAATTTACAAGTTCAATAACATTATTGAAATTACAATGTTATAACTTCCCGTGAGCTGGATTTAGGATATAGAGATAGTGAGCAGTAAGTACATTATCTGTTCACGTTTTTGCAATGTTTCTGTTTGCCAAACAAGCTTTTAGCAATTTTTAAATATTTATATTACTAAGTTCCTGCTTGTGGTCGTGGCAAACCAAAAACTGTGAAAAAGCAATTGGAGTTAGAAATACCTAGTGATGTTAGAATATTAGACGGATTACATTCTCCAGGTAAATGTTCTACAATGTGTATTACAAGTTTGATTATTTAGTTGATTAAAAGTGTAAATCTTCTAGTGGAGTATTTTAAGGCACCTCTGTTTTGAAGATTTACAAATCCTATCAGTGAATTTGAACACGTTCTTCAGTTTTTTTGCAATGTATCCTGCCAGAAGGGCTACAGATGCTGAAAGAATTCGCAATCGAGATGCATAGATAAGGTTTGGAGTTCTTTTATTAATGCTGTTATATTTTTAGGAAGTTCGATGTAGAAAGTGACTCTTTCAGGTATCTGTAATTGTTGATCTGTCGAAATAAAGAAGTATATATTATTTTGCTGTTGAGTGTTGGTGTCTATAACCCCAACGTAAGATTTGAAACCATTTTTCTCGTAATGTAGGTATAATTTGAAGGAAATTCATGAAATGATATTGTAGGATCAGTACTATTACACATTGTATTGCGGCAGTTATACTTTTTCTGCTAGTGTTTGCCATTACTAAAGTGAACGAAAAAACAGCAACAAAACTACGAAAATTTAAACAAATAAGGAAATAACGTAATTATATTAAAAAATAAAGAAAACTGCCTTAAAAGATTAGGAAAATATAATTTATTGACGATACGCGCAAAACCGACAAAAGGATAAAAGCGCGCGAAGTTAGCGTAGTTTGAAATTGGCGTTTACGTGTTACATATCCGTTTCCGCATTTTCGTGTTTGGTGGCGCCAGCGGAGAAACACTTGAACTAATGGAGTGCGCAGGCCGGATAAGAGACTTCGTCTCGTGAAATCTAGAAGGTCGTGGTTCCAAAAACTGTTTGTTCCGTTCTTAGAGCTCTTAAACAAACCCACAATTTGGGTTATGAACGTTTTCCCAGCCCAGCAAAATAAAATTTTCAATTCAGAGGGGAGAAATTTGACAAAATACTACATTTTAATAATTTATCTACAATTTTGATGTATAACTTTTTATATCGATTCGTTAGTGAATTTTCTGTTACACATGGTGGGTGTTTGTAGCCGGGTATTTACTGGGGAGGAGGAATTTAAAAACTGCCATCAAGCGCGAATTGTGATCGCTACGCGTCTGAGTGCAGCACTAATAAAAGTTAGTAGTAATAAAATTTCAAAATCTAATGAAAGTTGCGGGGCTGGAGAAATGCACCCTCCTTCATAAACTTTAATAACGCATCCATCTTACTTCGAATCTTCTTTGCCCTTCCATGAAAATTTCCTGTCCTTTCTGCAGTCAACGGCTGGTACGGCGCTCAGCGACAGATTGTGTATACTTTTGCATTCTGAGTGAAAACGACGCGTTATTGTACCTATTGTTAGAGGAAAATGTAGACGAAGAAATTTTATTGTAGCAAATCAAGCCTGAGGAGAATGCAGAAGACTTGTTTAAAACAAGAATTGAGGAGAGTTGAGAAGGAGAAGACACCCACACTTACCAACAAACATACGAACTGGAACCTTTTCCGAGAAGTAGTCCAAGAAATCCTGGATACTAATATTCCTCTAAAATCGACTAAGGATTTGGAAGATGCAGTGATATTTAATCGAGTTGTCCAAAATGCAGCTCGACAGGCCACACCGGAAACGGTCAAACACATTAACTCAATAAACTGTCCGATCATAATCAAGAAAAAAATAACAGAAAAACGTCGACTAAGGAGGAGATGGCAGATAACAAGGCGCCTGAACGACAAATTAAACCTAAATCGGACTTCCGCAGAACTTAAAAATTTCTTATCTGAAATTAGAAACCAAAATGTACAAAATATTTGAAACACTTATCTCCGTTGGAAGCCAACGACTATTCGTTATGGAAAGCAACCAGATACTTAAATCAATCACCATTCCCGACGGTTGAAGATGAAGCTGAAGAAATACAGCATCTACTGGAAAAGCCTTATCAAATGACCCCACCAATTAAGCCATTGAAAATCACCCAAATAGAAACCACCATTCATAAAAACGTGAATCCACACAAAGCCCCAGGTCAAGACATAATTACAGGTAACATCCTCCAAAAACTACCGTATAAAAGCTACCGATTTATAACCTTTCTCTTCAATGGAATACTAAGACTCATGCACTTTCCTGAACAATGGAAAGTCGCAATGATAATACTTATCCCTAAGCCCGGAAAACCCATAGATCAACCGTCATCATATCGACCAATCTGCATACTACCAGTCTTGTCGAAAGTGTTTGAAAAGCTGCTCCTAGATAAACTCTCTCCAATTATTTTGGACAACCACATACTACCAGACCATCAATTTGGCTTCCGCAAACACCATGCAACTACAGAGCAAATCCTATAACATTAAAAACCTGGCCCACGTTGGACCGCCAATTGAAACATACAAAATTACCTCAGACTAAATAATAATTTTAAAATTATTATACTTACGTTAAAAAGATGCTCAAGATTACCACGGCTTGAGATTTAGCTCTATCTTACAAATTTTAGTTTCAGGTCGCAGGTATTGGTTCTGCAGTTGTCTTATTTGTAAAAAGGAATAGATAAGGGTTTCAGAACTCAAATAAATACTCTAAAAGGGCGCCATCTGATTATGAGATTTAGTGACATTAATTAAGCCAGAAAAGATATTGAATTCACTAATCAGAAAATGAATTTAATTTACCAGGTTTTGGACAAAAATTTGATTGTATTAATTAATTTTAAAATAAAAATGAATAAAACATTCGTAATTATATGGTTCCATTTAGCTCACTTGGTATCCACTTGAAAACATATTTATTGACTAGTAAAAAAAATAAAAGATCATATACATATATAATCAAGAAACATAAGAAACATGATTTTATTAAACTTAAATTAGTCATCTACTATTGAAATTTCAAGTTATTCAGAATTTAGTGAACATAAAATATTCAGAAATTTATTAAGACCAAAATTTATTAAACATAAAATTATTTGAATTTTTATTAAACATAAAATTTATAAAAATATTATACAATTAAGTTTATGCTATTATTACAGGAGTTTAATGTATTTGAATTTTGTTAAAATTAACTTGCTAAGGTCAAATCCTATTAGAGAGCTCTCTTTTGATAATAGATAAATTAACTATCCAAATAAACCATAAACACAAACAAAATTACTCAAAAATTACACAAAACAAATAGATAATTCTTAAATTATAATACCTTGATCCTATAGATCGAATTCCTCTTAAACCAATAATTACTTGCATCGCAAAAATCATTACTATTGACTGGTAGAACCTGGAAATGCTTCTCATTAGGTGATAATTGCTGAACGGTAATGATGATGAATAACTTTTGACTACCGCAGATCCAAAGAAACGGTTTTTGATAGTTCATTTTCTTTAAACAAAACATTTAAAACACTCCATATAGTTCATCCAACTTTCTTTGTTAAAACACAGTTTAAACAATCCTGTCTCTGTTATAGTTTTATTTATAATAACTTGCGTCTGATAAATAACGGTAATATCTTTAAAATCTTAAACAAATTTAAACTCGGTAAGCACTTGCTAGTTTAGTTACTTCCGATAAAATCGATAATCATTTATTTTTATCCACTTATGGAACGGTAATTTATTAATTATATTATGAGTCCATCCGCAAATAAACGATAATCCCCAAACAGATACGCCACGGTTATTTTTGTTAACAATGACACCGTAATATTTTAAAAACCACTTAATCTTTAATAACGTAAATTCACTAATTACAACTGGAACGGTAGAGATAATTGTTTTAATGATCCATCACAAAATAACAAACCACTTTTATCTATAAACTGTACTGTATATTCAGATTTATCGGCTGAATTATTCAAAACTGTACCATCTCGGAGTCTCACTTCAAGACAAGCGTCGCGTCTTCACCGCAGCTCAAAAGCAAGTCTCTCGAAAAACACAAACATCCGGAAAAACTTTTAACTGTATAACGGTACTTTTATTAACCGCAAGTTCTTAATTAATATCCGGAAAACGAATTACACAACGGTATTTTTATATTAACTGCACATTTTCAATTAACAAAGCACGTCATCCGACACCGACCATTTTCTATAAACTATCTGTGTCGAAACTAAAATTTAAGTGCGTCTACACTGTCTGGAAACTCAAGTGAGACTGAAGTGCGTCTCCTCTTTCTTAAAACTCAGGGTTCTTTTTCTGCGTAGGAACACATTACCAGATGCAAATCGTGTACACCAATTAGCGAGTCGCGTGTTTTGGCCTCAACGAATCAGAGCACAGCAACTCAAAAGCAAGTATTGATTTTTTCTCTAAAACTGCAAACGCGTTATTATTTTTTAAACGCTTATATGAGTAACCAAAGAGATTTTTATAATTCTAAGAGGATTTGAATCCAACCTTTTTTAAAATAGTTTTCTTTTATAGGGTTGTTTATAACAAATGCTAACACAAGTTTAGATTTTAAAAAGAACGCAAATTTGCAGAACCGGACTTAAGATTTTTAGTAAATATGTAGACAAAACTACATTTGTTCAGGACTGATAAAAATATACCGTTACAATCCACAGAGTGATAACCAAAATTACTAACGATTTCGAAGAACGCAAATATTGTGCAGCAACATTTCTCGATGTTAAACAAGCCTTCGATAAAGTCTGGCATGTGGGACTCATATGCAAAATCAAGCAAACATTACCTACCGACTACTTTGAAATCTTACAATCGTATCTAAGAAATAGGCAGTTTATTATCAGATATGGCAGTGCAATAACAAATCCATACCCAGTCAACTCTGGGTCCCTCAGGGCAGTGTGCTAGGCCCAATATTATACCTTATATTTACAGCAGATCTTACGTTAATACCAGGCAACATGGTCGCTACTTTCGCAGACGACACTGCGATACTCACATCCAATCATGGCATCTCAGCAACTGCAGTCACATCTTGACGAGATTCAGCACTAGTGCAACAAGTGGCACGTCCAAATAAATGAAAGCAAATCAGTGCACGTAACATACATCTTAAGAAGGGGCACTTGCCCTCCGGTGACGCTTAATAACAAACAAATACTCCAAGCCGACAGCGCAAAATACCTCGGTATCCATCTGGATAAGAAATTGACCTGGAAAACCCACCTATGGACTAAGTGTAAGCAATTAGGCCTGAAACTTCAAAAAAATGTACTGGCTGATAGGGAGGAAATCACAACTCTCTGTGGAAAGTAAGATACTCCTTTACAAAACTATGATAAAACCCATATGGACCTACGGCATACAGCAATGGGGTACAGCCAGTACATCCAACATTGAAATAATCCGACGATTTCAATCTAAGACACTCAGAGCCGTAACAAACGCACCATGGTACGTCCCTAACGAAACAATAACATACGACCTCGCAATATCTACCGTCAACGAGGAAATACAAAAATTTCGTGCGCGATATAGTGATAGAATCTGTGATTATCCTAATATTCTAGTGGAGCGCATGATAGAAGATGACACTGAGGTGCAATCACGACTAAAAAGGTTTAGACCGATCGTCTTAACACATAGATTCGAGTAATAGTGATAAACTTGTAATAGATTAATATAGGTATCATATCAATGGATACACATCCTTCATGTTCGTAACCTACTATGTAACTCAAAACAACTATTGATTGTCGTTTCGCGACAGATTGTATAATAATAAAAAGAAATCTTTAAATTTCATCTTTACTAAAATAATCCCGCACAATCATCATCTTAATACTATGTCACTGAAAAATTCGGTAAAACATTTAGTATGAAACAGAGCTAGCATTAGATGTAAACTGTGTTGCCTATCCAACAAGAGGTACTACTAATATCACAGAGTATAATACAATTTTTGTGCAGATAATAATATATCAGATAATTGTAGGTACTTCTACATTTGAAAGAAAAGTACGCCGTAGGATATCCTACAAAATATTTAAACAGAAAAATCTACATTATTTGGAGTTTGGTCCAATTTCATTAAATAAAAAGTGCTGATAGAGTTTCGATAAGAAATACTTATCTGTGTAGTAAGTACATTATTATTCCAAACTCGTAATTTGTGTATATTAATAGTTTTACCTTTTTGACCTATTGCTATCATTTTATACTTGTTAACTGGTTACAGGCTAGCAATTTAATACATGCTTGTTACCACTTATCACCTAATTTTCTGCAATGCACATGAAGAAAAGATAAATTATAGTAAACAACAAAAATCTTTATACTGCATATAAATTTAAACCAAGAGATAAAAACTTTGTTATGTTTCTTAGATACTATATAGATGACATTAATTTACTAATAAGTACTATTTATCATGTCTATTGAAGATATTTAAAATACTACGAGGGTGGTTTAAAGACTACACTGGTTTGGCATTAAAAACAAATCTTGGCGGTTTTTTGTACGTAATTTACCCCAACATTTATTTAATTTTGCAATTCCTTCCCAGAAATGGGTTTCTTGAAGTTCGTAAAAATAGCCGTTCACATCATCAATTACTGCTTCAGCTGATCAAAATCGCTTACCAGTCAGAAAATTTTTAATTTTTTAGAACAAATGGAAATCAGAAGGTGCTAGGTCAGGCGAATAAGGAAGATGAAAAACCAGTTTAAATCTTAATTTGGTCAGTTTTTCTCGAGCAACAATGCTCGAATGAGCCGGTGCGTTGTCATGGTGGTACAGCACATTTCGTTTGGGCATTCTAACACGCTTTTCAACAATCACTGCCTTTATCCCTCCAGAAGTATAGCGTAGTATTCTCCAGTAACAGCATTTCCCTTTTTGTAGGTAGTCAAGCAAAGGAATTCTCTTCGCATCTCAAAAAACCGATGCCATCGCTTTCCACGCAGAAGATACGACTTTCGCTTTCTTTAGTGCTGTTTCGTTCCAATCCAATCTATTGTTTTAACTAGCCTTGGTAGTGTAATGCCTGGCGTGCCGAACTTTCACCTAAGCGGCCCGCGATCGACTCCCGGCGCCGGCAGATCTGGTTAAGGTTTTCTGCAGTTTTCCTTAGCTGTGACACAAATGTGGGATTTGCGCAGTTCCATCTGTAAGTCGGCTGCAGCCGCACATTGGGCCTACATAATAATAATAATCGCCCCCTCCCTCCCGCACAAGCTTATAGCTTCTGGAGCCTTGGTTTAGGTTATGAGTTGTAGTAGTTATTATTATTAACTGGAATCTGGATTCGGAGGTATAGTAGTGAATCCAAGTTTCATCCATGGTTACAAATCGCCGCATAAAGTCTACTCAGTTCTTTTTAAACAATTCCAAATCATCAGCGAAAGCATGTGCTCGAATGCGTTTTTGTTCTACACTTGACAAATGCGACACCTATCTTGCGGAAAGATCCCCCATGCGTTTGTTCAGTTCAGGTGCATACGATATGTGCAATCCCGTGCACTTAACTAGCAGACCAGATAAAACCATATCGGAACTTCATCAACAAATTCTAGGGCGACAGCGGTTTTAGGACCACCTGAGCGTGGGTGAAACTGTTAAACGACGTATATAACCGATCGGTACTGCCTCATTAAGTATGCTCACCAAGTTATTTTCAAACCACCCTAGTCTATACTATTAATTTAAAATATGGAACTCCTACATACAAACCGAAGAAAAAATTTTGATAATAATAAGTAGTGTGATCCAAATTGAGTGAGGACGGTTTGAATTTCGCTCCGTAGGTTTTAGCGTATTTCACGTTGTTAGGGTAACACTATGGAAATGTGTTACGTCAGATTCAAGATATATATATTGCTGTGGATTTTGTATCCGAAATTTTGGGAATTTTTGAAAATTTTGTGAAATTTTAAAATTTTTGTTAAAAACTAACACTTTAGAAATATTTTTATCGGGTGTCGGAATTTTCTACGAAAATTATGCAATCGAAAACAATTTTTCGAAATTTTTTTATCGAAAAACAATTTGTCGAAATAAAATAATATCGAAAATTTTTATATCGAATGCTCGTTTATTGAAAACATATAATCGAAAATACATTTTAGCGATGGTAATTTTTATCTAAAGAAAGAAAAAGAAACTCTGCAAGTAACTTAATCATACATAAATAAATCAAACTAAACATCTTAATTAAACAATTTAAAGCAGAAAGGAAACTCTTTTTATGTATTCCAACAGATCGTCTTCCTCATCCAAATTGAAGTTTTTTTTGATATTTAATACTTTGCTCTTGATATCTTGTCGCTGTCTTTTTCTTTTTGATGGCGTTTCTCCTGATAGAGCTTTGTTTACTTTTAATTCGTTAATATTTTGTTCGTTCTGTAAACCCTTGATAAAGACCCAAATATTTGGCTTTTGTGCGTTGAGCTGTGATTTGAAGCTGTTATGCCAGCTTTCTGTTACGTTATTTGTAATTGGTATGTCTTCTTCTAAAAGATTATAGACATTCCACAAGGAAATAGGAAAGATTGCTTCACATCTCTTGCCGATTTTAGAATCACCTACCCAGGTGTGTTCAAAATATGCCAAAAAATTGTGTGCCTCCTCTGGTATCACATTTTTGCAGCATAAATGCCAAAATGCTTTGGCAACAAAACCTTCCGGAACGAAAGCTAATGCCGACAATTTTTTTAAAGCTGAAGCAAAATCTTGATCACAGTCGTATTTCCTCTTCAGACCAAGAGAAGCTACTTTTCGGTAAAGACTCTGAGCGAAATGGAAGTAGCAACCCTTGTGAGTTGCTTCTGGAAAAACCTTTTTTATTGCATTAACAATGGCTTTCTCGAAATCTGTCATAAAAACTTCAACTTGACATTCAGGTAATAAAGATACTATTTTTTCTAATAAATGTAGATAAGTCTTTTCCGTTTTGTTTGGCAAAAGTGCATACAAACTTACGACAACAATTTCGCAAACTCGAACATGAACCGTAAATAACTGATAAAAGCAAGTGGGGACGGTGCTGAATGTGCCATCCATGTACCAAATTTTGGATTTTGAGAGATGCTGGAGCATCTTGAAGGTGGTAAATATTAGTATACGGTCTTCACTGGCGCCGGAGTCGTAAAACAGAAACTGACTTCCATCACTAGTAATTCTATATTCATCCGGGATTTCAAGATCACGTAACGAAACTGGATTCACTGGATGCATATTTTTCTTGGATCGAATGTTCCTGATTGTTCTTTTCATGCTACTAACCGAAGGCAACAATGAAGAACTCATTTCACTAATAGATCCTATGGCTTCAGAAATTACCGCTTGTGGTTCTTTTTCGGATTGTTCTGCCACACTTTTTATTTTCGATAAAACATTTCTCACTTCTAGCTTCTGCGGTTCGCCTGGATGATTGTGTTCGCCTTTTTCTTTCATTTCATTACCGATATCAATTACTCTTCCTTTGCATTTCTTTGAATAATGTTCGCACTTCCAGTAGATTGTAGTATCACTAATTCGGTCACGAATGTAGAAATAACCGTTAAGATACAATTTCTTCCTATTGAATTTGCTGTCTACAAACGACATTTTTTTAATTTTTGAAAACTTAATTTGTTTTGAGGTTTCTACGAAAATAATTCCAATAGCAGAACATATGATTTTTAAACTTTAGATAAATTGTGCTTTCGATAAACAAAAATCGATCAAATTAGCTTTCGATTATTTACCTTTCGATCAAATGTATTTCGATTAACAGTATTTTCAATATAAATGAATTCGAGAATTAGTAATTCGCAAAAAAAATTAGATAAAGAATTTTCGGAGAAAATTCCGACACCCATTTTTATCAACTTTTCCAGTTAAAAAATAAATTTAAGTTATTTACTGGTGTGTCATTGATTATACAACCAATGTGTACTTTTTAATAAGGTTAAATAATACATGTTTCTTTATTTTTTATCAAACAGTTTATTCACCAAATACTTAAGAATACGTAACATCCAGTTGTGCGAAGTTATTGATATTATGTAATTCATTTATGTATAATTTAAAATGAGTAATATCAACGGCAAATGAGATTCTTTAAAGGTTTTTGTTTATGTAAATAGATCATTATTTTTGTCTAAAATGTTGTGTAATAAACTGTAATAGATTGAGTCAACTATTATGATTAAGTTTTAATCTGCTATTATGTTTGTAAATAGTATAGTCATTGTATTAGACCGTAAGGTGACATCAAATTGTGTAATATGATGATGTAAATAGTAAGTAGTATATAAGCTTAGAAAATCATATTTTTAAGACAGTTCGTGATAAACGGCGTACAGATACAGTCGTCAAATTATTATAATGTAAAATAACACTTTTGAAAATAAAGCGACAGAGTAAAGTCGTGTAAGATATTATAGTACAAATGTGAAATAAGGCGACAGAGTAAAGTCGTGAAAAGTAATATTGCAAAAATTTAAATAATCTAGTCTTTATTAGACAGTTAAGTTGGTTGGTCAATTGAATACAGCGAAAGTGTAGAAAGTTATAATTTGTAAAAGTGTATATAAGAGTATAAAAAAACACTTTTAAATTAAATTACTAGCTAAAGTTATTGCTAGTCAATAAACCTTCGTTAAAACCATAAACTGGTGTTTTATTTATTTAAACACAAAACAAATATTCTTCGAACAAGGGAAATAGTACCCGCAATTAATTAAAACAAAGTGTATTACCAAAAGTGAGCTATCAAGATCAAGTGTGTGGATGGTGTTTAAAGGGAGATCCATGCAAAGGAAAGTCAACCGGAATTGGAAACCAGCACTGGGACAACATAAAGTGACTTACTCTGCCAATAGTTTGGATACGAGGACTACACTAAAAGGAAAGCAGCAACTATATAAAAAAGGTAGGAAGTTATCTCCTTTTCTGTATCTGTAACCTGCGTTAGAAATGACAATCTTGTGAAGTGCAATTAAGTGAATTGAACAATTTAGTAATAGTTAAACTTAATTAAGAATTCAATTTTAAAAGTGATTTCAATTTCAATTTGTATTTTTTTTAAACCACAGGAATCCACATACGCCATGAGATCAGTCTTTCTTAATATTTAATTCAGTTATTTAAGTTATTTAATTGGCGCCCAACTTATTCTTACGTAAACTTGAGTTAGTCAAGAACTCACCTAACATTATTTTTGTATAACTATTGCATTATTGAAATTTATTAAAAGGTATTTTCATATAAGTAGTCATATAAGAAATTATAAAAGAGGGAAGTTGAAAAGCATTTCCAATGTACACAGTCATTTTAAAAATCAATTTAATTATGAAATAATTATCTACAATCTAACAGCAATTACTCGTTATTTGAAAGTATTCTGATGAAATTGAATATAATTAATTTTTATTTTTAATTAGCCAAATTCATTGCATATATTTATATTTTGCTAGCCAATGTGGGAAACGTTCAAATATTTCTTTTTATGCGAATTCGCCGCAATATATATAGTGTTTTATATATCTTGGTCAGATTATAGCGTCAATTCGTCACGCTCTTGTTTCCATCCTTGTGCCACGTTGTTCCAGGTTGTCATTAAACTTTTGCTTTATTTCGCCTGTTTTCTTATTTTACAAAATAGTTCTTTTCAGAACTAGGGTTTGTTAGACGATTTTATTGAAGCTATATTATTTTTGAGACGTCGCTGAAAAATAAAAGAAGGATAAAAATGTCTGAAAAGTATTCGTGTTGCCAACGTGACGTGACAATAATTTAACGTCGCGGTAAATTCAAATTCATCAACTCAGTCATTTTGGATCAGAGGAGTTTCTTCGGTCAGTGACCAGGGTCAGAGAACATATAAAATTACGTAAGCGAGAAGACATAGACTCAACACAAGTAGAAATGATGAGTAGGTAATTTATGGTTCTTCTGTCCATCAAATTTCAAGAATGACGAAAAAGTTTGGGATAAAGAAGCTGCAGAAATATCGCCTAAATACAGTTAAGAGTTGGTAATAAAATAAAACAGGCTGTTCTAATAGACCTTATCACGCGTTCACAAAGTACCTAACTGGAGCAGAGCAATTCGTGAAAACGGGGATTTACGACTTAGCGTTATCCTATTAGTTAGTAATGAGTTGCCAAAACTTATTGGTAGACTTTTCTCTTTGTACCTAAAATAAAACCTTAACGCTCTAGTGATTGAAAATCCCAAAGCTGTCAAAAATTGCACCATGGAACAAGGCACTAAAGTCGAAACATGATAATACGCGCATGACCGTAACGTAAAGATTGTATTATATGAAATTCAAAACTAACATTTTAATTTTGTAGCGTATAAATATACAGGGTGGCCCAGACCACTCGTACACCCCTTTTAAAATGCGGGGGATTAGACATTTTTAACAAGACGATAGGTGATCTTACTAATGTCGATGTGCTCTATCGAATGACGCCAAAAAGAAACCCCCCTGACCCCCTTTGTAGGGGATAAGGGGGGCAACTTTAAAAATTCAAATTGGAATCCCTAAATTTTATTGCATATTTAGATTCTACTCATCAAAATATGAATAATTTATTTGAAACATTTTTTTATCTTGGCAACAGGTGGCGCTGTAAACGCAAAAAACGACTTTTTCCCTTTTCCGCCGTCTCTGGCATATTTAGAGGTGCAAATAACAGTTTTTCATATTTTTTACTAAATAGTGATGAAAAAACTTTGCTAATGTGTACTTTCATGAGAAAAGATTTTACGTTACGATGAAAAACGAAAATTCTCTCCCTAAGGTTAACAAACAGATTTTTTTTCTCGCGTTGTACGTGACAACAATTTTTTTCTGAAATTTTTAGATCGTTTTCTAACCTTAACGTCTACTTATTTAGGTATTGCGTAATCTTTTTAATCTTTATCTGAATATTTATTTCAGGCATATGTAATTAATAAAAATGATCGATAAAACATTCTAAATTGTAATCTGCTCTGCATATGGCAAAATAATATTTAAATCGTACTAATTTAATATTTAATTTTAACAGAAAATAACTTGCTACAATTCTTTACTTCGCAATTCTATTTAAATAGTATGTAATTGTTGAAAATCGACTGTTCAAATAAATAATATTTCACAATTTAAAATTTTATTCGTTTAAATTATTCTTACTTTATGGCCTAAGCGGATGAGATATCCATATTTCATCATTCATTACTATACGCTAAAAGAAAGATCACAGAAATTTAATAGTGAATTACAAATTCTCGTCGGCAGATTTTTGTAACGCACAGTGACTTGACATGTTTTGAAGTAAAATCATCTTCCCCAGTAGAATCTTGAAAAATGTTGTTAGAATGGAACACAAATTCTAACAACATTTAAGGCAAAAAATATTGTTATCACGTACAACGTTAGAAAAAATCCGTTTGTCGAAAACACCTTAGGTAGAGAATTTGCGTTTTTCATTGTAACGTAAAATTTTTTCTCATGAAAGTTTTTTCATCACTATTAAGTAGAAAATAGTAAAAAATATGAAAAACTGTTATTTGCACCTGTAAATATGCCAGAGACGACGGAAAATGCAAAAGTCGTTTTTGCGATTACAGCGCCACCTGTTGCCAAGATAAAAAACTGTTTCAAATAAATTATTCATATTTTGATGAGTAGAATCTAAATATGCAATAAAATTTAGGGGTTCCTATTTGAATTTTCAAAGTTGCTCCCCTTACCCCCTACAAGGGGGAATCAGGGGGGTTCTATTCTGGGGTCATTCGAAAGAGCACATTGTCATTAGCAAGATCACCCATCGTCTTGTTAAAAATTTTTAATCCCCAGCATTTCAAAAGGGGTGTACGGGTGGTCTGGACCACCCTGTATATCTGGTTCGAACTGCGTGAAAACTAAATAATTCGATTTAATAGATCTTCCGTTTATTATCTCCTTAACGAAGTCCAAATCGAAATAAAATTTTTTATAAAGTTTTGGCCTATCTATACAGAAGCCAATGAAGAATGAGTTGTAGGTACTTTTACCGTTTTACGCACTCCCTTTGTAAGCATGATACGCTTGTATTACCTACATTTTTTTTAACAACCTGGTCGCATAACGTGAATTTCCGAAAACGCCTCTTCGAACTACACTCTGCGCCATAAAAAAAACGCACTTGTAAAAAAGGCAATTATCGAAAGTTTCTAACTGAAACAGTTAGAAATACAGTCAGTAGGCACCGATTTAATTTTGTATTAAGACAAACAGAAGATTCTTGATGTTGACACTAAAATCAGTCTGACATTTACATTATTGTAGATGTATTGTCAATTTCCGTTTCTTGTGCTTTTTGAAAATGATGTTAACTCTTGAAGAAAAAGCTATGATAATGGCTTTAGGCGAGGAGAACAATTCAAATTGTAAAATTGCAATGCAACTGAAATGTAACGAGTCATCCATCAGTAAGAAACTTTTTGTGCAAATACCGTTGCACTGACTGGTTATCGCCAAAAAAGGAAAGCGGTCAAAGAGAACACTCAAACGTGATGATCGCACTATTCAAAGTTTGGCATTGCACAATTTTTTTCAACAGCCTCGCAATTTAGTAGAGAACTGACAGAAGCTACTACAAAGATGATACCAGAACCAGAACAGTGTGCAGGAGGCTAAATAAATTTGATTGAAAATTTCTTTATTTCAAATAGGTGGGGTTTTTCATACCGCAGAATGTACTTGATGTAGGTATGAAGTTAAATTTGTTCGAAAATATAGTACGAGCAAAAAGTAACTTCATGTATTATAACACCAAAAAACTATACAAAATAAGCAGTCCTTTGACAGTGGCAGTTCTTATTATTAATTTGATATAATTTTCTGGTGTTAGAAAACACATGAGTTCAAGATTCTGAAAGCATCTTTGATGGAGTTACTTTTTGCTCATACTTTAGATAAGCTAAAGCTTAGCTTTATACGCTAAATAGTAATCAAATTATATTCATTATTTCTCCTTTCTTTAATATAAAAAGTATAGAAACATAATATATAGTTTTATTACTACTGGAAATAAAAAAAGAAGTAAATTGTTCATCAATACACAAGAATAATAAATCAACATTAAAAATAGTTTATTATCGAAATCTTCTGATAAACTTCAATTTTGTAAATAATATAAAATTCTTACTTACTAAAGATAAATATAAACATTATTCAGATCAAAAAATACTTTATATCAGTAGTGGTCAACCTTTACCTAATAGTCAGTATTAAGTTCAGTCATAATTTATGGGTCATAGGTTGACCACCATAAGTTTTAGACGATTATGTAAGTATGTATATCAATCATTATTAGCAGTTGTTGAAATAACACGATCCTCTTCATATCCATTTAGATTGTTAGATCCTACAAGATCAGATCTCTCTCCATCTTCATCAATATTTCGTAAAGCCTTAACTGTGCACATGAGAAGTAAACTGCATTTTGATGTCATAAACGCCCAAACTATTGGTATTACCTCACTTTGATCTATTGGAAGTATTGCTACAAGAAAAAAAAAACAATAATTTAACTACTAGCTATCTTCATGGCAGGTAACTTAAATGTTATACATACGTTTTTTTAGTAAAATCTCTATAGCTGTATGGTAAGAGATGCCCATTATTCCTAATGTAAAACAAACAAATCCAACAAACGATAGCGGTGCTAACTCTCTTTCAGAATACCATAGTTCTAAGCGATTCCGAAGTTGCAAGAATCGCAGTTGCAATGCTATTGCACTTATTGCACCTAGAACAATATAAAGTCGGTTGTTATTAAAAAAAGATTAAACTTTGAAGATTTTCACTAGTAATATCCCGAGTGCATGTCAAATTGTCGATAATTTAATTTTCTCGAGTGCGCGAATGCGCACGAGAGAAAATTAAGAGACAATTTGACATGCACGAGAGGCCATTTTGGCAGACTATTTCCCGAGAAAAATTTAAATGGTACAAAGAAACTTACTTCTGTGTTAAAAAAAGGTTTTTTCGTTGAATTATTGCACCGCCGGTGACGATCATGTTGGTCTTGAATCGGTATCTAGTGCAAATTATCGATAATTTGTATTATCACTTGTAATTACACGAGTGCTTCGAAATTATCGATTTGTAATACGAACGTTGATTAGCAACCACGAGTGTCATTTTTTGACGTTTTAATTTCCCGACGTGCAACGGAGGGAAATTTGTCAAAAAATGACACGAGTGTTGCGTTTTAATCAACTTGAGTATTACAACAGATAATTTCAGAAGCACGAGCATGTAATTCGGTAAGATTATTTCATGATACAGTTGTTTATTTAAGCATCTACTTATTAACATAAAGATTAGTATTTGACATGAAAGTAAAAAATGGGACACATGTGACACTAGTTTTCAGCGTTGTCACGAAGATAAAAACAGACAATAAAAAATTATCGAATTATCGCTGTAATCCAAAAAATAAAGCCTTGCGATTGGTCAAAAACGAAGTAGAATGAAATAATCGCTGAAATTTGATCGTTGCTAGGTTAACGTAAAACATTACAGCTTTTTGGTTGGCTTAAATTTTTCGAGGGAAATAGTCTTTACGAGTATAATGAGATGGTAAGGGTAACATTCTACACAATATAATATAGTATTGAGAGATTGAGACTGTATATCAGTGTTGACTACAGATCCTCAACTGTTTATTCCTATTCGCAAATAAAGTACAATTAATAGCATTGTTTGCATTTCTTTGTATACAAACCTTTTTAATTTCAAACGAACCAAACGCTATCTATAGAATACAAAGATGAAACACAAAGAAATACAAATGCAATGAAAAATCAATTCAAATATCGATTATTTCGGCGCCAACATGCTCAGGTTTCTTTGGAGGGCATATTAAACGCGTTTATTGATTTTAAGGTAAATATATGTATACAGTGACGATCGTTAATTCGGACTAATTAAAACATGGGCAATTCGAATCGATTTTAGGATTACCGCGTCCGTAGAATTACAATGTTTTATTTGTAAATAATAAATAATAGTATATTATTATACGAGTTGTATAAGACGGTCTATTGTATCACGAGTTGTTTGGGACACGACGAGAGAAGCGAGGAGTGTTCCAAAGGAACGAGTGCTACAATACGTCTTATAAAACAAGTATAATATACTATTTTTTGTACTTTGCGCCATTAATTTTATAGAAATTGTAAATTTAAGCTATTAAAAGAATTGCATTACAATCTAGTGATTTTTGCGTTTAACATGTGGTAACACTATAAAATGACTTTTCGCGTTTTGTGAGGTTAGAATGTGTCAAGATTAAATGTGTTTATATGTAATATAAAACAAATGTTACCAATCTTACAAAACAAATAGTCTCCAAAAACGATGTTATAATAGCCTCTATTATGAAATCGTTTTCGGTGTCACAATGAGCCCATTGTGAACGCAAAGTACAAAAAACAATAAATGCAATTAAAACATTCTGTAAAAACATTTTTCTACGCCTGTTAAAAAAACTGCACTATATTTCATTATTTTTGGTGTGTAAAATATCAGTTTATGGTAATAATGAAAAAAAGTAAAAAGCGTAAAAAAAAGTGTGGTAGCGTGTCATTATTTCACTCTGGCGTTTGCAAATACATGCACCGAAATAGCCGAATCAAAGATTGCTTTGAAAACAATTGAAGTTGTCTCGCAATCTTGGCTTTAGAAACGTCAAATTTTCTATTTAGATTGTTTGTGTATGTTGTGAGATATTATAGTTATTTATTTAAATTAATTTAAATATGGAAATCGAGCAAGATTCTGAACACGAAATATTAACGCCGGAAGAAATTATCGAAAAAGCAAATGTAGCAACGCTTAACTTATTGCCAGAGAAATCAAGGGAAATTTATCTAAAAGAGTATAACACATTTATGGAATGGCGTAATCAAAATGGAATTCATAGCTTTACAGAAAGAGTATTATTAGCATTTTTTGAGGAAAAATCAAAAAATTTTAAACCATCAACGTTATGGTCCTGCTATTCAAAGTTAAAGGCGACATTAATTATTAATAATAATGTGGATATAAGCAAATATTCAAAGCTAATAGCCTATTTAAAGCGGCAATCCGTTGGGTATAAACCGAAAAAATCTCGAACATTTTCAAGGAGCGAAATAAATAAGTTCTTACTGGAAGCGCCGGATGAGAAGTATTTAATGTTTAAGGTAAAATTGTTGCTAAATTTCTTTCATTATTTAACGGCTTGTAAACTTTTAGGTGGCATTAATATTAGGCATTGCTGGGGCTTGCCGAAGAGACGAGTTGTATAAAACACTCATTGACAATATTGAAGACAAGGGGGAAGTTTTACTTGTAACAATACCAGATTCAAAGACACATACACAACGGCGCTTCACTGTTATTGGAGAGACCGGAATTACTAATTTGAATTTGTTGGATATTTATAGAAAATATGTGTTAAATAGGCCGAAAAATGCAGACACCAAACATTTCTTTCTTTCATATAGAAACGGGAAATGTACTAAACAAGTTGTAGGCATAAATACGTTTTCAAAAATTCCATCATTAATTGCCAAATATCTTAATTTACCACAACCAGATACATATACAGGTCATACCTTTAGACGTACTTAGGCATCGCTTTTGGTGGATTCCGGTGGAGATGTACTTAAATTAAAACAGCATGGCGGCTGGAAATCCACTACGGTTGCCGAAGGGTATGTGGACAATTCTTTTAACACTAAAATGGATTGTGCATCAAGGATTCTGCGCGGACATGAAACTAATAGCGATATTTTCAATCAACCATCCACCTCAAACATAAATGATAACGAAAACAACTTGAATATTCCAAACACAAGCAACAGTGTACACGAATCAATATGCCTAAATCAGTCAGAAAATAAATTGCTTGGATCAAAAATTAATATTAACAATCCCAAAAATTGTACTTTTAATATTACTATTACCAAAGAATTATAATCTGTTTCTTAAATGTTAATTTGTTGTTTCGTAATTGCTGTTCTTTAATGTAATTGTTATAATACAAAAATAAAATGTAAACACTATACATCATTTTTTTTCTAACTGCCGACAGTCGTAGAAAAAATATTGTATGAAACTCATGCATAAAGTGTCTTTTTTTCACTCATGGGATTGCCGCACTCGCCTGCGGCTCGTGCGGTCAAACTTCCCATTCGTGAAAAAAAGTACTACTTTATGCACTTGTTGCATAAATTACTATTATTTAAAAATAAATAAAACTACAAAAGTATTTAACGCAAAACAAGTTTGAAAAACGTAAAAATAATGTTTCGCATTAATACTGGGATGTCGTTAACCAAAAAAGGCGGTGATTTTTGTTAGTTTCATGTTTTTTAAACTTTTTTATTTATTTATTTATTTATATCAAGAAACAAACAGGTTAATAAAAACCTCATTACATGTTTCTTACATATACTAAAAATTAAAACAATTCGCCAATAAGTAAAACAGACATTTCAAAATAAACACTATAAAATAAAACACTTTTAATGAGATTACCAAAGTTGAATGAAAAATATTTTAAACATATTGTTATAAAAATATATATAATATAAATAAAAATGTACTTAGTTCTATTTCTATTAAGAAAAATTTAAAATGAAAATATTATCTGGTATATACTAAGTTTCATGGTTCTAACAGATTAAGTTGTTTTAATTCATTACGTATAATGATGCTATTTACCCCAAAGATGGCAAACTTGAACAGGTGGTGAAAGTCATTAAAAGCTTTAGAAAGAGAATAAATTGGCGAGTGCAATCTCATATTAGTTTTAAAAATTGATATATACAAAGTACATTTGAACCTCAGACCATGACACGGAATATTAAACTTAAATTTAGATAATATTTCAGGCGAGTCAATGCAATTAGTAAAAATTTTATTTAAACATAATAATTTAAAAGATAACCTCCTATTTTCTAGTTTGGGTAAATGGAATAAATGTCTTATAGGATTATAAGATTCATACTCAGGATTACGTCCAAATCTCTTAAAATATAAAAATTTTAAAAACTTATTTTGGACTCTTTCAATCTTATGAACATTAGATTGTGTAGGATTCCAAATTAGTGAAGCATATTCTAGTTTTGTCCGGACAAGAAACTTATAAAGAAGAAGTAGTGACTGAGTATTATTAAAACCTTGGCAATTTCTTATCAAAAAACCAAGATTGCAAAGACTTTCATTCACTATTTTTTCCACATGATAATTAAAAGAGAGTACGCTATCAAAGTGTACCCCAAGGTCTCTAATAGTAGCCACTTTGTTAAGAACAATGTTATCTATGTTATATGTTGTTATTAAGACCTGATTTTTTAATGAATACGTCATCGCGGAACATTTAGAGACATTGAACGATAATTTATTGTTTTTAGACCAACGAAGCAATTCATCAATATCTTTTTGCAGTAAGTTAGCATCATCAATAGATTTAATGTTTCTGAAAATTTTCAGATCATCTGCATATAACAAACATTTAGAATTCTTAACGTAGTTAGGCAGATCATTAATAAAAAGCACAAAAAGCAATGGACCTAGATTTGACCCTTAAGGTACACCAGACATTGCAAGATATGATGCTGATTTAGAGCCTGAATAATGTACATATTGTTTTCTGCTGTTTAGATAAGACGCAAACCAGTTAATAAGAAACTCAAAAAATCCATAAACAGATGACAATTTCTTTAATAAGATTAAGTGATCAACTTTATCGAAGGCTTTTGATAAGTCTGTATAAATAACATCCATTTGACCTCCATCATCTAAAGTTTTACAAATTTCTTCACAAAAACACATTAGATTGGTATCAGTAGAACGACGTTTAACAAAACCATGCTGTTCATTACAAATAAAACTTTTTATATGCATATAGACTTTGTTGTATACTACAGACTCAAATATTTTTGCAGGTACTGATAGTATTGAAATGGGCCGATAGTTGGATACATTGTTACGATTTCCAGATTTAAAACTAGGCACAACCTTAGTTTCTTTCCATTTGCTTGGAAATGTGGAAGTCTTAAGTGATATGTTGAATATTGTCAGCAAAGGTCTAGCTAAATACTCACAGCATCCCTTAAAAATATAACTAGGTATAACATCAACTCCCACACATTTACTAGATTTCAATTTGTTTATTGCATTTACTACATCAGACAATTCGAGTGATTGAATGTTTAAAACATCAGAAGTTACACAATTATAATCATAGGAAATAGCAGTGGAAGAAGATGTATTGTATACAGATGAGAAGTAATCTGCAAATGCTTGTGCTACTCCATTGCTGGTGACTAACTATCCATCCAATTCAAAATTTACATCTACCCCGCGGTTCTTTCGTTTTGTATTTATATAATTCCAAAAAGTGTTTAGTCCCCATTACTAATATTATGTTCAATAGTCTGTAAATAGTTTTTGTGTGCAATATTAATATTCCGTTTGATTAGAGCACGTAATCTTTTAAATTCAATAGAGTTAAACTGTGATCGGTTTCTATTCTTGTGATAATATTGTTTTAACTTTATGTCTCGGATTATTTCAGGTGTGAACCAAGAAGGATATTTACTAGCTTTAGGTTTACTTTTGGGAACACAAACTTCTAAAATGTTATTAATTTTATTGTAAAAAACATTCACCGCTTCATCTACATCAGTACACAAATCCAAGTCATTCCAGTTGCAATGTCTTATCATATCAGTAAGTAATTGAAAATTAGCTCTTCTGAAATTGTATGTTAATGTATTAGAAGTTATGGAATTATTAGTTTTACTTACAGTCTTAGCAGTCAACAACAAAGCTGGATGATGATTATCAAGTGGAATAAGCGTTAGATGTTCTCGTGAAACCGTTACATTGAAATTAGCAAATATAAGATCTAATGTTTTATTGTTAATATTAACAATATTATTCAGAGAAGAAAGGTTAAAGAAATTTATAAACTCTGCCATCGTTTTTGCATTAGAACTGCCGTTAGAAAAATCAAAATTTGAACCTTTAACTTCAGGAAGATTGAAATCACCCGCAATAAGAATATTACCAGTGTAAAGAATTTCAGCAAAAGCATCAATACTTTCCACATATTGTACATAACGATTTAAGGTAGACTGAGGTTCAATGTAGAATGCATTCAGAAAAAATAAATTACCGCAAATGTTAACTTTAACCCAAATTGATTGTAATTCATTAGAACAAAAAATTAAAGAAGATTTAAAAGATTTTTTTATTGCAATAAGAACACCACCTAGTTTTGATTTACCAGATATAATTTTATTTCTTCTGAAAGCAAATCATCACTTAAACCAGTTTCCGTAAGGATAATAGCATCATATGATTCCGATAATACATTTTTATAAAAAACATCAACTTTGGTACGAAGACCTCGAACATTTTGGTAGTAAATGTTAAATGTCATATACTGAAATTTATAATTGAAATAATTTAAATATAATTAACAAACAAAAGAAATTAATTAACACTAAATTCTAGTAGTAAATCTACTCTAGATAACCCCAAATTAGCCATGTTTTAGGTTACTTCCAGCAAAATAAATATACATAAAAATATAAATTCAAAAATATTGTAAATAAATAATATAACTTGAATAAGAAAGGTAAATAAATGTTTATGAATTGATAAATACTTGATTTTTACATTCCAATTCCCAGATCCTGCTCTGATCGAATGACACATTTCTTGTTATCGTCGTTAGCATTTATCATACCATCCAATGACCAAACATGGCCTCTGCCAAATTTTTGAACAGATAAACGCATCAGTTTCAAACGACTTTTTGTTAAATCCTCATGTATATAAATACCGGAATTTTTTAATTTGCTTTTATTGTCGAAAATTACTTTACGATATTTATAACTAGTAAATTTCACTATAAAGGGCCGTGATTTGCGTACATCTCTAATTACTGGGCCGACACGGTGACACCGATCGATAAAATCTGATTTAAAATCAATACCCATCTTTTTTGTAAATATCTGAACTACTTCCCGTTCGGTATCTTCTCCATTTTTTTCTTCCACGCCAAAAACACGTAAACAGCTTCGCCGGGAATATTGCTCTAAACCATCAATTTTCAAATTTAGTTCTTCATTTTGTTTTTGTAGAGTGATTACAGTAGATTCCAATTGCGCGTACACTTAAGAGATATTTCGTCAAATTTTATATTTAATTTTTCCATGACCAAATTAGCAAGTTTATCAGCTACTTTGTCAAGAAATTCAACCTTGTTTATGCACTCCTCAATTACCTCCTTTATATCAGTTTTCTGACCTTGAGTAAAAAACATTTTAAAACAGCTGTTACAATGAGATTGTAAAAGGTTAATACGATGAGAGATAGAGTGTATGAAAAGTGTATTAATATGTACTATTATCACTCACTAGTATAAAATTGCTAACTAATAAGCCGGAATAACCAAGAAACACGTCTACTCACTACGGCGCATAACTAAATACCTTAGATACGATTTTTCTTTTAAATCTTCCAGTATCACAATTGTTTCAATTTATTCTAACGCCCATTGCAAAGCCACGCTAACCGCTTTGCAACTGTTTCTTAAAGAGCTTTGCTGCATGCGAATCATTGAACAGCTTTTCTCCAGACATTTTTAATATATGCAAATTGTGTCTTTTTAAAATTAAGTATCCAATCTTTACTTGCCCTGAAGTCATCGTTTTTAAAAACATCTTTGATAAAGTCACAGCAGCATGCGGGGCATACCAAACAATGAAGCAGTCGCAATACGATGTATGCACTATCACACTCGTACACCTTCCTAACTGCTCGCTGCTGGATAAAGATACTTTGCCTTTTAGGTCAAAACTTCAGACGATATCATTTATCATCAAATAGATATCATTTCAAAAAGATAAAATAAAATCTTATTTATCTTATCTCCAACGGTGGTTTTGTATCAAATTACGCATCTGAATACCCATTGCATTTGTTACTATAGACAAAACTTGAAGAATAAAAACAATAAATTCTAGGGTTCGGATTATCAAAATCTTTAAATCCGGATTACAATAAAATCAATGTAAATAAATTGATGGGCCGGCGGTGGACGAGTGGTGTTAGTGCATCACTCGTGTTCCAAGGGTCGTGGGTTCGAATCTCACTTGGGGCAGCGGGATTTTTCTAATTGGAAAATTCCGTCACCTCAACTATGGATGTGTGTATTCGTGTTGCATGTTAGATGGGTGACAGATGACCTTAGATGTTGGTTCCCCCGTAGTGTAGGCGTCGAATAATAAAAAAAAATAAATTGCTGATCCGGTTTTTCGTGATATTTGGATTAACGTAGATTCGGATTAACGAGTCTTCACTATACATTGCATTATTTTGCAAATAAAAGAAAATTATATTAGTATTATAGCCCCTTTATTTTCAAATAGTAGCGACAACGATTGATCTCGTCGCTGGAGCAAAAGTATGTTGGTGACATTGAATTTACCAGATTTGACATTTCGTTTTACACTAAATCTTAGGTTTAGTAATCATCATGCACAAAAAATTCACAATTTAACATGAATTTGATAACGGACATTCATGTTATGTAAAAACGATCATATTAATGTAATATACAACTACGAAATTGTAATTTTTAAACAAATTTTATTAAAATGACGAAACAATATGCATCTGGTGATTTTTTATTTATTAAAGTTTGTGCTGGTTTGTGCCTTGTTTGCTCCACGATGTCGCCACTATATGAAATAGAGTGGGCGATAATTAGTATGGTTTCCTGACGACATCTAGCCAAGGACTACTCTATTTAACCAGGAAGCCATAAGAACAAATATAATATAAATATAAAAAGAATATAATTATGTACGTTAAAATGTAAATAAATTTATTTCATTAATTAAATTAAACTAATTATGTAAATATTTGTAAAAAGCACGTGAAGGTTTACTGTTTTTGTAAAAGATATTTATTTAGTTGACGTTTGAACTTTTTCAAGTTATCAGTTTTGATATCTGAAGGTATGGAATTATATAATTCAACTGCGTTATAACATAAGTAAATCTTCTTCAGAAAAAAGCGGAAGTATGATCAGGCATTATAAGCAGATGGTTATAGCGAGTATTCACGGAGTGAACAACTGACCTAAATAATCTGCTTCTAATCTCTCGGCTAAGCTATGTAGGTTGTTTTGAAGTTAACAGAGAATGTGTGAACGAACCCAATTGATATGTCCAGCGATTCTCCATATCCAATACTCTGGTCTGAACTGTCAGATGCATGTTTTGTGCAAGAAGTGTGCAATTACCATATTTGACATTTTTTTACTTCTGTTCCCAAAGGCTTCCCAAAATGAAACTTACACCAAAGAGTATCTGCTGCATCTAACTGTATAACATATTATATTCCTAAAATATTGAAGGAACTTTCTTAGACATATAAGGTCAAAGGTCACGTCATGTGGCCTTGAAATGAAAAACTATATATTTTATTATAAAACAATCTTTTATGAAAACTATGCTCCGTTAGCTTTAAAACAAGCCCAAGATGAAACTTCTACAATACACTATTGGTCGTCTCACGTTGAGACTACAGTGTGTGTTCTTATGGACGACGGGGTTGCCAAACATCTTGCAAGCAACTTTTAAAAACACTTTCTAAATATTGTAGTTGTAACTGCATAAACCTTTATAATCCCTATTGTTCGAGAAGTTATATTGCAGGTAGTCACTTCTTCTGACAGAGGTAGTAAAACAAAATTTCAAAACTTGCTGTTCATATAGTGCGCGTATAAAGTCTGGACCTATCGAAATAAATCTTTTATTAACTATTTTTGAGAAAAATCCTCGAACACGTCGATTTTTATCTTAAAGGATATTTAAGTGTAATCGTTATTTGTAGATCGTCTTTTGTTTCCGAGTTATGGCGATATCGAATTTTTTTTAAATGGAAACCCTAATTTTTTATGATTGATTTGGAAAGATAATGCAATAAGATTTGAAGTATTTTTATTCTTTGCTCTTTTTCTTGGAGATTTTATTCCATCAGGTGAAATACTTTCTTGACGTACTGAGAACAAAGTTTTTTCGCTAATACTTGTTTCTTTAGAAACTTGTCGAATAATGACTGCCGGGTCTCGGTAAGACGATATTTCCACCAACCTTTAATACACAACCCATTCTGTTTTTAACAATATCCGCCATACTTATGTATAATGTACTATGTGCGTTATGTAATACTACAATACGAATAGTTACAACAAACAACACGACAATGTTAACAATAATTACAAACGATAAAACCCAAACAACTAAACGAAGATCTATAGACGCACAAGCTATCAAACTTTGAAACCAAATAATTATTTCTGTATTAAGAAATTTGCTTATATGCGTTCGATGACAAATAGTGCCGACAAAAAAAAACGTTATAATACAATTTCAGTAAGTACAAACTGTAATATGTAATTCCACGAAGTAAAAGTAGAAAAAACCAGAAGGGTTTATTGTTTACTAAAATCCTTTGCTTTTGCTGCTAATCCTAAATTTCCATTTTGCAAGTTTCTTTTGAAACAAGTTGAACAAATGAATTATTTTATCATGATAAATCATTTTACCGTTAAAATTTCGTTTGAGACTTCCTTTATTTACCTGTGAATTAAAAGATTAAAAAGATCATACAGAAGCTAACCAGCCATTATTTTTATTTTGAAAGAATTGAAGACGAAAGAATTAAACAAAAAAGTATAAGTAATAAAATATCGAATATTTAGATACATGTACGATGTAAGAATCCCAAGTAATGTTTAACAAAATAACAAATACATACTTAATAAGACTTTCTTTTTAATTCTCCTTTTGTATGGTTACGATTACACTTTTTCGGTTACTGTTTTCAAAGGTTTAGAACTTCTGGAATCTAAATCCACATTCATATAGATTCATACAGTGAAATAGGTGGCAACAACGAAGCACAAACTCCCATAAGAAATACATTGGCTATCTTTCCTTCGCTGTAGTCCCACGTGAGACGACCAATAGTTTTACCAACAACAACAAATTTTAATCTTTTTTTACCTCCACAAATTTAAATAGCGGTTTCTAAAACATTTTTGTTTCCTTAAATCAATCCCGAAATCAGCAATGCTCTATCACGTCAGGTGTTCGAGATATCATTCGCCATACGTTTACTTGCATCTTCAGTCAGATTATGTACATAAAGTAGGGTATTTATATGAAAAGTGTATACATCTTTAAGATTTTTGCATTTGGTGTGTGTTAAAATGTCTTCAAGTTCATGTAGAATTTATCCAAACATATCCAGTTACGTTTACGTGCCCAAACAGGCAGAAACATCACTCAAGCGATCAAATACACATATCTTCACTATACTTTCAATTTTGCAATTTGCAATCAGGATAAAAAGTGACACATGTTTCCTGTAGCAATTGTAGAATACTTCTAACTGGATGGGACTAAAGTTAATACGCTGGGAACAAATACGAATAAGAATTAAAAAATATAAAAAATACTAATCTGCACAGCGGAAGATTCAATATAAAAATGAATCGCGTAAATCGGCCCAGTAGAACTCTTATACGAACTGGAACAAAAAAGAGCCCTGTGTTTTAAATCGAGTGCAGCCCTTACGGTCTAGCCTTCCATCATTGAGTGTTTAATATTCGTATTGTTCTGATGTATAGACAAACCCTTGGATGCCGCCATAGTTCTCCTTTACGAGTTTTACAATACCGATTTGCTAATTGTTTTTTATAAGCTTTGACATTATATTTTCTTTAGTTTCTGGATTTTTAAAACCATAAATTTAATAATACTTCATACCTACACTGAGAAAAAGACTTTCTTATAGTTAACAAACGCGCTAGTTTGAGCTCAATTTGTTTAAATATACTATGCCATATTTAAATTAACACACGTTGTGTAAGATTTAAAAAGCGCAATTTATACAGCCAAGAAATAATTAGTTCAAACAAGATTTTGTTGGATTTACAATAGTATAATACATGTGAACTGTTTGTTCTTTAGAAGTACTCTTATTCTAAATGTTAAATAATGAACGTGAATTTTGTACAAAGCGTGGTTTACAGAAACTGTGTATTTATTGACAGTTAATGCAATATTTTTTATTAATTACTGTGCTTCCTCATTTGGCCATAATAAGATTTGTTACCCATCAAATTACTTACAGTAATAGTTAATACATTATAATGTTCTACGTAAAAATACATGTTTTAACATTTAAACACATATAATTAACGTAAGTTATTAACAGAGTATTAGTTACTTAACGTTATGTGTTTATAAAAAAGTAAATTATCTGTTATTAAATACGAGGCTGGTTTGATAAGTCCCTGCAAAAGTTTTTGAGTTGGCATCATTGTACTTGAACTATCAGGGCTCTGTTATCTAGCATGCCTTGAAACAACACATGTCAAATTTCATGCAGATCTGACGCATAGTTTATATGTGAGAGTAAGTTTTTGTCGTTGATGTCTGGCCTTCTATCACAATGGAAAAAGACGAATTTCGTGTGTTGATAAAACATTACTTTCTAAGAGGCAAAACGCCAGCAGAAACTAAATCCAAGCTAGACAAATATTATGGTGAATCTGCACCTTCACTTAGAATGGTTTATAAGTGGTTTTCCGATTTTCGTTGTGGCCGAAGAAGCACAAAAGATACCGAGCGTTCTGGTCGCCCTAGTAGTCACTTCAACGACTACGCAAGAAATTGATGATAAGATTCATGATATGGTCATGGAAGATAGAAGATTTAAGGTGCGTGAGATTTCTCAAGCGGTACACATTTCGACAGAACGGGTACATCACATTTTGCATAAAAGTTTGGGTATGAGAAAGCTGGCTGCAAGGTGGGTGCCGCGTTTGCTCAGAATTCAGCAAAAACGTGAACGAGTGAAGATTTCAATGCAAAATTTCCAGCTGCTTCAAAAAAATCAAGTTGAATTTCTGCGACAGTTTTGTAACTGTTGATGAGACGTGGATACACTATTATCAGCCAGAAACAAAATCACAGTCAAAACAGTGGGTTGCAGCAGGTGAACGGGCACCGAAGAAAGCGAAAACGGTTCCCTCGGCGGGAAAGGTGATGGCCACTGTTTTCTGGGACATCCATGGAATAATTTTTTGATTATTTAGCAAAGGGTAAAACAATAACCGGAGAGTATTATGCATCTTTACTAGATAGATTAAACAGCGAAATCAAGATAAAACGGCCACATTTAGCTAAGAAGAAGATCCTGTTTCACCAAGACAATGCTCCAGTTCATTCATGTGCAATTGCCGCGGCTAAACTATTAGAATTACGCTACGAAATTCTTCTACACCCCCCATACTCTCCGAATTTAGCACCCTCGGACTATTTTTTGTTTCCAAACATGAAAAGATTTCTTGCAGGAACAAAGTTTGGGTCAAATACCGAAGTGACAAATCAAACAAACGCTTATTTTGCAGTTTGATAACTCTTATTTTAAGGAGGGGATAAAAAAACTTGAACATCGTTGGACCAAATGTGTATTAACCTTCAAGGAGATTATGTAGAAAAGTAAAATAAAACTTCCTCAAAAAAATACGTTTTCTTACTTTTTGCACGGACTTATCAAACCAGCCTCGTATTTGTTAACAGATATATTATGTATTATAAAGTGCAAACTTACAAGAATAACTTACGTCAATAAAGCTAGCACCCCCACTTCAAAAAAATTTAAAAAAAATTAGCCTATAATTTAGTACTAATTAAGGACAAATTTGTACCAAAAAAATTAAATTTGTACCAAGCACCGTTTGGGCGCAATTCGCATTTGAAGCGTGGGGGTGCTGGCATATCAAGACAGGCAGCGCGAACTGGCAATCAAGCTATCATCACCCCCACTTTAATAAAAATATAAGGACAAATTTGGACCAATTTTTTTTTCTCGTAAATACAACCATATAGCCGCTATTCGCATATCAAGACTGGCAGCGCGACCTGGCAATCAAGCTATCACCCCCACTTAAAAAAAATAAAAATTTTCGACGCTATCATTTAGTTGTAATTAAGGACAAATTTGGACCAATCTTTTTTTCTTAATTACAACCATTTACTGTCAGCGCGAACTAATAATCAAACGCGTTTGTTTAAGCCCCCACTTTTATAAAAATGAAAATTTTCGACGCTATCATTTAGTTCTAATTAAGGACAAATTTGGACCAATTTTTTTTTCGTAATTACAACCATTTACTGTCAGCGCGAACTAATAATCAAACGCGCTTGTTTAAGCCCCCACTTTAATAAAAATAAAAATTTTCGACGCTATCATTTAGTTCTCATTAAGGACAAATTTGGACCAATTTTTTTTTCGTAATTACAACCATTTACTGTCAGCGCGAACTAATAATCAAACGCGCTTGTTTAAGCCCCCACTTTAATAAAAATAAAAATTTTCTACAGTACCATTTAGTTCTAATTAAGGACAAATTTGGACCAATTTTTTTTTCTCATAATTAAAACCATATGGCCGCTATTCGCATATCAAGACTTGCAGCGTTAATTTTTCAATCAAGCTATCACCCCCACTAAAATAAAAATTTTCTACACTACCATTTAGTTCTAATTAAGGACAAATTTGGACCAAATTTTTTTTCTCGTAATTACAACCATATAGCCGCTATTCGCATATCAAGACTGGTAGGGCGACCTAGTAATGAAGCTATCACCCCCACTTTAATAAAAATAAAAATTTTCTACGCTATCATTTAGTTCAAATTAAGGACAAATTTGGACCAAATTCTTTTTTCTCGTAATTACAACCATATAGCCGCTATTCGCATACCAAGACTGGCAGCGCGAACTGGCAATCAAGCTATCATATTATTTAATAAAAATACAAATTTTCTAGGCTATTATTTAGTTCTAATTAAGGACAACTTTGGACCAAATTTTTTTCTCGTAACTACAACCATATAGCCGCTATTCGCATATCAAGACTGGCAGCGCGACCTGGCAATCAAGCTATCACCCCCACTTAAAAAAAATAAAAATTTTCGACGCTATCATTTAGTTGTAATTAAGGACAAATTTGGACCAATCTTTTTTTCTTAATTACAACCATTTACTGTCAGCGCGAACTAATAATCAAACGCGCTTGTTTAAGCCCCCACTTTTATAAAAATGAAAAATTTCGACGCTATCATTTAGTTCTAATTAAGGACAAATTTGGACCAATTTTTTTTTTCGTCATTACTACCATTTACTGTCAGCGCGAACTAATAATCAAACGCGCTTGTTTAAGCCCCCACTTTAATAAAAATAAAAATTTTCGACGCTATCATTTAGTTCTAATTAAGGACAAATTTGGACCATTTTTTTTTCGTAATTACAACCATTTACTAATTAAAGACTAATTCAGACCATTAAGCCAAATGTCCATAATTGCTTACAATTAAAAAAAATGATACAAATAAATCGTAATAGTTTAAGCATATATTTTCCAATTTGGAGTGCAGTTTGTGGTAATAGCATTCCAGCTGGCAGCGGGTGGTTGCACGTCACTCTCTGTACGTAACCCTCTAAGATTATTATTTACGACTAGCAATAAAATGCTATGGGTTGAATTGGAAGTGCAAAGTAGCATACTGTCGTGCTAAGCCCATTGATGGTATTTTACACTTTTAGAGATAAGGTACTTTGAAATTGTGTATCCCAGAAATTCATGACAGTAACCGACATGAAAATAAAAATTGGCAGATAAGGTAATTCTAAGCAAGTTTCTCAAGATAAAGGATTTTAAAATCAAGACATTTTAAATAAAAAAAATGAAGATACCGCTATTTTTGGTTAACAAAAACAAACCTAATCCTAAGCTAATCAGCAGTAAGTGCTCAAACTGTGTAAATATTCTGATGTAAAGACGTTCACTGCTAAACGTATTCTATGTTTATTAGAAAAACTATTCTACAAATAAAAAATGTGTAACTAACAAAAACCTAATCTTTATATAGAAGGAAATCTACTTAGACGTTATCGTCATGGTTTGCAGGCTACCGATAAGTTACGAAGGTATTTTGGCGGTAACTGGTAGATACTAATAACGCGAATTGGTATCAACTACTGAAGATACCAATACAGTTGAATTACTTTAGTAAATGCGACATACCGCTAAAAAATATTACGTTTATTCAAAATTCTGGCCAAATACGGCTATAAAACCTTAGCAAAGCAGTTCAGAATTCTCTCCAGTATTCAGATAAACATAAATCTCAATTTCCTAAAAATTGCAGTTACCGCCAATGGGCTTAGCACGACAGTATAAACAATCACAAATCAACAGACCAGGTAATTTTTGTACATGGCTCAATGAATGACATACTTTGAAATTATGAATGAATATTTACTGCACCCGGTACAACTTTTAGTTACTGTAAATCCCAATTTCCAAGAAAAATTGTTTTCAAATGCGCTTGGTATTTAAATATTCTCCCTTAAAAATACTTTTCGAAAAACTGCAGTTCATTCATTTTCGAATCCTTAAGAAGTGCAGATATTCTAAATTTCTAAATTGTGTTAAGTTTATTGAAGTGAAGTATATTAAAGTAAAGTGTATTCAAGTGAAGTATAACCCAATTAAAGTAAGTATTATTTAACTTTCAAATATGTTTATCTAGTATGCTACAGATCAATTTTTGGAAGTTTGTTTGTTTGTTTTTGGGCGAGGAATCATGATGGCGGAGCATCCTTCGTACCTCATGGCACCGATTGCTATGATCATTTGGCCGACCCTACTAGAATTTAGCCGAATCTGAGTTATTACTAATAATTTTAGACATAAAATGACATTGGAAGTTTTCTTTTAATTACGTTTAACTTTTGTTTAAATTAATGTTTATTTTTTTAACCTGTATATATTGAGAATTATTCAAATTCTTCTCTCGAGTGTACAAATATTGTTTGACTTATGTCAGTTTTTGATTGATTGGTGTAGATGTGATTTCTTTTTGATACTATTATACTGATTACTATTATTATCTACTACTCTTATTTATTTGCTATTATCTTTTATTCTGTGAAATTAATTTTTGTTTACTGAAAACAAACACCTATAATTTGAGTTCAAGCTTTGCAAAGAGACGAACACTCCGCAGCGATCAAACGCTACTAATACAAATGTAGTATGCACCTTTGCATTCCTTTGCGAAAATTATTTTTCTCTTAAATAAGAGTGCTATTAATAGAAGTACTTCCTCTTCAAATTGTTCATTTCCAAAAGTAATCTCTTTTATGTATCGTTTTCTGTCATGGTAATTTCGTTTTGTCGCGAAATTTGAATTTGTGAAACTGTTTAACATCCAAAAAAATCATGAAATTATTATTTATTTCCAAAGGTAATATTTTTTTTTTGTATTGTTTTCTGTTGGAAATATCTGTTAGTCGCGAAAGATTTTTAAGATTCCATTGTAAGAAATGAATTTGTTTGAATAAGACTAAAGGTTTTCTATTCTATTCAATTCTATTCTATTCTTATTTTGAACCTTTGAACTCAGTTCTATAGGTTAATACTTGAAAAATAGCATGGGTGTAAATTTCGACCAATTCTGAGGAGCGATATTTCGGAAACTATTAGACCTTAAGTAACCACTTTGGTGTGCTTAACAAATTTAATGTGCTTTCAAAATGAATATAATTGTCTTTTTTGGAAAAGTGCTCCTTCATGGTCAAAATTGGCCAAACCTAAAAAAAGTGCAAAATATCGGCGGTTTTACCTCTTTTTGGCGGTGATCCGGAAGGTCGCGGAGGTCGAAAAATTGGATTTTGCATCTTGGTACTATCACATACAATATAAAAAAAAGAAATCTACTACCCCATTTCATGCAAGGTAGACCTCCCTTTTGATGACAAGGTTACTGGACTATATAGTATATTTTAAAAATTTATTTATTTGACACATGCCACATTTCTTAATTTGAATAAAATTTGTCTGAAGATGATTTATTTTTCTATTAATTCTTTTAAATGTTTGCCGTTAAACATGTTTTTTATTAAAACAAACTTATCACAATCATTTTCAATTTTCAAACTATTATAATTGTTAACTTTTAGTTTTCATTTGTTAGGCAAAGTTGGTTCGACTTATAGAGTTGAAAAAGCAGGGGAGTTAATGAATCCAACTGATAAACAGGAACCCTCTCTCCTACCAAAACGAACCGTACTAAACCAAGCAAAGAGTGAGTACCTGAAGAGTAAGTGCATCGACAATGACCCAATAATGGCACTTCGAATACTAAAAACTCAAAAGTTCAAGTGTATCATCCAAAATATTGGCATTGATCCATTTTTATACATTATTGGAGCAATGCGCAACTAAATGCGTACCGCACATATGTGCACAAAACCGAACACCCCACTGTAGTGCTTGATGCTACAGGAGGATGTGTGAAGAATTTGGTTTTACCAGATGCCACGAAATCACAGCACATCTTTCTTTATGAAATTGTCATTAGAACTGACCAGGCCGGCGATTATAGCCAATTTCCTATTGCCCAGATGCTGTCCGAACGCCAAACAACCAACAATATTTTATTTTGGTTATTAGAGTGGAAACGAACAGGAGCTCCTCCACCACATGAGGTTGTTTGCGACTCGTCAAGGGCACTGCTGCTTGCATCAATTAATGCTTTCACAAATTGCAGAAAAATTAATGAATATGCTGATCGTATGTGCAACAGCAATAAACCTCCAGATTGTTACATCCGCATTGATGTAGCACATACGATCAAAATATACAGCAACTTTTTGAAAGAAGCACACAAGGGTGTACGCAATTTATATTTGGGATCAATCGGACTACTAATCCTTTCCCAAAGTTTTGATGAGGCAAAACGTATTTTATCTTTAATATTGACAATCTGCCGAAGCAACTACCAAGGTCACCTGACTAATTGTTCGATTGCTAAAGAAAAATTGAAACAATGCTCACAAAAGATACTAAATCTGATGTATTTCTAACTGGAAACGAGCTGGTTGATGTCAGTTTGAAAGAAACATTAAGCGATGGTTAGTATTTAATGTTTATGGCTTTATTATTAATTAAACTTATTTATAATTAGTTAGACTGGAATCTCAGCACTTGAACTATTTTGAGATTCAAAAAAACCGTGGCATTTGACATAATTTGTTACTCTATTGTGTGGTTATGATTTTATGTTATGTTTTAGTTTCACTGAAATATATTTACAGATACCCTTAATGATGAATTTGTATACGAGAAAGACACTTCGTCATGTTTACAATGGGCCCTGGAAATAGACGATAAGATTAAAAGTAACCTTGAAGAAGACGGAGACATCAACGCGCACTTTAATGAGGCATTAGGCGACAAACTTATTAAACATTGTAGCACGATTCCACTGTGGTCATGTGTCGTCAGAAACGATTTTGGTTATGGACGCCAGCCGGCGACTAGTGCATCGGTGGAGTCCGACTTCAACGATTTAAAAAATCGCATTTTTAAAGGTCGTTTGCCTCTTCGCGTCGACGTATTTGTCGAAGAGGATATTGATTATATAGAAAATCGCAACATGCTCATTTCCGCAAAAAATAAAAATCAAAATCGAGAAATTGTCAATGACGAAGAAGCAGATTATGAAACAAACGCCGATGAAAGGGAATCTTATAATGACGAGGAACTCGATATGGATGACGAACCCGATGTCGACGAAGGACCTGATTACGACAAGAACACCAATTCTGACATAAACCCAGATTGCGACAAAGGACACAATTTAACAGTAATTATTTTTCTCTTCACTTTTTTCTCTATTTAAAGAGTACCAAATACCAAATATTAACTTAATGAGAAGATACGAAATAGTTGTCCAGGAACAAGAATTAGACGTAGTATTTTAACAAGCATGTTTCGTTTTCATGTTTGGATAAACATTTTAGACTTATAAATATAATATAATACATATATAATATTATAACATATATATGTATTAATATAAACATATAATATAAACATAAAAGAGTTTCAACATGAACCAAACGTTACAAAAATTTGTATTTAGGTCTAGTTCCTGTTTCTGAGCAACTTTTTATTATAAGGCGGCTCTCACACTGAAGCAATAAGCAATCAACAGCTAGCAATTGGAAACACGCAATATTATCGCCATCGGGTTGTTTACATTGAATTTAATCAGAAGTCTCACATTGGAGCAACTTATTATCGCTTCTACAAAAACGTTGCCAGTTGCGTTAATATTTGTTGCCGGCGATATGCACTGCATGTCGAAAGCCGATTTTATCGTGTCAATATAGAGCAATACTTGCATTACTATTATAAATAGAGAGTGGAATTTTTATACAAACAGATATGACGATTCAGCATTTCTTAGAAACATAAAGACATACATGCATAACAAACTATTATTTATGCTATTAGTATATTAGGAATACTTGTAAATTATTATTTTTATTATTTACTGGAATTATTAATTTTATGATTGTGGACGAAATATAAGTCAAGGTTATGAGGTTAGTGCGTGATGTAATTAAAGACCGTCTAAATAAGAAATGTGTATATAATTTTTTCGTTGTTATTAAATTTATGTTCCTTAAATGCCACCAAATTAAAATCGCATATCCAGAGTTGTTAGAGGATGACATGATTGTTTGAGATTGTTACACAAACTAAAAGGAATTAGTTGCTGCAGTGTGAGAGGTGGTCAAAATAATATTGTCTGTTGCTTATTGTCAGTTTCTAGTTGCTAGTTGAGCATTGCCTCAGTGTGAGAGCATACTAATACTTTCTCCTAAAGTTAGAGATAGAATGTTTGTCATACAAGCAATATTAATTACAATGTGATTTAGGATGAATCCAGTACACGAGGATGTTTCATCTGCAGAAATGGCGATCTGCCAACAGGTGCACATATATGTGTAATCTGTTCAAAAGCAGTTCACATTGTTTCTGGATGCTCTGTTCCTCTCGAAAATGAAGAAGAAGGATACGGAGAAAAGAGAATTTGCGTTGATTGTCGAAAAATCAACCCAAATGTTGTTAATGAGATTATTTCATGTAACGAAACGGAAAACTGGAGAGGTTTAGGTACTGGAACGCAAAGAAAACGTGCTAGATACGTCAAAGGTGCATTTAACGAGCATGATTTCACGCTGCACAGAAAATTGCAAAATATTCCACTTTTGCAAAACGGGAATATGCTATCGCGGATACCGATACGTATCGATGCAACAAACTGCACATTTAGTAACACCTGCGCGTTTGATTCTATATTCCAGTTAGTACTAATCTCTGAAATGGACAAACCCTTCATTAACACCATTGAAGATGACCTTTTTTTGAAAATGGTAGTAGACTGCTGCAAAAAAAGGTATCACAACTTCTTCCTACAAACACCGAGGAATAATTTTAAAAGGACAGAAGTCAAGTGTCATTCGAAATTATACAAATGATTGCATAAATGTTGTATGCACTTCCAACATCGGCGAACTCTGTTTAGAGTTGCTGAACAATATCCCTAGCATGATTAAAAGAGTAAGGTGTACCCGTGGATGTTTTGACCTACAGGAACATGAGGCCATTGTAACTGCAGCAGGCTCACTTCGACTTGATAAAAATTTCGAAACAGAAATGGGAAAGATTATTGAACAAAAAATGATGGATAGGAATTGTACATCAGATGATTGTAACGGAATAATCACGACAGAGATAGAACATGGTATGTGTTTATATTATTCAGTTAATTATTTAGTTTCTTCTTTTTTACTTTTCTTCATTTGAGTAACCTGATAATATAAATAATGTGCATACATTAGATGTAAAAACGTCAGTAAAGTAAACGTTTCGAAATTATCATATTAATTGTAATATATGTAATATGTATGTTTCATTTATACAGGTCCAATGATAACAATTGACATTTGTCCCGACAGTTACTATCCGACGACACGACGTCTGCGAGATTTCGCCCCAAGGGTAAAACTAAACAACATCAAACACACTTTAGTAGGTTTAATAGATTACGTACTACCTCGATATGCCAGGGTGATTTCCGAAGAAGACATTGGCCACTACCGATCATTTAGCCGAATGCCAAATAATTTTTGGAGCGAATCAGATGATTTAGCAAAAAAAGTAAATCGCGCAAGCATTAAAACATCGATTATTCCATCTATTTTGATGTATAAACCTGACAAAGAATGAGTTATGTATAGTACGTGCCAAAACTATAGTAGAATTCAGAGTAGGCCGAGATTTCACTTAAATTTTATAATAATAATACAGTGGCGTGCGGCTCATGGAAGCAGTGGAAGCAATGCTTCCCTTGAGAATTTATTAAAAATAAAAACCAATGCTAACAAAAATATTTTTATAAAATTATGGTTATCGTTTATTTAAATTTGTAATATTTGATCAACTTAAAGCTCAATATCAATTCCGTACAGCAAAAAGTATAATTATTTAGAGTACTATTTTAAATTAGGCTCATTAAACTTGCACGAAAAGGTAATACCGATTCAAATGTGTTACATACGCTACATATAAGCACTGATTTCGTTGCTTATAACTCTCTTCTCTTAGCCTTGATAATATTAACATTGTTTGGTCGTTATTTTCAGTGTGGCTTCGTGCCCAAATGTTTATTTATTATAATTTGGTTATTTGTTCGATTTAGTCGTGGTTGCTTCCCTAGCCTAAATTCTCACCGCACGCCACTGTAATAATAATATTGAATTTATGACTCTATCACAATTTAACCAATACATATTAAGAAAACAAAGCATACCTAATTATGTAGAGAAATCATAAGGCTGCCAATTCAAATTAGTAGTTTCCTACCCTTGCTCTTCCAGTGGCACGTTAACCTACTATAATTACAAATAAATAATATATAATATAGTTGCCTATTTCTAAAATAAAAACTGAAAAATAAATTCCACGTACAGTATAAAAGAGACGTACGAAACGAAAAACTAAAAACTGCGATTATCCTATTTGTAGTTCATATAGATGCTTATACATATGAATCTTAAAAGAATTCTGAGAAAGTTCGTTTAATTTCTGTGGTAGATTGTTATATATTTTATAAATCTGAAATTGAAAAGAACGTTCAAACAAAGCCGATTTATGTTGAGGTGGAGAAATTGTTCCTTTATATCTTAAATTTAAAGTATGTACATCAGTTCTGAACTTAATTTTGTTGTGTAAGTAAGCTGGCTGTTTAGTTTGAATAATCCTGTGACAAAGAGAAGCAAATCGCAAACAAGATCTTTCAGCTTGTGTGTTTACGTATTTACGTATGCCATATATCAAACGCAAGCATGAGTTCTGCACTCATTGAATTTTACGTGAAGTATCCTGTGTAATCGAGGATCCGTAGATTTCGCTACAATATAAAAAGTTAAATAAAACAAGTGAATTACAAAGCAGGGTTTTTGTTTCAATAGTTAATATTTGTCTATGGGGATAGATTAATTTCAATGCCTGAATACCTTTATTTATGCGCGTGTGTATGTATTTCTCATATCGGAAGGTATTATCTATAATAAGACCTAAATTCTTATCTTGTCTTTTGATAGGAATAGAGATCCCACCAATTGCTGCGTTAATGTTGTCAGTTAAAAATTCAATAGTCTTTATTCCCAAACAAGATAACTGATTTTTGAGGATTTATAATTAAAGAGTGCTGTTGTGACACCATATTTATAGCATTGAGATCGGCGTTAATATCACGTTTAGCATCTCGATAATTAATTGGACAAAACCAATACAGAAGTTGAGAATCGTCAGCGAACATTTTCTATTTACACGTTTTAACGTATGTGTGAAAAGTGGAAGTAATATTATGAAGAGAAGGGGCCCCAATATGGAACCTTGAGGTACTCCTCTTACTACTGGTAAAAAGCTAGAAATTTCATTGGCTACACACTGTACGCGATTGGCTAAGTAACTTTCAAAGAGTGAAACTGCAGAACCCGACAAACCAATGTAATTAAGAACAGATAATAATATTTTATGATGCATTGTATCGAAAGCCTTGCTGTAGTCGAGCAATGTGAGAACCGTTCTTTTATTTTGGTCACTAGCAGCTAGTATTTCATCTATGACGTACAGCAAGGCTGTCGTACAACTTCTGTTCGGCCTAAAACCAGATTGTGTTTCTAGAAGTAGAATATTGTTATGTATGTACTCTCGTAATTGCACGTTTATAATTTTTTCATAAATTTTGGATAAGACAGGGAGTAAGCTAATGGGCCTTAGGTCTTTAAATTCTTCGGGTCTCAGTTTTTTGGGTAGAGGAATAACTGCTGGTTTCTTCCAACAAGTTGGAAAGGTGCTTGTTTGTAATAAATAATTAATTATATGGGTTAAATATGGAAGCAATGTTGGCATACAGTATTTTATAATTTCAATATTAAATTCATCATATCCAGAAGCGTTAGTTTTAATTTCATTAATATTTATTTATTTATTTATTTAACTTAATTGTTCAACAGGGGCTCTGCCCTTCTTACAGAACAATAACATAATGTAATTATTAATTAATGTATAAGTTGCATTCAATATTGTTAGAACTAAATAGTAATTTAATAATAATAATAATTATAATAATAATAATAATAATAATAATATTTTCTTACAATAATAAAAAAGAAAATTAATAGTGATAGCTTAATAAGAATAATGCTAAATTAATTGCTATTCTATAGTAATAATAGTAATGAAATCAATATAACATGAATTGAGTTTTCTTTGAGGTTTAACTGTTGAAGCTGCGTACCAAACTAATTACTTCAAACTTGTATAATTGGTAATTTTATTTACTAAAGTAGTTGTTCACGCTCCTCGGTCATCGCCGCTAAGGGCGCATCGTCCCCCACCTCAAAGGTGAGCCAGATAGGCACATTTATATACTTTACTTTAAGATGTTTTAAGTTAGTTCATAATGCTATGAGTTCATTAGTACAGTCCATTAGTGCATAAGCTCATATGTTTACATATTCGGTTAATTATGAGTTCGTTTCTTAGTTTATTATCAAGTCGCTTACAGCGACACTTTACTTGTATATAATGTAAATAAATCGTCATAGTTAAAGAAAATATCTTTTTATTTTCATCATCAAACTTGTGTACGACGTTACATAAAAATGGTCCTTTTGAACCGGATTTTACATCGCTGGAGATAAAAATTCGCGTTAAGAAAACAATCATCGATCTTCAAAACAATCTTCGAAAATAGCCAACGGTGCGACGACGTTCGAAGATTTTGATTATCCTTTAAGACCGAGCCAACGGTGCGACGACGTCCAGAGGAAATCACCAAACATTCACGGACACAAGGTTAGTGGTCATCACTTAATCCGTTCCTTTCCACATGGTTCTTAATTTATCGATTTATTTGCATCATCCTTTTATCGTTTTATTTGCATCATCCTTTTATCGATTTATTTGCATCATCCTTTTATCAATTTATTTGCATCATCCTTTCATGGATTTATTTGCATCATTCTTTTATCGTTTTATTTGCATCATCCTTTTATCGATTTATTTGCATCATCCTTTTATCAATTTATTTGTATCATCCTTTCATCGATTTATTTGCATCATTCTTTTATCGATTTATTTGCATTAAACTTTTATCGATTTATTTGCATCATTCTTTTATCGTTTTATTTGCAAGCGGAATTTACATCTCATTCGACATGGCAGAATTAGTTCAATTAAAGGCAAAACGTAAACTAATTCGTGCTAGCATAACGCGTTTTGAAAGTTTTCTTAAAAGCTTTTCAGACACCGACAGCATTAAAACATTGCGGTTAAGACACGACGATTTTAAATCAATTTTAGGTTTTTATAACGAGGTACAAGATGCAATAGGTTTAGTTGATGAGGTATCTGCGGCTGACGAAAACGAACGTGTTGCAGATGAGACAAGAATTTACAATTTACTAACGGTTGCTGAGGAAAAACTTGAAAAGCGTACGATCACTTCTTCAGCAACTTCTACTGAGGTAATATTGCCCACAATTAATCTACCTAACTTTAACGGGAGTTACACGGAGTGGACGGCATTTTACAATAGTTTTAAGTCATTGATACATGAAAATTTAACTCTAGATAACATCAAAAAATTGCATTATTTACGTTCCTGCTTAGGAGAAGAACCTCTCCGAATAATCGAATCTTTATTAATGACCGCGAATAGTTACAATACTGCGTGGGAATTATTAAAAGACCGTTACCAAAGTAAATGACTCATTGTTCACCACCATATTCATAATTTGTGCAATCTACCTGTAGTAAATAAACAACCAAATTCGCTAAGATCATTATTAGATCAAACTAATGCTCATTTAGAATCGCTAAAGGCCCAACATATCGAAATTGATAAATGGGGCGCAATTTTAGTTTACTTAATAACTTCTAAATTTGATTTTGCCACTAAACAAGAGTGGGATTCGAAACTTACTAATAACGATATACCAACCATGGCTAAACTCAAAGAATTTATTAAACAGCGTTGTCAATCTCTGGAATCTTTTCAGTTCAGTAACCCTGGAATTTCATCAAAACATCAACCATTAAGTATAAAATCAAACATTATGAGCACACGCGAAAAAATAACACATCACATGTTGTACATCAAGACAAATGTCCTAAATGCAAACAGATTCATTCTCTTTTTCAGTGTCCATCATTTTTACAATTAAATGAAAATGATCGGTACACTGACGCTAAAAAAGTAAAGGTATGCCTTAATTGTTTACGCGAAGGTCATGATGTTAAATCTTGTAAATCTCAATACTGTAAAACTTGCAATGGCAAACATCATACGGACTTAACTGTGCTCCATTCTTAGCAATTCGCTGTTTAAGAGAATTAGCTTTACAAGCGGCTGTCCATTATCCGGAAGCTAGTAAGGTTATTTTAAACAATTTTTACATGGACGACCGTTTTACAGGTATAGATACTATCGAAGAAGGAATTAAATTGCGAAACGATTTAACGAATATTTTAATTCGAGGCGGGTTTGAACTTTATAAATGGGCATCTAACAACAAAGATATTTTACCAGAAGATCATAACATATCAAATTCTGCAATTATACGACTCGATTCCAACTTTGAAACAAAGGCTCTAGGTTTAACGTGGAATTGTGAAAAAGATTGCCTCAAATACCAAATTAGCGCGGTCGAAATACCGAATAAAGCAACAAAACGAAACGTCCTTTCTATCATTGCAAAAATTTTTGACCCGCTTGGCTTATTAAGCCCCATTTTAATTACTGCCAAAATATTGTTACAAAAATTGTGGGTGTTAAAATTATCCTGGGATGAACAAATTCCCGAAGAAATGAGTCGATCCTTTTATAAATTTTGTGAATTATTGCCCGCCATAGATAATTTTGAGATTCCGCGTAGTGTCATTCGGTCAGATTTTATAAAATTTACAGAACTTCACGGATTTTGCGACGCAAGCAAGGATGCTTATGGAGCTGCGATTTTTATGCGAACTGTTAATGAAGAGGGAATCATAGACGTGCATTTACTTTGTTCAAAATCTCGTGTCTCACCTCTTAAAACATTAACCATTCCACGTCTAGAATTATGTGCAGCAGCGTTATTAGCAAAATTAGCAGCAAAAGTAATTGAAATATAGGACATTATTATAAATAAATTCTACTTTTGGTCGGATTCGAAGGTAACGCTCTCATGGATCTCAGCCGATCCAAATAAATGACAAGCCTTTGTAGCACACCGCGTCACTGAAATTCAAAATTTAACACAAATTAGTAATTGGCACTATGTACCTACAGAACATAACCCGGCGGATCTAATTACACGCGGTATGCTCTTAAACGATAATAAAAAATTACAATTTTGGTTCCGCGGGCCACCATTTCTTTATCAAAATAAAGAACAATGGCCAACTTCGCCTTGCATCGCGGTCGCCGATATCCCAGAAAAAAGAAAAGTTGTGTTAACTACAACACTTTCGAAACAACTTGACTTGCCGGTCTTTTATCGTGCAAGTAAATTTTCTAAATTGAAACGAATCGTAGCCTATAGTTTACGATTTATCTACAATTGCAGACATCATAACGACAAAATATCAGGGCAACTGTCAGTAGTAGAATTACAAACAGCCAACAACAGAATTATTAAAATAGTTCAAAGTATTGAGTTTGGCAAAGAAATTAGTGACTTAAAAACTAAAAATCAATTAACAGGGAACAGCAGTTTAATAACATTAAATGCCTTTCTAGACGAAAATGAAATTTTACGCGTGGGAGGACGTTTACGGAATGCGCCAATCCACTATAACATGAAACACCAGATATTGCTACCAAAAAATCATGTAGTTACAAAATTAATTATACGAGATACACATATCTCGCTTGTACACGGGGGAATTCAGGCAACCATAGCAGCAGTTAGATTAATGTTTTGGCCAATTACAATAAAGTCCACAACTAGAAAAATTATCCACAACTGTGTAAAGTGTCGTCACACGAAACCATTTAAATATGAACAACTTATGGGTAACCTTCCCTTTGACCGCGTGACACCAGCTCGGCCCTTTCAGAATTCTGGTGTTGATTATGCTGGGCCAATCTAGTCAAAGAACGGCACGGTCGCGGCAAATAAGCAATTAAAGCGTACGTTGCAGTTTTCGTCTGTCTAGCCACGAAAGCTCTACATTTAGAATTAGTTCACGACTATTCATCGGAATCATTTCTTAATGCTCTTAAACTAATTATGGCACGGCGCGGCAAGATATCTCATCTCTATTCCGATAACGGTACTAATTTTGTCGGTGCAAGGTGCAAATCGCGAACTAAAAGAAATCAAAACTTTATTCGATTCCATACACTTTCAAAACGATGTTGTAGCAAACCTAGCTAATGAAGGAATTCAATGGAAATTTATCCCCCCAAATTCTCCATACGTAGGCGGCATTTGGGAAGCTGGAGTAAAATCATTTAAAATTTTTTTTTAAAGAGTCGCGGGAAATTATTTATTAACGGTTGAAGAGATGTACACTCTGCTAGCATTAATCGAGTCCTGTCTCCATTCCCGACCTATAACTCCCTTAAGTGATGACCCAAATGATCTGCAACCTCTAACCCCGGGGCATTTTTTGATTGGTTGTGCATTAACGGCACCACTAGAAGTCAATGTTTTGGAACTCCCAGAAAATCGATTGTCCCGCTGGCAAAGAATCGAACGACTCCGTCAGGAACTTTGGAAGAGATGGACCAAGGAATATCTGGTGGAACCTACGAGGGTGGAACTACAGCGCCGCAGCAAATGGAAACGAATCAACAAAGATCCATTAAAGGTCGGCTCCATGGTTATTCTAAGGGAGGACAATCTGCTACCATTACAGTGGAAAATGGGCCGCATCGTAGAACTGCACCCCGGCAACGACAACATTACGAGAGTGGTCTCCGTGAAAACAGTGAGTGGAGTGACAAAACGTGCAGTTAATCGAGTGTGTGTGCTCCCAGTTGATGCGTAGTGAACAGTAAACTTTTACACAAAACCAAGACAATTAACTTGAAAAACTTTATACATTGATTTTATTGATTCGCTAATCTTACAATTATTTTTGTTATTATTCAATGATAGTGTCAGTAAGAAGTTAAATTTGAAAACAAAGTACTTGCTTTATTATCAGTTTATATTTAAAAGGTTATAGTTATTAATTTAGTTAATATAAATCAATTTTTCGAAATTCTGCGGGGCCGGAGGATGTTCACGCTCCTCGGTCATCGCCGCTAAGGGCGCATCGCCTCCACCTCAAGGGTGAGCCAGATAGGCACATATATACTTTACTTTAAGATGTTTTAAGTTAGTTCATAATGCTATGAGTTCATTAGTACAGTCCATTAGTTCATAAGCTCATATGTTTACATATTCGGTTAATTATGAGTTCGTTTCTTAGTTTATTATCAAGTCGCTTACAGCGACACTTTACTTGTATATAATGTAAATAAATCGTCATAGTTAAAGAAAATATCTTTTATTTTCATCATCAAACTTGTGTACGACGATACAGTAGTCAAATATAATTTTTTTATATCTATTTAATGATATTGATAAATCTAAATCTGTGATATTTAATAATTCATTCATAAGTCGTAATATAGTAATGATGGGTGGAAGCAAGGTACTACGTAATTGCAGAGGAATGCGAAACATGACAGAAGAACGAATGGATCGTGGTGGAACTTTTATTTGTAATAAACTTAGCAGTTCGGGGCTGTCTATAAGATTATTCCAGATTTTATAACATAAAATTGCGGAATTAAATTTCCTACGCGTTGCTAGGCTCAAGTAATTATATTCTGTATTAAGATCTTCTGAACGAACCGTTCGATAATCTGGATATGTTCCATAGTTTTTTTAAAGTATAAAAATCTTAATAAACGCTTTTGAACTTTCTCAATCTTTTCAATTTGATACATGAGTATTGGATTCCAGATAGGTGATGCATACTCTAATAGAGGTCTAACGAGAGTTTGATATAGCTTATTAGTTATAGTTTTTAGATTATTAAAGTTTAATGAATTTCTTAACACAAATCCTAATTTTTGTTGACTTTTTGCGACAATATTATCTATATGACGATTAAGATTCAGTTTTGTGTCATAAGTTACACCCAAATCTTTAATCTCTTCTACTCGTGTTAATTACTATTATTATTATTATTAATTAATCGTGTTAATATATTGAAGAATGTCTAATGTATTTACTTCTTTAAACTGAAATTGCATTGCATTAAGGTTTAATTGATTATTTTCATAGAAACTTATAATTTCATCTTCATCTACTTAAAAATTACTAACATTAGGAATGGAGTTTCAGTAAAAATGGTTAATTAAGTTGGCTTGAGCTAAGTGTTCTGGAATTTCACCCCTTGCCTTAACACCGATGTTTATATTCTTTAGTTTGTTCCATAATTGTTTAGAAGTACTAAATATTCTTAGCTGTAAACTGAAAATAAGCTTTTGACATGTAATTGACAAAATTACTCAATGGTTTGTAGTAATCCCATTTGGCAGAAGACTTTGTTTGGTGGTATTTGGCTAGAGCTTTATCTCGAAGTTTCATGGTAAGTTTAATGTTGTCGGTTAACCATGGAATTCGTGGTTTAGATATAAGAACGGTTTTAAGGGGTGCATGCAAATTGATTATTCGAGTTAGGTTATCGTTTAAAAACATTAATTTTTCTTCACCATCATCTAATCGAAAAATATGTTGCCATGGTATTCTTTGCATATCCTCTTTCAACGCGTTCAAATCGAAATTCTTAAAATCTCGTATTAGTTTACGTGTAGGTGTTTGAGAATAATATCTAATGTTTAAATTGCAAAATGTTAATTCATGATCGGCAATTCCATGTGCAGTACCGGACTCCCCCACAATATCAGTATTATTTATTAAAATAACGTCAACTAAGGTTCTACTGTTTTGGGTTATGCGTGTTGGTTCAGTAATTATTTGAGAAGCGTTTAAACTATCCATCATTGATCGAAAATATATGACGTCAGGTTGGTTGATCGCTAACATATTTATATTAACGTCACCAACACAACAAACAATCAGTAAGATTAAGCAACAGAGTTAGCGACTGCTCCAATTCATCACAAAAATACTTATACGAAACAGTCTGAGACCTATAAACACACCCTACTCCAAGTGACACTTTTTTTAATTTTACGCATAACGAAACTTGTTCAATTGAATTGTTTGTATTTATAATTAAACACTTATAAAAGTTTTTAACATAGATGCAAACGCCACCACCTCTACCTTCTCGATCAAAACGAAATAAATTTTAACCATCTATATGGACGGCATCATCAGAAATTTCCTTTGAAATCCAGGTTTCACTGATAGCTAAAACATTGTAATCGCAGTTGATCAGTAATAATTTAATATCATTAATCTTTGGAACTTTAATAATTTATTTAAGATATATTAATATCTAATGTTAAGCCATTAGATGGAATCATTTTAATTTTTATGGGATCACATGGGAAGATTAAATAAATATTATTAATATACTATTTGTCAATACTTACTAATATTTACTTATTATCTGATGATGCTTCCTTATAACATTTCTGGCCTGCAGTAAGTTTCTTTGCTGATGAAGTTCCTCATTATGTTTAAAAGAGGTTATGTTTGGATTATCACAACAGATTATTTCAGTTTCATTCACAATAATCGCGTTTTTTATATACTTAACACGCCCAGGGTGATTTAAGCTTTTAACTTTTAAGCACTTAACACATACCACTCTCGGAAATTTACCTATACATATACATAATCATAATGATGTAAATACCTAAAACTATTCCAATGTTAACCACATCCTCAGGATTTGAAACCGTATGTATGTCTAATACTAATAGTTGTGCTGTATAACATTTTTAATATAATTTTAAGAAAGATAAATATTTAGTAGGTATTTCTATTTTTTGTAAATTCCTTAGCTTCTATGTACATTTAATAAAGGCACGCTTTTTGTATTCTTTTTATATTTTATATTCAAGGGCGTTTGGTCTGTTAGATCCAACCCGTCTATTTATGTTTTTCAAATTTGCTAAAATAAACCTGTTCATATAAAATGTTAATTTTTGTAAATTTAAAAATGTAACGTTTTCTGTAATAAATGATAACTTGATAACTTCTAAAACAATCTTTTCTTGGGTATATTGTTTATTTCATCAGTGTAGTGTTAACTATATCGAAGTGTTGAGGTATAAAAGAGTGTTGCAAATTCATTCAAAACATTATACATATAGTGTATTACCACTTACAAGCAAACGAATGATGGTTGCTTAATATTACGATAGTTTTCGTACTATACCGGTTGAAAACGCGTGGGCTTGGTATACGGATATAAACGCGTTCATAAAAATAGGAAAACGATGCGATAAAGAAGAGGAATATTATATAATATAATATTTATGATATTCCCCTTTCTTATCGCTTCGTTTCACTATTTTTATGAGCGGCTTTATATCCCTATACCAAGCCCAAGCCAATATTTAAAATATTATTTTCATATATAATATAACAAGTGGTCTAATTTTTTCCGACAAAATTTGTCATTTCAGATATGAGTAGCTTTCGCAACAAAAACTGAATTCGGCTTGACATATCCATGGACCTGATATTTTTTAATCGTAAGTAGAAAGAAAGAAAGTAATATCTTGCTGTGCAAGCAATAAAAAGTGGTAACTAATTAATAAAACAGCAAAGAAAACATGAAAAAATGCTGCGTTTTTAAATGATACAGATAGATAAATAAAGAAAAGAACTTTAAATAACTTATTTACATTAAATTACATTTTTATAAATTATAACATTTCATTATTTTGTCAATCGAGAACACTTAACTAACGTTTCATATTTCGTTCATGACGACTCAATTAATTCTAACGCATAATGATTTGTATGAAAAGATTTTAATTTCTCGATCATTCGATTTATAAAAGCATCTATTTCGATCGTTTGTACTTCAATTCCTTTAATTTTTAACAAAAAGCAATGCACTTCCAATCCAACCCATACCATTTTATTGCTAGTCATAAATAATAACCTTAAAGTACAAAGGGTGACGTGCAAACGCCCGCTGCCAGCTGGAATATTATTACCACAAACTGCACTCCAAATAATATGCTTAAACTATTACGATTTATTTGTATCATTTTTTTAATTGTAAGCAATTATGGACACTTGACTTAATGGTCCGAATTAGCACTAAATGATAGCGTAGAAAATTTTTATTTTTATTAAAGTGGGAGTGATAACTTGCATGCCAGTTCGAGCTACCAGTCTTGATATGCGAATAGTGGCTATATGGTTGTAATTTCGAGAAAAAAAATTTGGTCCAAATTTGTCGTTAATTAGAACTAAATGGTAGTGTAGAATATTTTTATTTTTATTAAAGTGGGGGCTTAAACAAGCGCGGTTGATTATTAGTTCGCGCTGACAAGTAAATGGTTGTAATTACGAGAAAAAAAAATTGGTCCAAATTTGTCCTTAATTAGAACTAAATGATAGCGTAGAAAATTTTTATTTTTATTAAAGTGGGAGTGATAACTTGCATACCAGTTCGCGCTACCAGTCTTGATATGCGAATAGCGGCTATATGGTTGTAATTTCGAGAAAAAAATTTGGTCCAAATTTGTCCTTAATTTGAACTAAATGATAGCGTAGAAAATTTTTATTTTTATTAAAGTGGGGGTGATAGCTTGATTGCCAGTTCGCGCTGCCTGTCTTGATATGCGAATATGGTTGTAATTACGAGAAAAAAAAATTTGGTCCAAATTTGTCCTTAATTAGAACTAAATGGTAGTGTAGAAAATTTTTATTTTTATTAAAGTGGGGGCTTAAACAAGCGCGTTTGAGATTATTAGTTCGCGCTGACAAGTAAATGGTTGTAATTACGAGAAAAAAAATTGGTCCAAATTTGTCCTTAATTAGAACTAAATGATAGCGTAGAAAATTTTTATTAAAGTGGGAGTGATAACTTGCATGCCAGTTCGAGCTACCAGTCTTGATATGCGAATAGCGGCTATATGGTTGTAATTTCGAGAAAAAAAATTTGGTCCAAATTTGTCCTTAATTTGAACTAAATGATAGCGTAGAAAATTTTTATTTTTATTAAAGTGGGGGTGATAGCTTGATTGACAGTTCGCGCTGCCTGTCTTGATATGCGAATAGATGTTATATGGTTGTAGTTACGAGAAAAAAAAATTTGGTCCAAATTTGTCCTTAATTAGAACTAAATGGTAGTGTAGAATATTTTTATTTTTATTAAAGTGGGGGCTTAAATAAGCGCGTTTGATTATTAGTTCGCGCTGACAAGTAAATGGTTGTAATTACGAGAAAAAAAAATTGGTCCAAATTTGTCCTTAATTAGAACTAAATGATAGCGTAGAAAATTTTTATTTTTATTAAAGTGGGAGTGATAACTTGCATACCAGTTCGCGCTACCAGTCTTGATATGCGAATAGCGGCTATATGGTTGTAATTTCGAGAAAAAAAATTTGGTCCAAATTTGTCCTTAATTTGAACTAAATGATAGCGTAGAAAATTTTTATTTTTATTAAAGTGGGGGTGATAGCTTGATTGCCAGTTCGCGCTGCCTGTCTTGATATGCGAATAGCGGCTATATGGTTGTAATTACGAGAAAAAAAATTTGGTCCAAATTTGTCCTTAATTAGAACTAAATGGTAGTGTAAAAATTTTTTATTTTTATTAAAGTGGGGGCTTAAACAAGCGCGTTTGAGATTATTAGTTCGCGCTGACAAGTAAATGGTTGTAATTACGAGAAAAAAAATTGGTCCAAATTTGTCCTTAATTAGAACTAAATGATAGCGTAGAAAATTTTTATTAAAGTGGGAGTGATATCTTGCATGCCAGTTCGAGCTACCAGTCTTGATATGCGACTAGCGGCTATATGGTTGTAATTTCGAGAAAAAAAATTTGGTCCAAATTTGTCCTTAATTTGATCTAAATGATAGTGTAGAAAATTTTTATTTTTATTAAAGTGGGGGTGATAGCTTGATTGACAGTTCGCGCTGCCTGTCTTGATATGCGAATAGATGCTATATGGTTGTAGTTACGAGAAAAAAAATTTGGTCCAAATTTGTCCTTAATTAGAACTAAATGGTAGTGTAGAAAATTTTTATTTTATTAAAGTGGGGGCTTAAACAAGCGCGTTTGATTATTAGTTCGCGCTGACAAGTAAATGGTTGTAATTACGAGAAAAAAAAATTGGTCCAAATTTGTCCTTAATTAGAACTAAATGATAGCGTAGAAAATTTTTATTTTTATTAAAGTGGGAGTGATAACTTGCATACCAGTTCGCGCTACCAGTCTTGATATGCGAATAGCGGCTATATGGTTGTAATTTCGAGAAAAAATTTGGTCCAAATTTGTCCTTAATTTGAACTAAATGATAGCGTAGAAAATTTTTATTTTTATTAAAGTGGGGGTGATAGCTTGATTGCCAGTTCTCGCTGCCTGTCTTGATATGCGAATAGCGGCTATATGGTTGTAATTACGAGAAGAAAAAATTTGGTCCAAATTTGTCCTTAATTAGAACTAAATGGTAGTGTAGAAAATTTTTATTTTATGAAAGTGGGGGCTTAAACAAGCGCGTTTGATTATTAGTTCGCGCTGACAAGTAAATGGTTGTAATTACGAGAAAAAAAATTGGTCCAAATTTGTCCTTAATTAGAACTAAATTAGAACTTAATTAGAACTAAGCGTAGAAAATTTTAATTTTTATTAAAGTGGGAGTGATAACTTGCATGCCAGTTCGCGCTACCAGTCATGATATGCGAATAGTGGCTATATGGTTGTAATTTCGAGAAAAAAAATTTGGTCCAAATTTGTCCTTAATTTGAACTAAATGGTACTGTAGAAAATTTTTATTTTTATTAAAGTGGGGGTGATAGCTTGATTGATAGTTCGCGCTGCCTGTCTTGATATGCGAATAGCGGCTATATGGTTGTAATTACGAGAAGAAAAAATTTGGTCCAAATTTGTCCTTAATTAGTAACTAAATGGTACTGTAGAAAATTTTTATTTTTATTAAAGTGGGGGTGCTAGCTTGATTACCAATTAACGCTGCGAGTCTTTATATGCTAATAGCGGCCATATGGTTGTAATTACGAGAAAAAAAATTTGGGACCAAATTTGTCCTTAATTAGAACTAAATGGTAGTGCAGAAAATTTTCAGTTTTGTTAAAGTGGGGGTGCTAGCTTGAGTTCAAGCCAGCACCCCCACTTTTCAAATGCGAATTGCGCCCAAACGGTGCTTGGTACAAATTTAATTTCTTTGGCACAAATTTGTCCTTAATTAGTACTAAATTATAGGCTAATTTTTTTTATTTTTTTTTGAAGTGGGGGTGCTAGCTTTATTGACGTGAGTAACTTGACGGTTGCTGGCGTCCATTCTTTTGGATGTTTTACACGTGTCCACTGCTTATACACAATCCTTTGGGCAGGTTTATTTAATAATAAGTGGTGAATTGTGATTGTGAATTGTGAATGACATTAATTTGGGTGCGTTACTGTGTAATTATAATCTAATTGTAGCTTTGAGAGTGCAATAAAAATTAAATTTCTCCTAAAACTGTTTGTGTTTTTCTGACCGAGGTCATAACTACATAATATATACAGTGTTAGTAAAATGGCTTTGAATTTTTATGTGTGAGCCAAGGAAAAACAGTGAATAGTAATTCATCTGAGAAAGATAGACATCATCCCATACTTGTCAAGGTTTACATATCAGAACTCAGAATGACATACGTCAATAGCTTTTGTCTAGCAAAAACGTTTCTATGGCAAGTATGCGATAAGCATCTATCTTTCTCATATTACTATTTGCTATTTTTTCATTTGCTCACACATGAAAATTTAACCCAAGTTTCACCAGCACTACATATGGGTATAATTACCAAGTAATATAGTAACTATTAATTTATCATGAATTTATTGTTAAGTAAATACACTAACTATTACTTTATAAAGATTTACCTCACAAACTGCTATAGTAACTACTACTATGTGGTTATTTAGCAGATAAGCTACTGGAATAAGTATTACTATATCTTTATTTTGCCAATAAATAATTGTAGTAACTAATATTATACACTTACTTTGCATGTAAATTAATTCAATTAGAATAAGATCACTAAAATAAATGTTAAGGAACATATTGATTAGTAGGTAACGTGGTGTATTAACATTAAATAGATTGTTTAACAGTTAACTAATATTGTATAAATATTATAAACTAATTTTATGTCTACAATCGAACTGTTTTTATCGCAAACTAATTTTTCTAAATATAGTTTTGTACATTATAACAGATAACTTACTACATTTACATCTAAAAACTCATTCTTTATTATTTAATTATCTATATTTATAATTTTCAAACTAATAATAAGTTCCTTGTCATTAAATATTTGTTCCGCCGTATCCAAAATAATAATGTAACGAATAGTAAACCCACATATGACGTCATCAAACATTCTAGGTGTATGAGTCATCAACTGTATGACTCGTCAATCAATACCTGCGAGTATGACTCATCGACACGCCTCATTGACGTCACTTATAAACAGCTGCATGTATGACTCATCAACACGTCATCGAACATTCTAGATGTATGAGTCATCGTATGAAAGATATAAATTGAGTTCGCGGGTAGAAGCAGTTCAGTTAATGTTTGACCGGCATAGTGAAATGTACTCTGAATAAATAAATGTTAATAATTATTGTAATACATAAATAGTATTTATATAAATAGTCCTCATATAAATTTGTAAATACCTAGCATTTTAATAGTTGTTGTTAAATAGTTTATAGTTATAGTGTTTTTAATTAAGTGCATTGTAAATAATCTTTTCTTTATTAATAGACGATTTAAACAGCATTTTGATTATTATTTTAAAAAGAACGTTACAATAATTTATTTGCGGTAATCGTTTTGTATTAATTGCAAATAAATCTTTTTCTCAGTGTATCTAAAGCTGGAGACTTAATACGCTTCGTTTGAGAGTTGTACTGGGCCGACCTATGCAATTCCACGTTATAATAATAATAATTGCTACAACCCATAGCCCGAAAGCCAGGCCCCAGAAGCTATCAGCTTGTGCGGGAGGGAGGGAGCGATTATTATTATTATTACGTAGGCCCTAAGTGCGGCTGCAGCCGACTGACAGATGGAACAGCGCAAATCCCACATTTGTGTCCCAGCTAAGGAAAACTGCAGAAAACCTTAACCAGATCTGCCGGCACCGGGAATCGACCTCGGGCCGCTTAGGTAAAAGTCCAGTCCAGTACTAATTTTAAATACCACATATGGGGTATTGCTGAACTCAGAAAAAAATATACTTTTCATTTCTAGCAATGAAATAAGGGGGTTCTATTTTGAGAAAAGTCGGAGACGTAGGCCCCACAGTAGTAAACTAAAAAATTAAAATTGATGCCCATAAAATCCACAGGAACAAATAAAATTGACATGTCCGAGCTTTTCTTCCAAACAGTGATAATACAAAAAATATGAATTTTATTCCTTACTTTATTTACACACTGTATAGTATAAGAAAATATTTCAATCAATTAGTCTTTTAACCGTCATATTTTGACGGGGTGTCACTAAAATTCATAAAATTCGTCACTAAAATGTCACTAAAAATTCATTTTTTAAATTCTCGCTTAGATATTTTCCAGGAAAATTTGGGTGCGGTAAGAAAAAGCGACGAACAAGGAGAGCGCTTCCATCAAGATTTGCGAACTATGGAGTACCGTTATCAGGGATGGTGGTACGAAAATATAATTGGTGGATTATTGTTAGTTGCTTGTAAGGGAAACTGATCAGTTTGCATACAAGAAACGAAAATTAAGTACCAAACATTTTTAATTTTTGTGAAATAACGTATATTAATTGAAATTAAACTCGGTTTTTTTTATCCTCAATATCTTAAAATCCAGACGTGATACAATTTTTCTAAAATGAGATTTAGATTTAGCAGACAAGAATACGTTACAAACTGATTTTCATTTACTTGCAGGAAAAACCGTGTAAACTGCTTAAACTAGTGTAATTAGACGCGGTGTTATGAATTGTTTTTGTTCATCTTGTACGCGTAAATTTTACAGTTTTTATCATGTTTGCAATCCTGCTCTATGAATACCGTGTATCACTAAGGACTATACAGGGTTAGTTAAAAGTATGGAGACGGCGATTTATTGTCGTTAATATTCATTTTAGGAAATAATGTTAAATACAAAAGTTTTTTAGGAAATTTTTATCTACATTTTAGAATACTTGAAAATTTCTTTTCTTCAATTGTTTTTGAGTTGCGCCTTTCCGATTTTTTTCTTAAATGGAAATCTGTTAATTTTACGCTACCATTCGATAGAACATTTTTTTTCTTTACAATAGGATTAATCTTTTTTAAATTTTATTTCATTTTAATAACATTTTTTCAGAAAACACCGGTTCAAGTGTATTTACGAAGAGTAGGTACAGTTACGGCCAAAAAAATCTGGGCGATTATTTGAGGTTACATAACTTTTTTTGTAAATTTGTTATTTGTAGATCAGGCTTTTGATCTATTAATATTACTATCGATACACAGTAGCGTCGCCTACCTAATAATTTCCAATGAGGCTTTGAATTTAAGATTCAGAATTTTAATTATGATTCATTGAATAACAATAATCTAAACCTCTTGTCCTGATTTTTTTGGCTGTAACTGTACATCTGAAATTAAACTCGCCATTGCTAATATTAACTACAACAAATTGCATAAAATAATTGTATGCAATTTATTAAGAGAAATAAGTGTTCTATCGAATGGTAGCGTAAATTTAATTCCTTTAATTAATTAAATAGGTTCTTATTTAAAAAAAATGCAGAAAGGCATAACTCAAAAACAATTGAAGAAAAAGAATTTTCAGGTATTCTCAAATATGGACAAAAATTTCCTAAAAAACTTTTGTATTGAACATTATTTCCTAAAATGAATATTAACAACAATAAATCGCCGGCGCTGTCTCCATACTTTTAACTAACCCTGTATAACTTTACATACGTATGTTACTTTACCTCCTCTTCCATTCTACCAAATTTCTACGAAAATCTGAGATGGTCGGGTTAAAAACTTAAAAACATTTGTTTGTGATGATTTGGCATGGAATGACCCGTACGACATGGAAAGAAAGGATACCATCGGCTTTCATTGAAATTTCGGCCCCGGTTGCTATCGTTTCAATAGTATTTGCATTAAAATTTCTCGGCCCCGTTTTTAGGCTCGGAATGTATGCAAATTATCATATTTAGCACTAATATTAAGTTTCTTACAGCATTTTCGTTAGTTTTTAGTTATTTCTTATTTTTTTTATCTTAAAAGGTGAAAATATATCAATTTCAAAGACTATAATTATTCGGATACTAGATGGAGTTAATGGCACTTATATCATTTTTTACATAAAAAATACCCATCCATTGACAATTTGATTGCTAATGTCACTTTTACATTTGTCAATCTGACAAAAAAAATGTCAAAAATGACATATTGTACAATTATATTGTGAATAGAGTGGCTTTCTTATTTAGAAAATAAATTCGATGTTTTTAACACCATCTAGTATCCATCTGATAATTCATATGTCACGTGATGTTAAATTCAGCCAATGAGAGTTTATTAGATCTAATGAGAGTTAATTTGCTTATGAAATAAATAAAGATTATTAAAAGTTTCACAGTTTTATTAAAATATACCTGACAATATTGTTTCGACAGCTATGCTGTCATTATCAAAGGTAATATAATTATAAACAAACACGTCGCTAAGGTAGATACAAAATAGGTAACTAGATAAAATAATAATAATAATAAAAATTAATAATAAAAATCATAATTAAACATCTAATACTTCCAGTAACGGAGAATTACTGAGCTCAAGTTGTTCATTCATTAAAGGTACCCTGAGTTTGTGTTTGTATATCTCAAAGGCTTCTAAAATGTCTAATTTGCGTTTGTTATTACAAAAATGTAGGAATTTAATATTATTTTGAGGAGTCATTGTGTGATTTTGTTCTAAAAGGTGTTTGGCGTAATTCGATTTTTCAGGATGTTTATTTTTGTAATGACGTACGTGTTCTTTATATCTTATGTCAAAATTTCGAAGTGTTTGTCCAATATATACCGAACTACAATATAATTCTCCGTTACTGGAAGTATTAGATGTTTAATTATGATTTTTATTATTAATTTTTATTATTATTATTATTATTTTATCTAGTTACCTATTTTGTATCTACCTTAGCGACGTGTTTGTTTATAATTATATTACCTTTGATAATGACAGCATAGCTGTCGAAACAATATTGTCAGTTATATTTTAATAAAACTGTGAAACTTTTAATAATCTTTCTTTATTTCATGATTATGGAGTTCCACAAAATAAGGCTGGAAACAATAAACAAGATTAATTTGCTTAGTTACAAAGGTATCACAGCAATAATAAAAAACAAGTGATCATATTATCCTATTTTGATCTCTTTCGAAGAACATAATTCAAATGCCCAACTTTGACAGTTACGCTGTTCGTGTATTGACGTAAGTACAATAAGATGCAATTTAACAATAATACAGAAAAAATGTCTATTAATCTATGGGAAGACGCCTGAAGGTGAAATGAATGATGAGTTACTCAATCTGTTACAAAAATACACTTATGTATCAACAAGGCATTCTAGTAGCGGCAATATGAAGTTCTGTAAATAAAGAAATTTTTACATTTGACGGAAATACAACTCCTGAACTAGCATTAATCTTGAATTAAATTAAATTGCGCATTTAACTGACTATAAAGAAGAGGTAAGAAAGCTGCATGTGCATGTGCAAATATTGTATCACTTTCAAAATGAAACATCCATTTGTGGAATACCCACAGACCACAGACTGCACAGAATATAATCCAATATTCTTCAAAATAAACCAAAGAGGTACTAAGTTTTATACCAGTAGTAAATAGTTGATTCAATGTTCAGATCAAGATATTTGTCCAGTTCGTCTCTGTATAATAAACTATGGAAAGTTATCCCAGAATTGTAACTTATGGTCTTTCCTAACTCCGAATCTAATTTGGTGTCGACATTTACATAATTCAAGCTAGTTCATGAATAGCCCCATTGAGATAATTAAACTATCATCATGCAGCATGGACAAAGGAAAGTACTGAAACACTTGAATTGGAACAAACCGCAAAATAACTCACAAATCATAACAGACCCACTGCAGTAACACACCTTGCAAACGCTAATGTTACAACAACAATTGCTGAAAATAATCGTACACACGAATTCGAATTCTGTTCAACCATACTAGCGAATGCAACTGAATCAGTACGAAGAATTTAGCACCTCAATGGGAGACAACTGTTCTGCAGAAATAATGAGAACACTCGACCCAACAATGCAACATTTATACAAATATATACCCAAACTGCGTTTTTAATATACAAAATATGTATTGTGGCCAATAAATTATTTTTATGACTCTATGTTATTTTATTTTTAAAGGTACAGTTAATTCATTTTGATTTGATAAGAACCAACCGTCAAAAATTTTAATTCTTCTGTGAGATTGGGGAATTCCAGAACATCATTCTGATCTGCAAGCTTCCATATCATTCTTTTCAGTTCCAGGTTTTCTTCTTCAATACTAATTCGTTTATTTTAAGAGTGTATAATACAGACTTCTACTGAGCCACGAACAGTATACAGTAATTACAGTATACACTAACACGTAGTTGGTAATCTGAAGGACATATACTACTCACGTCACTGTAGAATATGTGTGCAATGCATTGCACTTATTGTATTCAAAACATTTTTCGTTCTTTAGAAAGAGAAAATGTGGTTTTACTGCCTTTAGAGAAACAAGGGAGTAGGCATTTGTTGAATAGCTCGAATAAAAAAAAGACACTAATTTAACATAAGTATTTTAATACATAAGAAGCATGGAGGACCACTGGTTTAAAGTTTTAATCAGCCTTGGTTGGTTACTCTAGCGTTATTCTCACTAGCGTTCCAATTCTGCCGGGAGTACCCAAAACTGCTTCAGCTTAAATATTGTAATAATAGGCAGCTGAAAACTTCGATGTTGCTGCCATAAATCCCAAGAACGCCTACTTTAATTTAATCTATTCCCCATTCCTAAATCCAAAAAAAGTTTTTCTTCACATTAAACCGTTAAATTGAGCTCCTTTGAGTCACAATTTTTGTGTTAAGAATTATTAAATCCTTGGTCATAGTATTTCCTGTGAAATTAAATAATGTCCTGTCTTCGTAGTTTAATAGATATCAAACATATACAATTATAGATAGTTTCTAACCCCAGTGTACGATTTCCTGCTTAATAGGAATTGATATAATTCCATTAGCTAGGTTGATTTAGCTGTACAGAATCAATTGTCATAAGATACTTTATCGAGATAATTGTATGCGGAACTACTAATTTCCACTTAGCCCAAACCAGAGGATATCACACATTCAAAAACCGACCTTTCGACATTTAATTATGATACAAAATATGAAACCGATATTTATTTTCCTTATATTGGTAGTACTGTATCTATGGCGCTCTATCAATACTACTTTGTTAGGTTATAGTAAGCTGTTAACCTAAGTTAACCTTTATGATATGCGTTTTTTTACCTTATTTTTATTCTACCTTATTCTCATTTTACCTTATTTTCATACTACGGTTAGATGTGTTGCCTATATGAAAACATTCAGGGGCAGCGCGCAGATAAAAAGATACTTGCATCTTTAAAAGAAAGTAATGATGCTATTACATCTCCGTTTTAGTAGTTTTTGTTGAATATCAACAATAAACTTCGTATGTTTCTAATTTTAAATAAAAAAAAGTGGTCTAATCTTCAAACTGGCTGAATTTAAAATGGTCCATTTCTAAAGTAACTCAAATAAGACCCTTTTTTTCTTTAAAAAAAATCTTACACAAATGTTCAAATAAGGTAATTGTAGATAATTACCAAACGTATCATAAATGATGAAGCTGACTGTTGTAACCTACTGCAAGACGTAGATACGGGTTTTTCTTTAAATTTTCCTATAGTTTTCCATACTGATCAAAAAGTCTTTTTGTTAAAAACAAAAAATCTTACACAAAATTGGTAAGTTGTATTAGAAAGCTTTTAGTGTTTCCTACAAGGGATCAAAAAGGTTTTTTTCAAAATGTACTGCAATGAAGAGTTATGAGGGGGCCGAAATATCATATAAAGCCGATAGATGCCTTTGTTCGCGGCCTCGCGGTTTTCCCATATTGGTTTTCCCTCAAGATAAATCAGTCATAGGTGGATTTCCTGTAGTAGGTACATTTAAATATACCATATTATGTACTGTTATTAAACGTACCATATCATCCAAAAAATATTTTAGAGTTTTAGACTGTTTACATTTTCACAGTTTTTCAAATCACGAATGTTTTAAGTTTTGTCTTTCTTATTATAAGAATTAATAGTTAATAGCTCTTCTATATTAAAACCAGTTGAAAAATGCGCAAGCTGCATTGCCAGAACGAACTAATAAAACGGAGCTCTCTTCCTTGATAAGAATATGTAATAATGCATATAATAATAAACGCTCTTCCTTCCTGCACAAGCTTCATATAGCGTCAGGGGCCTGGTTTCCAGGTTATGGGTACTAGCGTTGAGTCGTTATTATATTATGTATAGTAGTGCAATTTATTTCATTTTTGGTATTCCTTACGAGATAGGAAGTTGGTGTTACTACATTTTTTGATGCCCTATCTAAAATAAAGATTTAGAAAAAACCGTACGGACTTATTTATATATTTCAGTAACGAACTTTTAAGTTTGTTGAATGTAAATACAGAATTAATGTAAGATGATTCTGATCATTTTGAACTCTTCCTAAATAAATATAAAGAGCATTTACTACATATACAAATAAAAAAGAAAGTTAATACAAGCCCGGCTAGCTCAGTCGGTAGAGCATGAGACTCTTAATCTCAGGGTCGTGGGTTCGAGCCCCACGTTGGGCGATTTTTTTTCTTTTTTAAAAATTAAATTACAAATAAAATATGTTTATTTGTAAAAATCCTTAAACCAAATAATAATATAAAAATATATATACCTGAAGTAAAGGCCCATACAGATCCAGGGTAATTTCCCAAAATTAGAAACGCCAAAAAGCCACTTAGTCCTGCTAAGGTGTAAAAACAACAAATTATAAAACCTATCACAGTCATTTTATTGTTATTTTCTTGTCGCAACCGGAGATTCTTTAAGTTTTGTCGTATTAAAAATATATAAAATGTTTATAAAAATATTGTTTACAATTTTACATTACTAACTCCTTCTTGTTGAACTAATTAATTACAAAAATTCACAATAATTAATGAGATTTATATGAGTGTCCTTTATCACATTTATTTTTATAAAAACCCCCACATCGCTTATCACATTTGTAACAAGCTAACAGCTGATTATCAAAAACTTTACCAACACAACAATGCAAATGCATTACTGACATCTATTGTAAAGACGGACGAAGTCCCAATTAAATCGTTTCCTGTAGATATATTTTTTACCTGTATATTCGTCTTTATCATTCTTGTTACTATAAACATTTTGTATCATTTTTTAACTTGTCATTGTTGCGCAATCTTACCGTAACCTCAAACGTCGTTTTCTCAGCAGATTGGTTTTTCCTTTTTACGGTGCGTTTTGTACGTTTGCCACGTTCTGTCACATTAGTACGAATTCGTTCTTATTTAAAAGTAGTAAACTAATTGAAGTTAAATTTTGATAAAACAAGTACTTAAACATGGTTGTGGTTTATTCAAACGAAAATAATCCTTTTACATTAAAACTCCTAGTTGCTGCAAATTATACAAAAACGGAAGTTAAATTAAAAATTGTAAATTTAAAAGGTAAGAGGTGTAGTTTATTGCATCGGTTTTATTACCTTTATACCAATAATTGTAATTATTTTTTAGATTTAGAAATATCTGAACCAAAACGCTTACCGTATTTATCAATCGAAGACCGAAATTTATTTATAGCAAATGCAAGTGCTTATTATTTATTTCCTCCAAGCGATGAAGATGAAAATACAGTAAACGAATGGTTAGAATGGGAAGCTACAGTTTTAGCACCAAATTTTGCTGTTAATTTTGGAAGTTCTACAAAATCTCAATCAAAAGCAGTTTTAACTAACTGTTTGAGAGTTTTAAATGATGTACTGTCTTCAAAAAAGTCTATCAATGGAGTAAGTTAATATCTTATCGAGATCATTTTAATATTATGACTTGTCACTTGATATATTTTAGAAATCAGTAACAGTGTGTGATGTTGTAATATGGTCAACATTATATCCGTTTTGTAAAGACGGTAGTATTAGTGGTGGTTATTTAACGGATCTTAACAACCTGAATCATTGGTTTAACCATTTAGAATCCTTACCACAGTTCCAGGTAATTGAAGCAAATCTGATTTATTTAAATTTAGAATTCAATAAATGGTAATTTTAGGAAGCACTACAACAATATAAGATTACACCAGGAAATACCCCTTATCAAGTTCTATTAAGTAGTGCCAAATATGTAAATTCTGGTGATGCCGGTTCAACAAGAAATCATAATGCTATTTTGTCCCCTCAACATAGTATTACTGAAGCAGTTAGTATTGAAGAGATTTCTAATGTTAAAGAATCCTGGTTAAAAGGCGCCAAAAGTTTACCTAAACCAAAAAAAGATGCAATGCCAATGTAAGAAATGTTTTTATATTTTAAATAAGTTCATATAAATATGTTGAATGTTTTTTAGTTTACCTAAAGCTGGAGAAAAGAATATCTTGATTACGTCAGCTTTACCATATGTTAACAATGTTCCTCACCTTGGGAATATTATTGGTTGTGTGCTCTCTGCTGATGTTTTTGCAAGGTAACCAAAGTTTCTTAGGATCTCAATTTCTGAAAGACAGTAACAAGACCTTTATTGTTTCCTTTTTATATTACAATGAAATTTAATTAGCATGTAATAGCATTAAAGAAAAATAAAATTTTAAGGTTAGGTATTTGTCAAAATTTTGACTAGCTGTCAAGAGCGTAGGTTTTAGGTTATTGTTACTTTGATATTACAGTCGGAAAATATTTTGCTTTTTTTTGCCTTAAAATAAATGTATAATGCTGCAAAATATGTAGACTGTAATGCACTGCTGTAAAGGTAAGTTGACAGCTTTGTATTTATACGTCTACCAATCACAGTTTGTTATTATCTCGCATAGTCTCATTTTATCTGGTGACTGGATAAGTTGGTTAAAGATTATCTTTTGACGTAGTGTTTCTCTTGCTGAGTTCGGTATTTTAACTCTTTTTGCTCTAAAAGCTCTATTGCTGTAGTTACAATTATTTACAACAATTGATATCATAGATACCAAGCTCTTCGAGTAAACGTATCTGAAATACCGAACGCGGCTTCTGTTGACAGAATAGTGTTTTGAAATAGTGAGGTTAGGTGTCTACAAAGTTTGCAGTGTTTAATCGAAACCAAAAGCAAGTGTCAACTGTCAGATTTATGCACACTTCCAAGAACACTGTAAAATGGGAGTTGTTTAATTCATTAACTGACTGACGAACGCACCTATATAAAGGCAGATTTGCGAACTTACCTTTAGGCTTTTAAGCACAGTTGGCTTTAAGGGGAAGGACAAGCAAACTGTTTGAGACACTGTAATCTCACAATTATTGAACATTTTAGAAATCTGCTTTGTGCATCGGTAATTTAAACATTCCATGTTTACTTAACCATAGATTTTATGTGTAACATAAAATACTATTTATGGTAAGAATTAAAATTATATTTGTCTTCCAAGTCCCTAGTTTGACAGCTTTCTTAAAGTCTAATTTTTTGTTAATATGCAAAAGAAGGAATTAAAAGAAAAAGATTATGCTTAACCTAACTTTTTTGACATTTTAAACAAATAAAGTATCCATCTTGCATAGAACAATTTAATGAACTTGCTTCATGTATGTACAGGGAGATCAAGATTGAATGTCCTGATCCTACACTACTTTCCACGAGCTTGATATCAATATTTACATCCATCACCTAAGAGTCAGGACAAAAGCAGTGGTGTGCGGATGACATTCAAAAAAACTAACCTCCAAAGTAATTTACAAAAACTTAGAAACACTTTGGTTTGTATGGAAATTAAAAACATGAAAAACAAGTTCGTTTTTAATTAAAAAATATATTGAAATGGTTATAAGGATTGTTTATTTTCTCTCATTTGAACTATGCAAAAGTTGATCGTTTTCATACAAAATAAACATCAGGAATTTAAAAGAATTACTGAATGCTAATTGAAATATTTTACTGTTTTATGTGTTACCATTGATAACAGAAATAACAAGACGTGTCAATTTCTCTTGCCACAGTATTGGTAACCAATACTATTATTATCAATTATTATCATTAAGATCGATTACGATCAAAAATAAGAAGTAAATACAAAAGATTTCATTTAATAAACAAGTAAAATTATTACAATAGATTTATAGTATGTGTTCAAATGACCTCCATGTACAGCCAGACAAGCATCTACTCGTTTTTTCATATTTTCGAATAATTTTGTGAATTAATGTATCCGGACAAATGAAACCACGATTCATTGGAAAAGAATGTGAGATCCAATAAATCATCATTGCGAAGATTTGCATTAAACCAGTTACATATTGAATTAGTCTTTCAGAATCAGGGGGAAGTAACTCTTGCACGGCAGTAACTTTATATGGATGGAAGTGTAGTATTTTCTTTACTGCCTTGTGAGCTGTACCATATCATAAACCTACAATAATTTTCATTTAATATTTCAAAGTAATTTTCATATAACTGTTACGATTACCTGTTTGTTGAGTAAGTTGGCGTAATGGTTTGTTTGGACTACGTTCTACACGAGTATGCACATCTGCAACAACATCTTCCGTAAGTACAGTACCACGACCACTTGACTTCCCCTTACTAACACACTCCCTGTTTCATGAAAATGGTGCACAATCCGGTGTATATGTCGAATTAAAGTTTCTTCATCAATTTCCATATCAGGGAAGCGATTTATCCATTCTTCTGCACAAAGCGTTGGAGAATATTTCCATTCTGCATTACCATCTCGTTCACCGTTGCGAAAATAAGCTTCTATAATAAATTTCTCTTGTTCAAGAGAAAAGGGCATTTTGAAGAGGTTATTGACCTGTAACCTGTAATTCACAATTTCATATTTTCTACATATAATAACTTTATAACAACAATAAAAATATTTTTTATTTATCTTGCACTCAATATAATCCTTCAGTGGTAGTCTTGAAAAAGACTTTTATGTATAGAAATAATTAAACAACGAAAAGAATAAAGAAATAAACGGAATTAACAACGCACGGCAATGAGTTAACAACAAAAACAATTTTGACAGATTGACATCTAGGGACATCTAATAAATTCCCCAGAATTCTTTATATCACTAGTTTTATTTATAAATTGGATGTAAATATTGATATCAAGGTGATGGAAAGTAGTGTAGGATCAGGACAATCAATCTTGATCTCACTGTATCTACATTTTTAATGAATGTTACAAAGTTTTTTAACATGCTTATGCAAGGTTGTTAATATAAGAAAAAACAAGAATATACAAAAGGTCACCTTATAATGTAGAATATATAAATACATTTATATCTGATAGAAAACTCTTTTATTTTCAGGTTTTGTCGTCTTTGTAATTACAATACTCTTTACATTTGCGGAACAGATGAATATGGCACAGCTACGGAAACAAAAGCTCTTGAAGAAGGCCTTACTCCCCAACAGATTTGTGATAAATATTTCGAAGTTCACAACTCTATTTACCGTTGGTTTAATATTGGATTCGATTATTTTGGAAGAACCACTACTCCAGAACAGACAAAGTTAGTTTATTGTAAATAATTTTTTCTAGGTTGGCCATGAAAATAATATAGTTTGCTACTCAGCGCTTATAAAGTGATATGCCTGCTAGACAGGGACAGCTGTCTAGTTCACAAATGTCACATATGATTGACGTACGATGCCATTTCCAAAAATTATAACATCTTCCGATAGGGTGATTAATTTTGCGCCACCTAGTATAACATACGAGGCAAGCGCCATAGATTCTCGGCCCGGCAGGCTTCTACAGGTACCAACATGTTCAAACTTGGTTGCGTCATAGTTGAACATGTAAGAGGCCTACACTATATATATTACGGCTAGAAGCGTAATAGATTTTAGTAGCCACTCAAGCATCGTGACGAATCAATGAAAATATCACAGCTAACGAAAATTGAGTACCGCCCGGTCATTAAATTTTTAACAAAAGAAGGGCACACGCCTAATCAAATCAAACAACGTTTAGACCGCGTTTATGGTGGTTTATCTCCTTCATATTCCACTGTAAAAAAGTGGTCAAAATGTTTCCGTTTGGGGCAAGAATCTCTTGAAGATGATGAGCGCACCGGTCGGCCAATTGAAGCGGTAACGCCTCAAAAAGTTGCAATCATTGAAGAAATGGTATTAGAAGATCGCCGTTTGAAAGTTAAGGATTTAGCAGTGATGTCTGACATTTTGGAAACAAGTGTTCGCCGAATTCTTCATGACCATTTGGGTATGAATAAAATTAGTGCAAGATGGGGGTACCGCGTCTTCTTTCTGCTGTTTAACGACGCGTCAAATGTGCGTGCTTGTTTTTAAACTTGTGTGGAGACGATCCAAATCCAATTTTGGAGTTCATTGTCATTAGAGATGAAACAATGGTTCTGTATTATGATCCTCTATCCAAAAGGGAATCAATGGAATTGCGGAGACCCGATGAACCTCGTTTCAAAAAGGCGAAAGTCGTTCAATCGACAAAGAAAGTTATGGCAACAATATTCTGGGATTGTGACGCCATTTTACTGATTGATTTTAAAGAACGCAATACAACTGTTAACAGTACATATTATGCGTCTTTATTGCATAAATTGAGAAACAATATTCGTGAAAAACGGCGAGGAAAATTGACAAGAGGTGTTCGATTATTACACAACAATGCACCCGTTCATACTGCCACAATTTCACAAGCTGCCATTCGCGAATGCGGCTTTGAAGCATTGGATCATCCACCGTACAGTCCGAATATGGCTCCTAGTGACTATTATTTATTTTCCAATTTAAAAACAATGACCTTAGGGGACGTCGTTTTAATGACGAGAACGAACATTTTGAAGGAAAAACTTCAGATTATTTTAACAAGGACATTGAATTATTTATTCTTTGTTGTAATAAGTGTATTGACATTAGGGGAGATTATATTGAACAATAAAAATTATTATATTTTACCAAGTTTATTTTTTCTATATCAGGCCGAGAATTTATGGCGCTAACCTCGTATATACTATTATTCCATAGTTAACATTATAATGATTTAATGGATGATGGTCGTGCCTTCTGAAAGGTAACAGAGTTTATATGTTTCTTATCTAACTCTTTTTTATCAATTCTTTGCTCTTCTTTTCCATGGCCAACCTTGAATAAAAAGCTTTTTTAATTCATACTCTTAATATGTATTTAAATTTGTAGAATTACTCAAAGTATGTTTTTGGAATTAAATCGTAACGGTTTTATGCAAACTCAATCAGTAGAACAGTTACTATGCGAAAAGTGTAATAGATATTTGGCAGATAGATTTGTAGAAGGTGGATGTCCTCATCCAGGCTGTAATTATGAAGATGCTAGAGGAGATCAATGCGATGGTTGTGGAAAACTTGTCAATGCAACTGAACTTAGAAATCCTAGATGTAAAGTCTGTGGTACTGCACCTGTTGTCAGACAATCAGATCAGTTCTTCCTTGATTTACCAAAGGTTAAATTTAAATCCGTAATGGAGTAATTTAATTTTAATATATTTATCTTATAGGTAGAACCACTTCTTTATCATTGGATGGAAAAATCTTCACCAGGTTGGTCCAATAATGCACGTATAATTGCAAAAACTTGGATTAGAGAAGGATTAAAACCCAGGTGTATAACTAGAGATTTGAAATGGGGAGTACCTGTACCACTGGATGGATATAGAAATAAGGTAAAAGCAGCTCGATGTAATCTATCTAGAAAAGAATGTAAAAAGAAATTTATTATTGTAGGTATTTTACGTATGGTTTGATGCTCCCATTGGTTATTTATCAATAACAGAAAAATATACAAAAGATTGGGAAAAATGGTGGAGGCCTGAAGATGGAACCTCTGTTACTCTTTATCAATTCATGGCTAAAGATAACGTTCCTTTTCATTCTGTTATGTTTCCAGCTACTCTTCTGGGTATAAATAGGGGATTTACTACTGTTTCTCATATTATGGCAACAGGTAAATATGAAAGCATTATTTGTTAAGACTGTGATTTAAAGAGGGATTATGTTTAGAGTACCTAAATTATGAAGATGGAAAGTTTTCAAAATCTCGAGGTGTTGGTGTATTTGGTAATGATGCACAGAGTACAGGAATACCAAGTGATGTTTGGAGATTTTATTTATTGTATGTACGACCAGAATCACAAGACTCTAGTTTTAGTTGGGTTGATTTAGCAACTAAGAATAATTCCGAACTACTCAACAATTTAGGCAATTTTGTAAATAGGTAAATTGGTCTATTGGATAAATAAAGATTTAAGATATTAATTGATTATATTTTTAGAGCACAAGTATTTGCTGAAAAATTCTTTGGTAGCGTTGTACCAACCATGAAGCTTAATGATGATGACTTCACTCTTTTGGCGCTTTGTACAAGGGAATTGAAGGAATATGTTAAATCTTTAGAAAAAGCCAAGTTGCGAGATGGTATTAGACACATATTAGCTATATCACGTCATGGGAATCAATATATGCAATCATCTGAACCATGGGTATTAATTAAAGGAAACGAGGAGGAAAAGTAAATTATTTGTTGAAGTGTGTGTGTGTGCAACTTATAATTTTGTTTGTTTTGCAGAGAAAGGGCTGGTACAGTCATTGGAATTTGTTGTAATCTCACAAGTTTATTAGCTACTTTACTATTTCCTTACATGCCAGAAACTAGTCGTACTTTAAGAAAACAACTTAATGCCCCTGATGATGTAGTAGTATTAAAACCAGAGTAAGTTATCTTTTAGATAATTGAATTAGACAGATTTATTATAACTCTGTTATTTACAAAAATATCTTTTCTAAATTTAGCCTGTGGATGGCCATAGTAAAGTCAGTACAATGTCACTTTTGTCATTAGTAGCTGTCATGTTTAGGGAAATTTCATAATTTAATTTATGGATTCATTAAATTAATTCTTCATTTGCAAAATTGACAGTTGTTTTTAAATAATAATTGTTTAATATTTTTGAAATTTACATTTGACAGTTCTGAATTCAAGGATGTAACATGTAATTGGGATGCGCCAGATAGAGCTCCACTTTCATGGCAAGTTGTTTTAAAGAAATTATGCGGTAGCTTTGTTGCAATATGTTCACTGGCTTGCAAAAAAATGGCATACACATTAAAAATCAAGTAAACATGTTTTTACCTTGTTTTTGCTTTGTAAACGTGACTTTTCTGACTTTTGACATTATGTTTTTGACTGATAAATCAGTTATTAGGAAAATAAAACAGAATAATTTTAACTGATTGATGACAAATTAAAACGACTTAATACAATAATAGTTATTTACATTACAAACTGCGAACGTTTACTTTTAGGTGCTAGATGTTTTCGATATTTCCGAGGCGAAGCGTTAAGCGTAGCCGAGGTTAGTTAAAAACACCGAGCACCTGAAAGGGCTTTTGCAGCATGTAATATATTAAACTTTTCATTCTCCCTTTGACATTTATTAACCACCGTAAAAGAAGAAATTATAATAAAATAAAAAATAATGATTCAATGATTATAATAAAATAATGTTTGTATATTCAATAGTATTGTTACCAAGATAATGTTGACAACAAGCCACCTTATAATATTATATTATAAAAAAATTGACAGTTTTACTTTGTTGCCCAGGGCCCGAAAGTTTTTCATACCTAGCAACCACCACGCATGTTTTACTTTCGCTTTCAATTGCCTTGTCAAGATAGAAAGTTACACTTTCGTAAAGGGGAGAATGAAAAAAATATTTTTTTTATTGTATTATTTGTTTTTAATTTTTCACAAGTAAATATATTATTGAGAGAAATCTAGGAATGACATTTTAAAAATTATAAAATCTAAATATTCTACTTAGTTAAATTAATATAAATATTAAATTTAAATCTGTCAAAATTATAATCACTATTAAAATATGTATCAAAGACATTTTGATGTAGTACAGCGCCATCTATACTTATTGGCACGTCCTAATAACATGTAACATAAAATAATAAAAATTGCGTTTGTTTTAACTCTTACCGGTATCCTAATTACAATGTGATGGCAGAAGGATCCAAAGATGCTCCAACACTCTTATCATGCCATGGAAGGTATTTTTCTCCAGTTCAGTAAAATAGCCGTCTATGGTGGCTTTGACTTTCTTGTCCATAGAAAACCTCTGTTCACCTAGAAAAGTTTTAAGATTTGGAGATAGGTAATAGTCCAAGCCAGCCAAATCGAATAAACACAGTAGGTGCAGAAAAAGCAAAGTCGGAAATCTTATGCTCTCACCCCCTAGGATTATTGTATATCGAAAAAAAAAGTATCCCTATTTTTTTATTTTGAAATCGGACAATGTTTAGGGGTGCCTCAAAGCCCTTAAAGTTTCCCATGTATTTTATATGGTTCAATCCATACGAAATCGACCAAAATAACCAAAAGTTGTTGCTCGACCACTTTCGATTTTTTTTGTTTTTTACCTGAATGTTCCCTTATTGTATTTGCAATTTTCAAAAATGCCTTTATTTTATTTTTAACTGTTTTTGTTTTGCAGCAGCACTCATTTGTTTACATCAACTTGTCTTCCGCAAAAATCGAGCTTCAGGAAAATTGTCACAACTTAATTAATATTTGTGCTATCGCGCTGAAACAAGAAATAATTTACTCTATAAAACCTATTCTATACGAGGAAAATAATTATGTTTACTTACCTATTACTAAAATGCCTAGAATTCGCTTCCGAAGATGAACTATGATTTTTGAATTAATGCAGATTTTAGCTTGAAGAATAACTATGAAGAAAGATGAACTCAGGCTTAAGTTTTCTGCTGTATATGTCTCTATGTTAGTGCTACTTGTTCTACAAAAATAAAAGGTTAGCATCAAATTGCTTTTGTTTTAGAGACGTGTAAACATGGCGCCATTCACGATTTCCCGGATTCTTGACACCCTGTATCTCACAAAGGAAAAATCGGAAAATTCTAAAAATTTCACAGGTTGAAGTATTCGTGGAACAGTTTTATAGATGTTAATTTTTGCTTTTCGCGATACTACTTTTGATTTCATAACTTCTATTAAAGCTCCACTACATTTGTTTCCTGCTGCTATTCTTGTTGCTATTTCTTTTGCCTGATCTCCGTCCCAAGTCAGTAATGCTCCCAAATATCTAAATTCTCGTACCTTTTCGTATTTCTGTTGTCCTATTGTTAATGCGTTTTCTATTCTCTTTCTTGTCTCTCCCATTAGCATGTATTTGGTCTTTTCATCGTTAATCTGTAATCCTACTTGCTCTGCTGCGTTTTTTAAATAAGTTGTTATTTCTACTAATTCCTTCCTAGTTCTCGATATCAGCGCTACATCGTCTGCAAAAGCCACGCACTGGTGCATTTTATTTATAATTGTCCCAGTGATGTTAATGTTAGACTTTTTCACTACACTATCTAATATTAAATTAAATAATATTGACGACAATGGATCACCTTGTTTTAATCCGCTGTTTACTGTAAAAGCTTTCGATGTTCCTTCAGGTATTCTTACTTGGTATTCCGTATGTATAAGTGTCATTCTTGTTAGGTTTATTAGTTTACCAGGAATTCCCGCTTCTTCTATTTGGTCGTGTCCTGGGCTTCTATTCTTTTTCATGTGCTGTATTATTTCCTTTATCTCTTCTAATGTTGGTTTCTCCATTACTTCTTCTTGATTTTTCTCCTCTTCTCTTATTTCCATTCTTCTAGTGGGTGGGTTTTCATTATAATCATCTTTGTTTAATAGTTCTGAAAAATATTGAGTCCATCTATCTAACATTTTATCTTTATCACTAACATAGAGACATATACAGCAGAAACGTAAGCCTGAGTTCATCTTTCTTCATAGCTATTCTTCAAGCTAAAGTCTGCATTTATTCAAAAATCATAGTTCATTTTCGGAAGCGAATTCTAGGCATTTTAGTAATAGGTAATTACACATAATTATTTTTCTCGTATAGAATAGGTTTTATAGAATAAATTATTTCATGTTTCAGCACGATAGCACAAATTTTAATTAAGTTATGACAATTTTCCTGAAGCTCGATTTTTGCGGAAAACGCGGTAGGTTGATGTAAACAAATTATGCTGCCGCAAAACAAAAACAGTTAAAAATAAAATAAAGGCATTTTTGAAAATTGCAAATATAAGGGAACATTCAGGCAAAAAACAAAAAAAATCAAAAGTGGTCGAGCAACAACCTTTGGTCGATTTCGTTTGGATTCACCCATATGGGAAAAAACACTTTTTCATAGAATTTTAGAAAATCAATATTTTTCAACGGGACTAGTCTGTTTCTCTTCAGAAATGTTCAGAGTATGACATCCAATAATTTATTTATCAAAATATTTTATATTAAAAAATAGTAATAAATATTCTTTAACGATTTTTCTGTGTTTCTTTCATTTATGGGGTTTTTTGCGGGTCTGTAAAAAATAGTTAATATAAAAAATTTAACAAATAAATTATTGGATGTCATTCTCTGAACATTTCTGAAGAAAAACAGAGTAGTCCGGTTGAAAAATATTGATTTTCTAGGATTCTATACCAAATCTATGAAAACGTGTTTTTTTCCCATATAAAATATGTAGGAAACTTTAAGGGCTTTGAGGCACCCCTAAACATCGACCGATTTCAAAATAAAAAGTAGGGGTACTTTTTTTTTCGATATACAGTAATCCTAGGGGGTGAGAGCATAAGATTTCCGACTTTGCTTTTTTGTTGGACTACCCTAGTGCAGAAGCATAATATTACTTCAATTCATAGATTTTAGTCATTGAACCAACACTGGATGGAGACATTCATTGTTATGGTGAAAGATGATCTTGTCCCGCCCTAAACCAACCCTCTTTTGTAACATTTCCTGGTCCAAGTTATCCAAAAGATTTGCGTTATATTCCCCATTTATTGTTTGTGTCAACTTCAGTAGTATATGTTTCTGTTTGCACTTTTAACCAAATCTGATTGGTTTAAAAAAAATTGATCTTACTACATACAGAGTGTTCAGTTACATAGTATTGATAATTGATAGTATCAGAAACAAAAGACACTAGAAAACAAATGACTATTATTAAATTGCATTTATTCTAATGTTTAGCCATATGTCAAATCTGTAAAATAATAGTTTCATACTTTGTACGAAGCCTGTGCAAAAACTATATTAACATAAAATTGTGTTGTTTTTAGAAATCCTGAGATTGTACCTGTCCTTCTTGCTGGACACAAATTAGGAAAACCATCACCATTGTTCAGCAGAATAGAACAAGCACGTGTAGAGGAATTAAAGAAACAGTTTGCTGGTAAACAACAGCCAGTACAAAATGGAGTTGCTACTGCGGTAGCAGATCTTAAAGATATTCCATCTTTGCAAGCTGCTGTAGAAAAACAGGTAAAATATATTTTTTTAAATTATTTCACTTTTCAGCGTGACATCCCTATTTCTGTGTTATTTATAATCGAATCAATTCCAAATCTTTATCAGGTATAAAGCACCTTAAAAAAGGTTTGTGTGTAATTATAAACCACTAGCCTACTACGATCAAAGATAAATGCAAATAATTGAAGAATGGTGGTGGATTAAGTGAAACACATCGCAGCGATCATGGTGGCAGTGGTGATCAAACGCTATCAATACAAATGTATGCACTTTTGCATAACGACTGCGATCAACTGAACTTTTGCTAGCATACGTTGTGCCATCAATGTTGTGAAAATGGTGGAATGCTGCAGATTGCATTTGACCGTACAATTACATATAAAGACATAATGGAAAACGATAATTTTATGAAATTTTTATTGTAAATATAAAGACGAGCTATTAGAACCAGGGCACAAAGACGTACGTAACAAGAATAAAGTATGGGATTTCTTTGTGGGAATTATTTTTCTTATTTCTCTTGCTGTCAATAGAAGTACTTCTTCTTCAAATTGCTCCTTGCTAAAGATTTCCTAAGGCTGGGCGCAGACCTATCTAGCAAAACTGCTTTAAGCAAAAACGTTTTCGCTTAAATGCGCTTAAACATGTTTTTCAACGATTATTATAGAAATACCGCACACTTATCTAGCAAACTACAAAAATGCTGTACAGCACGTTTAAGTGACCTTGAGCACGATAAAAAGCAAAAACGCTGTACAGCACGTTTAAGCACGATTGAGCAAAAAGCAAAAACTCTGTGCAGCACGATTAAGCAGATTTGAGCAAAACTGTGAATGCTCATTGCACAGGCATTGACCATTGTTTGAAGGCAAAACATTTTGTTGCGGACATGCACTTTCAATAACGATGTCCCTTGCAGTGTATGAAGTTACTTTAATTATTATTAATAAATTAATAATAAAAAATAAGTGCAGTGTTTGAATATTATGTTACAATAAGATTTTTGTAAATACATTATTATGGAAATAGACGCAGACAAATTAATTGTTCTGATTGAACAAAGACCAAAAATATACAATTATGCGTAGAAGGATCATCATAATAAAGATCTAACTAAAAAATTATGGCAAGAAGTGGCAGTGAAGTAGGTAGTGCTACAAGTACAAGTAAATTGATATTTAATTATTATTTGTTATTCAAATAGTGTACAGGGTGGCCCACGCAAGATGATCCTGTACCTTATCTTGCAAACTGTAAGAGTTACGAAAAAATGTTAAACATCAAAGTTGGTTGGTATAAAACAAATTTTAATTTTATAATAGTTTTGTATATACAGGGTGTCATATTGCTGTGGCTACTATCAACTTTTTTATTTCCACTAGAACACCCTGTATATTTTTACTGTTTTTGATTCTACACTTTATTTTAAGTATGCTTGCCTAATGTATTTATTAAAAGTCTGCACAGCTTCTGACCAAACTCAGTTTTTCTGTTATTTTTTCAAAAATCCAAGTTTTTTAAAAAAAAATTACATAGTGCAAGTTACATTTAAACAATTATAATAATACACGACGCTTATATATATCTAAATCCGCGATTCTGCATGAATTTATTACTGAATAGTATACAGGGTGTTCAGTCTGATATACCAAAGGTATAAATCTTTGGACAGGAAAACCTCACTTTTTTCAAATGGGACACCCTGTATATTTAAATTTTATGTGATTTAGTTTTTGATTCCCTACCAATTCATGTATATATGTTCTATCTAAAAGTGAACAGTTTCAAAGTTATCAGCGTTTTCCTGTTTTATTGATATTTTTCCTGTTAATTTGGATGGGAAGATTTTCAGCGTTACAGAAGCAGCTCTTTCTATTGGCTAATCCTTTTTTTGGTTAAGAACTAGATTGACTATTATCAGTTACTATCGATTTCAATGAGTATCGGTATTTAACTACTGTCATTTGTCACCGCCATGGTCATCCAATATACATAGCAATGCAGGGAGGTTACGTTGAAGATATATTATAATCGTTCACTAGTTTATGTTTTACTGTAGTAATTTATTCTTATCCTTCTTATCTGTTGCTGTTTGTTTGAAATGAAAATGTTCTAACACACATCTTACAGTTATTGTTAAGCAATTTGATAATAGCTCTTTAATATACCCCATTCTGCATTGGTAAAAATCATTTGAATCCTACTACTTTTTTAGATGAAAACTAATAATGAAAATGTTGAACTAAACTGTTACAAAACCGTAAAATCATAACCTAGTCTGAAGTCTATAATTTTGAAATGAACTTATACTGTTCCAAAAGGAAATCAGACAAATGACAATAGTTAAATACATAATTAAATACCGATACTCATTGAAATCAAAAGTAACTGAAAATAGTCAATTTAGTTCTTATCCAAAAACATGATTAGCCAATATACAGAGCTGCTTCTGTAACGCTGAAGATTTTCCCATCCAAAATAGCAAGGAAAATATTAAGAGAATCTAGAAAAAACGATGATAACTTGTGCAATGGTTGGACTAAGCCACCATTAACTCTATATACATGAATATATACATGAATTGGTAGGGAATAAAAAACTAAATCACATAAAATTTAAATATACAGGGTGTCCCATTTGAAAAAAGTGAGGTTTTTCTGTTCAAAGATTTATACCTTTGGTATATCAGACTGAACACCCTGTATACTATTCAGTAATAAATTTATGCAGAATCGCGGATTTAGATATATATAAGCGTCGTGTATTATAATTGTTTAAATGTAACTTGCACTATGTAAATTTATTTTTTGAAAAAGACTTGGATTTTTGAAAAAATAACAGAAAAACTGAGTTTGCTCAGAAGCTGCGCAGACTTTTGATAAATACATTAGGCAAGCATACTTAAAATAAAGTGTAGAATCAAAAACAGTAAAAATATACAGGGTGTTCTATTGAGAATAAAAAAGTTGATAGTAGCCACAGCAATATGACTCACCCTGTATATACAAAACTATTATAAAATTAAAATTTGTTTTACACCAACCAACTTTGGTATTTAACATTTTTTCGTAACTCTTACAGTTTGCAAGATAAGGTACAGGGTCATCTTGCGTGGGCCACCCTGTACATATAGTTTCCACCAACTTATTTTGAAGTATACAATACATTTAGTTTTATAAAAGTAATTTAATTAATTTAAAACAAATATCTGCTTTCATCTGATAATAAATAGTAATTATTAATATATTTCTTTTTGTGCATTCCATGCTTTTTGATGACAGAACAAAATGTTTTGGTTTACAGCGAAAACGTTTCTGCTTAAAGCAGTTTTGCTTTTTGCCACAACAAAATGTTTCTGGTTTGAGCGAAAACGTTTCTGCTTTAAGCAAAAATGTTTTTGCTTAAAGCAGTTTTGCTAGATAGGTCTGCGCCCAGCCTAACTTTTCTGTAAAACACTGCTTGCTCCTCCGATTCTCCTGTTGTCAGAAACCGGATTCATATTGTGGTGGTGTGTGCACCCACGAAATTGCCACCTTGAACGCTTCCACCACCTCGATCATTGCAGTGTGTTTGCCACTTTATAATGAATGGTGTTTCTAATTACACACAAATCTCTTTTTAAGGGATTCTATGCCGGATAAAAATTTCGAATTGATTGGACTATATAAATAGGGTGGCAAACTGTGAAGTGAACACACTGTTTTTAATATTCTAACTTGTGTTGTAAATGAAAGAATGTTCTGAAAACGCTGATGAGAACGACGAGAAAACCATATCAAAAGAATGTTCTCTTGTGGAGCATATTCAAGCACATTCGCAAACGTTCTCATAATCATTATCGACAACTTTCAGATTAATAGCAGCACAAACGAGCATAAACCAGAACATCAAAAATTGAGAATAAAACCGTAACTAAACGGTCTTAAATCGCATGTCCATGCAAAATGTACAGGTGTTACTCGCAGCTGCTGGGAGCATAATCAAGCACGTTTGCGAACGTTCTCATAATAATTCTCGAAAACTTTCAGAATAATACAGCACAAACGAGCATAATGAACATTAAAAATCGAGAGTAGTACCTAAATTAAATGATTTTAAACCACATGCCCACGCTAAATGTACACGTGTAACTCGTAGCTGCTATCGGCATCCATCGGGTGTTCAAAAGACAGACACTTTTATAAGCATAGTTTGCACAATTTATGCCTTTGAAAGCATTGAGAAAAGATTTCGGTTACTGCCTGCACCTAGTAGCACCTCGTTTGTTTTTTGTTGTAGTTATACTATATGTGAATTTTTTATTTCTTCTTCTTCTCTTGCATATCCTTTTGCCCTTTCAGGCGTTGGAGAATTTTTTATTTAAATTTTTTATATTGTATTTTTTTATTTAGTTTATACAAAAAGTGATAAATGTTTGTAAAGTTTTTAAAATGTATTACTTGTGCATGCGGTGACTGGAAACTCGACGCCGACTGTGGACAATATGCCGACCGTGAACACTACGTCTACAGCAAGCGGTGGACTCTTTGCCAACCGTGTTCACGGTCAGCATATTGTCCATGGTCCACAAAGTGTTCAGTAGCAAAGTTTATTTTAATGGTGGGCGTAGTGTATTGAGTCGAGAAGTGTCTGCGGTCAGAGTTATGTCCAGTCGGCATAAACGTGCATACCAGAGCTTCTACTCTAAATATTATGGGACATATATTCACATGCCATGATTGAAGTTCTCATTAATCAACAAGAAAAAAGATAGTTTTATCTCATTCTAATAGGTGGAAAAAGACCAGGATTGGTTACCATGGTAATTAAACACGTTATTAACGTAATAGTGAGTTGTCTAATAAATGTTCGAGCATTTTCCAACACTAATCCTGACATTTGATTATTTTCAATTCAGAAGTTTTTTGTTTGTTTGATACTAAGTGAACCCATACTTTGTGAAGTATGGGTGTAATAACTAAAAATTGGCAAAAAGTTCTGATATATTTAGCATCATGAATAAAACTTAGTTATACATCAAAAGAACTCGTATATTTGCCATCAGAGTGATTTTTTTTTTCAAAAAAAGTATTAACCGTTTCTTTACCCATTTATTACTGTTTCTTTGTTTATAGACTTTCCAGGAGGAACAATATAAGGTACTGAGCTTCCATTCTCCGATATAGCAAGCCAAACCAAAGCCTTTTTCAGAAATTTAGTGTGCTTCTTGAAACCTACTGCTTCTTTGATTGGAATGTTTTCTTCATTATAATAATGTCTATTTTCATCACATTCATTTACATCTATTATAAATATCTTTTGCTTCTCTAATTATTTTTCAGTTTACAGACGAGCAGAAATAATCTAACCTTTATATTACTTTCTTTTAGTATTTTCTCTACATATGGCTGGTTATTTTATACTTTTTTATAATTTTTCTCTAGGTTTGACCTAGAATATCTGCAATTTTCATGTCATTTTCCAAAGCATCTCGTTTCTTTTTTGGCATTTTTTGGGCTTTTTGATCGGATCCTTTCTTGCGATTAAGTTGTTCATCATTTTCAATTTTTTAATTATATTATAAATGGTTCTCCACTCAACTCTCATACTATGTAACTTTTAGTCTTATCTCTATTGACAGTGTATAATTTCTCAGTAACATTTCTTTTATTATTCTTGTTTAACATGTTCATTACACAAAAGACTATGAGTATGAGTCATATGGTAATAAATATTTCTGTTTGACGTTTTGAATGTCAAAAACAAAGTAACAAATCTAACCTATTAGATTATTGTGTAGATAATTGTTAGTTATCACTCGCATATTATTTTTATGCAAAACAGAACAAATTATTCAGAATTACAACATTGTAATTGAAGGTGTTCATGTCAATACGGCGACAAATCGATCTCCCCAGTCAGGTCAAGATTTTTTTTTGAATTTAAAAAGAATAAGTGGTAGTAGGTTGGCGGTTTGCATCCTTAGTACAGACATAGTGTAAAAATTCAGAAAGTCTATTGAGCATATCTCGATATGCTTCAATAATTTTTTCAAAAAACTAAAATTTTGATGCAAATTTTTGGTATGGAAACCATCAATTGTGAGGTTAAGAGCTGAGTTCAGAAACACACCTGTTTCTCATGAAATCCAGCATTTACTGTTTGAAATGTTCTTTTTGTAACTCGGTGTATATTGGACAAACACTTAGGAATTTTGACATAAGATACAAAGAACACGTACGCTGTTATAGAAATAAACACCCAGAAAAATCTAATTATGCCAAGCACCTGTTGAAACAGAACCACCTAATGACATCTCAAAATAACATCAAGTTCTTAAATTTTTGCAACCACAAACACAAATTGGATATTTTAGAAGCTTTTGAAACTGACAGTATATTTACAAACATGTGATTACTACAGAACTCAATGTTTCTCGGTTAGGAATAGTATATTCTGTAACGAGGTTAGAAGAAATTCGATGCGAGTGGAAGATTCCGAACGATAGTTGAAAGCGAGCTTGAGGAACCACGAGCATCGAATTTCAATTCTAACTGAATAACAGACCGTGCTTTCTCCAAGACCACAAGAAAATTGAAACTTAGCAATATTTACAATTTGAAAACAAGCACAATAATCTTAAAAAATATGACATTTAATGTAAACAATGAAATCAAGGCTAACCGTTTTTTTATTATACTGTTACAGAATATTCATTCCATATCTAGTGATGGAATGAAATACATGCAAAACACATAAGTAGGGTAGTGTTTTAGAATATTTATTCTAAAACAAGAGTTAGAATATTAAGTTTTTATTATCAAAATTAATCTAAGAATTTACAAATTCCATAGTGGTTGTGGAGAAAATATCTTTGCATTAGTGTGTATGCATTCTCATCTTCCACATGTTATACAAATTCCCAAAACTTGTTTTCCATGATTTTGGATGTTATTAGTACATGTGTACACATTTGACCTCTTGAGTACGATTTAAGGGAACACCTCACCTCATGATGTGAGTGAGTTGCTCTTTTGTTTCTGAATATATGAAACCAAGCCAGTGACGATGAGTGTGTCTCAAATAACATCTGAATTTGAAGATTTTTGAGTTACCTGAGAGGTAGTTGATTTTTATTTACCTTTACAGGGAGACAAAGTTCGTTCATTAAAATCTAGTGGAGCAGATAAAAGTGTATGGCAGCCAGAAGTAGCAACTTTACTTGAGTTAAAAAAGAAATTGGTAGCTGCGCAGAAAAGTAAAAATGCAACAACACCCGTTCAAAATGGTGTTTCAGCTAGCCCAGCAGAAATCAAGGCAATTGAAGAAGAAGTTAATAAACAGGTATAGCATTAATTTTTTTCATATGATATACACAATGACCTATCATGCGTAAAGCCAGAAATACATACATACAGCAAAGGACTTGTTTAAACCACACCAGCCAGATGGCATCTCGGCAGACCACTTTGCTTGCTTCGACTGTAATATGTACAAGACCTGTCACATAATAGTTTGGACACTTTTATTTTTGTTAAAGGACACCCTGGAACCTTTATTTTGAAAATTTCTTTCCACAATATGGCTATTTCTTGTTGCTAGAATGAAGTGCTGCCTCTGCACCTACTCCATGCCAAGTTTTATGAAATTTTATTAGGAGTTTCCCCTGCACCGCCCCTTCAAGTTTTCCAGTACTCTGATGATGTGCAAACACGACATGAAGAGGTGTGAGGGAATTCACCAATAGATTTTAATGAAACAAGCAATTGACAAGCAGTAGATGAAGGGGCATTACTTCACTCTAGCTTCCTGCTGTACCAAAGACATCTTGGGGTGGGGGAAGATTGCAGACAGTCCTTTCATTTAAAATGTAAACGATGAATATACCACAAAATATAAATGAACACACTTTGTAAAATAGGATTTAATATAAAAATGTAATCTTTTAATTTACATATAAACCATCCTAATGTCTATTCCGAAATTGGTATTGTCAAACGTGCAGCATGACCATGGCTTACTCTGAATCAATCTTTTTCTTGTAACTTTACAATATAAAAAATGCAAATTAAATTATAAAATATGTTTTGTTTAGGCAATACTTGTAAGAGATTTGAAGAGCAGCGGCGCTGCCAAGACTGAATGGCAACCGCAAGTAAGTATCCTCTTGGATTTGAAAGCAAAGCTAGTTGCTGCTACAGGTGTTCCTGCAGCTGCTCCAGGTAAAAAAAGCAAGAAGTAAAGATCTTTTAAAAAATTGTATTTTCTGAAATAGTATATTAAAGTTGTTTATTTTTTATTCTAAGTTTATAAAGAAAGTGCTTGCATATTTTATTTTACCAATGATTGTTATTAATCAAATGTCTTATTTTCTTTTTTCTTTAAATATTTTATCCTTTGTAACACAAATGAAGAAAGTCAGATTTGATCTCGAAACATTAATACAAGTATTGCTTTTAAATGTGTTCAATTTCATTAAAGTCTTTTTCTGATAGTAAATTGCAACTATATGATTGAAGGGTCGGCAGTAACAATGTTGTATGTAACAAACGAATTCGAACAGCAACACGAACTGACAACAGACTACACTGTTGTTACACGGCACACTGCAAATTCACACTTCAAAACCAGCATTCTGGGAACCTGTTTAAGAATATTTTATATCTCTATGACACCAACACCTTCCAATAGAGATATACTAACGTTGTTTTTACGGCAATACCTCATTTCAGCAAAATGTTACATACAACGTTGTTACCCTTCATTAGACTCTACTGATTATTTATTTTATAAGAGAACCTCTTATAGCATATATGAATATTATTATTATTAAGCTTAAAATATGTTTGTTACCTTTAATTGAAACAGGCATCAGTATTAAAAAGAATATTCCATCTTTGTAATTTGTTTAATCGGCAGTTATAAAAAAAATCTAGTTTATGTGTAAATATTCTTTCGAATTTTAAAACTTTCCCAGTAACTTTACAAAACCTAAATACCTATTTCAGTTTCAAATAATAGTTTTTTACGTTTAGTATTTATTACATCACTTTTAATTAAGAACGTGCAATGTAATCTAAATTAAAAATAATTTATTTATTAATTATTTAAGAAAACACAATTGTTTTATTTAAAAGGAAAATTGTAATAAATGCTCTTATATGATCAACGGTGTATTATTTAATACCATTCTGATTTCAGAAAACTAACTATCTGCCTTTTATAACATATGCCCTCTCAACTCCTAATTTCCTAAACAAAAACAGTGTAAAAAGAAATAAAAGTGTGATTACTATTATATTTGTAGTTACTGCAACCACTTCCTTTAGTATACAGCAGTCCTTTATTTTAGCTGCCAAAATTGTCATTTCAGCAGAAAGCTGTCATTTACATTTATTTAGTTTTCAAAATTTAGTTTCGACCTTTATTTTTACATACATGATTGCGGGAACTAATGTTTTTGGTAAAAAACTAAAGGAATCTATGCAATTATTTTATCAAACCTGCATTCAATATATTGTCATGCTATTTAACATGCCAAAAAGGAATTCACCCATACAATTTTAATTAAGCAAATTTAGGCAATTTTACATTTAGCCAATTTATGGGTTGCATAACCTTAATTTCAAAAATCATTATTTTGAGTAATTTTTCTTCTAAAAATAATATTTTCTTCTTAAATATAGGTAATTAACATGCACACTTGAACACGTTAGGCATCAAAAGGATATCTGAAAAATTGGATTTTTCATAAAATTTAGTTAATCTTCTTTTGCTATCAACAATTTGGGTGGCGTTTATCTAATTTTTCAATTTTAATGTGGGATTTAACCTAAAATAGACCAGGTGTATTGTAATGTGGAGGTATACAAGTATTTATTATCTCACCGTATCAATTAATAGTTAAAAATGTGTTTTCATCATAACGGAATTTCATAGTTTTAAAGCTTTCAGCTAAAGTATTGTGAAGCAGCTGCTTTACCACATATTTGATATAATCTTATATGTAGGTGCTGTATTTCATTAATGATATACCAGATAAACAACATATATTTATGTTGCGCCCTTTGGAACGTTCAATGAATATTATTATTTGACTTGAATATTCAGGTTGTTGATACCTAAAATTATAGAAATAATGTTTTTAAGTATATATTATTAAAATATGTAAAGATAGGAAGGTGTGAAAAGATATTTTTGGATAATTCAGTTAATAAAAGTTTTAAGGAGATTGGGATGTCGTCGACATTCAGTTGTAAGGTTAATTTTGATTGTTCATACAAGTATTATATATCACTGAATTCGGAATAAATTTGCTGTAAGACTATTTAATCAGTTTTTGCTTTAATGAAAATTTGTAAATAAGAATTTAGTTATTGTATCCATGTAGTCTTTTGTGCACATTTTCAGCAGAGTTCAATTGTTTAGCCAAATCATATAAATAGACAGCCATTTTTTCAACAAAAGCTCTTTCAATTTACATCTTGTAGAAAATGCACACGTCTTGTTTAGATTAATAAAAATTAAGGTTATGTTGACCTAATTTAGAAATATCAATGTTTTGAGGTTATATTGTACCTCAGGTCAACGATTGTAAACACATGCATGAAGCATCATGGAGTTTTCTATGAAACCTCCAACAACGTTGCCTTTTTAAGGCAATGTTAAAGAAAACTGGAAAAAGTAGAAATGGTGTTTCCAATATATCTTAAGGCAACAGGATCAACAGAATTGGGGATGAGGCACTACATAAAGTTAACACATTTAACCTCACCAAAGGGCAAAATAAAAGTGTTGAAAACGTGCTAACCGCTACTTGCCAGTCTTAAAATATAGTAAATTTTATGTAAGGTTGATGCTATAGCTAAGAACTATTATATAATGGACGTTTCTAATTTTGACACAATAACCTAAATTGTTTATTTTATTAAATAGATAAGTTTATTCTATTTTTTGAAATAATTGTTCGTTTTATTTAAAGAATAAAGTATTTTTAATACCGCAGCAGAATTATCAGTTGTTGTTTGTTTATCTTTAGTTACTAAACATACAAGTATTGTTGACTTAAAATGTTTCAAACAATTTAGGTTGTTGTGTCAAAATGACAAACGTCAATTATATTTAAAGATTCAGCTGTAGCAGCAACCTTATAAGAAAGTTACTATATTTTAAGACGTCAAGTAGTATGCCATAATATCTATCTTTCTCAGATTGATTGCTATTTGCTATTTTTCCTTTGCTCGCACATGTTGCTTCTTCCAATTTTTAATTATTCATTGTTTCAAGATCGTCAGTAACATCTTTTATCCACTTCATGGCTGGTCTTCCTCTTCTATGTGACCTGGGTTCTCGCTATTCTTGTTGTTCTCACGGTTTTGTCTCTTTCCATTCTTGCAGTATGTCCTAGCCATTGTACTCTTCTTCACTTGATACTTCTTACTATGTCTTGGTTTCTTAAGACCTTATCAATTTCTGGATCTCGTCGGTGGGTCTGATGCCTATCCAGCTGCTCAACTAAAAAGGTTTGCTGCTCCATTACAATTAGTTATATGTAAAACATGAATATAACCATTTTTGTACAGCTTAAAATGGTCTATATTTTGTTATCTGCAGTCATCCAATATAGAGTTATTTTAAAAAATGTAAATTTTTGTATAGTTTTTATAAAACTAGTAGTGACTCCATTTCAGGATTGCAAAATCAGTATGTTAGTTATGTTACCATGCTGTTGGAGGTTATGTGTTAAGCAGTCGGATTCAGCAATCGTGCAAACATCTACCTGTGATGGGGAGTGTTGAGGATATTACCTCTCCTTATCTTATTCCGGTTTTGTATTCAAATTTTTCTGCAGAATCAATAGTTATTGTTACCCTATGGTAACTATTTTTGGATTTTGTTAAGGTTATCTTTGCCATCTTGATTAGTTTGTTAGGTATTCCTAGTCTTCTTATTTTTGTACATTAATATTATTCTGTTGACAGTGTTGAATGCTTGGAGAAAATTGATAAGTATCTGTATACTACATACATATCTATATTCATGAGCCTTTTTACGAATTATATGGATGTTATCTACGGTTGACCAATTTTATCTGAAGCTATTTTGACAGTCTGGTATAAAACATTGTTAATTTCTTTGCATATTATAATTTATAGGGTGAGCCACTATCAACCAACGTGTTCGAAGTTTGGTGGTTGGTGGTCTGCAGTGGTTAACAATGCGCACGCGCTAGTGGATATGATGAATATAGACACTAAAAATCTGAATTTCCTGTCTATAGGTTTTTTGTTTTTGGTAATTGGTAGTACCTAATGAAAACTTTTCAAAACAAAATTTTTCGTCGTTTGTCTATAACAACCTGGGACACTAATTATTATTAATTAAATTTTCCCAACTGCTCCCTATGAAGAAAAATTCCCCGTACCCACGTATTTCGTGATTTTTTAAATTTTATTCCACATAGTATTTGCTTATAACGTTCCCGCTATCTGATTCATTTGAAAATGACATATTTTTCCAATAATTTGGTTTATCTATCTATATATTTAAAACACAAGGCTTATTTTTGTTCCAGTTTGTTTGAGAGATCCACCAGGCCGAATTACACGTTTCTTTTTTTAAATTAAAGCTTTCGCTGTGTAGATTGGTCAATACTACTGAATTTTTATATATTTTTAATGTTTATAGTTTTAATTTGAAAAACTCTAAAATGTTTAATTTGAGATGGGCGAATCAGACATTCACTAGGGGCGCCCTCTCACCTTCCACAATGGTGAGATTCGTAAGTACTCTTCGCTTATAAATGTAAAGGGGGATGCAGTCGTCCACTTCCATCATTAATAAGCATAGACAAAATCCGCATAGTTGAAAATTATGAACAGACGAATTATACAAATAGCTGATGGCAATTGCTTATTTAGAGTAGTTTCATATTGTTTGTATAAAAGGCAGAAAAATTGCAAACACTATGTTTATGTCATGTTTTTGAAAATGTACTAATAGACGTTTTCAAGAATGTTTTAAACAGGATCGATTTTTGTTTTTATTCTTATCATTTCGTAAGGGAGGATCAGAGAGAGGAATATATGTCGGAAGAGAGGAGGGTAAGCTGGTAGAGAGGAGTGTTACGCTTAGAAGTTTCAACTGGTTATGTTTGGTTGCGTTTATTTAAATAATCAATCATGAAAATCCAAAGGATTGTAATTACACATCGAATGTTGTATATAGGGAAATCCTTCAATGCTTTTGACCGTCATGTCTTGTCGAGGTTTCCTTAGTTATTTCTTTAAATACAACATAGCAATAGTAAACAAACCTTAGAAACAAACAATGCACATAACCTCATTTAATAGGAAATAATAATAATAGTGCTTGCTAAGTTGGCAATACATTTATGTCTACTTCAGGTTCAGAGATAAACAAAACAAACGTGGAATTTAAAATTTTACATGATACTGGTGGTCATTATTGCTTGAGTGAGATTGCACAGAATTATTCTAATTAGTGGTGGTTGATGGTAGTGGATCAGGGCCGGATTAACGGGCCTCCACATACAAAGGCCTCCACATAAAAGATTTTTTTTTTACATTATTTTATTAAGTTCTAGTTAATTTAATAATCAAAATGTATGTATTGCACCTTAATATTGATTACTGTTAATAAATAATGTTCTTAAACGTCAACAAAATTAAACTGTTTTCTCTATGTCTTAACTTTTTTTATGGTAATTAACACATTTACAATTTTGTGGCAAAATATTTTTTATGAAGGGCCTCCACATTAGTCTCCGCACAGAGACCCCACTACGGTTAATCCGGCCCTGTAGTGGATGGTGGTGGGTGGTAGAGGGTGCAGTGAGACTGCGGCCTAATTGTTGCATTCATATTTATCACTCTTCTTGAATATTAGTTAATTTTTTTCCATTCTTGTAGTAATTGTTCATTTTACCATATCATTTGTATTAAATTAAAAATTCTCTTTCTTAGCTTTTACCCTCTTTCTTTTATCATTTCAGCCATAATTTAGTCACTATCGGGAGCTTTGCTGTTTTTCATTTTCATTATTGCACTTCAGCAGCTGCGGTACATACGAAACAGTCTAAACAGTCGCGATACGACGTATGCATACACATTGCGTACAAGCGCGATAGCATATATCGAGGGCATCAGATCAGAGGGGCGTATCCGCCAAAATTTTGATCTTCAATTTTTATGTCGTATTGACTTCTGGTATCGACCTGCGTGTTGTCACAAACGGGCGAGTGTTTTGTAAGGCCAGATTAATGTCTTACAAAACATACGCCCGTATGTAACAACACGCAGGTCCATACCAGAAATCAATACGACCTAATAAATTGAAGATCACACATTTGGGGGATACGCCCCTCTGATCTGATGCCCTCGATATGTTACATCATATCGCGACTGCTTCCACTGTTTCGTATGCTGTTGTACTTCGTACTTTTGACTTGTCTGGTTTCTGTATGTCAGGTTCGTCAGTTTGTAGCGTTTGTTTTATTTCTTTTTGATCTTTCTCTTTCTTCTTGTTTAATATGTACTTTTAAGAAATATTCTTTTTCAATGTTTTATGGCACCTATCTTTTTGTAGTCTATAATTTTAATCTATAATCTTTTTCCATATTTTTGCATTTTCCATCAAACAACTTTTGGGTTTCGTTTTTCGATCCATTTATACTTACTTGTGTATCGATTTTTATTTCATGATTAATACTTAGTTTTTTATTTTTTGGTTAGTGCTTCTCTTATCGTTGTTCTAATTATCATTGTTGTAGTTTTTCGTAATCTTTCATATCCTTCCTTCGTATTCATTATTGTTGTTTACAAACTTGCTCTACCTTCTTTGTTTTTTTTCTTTGGCTATTGTTCAACACTCATCGTTGTAATCTTGCAGTACTATAATTCTTTTTATTTTTTATTACCATTTTTTCCTATTGTTTCAGATGATAGTTATTGATGCTCTGCTAAAACTTTGAAGTTCATTCTTGTTTATGGGTGCAGTCTTTTATTAGGCTTTTAGTAGGATTAGCTTTGGACAATCTACTGAGGTGATGTATTAGTTAGCACATATTTAAATCAAAGGGATCGTATTTTCCTAAAATGAAATTATTTAAATGGATCCGTTCAAGGGGCATCAGGGTTCTCCCATCAGTAGCCGTGTGAAGCATTATTAAAAACATTCTCGCTTTTTAACAATTACTTACAAGGAGACCTTGCATCTAAGGAATCGATGGTTTTTCTAGAATGAAAATAGAACTAAAATACTTTTACGGGCATAGAACTTAAAGTTCTGTATGCCTCAAGTTGTTAATTGGCTAAAAGACTTTGGTTAGGCAAAGTCTGTGTGGTCTGAAGAGAATTTGTTCGCAATTTTTCCAGTTTGTTCTGGAAAGTTATAACCGTTATAATAGTCTTTTTTAACCTTCAAGACTTGACAATCCAAAAAGTAACACAGAATTTCAAAAAGGAAAACTTTATTTAAAAAATAATTGTCTTAAAATATATAAAACTAATCTACCTATAATACAAGGTTTTCTTAATATTATTTACATAAATGAAGTATTAGCAATTAATTACATAAGTACAAAAGTTTTAATATTTTTTATGTTGCTCCAAATATCCGTAGAAGTGACATCATCATCTTGCTGGTGTATGGGCAGAATTTATATCGATTACGGCATTGAGTGGGACTGGTCGTCTTTTCTCCATATTTGATTGCACTTTGGAGTTGCTTACTTGCCCAATTATCCTTTTGACTGGAAGCTCTGCAAAATAAATGCATGCAATAAAGTAGTACTATGATACTTTAGAGTAGGTATATAGCGAATTCGATATAAACTATAGCTTCTTCAGTTATTTGTATAGATAAAAAGAAATTCTTGTAAGCGTTGAAAGCTTACAAGAATTTATTTTTAAGATAGAATCAAAGATAATGGACCCATGCATTGTATACAATTTATTGAAAACTATACAAATGAAAAAAATACATTTTATAAAATCTCCTCTACTCTTCATAATGTTTAATAATAACAAATGCCTTATTTATTTAAATAAAAAAATACTAAAACTTTTTGTTTCCAACTAAAAATAAACTGATTAAAAGCAACCACTTATTTGACAGTTTAAAGCTAGAGACAACTGCCTTTCTGTGATTTCCGGACCGACTCATCTTATTTGTTTGTAATACAAGAAAAAGTGTTACAGTTGGAGATCAAGACAGCGATGACCATTGGAACATCATAAACTCCTAGAATTTGTCGTTATACCAATGACAACTTTGTGTACACACTGTATTGAGGTGGAAGGTGATATCCATAAAGAGCTTTGAAACAAGTACAGTGTGATCCAAAATGATTAAGGACTCAAAAATAATATAGCTTAGAAATTTCATTAATTTTAAGTACCTAATTAACTTTCCTGACAATAAATTGTCTAAAAAAACTGTAGTTCTGAAAAAATAGTTTTGTAAAATAATAAAACAAGCAAAATAAAGCAAAAATTCAATAAAATCTTAGAACAACGTGACAAAGGGCAACGATGTAAACGAGAAAGTAACGAGTTGACGCAACACATTTCAATAGTGCTACACTAACAACGTGAAATGCACTAAAACCTACAACGCGAAGTTTAAACCGTCCTCACTCATTTTGGATCACACTGTACATGACCTTTGGTTGGTTCTTAACCTTTCTAGAATAATTTATCTACATAAGTCATGAATGGACCAAATTTTTAATACACAACAAATCTAATATAGTCCCAATAGTTACTTTTTTATACAGAATACGCGGAAGAGAGACTATCCATTAAAATGATTAAAGTTCGTTAAAAAAAAGGATGAAAATTGAAGACGATGAACCGAATCGCCCTACATAATACAGCAAGTATAAACAAAGCAAAGCAGTAGAATCTTTAAGAAAGGTAATAGTTATCAGGAGATTTTCTTACTAAATATTTTGCGGAAAACCTGTAATCGAATTCCAGATATCTGTTTGATAGACTGGTAGCGAATCTCCTGGAAGAGCTCTAAATCCGGTTTAGATCAAACAGAGGGTTCCAGTACATGATTTTTAGTCGAACTGGTCATGGAAAATGCTATTGACTTTGTAAAAGGAAGCCCTCGCCTAAAGTCCTAGAGCGTTCCTATACGAAAATCATTTCACAAGTAGGTATTGTGTATGAGCGACGCTGACAAATATGGTGAAGAACAGGATCTGCAGGAACTCACTTCTGGTTTTTATAGGTATGAATGGGACTCTCAAGAAATGCACAAGATTCAAGAAGTACACGTTGAGAAACTATTGAATTATGTCATTAAAAGTCACGACCTACGCGGACGACGTGGTTTTGTTCTGGTAGCAACACTTTTTTACTACTACTAAAAATGTTCTAAGACAATACCTTACAAACTCACAGCACTTGAAAATTGAGTCGTAGAACTGCTTCTCTATTTTTTCAATAGCTGAAGCTGGTATTCTATTTCTGTTAAAAACTAAAACTCTTTAGCAGAAACTATCCTAAATAAGCTGTTCTATTCAGATATGAACTGCAAAGACTATAAATCACCTGATTTAAGAAACATACAGGCTACATTATACCGTGAGTATTGTTTGAAAGTATGCACTACCTGTTGCAGAGACAGCTCACATACACGTCTTTCAAAGTGTTGCTAGGAAACTGTTCAAGAGATCCAGTATAGCAAACGCAGGTAACCAAAGTTTCAGTAAACATATCGTAGTTAAAAGCTGATATACTATACAACGATTATGCCTGTCTAAGCAAAACATTTTGGTCTAATAGTAGTAGTTATAAGGTTAAATTATAAAAATAGTCATATATGCTAACATTCAACACTTCTAATACTTACTGTATAAAAAATAATATGCTGCTCTCTTCAGCAGGTAGTTCTTTGGGATCTGTGGCAACCAACTGGCAAACAAAGCTACGAGCACATCCTACTGGATCCCGTGTTAAAATTCGTTCCCAATCAATATGAGGTAGCTAAAATATTTTTTTATAAATGTAAATTTCAAATACTACTGACAATTAAATTACTTCTATATCTTCATCTGTTGTATTTGATGAATAATAGTTAGAGTCATTGATTTCTCTTTTAGCAAAAAACTTGGCATGTTCTTGTTGTTGTTGATGATGACTCTGGTAGTTATTATATATCTTGTTAAAATCTTGTGCCAACGTGTGTAACATCCATAATCCAGCTAGACCCAATGCAGCTAGAATTATCAATCGTATCATGTGATGTCCTTTAGCGAATCCGATTATGAACAGAAAAATGATAAAACGTAGCCATTTGGACATCCTGTAAAAATAGTCTTCGTTTTAATTTCTTATTGAAATATACAATGGCTTTCTTAGATCATAAACAATTAGACAAAGAAATAATTCTGTTATGTTAATGTTAATAGTAGGACTGATATCCCCATCCTACTCTATTATTTTGTTTATATACACAGTGTCTAAAAACACGCGAAGTGTAGTGTTTTTTTAACTACGGCCATATACCCAGCCAGCACACTGACGTCATAATGTCACCGTTTTTTGGGCAGTAACGGCGTCAAATTGCTTTAAAACTGACATCATTATGTCACAGCCCAAAGACGTCAATATAAGACATCATTAAAACGTCCTATACTGGGGCCGCCGAATAGATATAGTACAAAAAAAATCAAGGCAGCACAGATTGTTCTGATTGGTTTTATGTGAAAGTAACATTTACAATAAAACATTGTTGCATATGAATTGTTAATTCATTATAAATAATGTCACTTCGAGAGATGCTAGTATAAATAATAACCATACATTTTAAAAAATTGCAGTTTTATTAATTTAATAAAAATGTTATTAAAAGTTCGTGAGTAAGACAGTTTGACAGTAAACGAATTGATATGTTTTTGGTACAAGTAAACATGCCTTTCAATTTGAGCGGTATATTTGAATGCTACCAATAGAAAGGTTTTGTTAAAAAGAGGGGGTAGTTGTAGGCGGTTTTAATTACTATATCTGTTCAGCGTCCCGAGTTTATACTAGAACTAAGACAGGAATTATAAATAAATAGTTGAATATTGGAAATAACATTTTTTATATACTACAGTCAAAACAACTCTATATTGTGACCGCCTGCTTAATATGACCAGTATTCCTTGACCCCTGCTAAAATAATATCTTTTTAATGAAACTTGTTCGTATTGTATTTGTACGTTCAAAAGACGTCGTTTTGAAGACGTCTACGTACGTCCCATTATATAACGTCTTATGGACATCATTTATTAGTCATATGACGTCGTTGCCCAATAATGACTTAAAAATAACGTCATTATAACCTCAGTGTGCTGGCTGGGTAGATTTCTCTTGTAGAAGAAAGTTAAATATTTAAAAGCAACTTGATCACAAAACTTCACAGTTGTACAACGTCTTATACACTGCGGTTAAATTTGTCGCATTTATCCGGAACCAGAACATCTCTTAGTAAGCACTATGCTGAGAAAAGCACTTCCAGTACTAAGCACTCAAGTAGCAAAATGCTGGCGTTTACTATAGCCCCTTTATTTTCAAATACATAGTAGCGATAACGATTGATTTCGCCGCTGGAGCAAAAGCACCAGAACAATGTTGACGACATTGAATGTTACCAGATTTGACATTCCGTTTTACAATAAATCTTAGGTTTAAAAATAATCACGCACAAAAATATTCACAATTTCACATTAATTTGATAATGGACATTAATGTTCTGTAAAAACGACCATATTAATATGATATATACATATACCTCAGTAATTGTAATTTTTTAACAACTTTTTATTGAATTCCCGCAACACCATGCATGTAGTTTTTTTTGTTTATTAAAGTTTGTGCTTGGTTTGCTCCACGATGTCGCTACTATTTGAAATAGAGGGGCTATACCGTTTACTTTTGCAAAGCGCTATCTTTGAAAAAGTATGTTAAAATCACGAACACTAAGCAATTTTCAAAAATAAATAAAATAAAAACAGTAGCGTATCCAGGGAGGGGCTTGTGTGGCTGAAGGTTCTTAAAATTTAAATCATTGGTTTACCAAAAATAAGAATTTTCAACCGCTTTAAGAACTCAAACATTGTAAAGCATGGAAATGTGATTTTTATTAATTAATATTTACTGTTCATTATTATAATTATTCAATATTTTTATATAAGAAAATAGTAAAAAACTCATAAATTTTAATATTTATTAAATGGATTGAAACGTTTTATTATTGGACAGCGGAGATGACGTGTATCCTGATCTGTCGCATATTCCCGTATAATGATCGTATAATAAGAATTGGCCACCAATGTAAGAACAGCAGATACGTGTGCTGTATTATCAATGTTACCAAGTATATTATAATAAATGAACTAACTTATTAACTATGATTTAATTATTTCTTCATGTCTGAACAAGAATATTTAAAAGATTTAGAGAAAATTAAATTATTAAATAGAATTATAACATAACCACAACATGCATAGGTACGAAACTTTGCAGTATATCCGGTTATAGGAAGTGTCCACTTAAGAGAAAACTAGGACTCGACGGATACATCGGCGACGATTGTTCAAAAATTCAAACATCGGCAAAATGTACGCCGATGGTGACAATTTTTTTTTCTGTTTAAGAAGAACAGAATAGGTTTTTAAATACATACTTACCCTTTTATTTTCAATTCATAGATAATTTCAATTCAATTCTAATAATATGTACATTTAAAACAATTAGGTATTATTCAAGATTTTCTAATCAAAGTTTGACCCAGAAAATATTTCCGCAACGACTTTTAAATTAAACAAGGCCTACTATGTTTTTCGATTACTTGCATTAATTTTTGATCGTAGAAGGCTGGTGGTTTATAATAAATAGGGTTTCTATTTACACATAAATCTCTTTTAAGGGGTTCCATACCTACTAAACATTAAAGAGAATGATTGGACTATAAATAACAAAGACAGAGGGCTGGTGTACACGTCGGAAAACTGGCGCATCGCGTTAATGTCAATTAACAATGCTTGCCAAAATACCGTCCTTTACTAATGTTTGAACTGTTTTGTAGGAATGACAATTAAAATTAAATTTCCACTTGTACAAAAAAAACCTGGATACCATTTAGTTTTTTTTATCTAAAGAATGTTCTGTTGCACTTTTTATGTTAAATTTTATTTAAACTATAAATTGCAGTAGTAACTTTAAAAATTACTAACTCAGGCAGGGGGGTCGAGGGCAGTGGCGGCTGCTGCATACGTCAAACCCGTGCCAGTCGCAGTGCAACACAGGATGATATACTGCTTTAATGTGTGCGTACGAGCATGATAGCGATATACCAGTTTGTCGTGTGGCCCGGGTTTACGTATGCAGCAGCCGCCACTGGTCGAGGGAGGTCTGAAGTTTTCAGGAAATCTTCACCAAAGATGCTTCTCTTTGATGTATAAATTAAAACGCAGGAATCGATGGGAATCAAAACTTATGACAGATTATTGCTAAAATTAAAAAAAAACTCAATCTTCATACCTATATTTCTACATCGTAATAAATACAAGCGGAATAACTGTAACATAGGCTAAAAATACTTACCTGGAAAATCTAAATCCATGTTTTCAACTAGCAAATTAACTCTTCTGTTTAGCTGGGGGTACATTTAATTAACGAACAAGCATACTTGCTTTAAGCGCTACAATGAAATGCCCAACTACGGGGGTGTTATTTCAGTACGTGAATATTTATCAGTTCCAAGGTCGTGCATAAAAGATGTCCTCCATTAATTCTTAATAACACCTGACATATAATTTAAGAGTTCCAAGAACTTGATTTGCTACCCTTATGCGCCGTTTTTGCGAGTTTTACACCAGTGTGGGCCGGTTGCATAAAGCATTTTTAACCACATGATTATCTTGATGCGTTGTTAAGTAATGTGATTGGTTGATTCAAAGCAAGTGTAGTAGTGTGATTAGTCCTTTTAAACCCATTGTTAAGTTTTAATCAATCGGGTAGCTTAACAGCATGAATAATTTGTCTAGGTGGTTAACTATGCTTTAATGCAACTGGCCCATAGGCGTAACAAGCTGTGAAGTGACACACGCTGTATGTTTTATTCGCAGGAAGAGTGTACCTGTACAGGCAGCACCAAATAGTGTGAAATATAAAATCAACTTATCAATAATCTTATTATCAGAAGGGGCAGTGTGAAAAACCGGTTGCGCTAAACAATTTTAGATTTGATACTAACAATTGGCTGGAAACAGTAGTCTTAAGAATAAATAAGAATACAAAATAGCAGAGTACTTGTCAATAAACAATAGCAAAAGACCAAGCCAACTGTTTTAAACAGTATTTAAAAGCAGCAATAGGTGGCAAAGATATACTAATGAGTAAAGAATTACGAAAACCATATGGAAAGATTCAGAAATTTAAGAAGTGGCATCATATAAAGGTAACATTTCCTATATGCGGCTGATTGATTAACCATTGATGTCAATGGTCAGATGCAGAAACAGCGTACGTGCAATACAGTGTGTTCATTACAACCCCCCCCCCCCCCACACCTTGAATAACTATTCTAAACTATACAAAACTTCGTTTTCAGCAAAAACACGTCAATTTATCTTTGAGAGGGATCAGATCAAGGATTGCTGAGATACAGGGAAAGTCTTTTAACAGCCCTCCTTAAATATCATTTAAATTATTTCACACACAAACACGCCAGACTATTTAGTTAGTTCAGCACTTTACTTACAGCCAACTACTATACACCAACAAAACAATTATGCAGCATAACTATATCGGTATTTAAACCGATAATAAGTTAGACATAAATACGGTGCTTTTACCACTAAACCAAGCTGGCATTGCCTTTATAATCAATCTTACTTGTATTGTTTATAATTTAATCTGTGAAAAAGTTACAAAAACTGTTAAATTTTCTGGGTGCCCCCTTTTAACAGCACTACAAGACAGCCATAAGCACAGCAAAATTAAAAACGAAACCCGATATAACATAAGAAGTAGTTATAACAACTTAAACAAAAAACAACCTGAAAGTACACTAATTGTGAATTTAATCGAAGAATATCAATGTGCAATAAATCCACAAAAGGGCCCATGTAAGAAGAAACTTTAGAAATCTCGAATCGTAAACATCACAAACTGTTTTTAAAAATACTTTCTGGAGTAAAAATTGAATTCACAAATTAACTGACACAAGAAGATAGCCAAAAAATAATAAAACTGAGACAATATGTTTATTTGCACCAAACTAGACTGCTAGGACTATATTACACGATAAATATTTGGATACAGAAAAGAAGAAATAATAAAGTAATAACAAGGAATAAGTACTACGTAGGAACAATAAAATACTTTCTGAAACAATGGCCAAGGTTGCTAACAACATTATTACATAAAAAATAAAAATCAAAAAGTACTCAATTTTACATTATTTGTCCCTTCCTCACACACCACCTAAGATGCTGTACTTAATCATAGAATAATTTATATATTAATTACTCTATGTCTTAACTTATATTTACGACATGGGACATGATCTGTGACATGATGTAACTGTACTTCTGTAGCACATAAGATTTGTATTAGAGTCTGATGTATTTAGTTATTTAGTATTTACCTACATTAGACTTTTTACAAAATTATTAGGAAGTTCTGTAAGGGAAGTTTTCCGGGAGTTTTAGCTAATAGGAAATCTTTTCAGAAAAAGTGTTCTATGTTGCACTTGTTCCTGCTCTCCCTAGTTTACAACTTGTTTATTATTTAAAGCCACTTAAAATACCAATCGAACGCAGACAAACATAAAAAGAAAACCACTTTCTTCTTGATTGAAAAAATAAGTGTGTACTAAGTACTCAATTACCTCAGGATTAATTCATTTTAGTAATAAGCCTACTATATGTGAATGTTCTGCTAGAACAGATTAAAGAGGAAATAAAAATGATCATATCGGAAATAGTCTAGTTATTCAGATTATACCTAATTTACATTTAATAATGAAAGTGCATTTCAAGAAAAAGTATAGGAAATATTATAATTGGAATAATTATTAAATCAATTATTATTGTAATATTAATATAAACAAATAACTACAACGAGAAAGTGTAATATGCGTTTGATCTTAAGTTAAACATGTTTTTTTATTTTAATTTTCATTGTAATAAACTGCTTTAGTGTTTTTTATGATATTTGCTGCATTTCTTACACCGATTGCGTAAAAGGAGTGGCGATTAAGTTCAGGGCAACCATCAAGTAATAATAATTCCGGTATCAAGTATTTAAACTTTTTACTTAATGGTTTTTTTATTGTTATTATAGTAATATTATAGGAAAATGGAACTTGAATTTCAGTCATATTTCTTTTATATAGGAATTATAAATTATTCATAGAACAGGAAGTTTAACGTTAAAGAAACTACGGTATTTCCGCTAGGTGGATATTTGCATAGAAACATGCTTTTATTATGATTTTGTTGCAATAAAAATAGTAAGAATGTTTACCGTGAAAATGGAAACTGGCATATTCTGAAATATTTAAAAGTTATATTTCTCAACAATATTATACATAATCTACCCACTTCTCTACCAGAATATGATATGCAGTATACTGGGCCAATAGGTACGAAATCAGTCAATAGAGAATTAATTTGTTGCTTCATAGTTTTCAAAAAAATTATAACTTTGCTAAAATGTTACCTTATATCTAGAGAATACAAAACAGGAATAATTATTTTATTTTTATTACTGGTATTTTTTTGCATACAGAGCAATATTTAGAGTTTATTAAACTTTTGATGGCCATACCTTTACTGACGTCCTAAGCCCAAAGGACATATGTCAAGAACAGTCAAATTTGAGATATTGAGGATTTTATAATACGTTGGTCAGCACAAATTAAAAAAATAAATATGGATTGGATAAAGATATTTGAAGTTCATGAATTAAAAAATAGTATATTATATACCAAGGGACTAAAGTGCCTCTTTTATTGTCTTTTATTTAATCTCTCAGGTGATTGTTGCCCTCGACTACGTCTCGGGCAACAAACTGCACCTTCGGGATTAAAAGGCACTTTAGTTCCGTGGTATATACGCTATTTTTTGCACTCCGTTTTGCCTAATACATTGAGTTAAAGTTATATTATATAAAAAAAGAGTTAAAAATGTACAATCTAATTGTATAGTTGTTAAATAAATGCAATTACAATTACAAAACCGATTGGAAATGCTAAGTATAGTATTGCCAGACGATTCAATATTAAAATAAAATTTGATCTGGTACAAATTCCTCTATCCGTACATCTACGAACAACCTGACATCCCGATTGTACTCGAAGAAGTGAAGGTTGATAATCTAACAGCTTCCACATTATTTCATAAACCTGAAGATTGACTATTTAGTTTTGTTAATTGTGCTTATGTCTATGTCATTGTACATATAAATCACAATAATTAGCTCATATTGTATTTTGAATTTGGTTAAACTAGTATTTTGAATAAACTAGTTGGCATATTAATTTGTTTGTTTACTTTTAATCCCTCCAGAAACGTTAATTGTGAACATGCCGCAAACACACCTAACCTTACTATTGTAATTTTGTGTAAATTTGACATTACAAAAGTAAGGTTAGCATGTTTTGTGGTATGTTCACAATGACTGTTTCGCGGCCAACTTCGACGTTAAATTAACATTTGTTTTACTTTTAATCCCTCCGGGATTAAAAGTAATTCTAATCCCTCCGGGACTAAAAGTGACACTTTAGTCTTTCAAACGGAGATTAGAATGGCACTTTTAGTCTACGGAGTGCAAAAAAAAGTCAATTTAAAGTAAATATGACGTATGTTTGAGATGCGTCTATTTCGTTTAGTGTAACTGAGTTGCGACTATATACCTTACGTTTTTCTTGTGTTTTGGAGATATCCAGAAGAGAATCCGGAGAATTCCATTAATGCTCTATACGCAATGAGATATGGCCGTTTTTCTTAGGAAAAGAGAATTACTATGCCATAAGGAATCTGTAGACAGTAAAATCTAAAATATGAAAAAATTGAGCTACGCCCTTTGGAATTAGGACGGCAGTATATGTAAATACATGTAGGGCTGAAAGATTCTTTTCTGAATCATGCAGACTAAAAAGCTATTTGCCTGAAAGCATTGCTAAAGTAGTAGACATAGAGTAAATTGCAAATATCTTCATTGAAAAAAGTGTAGCACTAAGAAACATGTTTTCTTCTACATAAGAGAGCTTATTATTTTACAATTCAAATATTTTCGGTTATTTGCTATCATTAGCACTTATTATTATATTATTGGGACGCGTCAAGGATTGATCTGCATCCTAGCGGAGTTTTATTAAAAGATGGATAGCTTCAAGTTTATGTTACATCTAAAGCATGCGTCTCATTGGTCGCATGCATAAATGCATAATCAACTACCGCATATTGACGTTATTTTGTCTACATTTTATTGGTGTACAACGCCGTTTATGTTTATTGACGCGTTTAAGTACCTACATAATATATTCCTAGTTTTCTGTGTTCATCTAAGAACATATTTTCTGTTTTTAATACCGTATGTCTCATTTGGAAATAAAAAAATTAATGATTGACTTGGGCTTTTAAAAAATCAATTCTAAAATCTCCCCAAGTAAATAAAGTTATTATTTCTGTTTATCATTTTGTTTATTAGTATAAACAGCATTCATATTCAAACAATAACCAAAAAAATTACATTTAGTCTCTTTTTTAAAGACAAATCATTTAAATTAGTACACACTGCTTTAACGAGAAGTGTGGCGTATTGCGCGCCGACATGATTACCATAGCTTAGTTAGCCAGAACGGGGTGATAATAACCCTAAGCCACTGCCGCCCCAGGTTCGATTCTAGTTAGCAGATTTTTTAAAATTATTTATTTACAAAACACAATTGAAAATGCAATTTTTCTATTCGAAGATGTTTATCTGCGTAATTTAAAAAAATTGCAATTTTACTGCTTGTTACAATTAACAATTTTTCACATGCATCTTACTGACTTGATTAATTTTATAAGATAAATACTCGAGCTATTTAGGTTGTTAATGCAAAGAAGATCAGCATTTCTACTTAACCTGTGTTTTAGTGGTGTGCAATATTGTGGATCAGAATTACAATTTTTAAATGCAATTTATTAAAATTATGTGCAAAATGATATATAGCTAAAATCGAATGCGGGACAGTTACTTATTATCACCCCGCTCCGGCTGTACTATGAAATAATGATGGCCCTTGAGCGCATCACACTTATTTTAAGTTGCTTTAAAAAAGGTACTAAATGTATTTTTTTTTCATTTTCGGGGTATGAACTAATAAAGAAATTTTTATTTATAGGCTTGGGGGCCCTGGGACAACAAATAATTATGGGGCCTCCACGTTATCTTCCCCTTTACCTCTAGACCACTGCTATTTAGCAAGTCTTTGGTGCTTTTTTTCTGTTAAGATAGAAAAATGGGCATTTAAAACAGTTTAATTTTTAACTCCTTTAAAGGATATTAATATAAAACTGTAGAAGTTTGCTAACCAGTTGGCTAAGGCGTTAGCCTTATATCGCGATGTAAAAACTTCTGCACTAGGCGGAGTACCACCAGTTATACGACCTAGCCTTTTTACAGCGACTTTTAAGACAGCGAGAGTAGGAGTGTAGGCTATTGCAGGCAAAACAGCAAAGGCGCTGTTTGTTTGTTTTTGTTTGTTTTTGGGCGAGGAATCAGGATGGCGGAGCATCCTTCGTACCTCATGGCACCGATTGCTATGATCATTTGGCCGACCCTACTAGAATTTAGCCGAATCTGGGAGAATTCCACCCCCAGTAGGGATCTTTATCGTGCCACACATCGCATTGACACGGGACCTACAGTTTTACTTCCTATCCGAAAAGAAGGCTTGTTTTAAATTTTTTCCGCTATGAAAAATTACCAGTTCGTCCGGGGATCGAACCTGCGATCTTTGGATTATGAAGCAATCATGCAAACCACTAATCCACCGAGACTGGCGCAAAGGCGCTGTTATAAATTATAAAATTTCAGTTGCATATTATTTGTTGTTTATACCTGTGAAACGAACTATATTAACAAATTCGTAACAACCAGGGTATTATAAGCGGCCATATATAGTATATAACGCCCGCTTACACGCTGTCCTGCGTGAGCGACTATTTGCGAGCAAAGCGAGCGGAGCGGCCGGCACGGATTTATCAACACCAAACAAACAATGCAGGTGTCCTACGTGAGGTCGCGTCGCACGTAACTTCGCAAGATCCGGATTTCAGGCGGTTGGCGCGATCAAATTATTTGGTATATCCGCCTGCACCGCGTTAGAATTAAATTTAATTTTATTAAAAGGGAAAACTAATAATAAATAAAATTATTAATTTTGAAATAATTGTAAAATAAATTTGAACAATTTGTTAATATCTGATATAAATGGAAGTTTTCCAAAGGACCCCGCACACTCCATATGGAAAATGAATTTCTCCAGATTGCTCTTAAACATTAGTGAAAAATAGTTTTCGATGTGCAGATCAAAAGTGTCATGGAACACAAAATCCAAAAAAATATAGTTTTAGAATTACAGCCGTTTGATGTTGGCAATTTTTGCACCCGATAGAATCCTTATGGAAAATGGTTCCCGGCTAGAATTCTTGAAGCCTTGGTAAATGTTAGTTCCTAATGTGAAGATCAAAAATGTCACTGGGCAGAAAGTTCAATAAATTATAGTTTTCGAATAAAAAGCTGTGTGAAGTGGGCAATTTTTAATTTGCATGCGCTCAATCTTTATGGGAATGGCTCCGTGCCAAAATTCTTGAAACTTTGGTAAACACCAAAAAATTATAGATTTCGAATTACAGCCGTTGAAGTAGACAATTCTTGCATTATTCAAATTCAAACGGCTAAAATTCACAAACTATAATTTTCTGGACTGTATCCAATGACTTTTGATCTACACCTCCAAAACTATCTTTCAGCGCAGTATCAGAGCAATCTGGTGAAAGCCATTTTCCATAAGGATTATGCGTGGTCCTTTTATCCTCTCCAAATAAACAATATTTGTTGAAGACCTTTTCACCGATAGCGTAACTTTAAAAATGTATTCTCGGATATTCAAATTTTGCGTTTATTATCATAGTTCTGTTTTTTTCGCGCAATTCGCGATTACGAACATGTACTACGTAGGGCACTCTCAATTCGCTTCGTCCACTCCGCTATTCGCTCGCTTCGCCACATTGGTCCCCAGACTAGACAACGTGGTAGCGTTTACTTTGCTATTGGAGCCGGCCTTACGTGTAATAGTAATTTAAGTAATTAGGCGAGAAACTATATGTTTGCGTACGAGTGTGTTGCAACTCAACAAATAACATGAGTAATTTCAACGTAGTTTCTGGGTGACTTCTGCATAAATTTCTTAGATAAAATTATCTTTAAATGACGTGTGCTATTAGGATTTTTTTTGTCTTCATAGTGATAACAACCAACAACAAAAACGTTTGAATTTAAAATTTCATATCTCTGTTTGACTTTTGAATTTAGTAAAAGTTGTTACCAAACATAAAATTTCTAGTTTTATAAATATTAAGTTGAGTTTCTTCTTCAAAAGTTTCTGCCACTTTGTGACTAATTTTGTTTTGAAGTGTTTAACACAAGAGCCATATTCAATTTGCATTCTTTACGTATGTCATTTTAAAGATAATTTAAAGCAGATTTAGATTCTATATTTGCGTTCAACGTCATTTTTACAGCGACTTTTAAGACTGTAACGATATATTTTTATCAGTCCTGAATAAATGTAGTATTGTCTACATATTTACTAAAAATCTTAAGTCCGGTTCTGCAAATTTGCGTTCTTCTTAAAATATAAACTTGTGTAGCATTTGGTGCAAATAAACCTATAAAAATTATTTTAAAAAGGTCGTGTTTCAAATCTTCGTAGAATTATAAAAAACACTTGGACAATAAATTATTCTTTTCTGTATTTCATTTGCGCACGTGTACTTTGGTTGAAACAAAATAATAATATGGATCGTGGCAAATCTAACTTCGTTTAGTTCCCAGAGATATTATAGTTTGGGTTTTGTGAAAATATTATAAAGCAAGTCACCTTTATCTAACTTTATGTCCGCTACGTGTTAAAAATCTCTTTTGCTTATTCACATATGCGCTTAAAAAACAACTTGAAGTGTCTGCTAGATTTATAAAAACAACATCTGCGTGCACTATTCGTCCGTGGAAATACCAATTGCGTAGAATTTAGTTCTTTAGGGTCAAAATATAGTAGCGAAATTTAGAAAATCTTCCCTATCGACTCCACGTGGACTACACAGCTCTGATTTGTCCAAATTGGGATAGGCGTTTTTTGATTGGTGTATGCAGAATCGCACCCTCCAAATTACTTAGTATATAATAAAATAACCTTCAGTTTTCAGACAGACTTCACTTCAGTTTAAGTTTCGATACAGTACAGTTGATAGAAAACGGCCGGGGTCGGATTCCCGTGCCTAATTATTTGAACATTTGCAGTAAACAAAAATACCGTTGTGTAATTAGTTTTCCGGATATTAATTAAGAATTTGTGGTTAATAAAAGTACCGTTATACAGTTTAATATTTTGCCGGATGTTTGTGTTTTTAAAGAATGGGAAATCTAGTTTTTCCTATTAAAAAAGTGTAATAGCTTTGATACAGTTTACCGATTGAAATAAATATCGTATCGAATACCGATAAAAATGATTCTCGTATCGAAATACCGATAAAAATCAATAATTACAGACAATCCACAATCCACTCCAGTGATCAAAATTTCGGATCAATAAGGAAATCCGAGTTTTGTGCCTTATAAATTCAGTTTAGATTTAAATAATAAGTGGGTTGTTTTAAGAAAAACAACGAACATTTGCCGATGGTTCTTAAAATTAATTTAATAACCAAATCTTATGGAAGTTTTATGGTTGCATTCAGTTATTTTATTTTGGTTGAATTCGTGAATAATAGTTCACCTCCTACAGGCATTACGAGGGTTAATTCATTGTATCCTTGAATAATGGAAAGCAAAAATCTACGATCATTCCAGTTTCTCCATTCGTCCAGCAGTAATTATTTTGGTGTGTGAAAGAGTCATTTTTGTGCAATTTAGCGTTAACTTGGTTTGTGAATTATCGACAACTACAGGTACAGTGAATTATGTATTTTTTTGAATGTTAAATATTTATGTGAATTTCTTTGGAACTTTGTAAAATTTCTACAGTCTGTTTTTTATTTATACGTAATTTAGTATACAATTTTTATTCATTAAAATTTTAATAGTCAAGAGCTCTTAGGTAGGGAATTATTACTTGAATTTTTGAGTTTAAAATTTGTAATCTTCTTATTTCTTATTTTCCTTTGTGTTTTCTAAAATAAATATGATTTTAAAGTTAATTAAAACCAGTAAGACTGAACCATATAATTATGAAAGTTTTTATTCATATCTTCATTAAACTAAATTTTTGACTTTGTTGAAATTAACTAATATTTTGCACTAAATTTATTTCGGTCTGATTTCATTTTCTAATTAGTGATTTCAGACAGATTTATTAGATTTATTTGATCTATTTGATCTATTTAATTATTGTTATTAAGCTTCATAATCAGATGGCGCCCTTCTTGTGTATGTTTTTGTGTTTTGAAACCTTTATCCATTCCTTTATAAATTAGACAACTGCAGAACCACAGAACCACAGAACTGAAATTTAAATTTGTAAAAAGAGCGAGATCTCAAGCCGGCAACTTAGAGCATTTTATATACAGTAAGTATCGTATTTTGTGTTCTAAATTAGTTTAAGTAATGGAATTCTTCGTTTGAAGGTTTAAGCTTTGTTTATTTTATCGTATAGAAACTTTTGACGTTATAAATTGGCGCCCTCTGCAGGGCCTTGTTTTTTATTGTTGTATTACCGTGTAGAAAAAAGCATTGCTATAAGACAGCGAGTGTAGCAGTGTAGGCTATTGCAGGCAAAATAGCAAAGGCGCTGTTATACATTATACATTATAAATATAAGTTTAATTTGTTAATGTTTTAAAACTTGATATATTTTTAAATCGATTTACTTAATGTTTAAACAAGCTAAGTTTGGATCGAAGACAATTTCGTAAAAAAAACTTCTTCCGCTTTCGGGGGCCCCCTATGTTCGGGGGCGCCGGGGCACTGCCCCGGCTGTCCCGGTGGTAGCTACGGCCCTGCGGATCCTGAACAAACGCAAGAACCTATATTTTGTGTCGTACCGAAAATGGAATTTGAACCCTTATCTTTTTAAAGCAAGTGCCGGAATCGTTATAATAACAAACAAAAATGCAACAATAAGAATAATGATGGAATGAAAACCAAAAGAAAACAGAAGAGAGAGACCACGAGCAAGATGGTGAAATGAAGTGTGGCAAGACCTAAGAACATTAGTAGTACACAACGGGAGGGAAAAAGCAGAAAACAAAAAAATATGAAGAAAATCTAAATGTAGAAATAGAAATGGAAGATGAAGATGATAAAGAAAAACAAAGATGAAAGAAGTGAGGAAGTAGACAAAGTGGAACAGCGACAAGAGTCAAGAGAATATAAGGAGCCAACCAGAGGTGAAATAGAAGAGATATTAGCAAAGCAAGAAAATTACAAAGTTCAGGAATAAATGAAATAACAGTGGAAAATAATAATAAATATGGAAAACAATTACGTTTGGGATGCAAAATTTTTAATTGACTTTTAAATCATTTTTTGTTAACAGAAGTTATTTAAGATATAGCAGACTTTCGATTATCCAGGGCGAATTAACTGGGTTGCGGATGAACTGAGGAAGTAAAAATTTGAATTTTTGGTTAGAAGGAACTATGTAATGTAATCGTAATAAAACATGTATTGTATTTAAATTTTTCAAACCATTTCTGCATCTTTTGGTGAGGGGACAGTTATACGCAGTGCAGGATTTACGTATAAGCTACACAAGCTATAGCTTAGGGCCCCCAAGAAAGTGGGGCCCCCCAACAAAATTGTCCGAGTGAGCAATTGTCATATATACTTAAATATACTGCAGCATTATTTGTCCCAATGCACTATGGGATGTATGCTAATATTTCTTGGCCAAAAATACTTTGAGAGTTATGAAAAGTTTTATATATGAAAAATCAAATATTACCTATTTAGAATTAAGTAAATTATATAGTTTTTACATTATTTAATGGATGTTTAAACAAAATATTTATAAAACCAAACAATATGACACCTATAACAAAGTTACTACAATTTATATAAATATAAAAATTTACCTTATACAAATTACCATGTAGATTATTACTAAGGTCCAACGGGAAACAACAAAAGTGCGATACTAGAAAAATATTTTATTACACATCTTCTGATCCTAGAATTATGTCATCAAGAGGTTCTATTTCAGAAGCAATAATTGTTTGAAAAGTATCTTGTTCTGAAGGTTCGGATTCTTTATCAGGCAGATTCTGATAAGCGTTCTTCGTAGGTAGACGCCAAATGTTATGTCCAATGGGCGAAGAACGTCCCCTGGAAGATATTGAAAAAATTTTTCTTCCGCCGTAATTTAATGAAGTGGTCGATAGCACAGGATCAGATATATCCGTGGCTCTATTGAATATATCAGTTAGATTAAAAATTCTGATTGTTTTTGCATAAAACTGTCTATCGTATTTGTAAAGTTTATTGCTGGACTCGCGGCGTCTTGCGTGGATTGCAGCGTCTTCCCCAAAGTAGCCTGCAGGACGTACTGAATTCTTCAGAATCTGAATTCTCAATGAATACGAATTCGATGAACTGTAGCTGGAATCGGATACCATGGATATATATTTCTTCATTTATATAGCAGTATTAAAACAATATGCTTGAAATTGGTCTATACTAAGAGGAACTGCGACGACGAAGAAATGTGTTATTTTAAAATTATTTATAAGCGTTGCATCTACGCCAGTTGATGCAATAGCAAAAACTTTTGGTTCCTGAAATGCTCATCGGGCAGTATTTTCATCATTTGTCGTCCCGCTATCAGTAGGTTTCGGTAGATGACACGAAGATTCATTTTGCACATTAATTTTCATCTATCTAAATTTATCTTTATGTGCATCAGCTCGAATCTGTCTTAGATCGAATTGAAGTCTTAGTCTCAGTTCTATAAGAGAGATGCAAAACACCGTTGGTGATTTAGTTGTTTCATTTAAGACAACAGCTAAATCTGTTTGGCCACATATGCGAGCAGCAGTACTGACAGATTTCACCATTAATTCTGATTTATCTTCGTTTTCTTTAGAAACTGCAGCTGCACGTCGTATATAGATCTTTCTGATTATTTTGGGTATTCCAAATTAGGACGTCCTCTAGCATGCATTTGAGATGAAACTTCCATTGGGACCATTGGTTTATATTATTCAAACGTTAGTTGTTGTTTATTTAACCAATCCTTATGCTTTCTTTGAATGAATCCAATCTTCGCAAACATTTTTGCCAATAGTCTCTCATATTTACAATAAATATTCTAATTTTTTCTCTTATTCCTGTTGAATATGATAAGGGCAAGCCTTTTTCATCCATTTGACTGGTTATATAAACAGGTGTTCATATTTAAAACGGCAATCATCTAAAAAACTAAGTACAACTTAGAATCCGCAGATTTCCGCAAGAAATAGTTATTATGTACGCACGAAGTACACTTTACTCATAATTAACAGATATATTTTATTATCATCAAATGCTAACATTTTTTTGTAAGCCTTCGTACATTTTTAATAACGTCGCGACTTAACAGACCCGCAACTACTTTACATTTTGCGTATTTTTTATTAGAAAAACAAAACTGAATTACTTCTAACTATTTAAAGGCACTTATCATCGACATATGAATCCTTGCTGAAAGTTTGATGTAACTTGTCTATGTCAAAACACTGTAAAATACTTTTCAACTTTGTGCACTTTTTGTTGCGATTTCATACTAGGTAATGACCGTAAGATTAGGTGTATCTTGCTAAGGGTTAGTGTTGCCCAGAAATGATTCATCGCTAAGACGGGTGGGTTTTTAAACCGCCCCATGTGTTTACAATATAAACCTGCTATTATTTATTTAAAAACAGATGTTGAAAATAATTCTTTTCGGCCAAGAAATACTAGCATTCATCCCATAGTGCAATGCCGCATATCCGGAACGTCCCATACTGAGGGCCCCATATCTCAAATAGCTTAGGGCCATATCAAGTTTAAATCCGGCCCTGGTTATACGCTTGCCGTAGGCTCCGTAACGGCACTGTTGGTTATAAAACAATTTAACATTTTCATTGCTACTTTTATTCTGCTGATTATTATTGTTTTTATGTTTCTAAAATTCTATGCTGCTCACTTGCTTCTGAAGGGCGGCGTTCACTGGGGGTAGATTGATAAACACTCAAGAAAATTAGTGTATCATACCCAGAATTAAAAAGCCTTAATTTTTTTTATTATCTTAACTAGTAACATTCTTGGTCTTATTTCATACCAAAAGTTTTGTTTTACTAATAAAAGTAATATTTCAAAAGATAAACTGGTGGGTAAAGCAGTGGTATATTTTATTAGGAAGGCAGTGTATAGTACATTTTGTTTATGGTTATATAGTAGAGTTCGCAAACTTAAAAAACGCATCTAGAAATCAATTCCGTGGTACATTGAAAGGTAAAAAGGTATCGAGTACGTTATCGGATGCTATTTAGGGTGTATATCAATCCCCTAAATTCGTCTGGCGATATCGGTGTCCAACACCCCCCTGGGGGGGGGGGGGAAACTGAAAAAACAGAAAATCTAGAATACTTTATTTGCTATCCTGGTATATTAAAATAAATACGATCGCTAAAGTATTAAGCGAGTTAGAGCTAATTTTCACTCAGGAATTATCATTAGATAAACGGAAGGATACTCACTAGATTAGCGTCTAACTCCCTTATTATGCGTATTTCTATTTCTGCAAACATAGAAAGATGTTTATATCGTGATAACTTCTGGACGATACAAGATATCAAAAAAGTAAAAAAAATAATTGTTATTAGTTCGAGATTTTACAATCCAACGCTTTTTGAAACTTTGAAATTGGCTAGAGGGTAACGAAGATATGACCAATTTATTCCGACAATGTATAAATTACCGCTGAGCAGCGATCGTTTTATCTCTATTTTCACTTGTCTTCCGTCTCATTCTAACGCACTGCTCTTACCAAGTTCGTAAGTATTTACAACTATTGGCATAATATTGGAGTTACAAATGCAGGTGATTTAACATTTTGTTGGGAAAAATTATAAAATTCTTATAGTCCAGTCAAACTGTACGAAAAATGGGCTTAACTTGGAAAATGGAAGTACTTAAGAATTTTTACTTCCAGCATGTAGGGGGGGTCTAGAAAAGCTTAAGTTGAAGTTGAAGTTGAACTCAAATTCATATGAGCTTTTTCCGCCATTTTGAAAAGAAGGGATGAAGTGTTATCTTGAAATTATCTCTGTAACAGTAGGTCCGACAAAAAATTTGTAGAAAGCATTTTTGTCGGAAATACGATTGTCTACAACTTTTATTTGAAACTTTTTCGCGTAATATAAAAAATGAAAAAGTTGTGAGGGAAAACAAAAATAAAAATTGTGGTGACCGATTTACCTTTCGCCGGTTTCCTGGAGAACACATTACATTTATTGTCTTTGAAAAGATTTTTTTCTTCCAGCATGCAGCAGGGGGGTTCTAGAAAAGCTTAAGTTGAAGTTTTCGACCTCAAATTCATATGAACTTTTTCCGCCATTTTGAAAAGAAGGGAGGAAGTGTTATTTTGAAATTATCTCTGTAACAGAAGGTCCGACAAAAAATTTGTAATTTTTTATATTACGTGAATAAGTTTCAAATAAAAGTTGTAGGCAATCGTATTGCCGATAAAAATGCTTTATACAAATTTTTTGTCTGACCTACGGTTACAGAGCTAATTTCAAAATAACACATCATCCTTTCTTTTTCCAATGTTTTTCCCTCATAACTTTTTCATTTCTTATATTACGCGAAAAAGTTTCAAATAAAAGTTGTAGACAATCGTATTTCCGACAAAAATGCTTTATACAAATTTTTTGTCGGACCTACTGTTACAGAGATAATTTCACAATAACACTTCATCCCTTCTTTTCAAAATGGCGGAAAAAGCTCATATGAATTTGAGGTCGAAAACTTCAAGTTAAGCTTTTCTAGACCCCGCCTGCATGCTGGAAGAAAAAAATCTTATGTACTTTCATTTTCCATTTCAAATGTTTAGTTTGACTGGACTATTACTGTTTTTGTAAATACGGCATTAACCTTAACACGGAGAGTTCTTCAAGGTATTCTATAACAGACGATGAACTATTACATACATATAAATTTCTTTAAATTTATAAAAAAAGAAACAGATACGCAGTTATAAAAAATGTGTTGTGTAAATCGGGCGGAAAACTGCAAAAGGAATCCACTGCAAGAACTGTGGAAACATTCAAAGGTCAGTGAAAATGAGATTAGATATGCCATAAAGTCATAATAAAGAATTAAGAGAGCTTCTTGATATAATACACAATTCAAGTTTACGCGCATATATAAAATATTTTCACTATGAACTTAAATGTACATAGTAGTCAAAATATAGAATAACAAAACTGAATACAAAGGTTATTCTGAAAGCCACTATGTTATAGTAATACAATACTTGGACAAACGTAATTACTGTATATTTTACATGATTTGGTTGAAACCGTCCATTGAGGTACAATCTGTGAACTACAATTTTGAACTCTACTTAAAACCCACACCAAGTTATTTGTATCAGTAGGTATTGACTATCCTTGATTTTTCGGCAAATAACTAATTTTGCGTTTCGTTCGCAATGTGGCAAAGGTATTCTAGTCTTAGTATACTGAGAGTTTGACAAGGAATGGAAGTTTTGAGGCACAAGTAGTCGCTTTTTATTGGAATTCCTACAGATAATTCGTATTCTGGACATTGCTGAAAAGCTACCATCTGAGTTGCGTGAAAGGTATTGCAACCGTTGATAGTTTCCTTTAATACGTCTACATTGTCTGCTGCAAATTGTAAAAAATAATGTCCTGAGCAATGCTTAAACTTCTGATTTCTTTAATCACACAAAAGCAAACTTAGCAAATTCAATATCGATGGTGGAATATTTTTTTAAGGTAATCTTTATTGGTAACTGCTAAAATATCAGCATCTTCCACATCTCGAAGGTCTTTTTTTAATTTGCGAGGCTACTAAATAAAGTACACTTTGCACCATAGGTCGATATTCAAAGTCCAAATCTTTAAGCATTTCCTCCTCGTTATAAATATTGTTTTGTGATTGTGGGTACATTAAAGTAGCTTCATTATTTTTATAAGATCTGAAAAATACAAAGTATTTTCAGTTGCCGTAGAAAATACTACGGGTTCAAGTTACCACTCAGTAGGACATATCGGTGGTAAATTGTAACTGCAATACACTTTTATTTCGGTATGTCATGTTTTATTTCCCCAACAATCTTTTCCCAAACCTCGCCACAATTTATTCCTTTGGTTTTCAGAATAACCTTTGTGTTCAGTTTTGTTATTATATATTTTGACTACTATGTACATTGAATTTCATAGTGGAAATATTTTATATATGCGCGTAAACTAGGAATAACAGTTTTTTCCTCATTAATTTACTTGAATTGTGTGTTATATCAAGAAGCTCTCTTAATTCTCTATTATGACTTTGCATATCTAATCTCATTTTCACTGACCTTTGAATAGTTTCCGCAGTTTTTGCAGTGGATTCTTGAAGTTTCCCGCCCGTTTTACACAACACATTTTTTATAACTGCGTATCTGTTTCTTTTTTAATAAATTTAAAGACATTTAAATGTATGTAATAGTTCATCGTCTGTTATAGAATAACCTGAAGAACTCTCCGTGTTAAGGTTAATGTCGTATTTACAAACAGTAAGAATTTTATAATTTTTTCAACAAAATGTTCAATCACCTGCATTTGTAACTCCAATATTGTGCTAATAGTTGTATGTACTTACGAACCTGGTAAAAGCAGTGCGTTAGAATGAGACGGAACACGGGTGAAAATAGAGATAGAACGATCGCCTGTCAGTGGTAATTTATACATTGTCGGGATAAATTGGTCATATCTTCGTTACTGTCTAGCCAATTTCAAAGTTTCAAAAAGCGTTGGATTGTAAAATCTCGAACTAACAACAATTATTTTTTAAACTTTTTTGATATCTTGTGTCGTCCAAAAGTTATCACGATATAAACATCTTTCTATGTTTGCAGAAATAGAAATACGCATAATAAGGGAGTTAGAAGCTAATCTAGTGAGTATCCTTCCGTTTATTTAATGATAATTCTTGAGTGAAAATTACCTCTAACTCGCTTAATACTTTAGAGATCGTATTTATTTTAATATAGCCGGATAGCAAATAAAGTATTCTAGATTTGCTGTTTTCTCAGTCCCCCCCCCAGGGGGGTGTTGGACACCGATATCGCCAGACGAATTTAGGGGATTGATATACACTCTAAATAGCATCCGATAACGTACTCAGTACCTTTTTACCTTTCAATGTACCACGTACAACATAATCCACTTTCAGATTTACTCTACTATATAATTTATAATAATTTATATTACTCTATGATTGTAATTCATTAGTAAAATATAATTTCATTATATGCCTACTAGTAAATAAATATATATAAAGGTCCATAAAGCATAAAATATAGCCATCGCCGAATATTATTAATAGATTTGGATTACCCAGAAAATTTTACCATACCACAAGGCGTTTTTACTTTATTACAATGAGTAATTGTTAATAGTTTCAATTTTGTCATGGAAGCTTTTTTATTATTACTAAAAAGTACCGAAATATAAATAATGAAGATGTACATCTGAATGAGTTATTAATGACTACTTTTTTTATTAGTTAACTTCATAAGAGACCAACAACAATTTAAAAGCCTTCTTAATATGATGTTCTCCTGTTATTGCCACATTGTATTTCTGCAACGGTGATATTGCTGTGTTGCTTTTTTTGTTTGTGTATTTGAAAAGATTTTTGGATTTGTCGACCAAAACGACAGATATGTAACAAGTCTCGTTTTAAAGAAAGTTTATTAAACAGCAAGACCGGTTTTTACATTTTATCTTATTCACTGTTTTATATTTACAAACATCTTTTAAATATTGCCTGGAATGTCTAGATAAAAAAATCATTAATTAGAAAATTATTAAATAATATAAACAATACAATTGCGCTTGTATCATCATCAAAAAGTAATAAAATTATTGCTCTCTTGGTAAACACAATAGTAGAGATCATCAAGTAGTTCAACTGACAATTTTATAACAGGAGCACATGATGCACTAAGAACTGTAAAAATCTTCCAATGTTTATAAAAGAACCGTCGTGTACATTTTCGGTATTACAAGAAAAATAATTTACACTACTTTTGTATTTCATGTAGTCCTGTTAGTTGGGAGTTTAAATCTGTGTAGTTTTAATTCTTCTCATATTTATTTTATTTATTTAGTTTTCAAATAAAAATCTGCTATTAAAAATTACAAACATAGTTATATAACAAACGCTCTTAGGAATGTAACTAATTTACTATTATTTAATTTGTTTATTATAAGTGATTGTTATTAACTTACTGATGAGGCAAAGATTTATTTTAATTAAAATATAATTTTATGGTAAATACGCCTGATTTTTTTAGGTATTGAAAAACGGAAACCATTTATTAGTTCTTCAAGTGTTTAAGCTCACAGATTAATTCGAATCATGCGCAGTAAACATTAATCATGGATTAACGATAAAGCAGCCAACCTTCTCATTTAATTCGGTAGAAGTTTGCAGATACTGTATCTTAGAAATAAGTAATAAATAAATTGAAAATCAAATAATCTTTTCAGAAAGACACTATTATTGAAAAATTAATTCAACAGCTTTGATTTTGATGCTTTTTGGCACCAAACTGCTGATGTCTTTAAATTACTGAACTTAAGTGTAATCAGGGGCGCGCCAACTATGTGCGAATGTGGCAGTAAGATCCAAGGGTGGCAATTCGGCTAAATAAACAAATCGTACTAACGACCTCTTCTTTCTAATGCCGCGCGTCGGCTCCAATTCATGTTTAATGCGTGATTCTCTTTCGGTACACTTTTGCTATTAGCGATAGCGGCTAGCTTAAAAAGTCCTAGTTCACAGGTGACTTAGCGGTAACGGTCGGTAAGTATCAAAAACAAAGAGAGTAAATATAGAGAAATGTTTTTATTGTTTTTAGTGCTTTTCGTCTGTAGTCTGTCTGAAGCCGCAAAAAATGAAAATTAATATAAATATGTCTGGATTTTGTAAAATGGGTCATTCTAGTTTGTTCTGCAAATCAGATTAGTTAATTAGATAGTGAGGTGAATATTTCAGTGTAAAAATGGTAAGTAGTGTAACTAAAACTAAATACGGTATATTTTTACTATTCTACGCTTAATTCTAATTAAAATTTTCTGAAACATATATCAAAATTCAAAACTCAGTAGTTTTCGAGATATTTGACATTTAAAATTTTTTTCCCATAAAAGGTAATTAACAATATGGCTAATAATTTTACCTTGCAACTACCAACTACTAATTGTAAAGTATTTTTAGGTAATTTTTCTTCAAGGTCCTGTAATACATACAAATGTTGTACAGGGTGTTTAAAAAATGTAATCCAATTTGTTGGTAAAGACAGATGTAAAACAATTTTTTTTTTCAAATAGATCACCATGTAACATATCCTATATCAAAACTCGTTTTCGAGATATTTAACGTTTAAATTTTTTTTCCAAAAACGTAAATAAGATTGCTAACAATATGACATTTCCTATTTTAAGGAAAAGGGCAAAAAAAGAAAACGTCAGGTCATCAGTTCCGCCAACGAAGACGGCAGAAAATGGAAGAGAAGGAAAAATTAGCTGATTCTTTGAAGAAATATTTGAAACCGTCAGAAATAAGTGTTCTTCCTAAACTTGAAAATACCGACGATGCTCGCCCTAGTTGTTCCTCAGCCCCAAGTTCCTCATTTGTTTCTGATTGTAATAATATAAATAGTACCCAGGAACATCATACTGAAAACGTTCCAGCAACGGCAACATTACTATTTGCTAACTCCACCGTAATATCTGATGACCCTGGAGAGTGGCCCGAAATAATTACATCCGCAGATGCAAGATTTTTAATGGAAAAAGGACCCCATCAAATTACGAATTGGATCTATCCAGTAAACTCACAAGGCCGAAAGTTTTCTGCCAGATGTTTTTATCGTAACCTCGCCAATGGAGAGAAAGTTAAAAGGGAGTAGCTGATTTACTCAAAAACAAGAGATGCGGTTTACTGTTTCTGTTGCAAACTTTTTGGTAAGTCTTTGACCAACTTGTCTAATAAGGAAGGGTGTTCTGATTGGCAACATTTGTCACTAGTGCTAAACAGACACGAAAAGAGTGACTCCCATAAAAAGAATATCGGATCTTGGTTAAACTTATCAAATATGTTATCTAAGGGAGTTACTATGAATGAAAGTCAATTACGTGCATTGCATGTAGACAAAAATACTGGTATCGTGTAATTGAAAGAATAATTTCAGCAATGCAGTTTCTATGTCGTCAATGTTTAGCTTTACGTGGTAGATCTAACAAATTATATGAAACTAATAACGGAAACTTCTTAAAATTAATAGAAACGTTCACCAAATTTGATTCTGTAATGGAGCAACATGTTCGACGCACACATAAAAATCAAAGCAGCGGCAGCGGTATGACAAACTATTTAGGCGATAAAATTCAAAATGAATTGATAAATTTAATCGGCTCAAAAGTAAGAACTACTATTTTAGATCTAGTAAGAAAACATAAATATTACTCTATAATCCTCGACTGTATACCAGATGTGAGTCATACGGAACAATTAAGTGTAGTTTTGAGGTTTGTTTTATTAAAAGAGTTGACGAAAAAAATTGAAATACGTGAACATTTCATTTTATTTTGCCCTATAGTTGATTCTACTGGTGCTGGCTTGTATAACTATGTGACAGATTTATTAGTAGAATTAAATTTAAGTATATATGATTTGCGAGGACAAGGATATGATAATGGATCAAACATGCGTGGAATACACAGTGGATTACAAACACGAATCTTAAATATAAACCCGCCAGCATTTTTTGTTCCTTGTTCGGCGCACTCATTAAATTTAGTTATTAACGATGCTGCTAAAATTTCTTTTGAGGTGTCCGGATTCTTTGACATTGTTCAAGAGATATATGTGTTTTTTCCCGCGTCTACCAAAAGATGGTCAATTTTGAAAACGTGCCTTAGAGATTTAACTTTAAAACCACTATCTGATACACGCTGGTCCAGCAGAAGAGACGCTATAAAACCTTTGAGATATCAAATTAGTGAGGTTTATGATGCTCTTTTAAAAGTAATAGATGCATCCGCATCTTCAAAAGACTTTAGTACATCACACCTAGCTCGATCGCTCGCAACAAAAATCAAAAACTACAATTTTTTATGCTCTGTAGTAATCTGGTACAATATTTTATTTAAAATCAATTCTCTAAGTAAATTAATGCAGAATCAAAGTATAAATCTAAAAGCTTGTTTAGACTGTCTAAACAAAATAAAAGCATTTTTTTAAACTTAAGAGATGATAAGGGATTTAGCAAACTTCTTGTAGATGCCAGGGAACTGGCCGAAGAATTAGAAATTGAACCAAATTTTTTATCTTCACAAACAGTTCGTCAAAGAAAAAAGACAGTTTGATTATGAAAGTACTGACGAACCAATAACAGACTCGAAAATGAATTACAAAGTAAAAGTATTCTTCTCTATACTAGATACTACCTTATGAAAGATTCAAGGGGTTGGAGCAATTTATTAACATTTTTGGATTTATTTATCAAATGTTCAGCTTGAATGAAGAAGAATTAAGAAACTTGTGTGAAAATTTATCATTTCATTTGAAATTATTTGTTTAAAATGCCACTTACCAGAGCAAAATGAATTAGATCCTCAGTTAATTCTTCAACACATTTTAGAGAACAATTTGATTTCAACATTTCCAAATACTGCAGTGGCAATACGATTTTTTTTAATGCTACCAGTATCTGTAGCATCGGGAGAAAGGTCTTTTTCAAAATTAAATTAATAAAAACTTTTTTACGATCAACTATGGCACAAGAGAGACTCAGTAATTTGGCAATTATGTCCATAGAACGTGACCTTATGGATTGTATTCCTTTAGACGAGTTGATTAAAGATTTTGCCGAAAAAAAGGCAAGAAAAGAGCGCTTCCAATAAGTTATTTTGTTCTTTTTTTTCTGTTATGTAACATTTTTATTGTTTTGTCAGTTTTGTTATTGCTTTGCTTTTTTTACATTCTTCGTTAATCCTTATATCTAAGACTAAGAGTAGTCAGGTATCATGCTGATTAAAATCAGTACACTTTTTTTTATTTGAGCTTTCGGAAATACTCATTTCCTTTATTTGCAAACATCAAATGATAATGATGATTTAAAATTATAGATTATACATTATACGGTATATAAATTAACACATATTTCATTTCAAAATTAGATAAGTAATAGCGATTATTTCAATTTTGTATGTACCCCCTTATCTGATGTATCAGTATCAAAATTAAATATAGGTATTAGCACGTATTTTAATTTTATTTATGTGTACCCACCCATGTATAAATTTTTACTAAAAAAGGGGTAAGGGGTGTAAAATTATATTTTCTATGACTATTCTTGACCTTGTACGTCGTTTTGTACTTCTTCCTTGACTTTTTCTGGCATAAGTTTATGGAGGTCACATTTGCCAATTTTAGAATGTGCGACGGCGTAAAGTTTGTATCATTTTCACTCTCAGGAATCAGTTTTTACTTCCTTTGAGTTAATAAAAAGTTATTGCTCACGGCCCGTGTGTAATGAATTTCATTACTCACGAGTCAAAGCATACGTATATACATATAACGAATGTATTACTTAATAGGAGCACAATAAAGATTATTTCTAATCGGTTCAGTAGTATCAAAAAAGTTACTCTTCGCATAGCAAATGAATTTTAGTTTTCTTTTTCGATTTAAAACGTTTAGTTAATACCTAAGCTAAAGTACCAACATATTGTATGGCATAAGGATGATACCTAATATAGTCATTAATTTATATAAAATTTAATATACAGGGTGCCCATTATGTATGGAATATAGTATATATCTTGGTAAATATCGACTTGATAAAAAAACTTGTTATATAAAAGTTGTTTAACATTTTATTTTCCATAATAAGATAGCATTCAATTGTTTTTATTTCAGAAAACAAATGAGTAATGAATAACACTTTAATTTTTTTAAATAGCAATGTACCCTTTCATTAGGCTCATTTGATAGAGATTTTTTTTCTCTTTTCGATGACCTAAAATCTTAGTACCCTTATATCAGAAAATTTTTGAAAAAAACGTAAAAAATGTTTATTAAGTTAATTTCACCAATAACATGAATCTAGATATCCGAGATCTCTTTCATTTGTCTTAACAATTGATTGTAGGCTTTTATTGTGACAGAAGTCACAATAAAACATTCTTTTATTATTGAAATAAAACAATAACTTATAAAAAATACACAACATAAAGTTTCCTTATACATAATACTCCTAACTTATTTCTTAAAAAACATATTCTCGTAACATTATAGATATGCATCGGAGAACTTGCGAAGAAGTTAATTATTCTAATAATATATAATTTAATGGTGATCCTGGTTTATAGGATAGGTAATGCTCATATAGCACTTGCATTAACATAAAACATTTGTTGCGAATTTCACTCCATTTTGTTCGGTACGTAAAACAACGACCAAACTAATTTAACTATGTGCACGTTTAACGATATAAATGAAAATGCCGAATTAAATCAAATTAAAAGAATTGCTGTCAAAACAAAGTCAAATTTTCTATTTCAAAAACATTTGTTTGTGTATGTAACAACTTATACTTTTATTTTAAAACCACATCACTAGAATTAAAACCCCCTATTTACTTTAAAAGTATGTAGTTATCATTTCTATGTATAAAAAGAGCACGTACACTTCAATTCAAAGATTTTATAAATAAATCAAAAGCAATGCAACTTATATTTGAGAAATATGTCTAATAAGTCTCGATTTCAAAGCAAAAGTAAATACTACATACCTTATCTTAAACATTTTACGTCAGAAGTAAAACTTTTTTGTACGACCATGCTATTTCAGATTGTTTACCATACTTGGTTTTAGAACAGTAGGTTATATTTACTGGTTGCTAAGCAAAAACGCGTCGGTAAGTAATTACTTACCGTTCTGTTTTTGACAGAACTGAACATTAAGTAAATTACATGTAATTTATAAAACAAATGCATGATCTTTAGATGTCTCTTTCGCGATCGCGAAAAAATCATTTTCTAAATAATTGGACTATTAAAAAAATGTATGTTTTTTATTTAAATTTGCTCAGGCCTCTTCAATATCCGAATTATATTCGTTTTCGGATTCACTCCTTCTCACAAATTTGACAAATATCGTAACATTCAAAAATAATAGTAATTACAAACGTATCCATGGTAACGACAAAACCTACTTAATGTTTGGTGGATATACAGGGCAAAACTAAATTATCTTAAATCTATTTTTTACCATCTTCGGGATATTTCCTTAGTTAATACCTTTGTATTCATAGTGATCGTACAAAAAATAGTATAAGCATCTCAAACAGTAAGGAGTTTACCGATCTCCTCCAATATTGTCGTCGATCGGTAAACTGTCCTTACTGTTCTTGATACTTAACATACTATTATTTTAAATACTGCCCCTCCTGAAATTTAATATACCTGCATTTAAAAGATTCAGCATTTAAAAGAACGCATTTGCATTTCAAACAAGGAATTTATAATTAACCTAAAAGTAAAAATCAGTTGAAAGTAGTAAAGAAAAGCAGAATCTAACCATTTCATTTAAATCCACCTGCATTTTTTTAAACGCTAAAGCAAATGCGTTTATTTGAACGTCGAAAGTATGGATTTTTGTTATAAAAAAATGCAATTTCTTTCAGTGTCAGCTTATTAAGTTTTATTAAGACAATCCAACTCGAAAATTTTTAACCAATCAAATTACAGAATTTTTCAAATTGGGACCAATGAAATTAGTTTTATAGTGAAAAAACCACTAGTGGTTTTAAGAACTAAGAAAAAACCACTTGTCAAAATGAAATGTCAAATTTAATTAAATTAATATTAACTACACACGCTAAATAAAAATTTGCTCGGTGGATTGTCAAGCCGAATACAACTCGTGGTCTAATTTTTTCTTGCACATTCGTAGCTTTTGCTTTTGGAAAATTACACTCGTCTCCTGCGTCGACTCGTGTAATTTTCGTTGCAAAGCTACTCATATCTGAAACGACAAATCTTGTCGGAAAAAATCAGACCACTTGTGATATTATATATGATAAGAATTAACAAAATAACTGTAGTGATTAATAATTTATATTTATAAATGAACTTTAGGATGCAATAATATCCGTAAATGTAAATTGCCTTTTAATTAACAGAATACACTACCACAGGAAACACTTTAGCATTTAATCCACTATCTTACCTGAAATCTGTAATAATTCACTCACTTTAACCAACTTCAGTTCTGAATGAAGAAACTTTTCAAACTACGCGGTGTTTAAAATGATAAGAAAGTATTCTTTAAAGTGGCAGCAACAGTTTTATAAGCTCGCCCCTAAAGGAACTCGACGAGAAGAAATGGGAAAGTAGCGAAAGTAATTTTTCCCTGTAAGTTAAAATCCGTCCGTTTAATTCTTTCCTTCTCTAACATTTTTCAATGATAAAGCGAATAAAAGGAAAACTATATTATTTAATCGTTACAGAACTAGTTACTCTAACGAACCGGACAAGTGTCTATGGTGAATATCAGGTTTTACATAAAAGGAATTTACTATTTTAAATATTTTTCAAGAATACATAGGCTACAAGTGTTCATATTAACACTTATTTCATTATTTATTGCATTAATAAACTTTCGATTAAATGGATTACGATTTTAAGAATGTAGATTTTACATTTATACGTATACATTTTATTAATATATAATGAAGAATCAAAACTAATTAGTAAAGAAAAATGCATTTTACAAGAGTGTTGAGATTTTTTTTATAGAATAATAATTAGATATTAATTGACTACCTACGGGAAATATAATTTACTTTCCTCTGAATTTACTTCTATCTAGTTCCACATTTTATGTATCAGTGAGAAAAAATAGGGGTCATTGTATCGATGGATAAAAAAAGATTTAGTGGGAACCGTTTTAAATATCACAGGAAGTATGAGAGTGAACAATAGATAGGAAAATTCGTATTTAAGCTCTTGGTTCTGACACAAAAAGCTAAATTTTCCTTTCCTCTCAAATTCTTAAATATCTTCTCGAATCAGACCACAGGTTACTATTTCTTCTGTGAAGACAATATACTTAAATAGTTAGGTTTACCATACGTCCCGATTTGGGACAGTCGCGGTTTGAGCAGTCTGTCCCGGTCGGTTGTTGATTTGTCCCGGTGATTCGATGTAAATGAACAAATGACGATTTTATTTCTTAATATTGGTTTAAATCTTCCCTATCTTTAATAGTGGCGAATTGAATATTGTACATAGCTGGATGGGTTCAATTTTTTTTTAGAATGTAACTCGGATATTTTATAAATTCTAGTTACTGGGACTTTTTGAAACTGCAATTGTGTCGCGGTGGGCGTATGAAGGATTTTACTGTTAGGGCATTACTTTACTGTGCACTCAACTTTGACATCACCTGCTTTGAATTTTATGAACAAATAAAAAACGATATTACTAGTTATTTATATATCAAGGCCGCGAAATCTCTTTTTAACGTACCGAGAGAACAACTGTCGCCGAGGCCGTTTGCGTCCGAGGTAGGACAATCTCGAGAACGCTAAAGAATTTCGCGGACAAGGTATATACAACATTTTTTTGTGAAACCGTAAAAAATATGTAATTACAATCTCCATTGGTTTTAAAAAACCAGTCGTTTACTTCATTGTAAATAGATAGGTGGCTTTGATGTTGCAGCATTTCTATGGAAATGACATAAATAAAAGTAAAACAATTGGTTTGGTAAACAATCGTAAAAATGGGTGGGAATACTACGTTACTTCGCGGACTTCTGTAGAAATTTCTTAGATAAAATTAACTTATTTTTTAAATGACATGTGTTATTAAGTTTTTTTATTGTTTTCATGATGGTTACAACGAAAAATAAAAACATTTGAATTTAAAATTTCATATCTCTCTTTGACTTTTGCAAATTTAGTAAAAGTTACCATCCGACAAACATTAAAATTCCTAGTTTTATAAATATAATTAACGTTCTTGGCAACGCCAACAATTATAAATTAAAACTAATTTTCTACTTGTACATATGTTCTCGTGAAAAGTAAAATCTTATATGTACCACTCCTACTATTTTCCCCACGTTCCTAAAGCACCTACATAAGAAGGTGCGCGAGCCGATTTATTCAGTCCGTTCCCAGGAATCGAAGGCCCAGCCAGCAGCCAAACCAGCCCAGCAGTACGAACCGTTTTAGGGAATAGAAGAGTAAGTCCTCTTGTCGTAGTTCCAATCACCTTTCTGATCCGATCGCGTTCCTTCATCCCTTACACCCTGTCTGAGTTTCACTACGAGTATTCCGGGAAGTCTCATCTCTGACACCCTTTCCGAAACCTCACTGCTAGCATTCCGGGAGGTCTGAGACATCCTGTCTGAGACTTCACTGCTAGTATTCCAGGAAGTCTCATCCCTTACACCTTTTCCTAGACTTCACTGCGAGTATTCCGGGAAGTCTCATTTCTTAAGTCCTGTACACCATGTCCGAGACTTCACTGCGAGTATTCCGGGAAGTCTCATACCTAAACCCTTTCCGAGACCTCACTGCTAGTATTCCGGAAGACCCCATTCCTTGCATTTCTTACCCGGTCCGTCCGTTACCATCGGACACCCCGTTATCCGGCCCTGTATTCCAACACCGTACCCGCACACTTGGTTCGATTTTGCTACACTGTATTGCACCCCGCTTGCCTGGAACGCCGTTATTAACCGTAAGCTTATTAGGGTAGAAGTAAGACTTGTAGGAGCTAGTGGTAATAATAAATTATTTTCTGTTTGGTATTTTGATGCACTTTACCTTTACCTTTTGTAAGTGTCTTAATAGAAATAGATGGAGACTCGTGGACTCATCCGGACTGTGCTGTCCCCTATGACCCCAGCAGTTCCCTGGATTGCTTTTCTCCACTAGTAGTTACCCAGATCTGTGGAGCGCACCACGTTAAAATAACGGGCACCCGAGAATTTTCACCGAAAACCACCCAGAGCCACTTCGTAAGCAACTCTCCCTTTTGCAAATTTGGCGCCAGAGCAGGGAAGCCTACCGAGTCAAATCCCGGGGCACCCTTACACGTTACTAGATGATAATGTCCATTAAGCGATTTCTATCCCTCGGACCCTTCAGGCTCTCAGGCTGGAACACCGTCGCCTTCCTGGCATTATCATTATCATAACACCCTTAATACATTAAACTATATTAAAGAAGGTTCATTCAAGTGCCAAGTATGAGTGGTTCACAAAAACACAATAGATTTCTTCTGGCTTTTCTATGTATTCTTTTTTAATTTGTTTAAATAAAATTATCAAAGTAGCTGTAGCAAGTCATTTAGCCACAAAATTATTTTCATAGTAATCAATTTACCTAGTTCTGTTATTACATATAGGTTCAGGCAAAATATGTAATTGATTTTAAAAATAACAACTATTTGGTGCAATATAAAATGTTGGGCATGTTTATTACAGTTTCTTTGGGGTTGGTAACTTGATTTTATGTTTAGGGATGTTTATTTCAGTTTTAAAGTTGGTAGTTTTGATTTTTTTGTAGTTAGGGACGATGTTTTTTTTGTTTTTGAAAAGATGAATGATCATGAAATGTCACGACCTTCTAGATTTCACGAGACGAAGTCTCTTATCCGGCCTGCGCACTCCATTAGTTCAAGTGTTTCTCCGCTGGCGCCACCAAACACGAAAATGCGGAAACGGATATATAACACGTAAACGCCAATTTCAAACTACGCTAACTTCGCGCGCTTTTATACTTTTTGTCGGTTTTGCGCGTATCGTCAATAAATTATATTTTCCTAATCTTTTAAGGCAGTTTTCTTTATTTTTTAATATAATTACGTTATTTCCTTATTTGTTTACATTTTCGTAGTTTTGTTGCTGTTTTTTCGTTCACTTTAGTAATGGCAAACACTAGCAGAAAAAAGTATAACTGCCGCAATGCAATGTGTAATAGTACTGATCCTACAATATCATTTCATGAATTTTCTTCAAATTATACCTACCTTACGAGAAAAATGGTTTCAAATTTTACGTTGGGGTTATGGACACCAACATTCAACAGCAAAATAATATATACTTCTTTATTTCGACAGATCAACAATTACAGATACCTGAAAGAGTCAATTTCTACATCGAACTTCCTAAAAATATAACAGAATTAATAAAAGAACTCCAAACCTTATCTATGCATCTCGATTGCGAATTCTTTCAGCATCTGAGCCCTTCTGGCAGGATACGTTGCAAAAAAACTGAAGAAAGGATTGAATGTCAATAGCCTATTAGATTCTCTGTTAGCTGCCTCGTGTTCAAATTCACTGATAGGATTTGTAAATCTTCAAAACAGAGGTGCCTTAAAATACTCCACTAGAAGATTTACACTTTTAATCAACTAAATAATCGAACTTGTAATACATATTGTAGAACATTTACCTGGAGAATGTAATCCGTCTAATATTCTAACATCACTAGGTATTTCTAACTCCAATTGCTTTTTCACAGTTTTTGGTTTGCCACGACCACAAGCAGGAACTTAGTAATATAAATCTTTAAAAATTGCTAAAAGCTTGTTTGGCAAACAGAAACATTGCAAAAACGTGAACAGATAATGTACTTACTGCTCACTATCTCTATATCCTAAATCCAGCTCACGGGAAGTTATAACATTGTAATTTCAATAATGTTATTGAACTTGTAAATTAATTTTAATAACATAATTAATTTAATTATATAAATTTATTTAATTAATTCGCAAAATATTTACGTAAACATGCAATGCTTGACATTTGTAAGGGTTATCTAACCTCTATATCTTCAAGTGACAAATAAACATCAGCGTGTCAGCTAGCGCCAAAACGGCGAAATTTTGCGTTTTCTCAGAAACAAAGTTTATATGGGAAATCGTAAAAGTGCCCAGGCCGGATAAGAGACTTCGTCTCGTGAAATCTAGAAGGTCGTGTGAAATGTAAACAGGTAGGAAGTAGCCATATTGGTTTGGTTTTAAAAAATAATATAAATTCATGTAAGTCCATTTCTGTTTATTTAATTTATGTTGATTCTAGTTGTGTGATGTAATTTTTATATTATTTAATTAATCTAAAACCCAAATTTCTCGTTTGAATCTATAGTTACGTCAAAATCTATACGGTAACTAACTAAATCTAAAAGATTTCTTTGATACTTTTTAACAATTTATAAATTTGACCGTTTGAAGTGTAAATGTTATTAGAAAATAATGTTTTATTAACGTTTGTAGTTTCATTACAGCTGATATTGCTAGCTAGAAATGTTATATGTGCATTTATGTAGATACGACTACTACTGTTATGTGTTTCATTGTCAGCACTCATTGATTTTTAGGTTAATGTTTCTAACCTAACTCAATGTTATACTTTGTGACTAAGAGGTTATACCCCTTAGGTATTAATCTCCACGGTGGTATGAAAACCCATGATAGGCCGTGTGAGAAACCCTTAAACTCTTATTTATTTATTTGAGAGAGTATTAATCTCCACGGTGGTAAAAAGCATTTGATAGGCCGTGTTGTAGAACGCTCAAACCATTATTTGTATATTTGCTTGTTTATGTTATTTATATGTGCTATGTTATTCTTTTTCAGTGCTTATAACACACTCTCGCTTGTCTAGGTATCTAGATACGAGCTTTCCCTGTTGTCGACACTAAAACTATGTCTTGTAAAAGACGTGTTCTGATATTTCCATATATATGATTTGGTCACAACGTATATGTTGCTATGTCAAATATGATATGATTTATGTTCAGTAGTTCTCGTGTGTATTCATTTTAATCTGGCACGTTTTGCTTTTCTAGTTTATCTATAAATCTTTTTGATTGACTCTGTTCCACTTGTAATGATTAAAATAGTTAATCATTTTAATTTGCTAAATTTAGCCTCTGCAAAGTTAAGGTTTGGTTATCACAAATCAAATACCAATTACTGCATTTTCTTGGATATATTTAAGACAAAAATATATTATTCTAGTTACATGTTTGAACTCTTAAAGTTAATTAATTTAATTTCCTATTACTTGATTTTACTGACTTATCAATAATGTCTTACGTGCTACTTACGAAATATGCTACTCAAGCAAGATATATTAGACTTGAGCAATTATGCACATATTGTAATAATGTGTTTTTCTAATATTTCCAAACATCAGATTTAAAATTAAGCAATACCATAATTTCTAACAAAAACCAATTTATTCAAATTTACCAAATTTTATAATTATGCTCCTCCATCACTCATTTTTGATGTTTTATGTTGAGAGATTTGCATCTTGACTATGTATAAATACCTTGTATAAACACACAACTGTATCAACTTGATAAATTGTTTTATTGATCTGTATTGTTTATTGTAACCGAACTAAATAATCATTTGATCACATATTAAACTTGAAGCGTGTACGTATTTAAGCTGGGCTAGCAAAAGTTTCAAGGTGGTTTTTAGAGAACTAGCCATTTATTTGTATCATTTTAAATACGTCCCCCTCGCTCAAGAATAAGAATAAATTAATAAAATAATATAATCATATTTAACTGTTCTTTTATTTGAGTTCTTTTATTTGTGTTTATCTTTCTTTCTCCGTCCTTATGAAGTAAGTCAATCGTTATCAACCTTGGTCACATGTTATAAAAAATAATCACAACGTAGGATCCGGTTTGTTAAATATCCAGTTTGTTCTTTTTGTTATATTTATCATTAAAAGTTTGTCATTTGTAAGATTGGTAATACTGTGTTAACTTCCGTTTTATTAAATGTTTGAATTTTACGCGGGTAGAGTAAATTGGGCCGTGATCGTCTAGTGGGTAGGGACCCCGGCTCATTACAACGTATTATGCAAAGAAAATATTTTTTGTTAATGGAATTATAATAAATTTAAGTTTTCAATCTTTTTGAGATTTTTATTTTTTTGTTAGGTATATTTTTTTATCCGTTCCGGTTTGAATATCCATAATTATGGTAAGCCTATAAATAGTATGTATATTATTGTAAGTATATCTTAATATGTATAGCGTTTATACAGATCATGGCGAAAGTCTTTCCCCTCCCTGTTAATTTCTAAACCCTTTAATGTTTTCCTCCAAATTTTGCGAACATAAGAATGTGAGAGCAAAAAATCTTCACAAATTTTATCGATCTCTAATTAGTTAGCATGCATCTATAATGCTATGAATATTTTCTTATTTTTTTACTTAAAGTGTAATATGTTTAGCAGAAGTATCATTTGTGCTGTAATTGCTAATGTATTTATATATAATCAAGATTCAAACAAGAATTAACTCCAAAAGATAATTGTAAAATTTTATACTTGGCAAGTAACTTTGAGAAACTTTTCTGCTGTAAGCTACTCTTCTGAGATTGAAATTCTCGAAACAACCACTTTTTATATATTTTGGTATTGTATTAGATAAAATTTGTCCATTGGAAAAAGATGAGATTTTGGAGACTAAAAACTAAATTAAACATCCCTCCAAAAAAAGAAGAGATATGCAGCTTTTGGAAAGCTTGATCAAACAATTCAAACCTAGGTTAAAGATTTAATATTGGCATAAAACATGGTAGAAACATTTAAAACAAGAAAGGGTTGTCGTTCACAATCCCCCCAAAAAATACCAAATTCCAATTTAATACAAAAAAGGTTGCAAAAATACAAACTGATACAACTTCTAGACTCCAACTCCACTCAAATCAATCAATATTGTGAATATTGTTATTGAGAGAAAATGTGCTGCAATTGTTATTTGCTAAAGATTTTATAAAAATTTCAAACGAAAAATTCACTGTAGGATATTTCAAGACTTATAGGATATTTTCAGCTTATCTAAACTCAGTAGTAAAGAAGTTATTCATATTTCTAATTTGTGCAGATTGTTTGTCCCCACACTCTTATGTTAGTCGATAGACGATAAATACTACATTCTGACATATCAGTCAATATTTTGCCTAAAATGGCAAAGCATTTCGAAAAAAGCATTAAATGGAAAGGGGGTTAAGTCATTAGCCTATTCGAAATTTCCTGGAAAAAGTTTCTGTTGTTATTGATTCTGATTACTTTGGATTTTAGGTAATCCAACAAAAAAGTCCAAAGGAGTCAAATTGTCTAAAATAATGTGGAGGTCACTTGAAATTCATGAACATTATTTTGAATCACTTCAGTTACTGTCAGCTGGATGAGATTTTGCAGCATATTGTATTGTATTGTATTGTATAAAATGTTAATTGTAATTAAGTTTACTGTCTCCATTATTGTAATTAACATTGCCAAACCACTGAAGTAAATACATACTTGTGCGTGGTATAGGGCGTTGTTACTTTAAACGACAACTACAGAAAGATAAATATGTGGTTGTCGAGATCGACTGCTTAGCGTGTCCCTCTGACAGCACGGTGAAGTGTACTGAAGCTTTATCGGCTTATTATTATTATTATATCGACGATATTATTATACTATGGTATTAAGGTCTGGTTAAACGTTCATCAATGAAAAATGGCCTTATAATGTGGTCGCCCATTATTCCGCCTAATATTCAATTTTTCAAAAAACTGACTGTAGCTCTCTCTATACCAGTTTGGGTTCTGGTCACTCTGATTTCTTAAATTTTGCTTATTTCCATTTCCATTAAGAAAAACGAACACTTGCTAAAGCTAAAGCAAATTAATGCACTTCAAGAGTTCGGATTTTGGGCAATATTTTTCTGTTATTATTTCGTAGAGTTCCACGCCCTTCTGTCTGCATTGCCCTCCGCTAACTCATGCACAAATTTCATTTTGTACACTGAGAAAAACATTTACCTGAGTCAATTAAATTTATTTAATTCAACTAAATATTTAGCTAAATTAAATTAAATTTAGTTTATTTAACTAAATATTTAGTTGAATTAAATAAATTTTATTGGTCATACTAAATGCTTTTCTCAATATATGGGATTCACCACGATTTCTACCACAATGTCAGTTTCGTTATCTTAAAATAGGGGTTCGTTTTTTATCCTCAAGTAAACCAGTTGCTAAGAATTTTGAAGTCAATTCTTTTATATATTCTATATTCTAATATTTTTTGAGATGAAACGTTCGGGGTGTGTTTTGCAAAAAATTTGCAACTGCATCTATCTCTTCTTGTAGATTTCGAACCATTTTTCATCACTTACAAAATCTCTTACAGAAACTTATGAGAAAAGATTTTATGAGGAGAATATATTGAAGATAAATTCATGAGTATAAATTAAAACCAAAAGTCACGCCAGATATATTTTTTAAGGTTATGTTCCTCAATCGTTATATTATCACCAACGTAAAAATTTAAAAATAAATTTGGTGGTATAATTCGGTAGGTATTAAATTACTTTACAAATTTATTTTGAGTTCTTGTATTTTAGTTATTCGATAAAATTGTAAACATGCATGGCCATAGTATTTATTTCATTTGGTTCTAATATTGCAACATTAGAACCAATAAACCTATAACAGAAAAATTTAATTATGGTCCTGACACTGTCAGGCTGACAGTGTTTTTTTTTTTCATTAGGTACAACTTATAATAGTCAGTAGATTGTTTTACAACAACTTCTTTTGTTTTTTAATTCTTATGCATACACACTACACAGACACATGTTACTTTTACTTGATTATATATGTACTCTGTATAGTCTTATTGTGAACTCCTTTTCCTATAGTTAGGTATTTTGCTATAATCCAATAAATAATAACATAGTTCCATAGATTTTTATTCAGTTAGTGCTGCATTAAACACTTCCAGGTGGTTTTGACTTTCGTTTGTTTAAATAACACGAAATAAATAAACATTTTTACCCTGCAGGCCTGCAGGTTTCGATTTATACTTGTATATCTGGTTGGGTAAATCCGGAACAGTGTATCAGCCTTAGGTAAATAATTTAATGTTTTTTATTTTTCTTTCGATTACTTTTCATAAATTCCTTTTATAAGTAAAAGATATTATACAAATTATTAGGAAGTCAACTAATGTATTGTTAATATTATTTACGTTAAGTTTAAGTTAGTGGAACACAGTGCCTGCTTGTGCCTTAAAAACGTGGGTCGGCCAAAGCATGGATCTTCTTCTTCTTTGATTGACTTTGGATGTAGTCTGCTAATAGCTTTCGCGACTGAATTTAAGCTGTGGAGGCGTCGCCACTGTAAATCTTTTAAACAATAATGTCCCGCACCTTTTACATTGGGTTAATGTCCGGAGAGCATGATGGCCAGTGTAAGATTGGGATTTATGACTACCAACCCTGCTCTTGTGTTTCAATAGAGGTAATAAGGTGCCTATCCTGTTGAAAAATTAGGTTTTCATGCTCATGATCCCCATAATAACGAATTCACTTGCCATCTTTGTTAAAGGAATTGCCATCCAAAGCTTGTTTATTTCGTTAAACCCAGCCTAGATTATTAGGCAACAACCATCAAAGTTTCTACGTGAAAAGCTCAATGGTTTCTTTCATAAGTCATGCCAATAATCATGAAACCAGTCAGGTCTGTCAAAATTAAATTTTTTCTTTTCGCTCCAGATTCTCTAAAAATAGCGTTTTTTTTATTAACTTAAACAACAGCGAATATTAAATATGTGTTATTAGTTTCGTCCAATCAGGTTTTCAGCTGAAATTGCAAACATCTTTCTTTTAACGGAATAAACAAGCTTCAAAGGGAATTTAGTTTTACATGGATGGCAAGTGAATTCTTTATTATGAGGATCATGAGCATAAAACGTAATTTTTCAACAGGATAGCCACCTGCTTACCGCTGTCGGAACACACGAGCAGGGTTGGAAGCGTCACAAATTCCAACCTTAGACTAGCCATCATGCTCTCCGGACATTAACCCAATGGAAAAGAATGGATGTGGGACATTATCGTTCAAAAGATTTATAGTGGAAATGATCCTTTCCTAAATGATCTTAGGAGAGCCATTTTGCAGGCTTTCGTAATGTCACTATCAATGAGCTTAATCATCTCGTCTTAAGCATGAACAATCGAATTTTTCTAATCATTAACCATAATGGTGGTGCTACTGATGATCAATTTAATGATCTTTTATGGTTTTGATAATTTAATGTTTAATAAATGCTGAATTTTAATTAGTGAACTTATTTCAATTTCCAATTTACAAACATTTAAAACTTTTCACTTTTATCTTCAAATGTTATTACCTTTTGTACCAAACATGCACATGTTTTGAAAAGGTAGGAGAATGGAGAACACATAAAAATGTTTAGTAAATAAGCCTTTAAAGTGGTTTTACGGTAAGATACGTTTTAACAAAAATATCTCAAAAATTATATCGATATTCTAGGTGAACCTATATCAATTTCCAGGTGTGTAGTTGCTACCTATACGTCATAAATTCGACTTTTGCTGTGCTGAGCCAAATTTTGAAAAATGTTCAGTATACTTTCATTTAAAGGATATTTTTGCATTTTAGATATAGCATCTTTTTTAGGTGAGACTTTGATGCAAAAATATTTACGGTTGATACAAATTTCAATTTTATACTTTTTACATTTTCGGCCATATTAGCATTCTCCCAATACTGAGTTTTTCAGGCTTCTTACCGCAACTTTACATTTTAGAATTTTACTGGCCACTGATTTTCATAAATCTGCCGGTCCCATTTTTCGGTCCAACAAATATGTTGTTTCTAAACATGAGTACAGCGACTTTCAAGAATAAGAGAACAAGATCTTTAAAAAAAATCCTAAAAAGTACGTTTTCAAGTGTTTTCTTTGAGGAAGGCTTTAATCGAAGAACTTTATATTATATGCTTCCAAGAGTGTTTAATAATGGTAATTCAGAAAACAATAGAAAACCTGGTCGCGAACCAATTTTTATTCGAAATAAATAGAGCTTATTGAAAAATTGCTACGGAAACGAGATTGAAGCAAACATTAAGAAAGCTTGCTCAGAAATTAAATGTCTAATGAGCCAGTCTCGGTGGATTAGTGGTTTGCATGTTTGCTTCATAATCCAAAGATCGCAGGTTCGATCCCCGGCCGAACTGGTAATTTTTCATAGCGGAGAAAAATTTAAAACATGCCTTTTTTCCGGATAGGAAGTAAAACTGTAGGTCCCGTGTCAATGCGATATTTGGCACGATAAAGATCCCTACTGGGGGTGGAATTCCCCCAGATTCGGCTAAATTCTAGTAGGATCGGCCAAATGATCATAGCAATCGGAGCCATGAGGTACGACGGATGCTCCGCCATCCTGATTCCTCGCCCAAACACAAACAAACAAATGTCTAATGTTATCACTTGGCACAATTTAATGAAGAAGAGACATGAGAAAAATGTTAAACCAAAAAATAGTGATCAAAAGTTACTAAAATACCCGGCAAGTATTATGCCAAAAAAACATTTTTAAATGCAGGAATGTCATCAAAATGGTGAAATGAAGAATACCTCATATTCTTGAACTGCTCTGGTACTATAGCAACCAGGACTACGTATTATTCATGTGATGAATCTTTTATTATATGAGAAATACCGATTTGACAAAAATCCAACATGTTATGGGAGGGATTAAGGAGAAATAAAGAAAAAGTAGGGAAAATTGTCGACTTGAAGTTTGACTACTATAATTTTATTTTATTTTACATGTTTAAAGTTTAGCTTTAAAGTTAAAATAAAATGAGTTTAATTTTCTTCAACTACTTCTTTGTTATACATGCAGTTCTAAAATGTGTCCTACTTATGATACATACGTTATTATAAATAATGTAAGTGTATTTATTCTTTGTTATATATTAATAATTTGAATGAAAGTGTTAAATTACACTTTTTGGATAATTCTTAATTTTCGCGAGAGTTCTAAATTTAATAATTAATAGTATGGGTGCCTGCAAACTCCATTATTTTTAAAATTTGTAATTTAAACGGAGCCGGCCACACGAGCGACTGTTTGGAAGCTGCGACAAAAAAGATGCAACATGTTCCATTCTAGTCGCTGACGCTGGCGATTAAATTGACGCTGGCGACTGTCGCAGCTAATGGAACACACGGTCTCATACGTATGCGGACAGACGGGCGACTATTTTGTCGCAACTACCCTCAGCAGTTCTCGTATTTTTGTCGTTATTTTGTATTTTTTTGGACAAAATTCGGTAGAATGACAGAAATGAACACGGAAGCATTGATAATCGCATTGATATCGAATCGTATGATTAGAATAATAATAAATGGTTGAAAAATACAGTAGAACCTCGTTATAATTCGCATTCGAAGGGAGTTAATAAACTTAATTAATAAATATTCGAATTGGGAATTTTGTGAAAATGAATAAATGGATCACTAATGTCTAAGTTAAAAACTTAATTTTCTATAATCGGCGTTATTTATCTTCTTCACATCGTTTATTTTAAATAAATATACATATATATCTGTTGTAGATGTATTAATTTATCACAATTATGATGTACTTGTAGTCCACGCGTTCCTTAGTATAATTTACTAAAGCTGTTTTTTATTTCAAAGGCCTTTAGGAGACGGAAGGTTAAAAAAATAATTCTTAACTTTTCTGTTGACTAATATTTTGATTTATTCTAACATTAACTGCTGATGATTCGGGACGTTTACCGAGTCATTATCAAAGTTAAAATACACCACCAATTACGATTATGATATTGGACAATAGCAACAAAAAATTCGCTATCATGTCTTAAGTCACTATATATTTTATACAACTGTCCCTTTCGTAGCCCTTGACAAGAAGAAGCGAAATCATGTAAGCTCCACAAAATTCATTTTTTAGACCAAAAATTGGACAGGGAAGTCTCGTGTTACAAGCGATTTTTTAGTCGCAGCTACATATTTGTCGCTCGTGTGGTTGGGTACGCGATTAATCGCAAGAAGCCGCGACTAGCGATTTTTCTGTCGCGCGTCTAAAAGTCGCTCGTCTGGCCGGGCTCTAAATACTGTTGTTCTATTTTGAACGAGTTTTTAGTAAGCCTGGGAATCATATTCGAATTATTCGAATATTCGATTAGCTGACCACATAAAATTCGAATAGGCCCAAAGACAGTTATTCGAATTATTAACTATTCGAATAATTTACAAATAATTGAATAGTTTGATTTATTATTTATTCGAATAAATTAAATATTTGAATTAGGTCAATGATAAGTTTACTCGCACGTGCAAATGTAATTTGAGCAGTTTTTTTATCATTGTTTGGGTTAAGAAGTTGAAGAAATGGTTGGTGTTTCATATATTCATTTAGTCAGTTACATTCAGATTTTAGACAATGGCTAGTGCAAGTAGAAGTGAAGTGTGGAAATATTTCCAAAAAGAAGATAATAAAGTAAAGTGTAAATTGTGCCCTTACAGTGCAATATTCAAAAACAATACTAGTAACTTGTGGACACATTTTAGAAGCAAACATTCCACAAATTTATCTCGGTAAGTGCAAATAATAGTAGTTTATGTCATTAGGAGCACTCATTCACGCAAATGAGTGACACAATGAAAAATTAATAATAATTTTAAAAATTTATTTTTGACTTTTTTTATGCAAAGTCGAAAAAATAGTATATTACACTTGTTTCATAAGACAACTCGTGTGTGACACTCATTCCATTCTATTCTCTTCGCTGCGCTCGTTGTGCTTAAAACTCATTTGTGTCGCATAATCGTCTTATGCATAATATAATAATAATAATAAAATAATCGTCTATTTGCATTAAATGACTTATTCAATATAAAAATGGAAAAGTAATTACTATTATGCTATTATACATGTGTATTAATTTATTAATTCACCATTCCAGGATTCATGAACAAGATAAAAATGAAAAGGAAACGGCTTCAAATTCAACAGCAAGCTCAATGCAGACTACAGCGGTCGTATTGTCGCCTCAGCCCAAAATTGATGAAATTTTTGGTTCCACGAAAATTACAGAACAAAGACGAGAAACTATAACACAACTTATTACAAAAATGATATGTGTGGATAGTTTGCCTGTTTCCTTTGTAGAAAATAAGGGCTTTAAAAATTTGCTATCTTATATTGCCTCAGGCTATAAAATCCCTACTAGAAAAACAATTTCTTCAAGAATAGACGTCTTGTATGAGTCTGAAAAACAAAAATTAATTGAAAAAATAAATGCACCGAAATATGTAGCTGTAACCACAGATTGCTGGAGTTCAAGAGCTAACGAGTCATATATAACCGTGTCATGTCATTATATTAATAATGATTGGCAACACATATCATGCAATTTAACAACTGAAATATTTGACGAATCTCATACTATTTTCAATTTACAAAATAAATTATTAAACATTCTGGAAGAGTGGAATATTCAAGAAAAATGCATTGCAATTGTCCATGACAATGCTTCCAATATCGTAGGCGCAGCAAGAGAAATTCGGTATGAATCAGTATGCTGCTTTGCACATTCACTCCAACTTGTTTTAAATAAAGCATTAGATGGACATTATTTTAAACCCATTATCAGTAGATGGAGCAGCATCGTAGGGCATTTTAAACATTCAAACAAAGCCACAAACGCCTTACAAATCAAACAAAATCAACTAAATTTACCAAATCACAAGCTCATTCAATCAGTAAAGACTAGATGGAATGCAACATACTATATGTTGAAAAGACTAATAGAACAACGTGAAGCTGTAATCGCTGTATTATCTGATAGATCCGTAACATGAAGAGCTCAAGCGGGACAACTTGTACTGTCAGAAGATGAATGCAGCAATATTGAATCCCTGGTGGTAATTTTGGAGCCATTTGAATTGGTTACAACACTATTATCGTCCGAAACACAGCCCACATTCTCGATGCTGATGCCAATTGCCCAGTCGTTACTAAATAATTTTATTTTAAAAGAAAGTGATCAAGAAGAAGCTGAACTTAAAACAGTTAAAAGAATTCTGTACAACGAATTTAAATGTAGGTTTAAAGACTTGTGTACTTCAGAATCCGTTACTGGAAGAAACGAAATTTGCTTGACTGATATTAGTACATTCCTTGATCCCAGGTTTAAAAATAAGGAACGATTCTTAGGTTCGATCATTAAAACAAAAAGGCATTTAAATTCAGTTTTGGAAAGTATGAGCGAAGAAGAAGGTGTGAAAATAGATGAAGAATCGCATCCAAAGAAAAAATCAGCCTTGGATATTCTTTTTCCAAATGAACAGATTGCGACTAACGAAGTAGATCTTTACGCACTCGAATGTGTCATAAATAAAGACATGTGCCCATTAAACTGGTGGCGAAGTAACGAAGCAAAGTACCCCACTTTGTCAAAAAATATTTATGTATACCGGCAACTTCAACTCCATCGGAACGAGCGTTTTCAAAGGGGCGCTGTATAGTTGGGCCAGCGCAACGGGAGAGGTTATAATTCTACCCTTTAGTTGGGCCAGAGCGGTCCGACGTAGGGATTAGGTGCACTGCTAATGACACTTTGTAATTTCGAATTTCCCTAATGTGCATTGCTCCTCCCTGATTATGCATTTATAGATTCGGCCAATAATATTTATTTTTAAAAGCAATTAGGACGGAATTACCAGTTGACTTTGAAAATATCTTGAGACTGTAGCGGGGATAAGGGCTTATAAATGTAAACTTTTAGCAAATTTTGTTATATTATTCTGAAACCTTCAGTCAGAAATTTGTGAATTATGGAAGTGACAAAAATGTATAGTGAAAAGGGCAAAGAATTGCTATCAGTTAATAAATTTAAGTTTTGTGTCGCAAATATTCTAAAAGACAAGACTGTGCGTTGGAGATGTGTAAATAAAAAATCTAAGTGTCCGGCAAAATTATACACACCCGCTGGTGACCACAGTGTTATTCTTGATTCAGATTTGAATCACAATCATCCCTACGACGAGCATCTTCAACGACAAATAATAAGCAACAGTGTTAAACGAAAAGCTTCAACGGATTTATACGAGAAACCTGCAAAACTGATACATGGAGAACTTCGAGCAAATAGTCCATTTGAAACCATTACTACTCATGACCTGGAGCTTATTCGACATAACATCTACATGTCCAGAAGAACTCAACTTCCTCCTCTTCCAAAGGATCAGAAAGAAGTCCTTTTATCTTTGGAAAATGTCGCTCCAAAAACGAACAAAGGAGAGCCATTTTTACTGGTAAATGATGTCCATAATAAAATTATTATTTTTACATGTTTTACCAACTTGCACTTTTTATGTTCTGTTGAAACCATTTATATGGATGGCACGTTTGACTTTTGTACAACATTTTTCACACAATTTTTTACTATTCACGGTTTCAGGCAAGGGCATTACATACCTCTAATTTTCTGTTTGCTGCCTGGCAAAAACCAAACTGTATATACAACTCTATTAAATTTACTGACGGATAAATGTAATGAAAATAACTTAACGTTTCTTCCAAAAAATGTTGTTATTGACTTTGAATTAGGGATTCATAATGCTGTTAATCGAATATGGAAAGATGTTAATATTATAGGATGTAGGTTTCATTTGTCGCAGGCATGGTATAGAAAAATTTTGTCTTTAGGATTAAGCGATGATTACAAAAATAATACTGATGTCGGAAAAACTTTAAAATATTTCTTTGGGCTGCAATTTTTAAATCCTATTGAAGTAGGTGATTGTTTTACTTTTGATGTAATTTCTGACATACCAAAAAATAATAAGTTAGAAAAATTTTGTGATTATTTGACTGACAATTATATTACTGAAGATTCATTGTTCCCTCCACATATTTGGGCCTCTTGAAGTGCCTCTATTAGCAGAACTACGAATGCCTGTGAATCCTTTCACTCTAGATTCAATAAAAGTTTTTACGCCACACACCCAAATATTTTTCAATTTTTAGATCAACTTTTAAGCTTTCAAAGTGAAGTGTATGTAAAAATTAGTAGTTCTAATAGGTATATTCATCCAGTTAGACCTACCATAAGAATAAAACAAAAGTATATACAAAGTAAAATTGAAGAGTTTATGCTTAAAACCATAAGTAGGTTAGATTTTGTAAAAACAATTTCTTATAAATATGCCCCAATTATGTAACATTTGTAAATAATTAAGTGATAAAAATATATCTTAATTTTAATATTATTATGTTCTAGCTATTGTAGATACATATATATTTTTTTCTAAAACTTCTGTAATTATTGTGTTGTAGTTATGTGGATAGTCTATATAATTTCTCATTATTTTTATCGTCTTTTAAATAAATATGTATATTATTTTCTTACTGCTGTGTATTTTTTTTCAAAATATGCTTCAGCAAATAAATATGAACTTTAATTTTATTACCCCTACAAGAAATTTGTATATGCCTCGCTAGACAAGAACCGCAGCCCCTTGGCCCAACTATACAGTACGATTAACAACGTAATCTTTCAAGCCAAACGTTCATGTTTAAAGGCAAAAAACGTTAATAAAATTTGTTTTTTGAGTCAAAATCTATAAAATACATTTTTTAATGGTTCGTTCTTTCTTTTGTTTTATATTAGATATTATTTACTACAAAAATTGTGTTCATTTGTTAAATAAATAGTTAAATTACTCAATTTTTACTTTAAAAACGTTGAAATAATTATACCCATATGAGTTTTTAAAATTATTTAGGTAATTATTCGAATATTAGAATTATTCCAATATTCGAATACTGGAATTATTCGAATAATTACGTGCTATTTGCCTATTCGAATAAATCAAATAATCGAATACATTTTCAAGTAACTATTCGAATACAAAAATCCAAAAATGTCCCAGCCTTAGTTTTTAGTCGCAGCGACAAAGCGACTAAAAGTCGCTCGTCTGGCCGGGCTCTTATTAGTGTCAAATGTTTTTTGAAAAACGTTAAATCCCAATTGATTTTCTCACGACCTTCTAGATTTCACGAGACGAAGTCTCTTATCCGGCCTGGGCACTTTCACGATTTCCCATATAAACTTTGTTTCTGAGAAAACGCAAAATTTCGCCGTTTTGGCGCTAGCTGACACGCTGATGTTTATTTGTCACTTGAAGATATATAGGTTAGATAACCCTTACAAATGTCAAGCATTGCATGTTTACGTAAATATTTTGCGAATTAATTAAATCAATTTATATAATTAAATTAATTATGTTATTAAAATTAATTTACAAGTTCAATAACATTATTGAAATTACAATTTTATAACTTCCCGTGAGCTGGATTTAAGATATAGAGATAGTGAGCAGTAAGTACATTATCTGTTCACGTTTTTGCAATGTTTCTGTTTGCCAAACAAGGTTTTAGCAATTTTTAAAGAATTATATTACTAAGTTCCTGCTTGTGGTCGTGCAGTCAAACCAAAATCTGTGCAAAAGCAATTGGAGTTAGAAATACCTAGTGATGTTAGAATATTAGACGGATTACATTCTCCAGGTAAATGTTCTACAATATGTATTACAAGTTCGATTATTTGGTTGATTAAAAGTGTAAATCTTCTAGTGGAGTATTTTAAGGCACCTCTGTTTTGAAGATTTACAAATCCTATCAGTGAATTTGAACACGTTCTTCAGTTTTTTTGCAATGTATCCTGCCAGAAGGGCTACAGATGCTGAAAGAATTCGCAATCGAGATGCATAGATAAGGTTTGGAGTTCTTTTATTAATGCTGTTATATTTTTAGGAAGTTCGATGTAGAAAGTGACTCTTTCAGGTATCTGTAATTGTTGATCTGTCGAAATAAAGAAGTATATATTATTTTGCTGTTGAGTGTTGGTGTCTATAACCCCAACGTAAGATTTGAAACCATTTTTCTCGTAAGGTAGGTATAATTTGAAGGAAATTCATGAAATGATATTGTAGGATCAGTACTATTACACATTGTATTGCGGCAGTTATACTTTTTCTGCTAGTGTTTGCCATTACTAAAGTGAACGAAAAAACAGCAACAAAACTACGAAAATTTAAACAAATAAGGAAATAACGTAATTATATTAAAAAATAAAGAAAACTGCCTTAAAAGATTAGGAAAATATAATTTATTGACGATACGCGCAAAACCGACAAAAGGATAAAAGCGCGCGAAGTTAGCGTAGTTTGAAATTGGCGTTTACGTGTTACATATCCGTTTCCGCATTTTCGTGTTTGGTGGCGCCAGCGGAGAAACACTTGAACTAATGGAGTGCGCAGGCCGGATAAGAGACTTCGTCTCGTGAAATCTAGAAGGTCGTGGATTTTCTATATATTAAATATACCTACCGTAAGTATATTTGAAATGAAGTTTTACGATAATTTCGGTAGTAAACAGTTTTTTTTGTCACAAAACAGCGAGTGTTAAATAAAATAAATTATGTTAAAATTGTACAAAAAATAAAACGCAAAGATACACATAAAATTGTCAACAAAATATTTGCTCGGAGAAGACTTATATTATTGCACGTTTTTACTTTTAATAAACATTCGATGTTTCTTAACGGGTGCCAATGACGTCTTTATCCGAATTAAAATTTAATACGTTCATATTAGTGCATTCGATCGTTAATTCAATGTAGTGAAAAAGGATATTCAAGTATACAATAAAGTAAAACGATATAAATATAGAGGAAGATGTACTATATGTTTACATTAAACATAGAGAAAGAACCAACATCACAAGAAACAAGCAGCTATGGCCAGTGGCGTAACTACGTAAGATTGCGCGCCCCTGCGAGACTTATGTTTGCGTCCCTCATATGCCGAGTGATAACCACCAAACTTTTAACTTTTTCAATGAAATTGCGTTATAAGTCGCGCTATTAGTTGTGTTATAAACATAAATAACTAATCAATTGAAAAAAGGGTGTTCATTTTTCAAACCTTTCACTCTGGCAATAGTTTAAGAAGAGTGAGAGATTAATAATATAATATAATAATAATTGCTACAACCCATAGCCTGGAATACAAGGCCCCAGAAGCTATAAGCTTGTGCGGGAGGGAGTGATTATTATTATTAAGTAGGTCCTAAGTGCGGCTGCAGCCGACTTACAAGATGGAACAGCGCAAATCTCACATTTGTATCACAGCTAAGGAAAAACTGCAGAAAACCTTAACCAGATCTGCCGGCACCGGGAATCGATCTCGGGCCGCTTGGGTGAAAGTCCAGGACGCTAGACATTACACTACCAAGGCTGTTTTTTACCAATGTTTGTTATAACTTGACCATTATACAATGGTATTAAATTTAACGATCTGTTTAGTAGGGATTAATGGGGTTAATTAATAAGATTCGATGCATCTCATCGAACTGAACAATAGTGTCCTACCTTAACCTAACCGAATCTAACCCAACCGAACCGAATGTAACTTAACCTCATACCAACCTAAATTCATACTTAATCACCATTTAATAATCTAATTAAGCTTATTTATACACCTAATTTTATTGTAACACAATATTCCCTAATTATTTTGAGCAATGTATATCCATAATTCCTTTTTATTGTTTTCATATAATGTTTTTTAATTCCAATGCTTGTTTCAAAATTTCTATTCCCAACGAATTAAAATTTTACAAAAGCAGCGCCCTTCGGAGCGTTGCGCCCCTCAGCGTCGCAGGGTCTGCGGGGGCGGTAGTTACGCCACTGGCTATGGCTGTACGTGGTGGCTACGCCGGACAGTAAAATACGCTATAAAACTTCTAAAACACGGTACCGTAGCAAACGCGTACCAATGTTAATCTGGAAGATTTCGATCTGATTCTTTTAAATTAATATTCAGAAAGGATAAATCTATGCTTATTACATTGTAGATTTTAGAATATTAACGAAAAATATTGAAAAACTGATGCTCAAAGTTAATGGAACTTTTAAAGACAATTAAGGCATTTTGTGATTTAATTTTTTAAAATCTACAAAATAAAAAGTGTAGTTTTATCTTTTTTCTAAACCTCGGTGAAAACTAGACCTCTCTAAGTATCAAAGCAAGGCTGTTACGCGTTTTCTACGATATCCTGTTTTCGAGCGTTTTTAGCTATACGCCCTTGAGCAATCAGAAATTTAGTGAGTCTCACAAAATGACAAAAGGTTTAATTAGTTACAAATACATGAACGTTAGCACGCCCGGTAATTTATTCTCCCCAACTCTCGTTTCGAAATTTTAGACTTCGTCTTAACTCGTACTTCGTACTGTAAAACCTCTTTTACCAAACGTATAACTTAAATTAAATAACTACAATCTACAATTACCAAACATTCACTAGTTTTACTCGGTTTTACTGGACGATTAATGTCACTCTAGTGTCAATCAAGTGTTACCGAACGTTGGATAATTATAATTACATACTATTATGTATATTCAAATAACCACAGTTATCTCTACCGTACAAAAGAGAGTAATAACATTAACCGCTTGTCATTTTTACATTTATTGTGAAATTTAAAAATACATATGTATACTCAACAATTGAAACTATTTTTCATTGGTACTACTATTTAATTAGCAAATGCATTTAAAATTGTTGTGATTTTATTAAAAGCATTTTAATGTAGTTTATAATAATTATTCTTATTTAAATATGTAAAAACGCATTATACATAGTCGTAGTACAAACATTTCAGCATGAGTGTCAAAAAATTTTTGGAAATCATTAAAATGCATCTTTTAATAAATGCAACCTTCTGAAGGTTATAAGCCTGAAACCGGCTTTACGCCTAGAAAGTAGACAACACATACACCAGAGTTACAGTTTGTTGTGATCACATGACTACAAATCTTCGATTCCCATTGGTGGCTAATGATTAATCAAACAGAATTCGTTTCGAGGACGAGCGCGAGCCTGTATTATTCAGGCGTGTCACGACGGCTGTAAAAAGTAAAGTTAAGCAGTGTTGTCGTGGTGTTCGTACAAGAAACAGCGTTTGGGCGCTCCGCCGCCATCATGTCGACGGCCCTGTTAGCTGTGTTTGCGGTTATCTTATGTATTTTATTTAGGGTTTTAAATGTTAACAGCCAACCTCAACGACCGTCCATTTGGTGCTCAGACAAGAATTTCTTGGACATCGTCCTCAAGATTTCGCCGCTCCTACATGAACCGTAAGTTGAATGAACTCCTTTTTGCTAGCTATTAGAATATAAAATGCTTTTTAATCCAGTTATTGTAAATTATAGTTAATTGTCATTGTATGAAATGTCAGTTATTGTATTATAATTCAATTATTTAACCCTCTATTGGCCTGACAATTTACCTTGAAATTAAAACGGCAAGAAATAATTGGCGATGACATAATGCGTTAGTTACCCTTTTTGTAAAGTAATGTAGACTTCTCGGAATTCCATTCGTAATTTATCTTTGCAAAAAAAATTGGAAAGGATTAGGTCAAGTTTTGGTTAAAAAGTGTATTCTAACCTCTTAATTATTCTATAATAATTTACAGCGTTACTAATTGATTAAAAATTTCTAATTTAATTGTTTAATGCAAAAAAGAGTAATTAATGTGGAGTTTCTTTAACTATGATTTTAATTATTGAATAAAAATTGAAATTAATAACAGATGATTTAATTATTTCCTGAATTAAAACATTAAAAGGTACCTTTTAATACCGGTTTATTAATGTTTCATAAACTACCTTACGTAGGCACAAAAAATTTGTAAAAGTATTTTCAAATTGGGAGTGTAAAGCGTTTCGAACTTGAACTACTTTTTAGCACTTTACTTAAATTCAAGAGCCCTTTGTAGGCTATAATGACTTATTAGAAGGGATGGAAATACATCAAAAAGATGAAATTCTTTTGTATGCAAGTTGTTAACCAACCCCCTCGAGATAAAATGACTATAGAATTTTCCAAGATTCTTTTTGATTAGTCTACAAAAAATTTTGTTATAAAATATCAATAATAACAAATTATTAAAATGTTATGTCTTTACATTGCTATAATATATATACAATATGTGTTTGTGTTTATATTAAGTTTTTTTGTCATGACCAAATTACCAAATGTTATTGTTTTTATTTACGCTTGAACATAAAATAACCATTTATGACCCGGTTTTGGAAGTTAACGACATCTATTTATGGTTAATTGTATTAAGTATACGTTTTTGCAAAATCCTGTCTAGTTTATGTAATTCGCAAAATGCTAGTATAAAAACAGTAATTGAAAATCATGCGTAATAACTAATAATAATAATTAAAATCTTCAAAAAGTTGAATGAACTATTGTTATGGTCATAACAGCAAAAGAGTAGTACTACATATTTTTTATACTCTCGATTGAAGTCCAAAATAAAGAATTCTTATAATTAGTAATACAGAGTTATTACAGACGATACCTCGGATACAGTTATTATAGTCTCATAAGAGCGTCCGGTCGAATTCCCAGAAGAATGGCTTTGTATATATATATATATAGTATATCTGGGGTAGCTAAAAACTAGTTCTTTGGAACGTATCCTAATACGCTTTGCACGTAATAACTCGGTCGCCTTCTTGTAGAGATAACAAGCAGTTATGTTTTATGATGAGTGCAGAGTACGCCAAAAGATTTGAAGCGCTGTTTTTATGCACCTATTCGAAATATTCCAAATGAGTATTCCTGCTGCAGATTGTTATCTACACAAGTCTCGTTACGTGGGGCACCTGTCGTTAAACTTAATCCCCACGTTCCTTCCAAGAGGAAGTGATTGAGATACGCCCAATCAGCGCGCATTTGCATAGCAAATGCTACCAGTAACTCACTGGTTGTAGCGAGGTTGCCTATGCACCCTCTTTTAGCTCTCCAAGCTAGTACCGAGCTATAAACGTGCTCACCCGTCGGGGTCTTTCCCAAGGGACGAACTCCTCGTCCAGCATTAGGGTTACTCCCACTACGTGGGACTTCACGCCTAATCGAATCCAACCTCAGATGTGGCGGGAATTGGTTTTGAATGGTTTTGCCACCCTAATCTCCTAGTTACAGGCCTGGTGTGCCCCTGGCAGAGCTTCGTTTCACCGAAAATAGAATTCATACCGAAATAGAATCCCGGTATGTACCCGTTGATCACAAATACTCCCACGAGGATCAAAATGGTTTTGCTCAGTATGAAATTATCCGTGAAATTGGGGAGTTATGAATAACTCCCCAATCGGTTCTCCGGGGTGGAGTGGTAAGGAGAGAGATCATGCAGCTACGGGAAATTAAGAAAATAGGAACATGGAACATTCGTGGATTACTACAAGTAGGTAAAACACACGTAATAGAAGGCGAAATGGAAAGATTAGGAGTCTCTATACTGGGTCTAGCTGAGACCCATTACAAAGGACAAGGCCCCTTTAAAACTAATCAAAACAATTTAACAACTGATATATTCAGGCAATGATGACAACAGTCGAAACGGAATAGACTTTCTAATAGACGATGAAACAAGTAAATATATGTTAGGTTATAATACAATCTCAGATAGGATAATCTCCCTGAAACTTTGTGCAACGCCATACAATCTCAACATCATCCAAGTGTATGCACCAACGGCACAAGCAAATGAAGACGAAATAGACAGCTTCTACCATGATCTAGAAGTTGCTATACACTCAATGCCTAAACGAGAAATCCTCCTTGTTATGGTCGATTTTAATGCTAAGATCGGGGATACAACAGCCGATAACCACATAAGAGAAATAGTTGGTCATTATGGCATAGGCGGTAGAAATGAACGCGGAGAGCGACTGTTGAATTTCTGTAGAGAAAATAGACTCACAGTGGTGAATACATTATATTAACATCACGTAAGGAGGTTGTATACATGGAAACTTCCTGATATCGACACCGCAATCAAATTGATTTCATTCTCATCGACTCAAGATGGAAAAATAAATCAAAAATTCTAAGACCTTTCCTGGGGCGGACTGTGGATATGATCACCAACTACTTGTAGCCAAGATGCAACTGAAATTACAAAGAAACAAAGTCAACAAAATACAGCCCAGATTTCTAGTGCAAAACAAGGAAAGGCTCCAAAATACCATGGCTAGCACATTGCAAATACATGAACTAAAGCATGACGACCCTAATACAATATGGGAAAAAATAAGTGGATGTCTCAGGAAACGTTAAAAATGATAATAGAGAGGCGTAAACTAAAAAGTAATGGCCTAAATTCACTAAACGATATGTATAATCAGCTCAACAGAAACATCCAGAGAGCTTGTCGAAGAGACAAAAATAAATTCTACAGTATGTTATGCAAAACTACAAAACCAAGAGGATAAGAATAACCCAAAAGATCTATATAAAATAATCAAACGTATAACTAAGCAGTTTAAAGCAAAATCCCGGGCAATAGAAACTGAGCAAGGTGAAAAAATAACAGAAATAGTAGAAATCTTAGGAACTTGGAAGAAATACTGTGGAAAGTTGTTCGATGATGTAACCCAACATAATCCTGCAAAGTGAGACCTGCCTAATATGAAAGAACCTGACATTCTAAAAGAAGAGGTTGAACAAGCTATAGAACATCTTAAAGTGAACAAGTGAAAGATATGGTCTACATCTTAATAAAAGTAAAACTAAAGTACTTATCATAGGCAGATTTGGGCAGAATAGATCTAACACGAATCAAATTGGAGGATACGAAATAGTCGATCATTACATTTATCTCGGATCATATATCAGAAATAAAGGAGACAAACAATGGAAATAAAGAGACGTATACAAATGAGTAAAGATGCCATGGCTAATCTGAACAGAATATGGAAAGATGGGCAAATAACTAAAGCAACCAAAATAAAAATAGTAAAATCACTAGTGTTCTCAATCCTATTATACGCATCAGAAACTTGGACGATAAAAGGACGCGGCAGAAGAAGAATCGACACATTCGAGATATGGTGTTGGCGTCGCATGCTGAGAATATCCTGGACTGAAAGAAGAACAAACATCTCTATCTTAGAAGAACTAAATATACAGCAACGTCTCTCCTCTACAATATACAGGAGGATACTACAATATTTTGGACATATTGCAAGACGAGATAGTAATAGTCTAGAGAAATTGATAATTCAAGGTCGCATAGAAGAAAAAAGACCCTGCGGAAGATCACCAAAGAGATGGATTGATCAAGTTAAAACTCTTACTGGAAGGCCTCTTCATCTACTCGCACATGATGTTATTAATAGAAACGAATGGAAACAAATAGTCAACACTTCGATAACCTTACAAAACGATACCATTTGATCACGGCACTTCGATACCAGAGAGAGAGAGAGAGAGAGAGAGAGAGAGAGGGAGAGAGAGGGAGAGAGAGAGAGAGAGGGAGAGAGAGAGAGAGAGAGGGAGAGAGAGAGAGAGGGAGAGAGAGAGAGAGAGAGAGAGAGGGAGAGGGAGAGGGAGAGAGAGAGAGAGAGAGAGAGAGAGAGAGAGAGAGAGAGAGAGAGAGAGAGAGAGAGAGAGAGACGACTGGAACTGCAGAGCCTGACCGCCATACTTTCATCTCCGAGACACTACCCGGTGACATGCAATTTCCCATAGGTAGTGTACCGAATATATAGGTACACTACCTAGACCTACTCATAGGTCAGCGGGCACACCCCTTGGCTGGAATAAACCTCACTTTGATACTTCTCCATTCGTCTAGGTCAGGCAACGGGTAACTAGCACCATACCAGACCTTGACGGCAGGTAAAAATCAAATCCACTCACACTGGAACTTCATGTTAGCAGAACTTCCTCCGCAAAGTTGAGAAACACTTGCGTGTAACTCTCCTTATATTGTGGGAAAGTGGATAAAGCTATACACAAAACTGTTGATAGGTTGTTAAATGGAGAAAAGAAACATGCAACATCAAAAAAGGAAGGTTGCTCGATCATTAATGCAGAGCTTATGACAATTAAAGACTTGGCGTTGCTTACTGAGAAAGAACTCGGCAAAACTTAAAACGTGACTGAAGTAATCTTTAATGAAATAAATAAAGATTATTAAAAGTTTCACAGTTTTATTAAAATATACCTGACAATATTGTTTCGACAGCTATGCTGTCATTATCAAAGGTAATATAATTATAAACAAACACGTCGCTAAGGTAGATACAAAATAGGTAACTAGATAAAATAATAATAATAATAATAAAAATTAATAATAAAAATCATAATTAAACATCTAATACTTCAAGTAACGGAGAATTACTGAGCTCAAGTTGTTCATTCATTAAAGGTACCCTGAGTTTGTGTTTGTATATCTCAAAGGCTTCTAAAATGTCTAATTTGCGTTTGTTATTACAAAAATGTAGGAATTTAATATTATTTTGAGGAGTCATTGTGTGATTTTGTTCTAAAAGGTGTTTGGCGTAATTCGATTTTTCAGGATGTTTATTTTTGTAATGACGTACGTGTTCTTTATATCTTATGTCAAAATTTCGAAGTGTTTGTCCAATATTTTTTTTCGGTGTAAATACTGATTCCTGGTTATTACAAGTGTCATGCCACTCCAAGGGTTGCCTGGTGTTACGGGATGTCGGATTCGCATAAATCGATCCTTTTTTTTGGTTAGACTTGTTTTAGAAAAAACTAGTATGTCTCAGGTTCTAAGCAAGATTAACTGTCGAAAGAAAGCTTTTGAAAAGCTCTATTCACTGATACATTACTAACTATAGATAGTTAAGAGGAAACAATTTTGAGTAATTTCCAAAAATGAGATATTTTTCTCTTGGGGATAGTTTTGTAATATATCACTGAATAAAGCCTTTCAAGAGCTTCTTTTAACACTGTTTTTAACTCTGTATCATAATTCGTGACAAACTAAAGTGAAATTTTGAAGTACTTTGACATCTAATACCGTGAGATCATTTAAATTTAAAATTAAAGTAGGCGGGAATTTTTTTATACGTTTGGCGATCCTGCCAATTGACTCGCTGTGTAAATTAGAGGTTATGCAATTTTATGTTCTAGATTAAACATTTTGGAGCGTCACTTTGACAATTCAAATCAAACTGTGAAGTGAACAGTTAGTGTTGCCAATCTAATTTAAAAATCACAGCCAACTTTAATTATAAATTCAAATGATCTCGTGGTATAAATTGCATAGATAAACTTGCAAACGAAAATTTATCAAAGTCAAAAATTATAGGGTTGGGTAATTTGGCATGGCACGACCATCATGCATCAAAAGCAGATAACCAATCACTCCTACATGTAGGCACCGTTATGTAGCCACTGGAAACAAGAAAATGGTAGCTCTACAGGTCCGATTCACAATCTTCCGACGCCAACCTAATCCAAATGTCTGCTCTTATACAAGTATACAGTAAAGTGGTAAAAGGATATTTTAACCACAAAAATGTATCCAAATTTTTTGTATTCTCTTTGGCAGATGTATTTATAACCAATAAATTGTTATAGTATAACTAAATACATAAACTTTAGGACTTACGTACCTAATTTGACGTTTGTCAAAGTTAACCTTAAAATTACAATAAATTAATGATTTTTACAATTTTGTGTAAACGACGAATACAAAAAAATTGTTTAATATGCACGCACTAGCAATCTTCACGATCTTGTCCTCTTTTAAAGCACTCCGCTAATGCGTTGTGCTTTAAGTTGGCCTGGAGCCTAAAAATGAATGCGACCGTGCACTTGTAACGAAAGTAACTATTTTTATTTCCAAATATTTCCAGGTATTTCCAAATGTTCCCAAGTATTTGCAAGTATTCCCAGGTATTTCCAAATATTCCAGGTATTTCCAAATATTCCTAGGTATTTCTAAGTATTTTCCAGGTATTTCCAAAATATTCCCAGTAAAGTGTACAGTGATTTACAACAGTGGTTGATCTCGAGGGGTCAACCACGCCCTAAAAAAACCTACAGTGATTTCCAGTTTCTGTGGATACTTTCAAAAAACATCAGGTTTTCCAAGTATTCCCAGGTATTTTCAAAATATTCGTAACAAAGTGTACAGTGATTTCCAGCAGTGGTTGACCCCTTGTATATTAGCTTATTTCAAAGGCGTTTCGATTTTTTCCATAAACATCTTATCAGCAATATAATCCCTAGGTATTCAGTCACCATTTTGTGAAAATTTGTTTCCATTTAATTTAGACGCTATTTTCTTAAATTTTGGTTGTTAAGTTAATGCCAAAGGCTTGTTCTTCATAGGATAGTTTTTTATAATCACAATAGGAGGTAACTGGAGGTGAACATGGAAAAGGAGTCTCATACAGGCTCTTTCGTTGAAGGAGTTTGAAGTGTTTGCGAAAACCGCATTGTAATGTTGTCACCGGATCTATGGACATGGAAATGTAAGTGTTATGAAATCGAAAGTTCTCAAACGAGATTCTCCAAAATTTTGCTAACGAGATTTTGTATGTAAGCTCATTTTAACAAAGGTCAATGTTATGAAAAAGGCGCTTTTATTTAAAGAATAAATTTAAAAATCTGTTCAAATAGGGCAAACACGTGCTCTAATAAAGTGGGGACCGATTTTCGCAAAATGAGACCTTTGGACAGCGATTTTATCGCTGATAAAACGGTTAAAAAAATAAACAGCGAAAGCCAGTTTACATAATTAACGCCATATATTGACGAGATCCGCATTAGTCAGTGTTTAGAATTCTTGCGATACCTGCCGTTTTTGTCATAGACCTTAATTACTCATTAACCTGAATCTGGCAAAACAACCTGGCTATACATAACATATGAATATGACAGAGGCCTTTTAAACTTTTGAGGAAAGCTTGGATACACTCCATATTGTTTTTTGTTGCGGGGTTGTTTCTATGTTTATTTTGTTCTTGATATGAAGATCTAGATTTCAAAAATTGATATTCGGTTTCTTGTAATTTTTATATGCAGATTAGAAATGTGTGTGTAATGATATTCGGATGAAATTACTGAAAGGGCAAAGATACTAATATTCGTAATCAACAAGATGGTGCTCCACCACAGTTGCGATTCCTGTTAGACAGTATCTAGATAAAGTCAGTAATGGCAAAACATATTATCTTAACAATTTTGTGTTTATAATTGTGAATGCAAATTGGCATGTATCAATTGTACAGGGTGATCCACTTAACTTTCTCCCCCCTACTTTTCTGTTATTTCTGTAGTTACAAAAAAATTATTCTAACAAAAGTTGTAGGGCTTTTTCTAAAGTTTTTAAATATGACATAAAAAAAAAATTGGAAAATAAATGCCCAAGTTATATACAGTGTGTCCCCGGATGGAGTTGACAAGAGGAAAAAAACTTTTATTATTAATTTTACGACAAAAAGTCATTCTTTATAAAAAGTTCTGCGTGTAGAATAAATAAGTTTACCATCAGAAAATCTAAGATTTAATGTACAGATTGTCGTTCTGTATTCATGCTTTTAGTATTTCTAAATTTAATTTGAAATTTTGTATTTTAACTAATTTTATGTGTTTATGGAACTTTTTCTATTAACAGTAAACTCTAAAATGCAATAAATGGTACTTCTCTCTTGAATGATTTTCATGTTATCTTAATTTATGGACATTCTGTACATTTAATCTTAGATTTTCTGATGGTGAACTTATTTATTCAACAAGCAGAACTTTTTATAAAGAATGACTTTTTGTCGTAAAATGAATAATAAAATTTTTTTAATGGAACACCCTGTATTTTATTGCCTTGTTCGACGTAGAATCTCAGTCTGATTTTAACAATATAGAACACATAGTATTTATTTCTAATACTTTCCAAATTATTTACGTTTAAATATATATAAATAAATAATACTAAATAATAACACTTAACAATAATTTTACATTTTTACAGTATAAACCAAATACTATAATATTACTAATACCGGAAACTCCATATACTTTACCATATGAAAATAGGCGACATTTTTGTGACGCCATCTTCGCAGATGGGTGTGCAACTGACAAATGGTTTTTTAGTGAGAATCCTGCATCTAATTAAAAAATAGCACTATTTATGTTAAACGATGGATTATTACTGTTATGCTAAAATATATAAAATTTTTACAATTTATCTAAACTATTCAATCTTTCATTAAAATGACTATTTTTTAATTAGTTTCCCAATATTTGAGAAATGTCAGGTTTATTTGCACAGCAAGGGGCGCTATTAAATTTTGTCTCCCATTTTTCGAAATAAGTTTCCAGTATTAATAATATTAAAGTATTTCTATAAACTCACTAAATTCACTAATGCCCATTTATTTTATTGTTAGAAATGTCCAAGTAACAATTCAAAGCAAATGTTTTTAAAATCACAGCATACTCGATTGAATATGCGATAGTGTGTAATTTATATATTTAAAAGCAAATATTTCGAAAACTGTTAAAAGTAAGTAGTATGTATTCTATATTGTTGAAATCAGACTGAAATTCTACGTCGAACAATGCAATAAAATACAGGGTGTTCCATTTAAAAAAATTAAATTTATATATATAACTTCGGCATTTATTTTTCAATTGTTTTTTGGATGTCATATTTAAAAACTTTAGAAAAAGCCCTACAACTTTTGTTAGAATAATTTTTTTGTAACTACAGAAATAACAGAGAAAAGTAGGGGGGGGGAAGTTAAGTGGATCACCCTGTACATAGTGATTTTCAAAAGTAATTTTTCAAAAGTAACTAAAGTAGAAGTAAACCCTTTGATCCACTTAAAGTATACTTTATTTGTGGCCATATAATGCCAAAAAGTACATTTTGAAAAAAGGCAGATAGCATGTCTTGCCATAACACTACTGAAGTATGCCTCTACAGATGGAGTTGTAGACGTTGGTATGTGGAATAGCCAGCTCAGTCACCTGACCTTGTTGCTCTTGATTTATTTCGTTGAGTGTATTCAGGTAAAATTCAGCCTTGGTAGTGTAATGTCTAGCATGCTGGACTTTCACTAAAGCGGTCCGAGATCGACTCCTGGTGCCGGCAGATCTGGTTAAGGTTTTCTGCAGTTTTCCTTAGCTGTGACACAAATGTGGGATTTGCGCTGTTTCATCTGTAAGTCGGCTGCAGCCGCACGTAGGGCCTACGTAATAATAATAATCGCCCCCTCCCTCCCGCACAAGCTTATAGCTTCTGGGGCCTGGTTTCCAGGTTATGGGTTGTAGCACTTATTATTATATTATATATTATTATAAAGTATATTGAACAGACTCGGGGATCTTGAACAGTCGAAAGAAAGATGTAGAAATATTGATCAAAGCATCAGAAATTTTTAACTTATGTTTATTAAGGTAATGAACATAAGTTAAGGTAGTATTAAAGGTAACGATATTAAAAATATCAACGTTGATAGTTCCGGAAAAAAAGTTTAATTATTTCTCAGGAAATAACAATAAACGCAGTTTATGCGGATTCAGAGTTCTCGTGTTAATTATAGAAAGTTAGAAAATCAAGAATTCATACATCCGACAACAGTGACATTAGCAGTGTTTATTGACATTTAAACTTTTAAAAATTATCCTAACAAAAATTTGTCTCAGCTAAGATACAAACCGTGTCTTATATATTTCTGATAATATTATTGGTCTTCTACTAAATTCGGGTGCATTAACGCCTTGAACATGTCAAATATATCAGCATTAGTTTCCTTTTATCAACCGCATGAGAAGTGTTTTTCAAATAAGTAGGTGCCAGTTATAAATTATATTGTGATAGTATGTAGTTACGTAATGTGAGACATGCACTTTATTCTTGTCGTACAGTTGGTTATTTTTATGAGAATAGGAAGTCTAAAAACAATTCTAAAATGTTTTAGAGAAATAACCAACGATTGTACAGGGTGGTTCACGAAAGATGATCCTGTACCTGATTTTGGAAACTGCAAGAGTTACGAAAAAAACGTCAAAGAAAAAAATTGGTTGGTATAAAACAAATTTAAATTTACAAAATTTTTGTAATATGCCTGCAGGGCGACAAAGAAAGCGCCCAATGGGCATTATCATCTACTTAGTAACGCTCGTAGTGCATACGTGATTTTATTTTTAACAAGAATATGTACAAGTAGAAAATTAGTTTTCATTTATAGTTGTTGGCGTTGCCAAGGACATTGTTTATATTTGCAAAACTAGTAATTTAGGAAAACTTGGGAATTTTAAATTCAAATATTTTTGTTGGTTGTGACCGACATAAAAACAAAAAATCTAATAACACATGTTCCCTAAAGAATAAGTTAATCTTATTTTATAAATTTCTGCAGAAGTCGACAAAAGAATTCGTCCGCGCCAGAAACTACGTTGCAAATACTCATGTTATTTGTTGTGTTGCAACACACTCGTACGCAAACATAAAGAATTTCTGGTCTAATGGCCAAATTACTAAAGTAGTAAACGCCGGCTCCGATAGCAAAATAAACGCTGCGCGGGCGTTATAAACTATAATGCCCTGTTTGTTTATATAGTTCGTATCACAGGTATAAACAACAAATAATATGCAGGTGGAATATAATGATATAATATATATTCCTTGTATTGTTTTTGTATTAAAATGCTTTGATAACGTTTACTTTAATTTCAATCATATCTACTGGGCAATAAAATACAAATCTTTTTTTAGCAATTTGAATATTTTCTTCATGAGGCCAGATTAAGTTCTTTTAAGAAATTAATTTTGTATCAGACATTCCAATAATTACTTCCTTCTATATACCACTTGCTGTCATAATAAACAGTACAATAGCTTTCATTTTCTTTAGATATTTATGCTTCTGATTTTTCTTCATTACTTTCTAATATGTCACTTTCATTGCCCATCTTATAACTGCAGCTAGTCTTTCAAGACGTGGTTTCAGAGTTCAATTATTTTTTCTGATGGTATTCTGATTTTGGATTGGTTTTGTAAGTACCGTTTTTGTATCATTTAATTATTTAACAAGGTCATTCAATTTTGCGGTCTTATATTTTTAATTTTTTCATCTAATGGAATTTGGTTGCAATTTGTAATATATTTTCCTAATCGATCGAAAACAAATTGACTTCCTAAAAAAGAACAATAAGTGCATCTGGCAAATTCTTAACTTTAAAAGGAATTCAACATATGTAATTCCTTTTTAGTATTATAGATAAGAAAGGACTTCTAAAAGGAAACAGGTAAGATAAAAATGAAAAAAGATTCCCAGGAATATACATAAATATACACAATAAATCATATTCTGAATGCAATTCAATATACTAAGTATATTTTCTTTCATTCAGTTCGTGGATCTGCAATTCGCCGACGACACACAACATCAAAGCTAATCTAGATTTGTTTCAAGAATCCTATAAGGAAATAGTCTAAGATAAATATTAATATTTTTTTAAATTCACATTAACGACTGCAGCACTATTACTGCTAACAAACTTTTTCTTCTTACCGATAAGAATTCTTAGTATACCATGCATGCAAATGCAACGTAATCCTCGATTAATCGGGAGTATTGCAAAATAATCCGGAGTAATTCAAAGTAGTGCCGCGGAAAGCAGGAGGAAGGAGTAAAGCAAAATAATTCTTAGTAATGCTAATAATAATTATAAGAATGCGTTGTAATCTCCAGTAATGCTACAGATTTGTACATGTATTTCCTACACGGATAACCTCGTTATATGCATTTATGGTAACTAACTAAATGAGTAGCTACAAATTAATTTAACGTGTTATACCTCGATAATTAAGCATTTTATCAAAACATTTCTTCATATAAAAGTTGTAGTTTAGGCTCATACACTTGTAATAATATTTGAATGTTGAAGAACAATGCGTAGATTAGGGAGAAAAACGGAGAGTCGCGTAGCCAACAGCGCTTGCGCGTCTTTAAGAATTTGACTGGGGCAGAGGTACAAGTACATATACTTACATATTAAGTATATGTACAGTAACATACTGTTGAAAATCTGCCCGATTGACCGCCACTTAAAATCGTTTTGACCATCTTTTATTTCGAAGATAAATTTAAAAAAAATTAATTTAAAAAATTTATAGCATAATAATTTTTTAAGGCATTATACAGGGTGTAACTGATATAACTACAAACCTCATAATGTATTTTCCTTATCAACATGTGGTCGCTTCCAGTTGGTCTTCGCGAAAATCGCATTTTAAATTTTAAGCACGCCCATTTTAAGGAAATCTGTTCTAAAACATTACATGTACCGCCCATCACGAGGCCTTTATATAGTTTTCGCAAACAATGACAGCCCCGAGCACATTTTTTAAATTAATTTTTTGAATTTATCTTCGAAATAAAAGACGGTCAAACAATTTTAAGTGATGGTCAAACGATGGTTAATAGATAGACTAAGTGCGAAGTTGATTTTCGCCCCCAAATTGATTTTTTTGAATAACTTTTTATTTTGAGATGGCCAAAAAATACGAAATTGGGGGGGGGGGGTTAAGCTTCATTGATCTCAGACTGACGCTTTTATTTCCTGAAATTTAAAAACAATTAAATAGAAAATGGTAAACTTGGGAAATGATTACTTCACAATTATCTGCATATTGTTTTCTATATTTTACCTACTACTACTATCTCTTTTTAGTTTCCCTATTATTATCTTGAAAAGTGAGAGCTCAATCGAAAATAAAACGTATACCTATAATATAATAGCTATTTTATTTTTCCTATACTGAACACTTTCACTGCTCGTGATTTACTTCTTTGTTAATTGAAGAAAAAGATTTGAAAGTAATTTTCAACTCTCATCAAGCTATCAAGTGTTCAAATGCAAGCTTACATTTAATTCCTTTCTTCCCATACATTGTATTCGTAGGAAAACTTTGATTAAAATGATTTTATAGAAAGTTTTAATGAAGTACTTAAAAGTGGTTGATTGAGTAGAAATACTAGAAATATAGAAAAAATAACTCCGATTGTAGTAGATAGAATCTAAAACGAAAGTAACTAGTTTTTGTAAAATATACAGAAAAATGAATCTTTATGTTTTAGTAGGTGTAATATTTACACATAAAGTGGACTATTAAATAAGAATCGATACTCGTCAAACTCAATTGTTTGTATTGTTGTATCTACTACAATAGACTACTCTGCAGTATAGACTTATAGAGAGCTTTCAATGTCTACTATAAGCACCAAGTATTCATTAGTTTTGCCAAAGCGATGTGCTAGCAGTAATAATAATAGGAAATTTGTTATTTACCCCATAGAAAAAAATTAGTTTCACTTTATAATAAATCGATCAGTCATGCAAAATAACATTAAATAAGAAAATGCGAAAACCTAATTTTTTAACTTATAATGTTCACTTACAAACCATTCAAGAAAATTCTTCGAAACAGGAAGTTCCGTTAAAAGTTTCTCTTCTGGTTAGTACAAGTGCATATGCGCTGCACGCATATACCGTGTGTCCTAGGGATGGCGGAGCATACGCTTAATTCATGTAAAATTTATTAATAGACCAACGTATACTAAGAAAACAATAAAAATTGGATGGTTAAAACACCTACGTCGTTAGAATCAACGGGTAAATAACAACTTACGATCATTTTCTTGAAAGTATCGATAAGTCGTTTGTACCTAACTTAACGTCAGACCTTAAAGATGCTAGATATTTTATACATATAATAAGTTGTTGTTTCTTTAAAGGCTGATAATATTAAACATTTTATTTATTGAGCATCACCTATTGTTATGCTACAGGTAGGTTTTAACTAAGAAAAATTATAAATATAAATGTGTATCTATGTGCCGTATCATGTTAAAGAACTTTTTTCTGTTATAAAATGGTCTAACAATAAAAAAAAATCAATACAAGTTAATTTGTGTAAAAGGAATTTAACTAGATGCTGTTCGTAAGATATTTCCGAAGATACGTTTATTCGAGTCTTTACAGATTGTGCAAAACTTTACTTCATTTATATTTTATACAGATTAAAATATGCTAATAACTAATGGTACTACATAATTTCCGGGCTTTTATGGTATACCACGGTTTTGGTTTCGCTTAACTACTGTAACTATACATAAATGACCTAGGCTATGAAAAAATCTCGGCGGGGCTCCGGCCCGTTATCCCCCCTAGATACGCCACTGCTCATTTACATAAGTAGAAGCTTATGTAATCGCATCGCATTGAAATAAACAAATATAAATCTTACAAGTTTTCATATATTTTATGCAACAAAAAAAAATCAGGATTAGTGATGTCGAAAAGATTTTACTCCATATATTCTAAAGAAAACAGGATGCATTTTTTCAGTTTTACGTCATTTTTGCAGATCAACTGTTTACAGCCGTATACAGGGTGGGATTAAAGTATGGAATATTAAAAAAAAACAGCGAACTCAACCGGTCTTTTTAAAAACGCTGAAACGCGTCGATTTTGTTTTTTAAAAATACACATTAATATGCGCAATTCACCTTCCGACTGTCATTTGTTTCTAAGTTATGACGTCATCACAAAAAAATTTAAATGACAATATAAATTTTTTATAGTGGAATCCGATAGTGATTTTCCTTCTCTTTATGATTATGCAAATAAATCATAAGGTTCCATAACAAAAATTCTGAGAAAAATCGAGTTGAACTTTGTAAATGTTTGTTAGTTGTGACGTCATCACAAAAAATTTAAATGAGAATATAGATTTTTAAGAGTGTAATCCGATAGTGATTTCTCTTCTCTTTATGATCATGCAAATAAATCATAAGGTTGCATAACAAAAATTCTGTGATGTCGTCACAACTAACAAACATTTACAAATTTCAACTCGATTTTTCTCAGAATTTTTGTTATGCAACCGTATGATTTATTTGTATCATCATAAAGAAAGGGAAAATCACTATCGGATTCCACTATAAAAATCTATATTGTCACTTATAATATACCAAGTGCATTGATTATTGCCGGAAATTTTTTGAGTGACATTTCTGCAACGTCATAATTGCACGACATGAAATGGAGTGCAATTACGTTGCAGAAATGCACGAAATCAAAATTTCCAGGCAGAATCAATGCACGAGGCTATATTCGGTAAGAGAATCGCACGACGCACAGAAAAAAATGCATTATGATTAATTGGTTTTATGTAGCTATATATGTTACAAGTATAATTTCCAAAAAATTTCCAAAAAATTACTCCTTGGTAGCATATATATATATATAAATTTCCGGAAAATTGTGTGATTGTCATGGATACAATTCAAATTTGAATTTTTCTATTGGTCCTCGCCATCGTCGTGCGATTCTCATTTAAATTTTTTTGTGATGACGTCATAACTTAGTAACAAATGACAGTCGGAAGGTGAATCGCACATATTAATGTGTAGTTTTAAAAAACAAAATCGACGTGTTTCAGCGTTTTTAAAAAAACCGGTTGAGTTCGCTGTTTTTTTTAATATTCCATACTTTAATCCCACCCTGTATGTAGTTTCCTTAAACTACGCTCTAACATGTATTTCTGCTAGTATAGTTACAGAACAACGATCGTAAAGGAGCTTAAAATAAAAACTTTAAAATTTAGACTTATTATTATAAAAAAATAGCATTTCAAATATAGACGATTCTGTCAAGTGCAAAGTGCCTCATAATACGAGGGTGGTTTAATAAGTCAGTGACTTTTTGAATAAAAGATATTTATTTTGCCAGAGCGTTTTATTTCTCAACATAGCCTCCTTTTAGCTCGATACATTTAGTCCAGCTATTTTCCAATTTTTTTATTCCTTCCATATAATAGGTTTTCTCAAGTCCCTCAAACTCGGCGTTTGAGGTGATGACCTCTTCATTCGACCCAAATCTCTTACCGCCCAGCCATTTCTTCAGATTTGGAAACAGGAAATAGTCACAGGGGGCTAAATCTGGAGAATATGCTGGATGGGGTAGCAGTTCGTACCCCAATTTATGGATTTTTGCCATGATGACACACACTTGTGCACTCGTGCATTGTCTTGATGGAACAGCACTTTTTTCTTCGACAAATGCGGTCGTTTCTGCTTCAAATCAATATCGAATCTGTCCAAAAGCTCTGAATAATATTCGCCGGTGATCGTTACCCTTTTCAAGGTAATCGATGTGAATGACACCGCGTGTATCCCAAAAAACTGTGGCCATGACCTTGTGACAGACCCACCTTGGCCTTCTTTGGTGCACGTTCACCCGGAGAAACCCACTGTCTTGATTGTTCCTTGGTCTCTGGGTATTGTGATAGATCCATGTTTCGTCTACGGTAACGAAACGCCTCAAAAACTCGTTCGGATTGCGGCTGAACATCCCCAAACACTTCTTTGAAGTGGTCAAACGGTTGCACTTATGGTCGAGTGTGAGCAATCGCGGCACCCATCGCGCGGATAGCTTTTTCATGTTCAAATATCCATGTAAAATGTGATGTACTCGCTCAGTTGAGATGCCTACAGCCTCAGCTACCTCACACACTTTCATTCTCCGATCGTCCAATATCATTCCATGGATTTTATCGACGATTTCTGACGTGACGACCTCTTTTGGGCGACCTGAACGTTCGGCGTCACTTGTGCTGGTACGACCACAACGGAACTCAGTAAACCACTTCTTAACCATTGAAATTGATGGTGCAGAGTCTCCATAGTATTTATCAAGCCTTTCCTTGGTTCGGTGATTTACTTTTTTCCATTTTCGTTAAAATTCACGAGGTTGTTTGCTTTCAATGGGTGTCAAACACAAACTAAATGGCGCAGCCTTCTCAAAATTTTACAGTAGTCTATTCATAGCTGGCAGTTGACGGGAGCAATAGTTGTATTCTTTTTACCATTTTTAAGTGTGATTCTTACTTATTCTCATTATCATAGTAAATTGTTGTGTTCTATTTACTTGTCACAAGTGAGTTGGTACTGAGATAACTTGTCCTCCCCTTGCCCCAACTGAGCCTGTACTTATTATTTAGCTTACTTCAAAGTATGAAGTGACACAGAGTTTTTTTGAGGTTATTATGTCATATGTAAATAAATGTTTGATCATAGAAAGTATATATAAATACGTAGTTTATTAAAAATGAATTTAAGCTACAGCAGTTATCATAGTATATTGCAGGAAAGAATATAAAATAATATTTTTGATCATCCTTGTGAAAAACACAATCGATTACAAATTTGTGGTTATGTTGTGTGTTTCTGCTTGTTTACATAAACATGTTTCTATGTTCTTTTTACTTTTCAATGGCCTTAGTTAATCTCACTTTATCTTAGCTTAGTACTAAGACGATCTGTGGTAAAAAGAATACACCTAATGTTGCATTTAAAGCTACTGCGCGGGAAATTCAAAAAGTCACTGACTTATCAAACCACCCTCGTATACCCGAAATGTAAATGAAGTACAGTAGTAAATTAACGCAAAGAACGGCAATATATCTAAATTTATACCTGTTTTGGAATGTTATAAACATATCCCGAATAATACGAGTAGTTTGTCGATATCAATTCACGAAGAAATCATAGTTGCGATTTTTGATCACGCTGAAAACACTGTGCGCCACTGGTTCAGCTTTTTACTTGTTACAGCAGAGGTAACTTTGTAGACTGGAGATATTAGAGTATATTATTCAACCAGCGTATAGAATACTATACTTTTTCTACGACTATTTAATAGGAAATTGCACTTGGCGGTCAATAATTATTTATTGTTTCGAGCTTTATTTCGTGAAACTCTATAATCATGAAATAAATAAAGATTAATAAAAAAATAATTAATTTGTAGTTTTGAATAATTTTCTATCCTGATGTTATTTATGTTTAATGTACTGCGCAACATAGAAAGTGTTCGTAATGATGAAGATTTCTATATCTCTGATAATTCTCTAAAATAAGCTACCAGAACGTTTTTGGAGAATGATTGACATTTTTGAGGCTTTACCAATCTAGAAAGGTCCTTGTACACCACGTATTTTTTTATGTTTTTGTCAGTAAATTTATATATGTTTGTTTTGCCGATTGTAAAATCTCTGGCGGCGTACAATTTTCATCGCTTTTATGGGAATCAATTTTTTATTTTTTTTTATTAGAAAATGTAAACAGACACGAGAATTGTAAATATCAGCATCAAACTATTCAAAATCAACACCACCTACATAGGTACATAGGTAGTATAATATACTCTTTTAATTACTGTTGTAATTAGCTTCCTCATATTATAAAAATTAATCAATTTTTGTTATTACCCATTCTTCAATAAATTATTATAAATCACTTAAATTATGTAATTTTTATAGTACAGGGGAGCAAATTACAACAGTAATTAAGGTTTATTAATAATTACGTCCTTAAAATTATAAAGATTATTAGCTTATCCAATTTTATTGTCATTGCTTAGAACTTTTTAACCTAAAAATTATTGTATTCTTCAATACTGCTCAACAAGTAGGTAGTGTTTTCAAGACTATGAACACAATTAAAATAATTTGCAATTTAATTTGTATTTGTAATGTTTTGTATACATTTCATTATTCAAATGTCAAAAAATAATTGAATTTTTAATTGTTATTCAAATATCAATATCTATTTCTTTCTAGTAATATACGAAGTATATCAAGACCTTTCTTTCTTACACCAGGCAACTGTCGTAACCTGAATCTATTAATAAATTTTACGTTTATTAAAGTGTATGTTCTGCGACCCGCGGGACATACGGTATACTAATAAAGTCATGGCTCTGCACTTCCTGTGTCAGTGTACGCTACGTGTTCGCTTAATAGAAGTAACTAAGTATATTTATTTATTTATTTTTTGTGAGTAATCGGAATAGTGGAACATCATTCGTACCTCATGGCACCAATTACTATGGTCACTATAATTTAGCCGAATCTGAGGAAATTCCACCCTTAGTAGGGATTTTATCTTGCCAAACATCGTATTGATACGGAACCTACGGTTTTCCTTCTTTATCGGAGAAGGCACGTTTTAATTTTTTTTCGACTTGAACAATTACCAGCTTGGTCAGTGATCGAACTTGCGGCCCTTGGATTATGAATTCCACTTAAACTGCCTGACTTAAGTATACAGTCTGTTTGATTTAAAGCGCCCCACTTTGTTTTCGAACAAAGGTGGTGTAAACCTATATATTATTAAATGGTATAAAATTCTGTATGTTTTGGTTCAGAAAATTTTGTATTTACCAAATCGGTATGAGCGTGATGACGTCATCAAACTTTTTTAAATTACATGATAGGTATTTTTTTACTGAAATTGATAGAGTGTTGTATTCTCTTTTCAACTATAATGAATATTCATACTCTTACATGAGAAAATTTTCAAGAAAAACGTGAAAAATGATTTACGACTAGTAGGCTTAGAATTATCTAGCAAGCTTAGGTAAATAACGAAATTTTAGTTGTTGCAGTGACGTATTTACAAATTTTTCTCGGGGGTTGGGAGGGTACTCTATAAAAATTCCGAAGAGATAAGAAATTCCGAAATATTTTTGCACATTCTGAATACTAGCGACCATTAAATTCGTTGGTGCATTTTTCTACAAAATTTACCTTCTACCCCCCCCTCGTACCGCGCCTCCCTAACAAGTAGCTACCATTAGTTGAAAAGTAAAATACATTTCTTTTTTACACATTCCTTCTAACTCTACCTTGTGCACAAAGTGTGCTCTGTCATCTCTTCCACTCCTTCAGAAAAAATTGTCTAGAATGGCTATTACTCAGTCGATTTTCATCATTCGAAGAACATTTAGAACATGTTTTTATGTGTACGTGAGCTCCGGTTTATTTAAACAGCATTGAGTCCAACTTTGCGGAAGAAGAGTAAACAGGGCGCATTTTGAGCCGCAAATTGTACAGCAGTCGCACTTGGAAAAGTGCGAAAGAAAACTAGGTAGAGGAGAAGCGTATCTTACTTTTCCAAGTAATAATAGCTGCCCGTTTAGGAGATAATACACGTCCAAGTCTGCAAAACCTTACTCTAACTTACTCTAGAACGACTAAACTTGACAAGAGCCTCCACAGAGCTTTGGATACTGCAAACTTTTTACCTGTCAAGGTCAAAGAGGAAGGAGACTTGTTCATGAGTAGCCTCAGGATCACCAAACTTGGTACAACGATTTAGTCATAAGAATGTACAAAAAATATTTTGGAGTTTCTTATCAGCGATAATAAGTAGTACACCCTAAAGGAATTCTAAAACAATACAGCTTGTAGGTATTATATTTACATTAGGTATTGATTAAATCATCAAATAATATAAACACTTCTAGAATAATTTATTGTTTGTATGCATGTACATTATTCTATATAATGATTCACGGAGTATTATCAATCACCTTTTTTACAGTCTTCTAGAAAATTAAACGGTATGGACGAACCGATCAATGATAATCGTGAATAATAAATGCGAATGTGTAAGTAATTTAATGAAAATAATGTTTACTGAAGAAAAAACTAAAAGTATGATCCATTAAGGATTATTAAAGCAATTTGACATCAATATACGCAGCAACTTGATGTGTTGTTAATGGACTATTCCATGTTGTAAAAAATGTTATCTGCTCTTTTCAAAACATTTTATTTTGGTTTAGTTATCCTGAAATCTTATTTCGAAAATTAATATTTGTTATTTATTGATTTATTTGATGTTGAATTGACAATGTACATAGATTGTTGGATTCGATTGCCATGTTGGAGAAATAACCGAAGAGTAAAATAACTTAAACAAAGCATTAACTTTATAGGTTGCCTTAATGACTATTAGCCAATAAGCGCGTCGCATTTTTTTGCAGCTTTTAAAAACTGCATTTTAATGAAAAGCTGCCTTGTATGCCAAATATTATGTATGGAATGACATTAATTTTATTTTTATGAATTAAATAATTTAATTGGGGAATTATTTAAAGAGTTTTTTAATTATTCACATAAATAAGAAATAAGTCATACGAAGCTTTGAATATTTCATGTTAATACTACATACATAACATTAGCATTAATAAAACGCACAATTACTGAAAATAAGGATTTTTCCTACGGCCATATGCGAAAGTGACAGATTCCATACAATCAAGTACTCATGAAAGTTGACAATATCATTCACCACAATTATAAATTGTCAAAAAAGGTCGCAAATACAATTTTACAATCTGTAAATTCCCCAGTAAACGAATCTCATTCAATATCTACGACTGATACACTCCATAATTCACCAACACTGTTGGCAGAAGAATCCTATCATAATAACGAAAATAATGTTCGAATACATCACACATTATCTAGCTTGTTATGTAATATACTATTAAGCTTCAAGTTTTGATGTAATTTTGCTGCTTGCAGGTGAAATTAAATGACGAACGTTGCAGAAACACAATAAACGTGCAAGTGAGGACAAATAGCTCGACGGGTCGTCCAATGACGTATTTGACAAAGAAGGAGCTACCGAGTTCAAGAACTGATTATTATATAAGTCTGGTCTAGTCTTAGATTTTCTCATTTTTATGTGTTTCTTAGTACACTTAACAATTTCCATATTTAGTATGTTTGGTAGTATTTAGTTAATCGATTTTCTTATATTTAAACATGTCTTCTACATGTTCTTTTCATTCGTGATCTCATTCTTTTCTATTCGAGACCGATTGTTCATTGTCATTAAAGTCTCATTACACTTCCCATTTAACCATTGTTTCTCCGCCTCTCTAATTTTTCTTTGTATGATTGTTTGCATTTATCGATATGGTTGTTTTGTCATAGGAAGTAAGTTTGTAAATGTGTTTTGAGTATTAAGCATGATTCACAATACCGGACAGCTACAGATCTGCACTAGTAACAGATCTTACAAACATGCTAGTAAAACTTGTCTTTGGATTTAAATTCGCAGGTGTGAATAAAGGAAAAGCAACGATTAGCTTATTAATATTTACATTTGAGAAAGATAGACAGTTCTGCATACTTACCAAAGCGTCTCCGGTTATCACCGAGAAAGATAACTATCGAGAAACCAAAACCGAGAAACCACAACCGAGAAAACATAACCAAGAAACCACAACCGAGAAACCACAACCGAGACACCACAACCGAGAAAACCAAAGCCAAGAATGGAAACTACCGAGAATGCATGAAGTAATAATTAAAAGTTAGTCATTTTGATAGATCTAAACGAGACAGAGGAGAATACATAGGGCGGGGAATTCAATTATGTTTTCAGATATGTCAAAATGACAAACTATTTCTAAATTACTTTTAGTTTTTTTAACCTAGCACCAACTTGGCAAAAAAGTTACTGTATTTTAAGACTTGGCAAGTATGTCATAATATCTATCTTTCTCAGATTAATTAGTATTCGCTATTTTTCCCTTTTATCACACATGACAACCCAATTCCAAAGCGAAGTTTTATCGATACTGTATGTTGAAACATTTACGAAAAGCAACCGACCGATTACGATCTTAAATACAAAATGTATAATTTGTCGGTGGTTATCGTAGTAATGTAAATCCTTCAAGCTAGAATAGCGAAGTGAGCAGAATGATTTCTAACATATTTCAAGATTTAGTGCCCAATTAAAAAATTGAGTGCTCGGGGTTAAAAAAACATTTTGCTAACTTAAAGTTAGCAGAGCATGTTTTTTTAAATTGTATATTAATGTAAAAAAATTTATAAACTCGAAAATAATTTAGTACCCAATTAAAAAATGTGTACAATTAAATTGAATCGAATGAGCAGAATGACTAACATATTTCAAGGTTTAGTGCTCAATTAAAAAATTGAGTGCTCGTGGTTAAAAAAACATTTTACTAACTTAGCAGAGCATATTTTTTTAAATTGTAAATTAATGTAAAAAAAATTTATAAACTCGAAAATAATTTAGTACCCAATTGAAAAATGTGTCAAATTAAATTAAATCCAATGAGCAGAATGACTAACATATTTCAAGATTTAGTGCCCAATTAAAAAATTGAGTGCTCGTGGTTAAACAAACATTTTGCTAACTTAAAGTTAGCAGAGCATATTTTTTTAAATTGTAAATTAATGTAAAAAAATTATAAACTCGAAAATAATTTAGTACTCAATTAAAAAATGTGTCCAATTGAATTAAATCCAATGAGCAGAATGACTAACATATTTCAAGATTTAGTGCCCAATTAAAAAATTGAGTGCTCGTGGTTAAAAAAACATTTTGCTAACTTAGCAGAGCATATTTTTTTAAATTGTAAATTAATGTAAAAAATTAAACTCGAAAATAATTTAGTACTCAATTAAAAAATGTGTCCAATTGAATTAAATCCAATGAGCAGAATGACTAACATATTTTGAATTATTCTTATGTTTTACTTTATACATCTATATATCTTTTGGTAAAAGTTAAACAATGTATTTTACAATTATTAGCAGATTAAAGCTAATTTTTGAATGAAATAGTTATTAAATAAAATTGCAGTAACATGTTTCTTTGCAATTGGTAGAATGACCCCATATATTGCTTGTACTATATTTGCACTAAATATTTTTAAATTATTATATATATTATTAAAATATTTTTGAAATGTTAATTGTCGAACCTAAGGAATATTTAAAAAATATTTTTTCACAACATTTTGAAAGATATTCTGAAAAAAACGAAGCGCCCAATTTTTTTAATTGGGGACTAAAGTAGCACTTAAAAATCACTATATTATTTAAAAAAAAATAAACAAATAGTAGGCCCTCCGTGGTCGAGTGGTAGAGATCTACCTCTCGTTCAGAGGGACAGGCGTTTAAACCTCGGTTGCGACTGAATTTTAAAAATTTAGCACTATCGTGTTTGTGCTCCTTAGGTTAAGGTATGAAAGTTGTACGAGTGATAAACTATTAGTAGTTAATTTTTGCAAAAAACATGCCTAAGTTCTTATTTTTTACTATCTAAAGATAGAGACTTGAAATCTTTTGTAATGCCTTCAGTACTGGACCAATATAAAATGTTATATGTTTAAAATGGGGGCACGCACCCTCGGGGGGTTGAAACCCCCATTTTGTACCCCTAATTTAATAACGCAACCAAATTGAGCGAAATTTATGTTGGGAGGGTTCTTGGAGTCGCTGATTATGAGAAAATTAAAAAATTCAAAATGGTGGTCCTAAGATAACGACATTTGAGATTGAGAATGCGATTTACGCAGTTTCTATTGATTTTAGAGAAAAACTCAAAGAGTCAAAAAGTGTTTAAAATGTGATTTTGCAAAGGAATACACTATTTTGGTTACCTTATTATGTAGCCCTTTCGCTCTGCCCTAGTACTAGGATCAATTTTTGCATTAAGGTCTTATTTTCTACTATCAAAAAATAGAGACTTGAAATCTTTTGTAATGCCTTGAGTACTGGACCAATATAAAATGCAATATGTTTAAAATGGGGGCACGCCCCTTCGGGGGGTTGGAACCCCCATTTTACACTCCCAATTTAATAACTCGGGAAGTTTTCCATAAATTTGAGCGAAATTTATATTGGGGGAGTTTTCGGGGTTTCTGATTATGAATTCAATGAGAAAATTAAGAAATACAAAATGGCGGACCCAAGATGACGGTCTTTGAGATTGGAAATGCGATTTACGCTGCTTCTATTGATTTTAGAGAAAAATGCAAAGAGCCAGAAAGTGTTTAGAATGTTATTCTGCATAGGAATACGTAATTCCGGTTACCTTATTATTCAACCTCTTCACTGAGAAGCCAACTAGGGGAGAGTGAAGGGGGTTACATAATAAGGTAACCAAAATAGTGTATTCCTATGCAAGATCACATTCTAAACACTTTTTGACTCTCTGAATCTTTCTCTAAAATCAATAAAAACGGCGTAAATCGCATTTCCAATCTCAAAGACCGCCATTTTGTATTTCTTAATTTTTTTCATTGAGTTCATAATCAGGAACCCCAAAAATCACCCAACATGAATTTGCCTCAAGTTGATGGAAAACTTCCCGAGTTATTAAATTGGAAGTGTAAAATGGGGGTTTCAACCCCCCGAGGGGGCGTGCTCCCATTTTAAACATTACATTTTATATTGGTCCAGTACTGAAGGCATTACAAAAGATTTCAAGTCTCTATCTTTAGATAGTAAAAAATAAGACCTTAATGCAAAAATTGACTCTACTATTAGGGCAGAGCGAAGGGGTTCATAATAAGGTAATCAAAATAGTGTATTCCTTTGCAAAATCACATTTTAAACACTTTTTGACTCTTTGAGTTTTTCTCTAAAATCAATAGAAACGGCGTAAATCGCATTCTCAATCTCAAATGCCGTTATTCTAGGACCGCCATTTTGGGTCCGCCATTTTAAATTTTTCAATTTTCTTATTGGATTCATAATCAGCGGCTCCACGAACCCTCCTACTATAAATTTCGCTCAATTTGGCTGCGTTATTAAATTAGGGGTACAAAATGGGGTTTCAACCCCCCGAGGGGGCGTGCCCCCAATTTTAAACATATAACATCTTATATTGGTCCAGTACTGAAGGGATTACAAAAGATTTCAAGTCTCTATCTTTAGATAGTAAAAAATAAGAACTTAATGCAAAAACTGACTCTACTATATGGGGAAGCGTAATGTATTTGCTACAATAGCTCCATTACCTCCGTTGCACTCCCATAAGAGTTTATGTGGAACCCCGACACTGCCAAATGCGGTAAAAGGGGAATGGATTATGTATGTATGTATGTATAAACTAATAGTATATTGTTAACAAAAAAATTGTTTTATTACGAGAATCGTGCAGCACTAAATTATTTTCGAGTTTATAATTTTTTTGCATTAATTTAAATTAAAAAATGTATACGTACTATGCTCTGATAACTTTACCGTAAGGTACCAAAATGGTTTTTTTTAACGTTAAGGACCCAAGTTTTTATTATTTTTTTTTATTTATTTGGGTACTACTAGGTATCATTTAAAAAGCACTATATTATTGAAAAAGAAAAAAGTCAAATAAATAAATAAACAATAAAATTGTTTTATTGTGCAAATTTATTTAAGCTAGCAAAATGTTTTTTCCCTAAAACGCCGAGCAATCAATTTTTTAATTGGGCACTGAATTAGCACTATATTTTGAAATAATTATGTTAAAAGTCATTCCACTTTGCTATGCAATATTTAAGGGGCTAATTACTGGTCAACTTGTCAGCGTGGTACGGTGCCGGTACAGACCTGTAACTGCGATTTTGCAAGTGACTATTCTGGTACTCTGGCACTTACACGAAAATCAAATTGCCCGGATTAATAAGAATAATCCATAATTCTTAATGTTTGACACTAAGAAACTTGAAAACTATGAAAGCTTCTATGCTCAAAACCTTACAGCTTACAAACTGAAACATTAAATTCGTCAAGACTTTGATGTCTTAAAAATATATTTTTAAGATTACCAAGTTCCTAGGAACTTAGACGGCTTTGAAAATTATAAATATCAGATTTTAGAATCGTGAAACCTATAAGTCCAAAATTTCACGGATCTAAAAACTTTGAAATTTGAAAAAATTGATGGGAATTTTATTATTTAAACTTTGAAACCTTGTACTTCTCATATTTAGTTTTAATATTTTGATATCCAATTTTCTGTACTACCATTAATTCAATAATCAATTGGTCTATGAATAAACATTTCTAAAGGTTAATATGGGTGTGCATTTCCGATACTACTAGTTCATAATAAGTGAAATTGCTAAACAATAGTCGTGCGAGTTTCAAGGTTTCGCGTAGCTATCGCTTGCATAAAATGTGATTTGGTAAAGAATGCAATCTTTCTATTGCTTTTTAGAGATACGTAGAAAAATAGTAGAAAAGTGTATACTTTTTTCTTCTCTGTAGATGATTTATTTATGTATTGTCTTCTTTTAGCATAGCAATGTTGACAGCAATCAATCGTATCGTACTTATTTATTTTAAACATTATCATCTGCAAAGACAAAAATTTATTAAAAACATATCTAGCTCAAAAGCTCCTAGGAAAATTCTTTAATTTTTTTCATGAAATAAAAGCCGGTAATATAGAACTCTTATATGAAAAGTTATTAACTAGACAATTTCAATATTAGGTAGTTCTAGAAATATTACATAATCCTTATAGCTTGCTTGGTTTTGACATTAATACTATATATAATATAATAATAATATTTCTTCTTTTAAATTCAATTCTATTACAATCTAAATTAGCATGTCTATTGCTTTATAACGTATTATTACTACTACGGAAAGTATAATTATTGTAGTGTCAGATAATTATATATCCAAAAATAAGGTTCTACATTACAAGCGCCGTTATTTTTTCCCGTAATTTTATGGATGTATAATTTCTAGAACAGGTTGGCAAAACACGTAAATAGGACTAGTTTTTCTTGTATATATTTAAAAGGTGGGAATAATTTTGGATACCAACTTTTCAATTTAAATACTCATTATAAACTGTAGCAAGAAACCAACAGTAAAATAATAAACTAACATGAAAATGGAAAGAAAAACAGCGCAAATGTATTTTTAATCAATAATGATATTACTCAGAACGTGTTGTACGATCTCACATTACCAATAAATTTTCTCTCATTAATAACTTAATCTGAAAAGTATTACAGATTAAATGTCTTGTTAACCTATTTCCAGCTTGTAGTGTTCTCATAAGTCAGATCTATAGTTTTTATACTTTAATATGTCCGTTTAATATTGATCCCGATAATCCCGATAACGAACACGTACCTTATAATATGATAATTTAAAAACGTAAAACGAGGTGGTGAATGGGCTTATGTCGATGGCTTCGCCAAAAATCTTCATTGAAGAGTATTTTATCAAATAACAAGAATCCGCAAAAGAAACCTGATTCAATTTGTTTGTCAAATTCCTGAGATAATCATTCTGCCACTGGATCGTCATAGTCGCATTGGATACTGCCAACGGTATAGTAATAAGTGTTGTGCATACTAACGAATTGTTCGATTTTTTTCTCTTACAGCCTTTGTCCATATTATGTTAATAGGATGTGGAGTGATAGGAACCCACACAATACGGAGTGTAATTCTGCCACTCGTATATATGCAAAATTAATGAATACAGAAGAAGCGTATAACGCTCTCAAAAGTAAAAGTGAGAAAACTGTACGGATATTATTCATTACTTATTGTTGTTTATCATAACTCTAAGCTGTTTATGCGAAATTAGTGTGTTATCTTTTTCACGTCAATCTTCTTAAATATCAGTAAGGTTTGGAGGGCTTCTCTTTGTGCGTGGAGAGACAGTAAAAGCTCATATTAAAAAATTGAAAGTCAACTGTCATTAAATTACATATTCTAATTTGAGTTTGTTACCTTAACTTGGAGAGATTTAGTTAGGAGACAAAGATATTATGACTGCAGACAGATGTTGGAACAATATTGTAAGTGTTCGCCAAAACCATCTATTAGTTGGCGATAATTGCATTGCAAGTACAATAATTTCAAAATTGGACCAAATTTATCAATATTCTCATACAGACTTGAAACGCATGGGCTTGATATAGGGAAAAGCGATCATAAAAGTGGTAGTTGGATAGAAGCAATTGATTAAAACTTGCAACTGGATGTTGTATATTGACTGGCTATTCATGAACTTGCATGCATTTAAATTAAAAATATTATTATTATTAACATTTAAAATCCGTTCATAAAAATAATGCAGGTTTACCACCAGTAAGGTACTTAAGTTCGCTCGCATATTAACTCATAATACTATAAATCTTGATGGTAGAAGTAGTACAGTGGAATAAATCTTTTTTCCTATCTTAATTTTCATTATCTCACTTTATGAACGCGTTTATATTCCTATATCAAACCCATGCGTTTCCAGCCTGTATACAGTTCAACCATTATCTCACTTTATGAACGGGTTTATATTCCTATATCAAGCCGATGCGTTTCCAGTCTGTATACAGTTCAAGCAGCTTTTATCCAGAAAGCAAGAATTGTGCAAATTAAGTAAGAAATGTAAGGCAAATATATCTCTCAAGGGCGACATACTAGATAGAGACTGATGGGAGATGCAACTGTTTTTATTGCCGGATGTATTCTATTGACAACATTTATTAATAAATTGAATTTAAGTTTTGATTCGTAAATCATTCTTAGAATTTGATACAGATTATTTCTTAAATTAAAAAAAACTTTATTTGCTTAGAAACATCAAGATAGAGCGCTTATTATTTGTTGAGAGGAGGCGTGGAATAAAAATCGTGTTATTATAAAACTGTCAACGCAGAACTCAAAATACAAATTTTATTTAATAGAAACTTAGTACATTGATTACGAAAGTACAAGAAATAATTAAGTAAATAAATCAACTTAAAACAATTAACAACTAAATCACCACTAGAACTGTTCAAAAACCGATCCTTTTGCCGCTTTTCTATATTTTGCGTAAAGCATTTTGACAGTAAAAGTATTTCAATTGATTTGGCAATTAGTGGCCAAACAACAAAAAACAAAAACAGGGTAATTTAAAACATGTGAAATGACGTGATTGGCTATTTTGAACCAGTTGTTAATTTTTATCGATTTTGACAGTACTTAACAGTATTTCAATTGATCTGGTAATTAGTGATCAAACAATAAAAAACAAAAACTATTAGGTGTTAAGGTAATTTAAAATATGTGAAATGACGTGATTGGCTATTTTGAACCAGTTGTTAATTTTTATCGATTTTGACAGTAAAAGTATTTCAATTGATTTGGCAATTAGTGACCAAACATTAAAAAACAAAAACTTATTAGGTGTTAAGGTAATTTAAACATGTGAAATGATGTGATCGGCTATTTTGGACTAGTTGTTAATTTTTATCGATTTTGACAGTAAAAGTATTTCAATTGATTTGGCAATTAGTGACCAAACATTAAAAAACAAAAACTTAAAACATGTGAAATGATGTGATTGGCTATTTTGAACCAGTTGTTAATTTTTATTCAATCTCGCTTTCCGCGAAAAGTTGGTACTTCTGCATCTCTCATCCCTATCGTTCTTACGAGAAATATACTTTTCCCGCTTTTTAACTTGTACTATTGTCGCTTTTCGCAAAAAGCTGGTCGAGTTGTACTTTGATGATCGATTAATCATCCAAGGTTTAAAAAAATTGCCTTAAACGATACTGTTTTTCTGAAGCTAATTAAATCAGTTTTCATATTTGTGAAACAGAAAAATGATATTAACATAATGACGGTTCCAATGCTCATGAGTTCTGTAATGGTGCTGAGTTTTCATCAATTCATGTTGTTAAAATAAAGCCAGACTTCATTAAAAGTATTATTGGAAAACTAAGGATTGACAAAGATTTTTCTAGTCGATATGCAAAACCTCAGTACACTTCGCCGTGCTGACGGATGGGCACGTTAAGCAGTCAGTAGCGACAATCATACAACACCTACCTGTGGTTGTCGTTAAGAATAACACCGCCCTATATCACGTACAAGTATATATTTATACTTTAGTGGTATGGCAATGTTTAATACAATTAACATTTATACATATTATTACTACTTTATTTAATTAAAATGTGCATAACTGTTAAGTAAATGCATCTACAAATTTGATCAGTTGTTGTTCTGAGAGGTTAATAATTATAGTTGTAGAAAGTTTTGAAGTACCTGATGAAATACTGCAGTAATTATATTCACAGGAAAAGTGACACAAAAGTCAAATTGCAAAAAACAATTTTCAAAATTTTGTACTGTGTGTCACGACAAAAGCTTTACATATTTTGCTTGGAATTAAAATATGTAAAAGTAAATACCAAATAATAGTCATTTCCATAATCTATAAAAGGACATACAGCTTAAATCCAAAATTGTCTATAATATCCTAACAGACCAAAAATTTGTACAAATTGTTACTATGTCACGTTCTGATCAGATCTCTCTGATATGGGTGCCCAGTAGTAATCAGCAAGCATTTTACTGTTCCACTTCCCTTGGTACCGTTTTTCGATGGTGGCCTAATGCACCCTAAATCCAACCTTTAAAACTGAAGAAGCAAGTAAACGATTACCAACATTGCATACGATTTTAGCCCTTATTTCTACTATGCGGTAAAGGTTACAATGGACGACAACACTTCCAAGCAGGTAAATAAGCTGGTCCAGTGGTCAGAGGTTACAAACCTTTTTTTAAACCGGTCACATTTATAAACTAACATATCTTTACCAATTTCTTTCATTTTCACCACTCTCTCCCGCTGACAGCAGTTGCGTTTCCGAAACAGGACATAACGGTCCACCATTTTCTTTCTTGCGCGTAAAATACTCTGAAGGCTTTAAAAGATACTCACGACTTTCTCTAGACGGATGCTTATCACTTGCCATGATAACATTCGGTATCGGCTATCGTTCAAGAACTAAAGGTACATTTGTATTCATTACTCGATTACTTCACTAGGCTCATTAAATAATTCCATAATATGTGCTCGTTTTCACTGATGGAATCGCAATAGATATTTGATGATGTTACCTTAAACTGGAAATTAGCAGCAAGTATGTTTGTTTAAGCAATAGCAAAGGATTTGTTAATGATATTTCTGAATAAAATTCCATAAATGTACATATAATTTTGGAAATAAAAATTAAAATCTAACATGGTTATTGTTAATAAATGCCGGGGCGGTTTAAAGATAAAGTTTACGAACTGCTGACCGCTGGACTACTTGATGTAACTGCTTGGAAGTGCTGTCGTTTATTGTAACCTTTAACGTATAGTCAAAATAAGGGCTAAAATCGTACTCAATCTTGGTAATCGTTTACTTTCTTCTTTCAGTTTTGAAGGTTGGGCTTGAGCTGCATTTAAAGCTGTGTAATAGAGAATGATGCACTGTGGTTCCGTCTTTGTTGGACAATCTTGAGATGAAACTACACTCAGAGGCCATTTTCAATAATACGTAGTATACCACGCTTTCTCTATTTTCTCTATTGTAGAGGTAATATTTCGCTTAAATGCTGCTGAATAGTGAATTTCCCGCAAACCAAATAAAAACTGTTCGGATCATTTGTAATTTATGAGACATTGGTAATCATAATATGTATCTCAAAATGGTTTCTTTAATTTAATTAATCTTTCTGTACCTTTTTTTTAATGTTATTGGTTTAAAAGCAAAGACAGCCGTGGGTTAAGGGATGTGGTGTAGGAAATTTGTTCATATCTGATCAAACAAGTCAGCCACCATTAGATTTCTGTCATTATTTAACATGTGGTAAAATACAAAAATACAGTTAAAATAATAAATTAATTACCTTTTAGGAGAAAATAGTTAATTAATTTCTCAAAATTCATAGGTGGTGGTAAAAATTTGAAAATATTTTCAAAATCAGCATAAAAAAGCACAAACTGTACACGTATTAGTGTATAAGAAAAATAAAACCTTTTGCCGATCTGTGTAATTCATAATAAAAAAAAAAACAACAAAAAACATGATAAATGACAATTCATTAAAGAAGAAAAACACGTCAACAGTCAGGAAAACAGAATGGAAGGCATGTTAGATTTCCATTTCCATAGCGGGGGTTCTGTTCCCGGATGCCATAAATTTTTCTTATAAAAAAATATTTAATATATTTTATAAATAAACAATTTTTGAAACTGGAATAATTCACAATTGAATGCTAATATAATATATATTTAAACAATGACTGTAAAATTATGGGATAATTTTATGTAATAATTCCTTGTTTATTTATAAAATATATTAAATATTTTATTAAAAAAATGAACCACCGGATTGAATCGGCGTTTTGTAATTGAAAATGTAATGCGCCTCCCATTAGACCATGTTGGCTATGGAAGACATTTATTATGTTTTTTGTTTGCTTCTTTTTTATTATTAATTATTTTTTTACAATTACTGATTACACTACATTATTAATTGATTAGTATTAATTAATCAACAATTAATATTAATTAATTTACCCATGTAAAATATCCTCCGAAATCTAGAATTTTGTTCATTGCGGTGTTGGGATTGTGTAACAAAGACGGAAAATAAGTGGATTGAGACGCTGTCCCTTGGCGGCTTGTGTCTCGTACGAAGTACGATTAATAAACTAAGTACTCTGGTGTTTTTGTCTTTTTTCAGAATTAAGAGTTAATATTTTCTGCGTTTTCTTGAAAGCTTTTTTCCGTGAAAAATACTTTTTCCTCAAATCCGAAAAAGCACGCGAATAGAATGGACTTTCCTCTTTATTTTGGTTCAAGTCGGCTGTGGAGATTTTAAGAAATAACTGAATGAGAAGTAAGTATAGGCCGAAAAGCATTTTAGCGGTCATAAATTCCTACGTACTGTAGACCCTTCCGGAGGTCCGAACATGCTTAAAAATAAATACGATATTGTGTCATGTATTATCCTGGATTATGCAGGTGGGTGTAATACTGACTTCGATCGTGACAAAATAACGCTATGCACTTATTGATAAAGACAGAGAATCTATGATGATGTTTATAGATTACACAAGATTTCATGAAAATGCCTTACGAGACCTAAGTGCATATAATTTGCATGATTGGAAGCTATTTTCGAAATGGACAAAATTTAACGACCTTATGTAACATGAGTTCCAGAAAATTTTTACTTGGGGACGACCATGAAAAAATATCGCATGTCTTAGCCTTATTATTGCTCACGCTTGAAATAGACGTGTTTCTGTTATCACACTCTGTTACTCCACTGCGTGTCACCATCAAAATATTTTCTTTTGGATGGCTATTAGTTTGGAAGAACCATTGGACAAATATTCTTTCTTCGTTTTACAGTAATTTCTTTATTGCTTAACGATTGATTACTTCTAAATTACTTTTGATACATAACTATATCTAAGTATGTACAATTTTTCAGTAATTGAATTTAAATTTTATAGCCCTTAATTTACTTTGACGTAATATTTCCATTTTTTAGTTATTCATTAGTAAAAATTATGTATTTCATAATCAAACAATAAAACAATTCTTTCTAATACCATTTATCTCTCTGCTTAATCTCTAGTTAATGTCCGCATTATTTAGATCGATTAAAGAGGGCTTGATAATAACGTGAAGGGTCATTTATAACAGACAAAACAAGATTAAAACCACTTATTTGCATTATTTTATTAGTTAGCTCCATTATTGTGTTTTCGAAATGATTTGATTGATTGAGACACGAATCTTTTTAGCATGCTAACACGCTAGCCTAAACACCTTGTAGATTGAAAAATCACGAAAGGAAAATTTTAAAAAGGCACGAATACTTCAATATAGGGTCGTTGTTAAGGCGCTGTTGCCAAAACGGGTTTAGTTTGAAATTAATGAAATTCGAATTTGAAATTATTTCTTACTTTTCCGAATAAAAATTTTCTAAAGAATTCTGCAACCAATCTGGACGAACATTCATTTGTTATTTCAGCGCAAATTCGAGTTTTCAATTCATTTATATTTTCTGGTCTATTTGGATAGACGCAATTTCTCAAATGGTCCCACAAATTTCGAACGGCACAAATCAGAAGATCTAACTGGGTCACTCCACGGTTCTACTTCTTTCAATCCATCTTCGAGGAAATTAAAGTCCACAATGAGGAGATCTGGGCAAAGTTCCATAGTTCGAGTAATAACATTTTCCTGTAGTAAACAGTTCAAGGTACTAGTAAATAATAATAATAATAATAACTACTACAACCCATAGCCTAAACCAAGGCCCCAGAAGCTATAAGCTTGTGCGGGAGGGAGGGGGCGATTATTATTATTATGTAGGCCCAATGTGCGGCTGCAGTCGACTTATAGATGGAACAGCGCAAATCCCACATTTGTGTCACAGCTAAGGAAAACTGCAGAAAACCTTAAGCAGATCTGCTGGCACCGGGAGTCGATCTCGGGCTGCTTGGGTGAAAGTCCGGCACGCCAGACATTACACTACCAAGGCTGTTTTAATGGCTGTAAATAGAAGTAAAGTTCCATAACTTAATGCAAAACAACTCAATCACTATCTACAGCTGTGTCTGTTCATTTGAAAATACAAACTTCCATGACCTATTCACAAAACTGAAGCCTCCTCCTGTCGAAATTGTCTTCTACCAGTTCTTGTACTAAATGTACTTATATGGACGGTACTTGACCCATTTAAAAGTCAAAATAACAATTTATTATAAGTGTTGATATTTTACAAGTAGATTAGAAGTGAACTTGCAAATGCACGGTTCTTTTAAATTGGGATTAGGCAGTCTCACATTCCAGCAGGATGGAGCACCCTCTCGTAATGCTCAAATTATAGGATTGTCATTGTTTTGGACATAGTAGTTATAACGAATGATCTTTTTCTACCCCATCACACATAATCTAACTAATTGAAAATAATCAGGCTACAAGGAGAAAAACAAATAAGCATTGGCAAACAAAATAATTGTTTTCTCACTTTTTCTTGTAGTATTATGCGTTTCTTTTTTATTCATTAATTTTGCATGTAGCAGCGGTAGATTTTACAATCCGTATGTTCCAAATTTCGCAGTAACTAATCGAGTTACACATTTTTAAAGCCTCGCAGTTTCTAAACTTTAGAAATATTACAACACTACTACTATGCACATTTACTGTTCTAACACCACCGTCTTACATTCCGTTTTTCTCCAGTAACATCTTATATGAAAGATAATGATTGTGAAGATCTACCTCTTCCTGGTGCAGACCTGGTGTGCCGTTCATTCAAATTTATCCATTTATCGTTTGGTATACTCGGCATTAATCTAAGTACAGCTACAGGCAAAACAATCTGGGCGCTTATTTGAGGTTACATAACTTTTGCCCAGATTTCTTTGGCTGTAACTGTGCGTTTCGTCTTAACAGAGCCTCCTTCGGTCTTCATTTCATTTCATATTTTCTCTCTCAACTAGCATTCTGACATGTCATCTTTCTATATTATTTAAAATTGTACTACATATTTTAATTCTGAAAAATAAATCACTATTCTCGCCGAGAAAGCTCGATTTCTCTCGATTTCGAAACAGATTATGCATTTTTTATTGTTAGTAGTGTATCAAAGCGGGTTCTAGACCAGGAAGTGACGTCATTCTCGTTAATAGCGGCTCTAAACCGGTTGACAAGCAGTTTCCAAAGCGATTCAGAACAGCGATTAACCGGTCTGGAACCGCTTTAAACAGATGATGACGTCACTTCTATTATATTTTATTTTATTCTTAAAATTAAATGTTTTTAGCCGACTGAATTGATTTTCCTTTAAACTTTTTTGTAATGGTCTTGGAGTCAGTTTCATCTTGAAAGCTCAAATTTACATGTGCTTGTCAAAATTTGACAGATAAGAATTTATCGTAGATTAAAATATGTTTGCATATATTGCTGAGCAAAAAAACAGTACTGTTGGTCAATAACTACGGTAATACATCAATATCATTTATACCAGGTGACACAGGGGATACGACCGCTTATATCCACATGTTGCCAGCCACAATCGACATTACCAGCTTATGACGTCATCGACCGGTTGTTACATCTTGTTTGAACGCTTTATCAGCCGATCAGGTTATCGGTCGGGGCTACACCGAAAGTAACGTAGTTTTTTGAACCATGTAAAATCTCATAAGGAATTGAGCCCGGAACGGTCTAGTTTAACTAGTGAAACCTGTCAAAAGTTCTATTTTTGCTCTTGCAGCTTTCCATGAATCTGTATACAGTATGTCTGACTTGAAGCACCACATACTATAAGCATTTGTATTTTGGAAAATACAAAAAAAATGTATTAAATTGTTTAGTTATTGAGAAAAGTTATGAGATTGCAATTTCTGTGATTTAAAATTATGTGTACACCGTGTCCAAGATAAGAATGCGCAGCATGGGGATCTTGAAAACGGTAAAAGATACAGGTTGGCTTAAATTAGGAAAAAGTTGTACTATTTAGAGTATGTTTACATGCCGATCGCAGAAATCCATCATTGTTTATCGTTTTCGAAATTTTCCAAAAAATGCAATTTTTCGGATTTTCGATTTTTCCAATTTTTGTATTTATTTTAAAAGATATTAAAAAACTAATGACACTTTGTAATGACACAGAAAATAATGGGAACTTATTTGAACACTTGCAATAATCTTTGAATCCTTTTTCCAATGCCTACTAGATTAAGAATCTAAAAAAATATTAAAATTCATTTTTCTCTGTTTTTTGGCTTTAGAAGCATAATGTGTGATACATCGTTGAATTTGTAATAAAAAATGCTACCGTATACAAGGTGTTTCTACTTTTGTGGCCATATAAAAAAATTAAGTTGATGATGATTTCTCGAAGATGAAACATCGGATAAAAAATTTGAAGACGCCATTTTGTAGAGCTTAAAAAGTGACAATGACAAAGTGTCATTAGTTTTTTAATATCTTTTAAAATAAATATAAAAATTGGAAAAATTGAAAATCCGAAAAATTGCATTTTTTGGAAAATTTCGGAAACGATAAACAATCATGGATTTCTGCGATCGGCATGTAAACATACTCTAAATAGTGCAACTTTTTCCTAATTTAAGCCAACCTGTATCTTTTACCGTTTTCAAGATCCCCATGCTGTGCATTCTTATCTTGGACACGGTGTATACAGGTTGTTGTATAAAAGAGGAGCAGTTAGTGACAAGATTTCTTTTTCTTCGGAACGGCCTGAATCTTTTTCAACTTTGTGATTGCTTCAATTTTTTATTTATATATTTTATTGCTTGTTTTTTACGTACCTCTACAAACGCAATTTTCAATAATGTAAGCTTATTTAGTAAAAATAACCATAAAAATGCCTCGCATGCACGTACGCATTCTATGAAATACGTGTATTATTTAGTTAATGATTGCATTAGTTTTGTCTAATAATAATACACACCCACGACACGAGTTTTACACGCGTTTATTGTATGCTTCGTACAGCATGGTTGATAATTAAGCTGCCGCTCCTGAAATTTTTATATTTAGCTCTTATTCATTTGTAAACTTTTTATGTGTACTCGGTGTATTTTTATATTAGCATTAAATTCTTGTTACAGTTTGTTCCCGACTTATTTTGATGTGTGTACTGTTTGTGTTTCTTGTTTGATATGAATTATTTAACGAGAACAATTTATAATTGTTCGCATTGTTCAACGTTTAAAGATCATCGTGCAGTGTTCCTGGGAAAAATCAAAGCTGCTTAGAGTTTAGCGATAGTGATTCTGAAATTATATACGAGTAGAATCAGGTATTAATAGTAAAGATAACAGTAATTTAACTTTAATTCTTTAAACTGAAAAATCGAGTGAATCATCATCGAAAAGATATCAAAGGGATGGCCTAGTTTTATTTGTCATACGAAGATCGAAGGAAAAAATAAAAGATCGATAAAAAATATATATCGTATTCAATTTGATACAAAAATGCATAGCAATACAACTACAGAGTGGAAATTTTTTAGTATATACAGGGTGTAACAAAAATGGGTGGCTGACTATATACAGGAGGCTTATACAACTAAAAATAAGGAAAAAAACTTTAGATAAACATATGTTCTAAAATGGCTCGTTACTGAGTTATGCAGTAAATTTTACAAAATTTCAGCTTTTCAGAAAAAGCTTTTCAGACCATTGTCTCAAGTATGTGATCCCTGCTTCTTGTTTTCAGTCGTGACAGTTGATTAAGTCATTAGTATTGTTTTCTAATTAATTGTACAAAAATGCCAGATTATGCTTTCGAAGAGATGTCCGACATGCATTTAATGTACGGTTTGGCACATTGTGATAGGGTGGAAGCAAGAATACTTTACGCAGACCATTTCCCAAACCGACCTTTACCAAACGAGAAAATATTCGAAAGGCTTCATATTACATTAAAGGACACCGGCCCAATTCAGTCACACAGCATGCGAATTTTTAAACGCAATTTATCCTGGAAGATGGATTGGTCGTGGTGGACCTGTAGCATGGCCTGCACGGTCTCCCGATCTAAATCCTTTCGATTGTGGACATTTAAAACATATGGAGTATTCTACTCCAGTTCGAGACATTGAGGATCTTCGACAGAGAATGGAAGGAGGATGCCAGCATATTCGGAACATACCAGAATTTTTAAGCGCGTGAGACAGTCCATGATCCGGCGAGCTAGCAGTGTGTTGCTACCCGTGGAAGTCATTTTGAATATTTATTATGGTTTCAATTTATTCGAATATTTTTGAATAAAAAAATAGCTGTACCTGTAAAAATCTCAAATAGCTGTAACTCAGTAACGAACCATCTAGGATCTATGTTTATCTAAACTCTTTTCCTTATTTTTAGCCGTAGAAGCCGCCTTTGTATAGTCAACCCACCATTTTTGTTATACCCTGTATACATTGCAGCTGATACGCAAAAAATACTTGAAACAAAAAATGTTTTAGAATTATTTTATACGTTCCAATATATCAACTTTGCCCCCCTGTCTCTTGTAGGCCATGGTCTCTTCCTGTCACTGACTTCGGTTTCTTGCTTTGTTCTTCACCCTCGCACTCCAATGCTTCTTAGATCTTTTTCAATTGCATGCATATATCTGATCTCTTTGTCCATCCTACTGCCCATTTACCATTGGGATTATTACTCAATATTCGTTTGATTGGTTCATATTCGCTTTTTTGCCTAGTTTTTGTAACTTTTAAAGTTTTAATATGATTGAATTTTTTTGTACGAGTGATAGTTTTCGATATCCGCCATTTAAGATTTTTTTTTATAATTTTGGATTATTTATTTTTTCCTATTCATTTAAAATTACATTTCATTTTTATCGTCTTCCACAACTATATCGTCATTATTGGTGCAGCATTCATACAAGATTGACCGCAGCAACCATCACAAGCTGCTGAACAATGAAGTTCCATTTTACGGCATTTTACTGTCATTCAAGCGTTCTAGAGTCTCAAGATGAAGTCCATTCCATTGGTAGAAATCAGATTGGTTGAAAACGTCAACTTTCATGAAAAAAGCAAATGTTGTATCACATCCAGTAATCGCATTCAAAAATAGAATGTGACAACATGGAAATGAACTTTTTGTTTGTTGGTGTTTGAAACAAACACTCTCCTGGCTTACTGTTGCCTTTACCATCTCACCAAAGAGAACACCATATACATATTTATAACTATTTTTATTTTCTAATAAAAAAAGCAAAGCAATATGACAGAATGATGATGTATGAAACAGAATGATGAAAAAATAAGTTAGAGTAGTTTGGATTTTAAAAATTGTTTATAACGCGGCTATATACAGGGTGGGATTAAAGTATGGAATATTAAAAAAAAAAGCGAATCTGAACATTTAATGTTATTGATATTATGGTATCAATATATCAGATCGATTTTTCTCAGAATTTTTGTTATGCAACCTTATGATTTATTTGCATGATCATAAAGGGAAGAGAAATCACTATCGGATTCCACTACTAAAAATCTATATTGTCATTTAAATTTTTTGTGATGACGTCATAACTAACAAACATTTACAAAGTTCAGATCGATTTTTCTCAGAATTTTTGTTATGCAACCTTATGATTTATTTACACGATCATAAAGGGAAGAAACATCACTATCGGATTCCACTATAAAAAAACTATATTGTCATTTAAATTTTTTTTGTGATGACGTCATAACTTAATAATAATAATCCCACACTGTATAATTATACATGCTGTTCGTAGTTATCAACGCACTATTGCTATCTCCGTTATTGTTGGAACTACGAAGTCGGTTAAATTAGTAAATTGGCAGTAATTTTTCTGCTGATTAACATGGCGAAGACAAAAAAAACAATAATGGTAGGTCGCGTTCAGAATGTCATTTATAAAAATGTTACTTTTGAAAATAACTCAAAAACCAGATTTTCAATTGTTTTTTGTCTTCGCATGTTAATCAGCAGAAAAAATGCGGCTAATTTCCTAATTTAACCGGCTTTGTAGCTCCAATAGTAATGGAGATGGCAATAGTGCGCCCATCGCTGCGAACAGCCTGTATATTATATTTATAATATGTATTGTGCTAATTCTTCCATTATGTAAAACTCCGGTTGCAATCGCAACTCTTATAACTCTATACGAGCAGTGCTCGCGATTCGGATAACTTCCAAACCGATATTTCTCGAAAACTCGCTCGTACAAAAAGACTTGATAAGAACCTTTGGATCGAAACTAACGGGTGTAACAGGGCGAAATCATCAGGACTTTTCAGAATATGTTTATAATGATAAAATAAATGTCTCTACTAAAAATCAACTTCTTCGCATTTAATCTGAAATTAAAATGCTTTGTTACTAGTCTATTTTTCGATGAAAATGAGAAGAATGAAGATCTATATAATTTATTATCACTTGGATATCTTTTTAACACATATCCCAAATGAGTCAGATGAAGAAGGCGAACGACTCATTAAGTCTAACATTGGTTTTCGAAAAATGTTACAAAGGAAAAACTGGGACTTTCGATGATTTATGTTGAAGCCAGATAAAGTGATAGTGAAGCTCAAGCAAAAAATGAGTTTTTATTAAAAAAATATTTTATAATGCAGAAAACTTATATGGTTATATTGGATTAAAACCATACGATAACAATAAATCGTTTGTTTTTTGTGAAAAAAGTGTGTGGCGTCGAAGAAGTTAATGTAAAATTAACACCTATGATTGCAAATACACCCAAAGACCGGGGAGAACTACTTTCCGGAACGTTACGTGAATAAAAACGTAACTATGAATGCGATATGGCCCAATTAACTCGCCAATTAGCATCAGAATTACTTAGCACAGGAAAATCTTTCTAAAAGACGATGATTTGAAAACCCAATAACAGGATATGCATGGTCTATTACGAAAACTAAAAATTTGAGGAACTTTGTAATGTACTACGTTCTATGTAAGTAATATGTATGGTATGCTATAGTTTGGATTCTAAACAATACTACGAGTAGCATATTCTATTTAGACCCTACAAATGTATTCAACAAAATCTAAAGTATAAAAAAAACACTTCTAAAGCGCTTGGTATTCCTAATTATAAAATCCAGTGACCTGACCGCAGCAGATAATACTATGTGTGACAATTGAGAGTCTAGTAACAAAGGTGACATCTAGGCTATGTCACCAACAACTTCCAAGAATTGATTTAGAATTGAATTATCAACAGCATACGAAAATTCTTATTCTTCAACTTGTTTAATACGTCGTGTGAAGGATTACAAACACACAAACACAAATTTTTTTATATGAACCTAACGATAAATTGAACAGAACGGAAAGGGTTGTATAAAGATAAATCTACAAACTTTAATAAAAAATGCCCGAAGATCATCAGCATATTTTGTAAAATTTTATATTATTTTTTTCTATAGCCTTCAAGGAAACATTTTCAGTAATTTTTGACAACTTGACTTAAGCCAAGTCAGTATTTTTAATATATTAAATTTACGAAACAATTTTTCATTGTTTATAATTTGCAATATAATTTGTTTATTAAAAGAGGGATAGTGGAATAAGGACATACCTGTAAGCTGCGCTGAAAATTGGGAAAGGAAGAGGGGAGAATTAAAGAAACTGGGAAAGGCAAAGACGCATTGAGATTCAACACAGTAAAAATGTTTGTGTAAAATTCGAACACTAGACCGCTCTAAAAAGTGTGCGTTTAGATCCAATACATTTACAGTAAAATATTTAATCTGTACTTTCGTGTAGACCATAGAGTTAAGTTCAATCAATGTTAGTGTAAATTTATTACTCTTTAAAACAATTATATCTTTAATCATTTATGGCAACTTTTTTTACACTAAAACGGTCAAATTCAACATCTCCAGGTGGTGAGCTCGAAGAGATAATGAGGGTAAACCACGCCCCCTAACGGTTTTTGTCATTTTTCTCGGAAACTAGTGGGTTTATCGAGATGAGGAGGTTGGGTAAAATAAAGATTATTTAACTCCCTACCAAAAATGTCCGAATGCTTTTTCGTACCTTACCTTCTTTTTGTATTATCGAAGACAAATACAAAATACATACATACATGGATCAGCAATTTGCTCAAGGAATTTGCTCATATTCGTCAGAAAGTAGCTAAGAAAATTTCGTTGAGTACTGGACGCGATCGTGGTCCATCGTTAGCTTAGCATATCTTCGGCAAAATTCATCAGGCGATATTAACAATATTCTTGGTGCTAGTCGACTGAAGAATTCGAATTGGCAAGTTAATTCTTAGGAGAGTTCACTGTACCAGTCAATTTCTTTCTCCAACCCAATATGTACAGGATGTTTCGCCTTTTTTGAACTCCTAATTTCCTTTATTAGACCTCGGTATCGAATACAATTTTTTCTTGAATGATTTTTGCTGTAAAATTGAAATATACGATTTAAAATGAAGATGTTGCCCTGTGGCGTCCGTACAATTAAAACAAGTCAGGAATTAAATCACTCAAGAAAAAAATACTCGATACCAAGATCTTATAAATAAATGAAATTAGGGTTTCAGAAAGACGAAACACCCTGGTGGTGTTCTTAACCGATGCTCCGCGGAACACTGGTGCTCCGCGAGCTTGTTGCAAGTGCTCCGTGAAATTATGAAAGCCGAAAGTTTGGCTCATCTACTGTGTATGTGATTTGAGTTGCATAAATATTGGCTAGATGGCAGCACCTTTGCAAAGTGAAGTGAAGTCGTGTGCTCGCTCCTTCGTCGCTCACCCCGTAAACTTTCCAGCTCGCCAGTAAAGATTAATTTACAAAGCTTGGCACGTAAATAACTATTAGTAGCCACTCAAGCATCGTGACGAGTCCATGAAAATGTCGCAGGTAACGAAAATTGAGTACCGCGCGTCATTAAATTTTTAACAAAAGAAGGGCACATGCCTAATCAAATCAAACAACGTTTAGACGGCGTTTATGGTGATTTATCTCCTTCATATTCCACTGTAGAAAAAGTGGTCAAAATGTTTCCGTTTGGGCAAGAATCTCTTGAAGATGATGAGCGCACCGGTCGGCCAATTGAAGCGATAACGCCTCAAAAAGTTACAATCATTGAAGAAATAGTATTAGAGAAGATCGCCGTTTGAAAGTTAAGGAGTTAGCAGTGATGTCCTGACATTTCGGAAACAAGTGTTCGCAGAATTCTTCGTGACCATTTGGGTATGAATAAAATTAGTGCAAGATGGATACCGCGTCTTCATTCTGCTGTTCAACGTCGCGTCGAATGTGCGCGCTCGTTTTTAAACTTGTGTGGAGACGCCGATTTTGGACCCAAAGCCGATTTCCGAGTCCATTGTCACTGGAGATGAAACAATGGTTTTGTATTATGATCCTCTATCCAAAAGGGAATCGATGGAATGGCGGCAACCCGATGAACCTCGTCCCAAAAAGGGAAAGTCGTTCAATCGACAAAGCAAGTTATGGCGACAATATTCTGGGATTGTGACAGCATTTACTGATTGATTTTAAAGAACGCAATACAACTATTAACAGTACATATTATGCGTCTTTATTGCATAAATTGAGAAGCAATATTTGTGAAAAACGTCGAGGAAAATCGATGTTTGATGAAAATGCTCGATTATTACACGACAATGCACCCGTTCATAATAATAATAATAACTTTATTGATCAATTAGCCCAGCAACTGGATATGACAGGTTACATAAAAATTGATAAAATATTCATAGACAGGAATTGAAAAATAATCAGTCGTGTCAGTAGTACAAAATTGAGATATATAAACAATTACAAATTAACATACATACAATACATTATGATAAGTAACACATTAATTATATAGAAGAAACACAAAGTAGACCAACAATTAGCTTTATGTATCAAGAATATATGAATTCATTTATAGAATAGTAACACTTGCGCACTAGATAAGTTCTCAGTAATCTTTTAAACTTAATGATTGAAGAAGCATTTCTGCTGCAATTTCACAAGCTGCCATCCGCGTATGCGGCTTTGAAGCATTGGATCATCCACCGTACAGTCCGGATATGGCTCTTAGTGACTATTATTTATTTTCCAATTTAACGAAAGATCTTAGGGGACGTCGTTTTAAGGACGAGAACGAGTTGCAATTGAACATTTTGAAGGAAAAACTTTAGATCAGCCAAGTTTTCTTAGCTACTTCATGACGAATATGAGACCACAAAAGTTACATTCGAAAGTTCCTTGAGCAAATTTACTGGTATGACATCTTTTTTCTTCGATAACACAAAAAGAAGGCGAAGTATGAAAAAGCTCTCAAACATTTTCGGAAATGATTTAAATAAGCTTTATTTTACCTAACCTCCTTCATCTCGATAAACCTAATAGTTTCCGAGGAAAACGACAAAAACTGTTAGGGGCGTGGTTTCCCTCATTATCTCTTCGAGCTCGCTAGGTGGTGAGGTGTACAGGTGTTGACTTTTAGTGGGTTATTTAATAATCCACAAGGAAGCCCTATGCAAAAATCCACGGACTTACCTCAACTTCCCGCTATTTTTTCTAAGTTGACTGGACTATAAGTAATTTAAAGATTTGTAAAATTTTGAAATTCCCACCAATTTTAGTAACTTTTTAAATTGCAAAGTTTCCACAGTTATAACTAGTCATGGTCAAATACAGCAGACAGCTACAGATTGTCGCCATTTTTTGTTAGTGTCGTTATTGCCCACAGGCTTCTGTCGGCAAATACACTGTCAAGTGTATATTGGTGCCAATTCGTTTTATTTACTCTAACTAGAGTAACATGAACACTAACAAACATCTTTTTACCAATTTAGATCATTTTTAACGGCTTTTTTTCTCTTAAAAAAATTAAAATCAGAGTGGATTTTGTTATGTACTTCTAAAGTAGAATACTATTAGATTGAATATTCAATTTATATAGAGTTAATAAATAATATACAGAGAAAATAGATTTCAGTAGTGAAGAATTATTTTTGTTACCAGAATAGAATTAAACAAAAATATTTTTCTACTCTAAATTTTAACTCTAAAATCTTTACCCAGTACTCAAAGAATTGTTCAAGGGGTTGATTTTTGCTGTGAATATGTACACCAAGTTTCAGTTAAACTGGTGCTTCATACTTGTCCATAAGTCCAAACAGTTTGTATTTGAGTTAGAAATAGAAATATTACTTATAAAACTGTGGAGTGTATAAAGTGGATATTTATATTATCAGAAACGATCTGCCTATCCGGCGAAGATAAAAATTATCGAAAATTATCGTGTGGTTGAAATGACATAACTTTCTCATGGCATTCTGGCTGTGGATATTATTAAGCAAGCATGAGTAACTAAATCAGTATTGATAATAATAAATTTGTTTATACTTAATAAAATGAATGCCAGCAAATCTGTATAATTCAATTGTACGGTAGCACAGATATTACTGATAAATTCTTAATTATTTTCCATTTATTGTTTTTGTGAGAAGAATGAATTATCTTAAATATAAACATCGGTTGTGTGATTGATAATTACTAATTAGCAATAATAATAAAACAGCAATAATAACTGGAATATATATTAAAAATTAAAAAAAGTGTAAATAAAAAAGATAGTATATATATATAGCTAATATAATAATAATTAATAAAAGTAAGGTCAATACTATGATTCATCTCTTTCAAGTCAATTTTTCAATACATTTCTTTTGAGAAATTTTCGCCGGTAGTTAAATAATTTCAGATTCCACTATTTCTACTCATGGAAAATCCCGATTTGTTTCCAACGTTTCTACTAAAATATTGATTTCGCTTAGAACGAAGTTCTCTAGTCCTACACGCGAACCTGTTGCAAAATAAACGTCTAAAAATTAAATACATACACCTATATACTGATTTTTCTTTATTTATTTATGTCTCATTTTTAGTTGATAAAACAATAAAGATTTCAAAGTCACCCATGTTTTTTATATTATTCGTTTATGAAAACTTCCACATGGAGATGACCATTGGAAAATAACTATTGCATGTCGTAACGCCATTGCTTAATCTTCCAATATCGTATATTTCTGTCGAGAATTTGAATTAAATTACTTTAGTAGTTTCTTATCGAATTTCGTTGATTCTATTATTATTTTACATAGGTTTTTGAGCCTTTAGAGCTAATGTTCATTTTTATTGAACCCAAAAATGTTCTCTTAACTCCACTGAGCTTACTACTTCTACATTGGATCATTTCTAAGATGAACTAAGACGCAAAACTATATGATATCTGATTGAGTTTCGTTGTAAACACAAATTATAGATTTACGTTTCCTGGCGCTTTAGTAATAAATGTTAAGATTTTCTAAGAAATCGGTAGAATTTGACTGGAGAGAAGGAAAATTCGCTTTTTGCACGAAAAGCCTAGTAGTTGAAATGAAATAACTGATTTATTCACGAAGTTTCCAAACCTACAATTAACTATATAATTAGCTCTGAAAATCGATATATTTATGCTTTTATACTGATTTTGAAAACTACCCTCTACGAGTTCCATTCTTCTGACTGTATAAGATCTCAAAACCTGCAAATCGGTCTGTGCATATACGGAGAAGTAAAATAGTATTCTGATTACATTCCGTCACTCCTGCTGCAATATTATTCTTAATAGAGTTTTTTAACGGCAGGGCAATAAAATAAGCTGATATACACTTTCAATTCCCAAACCTCTCTGGCCTGTAGAATTGAACTCCATGTATTTTTTTATGATAACCCATAATACCATGAATTTATACTTTTATTGAATTTCTGAAAAAAAAAAACAAGGATAACAAATACAGAACAAGGGCCTGTCCATAGTAAATTTGAGCTTGTGGTTTGGAGTCGAGCAAACCATCGAATCTAACTAAGCATCGAACTAAGGACGATGTTTCTAACATAGTGTTGAGTCAATTTATTGTTAATATTCTTGTTCTTATAATTTTGAAATTATTGGCGTACAAAACCAATTCCAACTATGAAAGGGGTCTCCGCACTATTTTTTAAACTAACAAGATGCAAATTGAGGCCACCAACATATGTGGAAATGAAACATCGAATACTGAGATGGGGCCACGCAACTATATAAACCGCATTTCGCAGGAGGTCGAAGCATCCCAATCATAGACTAAATGAGATCCCACCAACATATGTTGGTGTCTCAACATATACATATTGGGCGTCAGTTTTCTACGACGCTTGGAATCGCTTATAGCGTTTCAAGCACCTAGAGATTTTTTTATGAAGTAGAGTACTTGAATGAAAACTTTGAGCGGAATTATTTTAGAGTTAGGACACGGATGTCAGAATCTAACTCTTTCTAGGCTAAAACTAAGATGTCTAGAACGAAGATTTCTAGAAAAGCCAAAAACGAGGCTTAAGATACACCCAAAGGCTAATCCATACTTTAAAGTTTCAGATTCAGTTGAGTTTAACAATGCAGATGATGATTTCATAAAACATTTAGCAGAATTGAAATAGAATTTTAGAATCTTGATAAGAGTTCCCAAAGGAGCTTTATCCTGTTCTTTATCTATAAAAGAACTTATTTATTTATAGAAAATATGTTTATAATATAAGTAGTACGTATATGATAGTTTGCGGATCTTTTTTTGTCTTCTGGTTTCCATTGATGGCTAGAAATTTAGAAGAAGACTATAAGAAAAGATGGCTACAATTCAAAGTGTGGTACAAGAATTGCAAATGTCCATACCACCTTGAAAATGTTGTAATTATGTGTATATTGGACTGCGGCTAATTATGTTGCGCCACCCCCTAGAAGTGTTCGAAATAATTTAAAAATTCCCAGAATTTGAAACCTCTGAGTCAACATTAACCCGTACTGCCGGCCGCCAGAGCCCCAAAACAATATACGTATAAAAATTTCACTTTTTTCTAAAATATTTTTTTCAAAAAATTCAGACAGTTTTAAGAAAAAAGTGCTCTTTAATTTTTTCGTGACAATGCAACCGTAAGCCATAAAAAATATAACATTTTGAATATAAGGATTTTCGTGATTTTTGCAACTCAAGGAAAAAATTGATTTTTAAAAACAGGGAAATTTTTGAAATATAGATTGCTTTGGGCCACCCCGGGCCCTAGCGGCACGAGTGAATGTTGACCTAGAGGTCTCAAATTTTGCGAATCGTATCTGTTTTGGATTACGAACACTTCTAGGGGGCGGCGCGGTAAAAATTCGAAAAAATAAATAAGCCGCACTCTAATGCATATGTAACATATGTTATATGTAGCAGAGCAATTTTCGCTAGACAATAGACAAAAATTAAAGTGTTCTGGAAGACATCTGAGAAAACTGGGATTAAGAAAGCTCGTTCTTGTACTTGTAACAATGGCTATATGTTACAGGAATAATTTCTTTATTTTCAACTGATTCCTAAAAATTTGGAACAGTAAATACAGACATAAATACGCATCTTTCTGTAATACAATTTTTCGCTTTAGACTTCCGGTCTAACCGGAAGTGACATCAACTTTAGAATCTCAAATGAAACACCCTGTATATCTATGCATATTTGGACTCTAGATTAAATTGTGACTATGATGAAGCGCCATTCTTCATTTCTTTCTAAGATTTTTAGTTTTTTCGTTTTTTTATTTTTAGGTTTATGTTGCCTGCGATGCATATTAAATCTCTTTTTTGAATGAGTTTATTTATTTAGTGTACTTAAATTGGATAAAAAATGCGCATCATCGTAGTCACAATTTAATCTATATAGATTCCAAATATGCAGAGATATACAGAGTGTTCCATTTGAGATTCTAAAGTTGATGTCGTTTCCGGTTAAACTGCAAGTTTAAAGCTAAACGTTGTAGTGATTACAGAATATCTGTATTCACTGTTCCAAAATTTGATGGGATTCGGTTGAAAACTAAAAAATTTATTGGGTGTAACATATGACCATTGGTATTAGATATAGATGCATGAATTATTGCTTGTTGAAATGAATTGTTTATATTCGTCATTATTTAAAATCCTATAACGAATTTTATTGAGTATTGCTTACACCGCCATAATTTACAATTTTCGAGTCTAATGGAAATCTAAGAGAGTTACGATGAATTTGTTTAATTAGAAAGATATAATTTTCTTTATGTTAAAGACATTGTATTGAAAACATATTTTTAAACATAATTTTATGTAGTTTTATTTTCAAAAACCGCACGAGAACAGACCAGAAAACCGGTGGAAATTGTGTGCCCACTATACTATATTAATGAATCCGTCGAATAGATTCAGCAATCTGCTTTCCAACACTGTTAATCTATTTTATTAGCGATGCATCTGTTTTATAAATAAAATATCACCGGGCCAGTATTCTATAGTGCTTCTTACAGTGTTCCCACAGCATAATAACAACCAGGAGGTGCACTCTCGTAAATATTGTAAGTCGGCGTCTGCGACCTTGTTGTATTCTCGGGCTGTTGGCCGGCTACGGAACAACAGTTATGCTGTGATATCCTCTGCTCGTTATTACCAGCATGCAATGACGATGATTGGCAAGCCTCGGCAAACTGCTCGTGGTGTTTCACTGGTGTGACTTCAAAGTGTCTACAATCGAGTGATCCACAGATTATGGCACTGAATGTGTTATACAGGGTGCCCATTTAGTGACGAACTGTCAATACAAAAGTTTCTTGATTTTCAAAGATACATACTTTTAAAATATTTGCAATAATACAGGGTGTTTTAGAAAAGCGGAACAAATGGAACTACGCTTTTCTTAAATGGGACAGTCTATATATTTTTTATATATATGATTTAATTGGGACAGACTAGGCACTTGCCTAGGGGCGGCACCTGCGTGATTACAATATAAAAAAAATTGTTAAGCATTAAGGGGGCAACAAAATTGGTCGTGCCTATAGTTAATTTTTGTCTAGTTGCGGCTCTGGGAATTGATTTCCCTATCCGTTGTTTTTTAATCATTTTTATAAATTATTTTCGTAAATTTTTTAGTACTATAAGGTCGTAATAAATAAGTCTCAGTTTTTCAAATGGAACGTCTTACAACTGAAATTAAGACTTCTGCTAATACCCTAACCACTCCTAAAATATTTTCTTCAATATGTGCGGCGTTGTCAAATTATGAATTTTTTTCTTTAAAATTTCTGTTTTTCTATTTTTAGGGAGAATTTCGACAATTTGAACATTGAGGACTTTTGACATTCACTGACATCTTGTATTTCATGGTACTTCAATGTTTATACTTGAGTACAAGATACTCAATATTTAGAGTTATTATTTGCCCGAAGCAGTTGTCAAATGGGTGGCTATTATCTTCTCAAGATTCCAAAAAGTTTGAACTTCTAAATCATCTTGTATAAGCCATGAATGATACGAGTTCATTGATATTTACTTGTCATTTACTTATTTTTGAGGATTAGTATTCAGAGGATCTTGCTTCTTGTTAAAATGAACTATTTCCTAGAAGAATTAATAAATATAATATATGCTTTAGGAAAAAGCAGTGGAAACGTCTCTTTGTAGTGCGAATATATACGAGCAGCATTTTCCGCAAAGAAGACAACCTCGGAAAACATTTGGAAAACTGAAAAAAAATTTGATAGTACAGGCAAGGTAATGTTGATTACAAAAAGGCCATAAGGACGAACAATCGGGTACTAATGTCAGAAAATAAGCAGAAAAATAGTTATTAAAAATTGTCAGTGCCAAGAATTCTTAAAAAAAACGAATCAACGCTTCATAAAGATAAACGGTTCTGTAATCGGAATAATTTTCTTTTATGCCACCGAAAATCCTCAAGCTGATCAGGCTTTGAACTTTTAATGCGACCACTTCAGTGATTGGGGTATAATTTATGATTATATCATTGAACCAATCTCTTTTTGATATAAGGGATATTTTTTGATATGGAAGATAATTTTCGCGATTTTTACAAAAAAATTTACTGTCGCAAAAGTTGAAGAAGATATGTAGTTTCGGTTACACGGTGCTTCTGCACATGGTTTTATGGCCTTTGGTTAAATGTTATCAAAATTTTAAGGTTTAACTTAAACACCCTGTAAACAACCAAAACTTGGAAACATGGAAACTAAGAGAAACGGCGTTGTTTGTTGGCATTTCAACCCTAATATCATATTAAACAGGCCTCTTTAGAATAGTTTTGAGGATTTTTTGTTCTTCTTACGACAACAGTTTTAAAAAGTTACTAGGGAAACCTCGTCAAGATATAATGGTCAAAAGCATTGAAGGATTTCGATGTGTGAATACAATCCTTCGGATTTTCGTGATAAATTATTTAAATAAACATGACATAAACATAGTGTTGGCAAATTTCCTGCATTTTATACAAACAATATGAAACTGCTCTGAATAAGCAATTGCCATCAGCTATATTCGTCTGTTGTCCATAATTTTCAACTATGCGGGTTTTGTCTACGCAACCTAACAATTTTTTAAACATTAACCGCTTGTTAATGATGGAACTCGACGGCTGCATCACCCTTTTATATTTATAAGCGGGAGTAGTTACGAAACTCACCACCGTAGAAAGTGAGAGGGCGCCCAAAGTGAATGTCCGATTCGTCCGTCTCAAATTAAACATTTTAGAGTTTTTCAAATTAAAAATATAAACATTAAAAATATATAAAAACTAAGTAGTGTTGACTAATCTACACAGCGAAAGCTTTAATATATAATAAAAGAATCGCTTAGATCGGTCCGGTGGAACTCTCAAACGAACTGGAACAAAAATAAGCCTTGTGTTTTAAATATATAGATTGTGAATAAAACTATTTTCTTTTTCCAATAGGTAATAGGTCGGAGAAAACTAAATATTTAGTCAGGAATTGAAATCAAGTCTTAAACACAGCTCTTAGTAAGCAACCAGATGAGTTAGATATTCTATTTATTCTTTTAAAACGGCCCTCAAATTGGACTAATGTATCGTGAATGTGATAAAATAGTGCATCTTAGTAATTCCATTGAAACTGCAGAGAACATAAGTTCGTCCTTCAAAATAATCAGTAAAATCGGTTAATATGTGCTATGAACTAAAATTTCATTGTACTGATTAGAAACCAATGAAACGAAGGAGCTCCTAGCGGATGTACAGAATGTGCTCTTTCAGATTTGGGTTTGCTTATGATTTTTCTATGGGATTATAGATTATAAAGTGATTTTGGTTAATAGGCATAACCACCCTATAATCATGAAATAAATAAAGATTATTAAAAGTTTCACAGTTTTATTAAAATATACCTGACAATATTGTTTCGACAGCTATGCTGTCATTATCAAAGGTAATATAATTATAAACAAACACGTCGCTAAGGTAGATACAAAATAGGTAACTAGATAAAATAATAATAATAATAATAAAAATTAATAATAAAAATCATAATTAAACATCTAATACTTCCAGTAACGGAGAATTACTGAGCTCAAGTTGTTCATTCATTAAAGGTACCCTGAGTTTGTGTTTGTATATCTCAAAGGCTTCTAAAATGTCTAATTTGCGTTTGTTATTACAAAAATGTAGGAATTTAATATTATTTTGAGGAGTCATTGTGTGATTTTGTTCTAAAAGGTGTTTGACGTAATTCGATTTTTCAGGATGTTTATTTTTGTAATGACGTACGTGTTCTTTATATCTTATGTCAAAATTTCGAATTGTTTGTCCAATATATACCGAACTATAAAAAGAACAATTTAAACGGTAAATGCCCGATTTCATGATATCATGTGTTCTGTCTTTAGCATTAAACAAAAATGAAAAAGTGTTAGTGTTGGTTTTAAATGTTATTTTATAATTGTTGGTTTTTCTTAGTATATGTGCAATTTTTTCTGATATTTTGCCAAAATATGGTATAGATATGTAATTTGTGTCTTCTGTTTGATTGTCAATGGGATATATTCTTTTGATAGCTAACCTATAATCTTTTTGTTTAATTAAAGTGTCAATCATGTTCGGATTATAATGATTTGCATGTGCTAGTTGTTTAATGGTTGATATCTCTTTGCTAAAATCTGATTTTGTTAGTGGAATAGTTAAAGCTCTGTGTACTAATGATCTGTATGCTGCTATTTTATGTGTATTGTGGTGACAAGATTCATTTGGTATTGTTATGTCTGTTTGTGTTGGTTTTCTGTATATGGAAAATTCAAAAAGATTGTCTGCGTTAATCTTGATATTTAAGTCTAGAAAGTTTATAGCCCTGTTTTGTTCTGTTTCTAGTGTAAATTTTATATTAGGATGGATATTGTTTATAAGAATTAAAAATTCATTGATAACCTCAAAAGAACTGTCAAAACAAGCTAAAATGTCATCAACATAACGAAACCAGAAGATAATGTTAGCTAACATATTTATGGACAAGTTTGAAGATCGAATATTTGAATTAAACCTCTCTAAACACATTATCTTCTGGTTTCGTTATGTTGATGACATTTTAGCTTGTTTTGACAGTTCTTTTGAGGTTATCAATGAATTTTTAATTCTTATAAACAATATCCATCCTAATATAAAATTTACACTAGAAACAGAACAAAACAGGGCTATAAACTTTCTAGACTTAAATATCAAGATTAACGCAGACAATCTTTTTGAATTTTCCATATACAGAAAACCAACACAAACAGACATAACAATACCAAATGAATCTTGTCACCACAATACACATAAAATAGCAGCATACAGATCATTAGTACACAGAGCTTTAACTATTCCACTAACAAAATCAGATTTTAGCAAAGAGATATCAACCATTAAACAACTAGCACATGCAAATCATTATAATCCGAACATGATTGACACTTTAATTAAACAAAAAGATTATAGGTTAGCTATCAAAAGAATATATCCCATTGACAATCAAACAGAAGACACAAATTACATATCTATACCATATTTTGGCAAAATATCAGAAAAAATTGCACATATACTAAGAAAAACCAACAATTATAAAATAACATTTAAAACCAACACTAACACTTTTTCATTTTTGTTTAATGCTAAAGACAGAACACATGATATCACGAAATCGGGCATTTACCGTTTAAATTGTTCTTTTTGTAGTTCGGTATATATTGGACAAACACTTCGAAATTTTGACATAAGATAGAAAGAACACGTACGTCATTACAAAAATAAACATCCTGAAAAATCGAATTACGCCAAACACCTTTTAGAACAAAATCACACAATGACTCCTCAAAATAATATTAAATTCCTACATTTTTGTAATAACAAACGCAAATTAGACATTTTAGAAGCCTTTGAGATATACAAACACAAACTCAGGGTACCTTTAATGAATGAACAACTTGAGCTCAGTAATTCTCCGTTACTGGAAGTATTAGATGTTTAATTATGATTTTTATTATTAATTTTTATTATTATTATTATTATTTTATCTAGTTACCTATTTTGTATCTACCTTAGCGACGTGTTTGTTTATAATTATATTACCTTTGATAATGACAGCATAGCTGTCGAAACAATATTGTCAGGTATATTTTAATAAAACTGTGAAACTTTTAATAATCTTTATTTATTTCATGATTATGGAGTTCCACAAAATAAGGCTGGAAACAATAAACAACCCTATAATCAAGTTTTCTGGTTTAAAATTAAATTGCTGTTATTAATAGTGTTGTCACGGTCCCATTATAATTTACCACATGTGGGGTAAAGTACTTCTTTAATTTATTTTATTAACAGTTTATTTCTGAGATAAGTTTGGAAAATATTAGAATGCTGTCACTCCGCGCCAGCCCGTAAAAATTATGTTGGGTTAGTATAAAATTAAACGTGCTAATTTTATTTATGATATGACAGAAGTTGTATCCCGAAATTGCATTGCAGTTTAAATATAAGAACTGTCTAACAACCTGTTAAGACGGCTATTTTTAATAAACTAAAATTTAGCGTGTCACGAATTCTTTTGTTGCGTAATTGAAACTGGAAAAAACCGCAACTGCTTCTTTACATTTTCGAAATACATATATGCAAAAAATAGTTAGGTCAAACAACGAAAAAGACGAAGCCAACAAAAAAAAGATATTTTCATTTTTCTCAGTTTTTTTGTAGAATATATAAAAAAATTAATGCCTAAGATTATTTTATTCACGTGGGCGGCAAGACGTGAATTAAAATGAAATACTTTGGACCTATCTTCTGGCAGTTAAAAAATGCATTAAATCTATTTCTTGAATTTTAAAAATATTTTTTATTTTTACTTTTTTCTCGATACGTAATAATAGTTTCATTTTCACCATTATTAGCTCATCGCTAAGCAATTTAACTCTTCGCTTGGTAAATCGTCTGACATTCATTATACATACTTACTATATTAACCTTCAGCCTTCACCTTCACCTGTAGGAAGTATGATGTAATGGAGATAATAATAATAAACGCTAATAACATGGAATTACTTTATTTTTTATTTTTATGTTGAATGATGAATGTTCTTTAATAATAAATATATTTATTGTATTTATTCAAAGAACTTCTTCCGATGACTCAAAAGACTCGTGAAAATAATTTCCAATTTTAGACTTGTACAAAATCTTTTGGATTGTGTTTACGATTTTTGAAAATGGATCATGTCAAAATAAGAATTGCGATAAAGTACTTATGTAAAAAGAACTTGTTCCACAAGAAATGTATTATGAGGATATGACAATTATCGATAAAGCCCTGACTGTTCGTATCAGTCATTGAGGTCTTGTAAAAGTGCAAAAACTGTTGTTACCATAACAAGATAGATGATTCGGGCACCATATAGGGTGTCTGAAGCCACCCAGAACATACAGAAATTAAAACATCAATTTTCATTGCTCCAATAAATTATTGTATAAATGTCAATTATCTTATCAGATTGTAACAATATATATTAAATACTATCGAATCATGAAAAGATAAACTAATATATGTCAGATGTGACACTATAATCAACTTTCCTGACAACTATATATGGTGGGGGGGGGGTAAGTAGAATAAGTAAAAAATTTAAAATTATATAACATACCTACATAGTACATATACAAGGTCCGTAAATGTATAACCAAGCTTAGAAATATAGGTCGTCGCAATGCCGCCATTTTCGAGCTAGGTAACAGTTGCTATACGGCTGCTATTGATGCCGACACGATTGTCGTATGAGGCGCATGACGTTAAAAAACTTTAAATTAACGCTAAGTATCAAAAAGTACATAACTGCAAACAAGTCCAGTTGCCGATTATTCCTGCATCCTGTTAATCATCATGTTTCGCCATTTTCGCGCTAGCTATATAGTGGAAATGTATGAGATGATCTTTCTTTTTAAGCCTGCTTAGACATTTACGGACCTTGCTACATATACTGTAATTCCCGCCATCACGAAGTTATACTAGTATCAGCAGTGTTATTACAGGTTGTATAATAGAAAATGACTTATACTATTGCGTCCAACACGTAGATTGCTTACTGCTAGTCAGTTCTGCGTACTTACGAGGTGTGTAAATTAAGTAATGAGACTAATTTTTTTCAATTTTTTATTCGAATAGAATTACAATTCAATATTGTCTCCCTCAAAATAACTTCCTTGGGAAGCCACACGGCGCTGGTTCTTCCAATCCTCATAGCAGTGCTGGAACTCGGATAGTGGAATAGCCTTCAGCTGGTTGGTTACAGCCGTTTGAATGTTTTCGAGTGTCCCAAAATGAGTTCCCTTGAGGTGATTTTTCAATCTCGGGAAGAGGAAAAAGTTACAAGGACTCCAAGGCGAATAAGGAGGCTGAGGAGCCACAGGAATGTTTTTACTGGCCAAAAACTCGTTTATTGAAATTGCTGTGTGGCAAGGCGCATCGTGATGCAACACCCAGTTGTTCTTGATGTTTGGTCTCACACGAATGACCTTTTTTCGAAGTTTTTCAAGAACCTCTCGGTAAAAGTGTTGATTGACCGTTTGGCCTTGAGGCACAAACTCTTTGTGGACGATTTTCTAGCTATCGAAAAAACAAATCAGCATGCATTTGATCTTCGACTTGCTCATTCTTGCTTTTTTGGGCCTTGGAGAGGTTGAAGTGTGCCACTCCATGCTCTGGCGCTTGGTTTCCGGGTCGTACTCAAACACTCAAGACTCGTCACCAGTAATGACACGTTCCAGAAAATGGGGATCATTTTCAATCGATTCCAAAAAGTCTAGGCACCTTTCCCTCCTGATGTCCTTTTGGTCTTGCGAAAGGTTTTTTGGAACCATTTTTGCGCAAAAACGGTGGTGTGAGTCAAATTCAACTCTTCCCCGATTATTCTGTCAACCGAAGATCTGAACGCGCAAGATCCCGGATTATGTTGACATTTTCATCGGTTCTTGAAGATGAAGGTCTTCCGCTTCGTGATTCATCTTCAATCGATTCTCTTCCTTCTGAAAATGCTTTAAACCACCGAAAAACCTGGGCCCTTGACAAAACACTGTCTCCGTGGGCCTGCTGAAGTTTTGCAAAAGTTTCCGTTGCACTGTGCCCAAGTCTGAAGCAAAACCTGATAGCACACCGTTGCTCGAAATTGATGTCACTCATTTTTAGAACGCACTAGAAAAAACTGTTTCAAGAAAAAATCGCTACGGACAACCAAATGACTTTAGCGAGTTCAAACTCGTACTGGAGGCGTATCACATGTTCACTTGCCGCTCCTCCAAGTCCCGCGTCCCAAGTGTCGCCAGATCGAACGCTATGTTGCCAGTCTCATTACTTAATTTACACACCACGTATATTGTTTTGTGCAAAAAGAGACTTATATATACTACTTTTCCCGCCCACCATAAATATACCGGGTGTCCCAAAATGCTCTTTACATGCAATATCTCCGTTATTTGAAAAGATAAAGAAACAACCAAAAACTATTGTGATGACTCAAAATGGTTCTTCAGAAAAAACCTTAAACGCTGATTGCATAGCAACGTTTTAGAGATTACGCCAAGTTGATTAGTTTTTCAAATTACACCCTCTGTTTTTTTTTCACGGAAATGTATTACTTAATTATCTAATATTAATATTAATTTAGGGGTTGCAAAAAGATATTTTCACTAACTAAATTATTTATTTAAAAAATATTATTAGTAGAATCGTGTCTACAAGGGAACTACTGAGGCTTTGAAGCCTGCGCAGAGTCCACAGATGGGCATTTTGAACATTTGCTTTAAGTTTAAGATAAGTTCGTACAATTTATAACAAATATTTTTAAACCCCTAAATGCATATAGATAATTAGTTTTAGTTTAACTTAGTTTTACTTAAAATTACCACGGAATTAAAGTAATGCTTATTATAAAGTAAAAATTTTTAAAAGTAGATACTTAATAAGGTAACAAAATATAACAAAGAGTCCTGTATAAAATCAGTGTTATGTTAGAATCAGTACAGTAGCAATCAATTAGAACAATCGAATAATCTGTGAAATTAACACTTTGCTGTGAATTTTAATTAAATTTTGAAATAAATCAAAATCATCAGTCAAAAGATTTACAAATTTATTATAAGCTATCTGACAATTGTTTCGACAGCTAAGCTATCATTATCCCGGATAATATAAATATAAACCAACACGTCGGTAAGGTAAATACAAAAAATATATAACTAGATAAAAATAATAAAAAAGAAAGATCTAACACTTCCAATAATGGAGAATTACTGAGCTCCATCTGTTAATTCATTAAAGGTACCCTGAGTTTGTGTTTGTATATCACAAAAGCTTCCAAAATGTCTAATTTGCGATTGTTATTACGAAAATGTAGGAATTTTTCATATTATTTTGGAAGAGTCATTGTGTGATTATATGATCATAGTAATGAATGAACAGAGAGCTGAACATGAACATGAAAGCTTTGTAAGAATTTTGACATCATTTTGATTTATTTCATGATTATGGAGTTTTACCAAATAAGGCTCGAAACAATAAACAGTTAATTAAATTTGTTTGATAATCAATATTCTGTATATTAAAAGGAATTATTAAAAATTTCAATTGTATTGATTTTGAGTACTAAATAAGATCGCATTCGTTAGAAAAATACCTATTAGTATTTTACTACTACTGCTTTATTTTACTAGTGCTACACAGAGCTACTGTATAGAGTCAAAACTATGTTATAAATGGTACTTCATAATACTCATTCATACTTAAAATTGTTTAAATGAAAAAGTTATTTAAATAAAAAAAATCAGCAAAATTTAAAGAACTTTAAAGATCTCTGTAACCCTTATAAGAGAGAGGCGCATCTTATAACCTCTCATATAGTCTAATAATAGCAGGGAAAAACCCAAAAAATAGGTCACGGGACGAAAGATTCCTCGAAAGACACGAAAGGTGTCTTTTCCAGTAGAAAATAATGCTTATTCTCTAGATATTTTACTTTATTATAATTTGGAATTTTGTTAGTTGGAATTTTGACATGATGTTTAGTGATTTTGAAATAAATAAAAATTCTTATAAAGAACGAATTTGTGTTATAAAATCAATAATAAAGTTTTTACTTTTGTGAACTCTATGTCAAGGTTGTCTGTCAGATATGTTGGGTGAGCTCACGCCCAAAAATCATAAAGAGGTAGCCTGAAACCGCCTACTATACATGAAGTTACTTTTAGTGATACAACATGCGCAAACGTAGAGGTTGCTGTTTTACCAAACTTGTAATGACAAATTTAGATGGTGAGGACTAAAACTGAAATTGATTTAAAATTAGGAAGGATGTCGAAAAAAGCGTGCAAATTGATAGAAATGACACTGAATATTTGCATTTATTTTCCTCGTAGATAACTTTAAAATAGGGAACAAACAACGTGTTATGCAGATAGCACAATTCGCTGTATAATCATTTATTATTTACCCAATTCTGCAGCAAACGCATCTAACTGGCAACCCTGTCCCATCTGGAGAGAGAATTAATTTTTTCGAGTAGTTGGAAATATTAAACAACATAGATTTTTAATTTATGTTAATGTTTAAATAAACGGGTTTTTTAAGATAAAACAGTGATAAGTGATTTTATTTATGTTTAAATTTGATATCTAATATATATAATAGTACGTAGAACTCATTGAAAAAGAAATTTAGAAATGGAAGATCTTTCTATTATTAGTAGAAGCTGGATCAATGTAAAAAAAAGATACAGCAGTACTGATTGATTGACATAAACAATAACAGATGCGAGATAACATCGTTTTTTGTTAGTAGGTACAGATAATATAACGCATACATGATACATGTGTCATCCATTGATGATAAAAATTTATCTCAGTGGCCGTGACCATGATCTTATAAATTAATGTGAATTTGTTATTTTTTTTCTGCACCATTAGTTAGATATAATTTTAGAGAATGCTTTCATTATTGCTGTTTAATATTCCGTTTCTGATTGATGTCGTCATCTATTTTAATATGCACAGTGTAGGTTTTTTGTACGACACTTTCACCTAAAAGAAAAGCGAAGGTGAAAATTATAAAGAAATTAAGCATAATTTGTTTTCGACAACTTAAGTAACTGTCAACAAAGCTAAAACTTTCTGTTAGTTCATTTTATATAAATGAGATAATAAATATACATACATTATTCTGTAATAGTAAATAGGAATACATACTTATTATATTCACTCAAGAATTCTTTAGTGGCCATTTAGAATTTCTCCTGGTGTACTCTGATGTCAAGGCTCGATAACTTTAAATTAACTTGATAATTAAAACATTACAAGATGAATGAAGTATAGAAAGCAAATATTTATGTATGAATTATATTATTATTAAGGTCGTTGTATTCTGTCAGATTAATTTACGAGTACTATTAATTAACGGCTGTGCTTTATTAGAAAATGTAACGCTACGAATCTAAAGAACTAAATGCCAGAAAGAAAGATATTGAGTCACGAAAACCTGAATTTATATTTTTAAGGAGGTCGCCGCAGGCGGGTTGCAAATTGCGTAATAAGACACAAGGTCGTCAACTCGAGAATTAGTTGTAAATTATGAATAAGCGTTCTCATATGTGGATTAATTTCGTAACTCATAGAACTACTAGCCCCTAAGTTACAAAAATATTTTATAAAGTATGCTATGGGCCTTCATGGCCTGTGAAAGGGGACTATTATTATTATTATTTTATATTTAATGTGTAGCAAAAACTGTTTAACGTCAAATGTACGGCATCAAGATTTAAAAATAACATCGTGTTTTGAATTTGATTTTTTTTAATGGAAATCCATAATACTAACGACTACGAAAATCTCAGCATATTATTAAGAAAAGTAAATAAAAACAGAGAATTATTTTTCTTTTTCAATATATTCTACCCTAACTCTAATACATCTCTCAGATCGAGTAATTAATTTATTTATACCAGTGAAAAAAATAATTCATTTTTGTCGTCAAAATATGCTGAAACCAGCCTTTACTTCATCATTAGACGAAATGTTCTTTCTTCATTTTTGGAAACGAATAGTAATCGCTGGGGGGCGGGTCTGGACTGTAGGGTGGATGATTTAATTCCTGGAAGCCTGCCTTGTGCAGGGCAGCTTGTGCAACTCGGCTTAGATGAACGGGCGCGTTGTCGTGCAAAAGCATCACACCTTTGGCAAGTTCTCCTCTTCTCTTTGATGGAGTCCCTTAATCGTTCTAAAAGTGTGGCATAATATTCTCCCGTTATAGAGACACCCTTTTCTTTGCAGTCGATGAGCAGGATTCCTTCAGTGTCCCAAAATATGGTCGCCATGAGCTTTCCAGCTGACTGTTGCACTTTAAACTTCTTTGGATTCAGGTTCATAGTGGTAAACCCACGTTTCATCTCCTGTAACAATCCGACTTAATACCCCGTCGTGCTCTTCACTGCAGAGCTTCAAAAACGCCCGTGAACATGCCATTCGTTCGTGTATTTAAGGTGGCGTTAGCATTCTCGGGACCCATCTTGCACAGACCTTTGTCATACCGAGATGAGCGTGCAGAACTTTAAATACGGTTACATCTGATACTCCAAACATTTCTCCCAGTTGTTTCTTTTTCAAACGGGCATCTTCCAATATTAAATTTTCAACGTTTTCCATAAGTTCTAGCGTGGTACATCGATGGGACGTCCAGGGCGCGGATCGTCTCCAAGTGATTCTCTGCCTTGTTTAAACAGGTTATGCCACTTATATATCATGGTTTTTCCAGCACAAGAGTCCTGGTAAATCGCTGACATCTCTTCTATAATGGTTTGCACTGGTTTTCCTTGTTTTGTCAAGAACTTTATGACACTGACACTGAACTGACACGATGTTCAACTTTACTCATACTGAAAATCTCTTCACGTTCTGACTTGTGTAAATGACAATAACTCAAATATCGCTAATTTAATAATAATCCAGTTCGGTATTTATAGTAATAAGACATCAAGCTAGACGTTACGATTGATTTACCAAGCCCCGCCCCTCAAAAACCCCCCCATTCCGTGAATATAAAAGCGCCCCCTCATATTATTTATTATAAAGAAATAGTTAACAGCAATACCACAATTATTATAAATATATAAAAAAAAACACATTTAAGAACAAAATCAAGTTAAACACTTTTTGATGACATTTTTGACTTGTTTTGACAGTTATTTTGAGATCATCAAAGAGTTTTTAATTTTTATTAAAAGACTCCATTGAAGCATCACTTTTACACTAGAAACAAAATAAAATAAAGTTATGAACTTTTAGTTCTAACCATTAGAATTAACTCACAGAATGAATTTGAATTTTCAATCTACATGCATAAAACCTACGCCTACATCACTAGTCCTATGAATCATGTCACTATAAAACTCACAAACTAGCAGATTATAGGTCTTCAGCATATCAGGCTTTCTAAACATATCAACGAAACGATCACATTTTGATAAAGAAATCTCGACCATTAAACAATTAGCACACTCAAATCATTATACTCAACCATAATATGATTGACACTTTATTTGTTTAACTTATTAAAAGAGGTGCAACACGTTGCACCATATAAAAGACACAAATTACATTAAAAGCTGTGTACATTCTAAACATTTTCTTGAAAAGACATCCATTTGTTTTCTTTTAATTTTTTGAGTTATACCTACTGGTTATTATAGTCACTCAAGTGGAACTGTTAAAATGCTAGTTTTTGCTACTCCTAACTACTCCGTGTTCGGACGATAGTTAAATAATGCGTACGTTTTGCAACGTATTTTAGATGATTTTGTAATAGGCCGTACTCAATCTACATATCTTATTTTAAAAAGAACCAAATTAACAATGCGATTGTTTTTTATTGATATTTATGAGTCGATATGGATGGTGGTGTAAACGTCATTGAAATTGCTTGAAATAATTGTTAAAAAACAATGAGGATAAAGTTATGTCTACAGTTGCTAATGAACTGAGTATGGTGAAATCTACGGTTGGCGAAATTATAAAAATAAAACAAAAAATTCATTTCTCTTTGGTTTATTGTCATCAAAAACTATAAAAATATAAAAAACAAAACTTTGACATTGGTTGAACATAATATGTTTTGTATATTCATGTTATGAATGACTCAAAAATATAACAAATTTATAAGACTACATAAAACGTACAATAAAAACTAAAATATTGCCACTAATTCCCCAAATACACTATTTTATTTGAGTTTTACGCATGCAAATAATTTCCAGCAAATAAACATGTTCTGTAAAACAAATGTCTTCTAAAACGCCTTATAAAAAAAATGCAGTCTAACGCGTCAACGCCGATTGCCGAACTCAGCCAAAACTAATTTTACAAAGGAACCGGACATTACCGTTTCAGAACCTCAAATATAAGAATGTATTTTCACAATAAACAATTTAAAAACATTTTAAATAATGAAACGAAAGTTTTCAGCTGTTGTTATAAGGTCAAACGCTGATGAGTAACGTAGTGTTTTCATTATCTATATAATAGTATACAATATCCTAAATTGGAAATATTTTTAAAATGTATGTATGTTAAATATTTATAAAATATGAAGTTTAAAATGTACATTTTTGCTCAAAATGAAACATTTAGTGAATATTTCTAATCATGCTAAGTTCTATGTAGTTTTATTTGTATTTTAAATGTTTTAAAATATTTGTTTAAATATATATTAATTTTCTAATATTATAAAAACATTAAAAATGTGTTAAATTTTTATATGTATATTGTCCAAATATGTATTTAAATATGCACGAAATATAAAGGTTTAATAAATATTTTTGCATAATAATAATAAATCGCCCTTCCCTCCCGCACAAGCTTCATAGCATCTGGCGCATGGTTTCCAGGTTATGGGTTAAGATGTAACTGTTTGTATTAAGAAAATTGATACCTAATGGTTATCACATTCAAAGCCTACAGTTATAAACTAATAACGCCTAAAAACCTACCCATCAAAAATGAAATTAGTAAATTTGTGACAAACTTCTCATTTAAAGAGAAGGTAGCTATATATATAGTATGATCAAAAAGTCTTTGGATCAGGGTTGCCATGAAATTAACAAGATATCTATGAAATTATTTATTTCTATTATTTTTGACATTTACTTCACAACTTCCAAGTCAATAGATAGTAGTTCAAATAAATTCCATTCTGTGTTCTTTTAATAAATGTTATTAAGTAATAAGATAGAGAATTAAAAGACCTTTCAAAAGAGATATCACATGATCCATGGTTCCATTAAAAAAACAAAAAACGCCACAACTTTGACATAGATGACGGCAAATACATATGTCAAAAGATGCGCATTTAAAAATAGAGATTAGCGTGTCGGAGGATTTTGGTGAAACACTACCGTTAACGGCATTATTAGCTACTTTATTACCAAACTGTATATGGGTTGTAGCAATAACAAAAAATACTTAAAATAACTGCAAGCACAAGAAATAATAATAGCGTACGCTAACCTAATATTTTCTGTGTACTGTGGGGCTCTGTTTAGCGGTGTCAGTGCGTCGTATTTTCTTGACACAGGTGGCTGTGTCTCCATTAGCGCTACTCAAGATACATTGGCGCTACGTACAGTTCAGAAAAACTACGGGCAGTAGAATTGCGATCCAAAGACTTTGATCATACGATAGTATACAAGGCAGAACATAGTTAGCTTAGGGAGACTGCGGTTGCAGAATGCGATGAAATAAGAAATTTGGTTTACAGCCATTTTCCTTTTTATTACTTAATTTTCGCTTTTAATTGCTAATTGAGTAACTATTTATTTAAATACAATCTTATCTTTTATCTTTATTATTAGTTTGTCACGAATGTGTGTATTATGAAGTGGCTAATTACACCATTCCCTACTTACAACAATATGTATCTTAACGAGACAAGTCTAAATGAAAATTCTCCCCTTCTCTAGAATTAACTTAACGGGGCTTTGAACGTTATGTCAGTTTTTGCTATAAAATCTGGACGCCTTTTCAGTCAGTCGCAGTATTTCAAAAATCAGGCAGCCACATTGAACGCGAATCGCGACGTCTGTAATTAAGTAATTGACGGTCTGTCAATAGTATAATTAAAGTGAAATTTAATCAATGTAACCTATGTATATATATGTCAAACTGTTTTCTTCTTCTATTATTAATAAAACTTGTGCTTAATTAAATCCTATTTTATTTCAATTTAAAATCACAAGAATTAATTTTGAACAAATTAGATGATAAAGAAATTTAAACAAAGAAATATAATAACAAAGGCATAAAATCATAAAAAAATGATTGGCTAGTATCTCCAGGATTTTAAGATAAACAAAGCTCTATGCTATTAAATCAACCAGCATCAATTCCATATAAATATTAAGAAAATTCATTCAAAAGAACAACCTAAACACCAAAATTAGAATAAGAAACTGATGACTAGTATATCACAGTGTAATTGAGGTAATTATCAGAGCTTAACTGAAAAGATATCACAGACAGCTTATCTAAAAAAGGAACTATTAGGATATACTAATACACAATTAAACGGTTTAAATTATACAAAACTGGTTGATATTTATTACGGCAGTGGTTGAATGATGCATATTCAATACACTAAAAGACCAACATAGGCTTTTACAGTTATCATCTTTAAAATATTAACGCAAAGTGTGACACGCGAGGAGTTGTGGCTCATTTTAAGACAAAGGCATGATGTAAAGTATGAGGTTTCATACTTATTTATTTCAGCTATTTATTACAAATATAATTTGAACAAACCAAAATTTCAAGATTTGTCATCACACGAGCATGCTAATCAGGAGGAAGATTTAATGAAAATTAATCGAAAGCATTTATTTGAATAGAAATGTTGATTAATATCAGAATTAATTATCAACATAGTATTAGGCGTGTTTCCTGTGAAAAATATATAGCATAGGTACTTAAAGTAGGCACTTTAGTGTATTCACAGACTTAACGTAATTAAATAAGAATAGATAAATTATCAAATCAAACATAAACTGTTGTTGTATCCAATTCTATATAAATACATAATTTACACTTAAGTTTGATCATCGTCTGAGCTTTTCTAAGTATTCGGCAAGTGTTGTGACTCACAACCAAAGTTATTTCATTTATCTCAAAATGTCAATTGTACTTACAGTTTAGGAGTTTTATTAATAATTAATAGGATAATACTGTACAGGGTTATTCTTTATATTTTGGCCACTCTTTTATTTTTGTTATTATTGAAGATAAAAAAAAAGTTTCCTGTAAAAATTGTATTTACTTATGTATATTTTCTTAAATGTCATAAAAAAAATTGGATGTATAAGTAACATAATACGGAATATACATATATATTTTTATGAAATAAATAAAGATTAGTAAAAGTTTCACAGTTTTATTAAAATATAACCTGACAATATTGTTTCGACAGCTATGCTGTCATTATCAAAGGTGATAAACACGTCGCTAAGGTATAGATACAAAAATAGGTAACTAGATAAAATAATAATAATAATCAGAATTAAATATCTAATACTTCCAGTAATGGAGAATTACTGAGCTCAAGTTGTTCATTCATTAAAGGTACCCTGAGTTTGTGTTTGTATATCTCAAAGGCTTCTAAAATGTCTAATTTGCGTTTGTTATTACAAAAATGTAGGAATTAATATTATTTTGAGGAGTCATTGTGTGATTTAGTTCTAAAAGGTGTTTGGCGTAATTAGATTTTTCAGGATGTTTATTTTTGTAATGACGTACGTGTTCTTTATATCTTATGTCAAAATCTCGAAGTGTTTGCCCAATATATACCGAACTACAAAAAAATAAAACTGTTAATAAATAAAATTAATTAATAAAATTGTTAATTAATAAAACTGTGAAACTTTTACTAATCTTTATTTATTTCATGATTATGGAGTTCCACAAAGTAACGTTGGAAACAATAAACAAAAAATATATATATATATATTTCTAAATAGAACACGCTATATATTACATTTTCGAGTAGCCTTTCCGAGTAGCCGAGTAGCTTTTTCCCTGATTCTAAATATCTTGATAATCACAAAATTGCGAAAAAAATAGGAACTTACATTTTTTTAAGTGGAATGTATATTTTAGTTTAACTTTTTACCCCGCCCCCACTATTTAAGAATTACACTGTATAGCGATAAAGTATATCGCATAAATTAATTATTTCGTAAACAAGCAGTTTTTGAGCAAAATCTTCAGAGACCTTCATTTCTATTTTTAAGTATTCTTCTTTTGACATATCTGCCAAATCTATCCATCCGGGTCAATACTGTGACGTCATCGATATCTTTAATGGAAACATGGGTCATGTTTACCTCTTTTATAATAAACACAAATATTGCATAGGTCGATCCTAAATTTAAAAAAATTGTTTGCTTTTAATTTTTGCTTACCGAATTTTAATATTTATTTTAAAAAATTTGCCAATTTAAATATTTTTTACCGACCCTGTACGTTTGAATTAATTGAAAAGTGATACGGTTAGATAGAGAATTAAAAGACCTTTCAAAAGAGGTGTCACATGATCCATGGTTCCATTAAAAAAGATATTGATGACGCCACAACTTTGACACAGATGACGTCATAAATTCGGCAAATACATGTCAAAATATGCGCATTTAAAAATAGAATTTAACGTATTGGAGGATTTTGGTGAAAAATAACCTATTAATGAGATTATTAGCTTCTTTATTACCATACTGTATATTATGTCATATGCTTACTTCAATCATTTACCCAATGTTGTATTTACCTTATATCAAAATTTTATATCTAGATGACCATATAAAGAAAATAATTATATAAATTTTTTTTATTGAAGAGTACTTATAATATTAGAGCAAATGTATTTTTTTGACAGCAGTCATAAACTCTTATTCGGCCGCATTGTTGGCCATCTATAATAGGTTTATCTTTTATATGCAGAATTTCAAATTTTAATGTGATATATTGTGCAAATGACTAAACGAAATTGGGAAGAGTGAAGAGTAAGAATAAAATAAAATATACAGGATGTTCCATTTAAAAAATATATTATTTTTCCTATCTTTGTGATAGTCATTTATTTTGTCCGATGACAAATTTTAACGGTTCAAAAAAAAATTCAGCAACTTTTTTAATTAAAAGTTTTCTTAAAATAAAGGCTGTAGGGGTGATCCACAACATACGAAAAGCTCTGTACATCTTCGTTTTCATCAGAAAATTCAAAAGTTAATATATTTTTATTTGTTGCAGTTACATTCCTACAAGATTATGGGGCTTTAGTGGTCATATGCAAACAATATTGCACAGTATTATTGGAAGAGTACGGTGTCCATGGCCCATTGGTGAAAGAGTTTATGTCATTTTGCAAGATGGGACCACATTAACATATGATGTTTATCAACCCTTGGACAATTCATATGAAGGTATGGTTTTTAGTTTATATTTTTTGCTTTTATTATGTCTTTTCAGTTCAATAATCTATTAGAGTTTTTGCAAAACTAACATTCTGAAAACGTCTTAATCTTGAATTCTAGAATAGGTTCTAAGTTTTAACCAGAGGTAGCTGGTGCATGGGAAACTAGGGGTGCAGGCAATACAACGTATTGCATATCCCTATCATGTTCTTGCCAGTCGACTCCATTGCCAGTGTCTTGGTTTTTTGAATGCCCCCCTGCTGTCTTTGAGGCTTTTCTGGTACAGTAGCCATCTTCAGAAAGTCTATGGCACAACCTTGAAACCTTTGAGACTTTTTACAACAATTAATCTCTGATATTCATATAGGCTTGTGTATGATGGAACTGGTGGGGTTGTGGTCAGTCAGCCTCTACATAATTTTGTTTATTCTAAAAGCCCCATTCTACTGTAAACTATTGGATTTCATCAAATTTTTACATAACAGCTTGATTTTTTATAATAAACTATTTGATTAGTAATATTTATTGTTCTAACGAGTTTTTATTCAAAACTGATTTTTTTCTTCTGTTACAGGTCAGATTTTCTAGTTTATACTGTTAGTTTTTGAAGAAGCCTTACTATGCTATCTTTGGCAATGATAGAAAACACAAAGAAGTTACGATTTCAATATTCATGTCAATAATAAAAACCTTCTCATTATTTCTTGAAATCTTATTATTTTTTAAGGAACTTGTTGCAATGAATAATATTGTTAAATTTATTTTTAAATTTTGCTCTACTTTTGGAATTTTTAATGTGGACTTGCTAATTTTCCTTGACTTCATGAAATGTCAACATAGTACATACTGTCAAATTATCAGTCTCGTGTTTCGTATATTTGTATTAAAATTAAAAAATAATTACAGTACATAACTCTGCTTATTCACATGTGGATTATTCTTGCTGCATATTATCCTTGGTGCTCAATAACTTCAATTATCTATATAAGGATTATCCATGTGTATTCTTATTTACATAAGCTCGTGCGACAACCAACAACGAACAACGTAATCGATTTAATTCCAAGTCTATAAATGTTACGATCTTTTTTTCTTTGAAGTTATATTTCTCTGAATCAAGTCAGTAATTTCATATAAATCAATACAAAATGTATTGTTTATAGTGATATGGATATAGTATTTAGAATCCCTTTAATATCCTGGAAACCAGGCTCCAGAAGCCATGAAGTTTGTGCGGGAGGGAGGGTTGATTATTATGCAGGCCCATTGTATGATTGCAGCTGACTTACAGATGTTATAGCACAAATCCCACATTTGTGTTACAGCTAAGGAAGGACTGCAGAAAGTCTTAACCAGATTTACCGGCACCGGGAATCGATCTCAGGCTGCTTGGGTGAAAAACCAGCATGCTAGACTACCAAGGTAGTAAAGTTAGTGCTTAACATAATCGTACTTTATGCGATTATTGAAATCTTTCTTAAAGTAACGTATAAGAGATTTCTTAATAACTGCTTATAAATATATTATTTAAAAGGTTGAAAATCCTACACCTGCAGTACTCAATAGGTCAGTTTTACAAAATTAAGCAAGATAGAATTAATTTATCATTTTCTAAACAAAACTTTTAAAGATCAAAATATATATATAATAATGGGTATAGTGGGTTTTTGAAATTAATCGATTAACAATAATTTCGAACAAAACCCACAAAATTATGAAATGTGTGGAATTCACAAACAATATTCCACGACAATACTGTTTCGAGTTTTATTGTACTCTTATCAACTGTCTATAAATTCTACACAGTCCATCCAAGCTTAAATAAAAGCCATGAATTAATATTAGTCACAAAAGGTGACTAATGTGACATCTATGAACTGAGAAATGCACAAAACGCTAGCACATGGCATTTCTAAGATGTCAATGGAAATATGAACATTGACTGTTTAAATATCAAAATATAAACAATGCTTATAGTGGCTATTGAAATTAATCAATTAACAATAATCTCAAAACCCACTATATAATGAAGTGTGTAAAATTCACTTGGTGCTCTATAGATATTGCATTGGTCGCTTCCCGAGACTAATGTTAATTAATGGCTTAGGTATAAGCCTGGATTATAAAAGGTTAATTCCAGATGAGAGTACAATAAACTCAAAGCAGTGTTGCCTCACCTGTGAAGTTACACTTTATCATTTGTGGGTTTTGTCAAAGATTATGATTAATTGATTAATTCTTTTTATTCTGCTTTTTAATATTTTTTGGGATGTGTGGCCACATACACCATAATAGAGTTTAAAATAGGGGAAATAAATAAATTACAACACAGGTAACATTACCGTTACTGATTGCTTTATTATCAAAATCCTGCAAAAATTAGTTTTGGTGTAGAAAAGTAAACCGTGACCCCTGGTCTTTATTGTTTTTCTCCAATTAATATCTTGCTTTTTAAAATAATTGTTATAATCATTCATATTAAAAGAAGATTTTTATCATTTATTTAAAACGAAAGACCAAATATTTGAGATTGATCTTTATATTTCAAGATTTTCAGCTGGAAAGCAATACAAAAGGTATAAGGAGTATATACTGCAGCAACTGGATTTAACACATATACCTAGACGTTATAGGCTCTTTTCTTTATGATTTAATAAATTATTATCTTCTGTAAGCTCACGTTTACTTAGCAAATAAGTATATGATGAGAAAAGTGTTTGTATGTAAAAGTCTTTAGATTCAAATGTTTAGTGATAAAAACACCAAAATGTAAAGTTATTTTCAATAGTTTTAAAAATAACTTTTATTATTTAATAAATATGTACAATTTATTCTGTATTAAAATGGAGGTGTCTGTTTACTCCTGGCTTCAAGTTCAAATTATTATCTTTTCACATTCTTTTCTTCCTACCCAATTGATTGACATTTCTTGTCATTGACATTCTGAATTGTTCATCTGGTATCACATTATTCTGTTAGTGCTCAACCAAAACCAAATGAAAAGTTCTATGACATGCGTATTTGAAAGCTAGACAGCTTTAAGTGGAAGTAGATAAATGTTGCAACTATGCGAAATTGCAAAACCGGTTATTAGTGAGTACACATAAGTCATCGTACTCGGTTTATCAACTGTCACTGTCGTTGTATTTATGTATGTTATAATAATAATAAATTAATTATCAATAGTAGCTCTGTCATCGTAGTGTATATATATCTAATGTATATATGTTAGCTCTTTCTGGAAATATGGGCCTTCAAAACAAAATGAACTCCTGTATTTTCGAAATAGGTAAACTGAAAGTTGGGAAAATTCTAAGCAAGAACCCCAATACTAACAGTAAAAGAGCTTTAAGCACGGTAGCTCTACCACTTTCAGAAAAATTAATGGCATAGCTCATTTTGTAGATATCGCCAAGTACAAAAAAAAAACGTCTTCAGGAATATCCTCTAAATCAAGCTGAAAGCTCCCATAAACTCTATGGTCAAAATTGAAAATTGAGTAAAATCTGAATTAGATGGAAATAAAGCTTTTAATTAATTTTTTATATTTGCGTGTCCTAATGAAATTTTTTAGAATACTGTAAACAGTAACATTTCATTTTTTAAACTTGATATTACTGTTAGACAGCTGTTCTTAGAATGTCAAACTTATCTTATTTACGCAGTGAACTCTTATAACTGGAATGCAACGCTTGCGAAACTAGTCTTGCAGGCCACATAAATGCGCCGAATAATAAATAGCCCTGTTAAGGGCGTAACGGTTTTTACTTTATTATTAACGAAATTGTAAATTTTGATACTGTCATATATGGAATGCATTGTGTTGTGTATGTGCAATTAATAGCTTACGATAAACTTAATAAAACTCAGTTTTATAAAATTATATATCTTTACCTTATAAGTTATAATATCCAAAATATTCAATGAATAATTATTTTTGTTAACAAAAATCATTCTTTGCTGAAAATACTATTGAATTTATACCTCATTAATTTCTTGTGACAAATAAGGTATTTATTCTATGAAATGAAATATAATTATTCTTATTTCATTTAAGTTTTTAATTCATTAAGTAGCAATTATTTATGTCACAAATATATTGGCATACATTCTACTTTGAATTTATAACAATTTTCAACAGTACCTATAATACACCTGGCAAAATTGAAGTCCTGCTGCTTAGTAGCGGCCCGCTACTAGCGGGCTTTGTGTATATGAGATAAGAATGAGAATTTCTATGTCGCGCGGATTAAGCGAGGTTATGTAAAAAACAATTCAATAATTTCTAGTGTTGCCAACTGTCATGCTACTTACCAAAATATCCCTAACAAATTTTATTTAAACAAAGTAATTTTTTAATTATTTAGTAATGAAATAACGCAAATAGAAAAAATAGTATAAAGTATTAGTTTCATAAGACGTTTTAGCGGACTTGTCCTTTTTAGAAAACTCCCCGCTACGCGGGTCGTTTTCTAAACTCGGACGCGTGCGCTAAAAACGTGTCTTATGAAACTAATACTTTAATATACTATTTAGAATTTTTATATTTGGGGCTTTTATGGGCTCATAACATTAGAATCTGCAAAATGAGCCGTGTCATTAACTCTTTCTGAATAGAGTGAGAACTTTTACTTGCCATTGGTTCTGACACATTATTATTATGACATAAAACAAATGGAATGATGCAATCTTGAAAGCTACAATACAGAAAACTTACAAGCAAGAGCTACACAGTATTAAATGCAACATAGGAGAGAAACCAAATATATTGTAATAAGAACTTCACTTTTGGAATTTACTGTAAATAAATATAAAACATTGGAAAAACATGGTAAATAAACAGCAGAGATTATTAAATAAAATTTATACAGGGTGATTCAGAAATAACTGATATCCTTTAAATGGTAGGTAGAGGGGAGACAGTAGAGCTAATTTACCTTGAAAGTATAGGTCAAAAACGAATAGTTTTCCAGAAAATGAATTTTAAAGTTTAATGAATTTTGGATCCAAAAGGATCCAAGGTCAGGACCGGATCCAAAATTCATGAATTTGTATCCTTCAGTATCCTTCATTAATTGTATACAGGGTGATTCAGAAATAAAGGTAATCCTTTCAATGGTAGGTAGAGGGGAAGTAGTAGAGCTAATTTACCTTGATCCAAAAGGATCCAAGGTCAGGACCGGATCCAAAATTCAATAAAACCTTTAAATTAATTTTCTGGAAAACTTCGTTTTTGATCTATACTTGTCAAGGTAAATTAGCTCTACTGCCTCCCCTCTACCTACCATTTAAACGATATCAGTTATTTCTGAATCACCCTGTATTTTATATAAAATGTCCAAACACATGCAGAAATATACAGCGCATATATTTGAAACTATATACATAGATGATTGCGACTGAAGCAAGTGAATTGTGATAACTCAATAGATCCCATCTGACATCACTGCTGCCCACACTTCAGCATCAATTGAGGAGAAAACATGCAAAAACAGATAAATCCTCTTGACATAATTGATGAAGATTTCAGCAAAAGTCACCTATATAGTAGTATGTTCATGGATACCATACATTCAGCATGTATTTTATATGGTTAATATCGAATTTACTTGAGTCTGACTTTATAGCTCAATAGAGCGCCTTTTCTTAACCAGAATCTCACTGTATAATCAGATAATAAGAACTCAATATATTTATAATCAATAAAACCCAAACACCATAAGGTAATCAATCTACCCATAAGTGAAAAATACTGGATATAGGTTTTTGCATGTTTGCTCTTCAATTGTGCACGTTTCAAATTTAGTTTCAAATATAGCAAAAACTATAAAGTAGTTTTTATTTGGTTGTGCTGATTCATCTGTTCTTGCTATATCCAGCTCCGAACTGACAGAGATTCGGGGTCAGTGCTAACAGAAAATATTGTTAAAGAATTATGGGCGCATCAAGAGAGGCTATGGAGCTTCAGGCCTCTCCCAAGACTTAGAATTCTTATGGCAATATCATATAACTATGTAAAAATTCTATCGTGTGATTGTCCACTGACGGAAGATCCTGTTCTATAACTATACTAAGTTTGAATTAAATGCAATTGAATCGATCAATGCAGAAACTGAATATGTCCCAACCACCTTATTTTGAGAAATACAAGAAAAACTGAATTACTCAATATTGCTTTTACGGACCTTCGTGACTTTTTGGGATATGAAAGAAGGGTACATTTTAGGTAAGATCACATGGTTCAATGTACTTAAAGTTTTGTATTCTAAGAGAAAAAATGCATATAAGACGTAGACATATTCAGTTTCTGCATTGATTGCAAATAAAATGCAAAGAATACGCAAGAAACTATAGTATGAGCAAAAAAAAGTAACTCCATCAAAGGTGCTTTTGGGATTTTTATCTAGTTTCTACAAACGATTGCATATGATGGTACATGTGAAATAATTAAAATATTTGTGTATACTTACCTAAACTGGGGTTTGCATAAAAGTTATCACTAACATGTAATATAAGTCGTCATAAATAGGCAAAAACTGGTCTTCATGCAGACTCAACTTAAATAATACTACTATTTTTTTTGTTAATGTGAGATATTTCATCATTTACTATTTTTGATTCATTTTAATAATACTTTGGTTTCTTACCTACATCTAATAATATTAATTTTTGTTACAGATGAAATAACAGTAGCGATTTGTCCTGGTATTGGAAACACATCTGAAAGCGTATACATTCGAACATTTGTACATTGGGCTCAATGTCATGGTTACAGGTGTGCTGTACTAAATCACGTGGGTGCATTGCACAGCGTTCCTGTTACCTCACCACGCATATTTAGTTATGGTAATTTATTAAATTGTATGTATCTAGAATTGTGCTATTATAATAATGTTATTTTTATAGGAAATACAAATGACTTTAGCGAAATGATTAGTAATTTATTAGATAAATATCATAATACCAAAATTGTCTGTGTTGGATTCAGTTTAGGAGGAAACTTAGTTACAAAATATATGGGAGAGACTGACAGGGAGAGACCATCTAATATTATTGGTGCTATATCAGTATGCCAAGGATATTGTGCTATAGAGTAAGAAGATGAATGGTTATTTTATGCTTTTTAGCATCTTTTACATCCGTTTTTATTTTCAGAGCTACAAAACGGTTATTAAATTGGCAGAATTTCCGTCGTTTCTATTTATACATAATGACAGAAAATATGAAAAGTATTATACTGAGACATCGTCATGTTCTGCTTACAGAAGATATGAAAAATCGTCATAAATTAAATGAACACGAAATTATATCCGCTGCAACACTGCCAGAGCTTGATGATGCATATACTAGAAGAGTTCACAACTTTAATACAATAACCGAATTATATTCATGGAGTTCAAGTTTAAACTATTTGAAAAACATTGATACTCCAATGGTATTTATAAATGCTAAAGATGATCCTATTGTTCCTGAACCACTTTTAGAACCAATTAAGTCATTTGCAAGTAAGTGTTTTTAATTACAAAGTTTTTTTCAAAGATGTTGAAAATAATTAGTATCTCCTCATTTGTTTATTAAAGATTTAACTACAAAATTTTAAATGGTGTATTGATGAGATCTTTGGACACGTAAAATTCTTTTCCTATTACGCGTTTACCAATTCTCAAATTCAACTTTGTAAAACTGTTTTTAGGGACATTTTTATTTGTGAATTGTGTAAATTAATAATTTAATAAATGTCAAAAAAATTAATTTCAAATCTTTATTGAATCTGTCAGTATTACCAACCTTGCATTTTAGATTTTCTTTGCTAATAAAATAATAGAATAGTAATAGAAAAAATAGTATCAAACAGTAATTGAATCATGGAAATTAAAAACCCGATTAAGTCAAATGACTTAAATTTCTGCATTAAGATTAAAAGTTTTCCAGCAAAACTGCATGTAATTATAGCAAATTGCGTTTTGGACAATATATAGCAGAGAATATAGCAGAGAATATAATTCACGTGTCACATGGTACATTTTTTATTAATTTCATTGGTGAAAGTACAAAAACAAACTCGCAGAATAGGCTATCAAATCGATGATAATTCTATCACCGCATGTTGACTGTCACCTGTTTTTAATAAATAAAATTGTTTACTGTCAAAGTGACAGAAAGTTTCAGTGTTTATTTTCTTTCAATGTTCATTATATTCTCTCACCAAATATAACACGTGTTATGATTAATCAACGATGATACCACTCGTTAAAACCTTTAGAAAATTGAACTCGTGCTTCGCACTCGGTCAATTTTCGTCGGTTTTAACTCGGGCTATCACCGACGATAATCATAACACTAGTTATATTATCCCCGAATGTATAAATTACATAAGGCGTTGCTGGATTTGCCAATTTTTTCCCATTTTACGAAAAAAAAATTGAACTTAGAGGTTTTTGATGTCGATAAGGAAAAATTTGAAAAATAAGTGCAAAGTGGGATTATATTTTAATTTTATTGGATACAGTACATGTTACTACAAAAAGTGATAAACGTATAAACTATAATCAATCACTTCCGTATCTGATTCGCTTTCTTCACCCTCTGCAAAATTCTTTTTCTTCAGTAGCAGCTGGTAGGGCCTCAGAGAGAAGTTTTTGGGCCCATGATAAATCTAAATTTTGGGGCCCTTTCTTTAAGATAGGCCACTTCTATAGACTAAAAAAATAAAATTGAGTTTAAAACCTTTATTTATTTATATAAAAATCATTATTAATCAAACAAATCCGGTTTCGGAAAAGGACCCACAGGAACCCTACTAAGGTACTTTTAGGTTTTGGCCTTTTTTCTCCTTTATTGGAATAGGAAAGCTGTACATGGGTTCTGTTAGTAATATTGAATTTGTATTTGCTTTGAGCAAAGTAGATTTTGCCCATATCATACCCTTCATAGATTTTCAGACAGAAATCTCATTTTTATGGGATGCAGATTACTGTATGATTTTTACAGCAGAAATTAGGAATTTTTTAGGAGGTTGTTTTTTGGACCTTTATTTATTAGCTACATTCTTCTTAAAAACGCCTTCAAAATGTTCTTTAAAGTTATAGATCATAGATTGGTTGGTTAACTTTCATTGCCATCAAATTTGGGGTCCTTTCTTACAATATCATACCACTTTGAGGGGGTTTCTATTTTGTACCTCAATTATCTTGGAAACTGAAAGAGTTACAAAAAAAAGTTAAATGCCAAAATTGGTTGATATAAAACAAATTTAAATTTTACAATATTTGTGTATACAGGGTGAGTCTTTTTGCTATGATTACTATCAGCTTTTTTCTTTTAAATAAAACGCCCTATATTTTTACAATTTTCGATTCTACACTTTATTGTAAGTAGTTTTGGTTAGTGTACATATCGAAAATCTGCATAGTTAAGGAATAAATTTAATTTCTTTAATTTTTTTCTGAGAATGCAACATTAACAATTGCAACAATTAAATATACCTACTGCAACTTATATTTAATGAATTATTATAATATATGATGCTTATAAATACAGCGGTCATATTCGGTCACTATTTTACATAAAAGTACATATTTTTAGCATTTAGTCACTAAAAGTACGTACTTTGTTAGCAAGCTTTAAATTCTACTATTTTACAACTGCGATTGTAAAACGCAAGCCATTTTGGAGGAAACTTCGTAAGAAAATAAATGCAAATTGCGCTTTGTCGTGCAGGTAATAAGAACCATTATTGTTTAGCGTAGCCCGCTATTAGCAATTTAGAATGTACTATTGAGAAGGGTATATGATATTGCCTGATAAACTTCAACCGTGAACCTATCTTCGTAACCGCGGGATTTGAACTCGTCTTCTGCGTCACAAACTCGATTGCTAACCCACTGAGCTACAAAGGCTTTTAAACAGTTCGTAAACATATATGGAATAAAAAAATCGAATTAAAATTGAATGGAACAGTTGTGGACAAAGTATAGTATTCGACTCGCATATAATGGCGAGTATTCGCTCAGCCGATTCTAATAAGCTTAAACTTCTCATAAACTTCGTCCTAGTGATTAATAGCCATCATTATATGCTTGTTGAATAATATACTATTTTTTTTATAAACTACATACATATTTGGTACATATTAAAAAAAAAAGTCGCTAAAAAGTACATATTTTAAGAAGATTTAGTCACTATTTACATATTTTTTCCAATTAAATCTGCTACGACCACTGTAAATACCTAAGTTGACGATTTTTTATTATCGGTTAAATATATTGTTGAATAATATTATTATCCACTACACCATTACACCAAAGATGCAAACTTTTGAACATACAATTTTTTTTCTTCAAATGGGAACCCTGTCTATTTATATTTTATATTATTCAGTTCTTGAGTATCTAACAATTTAAAAAAAAAACCTTCTATTTCAAAGTGAACAGTTTCAAAGCTATCAGCATTTTTATACTGTTTTGATTTGTGTCTAAAATGAATTTTTTCCACTACTAGCTATGAAGTTGACAATTATTGCGTCTCCTAGCCAACTGAGAAGTTGAATTTCTCTAGTAGTGGTTAATATTTTTTTCTATTATTAACCTAGGTTAATAATGGATAAATTCAAATGCTTTGAGAATCCAGGGATAGTTGTTTAACAAAAACTTGTGCAACATAATTTTGTATACCCAGGAGATTGTCTTTAACGTATTTGCTGCTTGAAATTACCTAACACGATAAAATTATTTGAATAAAAATGCCATTAGTTATTAGCGGAAATGTCAATCTGCATCAGACTACTTGATTTTTGTTTTATTAGTGGAAAGGCGAATTTGCATTCCTGTGCTACTTGATTTTTACAAGAAAAATTTTAATTTTTAATTTTTGCCTTAAATTTGGCTAGTAGTGGAAAAAATAGTATATACACCACGGAGGTGAAGACATTAATAGGCCTCGCACCTTATTCCGCTCGGGGCAAAGCCCCTTGCGAAATAATCTTGGTGCTCGGTCAATAATAACAGTCTTCACCACCTTGGTGTATAATATACTATTATCAGTCTGATCATAAATGTCTTAACTACAAAGCTCTGTTTCACCTACACTTTCCACCTAAAAAAAATCATATAGTAATAAAAGATATTAATATTAAAAAAATAATAATATCGTATAGAAGTACTGATAACTTTGAAACTGCTCACTTTTGAAATAGAACATATATTACATGAATTTGTAGGTTCAGGAACTGATTATATAAAATATAAATATACAGAGTGTCCCATTTGGAAAAATGAAATTCTGTTGTTCAAAAATTATTATCTTCAGTCTGCTAGTGGATAACATTCAGCAATAAATTTATGAAAAAAAATATTGATTTAGGTATTTATAAGCATTATGTGTTATTGTAATTGGTTAAATATAAGTTGCAGTAGGTAAATTTTTTTTTTTATTTGTTGCACTCTTAAAACAATAAAGAAATTAAATTTACTCAAAAACTGTACAGACTTCTGGTATATTTGTTAACCAAAAATAGTTATAATAAAATGTAGAATCTAAAATCGTAAGACTATACCTAAACCAAAAAATGAAGGATCTAAACCGAGTGAATCTAGCAGGCGCAGATTAGCAGTCGGAGTTGATTGTGAGCGAGCCTTGTTCCCAAATTGTCAAATTTAGACAGTTTGAAATTAAAAATTGTCATTGCAATCTGTCAAAGTTTTGAAAGGTTTTTCACAACTCCAATTGTTACTTATTAAACTACTATTAATAAATAACATTCTGATAGCAAAAGTGTGTACGACATTAGTTGCTGCTTAAAAGATTTTTCACAACTCCAATTAATATTTATTAATAGTAGTTTAATAAGTAACAATTGGAGTTGTGAAAAACCTTTCAAAACTTTGACAGATTGCAATGACAATTTTTAATTTCAAACTGTCTAAATTTGACAATTTGGGAACAAGGCTCGCTCACAATCAACTCCGACTGCTAATCTGCGCCTGCTAGATTCACTCGGTTTAGATCCTTCATTTTTTGGTTTAGGTATAGTTGAAGAAGTCAAAAGTTGATAGAAGTAGTAGCAAACTTCTGTATATACAAAAATATTATAAAACTTAAATCTGTTTTATATCAACTAGTGATGCACCGAAGCGACTTTTGGCCGAATCACCAAATACCGAATATTCGGCCATTAAAATGTGACGAAGGGCCGAATATTCGGCCGAAGCAAAATAAGAAATTTTGCTATAATAAAATAATACAAAATTAATAAAAAATAAACAGTATCGGATTATAAAAAACACGGTCAAAAAATTAAAAAACGTTTATTAAAAAATTACAATGTGATATATAATAAATAGCATTAAAAAACATTTCAGTATTTAAAATTTAATTTACGAAGATTGTAGTCGATAAAAAGTAGGCTTTTCCCATTTCTGGGAACAATCTAAGCCGAGCACGTAATCGCCGCGTGATTTGCGTCGTATTTTGCATTTTCGCCCTCATGATTTCTTTGATCCAGATTTTCAATTTACTGTTGAACTTCTAGTCAGCACAATAAATATATGTACTCTCCCTTTGCGTCATCGTCTAGATAGGACTTGAGAATGAATGCTTGAAATGCTAAAAATCTTTTAGTTAAATTGCACTTAAATAAGTCAGATTGTGACAAAAAAAATTAAAAAAATTCGCTTCGGCTGGCCAACTACCGAATCTTTTACGCTGCTTCAGCCAAAACCGAAACTGTTAAAAATTGGCCGAAGCTACTGAATACCGAAGGAAAACTGAAGCTTCGGTGCATCTCTAATACCTGCTAACTTTGGTAGTTACCTTTTATAGTTTCCAAGATAAGGCACAGTTATAAGAATGCATGATCTGTTTATTGTCCGACATCCTGTGGACACAGAAATTAAAACCCACAGTTGCCTGAAATAAAATTCATCAGTAATAGAGGGAGAGCCAGCAACGTATTTCGAGTTGTCATTTCAACAGTCGTGAAAATTTGGGTACTAAATCTTATATACCTGCTGAACACTAAAAGTCGATTCTGGCAGCCCCCTGCGGCCGGGTTATACTACCCCAAAATTACTAAGAGGGTGAGAAATAAGATTCAATTTATTTAAAGTAACAGTCATGAAATTTCAGGAGGTTACTTTGGATAGTATTCTTTATTTATAAAAAATATTCCCAGGACATTTCCTCCCCTTGTAAATGTTGCCAGAACGCTGTAAATGGCGATTAAAAAAGTGACATTTTTGTAATTTTAAGTCTTGAAATTTTGACACAATAAATAAAGTAGGTATATGTAGGTTTACATGTTAGTGCGAGCGAGACAGTTATATAGCGGCCTGCAGGTTAGAGAGCGAATCTTATTTCTCACCCTTTTAGTAATTTTGGGGTAGTATAACCCGGCCGCAGGAGGCTGCCAGAATTGACTTTTAGTGTTCAGCAGGTATATAAGATTTAGTACCCAAATTTTCACGACTGTTGAAATGACAACTCAAAATACGTTGCTGGCTCTTGGTCTATAATATTGGTTACTACTGCAGGAAAAGATTGATTGAGATCATGATTCATCATTTTCTTCTGTAAACTGCTTGCATCTAATAATTTCATGATATTCAATTTATGTAACTTTAAGTCTGTAGCTCAGAATATAAACTATAGGAAGGATCATTACTACCCAGAGCAATGACCTTTAAAAGCAACGGATATGATGTCACACAGGCCGCCATTAGACCCCACCTAAATCTGCTTTTCTCTCAAACTCTGACAAATACGAAGAAAGGAATAACATTTCATAAGTAAATATTCGTTTGTTAAAAATATTAAATTTCAATTTCAAAATACCATGTTTTAATATTTGAATTGGGGTTATGTAGTTTATGTGCGCATTTTGAAACAGTGAAAACTGCCAATGAAAATATCTAATTACCAAACCGTAAACACCTACTCTGCCATATTGAGACCCCGTCCCAGTCATATATGGTAGGTTTTTATGCTCCTTCCTAACGTTTTATATTCTAAGGTCTATAGTAAGTTTATTTTGAATGGTTGCATTTTTCTTGTATTGGATTTTCACATTGAAATCTTCACATATATGGCATTTATCTACCGTGGCCTACCAAAGTCGTAATTAAAATGGTTTAGAAAATATTATAAATATGTACGGTAACTAGCATGATCACGTATTTTCGAGCCTCATCTCACTGAAGTTCACCCACTTCCATGTTTGTTAAAAGACGCTCCACAATTTTTACGCTGATTTTTTTTGTTTACGAAGTAGCTATTTCTTGTTGTTCAAATAAAGTACTCATCCTAAATTGTAAGTTTTAATATTTGATTGTATATTTATTTTTTATATTTTAAAACAAAATAACACTTCATAATTTTTGTCCCAACATTTTCTATTGATCTATAAGGTGGCTGCTTTTCATGCTCAAGTATTGCCCCTGTACTTAGTCTATGTTAAGTTTCATGGAATTCTACTGAGACAAGGTTCTCTCTTACCATCTCTGCGTCCGCAGAGTTAAAGGGGGGGGCGGTGTGAGGGACCATCTAATAGAATTTCATGAAACTTAGCATAGAGTAAAAGCAAAGACAGTATTTCACTCTAACAAAAATCAGATGCTGTGTATACCAAAAAAAAAGCGGGGCATCTTTGAAATAACAAAAAAATAGAAGTGTGTCAACTTCAGTGAGACGGGACTCGTACATCAAATTAAGTACAGTATCTGCAACAGCAGTAAATCAATTGTATGTTTTCCACGATGTTCTTGTGGTGTAAGCCCTAGGACTACGAGATTAGTTAGTCTTTTAACATGATCTATCGTAATTGATGCAGGCTACAGAAAGCTTTAAAAAATACATTGTATTCTTCACTGCCTGCGGAAACAAGAATTTTTCTTATTAACTTGATTTATACAAACATTCCATTCTTAACGTACCTATCTTTATTTCCTACATCAAGGATGCACGTCAAACTGTCCTGACTTTCTTTTCTAAATTTACGTTTTTAATGGGCCGAGATGTGATAAGACCGTGCAAGTAAGCATCTTGAGCTATTTTGTTTCCTCCAGAACCTAACTTATTAAATTCTTGTATTATATGATCTTTTGCAGCTATAGAAAACTTTCCAAAGCATTTTTTTCTTGCAACTAGAATTTCAAAAGAATAATAATTCTTAAACGAACAACACAACAGAATAAGGTTATGTGTACCTGCATGCTTTTCCTGTTGATCTCGATGGAACCGCATTTACATTGCTAGCTTGTGTGTGTTTACCCTTTTGCTTTGAGTGTTTTAATCTTATTTCTGTGCCACGTATTTTTATTTCTACGGCTTTTTACACTTATAGTAATATACGGCATCATATAAATACACCCAGCTGCTTGTAAGACTGACAACAGAATGAATAATCCGTGGGAGTGTTTATCATGCAACTTTCTGCATATGGAATACAAAAACAACCTATGTAAGTCGAATGACTTAATGTATTCTCGCATTCCATACCAAAACCTTCACGTTTAGAATGAACTTGGTGTTGTTTTGCCTTACATAGGTAGGAATCTTGTTTTTTATTACACTGAAATCGAAAAACTAGTTAAAAAAAGGTGACTTAGGATGGGTTGTACTAGTGGGAGTTAAATGTAGATTAACTTTAATCGCTTATTACGTTCTACAAATGCGTTGTTGCAAATGTAATCGGGAGTTACTATAGAGTTAAACCTAGATCAATATAACCCAGTAGTTGTGATGGTTTAACCTTGAGTTACATACTACTAAACATCATTTTTTGCTTAACTGTGAAATCTAAAATACTGTTTATTTAATAAATATGGCTTTACATGGTGCTGAAGATATAGATGAGCTACCAGATGATGAGCATTCTTAGAATTAATAAATATTGTTTTAATAACTTCTCGCACTTTTCGTGAATGGATAAATCATTTTGAAAAGTGGAATGATCTTGAATTTAAGCAACAATTTCGATTATCAAAAATTGCCATGAGATACATTATCGATAAAATTGGAGCACATATTTCGCAAAAAACAAATAGGTAATTGCTAATTGTAATTCACATACAATAAGCCTTCTTTCTTGAAAATTTTTATTTGTAGAAACCATGCACTATCTGCAGCAGATATGATAGTATTAACAGTACGGTTCTTAGTTACTGGTTCGCTTTTAAGTATACTAGGAGAACTAAGTGGAGTGGAGTTCCTCAGCTGAGGAAAAAATAAGCAGAGTGCATAGATTTGAACACAAATTTAAACAATTATTTTGGCATAGTTTCGCATGCATTAAATCAGTATCAACAGATAATTGACGAATCACCACTACCAAACTATAAATATCAAGGTTTAGCTACCACGCGATTATTTATTATTTATACAACGATAATCTTAATTAATCCAGTGTTAACTTTAACTCTGAATTAATAAACTCCCAAGTTAACTCGTACAACCCACCCTTAGAAAGTTTTTGATCTCTATGATTCAATTGTAATACTTTTACTTTGCGTAACTTGCCTACCGTTCTCATATTACAATAGTGATCTGGTTTTTAATATACTATTTCATTACTATCGACATAACAAAAAAGTATGTTGCTTTATTTAAACCTCTGTGAATAAAATTTTATGCATATAGAAAATTTTTCATGTATTGACCTACTGAATTATGTTTCAGCTAAACATAATGATACACTATATCTAGAAGTAGCCCATGGAGGACATTTAGGTTTTTACGAGGGTGGTTTAATTTATCCAAACCCAGTTACTTGGCTGGACAGGACCCTTGTTGCACTCGTTGGCAGTCTTGTGCTTAAACACAATGCCTCATCGAAAAAAACAGCTCAAGTATTTTAGTATTACAAATATACTTATTTTATAGTTGCATTTATACATGTGATACATTACACGTTTGATATGTGAAATGAACTATTGCAATTAATGTTGAATTTTATAAATCCCTTCCATTTTTATATTATTTATTATTATGTTATATTTATATTTATAAAAATGTTTTTTCAATATTGATTGGCTTTTGCACATGAAGTTTTGTGTGAAGTTTACTTAGTTTTTATTTAATTGTTGATTAAATTTTTGAAACTGTTTAATAGAGTGATAGTTATAAACTATGTTTGTACATTAAATGGTGCTTATTGTTGTTAACTGTAGAGTGAATCTCCTTTATTTTTCAATGAATAATTAGTTTTGGAATTTAGTTTAGTTTAAATTTAACATTGTTTGTATCAGAAAGACAATACAGATAAATTTGATCAACATGATATATATAATTCATATGTTGGCTCATGCCAGTGATATATTTAAACATCAAGTTTTTATAATATAAAAGGTAGAAAATTTAACTTTATACTGCTCATGTATTATACATGTGCATGGAACTCAACTAGATTTTACATGTGAAGCAATTGCATTACTTTTTGATTTTTGATTTGAAATAGCAACTACTTGTTAGTTTAAGTTGGCCTGCAAAATAATTATAGATTCCTTTTTGTGGGGCTGGGCATAAAAAGGTTCAAACTGAGATAAATCCACTGTGATGTAAGTATGTGTTCAAAGGATTCATTTTTTCTACGGAACCCGTTTAAATTAATAACAGAAATGTAAAAAGATAAACAATTGCCTCACATTTAAGATATCTCAAAATAATGAATTTGAAAACTTAAAAGTTGCAAAAATTAAGAGCTTATAAAAAGTTCGGAGGGTACATATATTTTAAACCAGTGCTTTTTGCTTTAATCTTAGCTTTATTAGAACTAACGTTTACTAAAAAATAAAGGCTGCTCATTATGAAAAGTACTATGAAAAATATTGATGTTGGCCAAATCAAAAAGAGTATAGAAGAAATTATTCCATTTTTGTCTTAACATTGTGATATAATTATGAAAACCAAATAATATCTTATAAATGTTGGTATCAATTGTGTGAATTTGCCTTGATGTTTATGTGTGTGTTAGAAAATCAAATTGCTTTGAAGTTAATTTTTGTTAACGTAAGTAATCCTACTTACCTCCGTTGTATTATTAGTAGAAGCTTTTTGTTCCTATAATTTGTATTAATTAGTATTTTCCAGTTACAGCATTCAGATTAGGACTTTCAAATCTTATTTTCAAATTTGACATCTTTTTCTGAAAACATACAGAAAAACATTTTTTTTGGAATAGCTAATATTTTATTACGATTCCTAAAATATGTGCACGATAGTTTTTTTAAAATGAATGTTGGCTTCCCTTCTGAAAACTTTTGTAACACTGTACTTGCATTGAAATATACTATAACAAAAGTGATTTTATATTAATATTTGTATATATTGTTATATAGACTTTGTTAAAAGTTTATAAAAATTATATATCATAAAATTTGTTTTGAAAACAATAAAATCTAATAGAAGTAGGTTGGTTGTTATCTGAATTGTAATTGTAACAGAAGATTGTGTAATACTTAACGATCTTTTATTTACTAAATTTACATTTCTGTATCTGGAAAATTCTTCTACATTATCTAGGCTATTAGATACAATTTTTTTAACACTTTATTTTGTGCATGTATGTGGCTTGTTAGTGTAAACTTTGTAATCCTGTCCCATATAGCAAAAGGGTGCCTTATGCATTTGTACTTGTGTTCTTATATCAATGCTAAATTAGGATTAACAATAACCAATAATTTTTTATTAAATATAAATATATATTTTTATATATGTATATTGCTGCAGTTAGTTATAAAATTTTTTTATACATACTAGTATAAAATGATCTCGAGTAGTCCAATATTGTTCAAATTTAAATAGATTTGTATTGTATCATTTCGTGCATAAATGTATAATATGTAGCTATACGGTTATAATAGTTAAAAGTGTGACTGCTACTTATTAGAAGAAGAAGAAACCTGCATTGCCTTGAAAATCATTTGGAAATAGCTAACACTTTGATGTGATGGTATGTGTATAATTACATTGAAATATTTCTCAAAAATTATGAACAATTCAAAAGTTTTGTGCATTTTGTTTTTTGCTTGATATGATTATACGAATATAAAAAAATATTCCCTATAAGAGCATTAAGAGGCATTATTGCTGTGTGGGGTGGTAGTATTTAGTAAAAAATAATATTTTATATAATTTGTGATGCTGTTTATCAACAGGGTCTAGATATATGTTAATTTTTTATAATGAATTTATTTAATAAAATCTAAACATTGTTATTGTAAGATTTTATAATCTTTTTTATATTGTATAAGCTTTTGAATTTCATATCAAAATTTAAGAATTAAGTGCTTTTTAAACAAATGATCCTTTTGATTCCTATATCTTCTTTTGTAATTGCAAATTATACAATAAGATGTAAATAGCTGAGCTTTGATATACATATTTTTAAAAATATCATTCCAGTGATTATATTAAGAGAAGCTATTATTTGATAGCCTTATGATCAGGACTAAAAGAATTTGTAAATGATTAGATTTCTTATACAATGATGGTTTAATAATTATTAAATCTTATTAAAATTAGAAATATTCGTTACAGATTACAGGAAAAAATAAAATCTATATTTATTAACAAAAAATTGATATGATTGCATTGGATAGCTTTAATGATTATTTATAAAGTATTTTAAGAAAAATAAAAACAAAATATATTAAGACCAACTTTACCAGTTACAATTATTTTTATCTATTTAATGAAACTGTTATGATTATTTTAGTATTGCATAATGGGTCTTTACTATATCTTTAATCTCAGCAGGATATAAAATTTAATTTTCAATTGGAATTTTAACTTTTTAATTTGTTGCACAGCTAATTCAAAATACAATATAGTAATATTATTGTAAAAGTCCATTTTTAACTGCCTTGTTAACAAATTAGTTTGAAGAATTTCTATAAATTTTATTACTTGAAAAGAGCAACTTAGCCAGAGGCTGGACTAATTTCATACAAGTTTATATAGTAATGTGTGTGTTTGTGTGAAACATGTAATTAACTTATATTTTTTTAATAGTAAAGTACTTATTTAATGGTTTGTTTTATTATAAATCCTAGTATAAAAGCTTTTCCTGAAAATCGTCTCCAGAAGGTGTAAGTATGTATGATGTAGTAATTAATTTATAGAAGTGTTTAAAAATAACCGAAAGAAAATTCTAAAACTCCAGTAAGTGTATGTAGTAATTAAGTTCTAGAGGCGTGTTTAAAAATAAATTATATGAGTTTTCTCAGGCAGGTTGACAGATATTGCAAGATCAATATAACAGAAGCAACACTATAATAATTGGTAATAATAATGACTGTGGTTCATACTTATACCATTTTGAATGTTTTGTTAGCAGGCGGCAATCATATTAAATAGTTGCTTTGGGGACAACTTACACGCATACAATCTTTGCCGCTTGTTGACAGAACGTGCAAAACGGTATATAGTAGGGTGGCCGTTATCTTGCAAAAGTTAAAATTTTGTTGGTCCCCCGCCCACTAGATATCTTTAATATGTCAAAAAAATGAGCTGTGCCGAATTTCAGCCCATTTGGTCAATATTAACCTGTGCCACCGAGAGGTTAAAGTTTAAATGGGATTTAACATGGGTTTGGTGCACTTCTAGAGACTGTGTCATAACTTTTTTATCTTTCTATGTTTTAACGTGAAATATCGTGTGCTTATGTGGTTGAAGTTGCTTAACCCAAATCTGTTGCCGAAAAAACTTTGGCAGTTCCTCGAAAATGCTCATTTTAGTGAGGTTGACCGCTTTTTTGTCAGCTGTAAACTGTCAAATGTGCTTCAGGCAGTTTGAATTTTATCATATTCCTGTTCAGCAGTTCCAACAACATAAGTATATAAATTTTAAAGTTAAAACATAGAAAGATAAAAAGTTTATGCCAGAAAGTCTCGAGCAATGTACCAAATCCATGTTAAATCCCATTTAAACTTTAACCTCTCGGTGGCACAGGTTAATGTATTGACCAAATGGGCTGAAATTCTGCACAGCTCATTTTTTGACATTTTAAAGACATCTAGGGGGAGGGACCTAAACAATTATCATATTCCTGTTCAGCAGTTCCAACAACATAAGTATATAAATTTTAAAGTTAAAACATAGAAAGATAAAAAGTTTATGCCAGAAAGTCTCTAGCAATGTACCAAATCCATGTTAAATCCCATTTAAACTTTAACCTCTCGGTGGCACAGGTTAATATATTGACCAAATGGGCTGAAATTCTGCACAGCTCGTTTTTTGACATTTTAAAGAGATCTAGGGGGAGGGACCTAAACAATTTTAATTTTTGCAACATAACGGCCACCCTAGTACGTAGTAACCATTAATGAATAATAATAAATAGAATTACATAGTTAAACAAAGATTAAAGACAAAAATAAATAGCTACTACTACTAGGTACCTACTAATATTATACATGGATCATTCTTTCTGAACTCAACCACCGGCTAGATCCAAAAATTGGTGCAACTTAGAAAGGCCGGCAGGGGCTCATTTTAAAGCTTTTGAAACCTCTACTTTCGAATGTCGCATGTCTGCTATATGAAAAAATTTACATTTGACCCCTAAAACAGGGTAAACACGTATCCAGTTCCAAAAAAAAGTTTAAAAGTTGAAAAAATTACAAAAAGAAATATTTTTTAAATTTTTTTTTAACGGCATTGCATTCTTCGTCAAAGAATACATAAATTGAGTGCTTCAATTTCGAGCAAAATTGAGAACAACAATTAATTTTTCAATTGCAATTGAAGACAAGAGAATGCAGAAATTTTTAGAAAAAAAATATTTGACCTATGACCTATAGTTTTATAGTTATGAATAGTTTTGTGACGCACTAAACTGACAGCGGGTGATACTTTCGCAAGGCAGGCACGCGACTACCATTCGATAATCAATAATTTACAGGCAAAAGGTAGTTTTTTTAATTAAATGCCGTCCTAACACAAATATTTATTTTATTAGTCTTAAAACTGCCAATTGATAAGCCAATATGTATAGGTATTTATTGCATACGTGCCATAGTAACCTTTTTTGCTAGTTAAAAATTCTAGAACTAAATAATGTTTGTCATGTGCTGACAAAGCTCGGAAAGTTGCTTTTGTTTTTATAATGCTATATTGAATTTTTGCATTTTTGGATAAAGGTTTTTTATTACAATACATTACAATGATTACATATACATTATGAGTTACTTTTTTGTTTTGCCGAATTGTTAAATTATTCATTTTTGAAACGAGTGCTTTGGAAAGAAATTGTCAATAATAGTAGATTATTGACCAGAGAATGAAGAAAGTTTTAGAAAAAAAAATTGATCCAGGACCTATAGTTGAGTATTTTTGTAACGCACGAAATGACTAAACAGATCCATAACGCGCGAATAGAAAAGAGTATGTTGGAAACAAAATCATAAATATTTTGCAAAGTTTACAATAAAAAATGAGAGCTTTAATTGGCATAACAACAAGTAAACTTTATTAGGCAGGTAGATAGGAACAAAAAATCTAATAAAATATTAATAACTTATTAATAAGACTTCTAAAAGATGTTGGAATTGGCATTCTACCTCTATTCAAATACAGCTCTGTTCGTTTTCTTAAATTATTGATTACTCTTCTAAGATAAATAAGAAGAAGGGGTGTAATTCTTATCATTTCTTGTCAAGTCGAAATATTCCTTGTACACAACTCATTAAAGTTTGCGAAATTTTATCTTCCATTGTACCCATCAAAATCTAATCCAAGGGGAATAAACTATCATCATTATATGAAATGACTTCTCTGACATTGTGTGCTGGTGCACCGTCTTGTTGATACTACAGATTATTTAGATATGTAAGGAAAATGTTCTTGTCACTGTAATCCGCAAGAAAAGTGCTCCAATAATATAAGTAACCATCAGCGGGCAAAGTCTCTTCGTAAATGTATCTTGTTCCCAAAGCACTTTTGTGATCTGTTTTTCAAAACTACCAGGCTACATTAATTACTTGTTAAAAATGTATTCCAACTTTACGGCAAGAAATAGGCAGGGATATAAGAAAAGCGATAAATAATTTAATAAAACTAGTAGAATTATGGTTAGATGTAGAAGACGTGCAATTTGAATACCTTTTGTAAGTTTATTAAGAAGGTATTAATTACCTAAATACTATTGTTTCATTGGATTCTTCGTTCCTATGTACATACCTAATAAAGTTTAGCTGCTGTTATGCCTATTATAAATGATTTGTTTTGTTTATTGTTGCTAGTCTTACTTTGTGGAATTTCATAATCATGAAATAAATAAAGATTAATAAAAAGTTTCACAGTATTTATTAAATTATAACCTGACAATGTTGTTTTGACAGCTACGCTGTCATTATCAAAGGTAATATAAATATAAGCAAACACGTCGCTAAGGTAAATACAAAAAATAGGTAACTAGATAAAAAGGTAAAAATAATAAGAATTAAATATCTAACACTTTCAGTAACGGAGAATTAGCTCAATCTGTTCATTCATTAAATGTACCCAGAGTTTGTGTTTGTATATCTCAAAACCTTCTAAAATGTCTAATTTGCGTTTGTTATTACAAAAATGTAGGAATTTAATATTATTTTGACGAGTCATAGCGTGATTTTGTTCTAAACGGTCTTGGCATAATTAATTTTTCAGAATGTGTATTTCTGTAGCAACGCACGTGCCCTTTATATCTTATGTCAAAATTCCGTGTTTGACCAATACATACCGCACTACAAAAAGAACAATTTAAATTATTTCTCAACCTTTCAATTGTCAAATAATAAAGGACTTTTAGTTTAAAGGACGTTACTAAGAGTAACGTCCATTAAAATTAAAAATTTTTAAAGTCCGTGACCCTTAGTAACTGCCGCGAAGTTGCATTTAGCGTCCTCTATATGGCGTATGCGATGTGCCCATTTCGAGTACGGTTGCACATAATAGTATATTAAAGTATTAGTTTCATAAGACACGTTTTTAGCGCACGCGTCCGAGGACAAGTGCGCTAAAACCTCTTATAAAAACAATACTTTATACTATTTTTTTTATTTGCGTTAGTTTGTTATTAAATAATTAAAAAACTACTTAGTTTTAAATAAAATTTGTTAGGGATATTTTGGTAAGTAGCATAACAGTTGGCAACACTAGAAATTATTGAATTGTTTTTAGATAACCTCGCTTACACAAATACCGCTAGTAGCCCAGCAAACATGGAAGTAACGGCCGTCAGTCGGGCTATTGTCGGCGATGCTGGTCAGTTAACGGCCACGGCATGCTACTAAAGGGCCATCGTAAAAAGTTTGCAGGCAAAATTACGTCCGAAATTGTATGTCAATCCACAACTGGCCCGACGGTGGCCAAAACACTTTATTGAAGCCAACAAGTAATATAATTAATAAATATAAATTTCTCATTACAATCAAAATAATAATCACAGTTATCTGGCAAAAATAGTTGTTATGCAGTAGTGAAAATTGGCTAAAAAGTAAATAAATAATAAAACATTGGTATCTCTTAGTGTTTTTGTTTTCAGTTATTGGTATGTAGACATTCGTTCGAAGGTTGGTTGGTAATACAAGCGTTGTCGTCGGTTTGTTTGTGTTTGTGTTTATCGCGTTGAACTGTTTTTTTAAAAATTTGTAATATTGTGATTAAAATGGCAAGTTCTCAAAGCAGGTAGAACCTTTTTGTTGTTTAATAAATTAAATTATTATTTATTATTGTTTGCAGGGGTAGTAAGAAAAAACAAATTCAGTAAGAGTGCTACCCAACAGGAAGTAGAAACGATTATCAAAAGCTGGCTAAGGACTGCAACAGACCGAAATGGCGGAAGGAACAGAAGACGTAGTGCTGTCAAAGGTGCCGAGAATCATTAGAAGTTTATTGCCTTGTCTTCTGATGTATTTAATGTTTAATGTTTTGAGTTTATGTTAATTTTGTGAATTGAAATATTGTTTTGTTAATTAAATTAAAATATTTATATTTTAATTTAATTAACAAAACATTTATTTTTATAAAAATAAATGTTTTTGAACAAAATTTTTGACTAGTTATGTGAGCGGCGATTGATCGGCAGAGTAGCGGGCATTGGTCGCATGAATTATGGGCCATCGCTGTAAAATGGCCTTACTCATACGGTGGCCCGGCTAGCGGCCGCAGTCTCCTATTGATGCCGGGCCAATATAGAATTCCGTTAGAGGCCCGCCGCTCGCATAATCGGCTGGAGGGCATTCGGCCATTGAAGGCCCATCATTAAAATGTTTGCTGGGAGCGGGCCGCTACTAAGCAGCAGGACCTCGTTCAGATTTTCCAGGTGTATTATACGTACAGTTACGGCCAATATCTACTAATATACTATCTACTAATATACTAATATACTATCTACTAATATACTATCGATACACAGTAGCGTCGCCTACCTAATAATTTCCAATGAGGCTTTGAATCTAAGATTCTGAATTTTCATTATGATTCATTGAATAACAATAATCTAAACCTCTTGCCCAGATTTTTTTGGCTGTAACTGTACTGTTGAAAATGATTATAAATTCAAAGTAGAATGTATGCCAATATATTTGTGACATAAATAATTGCTACTTAATGAATTAAAAACTTGGATGAAATAAGAATAATTATATTTCATTTCATAGAATAAATACCTTGTTTGTTAAAGAAATTAATGAGGTATAAATGCAATAGTATTTTCAGCAAAGAATGATTTTTGTTAACAAAAATAATTGTTCATTGGATCTTTTGGATATTATAACTTATAAGGTAAAGATATATAATTTTATAAAACTGAATTTTATTACGTTTAGTTTATCGTGAGCTATTATACCAAAACACAATGCATCCCATATGATGACAGTATCAAAATTTACAATTTCGTTAATAATAAAGTAAAAACCGTTTCCCCTTTAACAGGGCTATTTATTATTCGGCGCAATTATGTGGCCTGCAATACTAGTTTTGCAAGCGTTGCTTTCCAGTTATAAGAGTTCACTGCGTAAATAAGATAAGTTTGACATTCTAAGAACAGCTGTCCAACAATATCAACTTTAAAAAATAAAAAGGTTACTGTTTACAATATTTTAAAAAATTTCATTAGAACACGCAAATATAAAATAGTATATTAAAGAACGAGTTTGATAAGGCAAGATTTATTGCACGAGCCCAAAGGACGAGTGCAATAATGACTTATGAAACGAGTTTTTTATGCTATTTTTTCTATTTTGCGTCGTTTATTCCCTTTTTAAATAAAAAAAAATCGCAATTTCAAAATTTAGGGATTTTGGTGGTAGTTGACAACACTGATGTGACATTTGAAAATTCATTGATTGACACAAAAAATTGAGTGAAGTTTTTGTCAATTTTCTGTTTTTTTCAATTATTTTTTCACTGCTACCAATTTCGAAAAAGTTGGGCTATTAAAGCACTCAAATGAGCTATTAACGCACTGTTTTGGGTGCTTTAACAGCTTTATTATGGACGCAAAATAGAAAATTAGTATATTATATACCCAGGGACTAAAGTGCATCTTTTAATCCCGAATGAGAGTTGAAACACATGAGGGATTAAAAGGCACTTTAGTCCAGTGGTATATACGCTATTTTTGCACGTCCTAAAGGACTTAATCGCAAAGATTTTTCCGAAAATTTCGTTACATGTCATACTGACAATTGAATTCTGCAAACGCCAAAATCACATAGTTTTAGGATAATAAATCCTAACATGTACCGCGATTACTTTTTTTTGTTGTTTACTTGTTGTTGTTGTCATGGAAACACTTTACTCCCTCAGGGAGTAAAAGTGCTACTTTACTCCCTCTTTTGGTGGACTAAAGTAGAGCCTTATATATAGGACGTAAAAAATATTTTTTTTACGTGCAACTCACATTCGGGCTCAGATGCACTTTAGTCCCTGGGTATATAATATACTATTTTTACTGCCGCATTTTAATTGATTTATTAGACACTTACTACTTATACTATAATGAGATATATTAATATGCAGATTTGTCATTAAGATAGAAGTTTATGGCCAATAGAAATGCAACATCATGATAATATTTGGTCAATATCAAATATTGCCATGACCATCTGACACATATGAAATTTATCAATTTTGACAGTTCAGAGGTAGTGTTTACCTAGTTAAAAATTGAGTACAGCCAAACCAATAATTCAATTTTACCCCATTACCCCATCAACATCAACAAAATGCCATCCACCAATGCTGTTACAATTTCGACAAAAGCGTCGCAGTTGCATTTTAATAACTGTACCATTCAAGATATAACTATAAAACAAATAGAATGATTCTAAAATTTGTGACGTGTCCATGTTTTGTTTATTATAAAGTTTCCATAAATTTTTCCGTAGTTATAACTCATAATTTTTAATAATAAAAAGTTTAATAACATTTGAAAATGCTTGTTTTTCATTATTATGAGTGGTCGGTAGAAAAAATAATGTATGCAACTCATATTTAATGCCTATTAAGACACTCGGTATTCATTACATAATTTTCACACTCGTGCCTTAATAGCTATCATTAAATGCTCATTGCATAATATACACTATTATCTACTCCTATTGGGTTATATATTCACTATTCAACTTCCTTGAGGTTGCCATAGTCACTACCGAAGCAATGGTATCCAATTAGCCGATATTCTACGACTAATGTTTAACAATTATTGTTAATTTCATCGCGCAATTCTTGAACAGCGAGAAATAATATTTAAAGTGAGTAATAGTTATTTATGGTACAAGTGAGTTAAGTAAGATATTATCCACGAACGAAAAATTTACCCTCAAGGGCCGATAGGCCCCAGAGGGTTAATTTTTCTGAGTGGATAATATTCTTAACTCACGCGTGCCATACAAAATTTTATCCAACGCCTCGTTTTTTAAGTTTAAACACGAATTTGCAATTTATAGTTTATGACAGTAATAAATTTAATACTCTAACACGATGACTGGATTTTAATCATATTATGCAATGTAAGCTGGTGATTGGTTGTTATCTATGAAGGAGTGAGTTTACTTAACTCACTTGTACCATAAATAACTATTATCCAAAAATGCAAAAATTCAATATAGCATTATAAAATCAAAAGCAACTTTACGAGCTTTGTCAGCACATGACAAACATTATTTAGTTCTAGAATTTTTAACTAGCAAAAAAGGTTACTATGGCACGTATGCAATAAATACCTATACATATTGGCTTATCAATTGGCAGTTTTAAGACTTAATAAAACAATAAATATTTGTGTTAGGACGGCATTTAATTAAAAAACTACCTTTTGCCTGTAAATTATTGATTATCGAATGGTAGTCACGTGCCTGCCTTGCGAAAGTATCACCCCCTGTCAGTTTAATGCGTCACAAAACTATTCATAACTATAAAACTAGAGGTTCTAGATCAAATTTTTTTTTTCTAAAAATTTCTGCATTCTCTTGTCTTCAATTGTTTCGCTGTAAGTATAGACAAATTCACACAAATAAGAATTTTTCTAGCATAGTCAAAATATGAATACATTCATGATGAAGTGCTAACTTTAACTGCTATTTAAGGATATCAATAAACAATATTAACGCTACGCATACCACTAGATGCGCTCACGTGTGTTCTTCAATTTAAAAAAGAATTCAATCTGATAGCTCGGTTACTTTTGAAGATATAACGATTTTAAAGTTAAAAAGCACGATTTTTAAAAATGATCAATTGTTGACGTTTTTTGAAATAGAAAACTAATGTACTGTAATAAAATGTTGTAAATAACCATTTCGTATGTAGAATTGTTTACTTTATAAAACCTACAAGTCTAATCTGGTTCTACGTGGATTTTTTTTCAAATCAATTTATACTGAAACGGAAGCGGGGAACTGCGAATGTACTCTCCAACTGCAAACAAGATACTGAGATCTCGGTACCTATACGGATGTCGACTTTCTCTTCGGTTCTTGGTTAGGCGATTGCGCCTCTTTAAAACTCTTCACCCAACGCCTAAACCAAGGCCCCAGAAGCTATAAGCTTGTGCGGGAGGGAGGGGGCGATTATTATTATTATGTAGGCCCAATGTGCGTCTGCAGCCGACTTACAGGTGGAAGAGCGCAAATCCCACATTTGTGTCACAGCTAAGGAAAACTGCAGAAAACCTTAACCAGATCTGCCGGCGCCGGGAGTCGATCGCGGGCCGCTTAGGTGAAAGTCCGGCACGCCAGACATTACACTACCAAGGCTGTTATTAATTAATATTATACAAGCCCATAGATAGGCAACAGCTATCCCAAGCCGCATTTTTAGTCGTCGCTACGTACCAGCAACTACCGGTGGAACTATTAAGTTTTAGCCACTAGTCACAAGCACGTAATTGCTACGGTTTTGTTACGTGCCTGGAACCAAAATGGGGAACAATTTTTGGGTAGCAGGTACGTGGCGGCGTAGTAATTGCTACTTTCGTGGAACTTCTTTTCTCTTTGACACATCATGTCGCGTGGTTGCTCTCTCTTGCTCTTGCAACTTAACAAATATTCTATCACTTTCTATACTATATAATGCTGGATCGTGTCACAAAATGAATTACCAGTTTATTTGTAATACGTACTTAATACAAAGAGCGATGAAATGTTTGATTATTTTGTCATTTCAGTACACCAAAATTATAAACCATTGCAACTTTTCTGTTAAATATGATGATGATAGATCGAAAAATAACAACGCCTTCTTTAAATATATTTTTTAGTAAAAAAATGTCTTTAATAAAACATGATAAATATACACGAAAGACTTATAAGTTGATACACATGATAGAAACCATTTTTATATTATTCCTGTTATGTTCTTTTATGTGTTTAAATAAAAGATACTCAATTATTGTCATTAATTAACTTTATTAATATTGAGTGAGCAGGGCGAATTACATACACAATGCATAGACTGTAGAAGACGTGTATCCTCCAAGCCGGCTTGAGTGTTACTGACGCTCGCCCAGGGAACGGGCCAGGATGCCAGGATTGGTTAGTTACATCACTACAAATAAATGTTGCCAACTTCAAGCTACATACATAACAATCCCTAAGGCACAATCTGGCACCAATTGGTTATTTTTATTGAAGGTTATATAGTAAAACATCTATTAACAAATTGTAAATTGATTAATGATTATTGATTAATCCAGCATTTTACAAGTAAATATGGAGATGGAGTAGTTTACGAAAAATTACTTTAATGTGATTCTCCTGGATAGCAAAAACGTAAGTGTTACATTCAATACTACTGTAAGGTTTTAAATACTTTAAAGTAGCTTCGGGCAAGTTACTGCTACAATCATAATACCACTTTGAAGTTGCAACGACTTTAAAGTAAGTATACTAAGTGGCAATACCGTTCCACATACTTTAATAGTTACTCAGAAGTAATGAAACTACATAGTTCCAATAAATAGTAGAAACAACTACACAATTACTAAAATATTCCGAATTGAAGAAATTAAACCTATAAAGTCATAAATTTAGTTGCAGTTACGTAACAACTACTCAATCAAAGTTCCGATCTCAGTTACTGCTACTTAAATGCTGCTTGGGATATCAGTAATTTTCAAAATCCTTTTAAATCGGTCTGTAATTCATTCATGTAATTTTTTCATATTCATTGAATAAAAATAAGTATTTTTTACTCTCTCATTTTCTTTCTATCTGACAATTTTCGATGAAAAAAATGATAAACTTTCAAAAATGGCAAATTGTTGTTCTCAATTTTACTCGAAATTGAAGCACTCTAGGAAAAACGCGGACAAAATTTATGTATTCTTTGACGAAGAATGCGATGGCGTTAAAAAAAATTAAAAATATTTCTTTTTCTAATTTTTTCTACTTTTAAAATTTTTCTTTGGAACTGGATACGTGTTTACCCTGTTTTAGAGATCAAATATAAATTTCTTTATATAGGAGACATGTGACATTCGAAAGTAGACGTTTCAAGCTTTAAAATGAGCCCCCGCTGGCCTTTCTATGTTCTATGCGCCAATTTTTGGATCTAGCCGGTGGTTGAGTTCAGAAAGAATGACCCACATATAAAATTAGTGACCTTGGTGTAGACCAGGCGTCGGCAACCTTTTTTGGCTGCGGATCAAAATCAACCAAAATGTGACTATTAAGAAGACGTTTTGGGTCAATGGGTATTTTCATTTCACACAATGTCACTGCATTCCGCCTATGTTCATTTCTGCAACTTCGTAATCAAACCAAAATGTTAATCTTATTATTTATATTTTCCTCTAACTGATCGTTTCATGTTTATGTTTTATAATTTATTTTTATATATTATACTTTATTTGCTCTCAAGTGGGTCACTTGAAATTATCAAATGGGTCACTTGGTGACCCGCGAGTCATAGGTTGCTGATGCCTGTAGACCATATTATTAAACTAAAACTAGCCATTCTTGCCACCCCAACCTCAATACAGCGGTCATGTTTGAAATATTTTTAATTCCAACTAATGACTTCTTCACAGAAGTCGGAGCTCAAAGCCATCAACTACCTATACATAAAATGCACTACATTATAACTTCGTTACAGGGCACTACACAAACTAGATGTCTTTTTATTTCTCTCTTATAAAATTGCTACGTTGCAATGTTTGTAAAATAGAAGGAAATGCAATATTCAATTTTTTTCTTTTAGTTACAGGATTTTAAAACTTGGTATGAAGTTAATATTATCAAACACAGTTAAGAGTCCGTTCATTCGCTTGGAATTAATCCAGTTTTCGCTCTACACTCTTAACGTTTTTCTGCAAAACAAATGAGTCTATTGATTTCAAATAAAAAAATTATTTAAGATACACCTTTTTTCTAGGTCCGCCTTGTAATACTTTTTGATATTTTTGTTTTTGAAAGATACGTGAGTAATAAGTGCTAAAATTGCAGATTTCTATGATATTTCCTGTAAACAGAACAATTAAAACAAAAATCCATTACAAGAGGGACATAAAGGAATATCCCAACTTTCCAATGATACCAAACCTACACTGATTTCATAAAATTACTTGAGATTTTATACTTACTAATTTCTAAACGTCTTTGCAGACTTTCGACATAACTTGTATGTACTAATGTAATGCACGTGACCCCCGAGTGCATTTGAGCTGTATGCCGTAAACAGACTCTTAAGGCTACCAAAAAGTAATTTGCAATTTCGAGATATACAACACATATTACTTGGTCTTGATTACGTTATGACCATTACTAAACTCTTTGAGAGTACATCCCTCTCCTGTCGCCAGTTAATCTTTCCAATAAGGTCGGAAGAAGTTCATAGATTTCTCTGATTGGATGAAGTATTTAGGGGAATAACCCAAAGTCACTTTTCTTATTTAAAAGTACTTCAAACTTGTTTACTATTTCACTTTCATGTATCCATCTTCTGATGAAACTTTGTTAGTATTGAAGAATGTGTGTAGCTTTTCGTTTTAAATAGGTATTATAATTTCAAGAATTATTTAAGAATAAAAGTCTTTGACTCATTATTTTTGAAAAATAATAAATTTACTATGATTAATAAGTTTATCAAAACAGCATTTTTAATTTAAATTAATTAAATTAAATTTCCTTTTTGTCAAACGCACAAATATAACTAAATAGTCTTGTTAAATTATTTTGTATAAAAAGGAGACTTTTGGGGACTGTTACTGAACTGTTTATCTTTTAATATTTATTATTTGGTATAACATGATTTTCTACACATTTATTAACCTAATTAAAGTAACCTAATTTAATTTATAAAAAATAACAAAATTCCTTTTTCTGTGTTGTTAGTTACCATATATCAATTCTAGAAATTTTACTCTTTTCAAGCATGTATCCCAAATATATACCTACAGGGCCAGGCGCGAATTTATACAGTGTGTCCACGGATTGAGTTAACAAGAGGTAAAAAATTTTTATTTTTAGTTTTATCGAAAAATGTCATTCTTAATAAAAGGTTTTGCTTGTTGTAAGACCCCAGAAAATTAAAGCAAACTCACGTTTTATTTTACCTGCTTCATTTTATAGTCAATTTTCTGTGAAACCATATGAAATTTTGCACTAAGTTCAAAACTTTAACAATAATCTAGTGGATAAATCAAATACAGAATGCATAGCTAAGGCAGTAGCTAAGGCAGTAGCTGCATCATCGTCTTCACGCTATGCCTTTTTCGCCTTCTTTTTATCTTCAACAGACCCCGTCTCATTGAATTTCATTAATCATTTTAGCACTTTACAAGAGAAATTCTTTGTTGAAGCGTTGACATTGTGACACAATGACAATTTGAAAGAATTATTGCTTAATAATGACATAAACGTCACCCACTAGATTACTGTTCAAGTTTTGAACTGCAAAATTTCATATGGTTTCAAGGAAAATTGACTATAAAATGAAGCAGGTAAAATAAAACATGAATTTGTTTTAATTTTCTGGGGTCTTACAACAAGCAAAGCTTTTTATTAAGAATGACATTTTTCGATAAAACTAAAAATAAAAACTTTTCCTCTCTTGTGAACTCAATCACACCGTATATGGGCTTAATGGCATATGACCCAAGGCGGTACTTTTTGAGGGGCAGCAGATTCTCGGAATTGAAATATTTTTAATATTTAGTTACAATAGTTTGTAAAATTTTTTAATATTTATATTATCTTATTTTTTGAAATTCATTTTGTACATTTCCACAGTAGTGTTAATGATAACTCATATTTTACAAAAAAAAATAATAGAATTATAATTTATTAAATACAGAAATTTAAGAAAAATCTGTGTAATCCTGTTTTAAATAATCGTACAATTTTACGAATATTTTAATTTTCACTAGTTATTTAGATTTTTTACTTTATAGAATTAAAAATATTAAAAAATATATAAAAGTGAGTTTGTATACTAATTAGTCATGGATCAGCAGCAAATGGGCGTTATTTGAATATGCTGTGATAATAGATACAAACTTCCTAAAGAAGGTAAATAAATAATGAAAACTTAATATTCGTAACATTTACTTATACCTTTTGTAGATTAATTTGGTCCTGGTGTGATAGTTTCTGTTCTTTTATTCTGTTTCGAGAAGAAGTTAAAAATATATCTTTATTAAAATTAGTCTTTTCTTAAGACTGTGATAATAGATACAAACTTCCTAAAGAAGGTAAGTAAATAATAAAAACTTAATATTGGTAACATTTACTTGTACCTTTTGTAGATTAATTTGGTCCAGGTGTGATAGTTTCTGTTCTTTTATTCTGCTTCGAGAAGAAGTTAAAAATATATCTTTATTAAAATTAGTCTTTACTTAAGACTGTGATAATAGATACAAACTTCCTAAAGAAGGTAAGTAAATAATAAAAACTTAATATTGGTAACATTTACTTGTACCTTTTGTAGATTAATTTGGTCCAGGTGTGATAGTTTCTGTTCTTTTATTCTGCTTCGAGAAGAAGTTAAAAATATATCTTTATTAAAATTAGTCTTTTCTTAAGACTGTGATAATAGATACAAACTTCCTAAAGAAGGTAAGTAAATAATAAAAACTTAATATTGGTAACATTTACTTGTACCTTTTGTAGATTAATTTGGTCCAGGTGTGATAGTTTCTGTTCTTTTATTCTGCTTCGAGAAGAAGTTAAAAATATATCTTTATTAAAATTAGTCTTTACTTAAGACTGTGATAATAGATACAAACTTCCTAAAGAAGGTAAGTAAATAATAAAAACTTAATATTGGTAACATTTACTTATACATTTAGCAGATTAATTTGGCCCAGCTGTGATAGTTTGGGCGAGTGTCTGAAATTTATACAGAAATCTTCTCTTTTTATAATGGGAAACTCTAAACATTTATCTGTTTCTCGTAAACAAAAAAGCAGGAAGATTATGTTAAAAAAGCAAAAAGAAGACTTCAGCCTAGGACGTAAGGTTTTGTTTACTAGAAGGGTGTTTTAATTTTTTAAAAGACTTTATTGAAATTCTCTTGTAAAGCTTGGATCCCATTAATCGTGTATTTGGCAAATACGCAAATGTTTGGGAATTCAACAAATATACAAGTGAACATTTGTGTAACCACTCCCACTCTTTGTATATTTATAACATTTGTACCTGAGGATATACATTTTTAAAGAATATATTTGTCAAGTAATAAAAGTCCTTTGACTTGTACGAGTAACTCGTTCCCACTACTTGGCAAATATTCTCGAATGATGAATGTTTATCAAATAGACAAGTAATGGGATCCAGGTTTTAGTCTGATCGCCCAAACAAGTAAATGAGCAATCTAGATCAACGCCTGATCAACAGCTGTGAAATAACAAGATAAGATAAGAATGTAAGCAGCTTCTTATGGTACAACTGCTGTTAAAAAAATCAGCAGTGTACGTTAGAATGTTACTTTTTAAGATTTTTTTTATACATACACCCTAACAACGGGTTATAATTAAATTAACGGGTTCTCATTACGTTTTAAGTGTCGTAGTGTAACAAAGCCATTTAAAGAAAAATAATTGCGCAAATTTTTAGTTATAATCCGTTAGAAGTACAAAATAGGGAAAATAAAATCAATTTACACTATTACAAAGGTAAAAGATCAAACAAGCTGTATCTTAGAAGTGGATATAGATATTTCTGAGATGTGCATAGTTAAAATTAACTGAGAAAGCTAGCAATTGAAATTAATAATAATCATAATCGATAGTTTTTCTTAAATAAAATCAGTTTGTGATGCTACTGAATCCTTCAAGCTCAGCTGCTGTATATCTTCTCAGGCGAGCTCGTGATCGACGTGTGGTTCGTGATGCATTTTGCATTCTCGCCTTCGACCCAGATTTCTTTTTCGATTTCTGTGACCCAGATTCTTCATTTACTTGTTTGGTTTATAATTGACTATATCCCGTTGAAGTCGTATTATACATGGTCATATCGTCAAATTGTATTGTATTGACTAAAACGTGTGGAATAATCAATATAAAATACAAACAAGTAAATTGAAGAAAAATGTTCGGATATTTAAATTTTTATATTTAGCAGGTATTTCTTTTTGATATCTTTCATAAGTTTAATCTTCATTTGTTGATGATGTCATCGCCTTTTTCTTTAATTTTAACATTGATTTCTGTTTGTCTTATTGTGTTGCACTATTTATTGTAAATTCAACGATACTGGGGTGGGGGGGCTAATAACGTTGATATATAGGTAAATACAGAGTGTTAAAATCTGTTTGTTAAATTTGTACAACTTATAAATTCTTTAATTACAACAAAAACTTACTACAATTCTACAAAACGTTTAGAATTATAGTCTATTTTTGAAATGATGCCCAATCTTACTTTGAACACGGACAATAACAGTTGGAGGAATTGATCGCATTTTTCGGGTCCTATGATCTTCCATGTTGTTGGGTCATTTGGGATAAACCCGTTTTTACGTATGCCCACAAGATAATCAAGTGGAGCTAAGTCAGGTGAACAAATGGGCCATTTCACTGCCCCCCTAACTGGTATTCCTGCGTCAAGCAATAGCTTCGTTTAAATAACGCTCTACTCATGTACTTTGTATGTACCGTACACTGTACATACAGCGTAATGCGGTGGAAGACATTAGTAGGTATTAGGACACCTGAGCGTTGCCCCTCCAGTTTTTTTGGCCACGCCTGCTGCGCTCTGATTGGCTATCCCCTCTCCTCTAGCTCCTCCCCTTGCTTCTGATTGGTCGACGCCATCTTGGATGACACGCCTCCTGTTCTCTGATTGGACGAGCGCCATTTTGGATGACACGCCTGCTGTTCTCTGATTGGACGAGCGCCATTTTGGACCTTTGGGCGCCATTTTGGCCACGCCCGTCCGCCATTACGGGAATCTGTATTACCGGCAATCTGTGTGCTGCCAATAGAGGGCGTAATGCTACAATTAGTGTGTATTGCTAAGAGAGGGCGTCATGAAGAAATCTGTATTATCGATGCGCTGTGTACTACTACTAGGTGGCGTGTCATGAAGAAGAAGAAGAAATCTGTATTACTACAGAGAGGCAGCCATTTTATATCACAGCATCTTGCGTGCGCGCGCTAAATTTGAATCTGTCAATTTTAAATATTTGTCATTTTTGCATATGTCATTTTAAATCTGTCAATTTTACTGCTGTCATTTTTACATCTGTCATTTTAAATCTGTCAATTGTGCTTCTGTCATTTTAAATTTGTCATTTTTGCATCTGTCATTTAAATCTGTCGTTTTGAATTTGTCATTTAAATCTGTCATTTTAAATCTGTCATTCTTAAAGCAACCATCTTACCAGATTTGAATTTTAGCGCTAACTCTGGGGATTGGATCCTTTCACTAAGCTGAAACGTTTCCACCACTACCTTTTCTAGAAGAAATAATAAAGCCATATAGGAATTAAATAAAAAATTATGTTTATTAATATAGTGTTAAGGCTACATTTAATTTATAATAAAAAAAATGTTGATAGAATGCTGGTGCTTGAGGACTTCAGGACTGACCTCTGTTTTCTATTTGTGGTTCCAGGGGCTGTAACAACAACGACAACAATAGAACATTAAAAAGGGGTTTTATTGTATAAACTTGATGTTTACTCGTACCTTATTTAATTCCACAAACAGGCAATCATCATAACAGTTTGTTTTCCCCAAGTACATCAAACCTAGAGAAATCGTTTTAGCTTCAATCTGCTGGTTAAGCTCGGTAACCCTTTGATCTGTTAACTTGTCGTTGATTCGCTTTGGTAGAAATGTAACATGCTTTTCGGCAACAACAATCACACTTTGACGTTTATCACGGCAAACGACTCTTTTGAATTGTAGTATCTCTGCAATTTCTTTTATTTTGTAATCACATAACTTCTTGATTGGCTTCTGGCTAACGGGAGATTTGTTCAATTGTTGTATTAGCAAATCCATTTTTTTTTCTATGTAAAAAAATAAACAAAAACTTAACACACAAGAATAATAAATGATTATTTTAACATACCTAGTTCAAGCAAACAATAACAATATTACTATCACCGTAACCGATGTCAAGAACAAACTAAAACGGAAGGGGGGTTTGACTGAGCTTTTATAAACTTCGAACCTGCGCGAATGAACACGTTTTAGATAAAATCTTAATTTATTACCCACGGAGCAAAAAAAAGGGTATCGTTAAAAAGGGATCGACACCTGCACTGTCAAGTAAGCAGATGTTTTTAGACAAAAATCTTAATTTATTACCCTCGGAACAAAATGTCGACACCTGCACTGTCAATTAATACTTGAGACCAGATAAAAATCTAAATTTATTACCCTCTGAACAATGGGCATCGTTAAAAAAGGTCGACACCTGCGCTGTCAATTGAGCAGCTGTTTTAGATAAAAAATCTAATTTATTACCCTCAGAGCAAAAGGATATCATTAAAAAGGGTAGCGCTGTCAATCAGACAGCTGTTTTTAGATAAAATCTTAATTTATTACCACCCCTCGGAACAAAAGGGTGTCGTTAGCTTTTATATTTATTACCCTCGGAGCAAGGGATATCGTTAAAAAGAGTCGACACCTGCACTGTCAAGCATTTAATTTATTACACACAGTCCTGAGCAAAGAAACTCGTTAACGAACAAAAGAACACCTGCACTGTCAATGTAACACTTATCTACGTGACCGCTCTTCTAAACAAAGGGTCGACTGTCGTCGTCGTAAAAACTATTTTATAATTTACTACATTAAAAAAAAATTTTAAATTCAACTTTTAGATGTAACTATTGATAAAATCTAAATTTATTACCCTCGGAGCAAAAGGATATCATTAAAAATATTTCTCTTTTTCAACCTTTGCAATGTAAAAGCATGCCTTCAAAGCAATAAATAATCTTTCTTTTAAAATAAAAAAAAGCGAAGCCTAATCCTTCAATAATGTTTTTAAAAATCAGAATTTCTAATTGACTGCAGAAACGAGTACTGTAATTTTTTTATAAAGATAAAATATTACATTTAATTTATATTAAAATCATCATCAAAGACCGTCGCTGCACATTGCAAAACTGTCTGCCGACATCAGCACTAGAAATAGGCAGCAGTAAAGGGAGCTCGAAATCTGAGCGTTTTTACCCTGCTACATACAACCCCTAACGAATTTATAAAACAGAGAGAGAAAGAATGAATTGAATTTTGTATCAACGAAGTCAGGTATAGATTTTATAAGACTTCTGAATTGATTAAATGTGGTCCCTAGTTTAATAAATATTTCAAATATATCTCTTTTAATTATTATGCGTCTTTCGTATTTTAAAAATAGGATAACTACGGTCATTCGTTTGAACAAACCAACATAAATAAATTTGTTTATAAATAAAAAAATTTATTCAATGAAAATAAACTCTATGAAAAGAAAATTAAATTGTTTTATTTATTTGAAATTGAATGCATTCTCAAAGGAATCTAATAAACTAAACCAAATAGATTTTTATTATTGAGGATGAACTTTGTACATTAAATTTATTTATAAACTCGACAAAAATCTCGAAGCAGGTAGGCCTCGTTACAGGGCAGAGTGGGCCTTTTTAAAAAGAATGCAAGACACACCCTCAGGGAGTTTGTTTCCCTTTTGTCGTCGAGATTCATATACTTGAAAATAAGTTCTGTTTAGAACGGAATGTTATAGAATATAGCTGTGTGTTAATAATGCCTGGTTTTTTAATTTTAAAAGATAATACAGAATAGGAAAACTAACAAGTATTTAATAAAGAATTTAAAGTAAGGTATTAAAATTTAAAAATAAGGCTTTCCCTGTATACTAATTTAACGAATTTCATGTAATAATATTTCCCTAAAAAATTAGGCTGATTTGGGTCTCTGAGGCGGTTTCTAACTGTTCAAAAATACACGTAAACACCTTCAAATGAAGAAAATATCAAAACCTACTTTTACAAGAAATTCGTTAAATATCCGATATAGACAAAAATCCAGGTTTTCACTTAATTAAAAAGCATAAACGACGCAATATCTATAAAGACATAACGTTATCGCGCTATAATAGCTTGCATTTCGACTAGAATAGATTTTTTTGTGTGTTTACATAGGATATTTTGTTCAGGTCGTGGTGGTTTATTGTTTTTAAATTATACTATTTGTTTTGGTGTTGATAATATTTACTGCGTGCGTGTGCTTAACGTATAGTTTTTTTAAAATTGCACGTAGTGCCTATTAACAACGGTGTAACACATTAGGTAAGTTTCTTGTTATAAATCCGACCCTTAGGCAATTTAATAAATATTCAAGTAACTATCTTAAATTGCATGATGAAAATGTTAACGACGCTACTGCATCAAGACATACTTGAATGTTCTGTTAGCAAAATGCGATATCGAATGTAACCTTTATTTAATACAGACAGGGTCATAACTTATTCGTCACACCTGCGTTCAATAAAAAACGGTATGACAGTTGAATGAATTATAGCCCCAGAGGGTTAGAGCGGTACACCGTTTTATTCTAATAGATAAATCTAGAAGGTATGTCAACTCTGCCTCGGAAAATAACATTTCAAATTGATTTATGACCCGCACGTGTTCACCGGGGCGAGCGCTTTGTTCCTTTGTTATGCGGATAAGTTGACTCGAGGTTTATTTTTTATCGTATTGCATAATATTGCGCAACAATTCGAACCTATAAAACCAACCTCAGGGAGCAGACCATCACTTGTTTGGGGTTACTCGAAGCATCAACACATGTATGTTTTTTATGCCTACTGTTAATTATTACGTTTGTGTTTGAAGTGATTTGTGCCATTCTTGATTGTTATTACCAATTGTTGCTACAGAGCCTATGTGAAATCTACAGCTTTAATCGAACAAAAAGGTAGGATTTATTATTATTATTGCTTTTATAATAATCGGTAATCTCGTCCTCGCATGATTTTTCACGACAATATAACATAGTCAGTTTAAAATAATTATTTAAGTTACATTTGAACAATATATAACGTATTTTGTTTATAATAATAATAATAAATGTTTAAAAATTTCTTTCATGGTTGCTGCTGTTGCAACAAGGACAACAGTGTACTACATTGCGATAAACATTTGAAATTCCATCTATGTGAGACTTTATTAATTTGCATTAAAATTGATCTTTATAATTAATTTATAATATTTAATAGCTTGCAGTGTATTTAAACTTTAATAATAATTAGTCAATGTTTATTTAAATTAACAGCATATAATCTTTGTTGTTTTTAGTCGTTCCTTATTTATTTTTATAATAATAATCTGTCAAAGGGATTTAGCAACAATTTAAATTAACAACATATAATCTTTGTTGTTTTAGCCTTTGTTAAGTGTGCAAGTGCGATATTTTTTGCTATTGTTGTTGTTACTCCTGTACAAAATGTCTTCTCTCTACGAAATTATCGATGAGCACGTGTCCATCATCAAGAAATTTGGCACCCTGAAACATCGACTGGTGTTTAAAGTAGCCGTTGCGTCAGACGGTGTAGACCATTTGGAACATTTTAAATCGGCCATCAACGAAATTTTGCGGGATGTGTTAAGCCGAGCACAACCAAATGATAAAGTAGGGGCCACATTTGAGTTTGATAGTTTCAAACAAAAACTTCCCGGCTACATGAGCCTCAGGCGCTCTGATGAAATCACCTTCAGCGATGTCTGGGGCATTTTAGAATCGATTTTACAGAGCGATCCTGAAGCCCTGAGTTCGGACACCTTCAGGTTGATAGCTACAATCGTAACACCACCAGCCGGACAAGGTCGCTGTCGTAACGGTACGTACAGCACCTTTGCCGAAGAGTGTAGCCGTCGCATAGGGATTGTCACGATTAACAACACCACCAGTGACAATCTATGCCTACCCAGGGCTTTGGTCGTAGGCAGGGCTCACACAGATAACAGTGTTGATTACAAGAAGATCCGTCAAAATCAGAGCGTGCAAAAGATAAAGGCCGAGGAAATGATGCGAACTGCTGGAGTAGCTTTCATTCCACCGGAGGGAGCCGGGGTCAATGAATTAAGGTTGTTCCAGCAGTTCCTGGCCCCCAACTACAAGATAGTCGTGTATAGCTACGGCTCGAAAGGGCGTTCACTTATCTTTGAGGGGGTCGTTGATAATGATGCCGCAACAAAGAACATCAATCTGTTGTATCACGAGCATCATTATAACGTCATAACATCATTGACCTCAGCCTTTGCCTGCGGTTATTTCTGTGAGCACTGTCATGTACCCTATAACACCAAGAGAGATCACCGATGTGAAAAGTCCTGCGGTAGCTCTCCACCCTGCGAAAGAACAGCGCAGCTGATTAGGTGTCCGGACTGCAGGTGAGACTTTAGAAGTCAAGCCTGCTTTAACATCCATCAGGAGGGCAACATGTGTCGGGAAGTTAAAAAATGCGAGGGATGTTTCAAAACCATCAACATCAAGACCCGGAAGCAGGCTCAAGTGTGCGGGGAGATCTATTGTAAGATCTGTCAGAGCCATAAACCCGAAAACCATTTCTGTCATATACAGCCGGCCGGGCCTAGGAACACAAAGCAAGACACCTTGTTTGTGTTCTTCGACCTGGCGACCCGCCAAGAGAAAGAAATTGCGCCCGGCGTCAACCTCCACGAGCCGAATCTATGCGTTTTCCAGCAAGTCTGTTCTGAGTGTTACAATGACTCATCATCAGCTGCTACCACATGTGTAAGATGTGGTTTGCGAGAACAGATCTTGCGAGGAAAATGTATAGATGGTTTTCTCGCGCACCTGTTGGAGATGCGTAAAAAATTCAAAAAAGTTGTAGCAGTCGCCCATAACGGGCAAGCTTTCGACACACAGTTTATTCTAAATTACTTGATAACCAACAACACCTCATTACATCCGGAACTCATCATGCGCGGTTCAAAAATTCTGCTGCTGCAACTAGATAATCTAAAGATTATCGACTCTTTAAACTTTTTCCCCATGGCTCTGGCTGACTTGCCTAAAGCGTTTGATTTACCGGCTCCCAAAGGATACTTCCCGCACCTCTTGAACACCGAGGCGAATGCCCATTACGTGGGTCCTCTTCCGGACATCAAATTTTACAGCCCCGACACCATGAAACCCCAGGCTCGTAAAGCGTTCCTAAAGTGGTACGAGGCGAACAGGGACATCACGGAGTTCGACATGCAACGTGACCTGGTCGAATATTGTCGAACAGACGTCGATATTTTGAAGAGAGCCTGTATCCACTTTAGGAATCTCTTTATTGAGGAATGCGACGTTGAACCGTTCACGGAAGCCATCACCATCGCCTCTGCCTGTAATCTCATGTTCCGGAGGAAATTCCTCAAAGAGAGCACTATTGGACTGATACCAAAGGGTGGTTATAGACGCGCAGATAACCAGTCTAAGGTAGCTCTCCAATGGCTGTTGCTGGAAGAACATCAAAGAGGTGTTGAGATTCAACACGCCGGCAGGCAGAGAGAAGCTATCGTGGGCGGGTTAAAGGTTGACGGGCTGTATGGTAATACCATATTTCAATTTCACGGGTGTTACTTCCACGGATGTCCCACCTGCTTCACTACCCGTCGCAACGAGCCTCTACACGACGATCCTAGCGACACCATGGATATGAGGCTCGAGAAGTCCCGAGCCACAACGGAAAAGTTAAAGTCGCTAGGATACGAGGTTGTTGAGCAGTGGGAATGTCGCTTCCGTCGGCAGTTAACACCCGAATTCAGACAACAGGTAGAGAAACATCCCTTGCTACTGAACACACCACTCATACCGAGAGAGGCATTTTACGGCGGCCGTACAGGGGCAGCAAAATTAAAGAGGGTTGCAAAAGACGGGGAAAAGATCCGGTATGTAGATGTATGCTCCCTTTATCCCTGGGTATGCAAGTACGCCAAATTCCCAGTTGGCCATCCAGAAGTTTACGTAGGCAAGGCGGCTTGTAAAAATCTAATCAGGGATAAAGGGGGCCTGCAAAAACATCAACGGCGTAATAAAATGCACCGTGTTACCACCTCTGGATCTATATCATCCGGTCTTACCCGTCAAGATGCACCAAAAGCTGCTGTTCCCTCTATGTCGCACTTGCGCCGAAGAATTGAACCAGGCCGAATGTCAGCACGGCGTAGAGGACCGAGTCATTAACTGAACCTGGGTCTTGGACGAACTGGTAATGGCGATACGAAAGGGTTACATCGTGCAGGACATACAAGAGATCTGGTCGTACGATGTAACCCAGTACAACAAAGCGTCCAAGACCGGGGGACGGTTTTCGGGATTCATCGACAAGTTCCTGAAGATGAAGCAGGAAGCCAGCGGTTGGCCATCTTCAATAACTGCCAACAACAGCGAGGATGGTATCGATGGAGCCCGGAAACAGTACGTTGATGACTACTTTGAGAACGAGGGAGTCTCCTTGGATTCGTTGAAGATCGTCAAGAACCCTGGTTTGAGATCGTTGGCCAAACTGATGCTGAATTCCTTCTGGGGTAAGTTATAATAACCTTATGTAGTTTTCTTTACTTAATATTTTTGTATTCTAGGGAAATTTGGTCAGCGCGAGAACCAGGCGAAAACAGCCATAATCAGCGAGTCCAAGGAGTTTTTCGATCTGTTGTCCAGCCCAGGCGTAGAAGTTAATCATGTGCAGGAAATAAATGACGAGGTGATTGCGGTTAACTGGCAGCATAAAGAGGAAGCAGCAGATCCTCTGTCGTCAGTTAATGTAGTCATCGCGGCATTTGTCACTGCACAGGCCCGTCTTAAGCTGTATTCCTATTTGGATCAGCTGGGAGAGAGAGTCTTATACTATGACACAGGTAAGTCATTGTACTATCAAACATCAACACCGGTTATATTAGAGTTAATTTTTTTTCGTTGTTTCAGATTCCGTAATATACGTTTCGAAGCCGGGCGACTTCGAGCTACCAACAGGAAGCTTCCTGGGTGACCTCACCGACGAGCTCGAATAGTACGGTCCCGGATCGTATATTATAGAGTTTGTCAGGCGGGCCGAAGAACTACGCCTACAAAGTTTATTCCCCGACCACGGGGCAGATACACGTGGTCGTCAAGGTCAAGGGCATCACCCTAAATCACGCCGCGACTCAAAAAATAAACTTTGAGTCCATGCTTAGACTGCTGGAAGGTATGGACGAAAAGATTATTGTAGAGTCCAACAACATCCGGCGTACGGCTGACCATCAGCTGGTAACTCGAGCGGAATCAAAAGTCTATAAGATAACGTTCGCGAAGAGACGACGTGTAGAAGATTTTGATTCCGTTCCGTTCGGCTATAACAACAAGCGACCACGTGTATAAACATTAAAGCCCCTCTTGTATATATGTAAGTGTATAGTAGTATAGTTGTATTTTTAAGTTTTGTAAAATTTGTATAGGTAGTATTATATTTAGATCTTAAGTAGTAAAATATTATCATAACGTATATAATTATTGTACAGTTCAATCGTTGTAGTAATAGATATGTGTATAGTAGTATAGTTGTATTTTTAAGTTTTGTAAATTTTTGTATAGGTAGTATCATATCTAACTCTTAAGTAGCAAAATATTTGTATAGTAATAAGTACATGTACAGTTCAACTGTAGTAGCAGTAGTCGAGGGTTATGTTAATCAGAAGAGATCGACCTTCGGCTTGATGTAATTATTATTATAAGTGATGATAATGATGATGTCTAGGTTTATACTTTGTGTATACTATATTCGAAATTATTTAAGAATGTAATAATTAGGTAATTAGTTGTTGTAAATTGTTCAATCATCTTTTGTCAGTATAGTGTAGTTATAATAATAATAAGTGAAGCTGACAAGAGTTATACCTTATGTACAGTAATTATTAAAAAAGATGGTGAAACTTAAGGGTGATTGAATGTAAATCACAAGAGGATACTCAGGGGAACATACTCATGAAATAGATCTGATAAACGCGATTTTGTTCTTTTCAATTATGTAGTAGTAGTAGTAGATCAAGACATTGTTGAAAAGAATATTAGGCATAAAAAAGCGTACAATGCATTCAATAGGACGTTTCATGAAAAAATGAGTATGTCTTCATGGTTATCCGAGCAGATTTCAACCTAATAATAATTGTTTAGTTATTTTGATTATTGTCTAGTTGTTTAATAATTTTAAGAAACATTGTCGTAGAATAAAAGATGTTCTATCAAGGTTATCCGAGAACAGATAGTTGTTTAGTTATTTAAGTATTATTGTTTTGTTGTTTAATAATGTTTTGAGAAAGATTGTCATAGAATAAAAAGATTAATGTTTTATATATATGTGTATTATTACTATTCTCACCCAGCTGTACCATGGTATGAAAAGTGATAGCTATAACTGAGAGAGAGAGAGAATGAGGTAATTACCTACACACCTGCCTGTGATGATGATGACGTGTCAGCGACAGGATGAAACTTGTCTGCCAGCGATGACCGCTTGTTTACCGTATGCGTGTTACTGAGCATGCGGTGGATCTAGGTAAGTACAAGTGACTATATAAAGTCGATCGTTGTTAGCGTGTAGCAGTAGGCGGTACGTGTGCAGCAGTAGCAGCAGCAGCAGCAGCAACAGCAGCAATTACGATGATGTCAAACAGTCCTAATTATTATTATGATAACTGTGAGAGCGAACCCCTGGAAATAGGTAAGTTGTTGTTGTTGTTTATAAAACTTCAAGTTTATATGCTAATTTGTGTCTATTTTGTTGCTGTTGCTTGTTTAGATGAAGAAGGTTCGGATGTTGCAGATCATGCATCATCATCATCAACAACAAGTACCAACAACGACGGTCAAGCGTGGAACAACGAAGTCGAAGAAACAGGTAAGATGTTTAAGACTTTTGTGTGTGTTTATGCTTATATTAATCGATTATTGTATTATTATTGTTTTAGCGTTCCTGTCCCAGCAGCAGCAGCAGCCTCTATACTACGCTGATGACGTTGTAGTATCATCAGCAAACTTTACCATCATAGATACACCAGTAGCAGCAGTAGCAGCAGCTAAACGTGAAGTACGTGTTCAACTGCTCGGGGCTGTCCAGTATCCGCTGTATGTTACGAGACCTCCCAGGGAAAAAGAAAACTACGACCATATACACAACATCCAAGTAGGACTTATTCCCCCCGACGACGACGACGACCAGGGAGAATTTACCGTGGTAGTGAAGCTCGAGTGCGTGAATAGCATATGTGAGTATGGTGAATTGGTGTTGTCGGAACGGGACTGGTTCGAGCTGTATGATATACGAGTCGAGGCAATGTTTAAAAATTTCTTTCATGGTTGCTGCTGTTGCAACAAGGACAACAGTGTACTACATTGCGATAAACATTTGAAATTCCATCTATGTGACAATTTATACATCGAGATTATTCACAACGAGTTTTTCGGCAACAGGGTGGCCATACATGATAAACAGCGGACTATAACCTTAAAAGATTACGAGTTTCAGTCTATACTGCATTTAGCACCGTTGATCAATCATCATGCTCGAACGTTACGTCACCTGGACTTTTCGCGTTTCTACCACGCAAACATAGAGAACGTAGCAGAAGGTCAACTGAGACGCCATGAAGATGCCTATAAATAGCTCCCGACATCCGATTCAATTTTATTCACGTCCGAACTGTTATGCGGTTACTACTCAGCTACCAGTTTAATAGACAACACAGCAGCAACTGGTGGTGGTGGATTGAACTCGTTCATTTTATTAGAAATAATAAAACATTATCCGCAAAAGTTTATCGATGCCGTACGTACACGACTGCAATCATATCAGCAGCAGCAGCAGTCGGAGACGTCAACGACAACAACGTTTGCACCGTCGTATTAAGAACACCATGGCGGAAATAAACTATCCTAGAAATAGGCTACAAAAATATTTGAACAATTTGTAAGTGTTACGCGATGATCTCAACTCATACTGTGTAATGAATAATTTGTCAAATCATATGTTACAATTGTCCATTAAATATCAAAATAAATAATATGTATAAACATTGTTGTTTCATTTACTAGCACAGGGTGAAGGGGCTGACTATATAAAAAGGTAGATCGTTATCAGCGAGAGAGTACACGAATAAAGCCGAAGATTTCCGACGGCGAACATCCTAAGCTACAAAGCCGGTAAGTAGTCATACTATGAGAGAGAGAGAGAGAGAGAGAGAGAAAGAGTTTCAGATTAGTGAAAGGATCCAATCCCAGAGTTAGCGCTAAAATTCAAATCTGGTAAGATGGTTGCTTTAAGAATGACAGATTTAAAATGACAGATTTAAATGACATATGCAAAATGACAAATTCAAAACGACAGATTTAAATGACAGATGCAAAAATGACAAATTTAAAATGACAGAAGCAAAATTGACAGATTTAAAATGACAGATGTAAAAATGACAGCAGTAAAATTGACAGATTTAAAATGACATATGACACAAGATGCTGTGATATAAAATGGCTGCCTCTCTGTAGTAATACAGATTTCTTCTTCTTCTTCATGACACGCCACCTAGTAGTAGTACACAGCGCATCGATAATACAGATTTCTTCATGACGCCTTCTCTTAGCAATACACACTAATTGTAGCATTACGCCCTCTATTGGCAGCACACAGATTGCCGGTAATACAGATTCCCGTAATGGCGGACGGGCGTGGCCAAAATGACGCCCAAAGGTCCAAAATGGCGCTCGTCCAATCAGAGAACAGCAGGCGTGTCATCCAAAATGGCGCTCGTCCAATCAGAGAACAGGAGGCGTGTCATCCAAGATGGCGTCGACCAATCAGAAGCAAGGGGAGGAGCTAGAGGAGAGGGGATAGCCAATCAGAGCGCAGCAGGCGTGGCCAAAAAAAACTGGAGGGGCAACGCTCAGGTGTCCTAATACCTATTGACATTCCATCAGGGTTGGAAAATATTTATTACAGATAAAGCCGATAAATATTACAAAACATTTACTTAAAGTGTCTTGTAGTAAGTTTTTGTTGTAAACGGGGAAGTCATTTGACAGATTTTATTGAACACCTTATACACACCCATCTATAAATGTTAAGACACCCAAAAGTATCGTTGAATTTGGAAAAAAAGATAACAAAACAATCAGACAAACGAAATAATGTTGCAATTTAATACACAATGCAATATTCGAACTATACTTTGTCATTTTCTTGTTTTATCATAAAAGGTATATGAAATTTATGGTTACTTTGCAAAATAGAGGTATGCAGCCGTTCCTGCGAGCATATGCTGTTTTTGTTTGTATATACAAACCTGCAATTTTATAGTAATTTCGTAATCGATAGTTACATTCTAATAGAACTGTATTTTTTAGAGCTCTGTATAGTGTATAACAAGATAAAAACAACCACTAAAATTAAGAGCCTTTCATTAATAGAATTATTTTTATTATTATTTTCACTTTTTAAGTTCTTGGAACCAGCTTTGGTATCTGCAAGTGAAAATCAGAGATTTACACAACTGCATGTTGAATTTGATAACAGCAAGGAAAAACTAAAAAATAATGAAATCTTTGGACGAAGAATAGTTGATATTAACGGTTTTGACTGTAGCTTGTTTGATACCATATATTTAAGGAACAAAGAATTGGGTTCAAAAGCAGATTTTTTACCATGTGCAGTGTTTGTGGGTTAAAAAGCTCATTCAAATCCGAGGGCGATGATAGTAATATCACCGAAGATAGTATATCAGGCATAACGGCCATTGGTGCAGGATATACACAACTTTCAGCCAGTCTATTATACGATGTTGACAGTAATGCCGCTGAAACATATAACTCGATTGTAAATAAGTTTGTTGAAGAGAAAAGAACAAATTTTTCTTTGTTAGGATCCTATAAATATAGTTGTTACTGTGCAGCTATCTCATACAACAATAACGGCGATTTTGTAAATAAGTTACAAACACACATCAATCAAGGAATATCGGGTAAACATAAAGAACAATATGCAAATACAAAAATTTAAAAAACAGAAAACCGAAATCGAAAAGTAGCTCAACAAAAACTTATCAAAATAACGACGCTGATTCAGATTATGGATTAGTGAATGACATAATTAACGATAAAAGTGAAGAAGAATTACAATCCATGAAGAATAATTTTATAAAAACCACCATCATGCCAGCAGATCCCATTGATATTGAAGAACAAACAAGAGGACAGCGTGATAATCCAATGTGGTTTAAAGAAGAAAGCAATCAGTTAACTGCTAGCAATTTTGGTAAAATATGCCACATGCGCAGCACTACTAGTACTGCAAATACGGTAAAAAATATTTTGTACAGAATAGATCTAAGTAATAAAGTAATATCTCTTCGACATGGAATCGATGTGTGAACTAAAAACCAAAAAAAGTTTGAGATTGTGTACACAAAAAGTATACAAGAATGTGGATTATTTATTCATGAAAATTTCAAGTATTTGGCAGCGTCGCCCAAAGGATTAGTTGAAGACGGAGTACTGGAAATAAAATGTCCTTCTAGTGCTAAAGACTTCAGCATCATAGATGCAATCAAAACCAAAAAAATTGATTATTGTACAATCAATGAGGAGGGGGCAATTAGGTTGAAAGAAAAACATGCGTATGTACCAAATTCAGGGCCAACTTAGAAATTACACAGTGAGTGAGCTAATGGTTTCAAAATTAGAAAAATTTTATTTTTCAGCGCTTCTGCCGGAAATATTGGATTTGAGAAGAGGTAGAAACATGAATATCCGTAAAATAAAATTTTCCGAATTATGAAGAATATAGTTATGTAATATTTTGTAAATAATTGAATAGTAATATTTTTTGAATAGTATATTTTGTTACTTCTAAAGTAAAAGTTGTTCTTATGTGTATTTTACAGTTTTAGTGAAAATTTTACAGTTTCTTACTTTTAAAGTATAGGTGTTTTTTGTATTTCAATCCCCTTAAAAATACCACATCAGTGGTTAGATTTTTCTCATTTGCACACTACTTTTATTTCATCACAATTAATTCCCGTACTGTGGATATGAGAAAGCAAACGACAGCTGGAAATAAGTTATTACAGAATAATAAATTTATTGATCGCCAAAGGATGATTTTCTTCAGTTTACGTTCAAGTCTAATTTATATATAATATTTATGTATCTGAATTTCATGCCTTTTCACCTAATATACAAAACACTTAAGACCCGACTCGAATATAAGACCCTCTCACATTTTAGAGCAAAAATCTAGCAAAAAAAGGGGGCCTGATTTTCGAGTAAATACAATATATATTTTAAAATTCCAGAAAAATCGGTGTGGTCGCATTTTTAAAAATCTGAAAAAAATTGTAGATTTTTTGAACATTTCTGAAATTTTTGAAAATGACAGATGAGTTCGTAGTAGTGCTACTATACTGACGAATTTCAATTTGGGGAGATCCGGCTGTGTTGGACTTTTCTAAATTACGTGTTTTTTTTCTCCAACCGCACGAATATGACACTATAACATCAAATTATTTTGTATAAAAAGTAGACCGTTTAGGAACTGTTACTCGTTACTATAGCAATTGTACAAAAAGTAGTCACTTTTTGTACAATACAAAAAGTAGTCTGAGTTTATGTATGAACTATTTTCCGCGGTGCTCTATAAGATTTTCTTTTATAGCAATAATACGAAGTAATAAGTAGAAATTTTTATTTAAATAATAATCATTTATCTTTTCTATGACAATATTAAAATATTAAATTGATTAAAGACATAAAAAAAACAAATTCGACGTTTCTATTACGATTTTAGTTGCTGCTCGGAACGTCGAAACGACGTCGCGAAAACAAAAACCAATCCTAACCTCTAATTATTTAACGGTAAACACATATATTTTAAGGTGCGTACAGACCGCCGCGCCAAACATTTGCGAACGTTGCAGATATAGTCAGTTAGGACGGCGAACCGCGCACGAACGTGCTATTTCGCGCTCACGCAAACAGATTCGACTTACTGTCGGTACATCAAAAGAAATTTGTTGCTGCAACAAATCTAGTTAGGACGTGCTTTGTTCGTGGATGTGGTGCGTTGCTGTTTTATTATTATTAACTATTTCTTTATAACAGTAGGGGTAGATGGCCTGTTCTGGCGCCACACCTCCACACCTCTAGCAGGCAACGACATATACACGCTAACATACAGGCTAATATACAGCTATCGTTCTCATACAGGGGCGTACAAGAGAAAATATGAAAGAGGGCTTGAATTAAATGCTATAAATCAGGTCAGGGGTAAATATATCTTAATACTCACCCTGCTTCTACGTTTATGAATCATCCTCATTCCCTTTCTTTATTATTAACATATTTATTACTTTTACTCTCGTTAAATTGGAATGTATGTGTAGGAGAGAGATAGTAAGATCCTTCTTAAATGATACAACATATTATAAAGGTTTATATCATATATTTATGTATACTACATATGCAATTTATAGACTAAAAATAGAATAATTACATAGGTATAGGGTTTAAATACAGACTTATATAATACAAGTTATACATGTAAACTTAACTAGTTTCTAAATTATCATCATTAGAAATCCTTTAATTTCCCCAAGCTAAGGTATTTATACATATCACATATACAATTTATTATAGACTAATTACATAGATAGAGGGTTTATATACAGACTTATACAATACAAGTTATACATGAGCACTTAACTAGTCTCCAAATTTTCATAGTTAAAAATACAATAAAGGGTTCTAGCGAAAAGAAATTCTAATCAATAGTTAGAAATCCTATAATTTCCCCAAGCTAAGGTATTTATACATATCATATGCAATTTATAGATTAAATAAAATAATTACATAGGTAAAGGGTTTATATACAGACTTATATAATACAAGTTATACATGAGCACTTAACTAGTTTCTAAATTATCATCGTTAGAAATCCTATAATTTCCCCAAGCTAAGGTATCACCGTCCCCACCAGCGATAATATATCGTTTATCATCTTTCCATGATAACGCTACTTTATTTTTTAATTCTGTATAAAGTTGGTGGTTATATGAACGGAAAGATTGAACATGTTTATCAATATCTATATTGCGTAATACCACATTTCTATAATCCTCCAAACCCAGTTCTTTCTTGATAACTTCCTTCTGGACACCTTTGGCTGTTTTGGTGAGCAGGCCCTCAACATCTACAGCATAAGCTTTTGCCCCCGTTCCCAGAAATTCCCAGAGAATTCTACCCGCATACTCGTCTTTCATTCTACCAATTATGGATTCATTCTGCGGAATTCCAAATTGATTATCGACCTTAAAGTTTGATGTGTCATACTTGTACAAATATTTCTTCATGTCTTCATAAAAATCGTCTGTATACGTCAGTAGAATTAATGAGTCGGTGTCTGTGTACAGCAGCTGGACCTTGCTCCCGTATATATTTTTAATATGATTATAATAAAAGTCATACATAATCTGTTTAGCCAGATCTAGCACGCAAAAACCAATATATATCGGCTTATCGTAGTGAACTTGTAGTTTCTCCATGTGAATAGCTACCAGATTCTCTGTAAAGATAGCGCACTCTTTAAATTGCGGTTTTTGAGATCAACTTTTCAGCTCCTAGTCTTCTTCCATTATTTTCCCAGTGTGTAACTAACCGTATATTTGATCTATTTTCTGTATTTTCCATCGTTTTACCGAAGACTGAGTTATTTAATAGTTTATAAAACATTTTCCCGAACTCACTCTTATCTGCATTTCGCATATTTGTGTTTAGGTCAATATACTTTTTTAACCACGGAGATTGTTTAAAAGATAAAACACGGCGGATCTTTGTAACTTTCAATCCTGCTGCTATACACTGTTGTAAATTTCGGTAATGAATTACATACATGCTCTTGTCAAATAAGTTGGGAATTAGTTTTGACTGCTTCGAATTTTGCGTGATAATATTTTCCGGGCAGAATGGTAGCTGATCCTGATCATCGTGAAGTTCTTTCGGATAGTGCAAATTTACTTGTAAAATGTACCCAGTCTCAGATTTTTTCGGAATTTTTAAAACATCGAAATTTTCAACTTCGTTATCTGTCAACCATGTAAACCCCGAATGCGGCAAATATTCAGACATCGCAGCACCATAGAGATTGGTAGCATCTAGGTAATTTATAAACGTTGTAGGTTTTGTTCTATCATATGTAGGCATATATTTGTTATTAGCTTGAACACTTCTTTTACTGCATTGGCTCACACCGCCTCTAACACCTTTTTTAATAAAGTGAATCATGTCGATATCTGTTAATAATTCTAATTCTGCTCCTGTATATTTAAGCATTGCAGTCCAAGACAGACCCGGAGCTGTGAAGAAATTGGCCGGATCTAAATGATATACTTTTTGACATATACATCTGAAAGCTTCAAATACATCTGCTAACAGTAGCACATCACTTTTCAAATATATATCGGAATAGTCACCGAGAGTTTTACATTGGAAAGTATTCCATACAACTGAAGCTCTATTATAATCCTCAACTGATAAGTCTTCATTTCGTAATTTATCAAAAAATTCTTCTCGCGTCGGTAATCTGTCATAATCTAACTTATCGAATGAATCTACAAATGAATAGGGAAAAACACCTTTTTTTCTCATGAGGCTAAACTTTTGGTTTTCCGGAAAATACTCTTTAGTAATCTGGCATTCTTTATCTGTTAAATTTTTTGTTAATTTCTCTAACCCCATAGGCATAAAGCGAAATGAGTCTAAAAATCTTAATTTGAGATATTTGTTTTCCATACTTCCTAAAGTGTTAACTACAGTGTCAACATGCACGTGTTTTGAAAAAGAGATATATTTTTCTTTGTTTACCGCAATAACATCTATTTTAGAACCATCGACACCTAATGATTTTATGAAGAGGTGGGCATCATAATGTGATAAATTGTGAAAAAATACAGGTATAAAACTAGATTCTTAAAATGTAAATTACATATAGAATGTGCAGGGTCTCGATATTTTCCTGTTAAATGACAATGATCGCGCACCCTTTCATCTTCCTGACGGAAGGGTTTTTCGCATATATGACAACATTGAGTGAGTGCGTGAATCAATTTCTCGTTTTCAGTGAGTTCAATCATTGGGACAACACGTTTCAGGTGATCATTATAAATACGTTTGATATCAGCTTCTAACCTATTACAGAAAACTTCAGCGCAGTCTTGACCGCGATAAGTAACATATTTTGATAAAGAATCATCGTAGCTACACTTTATATAATACCCAAATGAGTAGGGTTGATGCATATATGTCTTTTCTGTAAATGAATCATCGTTATCGTTCTGACAATATTGGATAGGTTTAAGAATAGTCTCAAAATCTGCATATACTACAAAAGGGTGTTTTAATTTATGTTCAACTGATTCAAATTTTAAAATGTTACCGGGAACTGTATTTCCAAACTTATCAATACGCGGCTCTGTTGAAGGTAATTTAACACTAATATGCTTACAGTCATGTTTTTGATGTTCGAATAACCTGTGTTCAGTATTAAAATGAATTAAACAACCATCGCACAGAAACTTTTGATGATTCTTTTTTGATAATTGAGAACTGATTAATCTACTTAAGTTTTTAATTAAGCAATAATGAGAATTACCCGCATTGTCGTTTATTAACAGTAAGTTTACATGCTGTTGACTTCTGTTTTCTGTAAAATGTAAAGGACCAATAACTTCAAAATCTACTTTAGAATTATCATAAACTGTATTAAGCCCGTATACGTTTACTGATATATTATTTAATTTTTCAAATTTGTGAATATCCTTTAACTTAATAGGAAATTCCAACCCGTTAAAATTTAGTTCATTCTCGAATATTTTATATTTTACAACTCGTTGAGGGTCTTTTTCCGATGGGTGTATGTCCACCCGCTCTCCTTCTGCTGAAATTCACTTATTTTATTATCTACTTCATCCGTAAAATGGTTGTATGCAAGATCTAAGTCTGTTGAACCATCAAAATTTTTAAATTTCGTATTAAAGGATTTCACCTCTTCCAAATCCTTTGATGGCAATTCAAACAGTCCGAAAAGTTCAATATTAACTTTAACAGCCGAATACCTATCTAACACAACTCGCACACAATTTAACGCCTTTTGTTTTAACATAGCCATGAATTCTTTCACGTTCAAATATATCCGATCAGTAGTAAGTAAATAGCGGTTCAAGACTAGATCTCCCCATGTTATTCTTATGGGAGTTTCGTTTTTAAGACAGGACAATTTTGTGAGGTTATGTGTGTCAAACTTGGCGTCCTTCCCGCTAGATGTCAGCATGGGTGTGGGGTTGAGTGTTTTGGCGGGAAAATGTAAATGTGATGCTTGCTCGTGATTGGTCGGACTGAATTGCCGGTAAAATAGGTTGCAGCATGTGTCGCTAGATGTCGCTGTGGGCGTGGTTTTGGCGGGAAAAATCAAATCTCAGGCCTGTTCGTGATTGGTCCGAAGTTTTGGCGCTAAAGGAGGTTGCAGGACGTGTCGCTTTGGAGCTGAATGTAAACAAACGGGGTTGCCAAATCTCATATTTGGTAAAAATGAAAAGTCACTAGATAATTCCCCAGGACTTGAAAGTGTGTTTAGATCGCGCGCAAAGGGGGCCTTCGCCCTGGGCCCCCATTCTGGGGCATCCTAGGGAGATCGTTAGGGTGCTTCGCTCTGGGCCCCCCACTCTGGCGTTCCCGGGGAGATCGTTAGGGGTGCTTCGCCCTCCTCGGGGCCCCACTCTGGAGGGTCCCCCTGGGATCGACAGCGGTGCAGGGCCCCCTTGTGTGAAAGATGTCGGCGTGCGCGTGAACGCGACCGGGCGGGCCGGGTTAATCCGAAAAATTTGTCGGGGCGTTACGTGGCCGGGTATTCCAGTGGTCCAGTGCCCCGGTGGCCGTTGAAAGGGGTTAATTTATTTGGCGGTCCGAAAAATTTGTCGCGGCGTTGCGTGGGCGGGTATTTCAGTGCCCCAGTGGGCCGGTGCCCCAGTAGGCCGTTGAAAGGGTTAATTTGAAAAATTTAGCGGTTGTCTCGTTGCTGCCGATTAATAATAAGGTGGTGGGTTAAACATTTTATTAAAGGGGGTGGGCTGAAAAAAATAATATACAATATTAATGTACATACAATATTAACAACATAAGCGTACTGTAGATTTTTCTTTAATACAAATAATGAATAGTGACCTATAAAATACAATAATAATAATATTTAAAGGAGAATGCATCGTTTTCTTCTCTCTCTCATGAATAGTACTGCTGGATGATCTCATCACTTAATTGTTGCATAGATTTGATGTTGGGCTAAAAATAAAAACATTACATTCGGTATAAAATAACAATATCAACTTACCTGCATTTGTTTTTTCCTTTATGAACAAAACAGAAGCCAGTAAAATACAATAATGATATTATTTTAAAGGAGAATGCATCTTTCTGCTGGATGATGTAATTATTCAAAACATATGTGCATACATTCCTTTTCTAGAATGATCTCATCATCACTTAATTGCTGCATAGTTTTGAGAGCTAAAAAAACATTACATTTTATACATTAAATTAAAAAATATAGTTTCCAAATTACCTGCATTTGTTTTTTCCTTTATGAACAAAACAGAAGCCAGTAAAATACAATAATGATATTATTTTAAAGGAGAATGCATCTTTCTGCTGGATGATGTAATTATTCAAAACATATGTGCATACATTCCTTTTCTAGAATGATCTCATCACTTAATTGTTGCATAGTTTTGAGAGCTAAAAAAACATTACATTTTATACATTAAAATAAAATAACAATATCAACTTACCTGCATTTGTTTTTTCCTTTAATACGATAATAATATTAAAAGAAAAATGCATCTTTTCCTTCTAACAAAATATTATATATTCCGCCGGATGATGTCATCAGTGAATTATTGCACTAGCAAGAAAAAACATTCCTTTCATGAATTGATGTTCGACTTAGAAAAACAATACATTCGGTATAAAATAACAATCTCAATTTACCTGCACTTGTTTTTCCCGTATTTTACACGTTATAATGAAATTTTTAAGATCGCAAACAATATTAAGCGGTTGTATTGTTTTTTAATGCTATTTTTATTGATTAAAAGACGCGAGTTCAAACCGCATTACATATGTGCACAGTTTACCGCTTGTTTTAAAACTGAAACGCTGTTAAAATGTGTACTGAAAAATATTTTTCTTTAAGGAGTAATTTATTATGTCATGTCATAATAAATTAATGCTTTTTAAGTGCAAACACTAACATAGGCGATAAATTTAAAATGTGCGTCATTGCCACATCTGGGATTCGTTTCTTGATATTCCCCGTTTGATTTACAAAACAACAGGGATGTACAAAATCTCACATAAAAAGATTATTTACGTGTCTTTTATTCCATTTATAATTGAATCGTTGTTTTGGACATCCTTTAGAATATTTATTTCTTTAGTGGGATATTTTAGTTTGTAAAAATTGTGTTATATGAAGTATTTTGTTCGAAGTGTTGGCCTTGTTAGGGGTGGAAAGCGCGCCATTTTATGAGTTATTGCTTGAAGTTATTTTATGAGGGTGTTTTGCGTTTTCGATTTGTGTCAACAATTAAAATTAATTGCACCTTGCACTCGTATAAAAAGCTCGCTCTAAAGTGCCTCTGTTTTATTTGAAACAAGTGTTTGGTGCAGATAACATACTCATTTAGAAAAAACCGTTCGATTCAGTTTGTGAAATTAACGTGTTATTATTTTTTAATTGAAAGGCTGAATTGTATTTAATCCGTCTTAACAATAATGGATATTACCAATTTGCAAAATCAGGTTACATTGGTGGAAGATGATTTAGCACGTGCAACAACACCTGCTGATTTTCGAAGGTTATCAACCCTGATTGATGAAACTACGGAATTAACAATCCAACAGATAAGGAATTACTCAAATGCGGGGGGAATAGCTGATAAACGGAAACTAGAAACGATTTTGAACAGATGTAAATACTTGGATGCGAGGATAAAACAATCCCTTATTAAAACAGGCGAAGGCGTTAGTGGAGGGAGTGACGAAAGCAGTGTTACGTATTATGACGTAAGTTTTTCATGTTTTTTATTGAATATTCTCATTTTGATTGTTTATATTTTGCATGTTTTAGCTGGAATCAGCGTTCAAAGGGCGTATTAAGACGGGTATAGTGATCAATAACAATATCCTAGATCCAAAGGAGTTTCTCGAGGAGGCACAACCCATTTTTGTGGATAAAATTGAAGCATCCCTCCAAAAGCGAATACCTAACATGAAAGCCAATGTCGTCCTTTGTGCCGATTATAAAATGAAGCTAGATGATACAGTACAGGCCAAGTACTTTAACACGTCAAACTTCATTATATCAAGATCCAGCGACCTTATTTCTATATTCGGGGACATGGAGATTTCTTTATTATCACAGGTGCGTATATAAAGTTTTTTAAAAACTCACTTTTAATTAGTTTTTTTCCTTTTTTTACAGATGGAATCCTTTGAAGAAGTAGGATCAGGGGGAACTTTAAGTCGTATTAATTCGTTAGCTATAAATATTAACAAATATTCACCTTTAAGAGCTTCTAAATTTATCGAGTTGCCTACTGTAATTAAAAGCAAGCACGCCATTATAAATGTAAAAAATATGGATAACGAATGCTTCTATTACGCTCTAGTTTCCGCTCTTTACCCCTCCAATAGAAATAAAGAATTACCATCCTCGTATCCGCAAAATTTCAAACAATTATTTAATATTAAGGGTATTAAATCTCCGGTGAAAATTACGGACATTCCCAAATTTGAACGTCAAAATCCTAACATTTCCGTTAACGTGTACGGCTTGCAGGGTAGTAAAGTGATGGGGCCTCTTTATCATACAAAATCCAAAAAACAACACCATATTAATTTGTTGTACGTGAGAAAGAGGAAAGCATCTCACTACTGCTGGATAAAGAATATGTCTCGTTTATGTAGATCGTCCATCACCAAGTACGAGCACCGTACTTTTATATGTGACAGGTGCTTAAGGCACTTCAGGAGTGTTCAATCGTTGAACAATCACCTGGATGATTGTGAAAAGTTCGATGCAGTTCGCATAGAATTTGATAAACCGGGTGAAAATACATTGTCTTTTAAAAATTTAAATTTTAATTTACGTCATCCCTTCGTTGTATACGCCGATTTTGAATGCTTAACAGTGCCGTGTAATCAAATTGATGATGATGATGATGATGTTACGCATTTCAAAAGCTGTACTATACCATATCAAAAACATATACCTTTCGCTGTCGCATACCAGGTCGTTTGTTCATTCGATCCCTCCTTATCACATTATAAAAGTTATGTAGGAACAAATCCCCAAAAATGGCTGGTTAACGAGTTGATAAAAGAAACCGCAATAATAGAGGAAAAGATAAAAATTAACATTCCAATGCTGCCGCTTACATTGGAGGAACAGCAGGGGTATTATAATACCACACTGTGCCCCCATTGTTTGCAAGAATTCAATGAGGATTTGGTTGTCAAAGTTAGAAATCATGATCATTTCACCGGGAAATTCCTATCGGCCCTTTGTCAAAATTGTAACCTGCAATACAAATGCGGCAATTACATTCCCATATTGTTTCATAACATGTCAGGCTATGATATACATTTCATAATTAATGAATTAAATTTCAACCGCGAACCGGTAAATATCCTCCCCGTGACAAGAGAAAATTACATTTCAGTATCAAAAAAATGTGCTAAGCTGACATGGAGGTTTATAGACAGTTATCGGTTCTTAGCTAGAAGCTTGGATGTTTTAGCAAATAATTTAGCCCCGGAAATGTTTAATTTTGTTCGCGAAGCCTTTCCAAATCCCGAACAATTTAATTTAGTACGACGTAAAGGCATATTTTGTTACGATTATATGAATAGTTGGGAGAAACTCAATGAAACAGAATTACCGCCGAAAGAATCGTTTTATAATGCTCTTCGCGAAGAACATATCAGCTGCGAAGATTACGAGCACGTTCAGAATGTATGGAAAACATTTAACATAAAATCGTTGGCGCAATACAGTGAACTTTATTTAAAGTGTGACGTAAAAATCTTAGCTGATGTTTTTGAACAGTTTCGCGATTTATGTATGAAAATATACGATTTAGACAGTGTACATTTTTATACGGGGCCCGGATTAGCGTGGTCAGCTGCTTTAAAGTGTACACGTGTAAAATTAGATTTGTTGACCGACATAGATATGGTGTTGTTTTTTGAAAAAGCGATAAGAGGCGGGATTACCCAATGTTCGCATAGATACGCAAAAGCAAACAATAAATATATGAAGGAAAATTATAACGAGAAGGAGCCTTCAAGTTGTTTGCTTTATGTAGACGCCAATAACCTTTACGGTTACGCGATGTCCGAAAGTTTACCGTACGGGAATTTTGAATGGTTGTCGGAAAATCGGGTTCGCGAGATAGAAAATATATTAGAAAATTTTAAATGCGAGGAAAAACCGGATTGGGAAATGTATACCGATCGAGCGTGCATGCTCGCTCTAAACATGGCGGTTGACGAGGAAGAAGCCCCTACCTCATTAATTTTGGAAGTAGATCTTAACGTGCCCCGGGAAATTCAAGACAAAACGTCAGCGTTTCCCTTTTGTCCGGAGCATCGGCGACCTCCTACGGCTTCAAATAATTCTCCCCCAAAATTAATGTTGACTATGTTTCCAAAATTTAAATACGTTTTACATGTTCGAAACCTGTTTCAATGTTTATTGTACGGTCTGCAATTAACCAAGGTTCATAGAGTTTTAAAATTCTCTCAACGGAGATGGCTCAAACCCTACATAGACTTGAACACGAGTTTAAGGGCTAAGGCAAAAAACGAGTTCGAAAAGGACTTCTTTAAGCTCATGAACAACGCGGTTTTCGGCAAGACGATGCAGAATATCCGGAAACATCGAAAGATCAAATTAGCGTACTCTTTTAGAAGCGCCCAAAAGTATATCGCGTTACCGGAGTTCCGTTCCTGTACGATATTTAAAGAAAATCTGGTCGCCGTCGAACTAAACAAAACCGTGGTTAAATATAACCAACCGGTTTATTTGGGGATGGTGATTTTAGACTTGTCTAAATTATTAATGTACTCTTTTCATTATCAGTTTATGTTAGAGCAACCCTGCCCCGCTATCTTGCTTTATACGGACACGGACGGAATGGTGTATGCTTGTGCAAAAAGTAAAGACGGACTAGATATTTATGACGTTATACGAGAGGAAAGCGCGAAAGGATCGGAGGGAATATTCGATACGTCCGATTATCCTCCAGAGAACCCCTATGGAATACAGAAAGTAAATAAGAAAGTTCCCGGTAAATTCAAAGACGAATTAAACGGAAAACTTTTATTGGAATTTGTCGGTTTGAAATCGAAAATGTATTCCATGCGGAAGGAGGAGGGTAAGGAGGTTTGTAAGGCCAAAGGCGTAGGGCAGCAGGCTCTAAAAAATAGATTAAGTTTCGAACATTATTTCAAAAGTTTATTTGATTCGGAAATTACATATGCCGTTAATAGAAGCATTCGTTCTGATAAACATAATCTTTATACATATTTTATTAGGAAAAAAGCTCTAGATTCATGTGATGATAAACGTTTTATACTAAAAAATAAAATTGATACCCTTCCATGGGGTCATTTTAAAATAAATGAAGCAGAGGAGGAAGATATTTTATAATTTTTTATTGTAAATAAAATCTTAGTTTATACATTTAGATAAGTAGACTATTATTTGTACATATATTTTCTAATTATTATTATATTGTAAGTATTTATTGTAAATAAAATCTTAGTATATATAGATAAGTAGACTATTATTTATGCACATATTTTCTAATTATTATTATTATTATTATTATTATAATGTAAATAAAGTATATACATAAACAGACTATTTTTTATAATAAATCACTTTTCTTGATCCAGCTGTTGTGTGTGTTATCAAAACCCAACCATTTCACATATAATTGATCATTTTTTGTTCGTAATACACGTTCAATTAAAAAGCTTTTTGGGTGTTTAGTTTTCATCAATTCCGGTTCATAGAAGCAACCTTTGATTGGGGCACCTCTCACATCTTCTAACAGATAGGTTGTCGGTCTAGTTGATTGCACCCTGCTTATGCGAAATAATTCAGTGCTGAACTGCATAGCACCGGCAACTTCCTTCCCGCTTTTAGATTTTAGAGGCCTTACCCACACATATTTAAAAAAAGCGTCTATTACCACCAGAACGTATTTATATCCCTTGTTGTAATGGGCATAAGAGTTAAAGACTGCTATATCGCTTTCCCAGAGGTCATCGAACCCTAGAACGGTTGCTGAACGTTTGGGGAAATTTATTCTAACCTGCCTGCGGATCTCGTTAACGATTGCTCTCTTTACAAATCATTTATTAAGGCATTATGGATATTAATTAACTGACAATCCAATTTTTAATATTGCACAGTTTCACATACAAATTCCTGTTTCCTATATAATTTTCTATAAATGGCATAACCATAAAGGAAAATGAAATATTTAAAATGCTTGAATAAACAATATAAGGTAAGTTTATTCAACTTTCATGGAGATTATAAGAATGTTGCATTAATTCTTTAAAAAGGTAAATTCAGGCAATGCAACACATACATTTAATCATTAAAGAAGGATAATTTAAAGTTATCAGGAATTTATATCAACTAATAGAACGCCTTAGTGTAATTACTAAAAGTGTAACTGAAAATGCAATACGCAACTGTTTAAATCAAATGTATTTTATTAAACAATTAAATTTTAATGCAATGGGTGTCCAAAGCAGTGATTTATTTATAAATGGAAAAAACACATGTAAATAATAATTTAAATGTGTAATTTTATACAACCCTAATGTTGTTTTATAAATCCAGTAGCAAATATCAAGAAATGAAGCATTTAGATTAGTCATCCAAACAATTTTATATGTTGATGTTTATTTAATTTATAAAGAAACCGGATCACTTCCCAGGTGTTCCACTGCCGCACATGTTCGTTTTGAATTTCTCATTATCAACTAAACCATTAAATAAAATTAAGACAGTGGCGTGGAGCTTTTATATAACATCTTCTTCATGTATGAATCTATCACAAAATGGAGTCATATTGACTGATAAAATATTGTGATGATTGTGAGTTGAATTATTTTTTATATAACACTTTTATTCCATCTAAATCACATAAAGAAACATTACTAGACAAGATTATTGGTACGCCGATGATCCGACGTATTGCATAAGCTTATCAGCAAATCTTTCTCGTCTCTGCTAATTATAATAAATCGTGATGTTGGCGCTACAACAATATGTTGTTGGTCATTACGTTTTGGTGTTATTGCAATCATCTTAGATAATTGTCCTTTCAACAAAAAATTTCATAAAGTTCAATCTAAAACTTATGTTAGAAATAAATTTTTTAAAGTAATATTGCCTTATGTTCATGTCAGATTCTGTTTAACTTCTGTTGCTATATGCTATTTTTAATTTTATTGTTTTCTACAGCAAGAGTTTTAATGGTACAAACTGCTAATAAGATTGCCTTTTCTTCCTGCTAGGTACCCGCTTGACGAGCCAAGTTATACATAATTATGATAATATCTTCACAAGTTTCAATATCTACGAATCTAAAATACAGTGTAAAGATACTATTTTTTACACTTTTATTACATTCACTTTTTTCACACATCGTCAATTGATTTTCAATGTGTTAATAAAATTGCAAATGTTATTTTACAAAAAATTGTGACAAAGGAAAGTGTAGAGAAATTGACAGTGGCGTGGCAAGTTTTTTAAATCAGCTTTCGTATTTGTAAAACTGTATGTTCTAAATATATCTTGTAGCGGCGGCGCTTAAGAAAAAAATGAGTTAATCAGGGGTTTTTCAAGCGAGGGGGCACCTACAATGCATGTCTTTATAGTAATAATCAAATACAGCATAAACACAAATTATTATTACGAACAATTTAATAATGAAAAACCTTCAGAATTGCTTGAATGCTTTACCATATCCAAGTTTGGAATCCACCTTTAATTGGTAAAAAATAATGCCGATATGAGCAAGTTTATTTTCTAATGTAAAAACGTGAAATTCGTCGAGTTTGTTACGTCTATCATTTAAATTCTTCCTGTGTAACAAAGCTATTTTATTTTATGATTTTACCGAAATATACATAAGACAGAGCGATGATTAGATCAGCGAGTGATGCCATACCATTAAATAAGAAATGTAAATATACGAAAAAGATTTATTACTGTTCAAGACTGACACAATTGAAAAAACATTCTAGATGTAGCACTACTTATTAATTTTCAGATAGTTGAAAGTAATTTGCATTGTTTTAATAATATAGAAATCGATTTTGTTATTAAAACTTTTAAGGTTTACAAACTGAATCGATGTTATTATTTGTTCAATTCTTACATCGTAAATAAAAAGGACCCTGGTATTTTCAGATTTTCCTTCTTTAGGGAAAAACAGGTTTAAATACTGTGATGAAAGTTTTGAAATTATTTTATTTTCGTTTTGGTTTATTGCATTTACAGAAAATGCTAAATTACTATTGTAATTAACGCTGCGAATGTTTTAAAAAAAGTAAACATATTCTTAATACATCGTTAATAATAATAATAATAATAAAAATACTATTTCCGATATTTTGAAATTAGTTTAGTCGACACTTCGAACAATTTTATATGTTGTTGTTGTTCATTTAATCTATAAAGAAACCGGATGACTCCCCAGATGTTTGTTTGCATTTAAAAAGCAGTAATTTATTATATATGTCATGACATTTTATAGTTTTTCTAAACATAAAATATTAATTAGTCAACGCGAAAAACATTCCCTCTTTCAACAGCGTCCAGTTTCAAACTAAGCGGTAAACTGAACACATATGTAATGCGGTTTGTTAAAACCTAAACTCACATCTTTTAATCAATAAAATTATACAAGTGAACTGATATAATTAGTAAGTACCCCCTTTATTTGTTTTTGTTTTCTTAAAACAATATTTCGTTATAGTGCGTAAGATATGATGTCTTTCTGCTCCAGCGTTTTACAATATCGAAAAAACAGACGCAGGTAATTTGAGAATGTTATTTAATTAAAGCGCAAAAAATCTAATGTTTATTTTTTAGCTTTCAACGTCATTCTATGCAATAATTAATGTAAAAAACTGATGACATCATTCACGAAGAAAATGTTTAGTGAAAAATGAAAAAGGTTTTTCGTATAAATAGACAAGTGAACGAATGTAGTACGTAAGATATATTGTTTGCGATCTTAAAAATTTCATTATAACGTGTAAAATACGAAAAACAAATGCAGGTAAGTTGATATTGTTATTTTATACCGAATGTAATGTTTTTATTTTTAGCCCAACATCAAATCTATGCAACAATTAAGTGATGAGATCATCCAGCAGTACTATTCATGAGAGAGAGAAGAAAACGATGCATTCTCCTTTAAATATTATTATTATTGTATTTTATAGGTCACTATTCATTATTTGTATTAAAGAAAAATCTACAGTACGCTTATGTTGTTAATATTGTATGTACATTAATATTGTATATTATTTTTTTCAGCCCACCCCCTTTAATAAAATGTTTAACCCACCACCTTATTATTAATCGGCAGCAACGAGACAACCGCTAAATTTTTCAAATTAACCCTTTCAACGGCCTACTGGGGCACCGGCCCACTGGGGCACTGGAATACCCGCCCACGCAACGCCGCGACAAATTTTTCGGACCGCCAAATAAATTAACCCCTTTCAACGGCCACCGGGGCACTGGACCACTGGAATACCCGGCCACGTAACGCCCCGACAAATTTTTCGGATTAACCCGGCCCGCCCGGTCGCGTTCACGCGCACGCCGACATCTTTCACACAAGGGGGCCCTGCACCGCTGTCGATCCCAGGGGGACCCTCCAGAGTGGGGCCCCGAGGAGGGCGAAGCACCCCTAACAATCTCCCCGGGAACGCCAGAGTGGGGGGCCCAGAGCGAAGCACCCTAACGATCTCCCTAGGATGCCCCAGAATGGGGGCCCAGGGCGAAGGCCCCCTTTGCGCGCGGTCTAAACACACACTTTCAAGTCCTGGGGAATTATCTAGTGACTTTTCATTTTTACCAAATATGAGATTTGGCAACCCCGTTTGTTTACATTCAGCTCCAAAGCGACACGTCCTGCAACCTCCTTTAGCGCCAAAACTTCGGACCAATCACGAACAGGCCTGAGATTTGATTTTTCCCGCCAAAACCACGCCCACAGCGACATCTAGCGACACATGCTGCAACCTATTTTACCGGCAATTCAGTCCGACCAATCACGAGCAAGCATCACATTTACATTTTCCCGCCAAAACACTCAACCCCACACCCATGCTGACATCTAGCGGGAAGGACGCCAAGTTTGACACACATAACCTCACAAAATTGTCCTGTCTTAAAAACGAAACTCCCATAAGAATAACATGGGGAGATCTAGTCTTGAACCGCTATTTACTTACTACTCCGATCGTCTGCAGTAATGCGATATGTAGCAATGCGATTTTTAAACGCCTGCTTTATTAATGAAACCCCTCCACCAGTCACAATACACGTTTTATTCTTGTGTTGTAGACTCAGGCAGTGTTGAGGTAGAAATCTTGTTGGTATATCGATTTCACAAACTTCACATTTTGATAAAAGTTCTTTCACTACAGTTTTAGAACTAGTCGAGGTAATACAAGCCTTCTTAGGACAGCTAGCTGATGCAGCCTCATCCTCCGATAATTTTCTTTTACGCAGACCATGTTTTTCGACCTGGTGGTTTTCAAAGTGACCTTGATTAGTGTATAATATACCACACCGATCACATAAAATGGAAGCTGGTTGACAGTATCCTTTCCGGTGTCTCAGCAGACTATCTTTTCTGCTGAACTGCTTATTACACTGCTCACACGCAATCATTTTTCAACCCTCGATGAAGACACGTCTTACTAGCACAACTCTCAAGAATAGAAATGATGAACTGCTGCGGTGATGTTCTTTATATATTGTTTCGATTACCCATAATGCACTGCAATTCCTGAGATTCAGAATAGCGTTCGGTTGGGGACCGCTGAGAATCATATACATAATAATAAGTACAGAAGGTAAAATATGTTCAGAGACGTCCAAATACCTTCAATTATAACAAGTGACAGCCAGGCAATTCATCACATCAGATCTACCCTTCGTTAAATGTCGAGATTCAAGATGGTTGACAGAAGAACGTAGGTGTAGCTAAAGATAACATAAAATTAAAACAAAGAAAAGAACATAACTACTGAAAATACCTTAACTTATAACAAATGTCAGCAATGGTAGGCTATATATGCAGATAAAATGTCCTCCTCATGAATGCACCAGCGGGTTTACAGCTAGGAATTATAACAGATTATCTGTAACAAAACATGCAATTTTAAATAAATTTAAATTAACTTATAAGACTTAAAAAGAACAGAAATATTATAGTGCTGCTTTCAATTCAGGTTTGAAATCCTCGTTGCAAGAATAAAAGAAAAGTAATTCGTAGAAACAATATTAAAAGAAACGCAATGCGAGAAATCCTAATTAGCCGATTTCATTCTGTACTATTTTATGGTGGTTGACTGATGTAGATATAGAAAATTTTAATAGGACATAAAAAGACAAAAAAAAGGTATAAAACGGTACAAAATAATACAAAAAGCATATAAATAGGTGCAAAAAAGGTAAAAAAAGACACAAAAAGACGCAAAAAAAGGTACAAAATAATACAAAAAGCATATAAATAGGTGCAAAAAAGGTAAAAAAGACACAAAAAGATAGAAAAAATGCAAAAAATGACTCAAAAAAGGTAAAAAAGACACAAAAAGACGCAAAAAAAGGTACAAAATAATACAAAAAGCATATAAATAGGTACAAGAAGTCATAAAACACGCAAAAAGGTACAAAGAAGGCATAAAAAGACTCAAAAAATGCATAAAAAGGCACAAAAAGACAGAAAGACGCAAAAAAGGTGCAAAGAAGGCATAAAAAGACTCAAAAATGCATTAACAAGACTCAAAAGGTACAAAATAATACAAAAAGCATATAAATAGGTACAAGAAGTCATAAAAGACGCAAAAAGGTACAAAGAAGGCATAAAAAGACTAAAAAATGCATTAAAAAACACAAAAAGGTACAAAATAATACAAAAAGCATATAAATAGGTACAAGAAGTCAAAAGACGCAAAAAAGGTACAAAGAAGTCATAAAAAGACTCAAAAAATGCATAAAAAGGCACAAAAAGACAGAAAGACGAAGAAAGGTACCAAAAAAGGTACAAAAAAGACATAAAAAGGAGTAATAACTATCTTTAATGTGACCTGAACATAATTTAAAAGGTAACAAACCATATTTATATGAAATAATTAGTCAGGACAATAAATATGGTTTGTACCTTTTTTTGCGTCTTTTTGTGTCTTTTTTACCTTTTTTGAGTCATTTTTTGCATTTTTTCTATCTTTTTGTGTCTTTTTTACCTTTTTTGCACCTATTTATATGCTTTTTGTATTATTTTGTACCTTTTTTTGCGTCTTTTTGTGTCTTTTTGCACCTATTTATATGCTTTTTGTATTATTTTGTACCGTTTTATACCTTTTTTTTGTCTTTTTATGTCCTATTAAAATTTTCTATATCTACATCAGTCAACCACCATAAAATAGTACAGAATGAAATCGGCTAATTAGGATTTCTCGCATTCGTTTCTTTTAATATTGTTTCTACGAATTACTTTTCTTTTATTGTTACAAAGAGGATTTCAAACCTGAATTGAAAGCAGCACTATAATATTTCTGTTCTTTTTAAATCTTATAAGTTAATTTAAATTTATTTAAAATTGCATGTTTTGTTACAGATAATCTGTTATAATTCCTAGCTGTAAACCCGCTGGTGCATTCATGAGGAGGACATTTTATCTGCATATATTTAAACAGCCTTGCATTTAAACAGCCTTGGTAGTGTAATGTCTGGCGTGCCGGACTTTCACCCAAGCGGCCCGGGTTCGACTCCCGGCGCTGGCAGATCTGGTTAAGGTTTTCTGCAGTTTCCCTTAGCTGTAACACAAATGTGGGATTTGCGCTGTTCCATCTATAAGTCGGCTGCAGCCGCACATTGGGCTACATAATAATAATAATCGCCCCCTCCCTCCCGCACAAGCTTATAGCTTCTGGGGCCTTGGTTAAGGTTATGGGTTGTAGTAATTATTATTATTATTATTATATAGCCTACCATTGCTGACATTTGTTATAAGTTAAGGTATTTTCAGTAGTTATGTTCTTTTCTTTGTTTTAATTTTATGTTATCTTTAGCTACACCTACGTTCTTCTGTCAACCATCTTGAATCTCGACATTTAACGAAGGGTAGATCTGATGTGATGAATTGCCTGGCTGTCACTTGTTATAATTGAAGGTATTTGGACGTCTCTGAACATATTTTACCTTCTGTACTTATTATTATGTATATGATTCTCAGCGGTCCCCAACCGAACGCTATTCTGAATCTCAGGAATTGCAGTGCATTATGGGTAATCGAAACAATATATAAAGAACATCACCGCAGCAGTTCATCATTTCTATTCTTGAGAGTTGTGCTAGTAAGACGTGTCTTCATCGAGGGTTGAAAAATGATTGCGTGTGAGCAGTGTAATAAGCAGTTCAGCAGAAAAGATAGTCTGCTGAGACACCGGAAAGGATACTGTCAACCAGCTTCCATTTTATGTGATCGGTGTGGTATATTATACACTAGCCAAGGTCACTTTGAAAAGCACCAGGTCGAAAAACATGGTCTGCGTAAAAGAAAATTATCGGAGGATGAGGCTGCATCAGCTAGCTGTCCTAAAAAGGCTTGTATTACCTCGACTAGTTCTAAAACTGTAGTGAAAGAACTTTTATCAAAATGTGAAGTTTGTGAAATCGATATACCAACAAGATTTCTACCTCAACACTGCCTGAGTCTACAACACAAGAATAAAACGTGTATTGTGACTGGTGGAGGGGTTTCATTAATAAAGCAGGCGTTTAAAAATCGCATTGCTACATATCGCATTACTGCAGACGATCGGATATATTTGAACGTGAAAGAATTCATGGCTATGTTAAAACAAAAGGCGTTAAATTGTGTGCGAGTTGTGTTAGATAGGTATTCGGCTGTTAAAGTTAATATTGAACTTTTCGGACTGTTTGAATTGCCATCAAAGGATTTGGAAGAGGTGAAATCCTTTAATACGAAATTTAAAAATTTTGATGGTTCAACAGACTTAGATCTTGCATACAACCATTTTACGGATGAAGTAGATAATAAAATAAGTGAATTTCAGCAGAAGGAGAGCGGGTGGACATACACCCATCGGAAAAAGACCCTCAACGAGTTGTAAAATATAAAATATTCGAGAATGAACTAAATTTTAACGGGTTGGAATTTCCTATTAAGTTAAAGGATATTCACAAATTTGAAAAATTAAATAATATATCAGTAAACGTATACGGGCTTAATACAGTTTATGATAATTCTAAAGTAGATTTTGAAGTTATTGGTCCTTTACATTTTACAGAAAACAGAAGTCAACAGCATGTAAACTTACTGTTAATAAACGACAATGCGGGTAATTCTCATTATTGCTTAATTAAAAACTTAAGTAGATTAATCAGTTCTCAATTATCAAAAAAGAATCATCAAAAGTTTCTGTGCGATGGTTGTTTAATTCATTTTAATACTGAACACAGGTTATTCGAACATCAAAAACATGACTGTAAGCATATTAGTGTTAAATTACCTTCAACAGAGCCGCGTATTGATAAGTTTGGAAATACAGTTCCCGGTAACATTTTAAAATTTGAATCAGTTGAACATAAATTAAAACACCCTTTTGTAGTATATGCAGATTTTGAGACTATTCTTAAACCTATCCAATATTGTCAGAACGATAACGATAATTCATTTACAGAAAAGACATATATATTAGTATTATTATGGTGCTTTACCAATAAAACCCAGTTTTATAAGATATTTCTTTAATTATAAAACCATAAAAAACAACATTTTATTATTGACCTTGTTATTTTGTTAGCCTTCTTCGATACTAACTTCTGAACATTTTGGGTTGCATACATCAATTACTTTAACACACCTCCTCAATTGATGAATGCAGGAAATATAAATATAAATAACAAAAACTTAATTGTTCAAACAAATTGATTTACGAAACTTATCAATAATTTCATAGCTTACAAACTTTGTTAAGGTGTCAGCTATTTGATCAGATGAAGGAACATAATAAATTTTAAGTTGATCATTTTTGACTAATGCTTTTATAAAATTAAATTTAATATCAATATGTTTGAGTCTTTTATGATCTGACTTTTCACTTAGTGCAATCACTGATTGATTATCTTCGTAACACTTGATTTTAATATTTTTATATCCAAATTCTGAGAGCAATCCAGAAATCCATATATTTTCTTGAACTGCTAATGCTAAAGCGACATATTCAGCTTCTGTACTACTTAATGCGATGGTAGATTGCTTCTTTGTACACCAAGATACTGTTGATCCAAATATTTTACAAATATAACCTGTTGTAGACTTTCGATCGTAAATGTCAGTACCCCAACTTGCATCCACATAACATATCAGAATATCTTCGATTTTGATGTTCGGAGATGACTTGTTGAACACTAAATGATAATTAATAGTTCCTTTAATATAACGTAATATTCGTTTTAACCCTGGCCATAACAAATACTTCACAGGTTTATCTTGGTATCTGCTGTAAAAATTAACTGGAGCACTAAGATCTGGTCTAGTTCCCATTACAGCATACATTAAACAACCAATTAATTCACGATATGGCACTGACTCATTAACATCTTGAATTTCTTCATCCTTTGGGAATTGAAAATTAGGATCACCTGGAGTTTTTACTGATTTACAATTTACCATGTTAAATTTTTCAAGTATTCGTTGTAAATATGCCATTTGATTTAAACTTATTGTATTCTTCTCTCACTTCTATACCCAGAAAATATGTTAATTTTCCTAAATCTTTCATTTCAAATTCTTGACACAATTCTTTTTTTAGTAGATTAATCTGCTCAATTGAATCACTTGAAATAATTAGATCATCAACATATAATAATATATAAATTTTAAAATCTGTAGCTTTCTTTAAATACAAACAAGGATCATAATCAGATGCTTTAAAACCATTTTTGATAGCAAAATTGTCAAATTTTGTATTCCAACAATTAGGTGATTGTTTTAATCCATACAGTGCTTTATTAAGTTTACATACCTCATTGTTGTTATTGACTGCATAACCATCAGGAAGGTTCATATAAACGTTTTCTTTTAAGGTTCCATGTAAAAAGGCTGATTTAACGTCCATTTGATCAGCATAAAGATTTTCCTCATTAATTATTTTAATTAAAATTCTAAATGTTGATAACCGTGCTACTGGAGCATAAAGATCAGCTATTCTAAAATTCTTATCTTGCATAAAACCTTTCGCAACCAATCTTGCTTTATATTCTTGCACATTTCCATTTTTGTCCTTTTTTATCTTGAATACCCATTTGGAATCTATAATTTTCTCATCTTCAGGTTTCTTAACAACTGACCAAGTTTTATTCTTGTTTAAAGCAGCTATTTCTTCTTCGATTGCTTTAAGCCATTTTTCAGATTCGATACGTTTAAATATGTCATTATAGTCTTTCGGTACATCTTCTAAAATTTCAGAGTTCAATGCTAGATGAACACATTCATCACTTTCTAGGGTATAGTCTTCTAAGTATTTTGGTGCCTTTCTATTTCTTTTACTTCTCCTTAATTCAATATTATCTTCTTCATGTACTTCTTTAGGAACTTGATTAATAGTATCTAAATTTTCTTCGGAATTATTCTGCGGTTGGACAGTAATTACTTTTGAATTATAACTTTTGAAATTTTTTAATTCATCAAAGGTAACACTGTCACTTACTTCCACTTTCTGTTTTTTAGGATTCCATAAGCGATAACCATTTTCATTGTATCCGACCATAATAAATATATCACTGTTTGCCTCAAGTTTAGTTCTCAATGCTTTAGATTTGAAGGTGTAAGCAATTGAGCCAAAAACTTTTAATTTTGATAAATTAATTTCTTTTGCATAAAACAGTTCTGCTGGTAACTTACTTTTCAAAGTAATTGTTGGACTTCTATTGATAAGGTAGGTAGCACAAAGAGCTGCTTCTCCCCATAAATATTTAGGTAACTGCGAATCGATAAGTAAAGCTTTAACCTTTTCAATAATCGTTCGATTCATTCTTTCAGCGACCCCGTTCAATTCAGGTGTATATTTAATGGTATACTGAATTCTAATTCCTTTATTATCGCAAAAAGATTTAAAGACCTTGGATGTATATTCACCTCCATTGTCACAACGTAAGGTATTTATTCTTTTATTAAAGTGATTTGTAACCCATGCTTCATATTTCTTGAAACAATCGTAAACTTCATTTTTATTTTTCAACAAATAAATTATTGTCATATGTGTGTAATCATCGATGAATGTTAAAATATATCTCTTTCCATCGTAGGTTTCAGGAGTCATCGGCCCACACACATCGGTATGAACTAACTGCAACGGTCCATTACTTCTTTTATTAATTTTCTTCGTATGAGGTGCTTTTGTTTGTTTACTCATGACACACACTTCACAGATGTTTGTATTTTCTTCTGTAACCTCCTTTACGTCTATTCCAATTAAATTATTCTTAGCCATTTTTTGTAAATTCGTAATTCCTATATGACCCATTCTTCTGTGCCATAATTCAACTTCATTTGATTTGGTATTCATATAATTTACTTTACTTGGAACAACTTCAAACTTAACTTCATAAAGATTTCGTGATTTAGTACCAATCGCGATAATTTTATTATTCTTCGTTATTGAAGCTTTTTCGCCAACAAATTTTACTTGTAAACCTGCTTTGGTAAGTTTCTGCACTGCTAGTAAATTATGTCTCAAATCTGGAACATATAAAATATTAGTAATTTCTGCTACATTATTTATATCTTTATTTTTTAAAACAACATCTACAGTTCCGATAGCAGTAGCAACACACGTTTGATTTGTTTTAGCAACACTAATATTTATTGGGCACTTTAATTCTATCATTTTCTTGAAATATTTTGTTGAATTAACTAAATGGTCTGTAGCACCAGAGTCAAGTATCCAGGTTAGTTCATCTTTATTTTCTTCGTTTTCTTTATTTTTCGAAACCATAAAGACAATTTTATTTTCGTCTTCATTTTCTTGAGTGTTATTATAATGCACTTGTTTATTAACGTTATGATATTTATTAAATCGGCATTCGGATTTCCTGTGCCCCTTTTTACCACATTTGTAACAGTTATATTTAAAGTTTTCAACACTTTTATACTTATCTTTTCCAAGAAATGCTGTTGTTGATTTCTCTTCTGCACCTTCTGTCATTTTCTGTTTTAACTCTTGATCCATTAATTTTGCTTTAACAAATTCAACCTTTAACTTATCTGGTTCCAAAGTCTCAAGAGCTGCTACTATATTATCATAGGACTTGGGTAACGTTAAAATAAGGTGACATACCATATCAGTTTCTTCTAAGTTCGCACCAGTTGATTTTAATTCTCGTACAATTTCATCAAATTTGATGAAATGATTTTCTAATAATTCGTTTTCTGCTAATTTTAGGGACAGCAACTTTCTTCTTAAATATAGTTGACTGGTGACACTTTTTCTTTCAAAATGTTCTTCAAGAGTTTTCCACATTTCAAATGCAGTTTTCTTATCTTTTACAAATTCTAAATGAGAATCTGCTAGACAACTTATTATTAACGCCTTGCACTTCTTATCTTTCTTATTAAATTCTTCTGTTACTGGATTTTGATTCGTTTCAATACACACTTTTACATCCTGTTGGTCAAGTAACGCTGACACTCGGAATTTCCAATTATTGAAATTTTTTCCATCAAATTGTACAATTCCACTTTTTTCAATAATTGTAGCCATTTCCTTATAAATTTAATTAATTATACCTGGCTTACAACTTCGAATTCTAACCTCACAAATACCGGACCACGTGTACTTTTTTTTTAAATATCTCTATTTTTATTCTTCTCTATTTGTTTCTTTAAAGCCGCTGGGCCCATAACCTATTAGTATTATTATGGTGCTTTACCAATAAAACCCAGTTTTATAAGATATTTCTTTAATTATAAAACCATAAAAAACAACATTTTATTATTGACCTTGTTATTTTGTTAGCCTTCTTCGATACTAACTTCTGAACATTTTGGGTTGCATACATCAATTACTTTAACAATATATGCATCAACCCTACTCATTTGGGTATTATATAAAGTGTAGCTACGATGATTCTTTATCAAAATATGTTACTTATCGCGCTCAAGACTGCGCTGAAGTTTTCTGTAATAGGTTAGAAGCTGATATCAAACGTATTTATAATGATCACCTGAAACGTGTTGTCCCAATGATTGAACTCACTGAAAACGAGAAATTGATTCACGCACTCACTCAATGTTGTCATATATGCGAAAAACCCTTCCGTCAGGAAGATGAAAGGGTGCGCGATCATTGTCATTTAACAGGAAAATATCGAGACCCTGCACATTCTATATGTAATTTACATTTTAAGAATCTAGTTTTATACCTGTATTTTTTCACAATTTATCACATTATGATGCCCACCTCTTCATAAAATCATTAGGTGTCGATGGTTCTAAAATAGATGTTATTGCGGTAAACAAAGAAAAATATATCTCTTTTTCAAAACACGTGCATGTTGACACTGTAGTTAACACTTTAGGAAGTATGGAAAACAAATATCTCAAATTAAGATTTTTAGACTCATTTCGCTTTATGCCTATGGGGTTAGAGAAATTAACAAAAAATTTAACAGATAAAGAATGCCAGATTACTAAAGAGTATTTTCCGGAAAACCAAAAGTTTAGCCTCATGAGAAAAAAAGGTGTTTTTCCCTATTCATTTGTAGATTCATTCGATAAGTTAGATTATGACAGATTACCGACGCGAGAAGAATTTTTTGATAAATTACGAAATGAAGACTTATCAGTTGAGGATTATAATAGAGCTTCAGTTGTATGGAATACTTTCCAATGTAAAACTCTCGGTGACTATTCCGATATATATTTGAAAAGTGATGTGCTACTGTTAGCAGATGTATTTGAAGCTTTCAGATGTATATGTCAAAAAGTATATCATTTAGATCCGGCCAATTTCTTCACAGCTCCGGGTCTGTCTTGGACTGCAATGCTTAAATATACAGGAGCAGAATTAGAATTATTAACAGATATCGACATGATTCACTTTATTAAAAAAGGTGTTAGAGGCGGTGTGAGCCAATGCAGTAAAAGAAGTGTTCAAGCTAATAACAAATATATGCCTACATATGATAGAACAAAACCTACAACGTTTATAAATTACCTAGATGCTACCAATCTCTATGGTGCTGCGATGTCTGAATATTTGCCGCATTCGGGGTTTACATGGTTGACAGATAACGAAGTTGAAAATTTCGATGTTTTAAAAATTCCGAAAAAATCTGAGACTGGGTACATTTTACAAGTAAATTTGCACTATCCGAAAGAACTTCACGATGATCAGGATCAGCTACCATTCTGCCCGGAAAATATTATCACGCAAAATTCGAAGCAGTCAAAACTAATTCCCAACTTATTTGACAAGAGCATGTATGTAATTCATTACCGAAATTTACAACAGTGTATAGCAGCAGGATTGAAAGTTACAAAGATCCGCCGTGTTTTATCTTTTAAACAATCTCCGTGGTTAAAAAAGTATATTGACCTAAACACAAATATGCGAAATGCAGATAAGAGTGAGTTCGGGAAAATGTTTTATAAACTATTAAATAACTCAGTCTTCGGTAAAACGATGGAAAATACAGAAAATAGATCAAATATACGGTTAGTTACACACTGGGAAAATAATGGAAGAAGAAGGAGCTGAAAAGTTGATCTCAAAAACCGCAATTTAAAGAGTGCGCTATCTTTACAGAGAATCTGGTAGCTATTCACATGGAGAAACTACAAGTTCACTACGATAAGCCGATATATATTGGTTTTTGCGTGCTAGATCTGGCTAAACAGATTATGTATGACTTTTATTATAATCATATTAAAAAAATATACGGGAGCAAGGTCCAGCTGCTGTACACAGACACCGACTCATTAATTCTACTGACGTATACAGACGATTTTTATGAAGACATGAAGAAATATTTGTACAAGTATGACACATCAAACTTTAAGGTCGATAATCAATTTGGAATTCCGCAGAATGAATCCATAATTGGTAGAATGAAAGACGAGTATGCGGGTAGAATTCTCTGGGAATTTCTGGGAACGGGGGCAAAAGCTTATGCTGTAGATGTTGAGGGCCTGCTCACCAAAACAGCCAAAGGTGTCCAGAAGGAAGTTATCAAGAAAGAACTGGGTTTGGAGGATTATAGAAATGTGGTATTACGCAATATAGATATTGATAAACATGTTCAATCTTTCCGTTCATATAACCACCAACTTTATACAGAATTAAAAAATAAAGTAGCGTTATCATGGAAAGATGATAAACGATATATTATCGCTGGTGGGGACGGTGATACCTTAGCTTGGGGAAATTATAGGATTTCTAACGATGATAATTTAGAAACTAGTTAAGTGCTCATGTATAACTTGTATTATATAAGTCTGTATATAAACCCTTTACCTATGTAATTATTTTATTTAATCTATAAATTGCATATGATATGTATAAATACCTTAGCTTGGGGAAATTATAGGATTTCTAACTATTGATTAGAATTTCTTTTCGCTAGAACCCTTTATTGTATTTTTAACTATGAAAATTTGGAGACTAGTTAAGTGCTCATGTATAACTTGTATTGTATAAGTCTGTATATAAACCCTCTACCTATGTAATTAGTCTATAATAAATTGTATATGTGATATGTATAAATACCTTAGCTTGGGGAAATTAAAGGATTTCTAATGATGATAATTTAGAAACTAGTTAAGTTTACATGTATAACTTGTATTATATAAGTCTGTATTTAAACCCTATACCTATGTAATTATTCTATTTTTAGTCTATAAATTGCATATGTAGTATACATAAATATATGATATAAACCTTTATAATATGTTGTATCATTTAAGAAGGATCTTACTATCTCTCTCCTACACATACATTCCAATTTAACGAGAGTAAAAGTAATAAATATGTTAATAATAAAGAAAGGGAATGAGGATGATTCATAAACGTAGAAGCAGGGTGAGTATTAAGATATATTTACCCCTGACCTGATTTATAGCATTTAATTCAAGCCCTCTTTCATATTTTCTCTTGTACGCCCCTGTATGAGAACGATAGCTGTATATTAGCCTGTATGTTAGCGTGTATATGTGGTTGCCTGCTAGAGGTGTGGCGCCAGAACCGGCCATCTACCCCTACTTATAACGCTTGTCGCCGGAGAACAATTTAGATAATTTCATTATTAATTTATTATAAATAATAACTAGGTATAGGATTTCTATGCATTTGGATGTTTTTTCTGCTTATATCAAACATATGCAGAGTTATATTTCTATATGTTTAAGCCACATATGAATCACATATGTCAATTTGAAAGTGCATATAAATGCATATTTAGGTGTTTTTTATAAATGCATGCATATTTTAGCATTTTTGAACGAGTGTGCATATTTTACCACTTTTTGAGCGTTTTACATGCTTTAATTATGAAATTTCTAATATTTTTTAAATAATTTTAGTATTTTAGACAACCAACCAAGGGCGGCTTAGTTGAGTCTAGGGGAAACCCATAATTTAAGCTTATTGTTAAATACTAGGCTTTAAAATATTTTACTGCCTTAACCATCTGTGTACTTGTTAATATTTTCTAAGAAAAAAAAAAGTTTCAACTAAAATTTAAATACTTACATCCTGCAGTATTGTGATAAATAGGTATTAGGAAATTCCAAAGACCCTTTGACAACTTCCTGTTCATAGAAAAATTTGCCTGTACTTTTGTTTACTAATCTTGTAATCTTTCAATTAAGATAGTTCAGAAATTGCAAACTGCATTTCAGTTTGAAATTTTAGAGTGTAAAGATGGGTAAAGAAAAACGGTCTGTGTCTGTTACACTTCGAAGTTATGTTAAGGAATTCAGTGTTCTTACAACTGACGATAAGGTGTTGTATTGTACAGTGTGCGACGATAAAGTGACTGCAACGAAACGCTTTCAAGTTACACAACATCTGAACACGGTTCGACATCAAAAGTGTGTTGCCCTGAAATCAAAAAAACAAACATTGTTACCGGGGTACCTTAATAATTCGCGCGGTGAGTCCAGCAAATCGATCGAATTTAATAAAAAACTATGTAGTGGCATTAGTGGCTGCAGATATCCCGTTAAGTAAAATTAATCACTCAGCATTTCGTAATTTTCTAGAAGAAATTTCAAAAATGCCAATACCTGACGAGTCTACACTCAGGAAAAATTATTTACCTCGTTTATATGAAGAGACCATAAAATCAATTAGAAAACATGTAGCGAATAACTACATATGGGTTTCCATTGACGAATCTACTGACACTACTGGAAGGTGCGTAGAAACTTCATTTCCTTCGTTTTGTTAGTAAAATTTAACTAATTACAGCAGAGCAATTTACGGGTGTTTTATTTTCTATTTTATTAGTTACATATTTAATCACAACAATATTTTTGCTTGATTAAAATAGAATTTTTTTAAATAACTGTTTTGCGCTAATTGTTTGTAACCGACTAATTATGTAGTTCGATAAAATAAAAATCAAATTTTTGTTTTCAGAAACGTGGCTAACGTTATAGTTGGCGTTTTAAATTCGGAGAACAATCCCAAATCCTATCTATTAGCAATGGACGTTTTCAAGCGCACCAATCATTGTTCTATGGCAAAATTGTTTAATGATTCGATGGCTATTTTGTGGCCGGACGGCATACAGTACAACAAAGTACTTGATAAGTTCATAGTTTCCTTTAACACGTCTACATTGTCTGCTGCAAATTGTAAAAAATAATGTCCTGAGCAATGCTTAAACTTCTGATTTCTTTAATCACACAAAAGCAAACAGCAAATTCAATAGCGATGATGGGATTTTTTTTCATGTTATCTTCATTGGTAACTGCTAAAATATCAGCATCTCCACATCTCGAAGGTCTTTTTTTAATTTGCGAGGCTACTAAATAAAGTACACTTTACACCATAAGTCGATATTCAAAGTTCAAATCTTTAAGCATTTCCACCTCGTTATAAATATTGTTTTGTGGTTGTGGGTAAATTAAAGTATATTCATTATTTTTATAAGATCTGAAAAATACGACGTATTTTCAGTTTCCGTAGAAAAAACTACGGGTTAAAGTTACCACCCAGTAGGACATATCGGTCGTAAATTGTAACTGAATTATACACTTTTCATTTGGCTATGTCATGTTTTATTTTCCCAACAATCTTTTCCCAAACCTCGCCACAATTTATCCCTTTAGTTTTCAGAATAACCTTTGTGTTCAGTTTTGTTATTATATATTTTGACTACTATGTACATTTCATTTCATAGTGGAAATATTTTATATATGCGCGTAAACGAGGAATAACAGCTTTTTCCTCATTAATTTACTTGAATTGTGTGTTATATCAAGAAGTTCTATGAATTCTCTATTATGACTTTGCATATCTAATCTCATTTTCACTGACCTTTGAATAGTTTCCACAGTTCTTGCAGTGGATTCCTGAAGTTTCGCGCCCGTTTTACACACAACACATTTTTTATAACTGCATATCTGCGTATGTTTTTTTATAAATTTAAAGAAATTTAAATATATGTAATAGTTCAACGTCTGTTATAGAATAACTTGACGAACTCTCCGTGTTAAGGTTAATGTCCTATTTACAAAAACAGTAAGAATTTTATAATTTTTTTCAACAAAATGTTAAATCACCTGCATTTGTAACTCCAATATTGTGCTAATAGTTGTATGTATTTACGAACCTGGTAAGAGGAGTGCGTTAGAATGAGACGGAAGACGGATGAAAATAGAGATCGCTGCACAGCGGTAATTTATACATTGTCGGAATAAATTGGTCATATCTTCGTTGCTGTCTAGCCAATTTCAAAGTTTCAAAACGCAGTGGATTGTAAAATCTCGAACTAACAACAATTATATTTTAAACTTTTTTGATATCTTGTGTCGTCCAAAAGTTATCACGATATAAATATCTTTCTATGTTCGCAGAAATTGAAATACGCATAATAAGGGAGTTAGAAACTAATCTAGTAAGTACCCTTCAGTAGTAAGTAAATGTTCCTTCAAGACTAAATCTCCCCATGTTATTCTTATGGGAGTTTCGTTTTTAAGACAGGACAATTTTGTGAGGTTATGTGTGTCAAACTTGGCGTCCTTCCCGCTAGATGTCAGCATGGGTGTGGGGTTGAGTGTTTTGGCGGGAAAATGTAAATGTGATGCTTGCTCGTGATTGGTCGGACTGAATTGCCGGTAAAATAGGTAGCAGCATGTGTCGCTAGATGTCTCTGTGGGCGTGGTTTTGGCGGGAAAAATCAAATCTCAGGCCTGTTCGTGATTGGTCCGAAGTTTTGGCGCTAAAGGAGGTTGCAGGACGTGTCGCTTTGGAGCTGAATGTAAACAAACGGGGTTGCCAAATCTCATATTTGGTAAAAATGAAAAGTCACTAGATAATTCCCCAGGACTTGAAAGTGTGTTTAGATCGCGCGCAAAGGGGGCCTTCGCCCTGGGCCCCCATTCTGGGGCATCCTAGGGAGATCGTTAGGGTGCTTCGCTCTAGGCCCCCACTCTGGCGTTCCCGGGGAGATCGTTAGGGGTGCTTCGCCCTCCTCGGGGCCGCACTCTGGAGGGTCCCCCTGGGATCGACAGCGGTGCAGGGCCCCCTTGTGTGAAAGATGTCGGCGTGCGCGTGAACGCGACCGGGCGGGCCGGGTTAATCCGAAAAATTTGTCGGGGCGTTACGTGGCCGGGTATTCCAGTGCCCCGGTGGCCGTTGAAAGGGGTTAATTTATTTGGCGGTCCGAAAAATTTGTCGGGGCGTTACGTGGGCGGGTATTTCAGTGCCCCAGTGGGCCGGTGCCCCAGTGAGCCGTTGAAAGGGGTTAATTTGAAAAATTTAGCGGTTGTCTCGTTGCTGCCGATTAATAATAATAATAAGGTGGTGGGTTAAACATTTTATTAAAGGGGGTGGGCTGAAAAAAATAATATACAATATTAATGTACATACAATATTAACAACATAAGCGTACTGTAGATTTTTCTTTAATACAAATAATGAATAGTGACCTATAAAATACAATAATAATAATATTTAAAGGAGAATATGCATCGTTTTCTTCTCTCTCTCATGAATGGTACTGCTGGATGATCTCATCACTTAATTGTTGCATAGTTTGATGTTGGGCTAAAAATAAAAACATTACATTCGGTATAAAATAACAATATCAACTTACCTGCATTTGTTTTTTCCTTTAATAAAACAGAAGCCAATAATGATATTATTTTAAAGGAGAATGCATCTTTCTGCTGGATGATGTAATTATTCGAATCATATGTGCATCTAAACATTCCTTTTCTAGAATGACGTCATCGCTTAATTATTGCATAGTTTTGAGAGCTAAAAAAACATTACATTTTATACATTAAATTAAAATAACAATATCAACTTACCTGCATTTGTTTTTTTCCTTTAATACGATAATAATATTAAAAGAAAAATGCATCTGTTTCTTCTAACAAAATATTATATATTCCGCCGGATGATGTCATCAGTGAATTATTGCACTAGCATGAAAAAATTGCACTAGCAAATAAAACATTCATTTCATGAATGTTGTTCGACCTAGAAAAACAATACATTAAATTAAAATAACAATATCAACTTACCTGCATTTGTTTTTTCCTTTAATACGATAATAATATTAAAAAAAAAATGCATCTGTTTCTTTCCTTCTAACAAAATATTATATATTCGAAACATATGTGCATCTAAACATTCCTTTTCTAGAATGACGTCATCGCTTAATTGCTGCATAGATTTGATGTTGGTCTAAAAATAAAAACATTACATTTTATACATTAAATTAAAATAACAATATCAACTTACCTGCATTTGTTTTTTCCTTTAATACGATAATAATATTAAAAGAAAAATGCATCTGTTTCTTTCCTTCTAACAAAATATTATATATTCCGCCGGATGAAGTAATTATTCGAAACATATGTGCATCTAAACATTCCTTTTCTAGAATGATGTCAACAGTTAATTATTGTATAGTTTTGAGAGCTAAAAAACATTACATTTTATACATTAAATTAAAATAACAATATCAACTTACCTGCATTTGTTTTTTCGTATTTTGCACGTTACAACGAAATTTTTAGGAACGCAAACAATATTAAGCGGTTGTGTTGTTTTTAATGTTATTTTTATTGATTAAAAGACGCGAGTTCAAACCGCATTACATATGTGCACAGTTTACCGCTTGTTTTAAAACTGGAACGAAGCGCTGTTAAAATATTTTCTTAATGTCAAAGGAGTAATTTATTATGTCATGTCATAATTAATTAATGCTTTTTAAGTGCAAGCAAACATCTGAGGAGTCATCCGGTTTCTTTATAAAATAAATGAACATGAACATAAAAAATTGGTTGGACGATTATCTTCATCTATTTTAGTTGTAAAAATTAAATGTTTTATGAAGTGTATTGTTCGAAGTGTCGACTAAACTAATTTCAAAATATCAGAAATAGTATTAAGAATATGTTTACTTTTTTAAAACATTCACAGCGTTAATCACAATAGTAATTTAGCATTTTATGTAAATGCAATAAACCAAAACGAAAATAAAATAATTTCAAAACTTAGTAAGATCCTTCTTAAATGATGCAACATAGTATAAAGGTTTATATCATATATTTTTGCATACTACATATGGAATTTATAGACTAAAAATAGAATAACTACATAGGTACAGGGTTACAGACTTATATAATACAAGTTATACATGTAAACTTAACTAGTTTCTAAATTATCATCATTAGAAATACTTTAATTTCCCCAAGCTAAGGTATTTATACATACTACATATGCAATTTATAGACTAAAAATAGAATAATTACATAGGTACAAGGTTTATATACAGACTTATATAATACAAGTTATACATGTAAACTTAACTAGTTTCTAAATTTTCATGGTTAAAAATTCAAAGAACGGTTCTAGGGAAAAGAAATTCTAATCAATAGTTAGAAATCCTATAATTTTTCCAAGCTAAGGTATTTATACATATCACATATACAATTTATAGATTAAATAAAATAATTACATAGGTAGAGGGTTTATATACAGACTTATACAATACAAGTTATACATGAAAACTTAACTAGTTTCTAAATTATCATCATTAGAAATCCTTTAATTTCCCCAAGCTAAGGTATTTATTTATACATATCACATATACAATTTATAGATTAAATAAAATAATTACATAGGTAGAGGGTTTATATACAGACTTATACAATACAAGTTATACATGAAAACTTAACTAGTTTCTAAATTATCATCGTTAGAAATCCTATAATTTCCCCAAGCTAAGGTATTTATACATATCACATATGCAATTTATAGACTAAAAATAGAATAATTACATAGGTAGAGGGTTTATATACAGACTTATATAATACAAGTTATACATGTAAACTTAACTAGTTTCTAAATTATCATCATTAGAAATCCTTTAATTTCCCCAAGCTAAGGTATTAATACATATCACATATACAATTTATAGATTAAATAAAATAATTACATAGGTAGAGGGTTTATATACAGACTTATACAAGTTATACATGAAAACTTAACTAGTTTCTAAATTATCATCATTAGAAATCCTTTAATTTCCCCAAGCTAAGGTATTTATACATATCACATATGCAATTTATAGATTAAATAAAATAATTACATAGGTAGAGGGTTTATATACAGACTTATATAATACAAGTTATACATGTAAACTTAACTAGTTTCTAAATTATCATCATTAGAAATCCTTTAATTTCCCCAAGCTAAGGTATTTATTTATACATATCACATATACAATTTATAGATTAAATAAAATAATTACATAGGTAGAGGGTTTATATACAGACTTATACAAGTTATACATGAAAACTTAACTAGTTTCTAAATTATCATCGTTAGAAATCCTATAATTTCCCCAAGCTAAGGTATTTATACATATCACATATGCAATTTATAGATTAAATAAAATAATTACATAGGTAGAGGGTTTATATACAGACTTATACAAGTTATACATGTAAACTTAACTAGTTTCTAAATTATCATCGTTAGAAATCCTATAATTTCCCCAAGCTAAGGTATTTATACATATCACATATGCAATTTATAGATTAAATAAAATAATTACATAGGTAGAGGGTTTATATACAGACTTATACAATACAAGTTATACATGAACACTTAACTAGTTTCTAAATTATCATCGTTAGAAATCCTATAATTTCCTCAAGCTAAGGTATTTATACATATCACATATGCAATTTATAGATTAAATAAAATAATTACATAGGTAGAGGGTTTATATACAGACTTATACAAGTTATACATGAAAACTTAACTAGTTTCTAAATTATCATCGTTAGAAATCCTATAATTTCCCCAAGCTAAGGTATTAATACATATCACATATGCAATTTATAGATTAAATAAAATAATTACATAGGTAGAGGGTTTATATACAGACTTATACAAGTTATACATGAACACTTAACTAGTTTCTAAATTTTCATCATTAGAAATCCTTTAATTTCCCCAAGCTAAGGTATTTATACATATCACATATGCAATTTATAGATTAAATAAAATAATTACATAGGTAGAGGGTTTATATACAGACTTATACAAGTTATACATGAACACTTAACTAGTTTCTAAATTATCATCGTTAGAAATCCTATAATTTCCCCAAGCTAAGGTATTTATACATATCACATATGCAATTTATAGATTAAATAAAATAATTACATAGGTAGAGGGTTTATATACAGACTTATATAATACAAGTTATACATGTAAACTTAACTAGTTTCTAAATTATCATCATTAGAAATCCTTTAATTTCCCCAAGCTAAGGTATTTATACATATCACATATGCAATTTATAGATTAAATAAAATAATTACATAGGTAGAGGGTTTATATACAGACTTATATAATACAAGTTATACATGTAAACTTAACTAGTTTCTAAATTATCATCATTAGAAATCCTTTAATTTCCCCAAGCTAAGGTATTTATTTATACATATCACATATACAATTTATAGATTAAATAAAATAATTACATAGGTAGAGGGTTTATATACAGACTTATACAAGTTATACATGAAAACTTAACTAGTTTCTAAATTATCATCGTTAGAAATCCTATAATTTCCCCAAGCTAAGGTATTTATAAATATCACATATGCAATTTATAGACTAAAAATAGAATAATTACATAGGTAGAGGGTTTATATACAGACTTATATAATACAAGTTATACATGTAAACTTAACTAGTTTCTAAATTATCATCATTAGAAATCCTTTAATTTCCCCAAGCTAAGGTATTAATACATATCACATATACAATTTATAGATTAAATAAAATAATTACATAGGTAGAGGGTTTATATACAGACTTATACAAGTTATACATGAAAACTTAACTAGTTTCTAAATTATCATCATTAGAAATCCTTTAATTTCCCCAAGCTAAGGTATTTATACATATCACATATGCAATTTATAGATTAAATAAAATAATTACATAGGTAGAGGGTTTATATACAGACTTATATAATACAAGTTATACATGTAAACTTAACTAGTTTCTAAATTATCATCATTAGAAATCCTTTAATTTCCCCAAGCTAAGGTATTTATTTATACATATCACATATACAATTTATAGATTAAATAAAATAATTACATAGGTAGAGGGTTTATATACAGACTTATACAAGTTATACATGAAAACTTAACTAGTTTCTAAATTATCATCGTTAGAAATCCTATAATTTCCCCAAGCTAAGGTATTTATACATATCACATATGCAATTTATAGATTAAATAAAATAATTACATAGGTAGAGGGTTTATATACAGACTTATACAAGTTATACATGTAAACTTAACTAGTTTCTAAATTATCATCGTTAGAAATCCTATAATTTCCCCAAGCTAAGGTATTTATACATATCACATATGCAATTTATAGATTAAATAAAATAATTACATAGGTAGAGGGTTTATATACAGACTTATACAATACAAGTTATACATGAACACTTAACTAGTTTCTAAATTATCATCGTTAGAAATCCTATAATTTCCTCAAGCTAAGGTATTTATACATATCACATATGCAATTTATAGATTAAATAAAATAATTACATAGGTAGAGGGTTTATATACAGACTTATACAAGTTATACATGAACACTTAACTAGTTTCTAAATTATCATCGTTAGAAATCCTATAATTTCCCCAAGCTAAGGTATTAATACATATCACATATGCAATTTATAGATTAAATAAAATAATTACATAGGTAGAGGGTTTATATACAGACTTATACAAGTTATACATGAACACTTAACTAGTTTCTAAATTATCATCGTTAGAAATCCTATAATTTCCCCAAGCTAAGGTATTTATACATATCACATATACAATTTATAGATTAAATAAAATAATTACATAGGTAGAGGGTTTATATACAGACTTATACAATACAAGTTATACATGAACACTTAACTAGTTTCTAAATTATCATCGTTAGAAATCCTATAATTTCCTCAAGCTAAGGTATTTATACATATCACATATGCAATTTATAGATTAAATAAAATAATTACATAGGTAGAGGGTTTATATACAGACTTATACAAGTTATACATGAACACTTAACTAGTTTCTAAATTATCATCGTTAGAAATCCTATAATTTCCCCAAGCTAAGGTATTAATACATATCACATATGCAATTTATAGATTAAATAAAATAATTACATAGGTAGAGGGTTTATATACAGACTTATACAAGTTATACATGAACACTTAACTAGTTTCTAAATTATCATCGTTAGAAATCCTATAATTTCCTCAAGCTAAGGTATTTATACATATCACATATGCAATTTATAGATTAAATAAAATAATTACATAGGTAGAGGGTTGATATACAGACTTATACAAGTTATACATGAACACTTAACTAGTTTCTAAATTATCATCGTTAGAAATCCTATAATTTCCCCAAGCTAAGGTATTTATACATATCACATATACAATTTATAGATTAAATAAAATAATTACATAGGTAGAGGGTTTATATACAGACTTATACAATACAAGTTATACATGAACACTTAACTAGTTTCTAAATTATCATCGTTAGAAATCCTATAATTTCCTCAAGCTAAGGTATTTATACATATCACATATGCAATTTATAGATTAAATAAAATAATTACATAGGTAGAGGGTTTATATACAGACTTATACAAGTTATACATGAACACTTAACTAGTTTCTAAATTATCATCGTTAGAAATCCTATAATTTCCCCAAGCTAAGGTATTAATACATATCACATATGCAATTTATAGATTAAATAAAATAATTACATAGGTAGAGGGTTTATATACAGACTTATACAAGTTATACATGAACACTTAACTAGTTTCTAAATTATCATCGTTAGAAATCCTATAATTTCCCCAAGCTAAGGTATTTATACATATCACATATGCAATTTATAGATTAAATAAAATAATTACATAGGTAGAGGGTTTATATACAGACTTATACAATACAAGTTATACATGAACACTTAACTAGTTTCTAAATTATCATCGTTAGAAATCCTATAATTTCCCCAAGCTAAGGTATTTATACATACTACATATGCAATTTATAGATTAAATAAAATAATTACATAGGTAGAGGGTTTATATACAGACTTATACAAGTTATACATGAACACTTAACTAGTTTCTAAATTTTCATCATTAGAAATCCTTTAATTTCCCCAAGCTAAGGTATTTATACATATCACATATGCAATTTATAGATTAAATAAAATAATTACATAGGTAAAGGGTTTATATACAGACTTATACAAGTTATACATGAACACTTAACTAGTTTCTAAATTATCATCGTTAGAAATCCTATAATTTCCCCAAGCTAAGGTATTTATACATATCACATATGCAATTTATAGACTAAAAATAGAATAATTACATAGGTAGAGGGTTTATATACAGACTTATACAAGTTATACATGAACACTTAACTAGTTTCTAAATTATCATCATTAGAAATCCTATAATTTCCACAAGCTAAGGTATTTATACATATCACATATGCAATTTATAGATTAAATAAAATAATTACATAGGTAGAGGGTTTATATACAGACTTATACAAGTTATACATGTAAACTTAACTAGTTTCTAAATTATCATCATTAGAAATCCTATAATTTCCACAAGCTAAGGTATTTATACATATCACATATGCAATTTATAGATTAAATAAAATAATTACATAGGTAGAGGGTTTATATACAGACTTGTACAATACAAGTTATACATGAACACTTAACTAGTTTCTAAATTATCATCGTTAGAAATCCTATAATTTCCCCAAGCTAAGGTATTTATACATACTACATATGCAATTTATAGACTAAAAATAGAATAATTACATAGGTACAAGGTTTATATACAGACTTATATAATACAAGTTATACACTTAAACTTAACTAGTTTCTAAATTATCATCGTTAAAAAATCCTATAATTTTTCCAAGCTAAGGTATTAATACATATCACATATACAATTTATAGATTAAATAAAATAATTACATAGGTAGAGGGTTTATATACAGACTTATGCAATACAAGTTATACTTGAACACTTAACTAGTCTCCAAATTTTCATAGTTAAAAATACAATAAAGGGTTCTAGGGAAAAGAAATTCTAATCAATAGTTAGAAATCCTATAATTTCCCCAAGCTAAGCTATTAATACATTTCACATATACAATTTATAGATTATATAAAATAATTACATAGGTAGAGGGTTTATATACAGACTTATACAATACAAGTTATACATGAGCACGTAACTCGCGGCGTTGCGTGGCCGGGTGGGGAGCCGTGCGATGGTGCGACGCCCCAGTGGGCCACTGGGCCGTTGAAAGGGGTTAATTTGAAAAATTTGGCGGTTGCCTCGCTGCTGTAGAATCAAATAATAAGGTGCCTCACCTCGGGTAGGCAACCACATATACAGTCTAACATATAGTCTAAACGATAGCTGTATATTAGCCTATATGTTAGACTGTATATGTGGTTGCCTACCCGAGGTGAGGCACCTTATTATTTGATACTTAAATCTAATCTCTACAAGGAGTTCAGTTTCAACGGGAATTATAAATGGTTGGATATACTGCAAGATGTTGTCGATAAGTACAACAGCACCGTGCATAGGTCAATTGGTCTAGCCCCCATCAATGTGACATTTCGCACGCCTTTAAATCGTTCGAATGATGATGATGACGGGGTCCCCCCAAAACCTAAATTTAAAGTAAACGATATGGTTCGTATTTCTAAGTACAGAGGGGTTTTTTCGAAAGGTTATCACCCCCAGTTCAGCACTGAATTATTTCGCATAAGCAGGGTGCAATCAACCAGACCGACAACCTATCTGTTAGAAGATGTGAGAGGTGCCCCAATCAAAGGTTGCTTCTATGAACCGGAATTGATGAAAACTAAACACCCAAAAAGCTTTTTAATTGAACGTGTATTACGAACAAAAAATGATCAATTATATATGAAATGGCTGGGTTTTGATAACACACACACAACAGCTGGATCAAGAAAAGTGATTTATTATAAAAAATAGTCTGTTTATGTATATACTTTATTTACATTATAATAATAATAATAATAATAATTAGAAAATATGTGCATAAATAATAGTCTACTTATCTATATACTAAGATTTTATTTACAATAAATACTTACAATATAATAATAATTAGAAAATATATGTACAAATAATAGTCTACTTATCTAAATGTATAAACTAAGATTTTATTTACAATAAAAAATTATAAAATATCTTCCTCCTCTCCTTCATTTATTTTAAAATGACCCCATGGAAGGGTATCAATTTTATTTTTTAGTATAAAACGTTTATCATCACATGAATCTAGAGCTTTTTTCCTAATAAAATATGTATAAAGATTATGTTTATCAGAACGAATGCTTCTATTAACGGCATATGTAATTTCTGAATCAAATAAACTTTTGAAATAATGTTCGAAACTTAATCTATTTTTTAGAGCCTGCTGCCCTACGCCTTTGGCCTTACAAACCTCCTTACCCTCCTCCTTCCGCATGGAATACATTTTCGATTTCAAACCGACAAATTCCAATAAAAGTTTTCCGTTTAATTCGTCTTTGAATTTACCGGGAACTTTCTTATTTACTTTCTGTATTCCATAGGGGTTCTCTGGAGGATAATCGGACGTATCGAATATTCCCTCCGATCCTTTCGCGCTTTCCTCTCGTATAACGTCATAAATATCTAATCCGTCTTTACTTTTTGCACAAGCATACACCATTCCGTCCGTGTCCGTATAAAGCAAGATAGCGGGGCAGGGTTGCTCTAACATAAACTGATAATGAAAAGAGTACATTAATAATTTAGACAAGTCTAAAATCACCATCCCCAAATAAACCGGTTGGTTATATTTAACCACGGTTTTGTTTAGTTCGACGGCGACCAGATTTTCTTTAAATATCGTACAGGAACGGAACTCCGGTAACGCGATATACTTTTGGGCGCTTCTAAAAGAGTACGCTAATTTGATCTTTCGATGTTTCCGGATATTCTGCATCGTCTTGCCAAAAACCGCGTTGTTCATGAGCTTAAAGAAGTCCTTTTCGAACTTTTTTTTGCCTTAGCCCTTAAACTCGTGTTCAAGTCTATGTAGGGTTTGAGCCATCTCCGTTGAGAGAATTTTAAAACTCTATGAACCTTGGTTAATTGCAGGCCGTATAATAAACATTGAAACAGGTTTCGAACATGTAAAACGTATTTAAATTTTGGAAACATAGTCAACATTAATTTTGGGGGAGAATTATTTGAAGCCGTAGGAGGTCGCCGATGCTCCGGACAAAAGGGAAACGCTGACGTTTTGTCTTGAATTTCCCGGGGCACGTTAAGATCTACTTCCAAAATTAATGAGGTAGGGGCTTCTTCCTCGTCAACCGCCATGTTTAGAGCGAGCATGCACGCTCGATCGGTATACATTTCCCAATCCGGTTTTTCTTCGCATTTAAAATTTTCTAATATATTTTCTATCTCGCGAACCCGATTTTCCGACAACCATTCAAAATTCCCGTACGGTAAACTTTCGGACATCGCGTAACCGTAAAGGTTATTGGCATCTACATAAAGCAAACAACTTGAAGGCTCCTTCTCGTTATAATTTTCCTTCATATATTTATTGTTTGCTTTTGCGTATCTATGCGAACATTGGGTAATCCCGCCTCTTATCGCTTTTTCAAAAAACAACACCATATCTATGTCGGTCAACAAATCTAATTTTACACGTGTACACTTTAAAGCAGCTGACCACGCTAATCCGGGCCCCGTATAAAAATGTACACTGTCTAAATCGTATATTTTCATACATAAATCGCGAAACTGTTCAAAAACATCAGCTAAGATTTTTACGTCACACTTTAAATAAAGTTCACTGTATTGCGCCAACGATTTTATGTTAAATGTTTTCCATACATTCTGAACGTGCTCGTAATCTTCGCAGCTGATATGTTCTTCGCGAAGAGCATTATAAAACGATTCTTTCGGCGGTAATTCTGTTTCATTGAGTTTCTCCCAACTATTCATATAATCGTAACAAAATATGCCTTTACGTCGTACTAAATTAAATTGTTCGGGATTTGGAAAGGCTTCGCGGACAAAATTAAACATTTCCGGGGCTAAATTATTTGCTAAAACATCCAAGCTTCTAGCTAAGAACCGATAACTGTCTATAAACCTCCATGTCAGCTTAGCACATTTTTTCGATACTGAAATGTAATTTTCCCTTGTCACGGGGAGGATATTTACCGGTTCGCGGTTGAAATTTAATTCATTAATTATGAAATGTATATCATAGCCTGACATGTTATGAAACAATATGGGAATGTAATTGCCGCATTTGTATTGCAGGTTACAATTTTGACAAAGGGCCGATAGGAATTTCCCGGTGAAATGATCATGATTTCTAACTTTGACAACCAAATCCTCATTGAATTCTTGCAAACAATGGGGGCACAGTGTGGTATTATCATACCCCTGCTGTTCCTCCAATGTAAGCGGCAGCATTGGAATGTTAATTTTTATCTTTTCCTCTATTATTGCGGTTTCTTTTATCAACTCGTTAACCAGCCATTTTTGGGGATTTGTTCCTACATAACTTTTATAATGTGATAAGGAGGGATCGAATGAACAAACGACCTGGTATGCGACAGCGAAAGGTATATGTTTTTGATATGGTATAGTACAGCTTTTGAAATGCGTAACATCATCATCATCATCATCATCAATTTGATTACACGGCACTGTTAAGCATTCAAAATCGGCGTATACAACGAAGGGATGACGTAAATTAAAATTTAAATTTTTAAAAGACAATGTATTTTCACCCGGTTTATCAAATTCTATGCGAACTGCATCGAACTTTTCACAATCATCCAGGTGATTGTTCAACGATTGGACACTGCTGAAGTGCCTTAAGCACCTGTCGCATATAAAAGTACGGTTCCTGTGCTTGGTGATGGAGGACCTACATAAACGAGACATATTCTTTATCCAGCAGTAGTGAGATGCTTTCCTCTTTCTCACGTACAACAAATTAATATGGTGTTGTTTTTTAGATTTTGTATGATAAAGAGGACCCGTCACTTTACTACCCTGCAAGCCGTACACGTTAACGGAAATGTTAGGATTTTGACGTTCAAATTTGGGAATGTCCGTAATTTTCACCGGAGATTTAATACCCTTAATATTAAATAATTGTTTGAAATTTTGCGGATACGAGGATGGTAATTCTTTATTTCTATTGGAGGGGTAAAGAGCGGAAACTAGAGCGTAATAGAAGCATTCGTTATCCGTATTTTTTACATTTATAATGGCGTGCTTGCTTTTAATTACAGTAGGCAACTCGATAAATTTAGAAGCTCTTAAAGGTGAATATTTGTTAATATTTATAGCTAACGAATTAATACGTCTAAAAGTTCCCCCTGATCCTACTTCTTCAAAGGATTCCATCTGTAAAAAAGGAAAAAAACTAATTAAAAGTGAGTTTTTAAAAAACTTTATATACGCACCTGTGATAATAAAGAAATCTCCATGTCCCCGAATATAGAAATAAGGTCGCTGGATCTTGATATAATGAAGTTTGACGTGTTAAAGTACTTGGCCTGTACTGTATCATCTAGCTTCATTTTATAATCGGCACAAAGAACGACATTGGCTTTCATGTTAGGTATTCGCTTTTGGAGGGATGCTTCAATTTTATCCACAAAAATGGGTTGTGCTTCCTCGAGAAACTCCTTTGGATCTAGGATATTGTTATTGATCACTATACCCGTCTTAATACGCCCTTTGAACGCTGATTCCAACTAAAACATGCAAAATATAAACAATCAAAATGAGAATATTCAATAAAAAACATGAAAAACTTACGTCATAATACGTAACACTGCTTTCGTCACTCCCTCCACTAACGCCTTCGCCTGTTTTAATAAGGGATTGTTTTATCCTCGCATCCAAGTATTTACATCTGTTCAAAATCGTTTCTAGTTTCCGTTTATCAGCTATCCCCCCCGCATTTGAGTAATTCCTTATCTGTTGGATTGTTAATTCCGTAGTTTCATCAATCAGGGTTGATAACCTTCGAAAATCAGCAGGTGTTGTTGCACGTGCTAAATCATCTTCCACCAATGTAACCTGATTTTGCAAATTGGTAATATCCATTATTGTTAAGACGGATTAAATACAATTCAGCCTTTCAATTAAAAAATAATTAACACGTTAATTTCACAAACTGAATCGAACGGTTTCAAAATGAGTATGTTATCTGCATCAAACACTTGTTTCAACTAAAACAGAGGCACTTTAGAGCGAGCTTTTTATACGAGTGCAAGGTGCAATTAATTTTAATTGTTGACGTAAATCGAAAACGCAAAACACCCTCATAAAATAACTCCAAGCAATAACTCATAAAATGGCGCGCTTTCCACCCCTAACAAGGCCAACACTTCGAACAAAATACTTCATAACACAATTTTTACAAACTAAAATATCCCACTAAAGAAATAAATGAAAATGTTCTAAAGGATGTCCAAAACAACGATTCAATTATAAATGGAATAAAAGACACGTAAATAATCTTTTTATGTGAGATTTTGTACACCCCTGTTATTTTGTAAATCAAACGGGGAATATCAAGAAACGAATCCCAGATGTGGCAATGACGCACATTTTAAATTTATCGCCTATGTTAATGTTTGCACTTAAAAAGCATTAATTAATTATGACATGACATAATAAATTACTCCTTTGACATTAAGAAAATATTTTAACAGCGCTTCGTTCCAGTTTTAAAACAAGCGGTAAACTGTGCACATATGTAATGCGGTTTGAACTCGCGTCTTTTAATCAATAAAAATAACATTAAAAACAACACAACCGCTTAATATTGTTTGCGTTCCTAAAAATTTCGTTGTAACGTGCAAAATACGAAAAAACAAATGCAGGTAAGTTGATATTGTTATTTTAATTTAATGTATAAAATGTAATGTTTTTTAGCTCTCAAAACTATACAATAATTAACTGTTGACATCATTCTAGAAAAGGAATGTTTAGATGCACATATGTTTCGAATAATTACTTCATCCGGCGGAATATATAATATTTTGTTAGAAGGAAAGAAACAGATGCATTTTTCTTTTAATATTATTATCGTATTAAAGGAAAAAACAAATGCAGGTAAGTTGATATTGTTATTTTAATTTAATGTATAAAATGTAATGTTTTTATTTTTAGCCCAACATCAAATCTATGCAGCAATTAAGCGATGACGTCATTCTAGAAAAGGAATGTTTAGATGCACATATGTTTCGAATATATAATATTTTGTTAGAAGGAAAGAAACAGATGCATTTTTCTTTTAATATTATTATCGTATTAAAGGAAAAAACAAATGCAGGTAAGTTGATATTGTTATTTTAATTTAATGTATTGTTTTTCTAGGTCGAACAACATTCATGAAATGAATGTTTTATTTGCTAGTGCAATTTTTTCATGCTAGTGCAATAATTCACTGATGACATCATCCGGCGGAATATATAATATTTTGTTAGAAGAAACAGATGCATTTTTCTTTTAATATTATTATCGTATTAAAGGAAAAAAACAAATGCAGGTAAGTTGATATTGTTATTTTAATTTAATGTATAAAATGTAATGTTTTTTTAGCTCTCAAAACTATGCAATAATTAAGCGATGACGTCATTCTAGAAAAGGAATGTTTAGATGCACATATGATTCGAATAATTACATCATCCAGCAGAAAGATGCATTCTCCTTTAAAATAATATCATTATTGGCTTCTGTTTTATTAAAGGAAAAAACAAATGCAGGTAAGTTGATATTGTTATTTTATACCGAATGTAATGTTTTTATTTTTAGCCCAACATCAAACTATGCAACAATTAAGTGATGAGATCATCCAGCAGTACCATTCATGAGAGAGAGAAGAAAACGATGCATTCTCCTTTAAATATTATTATTATTGTATTTTATAGGTCACTATTCATTATTTGTATTAAAGAAAAATCTACAGTACGCTTATGTTGTTAATATTGTATGTACATTAATATTGTATATTATTTTTTTCAGCCCACCCCCTTTAATAAAATGTTTAACCCACCACCTTATTATTATTATTAATCGGCAGCAACGAGACAACCGCTAAATTTTTCAAATTAACCCCTTTCAACGGCTCACTGGGGCACTGAAATACCCGCCCACGTAACGCCCCGACAAATTTTTCGGACCGCCAAATAAATTAACCCCTTTCAACGGCCACCGGGGCACTGGAATACCCGGCCACGTAACGCCCCGACAAATTTTTCGGATTAACCCGGCCCGCCCGGTCGCGTTCACGCGCACGCCGACATCTTTCACACAAGAGGGCCCTGCACCGCTGTCGATCCCAGGGGGACCCTCCAGAGTGCGGCCCCGAGGAGGGCGAAGCACCCCTAACGATCTCCCCGGGAACGCCAGAGTGGGGGCCCAGAGCGAAGCACCCTAACGATCTCCCTAGGATGCCCCAGAATGGGGGCCCAGGGCGAAGGCCCCCTTTGCGCGCGATCTAAACACACTTTCAAGTCCTGGGGAATTATCTAGTGACTTTTCATTTTTACCAAATATGAGATTTGGCAACCCCATTTGTTTACATTCAGCTCCAAAGCGACACGTCCTGCAACCTCCTTTAGCGCCAAAACTTCGGACCAAACACGAACAGGCCTGAGATTTGATTTTTCCCGCCAAAACCACGCCGACAGAGACATCTAGCGACACATGCTGCTACCTATTTTACCGGCAATTCAGTCCGACCAATCACGAGCAAGCATCACATTTACATTTTCCCGCCAAAACACTCAACCCCACACCCATGCTGACATCTAGCGGGAAGGACGCCAAGTTTGACACACATAACCTCACAAAATTGTCCTGTCTTAAAAACGAAACTCCCATAAGAATAACATGGGGAGATTTAGTCTTGAAGGAACATTTACTTACTACTCCCTTCCGTTTATTTAATGATAATTCTTGAGTGAAAATTAGCTCTAACTCGCTTAATACTTTAGAGATCGTATTTATTTTAATATAGCCGGATAGCAAATAAAGTATTCTAGATTTGCTGTTTTTTCAGTTTTTCCCCCCCAGGGGGGTGTTGGACACCGATATCGCCAGACGAATTTAGGGGATTGATATACACCCTAAATAGCATCCGATAACGTACTCGATACTTTTTTAACTTTCAATGTACCATGGACAACAAAATCCGCTTTCAGATTTACTCTACTAAATTGTATGTTGGTATTTTTTATATTACTTGAAAATAATGATATACGAGGGTGGTCTGAAAAGTTTCCGACCTAACAAAAATACACGACATTTTTTCTTTAAATTTATTTTTCTACATAGTTTCCTTGTAAGTCTACACTTTTCTCGCAGCGATGCTCCCATCTCTTTAACCCGTCCAAATAGTACTCGGCGTTTTTCTCTGCAAAATAATTGTTCACGAAGGTGATTGCCGCCTCATTTGACGAAAATCTCTGTCCTCCGAGCGCAATTTTTAGATGAGGGAACAAAATGAAGTCGCTTGGGGCTAGATCTGGTGAGCAAGGAGGATCGTCAAGCAGTTCAAACCTTAATTCGTGGATTTTCGCCATGGCAACCGCGGAGGTGTGAGACGGCGCAGTGTCTTGGTGAAACAGGATTTTCTTTTTCTGCAAATGTGGCCGTTTTTCCGCAATTTCTGCCTTCAGCTTGTCAAGTAATGATGCGTAGTATGCTCTTGTAATGGTTTTTCCTGTTTGAAGATAATCGATTAAGATAACTCCATGACTATCCCAAAAAACAGTCGCCATCACTTTCCCAGCCGACATAACAGTTTTTGCTTTTTTTGGACCCGATTCCCCCTTCGCAGTCCACTGTTTTGACTGTATTTTTGTTTCGGGCGTATAATGGTGTATCCAAGTTTCATCTACAGTAATTAATCGGCGCCAAAACTCTGATTTATTGCGCCTAAACTGCGCGTTGGAAATGTTCATTCGAACACGTTTTTGGTCTAACGTGAGCAAACGCGGCACCCAACGCGCGGACAGCTTTCTCATGCCTAAATCTTGATTCAATATGTGACAAACACGTTCTTTGGACATATTCATAGCCTCTGCTATCTCTCTCACTTTAATTCGACGGTCGTTTAGCACCATTTGGTGAACTTTAGCGATGTTATCATCAGTGGTTGCAGTTTTTGGACGTCCCGAACGTTTATCTTCGCCCAAGCTGGTACGACCACGTTTAAATTCAGCTGCTCAAAATTTCAGTGTGGTAAATGATGGCACAGAGTCCCCATACACAGAGTCCAACTCATCTTTGATTTACGTAGGCGTATTGCCTTTCAAAAACAAATATTTAATGACAGCTCGATACTCGATTTTTTCCATTTTCACAAAAACACTCAAACGATCGTCAAATAACAACTGCGCGTCCAAAATGGCTGAAATATTGGGGAGTACCTGTCAAAAGATGCACAACCACATTCCCTAGCTTTTATCACGGCCTACTAGACCTAGCTTTTATACGGCCGTCTCATTTCCAGTTTTTTCATTGTTGAAAATTATTACAGATTCGTACGTTAAATGGCGCCCACTGGTGGTAATTTTACAACAAAGATATTTAAAGTCAGAGCTCAGTCGCTAATTTTTAGGTTATACTTTATGTCAGTTGTGTCAAACTACCTCCGATTGAAGAGATCACACTTTAAGGAAGTACTTCACTTTCAGAATACGTGTATTTACTCAGACAGTAACAATAGGTAGTAACAAGAAACTTCTAACAACGATCAGATGTTGTTAAATTATGCATTAAGAAAACACTTATGGCTACATTAAAACTAAAAACATATAGGTACTTCAACAACCACTTCACAAGTACACGTATTTTTTATACTATTGACTTGATTTTACAACAATTGTCATGTTATTATTATCAATAGGTCGTTAGTTCAGAAAAGTTCCCTACTCCATCTTCTTTCTGGAACACTTTCTCAGCTTTACTACTAAACCTGTTAAGACATGATAATAAAATCGTTATTTACTTATCGTTACCTATCCTATACCTACCCTTCAAAATTTTAAAATTCTTTCTCTGTCATCGCTTTTGGTTTATGATATGCGATATCAAAAATTCTATATAAAGTTAACGTCTTAGAAGACAAATCTTGTCAGTCTCTTTTTACTGAAACGAGTGGCCTTAGATTCAAGTAGATTTCATCAGCTCTTATATCTAAAAATATTTATTTTCAGTAATGCCTTTCGCAGTGAGACTTCTTCATTCCATGGTTATACTTCTAATCGTAGCTTCAGTTCATAGGTCGTGCATTTACATTAGGTGTCTACATCATCTGCTGTGGTAATTCAAGTGCTACAAATCCCAAAAGAGCATTCGTAATATCATGAAATATTACACTGTACTTATATTGTGGCTATTATGTAGGTAGTTAATAAGGTGTTTCTAGTCTAAAAAAAATCAGTCAATTAGTAATGTTATATAAAATCTAGTAAAACTTACTAAAAAAAGTAAAATTTTCTTATATATAAGATATTTTGCTTTCCAAATTCCTACTGCAACATATTTGTGTCTTATTTATGTACATTATATTTAAATAGTATGTACAAATGTCAATAAATTAATATTGCACAATAGCAAATGACAAATAATGGTATGAACTTGGTATGAACTATAACCTTAAAATTAACGACTGCAGTCTGAATACAAACCATCTTCGTTGCAAAATTATTAGCAGTGGGCGCCACTTAACGTACCGATCCATAGATAATATAATAATATACTACGTATATAGAATGCAAACTGAATACAATCAAAATTTTATGAGCTTAGCACCAAAAATACAGATGGCACCTGTAATGCGGTCTACCCACGGCCTACTAGATTCATATAAGCTTCGCTTATATACGGCCGTCTCATTTCCAGTTTTTTCATTGTTGAAATTAGGATCCAAAAATTACAGATTCGTACGTTAAGTAGCGCCCCCTGACGGTCATTTTGCAACAAAGATGGTTTGTAGTCAGACTGCAGTCATTAATTTTTAGGTTATACGTCATGTCAGTAATTGTCATTTCCTATTGTGTAATAAATACTTCATTAAGTTATTGGTATTTGTACATACGGATTTGTATATAATGTACATAAATATGCCAAAAATATGTTACAGTAGGAACTAGGAAACCAAAATATCCTACATAGTATAATAAAATTTAGAAAATTATACTAAGTTAACGCAATGTTTACTAATGCCCCAATTCTTAGACTAGAAACACTTAATAACTACATGATAGCCATAGTATAAGTAAGTACAATTTCATATTTCGCAAATTACAAATGCTCTTTTGGGTTTTGTAGCACTTGAATTACCACAGCATCACACAGCATATGATGTAAACACATAATGTCAATGCACGATCTACTAACTGAAGCTATGATTAGAAGTATTAGAAGTAGGTATTCATGGAATGTTGAATTCTCACTGTGGCAGTCATTACTAAAAATAAATATTTTTAAGCATTTATAGCTGATGAAATCTACTTGAATTTTAAGACCAATCGTTTCAGTAAAATAAATATAAAACTGACAAAATTTGTATCATAAGGCATTATCTTTATATAGAACTTGCTTTATATGATATAAATCAAAAGCGATATCGGAGAAAGTATTTAGAAATTTTGAAGGGCGGTTAAGAATCTAGGATAACGATAAATAAATAACGATTTTCGTGTCATGTCTTAACAGATTTTATAATAAGAAGGTAGAGGAAGTGTTTCAGGAAGAAGATGGAGGTTCAACCTTTTCTGAACTAACTAAATGCATGGTCTAAACGGTATAGAATCAAGTCAATACTATTAAACTTTTACACACATTAAAAACAGACGTATACAGGCTTTTGAGTTGCGGTGCTATAGAAAAATGCTAAGGCGAGATGGATTGACCGAATATCGAGCAATGAAATACTAGAAAAAGTACAAGAAGAAAGATAGTTAATGAAGAAGACCATGAGAAGCAGAGATAGATTAATATGACACTTTAAGACATTCGGGTATTATCTAAGAATAATAATAGAAAGCATGATCGAAGGAAATAACACCCTAGCTAGACCTAGACTGCAATTTATACTCCAAATAAAAGAAGACTTAGGCTGCTCCAGCTATAGAGAAAAGACTAACAGCATACCGGAAAATATCATAAAAATAGGTGTATTTGTAAAGTGGTTGTTAAAGTATGTTTTTTAGTTTTAATGTAACTTTTTTTAATAGTTTACCAATTTTATTTGCGGACTGGCAGCCTTTTTTATAAAAATTAAGACATCGAAAGAATAATAAATTAAAATAATAAATAAAATTATAATGTAACGTTTTGTAATGTAATATAATGTACCTATTGTTTTTTAAAGCATAATCTAATAATATTTTATAGTTGTTAATACGTTTCTTATTAGTAATTACTGTTAATATTCGAGTAAACATTCTTTAATCGGAGGCAGTTTGACACAATTGACATAAAGTATAACCTAAAAATTAACGACTGAGCTCTGACTTCAAAAATCTTTGTTGTAAAATTACCGCCAGTGGGCGCCATTTAACGTACGAATCTGTAATAATTTTCAACAATGAAAAAACTGGAAATGAGACGGCCGTATATAAGCGAAGCTTATATGAATCTAGTAGGCCGTGGGTCTAGCAGGGGTCTACCATGACCATCTCCATTAATAAAGCCAAGACCCGATGCAACTGGCCATGGACTTACTAGACCTACAGCTTGCTCTATAACTTAGTGACAAACCGTATCAATGCTGTTTACATAATATCTGTACAGTGTAATTGAAATGAAAGGTTAAACGACTAGCGCATTTTCAGCGCTTGCGTATTGTTGATTGCATTTGAAATGATTATTTTAATTTGCTTTTGCAATATAGTACGCATATTACATTTTAATTTAATAGCACTGTATAATAGAATCACGTGGGCTGTATCCTATAAATTCAGTTTTTTGTTTTAAAATTGAAACTGACATTTCTCAAAAAATGAAATACTCGGGGATTATACCGGGTGATTTTTTAAATTTCTGATCTAGTAAGTCGTGATTTTTACGCCGTATCGAAGGTCACCGAAACGTAGGGCGTAGCGTTGATCACACTGCTATTCCAAATGTCAAAGTAGGTTATGTTTATGTCAACATTTTTGAAATCTGACAGTTGTGACAAATCGAACGATTCAAACTACGCCCTACGTTTTCCGCATCTTTTGTTTTAAAATTATGTCATGGCTTTCTAGATCAGAAATTTAAAAAATCACCCGGTACAACTCATAATAAAATTAGCCAATAGTAGTTGCGAATTATCCTAGTTACCACATATAGATAAGTGAATATACGCTTCACGACGTTGTATAATCGTTTCGGTATTTCCAAGCCTGCAACACTATTGGTTCAAGCAATCGTTGTCAGAGTAACAATTATTTTGAAGTCATCGACATACCTGTGCATGCAATAAATTAAATTAATCTGTCAAAAAAGCATCGCTTTTGAAAGCAAAAATAATAGTTGATTCTAAGTTTTATTTGTTATATAATCGTATCGAATACCACTAGAGCAACCGAAAATAATCTTATACCTACCTCGCGACACGACGTATTCCTTAAAACACCACTCCAGCTACGCTGTCGTGGTGTTTCGCAGAATACGTCTCGTCGCTCGGTAGGTATAATCGATTATTTTCGTTTGCTCTCGTGGTATTAAAACTGATAATATAACTAGTGTTATGATTATCATCGGTGATAGCCCGAGTTAAAACCGACGAAAATTGACCGAGTGCGAAGCACGAGTTCAATTTTCTAAAGGTTTTAACGAGTGGTATCATCGTTGATTAATCATAACACGTGTTATATTTGGTGAGAGAATATAATGAACGTTGAAAGAAAATAAACACTGAAACTTTCTGTCACTTTGACAGTAAACAATTTTATTTATTAAAAACAGGTGACAGTCAACATGCGGTGATAGAATTATCATCGATTTGATAGCCTATTCTGCGAGTTTGTTTTTGTATTTTCACCAATGAAATTAATAAAAAATGTACCATGTGACACGTGAATTATATTCTCCAAAATATAATTGTGCCGTTTTAAGTTTTCGCTACAAAATTTATTTGCCATCGATTTTTAAATTCTACAAAGGACCTGACGACATTCTTTAAATGGAAGAACTTTTGTCAACACTCTTACATTGAAAAACTAATTGAGAAGAAAATTAACAATTACCGTATTTGTGATAGGTATAACTAGCACCGGAAAATTAGTTAATAGTGTCTGTTCTAAAGGTAAGGTATTTAATGCTGATAACTTGTAAAGCAGACCGAGTAAATTTTTCGTCGAATTTCTTTAAATAAATTAATTACAATTTTATTATTGTAGCGCAGGAAGAATTTAGAGATGTTATAAAGTATTGCTGGAAAGCCATACATCAATTTCGAAGACACCGCATGTTCCGAGGATACAATTTCAAATTTTAAGTCAGGCCAACCAAAAACAAAACAGTGTCCAAAAGCAAAAAAAGTTATATCAGAAAGTTAACAAGTTAAAACAAACAATCAATAGACAGTTTATTATACGTTTTGTAAAAAAATCAGGTACATTTTCTTGTAGTCATAAAGCTAGTTTAAAAGATAGCATTGTTTGCAAGATAGTTGGTTTAAACAACAATAATAAGGCAAATGTAGTAGAAATTGTAAACACAATCTGAACTATTTAATCAAGAAAAATGTAGGTATTTGTTACGATGTAAGAATAAATTAATTTAAATAATTACTTGGATTTCTTTCTAAGCCAAAAGGAAAAAATAATTTAAATTCTTAAAGATGAAACCGTACAGGTAAAATGCATTTAAGATACTTAGCCCCAAAAATACAGATGGCGCACGAATTATTCATCGAACAATGCTTGGAGTTTGCATTCTATATACGTAGTATATTATTATGTTATCTATGTACCGATCTGTAATTTTTGGATTCTAATTGCAACAATGAAAAACTGGAAATGAGACGGCCGTATATAAGCGAAGCTTATATGAATCTAGTAGGCCGTGCTTTTATTCACGAGTGCTGCCATCTTCACGTTAAGGTCGGAATCTTTTCAGACCATCCTCATATGTGAATAAATTAAATAAATGAAATCATATATAATAAATAAAATTGAATGAAATAAAATGAAAATTGTATTAAAACATTGATTTTTCTCATTACTTGTATTTACGTGATCCCAGATGTGGTCGCGGAGTACTGAGTGCGTGCTCTACATTAAAGAGACACTTTGAGTGGACAAACTAGTCTTAATTTTTGATTAATAATTTTTGATTAAGTCAGTAAACATGAAGTTCATTGGTAACCGTTTATACGTGTATAAAAACGATAGAAGTTCTGTACTGCAATATTGAAAAACGGTGATAAACTTACAACGGCCTTTTTATTGTTAGTTCCCGACATCATATGATGTCATCAAAAAATAATTTATGGTCACAATCATATTCATAACACCGCATATATATCTATTTAACGTGCAGCAGTCAATAATTTTTACCAAACTCTAACCTCACTTTGGTTTTACGTCAAATACTGATCGTACGTTGCGTTGCCAAATCTTACGCATCAATGGATACTACGTTAGTAAAGCGAACGACGATGTTATCATTGTTAATTTGTTTTCTGATATAAATAAGTGACAACTTTTGTGTGCCAAAGAACAAATAAATAAATAGTATATTAAAGAACTTTTAGAAGTTTTATAAGGGTTGATTTGGCGCACGAATCCCAAGTTAGAAAACGAGCCGCAGGCGAGTTTTTCTATGGGATGAGTGCGCCAATGCCCTTATAAAACGAGTATTTTATGCTATTTTTTCTAATTTGCGCCCCCTTTTTTCTTATTTTAATACAAAAAAATATTTTGGTCGTCTAGAGAATTTTGTGTTAGTTGGTAACAGTTGGTAACACTCGGCGCCCACTTGAGTTTTTGAATCATTTGTCATCATCCGTCACTTCAAATAAATTAGTTATTACTTTTGTTACTTTATTAGTGTTACAAATAAATAAAATATGAGCGAAGACAACTTAATTTGCACTCCGCCCGAAATTCGCGAAAAAAAGGAAAGATGATTAAATCGATGATACGTGTCTTGTTTATAGTACCATAAAATTACAAACATGAATTGGACTTACTGATTTGTCCAAGCAGATTTGATGTAGGTACGAGTCTTGTTTATGTTACTAATTAGGTATATCCAAAACCTAACCTTCTTCCCAAGTAAAGATAGACCATAACTTCAAGTGAAATTTCATGTAAGTAACAATCAACAAACAGCGAACCAATTCAACGATATTAATTAAAAATTTATCGGAGGTTGACAATTTTGATAGATACTTGCAGTTTGAAGTTGTCACATTCCACGCATTACCCATCCAACCCTTAAAAACTAAATAACCCTATAATTCATTAAAGTACAGTGTACTTTTATAGATAGCCATAAACGACTCCTACTGATAGACGTTAATAAACGTATTACAAACACAAATTAGAAAAACAAATAAATAATTTTTCTTGTTTATTGTTTCCAGCCTTACTTTGTGGAACTCCATAATCATGAAATAAAGATTAGTAAAAGTTTCACAGTTTTATTAAAATACAACCTGACAATATTGTTTCAACAGCTATGCTGTCATTATCAAAGGTAATATAATTATAAACAAACACGTCGCTAAGGTAGATACAAAAAGTTTACATATGCGTCGTTATGTGGCTTTGTAGGGAGGTGCAAGAGGCATTTTAAAAACCTACAAACCATAAAATCAAACAAAAATTCACAAAATCCAACCAAAATAATTTTTCAATTTTCTATAATGTGCATATGTGAATTAAAATTTGTTTATTTTATTCATATACAGCAGCTACCTTGACTTTAGATTTGGGTGACTTTCTACCTTAAATAATGGCGAGTATTGATACAACGCACACTTATGTTATGCGATGTACATTCAGCCAATAAGGGCCGACCGTCGAACCACGCCTTGCGCTATTTAAACCACAGAGTTCTTAAGAGTAAAGTATACGAAACACCTTTTCAAGACATGGAGGCCATGAAAGAGAAGATACGTGCAGTTTGTAGGGAAATAACACGTGAAACTTTAAACAGGGTTCCTTTATCCTTTATGAGACGCAATAGAATCTGTTTGGAACATGATGGACAACACTTTGAACATTTGCTTGGTTGAGTTGGTTAGTTTTAAATTAATTCTTATTTAAGCTTCTACTCAAGTGGATATGTAGCAAATCTTTCTAAATAAAATTTTGATTTTCATTTTCTACTTGATGCAATTCAGTTCTTAAACGGTCCTCGAAACAAATATCTACTATATTCTATTATCAGTGATAAATTTCCTAATGACTTTGACATTTGTAAAGTATGTCCAAATTAAACACAAGTTAAAAATTATTAATATTATGAATCTAGTTATAAATGAAAGCAGTATTACTGGTTGTATTTAAAGTTCATCAATCAATTAAATATACTCCTATTATTTATTATTTTCTTTTTTTGAGAGGCTGAAGTATTTCTTAAATAATTTGCAAAAAAGATTAATTTTACCATTACACTGTTTTGATTTAAATCTGCATTTTAATTATGTCCTGCTACATACCTATGAAAATACCATATATTTAACGAAATAATACGTAATGCAAAATATGTACCTAAACGGTAGTCACTTTTTATGGCGAAATAATAGTCATGTCTTTGGCGGCTATATTTTGAAGTTTTGTACGCGCCCCTTTCTTCTCTAATTGGCCAATAAATAGTCCCATAACAAAAGTGTGCGTTGTTTCAATACTCGCTAAATAATGTGCCCAGTCCCGTTTACATATGCGTCGTTGTGTGGCTTTGTAGGGAGGTGCAAGAGGCATTTTAAAAACCTACAAACCATAAAATCAAACAAAAATTCACAAAATCCAACCTGCGCGCGTGCAAGTGCACCCCCTTGTTCCGCCCAAACGACGCCCATGGCAATGCCATCTAGATGTTTTAGATGCCCATGGTCGTTTAATACATTAATAACAGCATCGACATAAAAGAAAAAAGACGATCGTAAAGTTTCTCAAGGACATGTCGTGTAAACTTGAAAATATTTTTGATTTTAGGATGCAGAGGATGCAATAAATAACGATTGCATACCATTACAATTACCAATTAGATATTTTCTGAATTTCTTCACTTGGAGTCTTACCGCCTTAATATATAACTGCACCCAAAAAATTGTTCAAATTAATATTATCATTATTATTATTTTTGTTCTAAAAACTGATTGATCAAATGCGCGGGAAACACTAACATAACCTAAAACCAGCTAAAACTTACGTCACGTGCTGGTCTTAAATCTTTTATTTTGTAAAACAGGCTGTTGCGATTAGCGCGACACCTATTCAAGCCACGCCATTTGATAGTTGATTTTGATTGTGATGTTTTGTACACTTATCTTTTGAGTGTTTGTTTAGTATAAAAAATAATCAAATTGATATTATTGCATGCTAGAAAACATCGTAACAATTAAGTTGAAAATAATTGGTTTGTAAGTTATATCTTAAATTCTTATTGTGCTTTTTTAAATAACAATTAATTTGCCATATGATAAATAATAAGATTCTAGATATTCAAAAACAGTTTGAATTATACTGTCCATTTTTCAGTACTGAAAAACAATATTAAACGCTTAATTAACCATTGTAAATATGAAAAAGAGTAAAGGATTTAAGGTTGGCGACAAAGTATTCGCCAAAGTCAAAGGTTATCCTGCTTGGCCTGCTATTGTAAGTACTACAAATTATTCCGTTTTTTGTGGTTATGTTCAATTTTAATTTTTGGTCTTTTTAGATAACCGAAGACAAGAACAACAGATATAGTGTTAGGTTCTATGGAACAGGTGAAATGTAAGTATATCATAACAGCATAATATGATATGATTTATGGGTTGATGTTAGTTACACATTAACATAAACAATAAGTTAATGATGAACATTCAACCCAACAGTAATAGATGGTTTCCGCCGACAAATTCTGCTTAAGGTAAAAGAATTTGTGCGATGATTCCGTACAAATATCGGTATACCCAAACATCTTAATATTTAACAAAAAAAATGTAGTTTCTTATTTTTATAAGTAATGATGCCTCATTATATTCTTCTCCAGCACATAAATGTCATAAGATCATGTGAATAACTTCCATCTTTTATTTTGTTTATGTAAATAAAATATCAAATTGTATTTTATGTTTATGATATCAGTACAGTTACGTCATGCAAAACAAAAGCTGTGTGTATTGCTGCAACTTTTCCAATACTAGCTGCATTATTGTTTTTAGGAGTCTGAACATTCTTTTCACTCTTGAAGCTCCCTTTGCATTTGTTTACTACAAACAGAACTTTAGGAGCGAATTCCTTCTGTTCATTTAATGTATTTTGGAATGTTAAGAATTTGTTCTTTGTTTTTCAAACTCTATTCAATGAACAAATAACCAAACTGGTTTTTCTGAAAAGGTGGAAAACAATTCTAGCACCTTTTTCATGCATTTCTTATTTACCATTGAATAATAATAGTAAGGACTTGCCGAGAGCTGCAACTGATTAGGCTGCTGCTAAAGGCAGCCAAAGTAAATGCTTTGTAAATCGGGTAAAATAATATTAAAGATATCAAAATAGAAACTTATTAGGATATATATATATAAAGATCCACTTAAAAAACGACTGTTTAATTTTGCAGAAAAAGATTCGAAAAACTCATAATTATGTTTTTAACTATTTTTATTTTGACAATCCAACTCGAAAATTTTAACCAATCAAATTACAGAATTTTGCAAATTGGGACCAATGAAATTAGTTTATAGTGAAAAAACTACTAATGGTTTTTTCTCAGTGAAAAAATTTATGTCAAAATAAATAAAAATTTGCTCGATTGTCGAGCCGAATTCAACTCGTGGTCTAATTTTTTCTTGCAAAATTTGTCATTTAAGACATTCGTAGCTTTTGCTTTTGAAAAATTACACTCGTCTCCTTAGCCGACTCGTGTGATTTTTGTTGCAAAAGCTACTCATTTCTGAAATGATAAATTTCGTTGGAAAAAATTAGATCACTTGTTAAATTATATATAAAAATACATTCTGGAACTACTTGACATACTTCTTCTGCACTTAAAGTTATGTTAATGACAACAAAAATAATCTTTGGGCTTTGACTAGCAAAAAAAGCACTAATTACAACTTTTTTAATGATTATGAAATAAAGAAAACAGATTAGTACTAGTTTCACAAGTTTATTATAATCTACCTGACAATTGTTTTGGCAGCTATTACCTTTGATAATGACAAAGTTGTCGTTATCAGCTGTCGAAGCAATTGTCAGGCAGTATAATAACCTTGTGAAACTTTTACTAATCTGTTTTTTTTTGATCTATTTCATGATTATGGAGTTTCACCATATAAGGCTAGAAACAATAATCAATATATTGATTATATTATTATAAGTATGCATATGGTCATTAGGGTGGTTCTTATTTGGGTCATGTTGGAATTTCGGTTTTGCCGGGTGCCCATTTGATTCTAAAAAAAAAAACTGAAAATTTTAAGACTAATACGAACTTCCTATCTCTATTCTAATCATTTGCTGTAACAAAGAGAAGTTTCCCATTTAAAATGCACGCTTTTTTTCACTTCTTATGTATATATTTGTCCACTGGGACAAATTGTTGAGAAAAAATTTGAAAATTGATTTTTTGGAATTAACAGGGTTCGATACTACTTTTAGGCACAAAAAAAATTATATGGCGCATTCGATATTTTCCAACGATTTACAAATAAATTCAAAATAATGCACCGTTCAATTAGGGTTGAAGTGGTGTATAATGTGCCATATAATTTTTTTTCTCGCCTAAAAGTAGCATCGATGCTCGTTAATTCTATAAAATCAATTTTCAAATTTTTTGCAAAAATTTGTCCTAGTGTTGGTCAAATATATGCATAAGAATTGAAAAAACCCATATATTTTAAATGGGAAACTTTTCATCGTTACAGCGAATGATTAGAATAGAGATAGGAAGTTCGTATTGGTCTTAAAATTTTCAGTTCTTTTTTTGGAATCAAATGGGCACCTGGCAAAACCGAAATTCCAACATGACCCAAATAAGAACCACCCTAATGGTCATACAGATAAATCATACTTAATCCTAAAAACCCTTCTACCTTTCTGGTGTAGACCTGTTTGGTTGAGTTTATTGCATGGGTCTTCTTGTCCATATTTCTTTTAGTCCTCTTCTGTCTTGTGTCTTTTGTTTCACTTCGTTCCATTTTACTCCTCGCTTTTCAGATATTTTTCAACTTTCGTTTTTCCATGTTTTTCTGTCTTCCTTTCTTCTTTTTTCTGTACGTCTTTGCTTTGTATACCTTTTTTATTGTTCTCTTTTCTTCCATCCGCATTACATGCCCATACCATCTTAGCTGTCTTTCTTCTATTGTGTCTTTTGTTTCACTTCGTGCCATTTTACTCCTCGCTTTTCAGATATTTTTCAACTTTCGTCTTTCCATGTTTTTCTGTCTTCGTTTCTTCATTTTTCTGTACGTCTTTGCTTTGTATACCTTTTTTATTGTTCTCTTTTCTTCCATCCGCATTACATGCCCATACCATCTTAGGTGTCTTTCTTCTATTGTGTGTAGTATTGCTTTTTTTTCAGTTTTTCTCTAAACGTGATCTTTTTTATTTTATCCATTCTTGTTTTTCCCTCTAGTTTTCTAAGGAACCTCATTTCGGTGCTTTGGGTTCTGCTTTTTTGTTGTTGTGTTAATGTCCATGTCTCAGATCCAAAGGACCAAATTGGGGGTGGCTATTTCCGTTTTTGTTTCTTTTAGTATTTTTTTTGCTTTCGGGAGTAATTTGTTCTTTATTGCATTGAATAGTCTTCCTGCTGCACCTGTCCTTTTATTTATTTCTTCATCTAATCTTCCGTTTTGTGTCACTATCACACCTAGATATTTGAAACTGTTTACTTGTTCTAGCTTCATATCCCGCAGTTTTATGTGGTGGGTCTTTTTTTTTGGCTTATTATCATTGTTTCGTCTTCTGTTTGTTAATTATCATACTGACTGCTTCTAGACTTTTGTTGTATATGTTCAGATTTGCATTCATTGTTTTTTGCATTGTATTATTATGCATCTTTTGCAATTGTAATTATATCATCTGCATATGTTAGTTCTGAGATTTTTATGTCCTCCATTTTCCAATGTCCTATTTTGTATTATTTTGCTTGCTGTTTTGCTTTTTTAACTCCTTCATCTAAAACTATTGAAAATAGCAGGGGACTTATATATATATATATATATATCCCTGTTTTATACCTTTTGAAGTTTCAAACATCCGTCATTTCTCGTGTCTGACTCTTATGAAACTCTTGGTTTGATTGTGTATCAGTTTTTCTTGAATTCTCCCCTTTTTCAGAATTCTCCATATATCATCTCTGTTTACTTTATCGAAGGCTTTCTCTAAGTCAATAGAGCAAAGGTGTATCTCTCCATCTTCACTTATTACCTTTTCCGTTATCTGTCGTATTATGAACATTGCATCTGTCTCTCCCTCTGTTTGCTCTAAAGCCCTGTTGTGAATTTAAATTGTATCTTCTAGTTTCTTGTAGTCTCTTTTCTATTATCTTCGCATATAATTTGCTTACTGTGCTTAGTAGGGTAATTCCCTTGTGATACAGTTGTTTCCATCTCCTTTTTTGCATATTAGGGTAATTATCCCTATTTGCCAATCTTCTGGTGTTTCTCCTGAGTGTAGCACTTTGTTCATAAGTACTTTCAATATCTCTGTTCATGTCCTGGTGCCTTACCTACTTTCATTTTCTTTAATGTTTCTTGTATTTCTTCTGTCGTTATGTCATCTTCTTCAATAGAGGCACTTCAGTTTCCTCCCACTTCTACGATCACAGCTTGCAGGTAGTCGGCTAAACGAGATGACGATTACATATTCAGCAGGATGGGGCTCTAAAAGATGGTTTCTCAGTAATAAGATCAGTTTTTAAAATAATAAACTTGAGTTGACTGTAAGTAAAGGACTGAACTGACCAAATTTGACAGCAGTCTGACATTTGTATGTGAAATAATTTAAATGATATTGAAGAAGGGTTGTTAAAAGACTTCCCTGTATCTCAGCAATCATGGTCCAATTTCAATGTTGTTTGCACCAAAAGATTCCTTTTAAAGTGAGATGTCTTGATATGTCACAATAGAGGCTTTTTGCCATTTAACATTTTAAAGTTGGTGGGATTAGGGTGGTGAGTAGCAAAATTTAGGAGATATGTAAGGTGGTAAGTTTTCAAATGAACACACTGTTTATGCTCTAAGGTACAGTCTTAGCCATGTCAGATCTATTCCCTAAACCAAGGATGACATGCCAGAGTTGATGATGGCACACAAGAATTTTCTGGCATGTAGACACTATACAAATGAACTAATTCTAACTAGCTTTTGAAATTCAATTATTTGATTCAGATGTTCAACATTATTTTGACATACCTATACTATAGCTTTTGCACCAGTACCATACTTGTTATTTTCATGAGATCTATTGTTGACTCCAAATCCAATTTTATTTTATATATTTTACTTTCTGTTTTAAGCTCTTTTTTCTTCTGTTTTTTTCTTTAAATCATTTTCTTCAAGGTTCTGCAATAAGAATTATTTCCACTCCCTTAAACATAGAATCTATGGTAAAACCATCACATACTGAAGATGATTGTAGGTATCCAGAATCACGTGCTCATCCACTGTGAGCAGGTTATGAAAGGATAGTGCAGCATTCAGTTGTGTCCCTGATTACTTTTTATACCAGTTATGATTAATATGACTAGATGTGTAATGCTGAAATGTCCTGATACATACACAAATGATGATCTGAGCTTGTTCCCTGCCCATGCTGTTTATTCAAGTGGTGGTCACGCAGATGACTAATTTCTTGTATTTATGTTTCAATTATAATAAAGTTAGTGTCGAACATTTTAAGTAAATAAGTTATCTTTGTTAATACCTTCGAAGAATTTAAATCTAAATCAAACAACAAAAAGTTTTGTCAACCTGGGCAAAACTTGGTAACATTGTGTTTTTTAAGGAACATTAACTTGCTCATAATAAGCATTGACAATATTTCAGAATGCACACACACATATCCACTCTGCGGCTCGGTGTGGCCGGCACTTCGACACCGAAAGGTATAAGAAGTTAGAGATTGGAGTTGATCTGGTTCCTAGTTTTCTAGTACGTGATTGCTGTCTCATTTGTGCAAAACCTTTACACAAGCTGTTTAATCTTATTTTAACTACAAAATCATTTCCAGAAATTTGGAAGCAAGCACGTATTTGTCCAGTATTGAAAAGCAGTGATCCAAAGCCTATTGACAACTACCGTCCACTATCTATTCTGTGCAATTTTGCAAAGGTATTTGAAACAATCATTTATAGTACCATTTATACAAGTGTTAAACTTTATATGTTGCTTTACCAACACAGTTTTATGTCACAAAGATCTACCACAACTAACCTGGCTTGCTTTATGCAATATGTTTCTGAAGCGTTAGATTTGAAGGGTCAAATTGATATTATATACACAGACATCTCAAAAGCATTCGATCAAATTGATTTATATCTACTTCTTAATAAATTAAAATGTCTAGGTTTGTTTGACTCGTTAATTCAACTATTTTCATAGTATTTGTTTATTCGCAATTTACAAGTTGAATATAAAGATGTACACTCAGTTTCCTTTATCCCAGGCTCAGATGTTCTCTCGAACAGGGCTCGAATTTAGAAGCACTATCTTCAAACCCTTGTAGCCACTTGGTATTAGCTAAATGTTTGCTTACTGAACCATCAAATTGTTGGTGGATACTGATGGAGTAGAAGAGTGCCAAATATCTGGGAGACCACGCGCTGCATGTACGTCACAAGCCATTAAAGCTGTCACGGACCGAAATCAAAAGATTATGTTACATGAAATGCTGATATGAAGGCTATCAATGTCTCATATTATGAAACAAAATGTAGAGTTAGGTGTTTACAAAAGACACACCAGATACTTGTGTACCGCTGACTTGAAGAAAGAAAAGAAGGATAACTCGTAACAGCTTTTGGCAGTGTAGCAAGAATTGGTCTTGAAGTGCATTTTGAAGCCCTTGAGCAAGACCTTCTTTAACAACCGAGAATGGATCTTTCAACAAACTTCTCTACCAGTTCATCTAAGCTAAATCATCGCAAACATGGCTCAAAAACAACATACCGGACTTCATCAGATATAAGAACTGACCCTCTGAAGCCCAAATCTGTATCTGCAGGACTACAAATTTTGGTTCCTTTTAGAGAGCATGACTTGCTCTAAAAGCAAAAAAGTATTATGTCATTAAAGAAATTTGTTCTCCATGCAGTGTCCAAGTTTCCAGTGTATGAGGTGCATGCTGCAATACATTAGTCTCAACAAACTGTCTCAAGTGCTGTGGGAAGGGAGATGGCAGCCATTTAAAATAATTACTTGGTATTTTATTTCATAGTAGTCAAACAATGAAACCATGATGAGAATATTAAAGAAACCTTTGTTGTTTTCATTTTATAACAAACGAACTGTGTAACAGTATTTATGAGACTACTATGTAATATTACTTAGGGAGCGTTCAAGTATTACGTAAGCATTATTTTATCGATTTTAAACCCCCATTCCCCCTTTGTAAGAAAAAAAATAAGAAAAACACAGTTCCCCCTCCCCCAAAGGATAAGAGGTAAGGAGTTTTTTTTCTTTTTTATTAGATGTTAAAATTAAAACAAAAATCATATAAATCAAATTTCTAAGGTTAATGAACTACTTATTTATTTATTTTTTAAATTGAATAAATAAAACTTATAAGACGATCTTTTATTCAAGCTAAAGAACAAAGCAATCAAAAGAAAATCTTATAACATAACAAATAATATTTGACTCATATTATAGTCGTTTGTTTAAATTTGTTTTGTGTTTCTATATCGGAGATTCCCCGAATATCGTCGTGTTAGGGTCGACTACTTTGTACTATAGTGCAGCAGCACAGAGAATTCCTGGAATAGTGTTTTGTTTATAAAGAATTATAAATAATTCTTTATAAATGATAATAATGATAATGGATGAAGTGCATACTGAAAAATATTCTATTTATAATCCTACAATTAATTTCTATAAATCTAAATTCAAAGTTTTAAACATTTCTGTGATTGGATTGTTCTTTGGGGCAAGAGGAACTTTAGTTAAAAATTACATTGTTTTTCGAAAAAAATTTTAGTTACCTAATTCATTTGACAAAGAAATGGTTACTACAGTTTTAAGAGGTTCTGTAAATATTTTGAGAAATCATTTTAGTTTTTCAAAACCATAATTGTACTTTTTTTTTAGTTTAATTTTGTTTTCACTTATATAGTTATCTATTTATAATTACTATTTAATAATTTTAGAATTTATTTTATTTACTTTATAATGTTAATTAATTTATGTTTCTTATATTATTAAGTAATAGCAGATTTAAAAATTATATGTAGCATTTATTCCAATTATGTATATGTGATACACGGTGTCTGCGAAGGCAAGTCGCAAATGTCGACCAGTCGTTCCAATAAAGAACTTACTACTACTGGTATATAAATAGAAAAAAGTAATTTTGTTCATTTCAAGTAAGTAAATATTTGAATATAATTTTAAAAATTTAATCATTTTGTAATTTCTATCTTACGTAAGATTCTTTTGTCTCCCCCCATTCCCTTTGTCAGCAAAAATAAGAAAGAATGTAACCCCCCGCCTCCTAAACCTGCTTACGTAATACTTGAATGCCCCCTAACAGCAGTCGCATTCGGTCACTATTTTATATAAAAATACATATTTTATCCTAGTGCATAAAAGTACTTTTGGCATTTAGTCACTAAAAGTACGTATTTTGTTAACAAGTTTTAAATTCCAAAAGAACAATGGTAAAAATCTGCTGATTTTGGTATCGAAGAGGTCAACCGACAAATTACTTATCATTTTCTTCGTCTTGATGCGTAGATTCTAAGGGTTCTAAAATCAAGAACGTTATTAACATATTTGTCTGTTCATGCAAAACAGGGCCTTATGGCAGTAACCCATAATGGTTCTTTTCTCGTCGCATCTTTTAAATGGCGGAATATCAAGTATCAAAATAATATGCTGTTTCTAGTAAAATAAACATTTTCTCATATTTATAGATGACTAGCAAATACCCGGCGCGCTTTGCTACGCTTTATTGAAATTACATGTTTTTACTTTTTGTAATTGTCAAATTACCAAATTTGACAATTGACAACATATCTATTCACATCAATCTCAGTACCCATTTTTAACTTCCATATATGGGTTTTTCGCTGTTATTTCGGACCACGATGGCCGATCAGAGTCCAATTTGGTCTTATTTTCTATTCTGGGCCAAGACCTTTCCAATGATACCAATTTCATCCAAATCGGTCCAGTGGTTGCGGAGAAAATCGCATACATACATACATATATACAGACAGACAGACAGACAATCTTTCCCTTTTATATATATAGATTTAGTAGATTGCAAGAGATTTGATGTAAACTGATCCTTAATTTCAAAGTATGTTTACAATAATGGGTCATAAGCTTGGAGGATAATTACTATACTCTGGCCGCTCAACAGAGATAGTAATAAAAGTAAGAGGGTGTAGCCACTTCATCAGATTGCCTACTGCTAAAAACCCAACTGACACTGAAACATTTTTGTATTCTACATGAACATAACTTCAAAAGATATAAGATTTTAATAATAAACTACTTCTAATGAATATTTTTGATATTATTTCAATTAAATTATGTATTATCTTCTTCTCTCCCATATTCTTTTGCCCTTTCAGGCGTCGGAATTATGTATTATCAATTTTAAAATATTTAATAGTACATGAAATGTTCAAAACTAATCAAATAATTATTCGATGATGCTGATCTGCATCAAAGTGACGCTATCTGTCACTTTGCTGGTGTGAAACGGACTCCACAGTTTCGCGCGCTGTTTCAATTCGCCCAATAGCAAAGGCGTTTTTATTACTATCTGTGTTGACCGGCCCAAGTATAGAGACATGCATTTTAGTAAAGCACAAAACCACTATGTCAACGGAGCGAAGCAATTTAAACTGCTGTATAACACAAGCGGGGCTGATGGGTTTGGAGTACCTTTGCCACAAAAACATAAAGTGAAAAGGGGTCTATTTAAAATAAACAACTTGAGTTAAAGAAATTGTGAGTGGCGTGGCAAGTTTTATATAACAGCTTTCGTATTTGTAAACTGTATCTCCTATAACTTGTAGCGATGGTGCTTATGAAAGATGAGCTAATCAAGGGTTTTTTCAAGCGAGGTCACCTAAAATGCATGCCTCTAATAATTACAATCTGTACTGCTGATTGTCACCTGGACACTTTAATGCGATCTGTTTTCTTGTATATCAGGAAATAAATGTTGAAAATGTTATGGTGTCTGAAGAATTAATTTTATTTATTAAGAACCATTATTGTTTAGCGTAGCACTCTATTAGCAATTGAGTATTTACATGTCACTCGGGCGATTGATGACCACTCGCCTACAGCTTGTGATCATAAACTACTTTCTCGTTTACATTTTTGGAATTTTTTAACTGAGATATGAACGCCTCGAATACAAATTGTGTATAATAACAAAATTTTAAAATAAGGTTTTAAATTAGATGATGTCATTACATAAAAAATTGCAGCAAAACTTCAACATCAAAACATTAAAGGCACCTTTTTTTATGGTATCAGTTACATTATTTATAGCTTATTATTTATATCTGTAACCTTCAGGGTTTTTATTACTCTTTATATTAATAAATAATAATAAGAGTGTTTGTTGATCTTCGTAGAATTTGTCTACACCTGTCGAATTGTAACAGTATCAGCCAACAAATCACATCAGTAACCTGCTATAATCTCATTTATAATATTCATCTTTCAGGAATGCTACATATTAAAATTTAGTATGTGCTATTGCAGATAAATAATTGATACGGATGAATTACAAAGTAGGGTTTTTTTTAAAGAATTTTGGCATATTACACCGACTTTAACAGTCACTGTTTTAAATTTTATATTTTTATTACGGAGAGAGTGCTATAGAGAAAGTCCTATTTAAACAGGAAAATTCTGCCATGTCAATTATCTTGCAATAGTGCATACGACTTTCTTGTTGTTCGGATTATGGAGTTCTACTGTATATGTATATCCAGTGGCGGCTCGTGCCAATGTTGAGTGGTAGGGCCAACCTTGGCCCTACGTCCTAACATTCCCCACCCCTTTTCAACTAAAAATAAAAAACTCATTATACTCATCAAAGTTTGACGTTAGGTGACAGGTAGTTTTGTATTTTCCTCGGAATTGCACAAATTCAGTTTTAAATAGCACGTACACAAAAACATGAATGTTAAAGTATTAAAAGCTTATAAACTGAAACTGTTACTTATTTCAAATACCTAAAGTTTTAAATAAGTTACACGGCACTATAATTAAAGTCCATTCTCCATTCTTTTCTATTTGCAAATCGGTCAATAACTTAATATTATGAAAGCTTTTTCTGCCGATAACATTCCTAATGCACTTAGTTGCTCTTCTTTCATCGAATTTCGTAGAAATGTCTTGATTCATTTTAACATCGAGAAACATCTTTCTGCTTTGGCCGTTGACATTGGCGTTGTTATTAATACTTCCAAAAGTTTACACGTTTCTTGAAAAGTATCACGCATTTCCTCTTGGAAAATCAATGATAAAAGAGAAAGAGCCCCTGAAACACGTTGCAGTTCTTATCTTTCGTAAATAACCTGAAGTTCAGTTTTTAACCTATTTTTTCCCAAAAAAGGATAAGCACTGACGACTACTTTGGAAAAAAGTTTTTCAGGAAATTTTTTGCCGTAATCTCCAAACTTTTTTAATAAAAATAAATTTGTTGCTAACAGATGTACAGTAAAACTAAATCTAGTTCTTATTTGTTCTATAATAACATCGCATATTTCAATTTCTTCTCTTTTTTTCTCTAACAGAAACAGTACAAAACTGCGAGATTTTTTTTGGGAAGTGTTTCATTAATAGTTTAATGATTTAGAAATATCGTGCTTTAGCACCATATATGAAAAATTGTTACTTCACCAGTAATCAATCTCCGATAGCTCAGCGGTAGAGCATCTGCCTAGATAGCAGTAAGCCCGGGTTCGAATCCTGGTCAGAGATAATAATTTTTCATAATTCAAATTATGTCTTCATTAATATACATTAAGTGTTTCATTGGCTGAAAGCTCTAAATCGATACTTTCAATGAAATATTTTTTGAATTTCATTTTCAAAATATTGTAAATCTTGTTTAACTTTAACCGAGTCGGTTTTTTTTCTGCAATTGTTTAAAAATTATTTCCACATGTGGCGTTATTTTTGAAAAACTGTTAACCAAAAAATAAAGCCTTTGTTCTGCAGTCGAAGTTTGTAGGCACCAGCTTGTTCAATTGTGGAATCTTAACTTAATATGTTCACTGTTTTCTAATGTTTCCATGACATCTATCAGTTCTTTTCTGTATTCATAAACAGTGTTAACTCCTCGACAATGAAAATTCCATCTGGTCTGTGAGGAACGTGGTAATCGCCTGTGAACAATTTCATCTAGTACTTTAATTCTTTGAGTAGAAGTTAAGAAAAATGAACAAAATCCAGATAAATGTGTGAAGAATACTCGAACTGATTTATTCATTGATGGTGCACTGCTCAGTATGAGATTCATTTGAGGAGTGTAACAATGAAGGTAGTTAACTGATGAGTACTTATCTCTTATAATCTTTTCAACACCATTTAAACCTCCGCTCATAACTGATGCTCCATCATAACTCTGAGCTATTAATTTGTTCGGAGTGCCAATAAGTAATGGATCAATTTCTTTTAAGATACAATCCGAAATTGAAGCCGCATTATGCCCTGAAGGATTTACAAAATTCCAAAACCTTTCGAATGGATTTCCACCAACAATATATCGTAAAACAAGTTGAAATTCTACAAATACATCGGTAGTTTCATCAGCAATAACCGCAACAAATTCAACTGCTTCGTTTCTTTAGCCAGTTCTTTATGATAAACGTCAAGCATACATTCTAACAACTCATTTTGAATCATTTTTGAGGTTCCTTTAAACACTGTTGACTTGCTAAAATGATCTTTTAAGTCTTTGTCTAAGTGAGAGCTAAAATTCACTAATTTCCGAAATACTCCCTTATTTTCCGATTCATCGTGTCCTCTCAAAGCTAATTCCAGTGCACCGCAAAATCGAATACAATTTATAATTATGTTTAAAACATACCTGTTTTTATCAACTTTTTTGTTGTGTTCTATAATTGAGTTTCTATGTGCTGAGTTCAACTGGGTTAAAATATTTGATTTTCCAAGTATAGAAGAACTAAAAACATTGTTCATATTTACCTTCGATTTCTCATGTGCCTTTATCTTTTCCCAGATGTGCACTAAGTCTGTAACACAATTCTTTGTCCATGTTATTTTTCGTCCTCCTCCGAATAAAACGCAAGGAAAACAAAAAACTGCTTGCTTTTTATGGCATCCACAAATCCAACTACAGTGAAGCTCGCTAATTCGGAAACCACAGATAATAAACAGATACGCAGTCTCTTGAAAATAAATACACTTACTTTTTTGGTTAGTTCGTGCAACTGAACTAGGTGGCGTGACTGACCTCTGGGTAAATACATTTGTCCATACAAATAATGAAGTAATATTCATTAATTGTTTGATCAACTGCGACGTTATTATAGCATGCGCAAATTTACAGCCGACGCGGCAGCAGTATGACACACATGGTGCCTGACACGTGATAAAATTCTTCACTATATAAACACATAAAAGGGATGAAATTTTAACAATATTATTTGTCTCACAGCGAACTTTTTTTGGTGTGTTTGACTCGATTTGATATATTTTCTGCATTTGTAGTATTTGTGCGGAGTGGATTAATAAATACGTATTTCTTCTGAATTTGTTTTAGTTTGAAGAGTTTAGTTTCGTTTTGTTTAGTTTCGTTTTATTTAGTTTCGATTAGAATATTGTTCATTAGCAAATATTAGATTCCTTAAATATTTCATACACACTTTCATCAACACTTTCTTTAAGTACCTATCAATTGTTTTAGTCGTTTTAGATTCGATTCACTTGGGATTTCTCGCAGTTAGTATACTTTAAATTTTTATTCATATTATTAAGTATTTGTGGTAATATTTAATTGTCTTAATATAGTCCAGTCGGCAGGGAACCAAAAGTATCTGTTTTTGGTTCTTTCGTGTTAACAGCTATTTTATTGCACATACCTATTCAGAACAGTGGATAGAGCAATATATGTAGTTGCGTACTAAATCGTACTGACAGCAGAAAAGTTATTAACAATTTAAGACGCCATCAACCGTTTTCGAGGAGTTTTTATTCCGAAGCTCATCAGAATGATTTTCTACGAAAAAATGTTCAGTATACGATTTGTTTATAATAAAAATAGCTACAAAATGGCACCGGTTTGATTGTTATAACTGAGATAATTAAGTTGCAAAATCGAAGAAACTGCCAAAATCGCGTATGTTTTTTAAGTTGCCATAAAAATTTAAATAGTCAACCAATATTGATGAAACTTAAGTTAAGTATAGTTTAAATTATGTACAATAAGCACTCAAAACCTGTATGCCAGGTATGCAAAACTTTTTGTTTAACAAGGTTTTATAAATCTACTGCGCCTAAAACTTTGGAAGTTTGCAAAAGCTGTTTGAAGCTTTGCATACTATTGTAAATGTGGTATATATAGCTTAAGTCATCAGCAATCAAACGCAATTTGTAAAATTCGATTGCGTTTATTTTTGCAATTTTGGTGACGTTTTACATCTCTTCATAGTTTTGTTACGTTTATAAATAATTAGTTTTTTGGGTTCGTATACGTGGTCATTTATGAAATATTTCATCGGGTTCGAATGGACGGCAAAAAAATACGCAATTTAAGAAAAAAGAAATTCAAATTTCGATGCTTGGATCCTGAGATACTAAACTTTTTGCGTAAGTATGCACTATTCGTATATTATTTACCATATTGAAATGAATCAAAATTGTGTGTATAGTGTGAACCTTGTAGAATAAGTATGCAATTGCCCAAAATTATTAGTTGCATATTTCTAATAGAAATTATTGCAATAGAGTGAGACGCGCGCTCAAAAATCGGACAATCGCCTACTTAGTCTAATGCATACTTACGCAAAAAATCGCAGGATCCACACATCAACACTTTTTTAAATTGTGTATTTTTTGCCGTCTATTCGAAACCAATGAAATATTTTATAAATGACCACGTATACGAACCAAAAAACTAATTATTTATAAACGTAGCAAAACTATGAAGAGATGTAAAACGTCACCAAAATTGCAAAAATAAACGCAATCGAATTTTACAAATTGCATTCGATTGCTAATGACTTAAACTATATATGTGCACATTTGCAATAGTATGCAAAGCTTTAAACAGCTTTTGCAAACTTCCAAAGTTTTAGGCGCAGTAGAATTATATAAAACCTTGTTAAACAAAAATTTTTGCATACCTGGCATACAAGTTTTGGGTGCTTATTGTACATAATCTAAACTATATTTAACGTAAGTTTCATCAATATTGGTTGACTATTTAAATTTTCGTGGCAACTTAAAAAACATATGCGATTTTGGCAGTTTCTTCGATTTTGCAACTTAATTATCTCAGTTATAACAATTGAACCGGTGCCATTTTGTAGCTATTTTTATTATAAACAAATCATATACTGAACATTTTTTCGTAGGAAATCATTCTGATGAGCTACGGAATAAACACTCCTCGAAAACGGTTGATGGCGTCTTAAATTGTTAATAACTTTTCTGCTGTCACTACGATTTGGTACGCAACTACATTATTCTACACACTATTCTGAATAGGTTTGTGCAATAAAAGAGCTGTTAACACGAAAATACACTCTTCACATCTCAATTGACTGGACTAATATGCTGGTTACCAGTTTTAGCTGTGGGTTAAAAAAATAGTTGCATATTCATTGGTATATTAATTGCTTCTTGTTGTAACAATGGCGAATAGAGGTAGCAAATGTGCCGTGAAAGGTTGTGAAAAGTCTAACCGGTTTTTCCCAAATTTGAATTATTTCTTCTTTCCAAAAAATGATATGCAAAGAGAAAAATGGATTCAGTTTTGCGGAAAGATTGAATTAGTTGGATTGCCATACGAAAAACTTCGCTATAGAGTTATATGCGAAGAACATTTTTGATGTTTCCCAATTTGTTATAACCGAAAACGAAAAAAAAAAGGCTCATCTCAAATGCAATACCAACTGCAGAAAATAAAATAGCTGAGGCATCTAATTTATCCCTACATCAGCCAAGTTGTAGCCGGGCAGATCCTGTTAAAACTTACAGCAAATTTTCAGCTTTTTTTTCCAAATAATCCTGATGCTTCTATCTGTGTTTCACCCGTTCGTTCAGAGACTGGACTTGGGAACGTAAACTCATTGCCGTTTAATACACCGACTAAAAGTAGATTGAGTAAAAATAAATATAAAAAAACAAGGCAATAGTGATCTGTGGCAAAAAAAGTATTTAAAACTAAAACAAGCGCATACAAAATTATTGAGCCAACTAAAATCAAAAAATGAAAAAATGAAACGTTTACAAAAGAAACTGAAAGAGAAAAATTTAAAAGATTTCATCGATTCATCAAATATATCGCAAAGCGCAAAGACATTTTGCAAAATGCAACTCCTACACAAAAAGAACTCAGTTTGGGAAGAAGATGAGAAAAAATTTTCTTTAGATTTACATTATCGTGCACCTGGTGGCTACAGATATTTAAAAAATCATAAGCAGATCAATTTACCATCTGAAAGTTCTATTCGTGTATGGTCAAATATTCCTAACTTTACTAGGAAAGATTTTAAATTACCTTTGTTTTATTTTCTATCTAATAATTCTGTTAAAGCTGATAGTTTAGTCAACCTTGTTCCAAAATGTATTGAAATTGTAAATAATTCAGGTTTGGATGTTAAGTCTATTGTATGCGACCAAGGAAGTACAAACCAAAGCCTCATGAGAATGTTAGGCTCTTCTCAGGAAAAACCGTATTTCGCTATCTCAGATAAAAAAATATATGCCCTCTTTGACGTCGTACATCTTATTAAAAGCATAAGAAATCGTTTACTTGAAGCCGACTTTCTTGTCGAAAATAACAAAATAACATTTCGCGATCTTGGCATACAAATACTTAACTATTTTAAAACAAGAATGGAATCATAAGATTTATAAATGTTTGACAACTTTTAACTTATGTCTTGTTTTACTGTTAACTTTTTTAACACGTCTAGATTCACAAAGAGAATCTTTCAATAACTTAACTTTAATTAATAACTTAAGTAAATATATACGATGTTCAATACATTGATTCACAAACCAGCTTGGAAAATGAAGATCGGTTTTCGACTTTATATGATTAAAGAGTAAAATTGACAATTGTTTTTTATGTTTAATTGTTTCATATATCTCAACATAGCAGCTTAGTTGGAATTCGACAATTGAAGTGAATAATTCTGATGGAAGACACAAGTGGCCAGTAGTGTAATCCCTGTTGAGTATTAATAAGTCTGATTCTTGTTGTTCGTCTTTATCTCTTATATTAGTCAAAATGCAATTTTCACATGGAAATGCTTTAAGGCATTTAGTTATTAGATATCCAGAATAATAGGAAATCGAACACAGTTCTATAATAGAAACCTCACTATGTAAATCTAAATCGTCTTCTACTTTATTTATTACACACTCAACACTTAGATCTGATTGATTGGTTGTAAATGTGGAAGGCATATTTAAATTATCACAGACTTTTTGGGATTTCAAATAATCTGTAATTTTTAAAAGAGATTCTCCGTTGTTTTGACAATTTCCTTCAGTCCAACTATCCTGATCTATCCTGTAAAAGACAATGTTTTCTAGCCTATGCCTAAATTGTTGGGCAGTAGGGTACATATTGAAACCGCCAGCACCACGAATTGTACTAAATAAGTTTTCCAAACAATCTGAAAGATCCAGAAACTAGCTTGAATCTGACACCTGGATGAGCCAGATAACTCGAGAAATAAAACAAAAGTTATGACAATTTTGGTAAGATGATGTTTTGGTAGCAGAATTTGCATCAAAATCGAAATGTTTCAAAAAATTTCTACTTCGGCCATTTTCATCCAAAAAATCTGAAAAAATAATTTAATATTATTTCGTATGTATCAATGCAAGGAAAAAATTGAACAAAATCTGAGATATCGAAGCACGATCATGTTTTTAAATTATGTGATTTGGCATGGAATTAGCCATGTTGGACTAACCGTTTTTTATTTACTAGTGGTCAAAATATGTAATTCTCATAACATTCGTGATAACAATTTTCTTTACAAAATCATATATCCGAAAATAGCTGCACGACATTCAATAACCAACTTTTTTGTAGGAAATTTAATTCTCGTTAACGTTTATAAAATCCATTTTGTAAGTAGGAGTAGCCAAATTTGAAATATTTACGAAAAACGCGCAAAAAACGGCACTTTTCGGAATGTCAAAAAATGACAGTTGCTGAAAGTTGGTTGAAAAGAATTCTATCTCACAAACTATTGGTACGAGGTTAAAATCACGTACGAGGTTCGATAAAAAATTAAATTGTGGGGAATCTTGTCAGCTACATTTTCATTCGGATCATTGATGCCCATAAAATTAATACTTTCTGAAATATTAGCAAAAAAGCAATTTTGTCCGCCATTTTTCCAAGATGGCGCAGCCGGCTCATCACCCACCAAGGTCCATTCATGTGTATGTACTTTAGATAGAATTATGCATGCATCAAAGGACCTTGATCACCCACGCATGAGGAGTTGTGATACGTTTCTCAGCACCACATTTTAACCTTATATATCAATTTTCAGCTTTTCCCAAATTTTTTTCTTTTCAAAACGTTATTTACCTGAACTATGGTACTAATTGTAAGTTACTTGGAAATTGGATTTCGAGGCCTGTATTGTGTTTACTTCGCGTACGGTTTCACAAAAATTATATATTTTTAATAAAACACAACTCAAACATATCTTATTGGTTTTATTTTGTTGTATCAAGAATTATCAGCATAACTTTATAGTTTTTATTCAGTTTTAAAATCACCTCCACACTGAAAAATATCATCACAATATGACAATGGTAAATTTCAATGATTTTATGTTTTATGTTAATTGCCACAATATTTTTGCAAGTATTAACCATAATAAAGACTTTGTAGTTAACTTATAAAGATGACAAGAATAACAATAATTAATGAAAACAACATTGAAAATTATATATACTTAAATCATCTTAATTAAGTTTGGTGTTAACTGGTAATAAGAAATCAATCTTTATCATCAACTGTAGTAACTACGTATATTAAATCATAATAATTTAATTTTGGTGTTAATTAATATCAATTTTTCAAAATATTTAACAATAAAATTAATTAGAAAGGTTATAATGAATTTGTTTATTACATAGGTTCCACTTTATTCTATATTGCATATTTAAAGAAATTGTCTCAAACGTTTTTCTTCTCTTACGTCAACGCGTGGTTAATACGATAGAATTAATTCAAATATTCACTCGTGCAAAACTTATTTCCTTTTTTAAATTTCGTTTGAATTCTATATGTAGCGCACTCTGTCAAAAAATACTGCAACTAAAAAGCAAGCACATTTTACCCCATTTGGCTGTGCATCTGTTACGTTTATCTGTGACTAAACAAACTATAAGCGATGCTATTGGTCGGCACGCACGTGGTCTCGCTTAAACTACTTTACATAAATGTGAAAACACGTCTAATGCAATCACTTTCCATTCCATATTACGCTGCAACCATAAAAGCGAGTTAAGTGCACACGGTACACAAACGTGCATCATCGTAAATGAAGCTTCAAGGGTCAGTTAACTTCAAGTGTGTTTACGTCTTGCAACAGGTCTCGGCGAACGGACTTTAGTTGTTTTATTTCTAGCTTTTCCTCGAGGGAATGCGAAGAAAATGGTTTTTTCAAAAGGTTACTGATGCTGTTCATTTTTGGTAACACAAATAAAATTACACTCAATAACTCTCATTAACACGATACAGTAAAACAGTACATGAAGGTTTAAAAATAACAACCCGGCGAGACATAAATGCACGCACCATGCAAAACTAATAACACTGGGAACAAATACGAACGAACGAACGAATTCACATGTCTGGCACGAACGTGATGAAAATTTCGCTCATTTCTGACCGTCCCCACTTGCCTCCAGGCTCCCGCAAAGACCCACACACCGTCTGTATTGTGCCGAACCACATAAAACTTGCCCGGCACTCAGAGGCAAAAGTACTGGAAATTAGAAATAATTACAATGCTAAAAAAGAATATATTATTTAAAAAAAAAGAGGAACTTTTACTAATAATGTTGACTGAAATAGAAAATAACAAATAATATGGAAAAATTTTAAGTAAAAACCAGATTTTCAGTTTGTTTATAATTCCTTTCTTAATAACGGTTTAGTGAATGTTCATAAAACTATGTAAAATCGGTTCTATGAAGTTACGTAATTTAAAACTTTGGGACGCTTGGTAGCTTTTTTTCCTGTAATTGAAATGACTTGATTCTATTATGTGAGCGAATTTCCATAAGATCACATGTAAAATTACAGTTACTTTAAATTGCAATAACTTTTAAACGGCTTAGTCAATTGGATTGAAAGTTGCACTGTAGTTTTAGCATTAAATGAGGAACATTCTACTAAATTTTTGTTCGCTTTGTTTTTTTGACATATTGTACCCTTATACTCCGATTGTACCTCCAAAACATCTTTAAGGAAAACTAAGACTTGTCAATGATTAATTTGTGATATTGTTGCCATAATTTTAATGGTAGGGGCATGGCCCCTTGACTCCTTATGAGGAGCCGCCACTGTTATTATCTCTAATTAAAGTACTGTACTAATATATTTTTGTTTTTTTAGTGGAAATGTGAAATCAAAAGATCTCTTTTACTACCTAAAACATAAAAATTCATTTGTAAAGTCTCACAAGCGAAAAGACTACAATGATGCTATAGAAGAAATCGAGAAAGCAATTCGAGAGTCTGGAACTGATGGAAATAATGAAAATACTGAAACAGAAGTGAACTCAACGGTATGTTTCTTATGTTTGTCGATTTTAATAAACTGGTTAGTTTAAATAAAAGGTAATTATAGGCAGCTGCCGATACTAGTGATAACAATAGTGCCAAATCTGTAAAACGTAAAAGATCTGCATCATTATCAGTAGAAAAAATTAATAGTACGCAAGTGAAAAGGAGAGCACAGTCTAGGAGTGGTACACCACATCAATCTGATCAAGGTAATAAATTGGTGTGTTTATATTCAATAAATGAAACTAAAATAGTGTATTTATTTTTTAAGAAAAATCAAGGGAAGAGGAAAATGGAAACTTGGAAACTAATAATTATAATGATGAAAATACACATAATATTGAAAAAGAAGGAAAAACAAAAAAGTAAGTATACATTATCATGGAAAAATATGTCATTAGTAGTTCTGTTGTTTTATTAATTGCTTTTTCTTGCTCTTCCACTGAAGTGGCATCATACAGTAATAAAAGTTCATATATACAAACTAATCAAAATATAGATTATGAGTGTTGAGATTACAGTATTAATCTATATATTTAAAAACAAATTTATTTTCATTGTTGTTACCTGTATTTTAAAGTCGATACTAAATAAATAAAACATGCATGTTTCACACATGCACATATTTTAAAACAAAATGTTCTCTTGAAACAAACCATTCAGGCTCACATTGAGGCTTATCTGCTATTACAGGTGAGTGCTTATAAATTGAATAAAAGATTTTAAAAACTAATCACACTATGAAATATCTTTAAAAAAGGTCATGGTTCTTTTCTCCAATATCATAATTTAATCCACCAATGTGCAAATTCGCCAACAATAAAAGAGTATCATTGTATTAATGAATGAAAGGAATCTCAAAAGCCCTCAGTATATTAGGTGTATAAAAGAATATGGCTTTTATGTATAATACATAACTTCTTTGAATGTGGCACCGTTGATAAAACTCTACTTTGGGTTTGAATTTTCATGTGTGAGCAAACGAAAAATAGCAAATATTTACATCTGAGAAAATAAATATTTATCATTTTGACATGTAAAGCTTGGCAAGTATAATAATAATAATTACTACTGCCCATTACCTGGCGAACCAGGCCCCAGAAACTATGAAGCTTGTGCGGGAGGAAGGGTGAATTATTACTACTATGCAGGCTCAACGTGCGGCAGCAGCTGACTTAACAGATGGTATAGCACAAATCCCATATTTGTGTTACAGCTAAAGAAAACTGCAGAAAACCTTAACTACATCTACCTGTACCAGGAGCCACCCCGGATGGCTTGGGTGAGAGACGAGCACGCTATATTATATAGTCCCTACACTACCAAGGTTATAAGTATACAATGATGATCTCTTTTTCTCAGATAGATTACTATTCGCTATTTTCTCTTTGCTCACACATGGACATTCAAACTCAAAAGTGAAAATTTATCAACACTGTGTGTGACGCTACCCATAGAAAGGCACCAAATTAATAATTCTACATTTTTATTAATGCATCTTCTCGAAAATTAGTTTTTAGACTTTTAATCACCTTTCTTGGAGTAGGGTCACATATACATACTTTTTTACTTTAATTTCCAGTTTACTAAGATTTCTTAAAAATCTTTGTTTCAGTAATAACATCAAGGAACAAATGATAATAAATACTAATATTAAATCAAAAACTACAAAGAAGGATCTCGAAGCAATTCTTGCTGTAGAAGAGAAAAGTAGAGATGAAGATGAAGGGATCGATGGCAAAAGTGTTTCTAAATACAACATATCAGATATTTATGTTATAAACACGGACTTCCTTCAAGGACTAATAGCATATGTAAGAATTACTTTCAATGTTAAAAAAGTATGGAGTAGGTTTAATAATCTTATGGCTCTTAGATTGCACAATAATAATAACTAAACATACCTTATTGTTATCATATCACGCAAAAGATGATCAATAATGAATCAAAGTTTAGCTAGAGCAGTGGTTCGCAACTGTTTCAAAAAATTCAAATGTTACGAGGATTGTCCATTTTTTATTATGCTACCCTGTCCTAAATATAAGGCTTATACGAGGTGAAACAGACAAACATGATTCTTAGGATGAAATAAGGCAGATACTGTTATTCTGGTTGCAGCAACTCCAGTTATTCCTAAGTACAGATTAATTCACATGGATGTATTTAGTGAGATAAATATGTATATCCATGGTAGGAGGATAGATCGAAAAATTTCTAAAACAAGACGGAAAACAACAACGTTTGGGGAAAATCGTATTTATTTTTGTACATAGTCTCTCTTCAGCTCTATACATTTAGTCCAACACTTTTCAAAATCCTTTAACCCTTCACAAAAATAAGAACTACCCAAACCTTCAAAATATCGATATACAGCTTCGATGATTTCAGTATTTGATGAAAATTTCTTTCCAGCCAACCATTTCTTGAGATTTGGGAACAAGAAGAAATCTGACGGAGGCAAGTCTGGCGAATAGGGTGCATGTTCAATTAACTGGAATCGTAGTTCGTGCAGTTTCGCCATCGCAATTGCCGACTTGTGGGATGGGGCGTTATCCTGGTGGCATCAGACCTTTTTCTTTGCCAAATGAGGCCTTTTAGCTTTTGATTTCTTTGTTCAGTCTGTCTAATAACAACGTGTAATACTCGCTCGTTATTGTCCTACCGTGTTGCAAGTAATCAATAATAAAATTATTCCTCGGCAATCCCAAAATACGGTCGCCATGACTTTCCCAGCAGATGGAATCGTCTTTGTCTTCTTTGGAGTTGGCCCACCACGTTTCGTCCATTGCTTTGACTGCTCCTTGGTCTCTGGAGTGTAGTGGTGAATCCACGTTTCGTCAATAGTTATAAAATGCAAAAAATCTTTTTCATTACGTTTGAACATGTCTAGACATTGTTGCGAAATTTTCATTTGAACTCGCTTTTGGTCGATTGTCAGCAGACACGGCACGCACCTAGCACTAAGCTTTCTCATGTCCAAATGTTGATGAAAGATGCAATGTACACAGTCGTATGAAATGCTTACTTTCTCTACTATCTCTCAACTTAATTCGGCGATCCTTCATCACAATTTCATGGACTTTCTCGATTGTTTCTTCATCGGTAGCTATTTTTGGTCTGCCAGAACGTGGTGCATCCTCTATGCTTCTTCTACCGCGTTTAAATTCAGCAGCCCAATTTGCTACTGTTGCATAGGAAGGTGAAAACTCACCATGAACTTCATCTAACGCCGTTTTTATTTGTTTAGCATTTAAGCCATTAAAAAAGAAATGTTTTATCGCTGCACGGAACTCATTTTTATTCATGATTAAGAAAATGCACAAATTGTTTACTTGAATCGATAGTAACAGCATGTGTTTATATCCAATCCGTTTGTAAATTTAACAACTGTTATACGAACAATGGCGCTTTCAAAACAAGTGATCAGCACTCGTGCATAATGCCATCTTGTGGTACATTCTAGAAACATTTCGATTTATCCTCGTAATTAATTCTAGTTTAAGAAAAATAGGAATTGATGCAATTGAGTCTAAGAATGCATAATGTACCTCTAATTATTTGAGGATGTTATGAAGATTTTTTATTATCTTCAGAATGATTTTTACTGCAACCATCATCAACCCTTATGATTTTTTACTCATATCTTGGATGTTAGGCTACAGAAATTACGCATTATCAAATTTTTTTTCAATCAAATGTCATAAATTGTCATTTGTAGCCCAACGTCAATGAAATCCGTACAGCTGTATTTTTTAGAATGTTATTTTACTTTTAGAATGTTAAATATGTAGTAGCTCTTTACGATATTCTAAAAAATTATATTTAGCGTAACGGTTTGATTTCTTATTTTTCAAAGCAGTTCTTTTCGGAACTGCAGTTTGTTGGACGATTTTATTGTCAGGTAAGTTTATTATAAAGTCTTCAATCATTTTGGATCACCCTGTATGTCCGGATATAGGAAGTGTCCAGTTAAAGTGATGTAGTACTGAAACATCGGCGATAATTGTCCAAAAATATACATCGATTGCCGATTTATTTTCTCTACACAAAAAAGACATTTAAACATTATCTTGAAGTAAAAAATCAGTCTTTACTGGCAACACCAGCAGTTTGACAGAATTAATCATTCCATTTCACATTTTGCACGGAAGGCATGAAGTTGCATGCCACATACTTCCTTGTAATTTCTAGGGTAATAACAGCAAAAAACAACTTTATGTTTATTTCATTTGTTTTTTAATTATTTTGTTTTACTTCAACTAAGTTTAAACATCGGCAGTATTTACATAAGCATAAACATCAACAAAATGTGCTATCGATCGAGCTCTAAAGAGAACCACTTATTATTTCGATTTTTTGTTTTAGTGTTAACAAATTTCTTTTTACCTTCATACTGCAGTATGTAAATAATTTACAGTTATTAGTTCAAAATAATTTCTCAATGATTTGTGAAGGCTGCAAATCACTTAAATATTAGTAATAAAATAAATCTCAATTCATTTTAAAGCAAATGTAAGGAAGAAACAAACTATTCGAAATTAGTTCCGAGAAAACCCTGATAACACAAAAATGCTTAAACGAGAACTGCCAGTGTCAAATTTCACATGAGAACGACGACAAAACAATTCGCGTAAATTAAGTGTCCAATTAAGATAGACCTTTTTACTAAAAATGAGCTTTATGTATTGTGCGTGTATTAGAGAGTCCGTTTAAAAGAGGCTATTTAGCATGCCTTGGTAACCTCTATACTGTGTATTGGTAACAGCAAAACATTGATTCCATGAAATCTGTCCGCTTAAAGAAGGTCCCGTCTTATAGGGAATTTCCGTAATGGGAGACTTCGGTGTACTATTTGTTAATTTAAATTTGTTATTTTTAACTATTTTATGAAAAAAACAAGCAAAAGACAACATTATTGAAAGCTTTATTAAATAATCCCAGATTACTTGCAAAGTATTTCCTGGAGGGCACTTAGAACCTTAAATGCTACCATAAATTGCTCTCTGTTATGTAAAATATATATATATATGTTAAGCAAAATTTGGATCTTTAAATTACTACTTACTTAAAACTACAGTGCTTTATTAAGGTGCTATCGACTGTTAAAGATCTTCAAGAAATTTCTGTTGAAAACTAGAAAGATATACAGTCGAACTTCTATATAACGAAGTCGGTAAATCCCGAAAAGAAATTCGCTATAGGGAAATTTCGTTATAAAGAAATATCAGCTTTTGTAAATATTATCTTAATGCTTTAATTTTAATTTGAGTGATTCCGCAAACTGTATAACGCCTTGTATTTAATTAATTGTCTTGATAATGGTGCATTTTTGTTGCCAATTAAATGCACCCACTTTAAAACTGCTTCATCTATGTTGCGACGTAGTCGTCGTTGTAAACATAAGTTGTAGCACATTTTGATGTAAGTTCACCAACTGATTTTAAAATTGATTCGCGATTTTTTATTATAGTCGCTAAACTACTGGCGGGAATTCCAAACTTTGCCCCGAGTCGCAATGTCTTTCTTTTTTGTATACAGTTATCATTTTATCAATTTCCCGCAACACTTTGATTTTCTCAGTAATGCTTAAACACTTTTGCTATGACTTTTTTTGTACTACAGTGTGGTTCACTCATAAAACTAAAGTTAAAATAAAAATTTGCAATGCAAGTTTTTAACTTTATGTAAATCCTAATTGAATTTTAATCTTTCTTAGAGTGGTGGAATCTCCATTTAGACAAATAACAATGTGTATAATGCATCGAAGTTTAATCTTTCCTAAAACTCGCATTCAGGTAAATTTTCGGAAATCCCCTGATAATGTAAGAAAGTATAGATAAACCAGTTGTAGGAAGCCTTTTTATGACAATTTTAACCCTTCTTAGAACTTCTATTTAAACAAATTTACAAAATCCTTTTGTAAGGTTTACAGGTTTTTAAAAATGTGTGCAGGCTTTTTGGAAGATGGGTAAATTTACAATCTTTTACTGCTGCTAATAAGAAAGAAAGATTGATGCATAATAAACACATTTACCTGGAAAAATTATTTTAGTTTGGCCTAAAAAATTCGTTATATAGAAATTTTACTTCGTTATTTAGAGACAGTTTTATATGTATTTTTTCTAAAAGGGCAGTGTACAGCACAAAAATTCGTTATATAGAGAAATTCGCTATATAGAGAAATTCGCTATATAGAAGTTCGTAATATAGAAGTTTGACTGTATTAAAAGATTGCTTTTAGCAATGGGAATATTTGTGATGTGTCTTTACTGGAAAACGGGGTTTTTTGACATCTTTTTTTTGTTCAGGGGTGTTACATAAATGGTCAAACAAATATTAGTATTTAACATAAATTGTAAACAATTATTGTTTCCTCTTTATTTTAATACATCACTATTTTTTCAAAATGCTGCACCAGAATTTGAGTTCTTTCGATAAAAAGATGTTTAACAAAATTAATATTGCCCTGTCACCCATTTATTATTAACTCTAGTAAAAAAAATGCATTTGACGTAATTTATAGAAAACTTTCTCTTTTTATTTTAGTAGGTATATTTTTCAATATAGTGCACAGTGGGCCAGATTACTACACATCTAGGACGAAAAAATAAAAGTATAACAAAACATAAAAATTCATTTCCCACAATTAATGCTTTGAAGTAACACGTTACAGTTCTTTGAATACCAGATGTTTTAAATGTTTCTTAGAGGCCTGGAGATACTTGATTAAGAAGCATGCCCAGAGATGTGTTAAGGCTCTTGAGGAACACTTATGTGTCAATTACTTCAAATTAAAAAACTCGAGGCTTTTCATGGTTTATATGGAATAGGTAATAGCCCAGGAGATTTATAGGCTTTTTTTTGTATTTTGTTGCTCAGTTGATGTTGTTTGACAAATTTCTTTTGAAATATACAGGCTCTCTTTGTTTAACGTCTCATAAAGACATCTTGAGTGGCTGCGCTTAATTTTTCTCGTGTATGCTTTTGAGGAGATTTCCAAAACTTTCTTCTTGTACGGGCACCACTCTCTTCAAAACTTTGTTGAGGTCTTCCAACACCTGACACGGAAGGTGTTGGCACTTCTTTTTCTTTCATGATTGTAAAGATATTTTCAGAAAAAGTAAATTATTTCTCCAACCAATCTTCATACATTTCAAGAAACCTAGACTTCATACACCTGCATTGTTTCTACTTTTTTTATCAAATCTGATTTAAAAGCACTAATCCGTTTATTAATCTGGGATACAACTTCTTTAGTACTTCCTTGCAAACCACATTTCTCTATAATGTAATCGTTTGACTAGCAATGGACTGCCCATTATTGAAAGTAATTTCAGTGAATTTAGGATGTTAGCATTATCAGATCTACGAACCATAATTAACTCACTTAACAACAAATGTAATTCTTATTTTGTCAATACAAAAGTAATCAAAAGCACTTTTCATGTAATGGGATATGTACATTTAAATTTTATCAATACATCACTTCAAACAGATCAGTTTCCAGAAAATTTAATAACAAGCACAGTTATACCAATCCCCAAACTAAGCACCAATAATGAAACTGCCAATTTTAGACCAATAAATACACTTCTACCATTAGAGAAAAATTTAGAACTATCTGTTATTATCAACTTCTAGAATATCTTAAAAGCCATAATTTATTGATGGAATATCAATCAGGATTCAGGGCTAAATACTCGTGTGCAACCACATTGCAATTAACTTTATAACAAAATGGAAACTTGCTGTTGATAGTAACAAATACATAAATGCTTTTTTAGATTAGAGCTTTTAAAAAGATAGATATTCCAACATTTTAAAAAAAATTGAATATTATGGAATGTCAGACACAATTGGCCGTATTCTCATGCCACTATTAAAGGTGTATTTCACTAAAGTTATGATTAAGATCAATAAGAAAAGAGATAGCTGTATCTAATTCTAATAGTTGGAAAAAGGTTAGAATTGGTCGCCATGGTAAGATGTGAATACGGCCCAGTGTTATTATGGTTTTAAAATTTCCTAACAAACTGTCTACAATGCACAAAGGTTAATGACAAAAAACTCAAATCATTGAGTTATTACAAACGGGGTGCCACAAGGCTGTGTACTAGGACCTCACTTATTTATTTTGTATCTAAATAACAAGATGTATTGATAATTGTGAATTCCTTAACCTTTCTGCAGATTACACTTTAATTGCAGCTACTGATGATAATGTTGTAAGGGCAGTAAATAAAATTAATATTGTTTTTGAAAATATATCTCGGTTCCTAGATACTAACTTTCTTAAAATTAATATCAATAAAACAAAAGCAATGATTATAATGACCGAATATAAATACAGTGAAATCTCGCTAATCCGGACTAATTAAAACAGGGGCTATCCGAATTATCGCGGTTTCCGGATTACTGCGTCTGCAGAGTTACAATGTTTTATTTGTACATAAATGCAATTAAAACATTCTGCAAAAACACTTATTTAAAAATAAATAAAACTACAAAAATATTTACCCAAAAACTGCTTTAAAAACACAAAAAATAATATTCCGCATTATTATGTTGTTAACCAAAAAAGGCGGTGATTTTTGTTCCGTGTTTTTTGAACTTAATATGCTAGTTATGATTTTTTTTAAATCTTCCGGCATCACAATTGTTTCAAATTTTCTACCACCCATTGCAAAGACACCGCTTTGCAACTGTTTCTTAAAGGGCTTTACTGCGTGCGATTCATTGAACAGCTTTTCTCCCGCGATTTTTAACACGCAAATTGTGTCTTTTTAAAATTAAGTATCCAATCTTTACTTGCCCTGACATCATCGTTTTGAAAACATCTTTTATAAAGTCACAGCAGCATGCAGAGTATACGAAACAGTGGAACCAGTCGCGATACGACTGTTACGTCTGCACCGCACACTGCTGATAGATAGTTTGCCTTTTCGGCCAAAATTTCGGAGGATATTGGTGACATATTTAAAACCAAGCAAACATAGGCGCCTGGAAGTTGAACAATTGGAATTTTATTGAAAATTTTGTATAATATGCCGTTTTTTCTAGGCTTTCCCCCCCCAGCATGTCGTTTATTCTAGGCTTGCCCCCTCCTAGCTTGCCATTAATTCTAGGCTTGCCCCCTCCCCGGGACAAATTTTTGCGGGCGCCTATGCATGCTAACAACTTTTCTTCCATCTCTGGATATTCCGCAGGTTTTAATGTTTTTTTAACTTTGTTATAATGATCCTTCAGACTTTGTAACAAATCTGGAAATGTTTAATATTTAAAGTTACAATGCGGTCTTTTTACATTTAGCACAAAATCTTTTTATATGCAGTATGCCGGAGACACAAAGTCGTAATTCGTAAAAGAAGTATCAGTTCTTGTTTAACTGAAACCTTTGTAACTATTATTAATTATAAAGTTGCAATGTAACCACTTTTAAAAAATACGTGACTTTTTATAATAAGAATTTGTCAGACCTAAATATAACATAAATAAAATGAAATCTTATTTATCTTATCTACAACAGTAGTTTTATATCAAATTACACATCTGAATACCCATTGCATTCGTTACTGTAAACAAAACTTGATGAATAAAAACAATTAATTCTAAAGTTTGGATTATCAAAACCTTAAATCCGGATTACAATGTAATCAATGTAAATAAATTGCTGGTTCAGATAATAGTGGTATTCAGATTAACGTAGATTCGCATCAACGAGAGTTCACTGTATAAACAAATCAATGATAACCTAAATATATATATATCAGGGGAATAGATTGAAATTGTGACTGAATTTAAATATCTAGGATTTTTAATTGAAAACACACTAAATGTAAAAAAAACATTTTACCTATATATACAAAAAAATATTAAAAAAATGTACTTCTTCAGTCGTATCCAAAGTACCAAAAACATATATTTTGGTATTCAGAACTATTATGCAACTATACTTTGACTATTGTGGAAGTTTGCTATTATCTCTTGATCAATATAGTATTTCTAGTTTATTAAAAAAGCTACAAAATATAGGTATGTATGTATTACTGAAACGTAATAAGTAAACTCCAATTAACCTAATGTTAAATACCCTGACTTTGTTGTGTGTAAAGGATTGCATATTATATTTAGCAATGATTCTCATCCTCAAAATAAAAAAATTTAAAACCCCCATTTACTTTAATCAATTTATCACATACCACAATGAAGTTCACTCTTACCCCACAAGTAATAATATTAATTTTTATGTCAATATAATTAAACAAGGACTTAAAAATGCCTTTTCATAATGGATTACTATAGTTTAATAAGCTTCCAAATATAAAAGAAAGAAATTCTATCGCAGATTTTAAATCAACACTTTTTAAGTAGTTAAGGTCCTACAACGAATAACTTTAATAATTTTCAATATTCGTATTTAAATATTTTGTTTGTTTGTTTGTATATTAGGATTATCAATTTCATAAAGTTACATTATCCAACACCTCTAAATAAAGAGGGCTAAAACTTGATGTTTGCAAGTAATTAAAGTTGATGTTTACTCACTTGTGGGTAGAAAAACATTGTTATACTTACATTAGAATGGTGATTGGCTGCTATTATCGGTAGCAACCAATCACCAACTTACATTGCATAATATTATTAAAATCCAGTCATCACACTAGAGTATTATAGTTATTTATTGTATAAGTGTTTTAGAAAGCATTTTATCCACGCAAAGAATGTTTAAACGCGAGAACGCAGTTCGAGCGTTTAATTTTCTTTAAGTGGATAGAATGCAACTAAAACACGAATTGCAATATAACGTTTTATCCACAATCACAAGCCCAAATTATTCCACAATCACAAGCCCAAATTATTATTTAAAACATCTCATCGAATGTCTGTTCAGTGACGTCCCTTTTAAAACTCGGTGAAACTCAGAATGCTATGCGTGCTGGTTGCTAAGGTGTTGTTGATTTTTTATTAGGCTTTATTTCTCTAGTGAAATAAACTAAGTTTATTCCACACGTGGATAAAATGCTGGTTAATACGGTTCATAAGAGTGAATCGAAGTTCAATTATAAGGTGATTGTGGATAAAATTTATTACTGTCAAAAACTGCAGACTAACATTAAATTGCAAATTCGATATTTAAACTTAAATAAAGAGGTGTTGGATAAAATTTTGTATAGCACACGTGAGTTAAGGATATTGTCCACTCAGAAAAATTAACCATCTCAAACCTACCAGCCCTCGAAGGTAAATTTTTCGTTCGTGGATAATATCTTACTTAACTCACTTGTACCATAAATAACTATTCTATTCTATAATTCTATGTTTAATTTATTTATTAACGACCTGCCTGAATCTATTGTGCGTGCTAAGTGTTTACTATATGCAGATGACTTTAAGATATTTCATGTAGTGAATAGTGCAGTGGAACATAGTGCTCTTCAAGAAGATCTGGACAGAGCTTCTAAGTGGTTTGTTGAAGACGCTCTTACGCTCAATGTCAATAAGTGTTGCACGGTGAAATTCAGCAAAGTGAAATCTACAGTTAATTACACCTTTCAGTTGGATGGTGCTACTTTAAATGAAAAATCTCAAGTTAAGGACCTAGGCGTACTATTTACTAATACATTTTCCTTCGATGAACATATTAATAATATAGTTACAAAAGCTTATAAATCTTTATTTTTTATTATAAGAAATCTTAACAGCTTTAGTAATATAAATCTTCTATGTAATCTATTCTATATGTATGTAAGATCAACGCTTGAATATGCTGCAATTATTTGGAATCCAAAAATGTTTGTACTAATTGATAAAATTGAAAAGGTTCAAAAATTATTTGTCAGATGGATTTATTGGAAGCAAATGGGCATATATCCCAAGTACCCTAATTTGATTTCATATCTTTGTCAATTACGATACTTACAAAATGAGTTCTACTGCACAATTTCAATCTTGTCCAAAAGACGAGATGTTTCAAAAGCAATCTTTGCATACAAGCTATTTAATAATTACATTGATATTGTAACGTTCTTTTCAAATAATAACACAAGTGCTGTTTAAATCGTCTATTCACAAACAAATATTTATTTATATACACTAATGAATACACTATAAATTAACGCTATGATTATAAACCATTAAAAACTATTATTTACAAACTATGGATTTCTAATACAACATTTATATTCACTATTTATTTTGTAATACACAGTTAATGACTTGCTGTTGACTTCCCCTTTTTATCCGCAAAGTCGCTTTTATACCACCATACAAATCTTCCAGAAATCGCTCGAACATACCGGTATATTGCTAGAATACACTAGAAGGTTGAGTGCATTGCGCTGCCGCTCCGGAATGTTCCACGACCCATTGACGGCCGGACCAGACGACGCGTTGCACTCGTTACACTGCCCCCCTCTTCAAGTCTGTTCTGTCCCAGAACAGGTTTTATGCTCTGGTTCCTGTAAAATGGGTCATGACGATATCGACAGTCTTCACCTCGACTACACGTTCCATTACGGTAGAAATAACAGTCTACACTCTTCGTTGGCCTTAATGCGGGCTGTAGGTCAAAACTGCAGACGAAGATCTTGACGTCAGTACCTCTAAAGACAGCTTCCAGCATGTTTCTAACGATTCTCCAATCTAGCTGGTCCCGCCCACAGCCGAGTTTGGGAACTGCCAATTTGTTAATTCCCCTGGTAAACAACTCGATCCTCAAATTCCATAGTGCCCTCCACAAGTCGGCGTAACTCGGTTTCTGGTAGTAAAACTGCTTGGTTACCAAGTAGTAAATGGATCGGTCATGATCAGACAAGCGTAAGGATTTACCAACAGAGGGATTTTGTTCTCGAAGTTCATTCAGCCATCCAAATTTATTTCTAAACACTACTGCGATCCCCCTGGACATACGGAGATCCGCGGAGACACAGTGGGCAATGGAATAATTACCAGGGACCCGGAAGAGATCTTGTTGCATCTCAGTCGTGACTCCGAATCGCGCTTTTCTAGTTCCAGAGAACGCAGCCATAAATTCTCTAAAGGTTCGCTGATCATCTTCACGCCTTACGGTATTGATAGCCACCTCAGCCTCATCTTTCCGATCCGGGACTGCGTCATTATTTCCCTCATAGTGCGCCAGACGATTGGAGTGTACCACCTTTGGTTTCCCCCTTGGCAATTTCTGGATGCGATAAATCAAGTCATTTATTCGTTTCTTCACCTGGTATGGACCCTCCCAATTTCGCTGTAACTTTGGAGAATAGCCACGACGCCTTTGCGGGTTGTATAACCAGACAAGCTCTCCAGATTGAAACCCTCCTTCTTGGGCTCTCACATCGTACGTAGCCTTCATCCGGTCACTCGCGATTCGACTATTATTTCGGGTTCGGTCGTGAATATCCTCCAACTTCTTCTTTAAGTTGATGACATAATCATTCCCGGCTACCTCCTGCTCTATAGGTGGAGACCCAAATTCCAGATCACACGGTAACCGTAACTCGCGTCCAAACATTACAGACGCTGGTGACTGACCGGTTGTTTCGTGGACCGATGCACGATAAGCCATCAGGAACAGATGCAGGTATTGGTCCCAGTCTCGTTGATGATCGGAGACGACCTTGGCCAAATATTTGCCCATTGTCCGATTCATGCGTTCTACCATTCCATCGGACTGCGGATGTAACGGTGTGGTCCGAGTCTTGCGAATGCCCAACAATCGACAGACTTCTCCAAAGAGTACAGACTCGAAATTGCGGCCTTGATCCGAATGCAGCTCCATGGGCACTCCGAAGCGACTGAAAAACTCTTTGACTAGTACGTCAGCAACAGTCGCAGCTTCCTGGTTTGGTAGGGCATATGCTTCTGGCCATTTGGTAAAATAGTCCATTGCCACTAATATGTATTTATTCCCATCGTCGGTTTCGGGAAATGGTCCGGCAATATCTATGGCTATTCTTTCCAGAGGACTACCCACATTGTACTGCCTCATAGGTGCTCTTCGTTTCCCCAAGGGTCCGTTACCAGTGGCACATAGTTCACATTTCCGGCACCACTCCTTCACGTCTTCTTTACAGTTGACCCAATAAAAACGCTCCCTAACTTTCTCCAAAGTCTTTTTCACACCGAAGTGTCCTCCTGAGGCACCGTCATGGAGATGTCGCAATACTGTAGCCACTCGGCTTCTTGGAACCACGAACTGAGACCTAATGGTGGTGCCATCTTCACTCTCCAGTACTCGCTTCAGGAGATCGTCTTCCACCTTCAAGGACTCCCATTGGGCCCAATACGCTTTGAGCGTTCTGTTGAAAGGGCTGACGGCCTCCCAGGCAGGCCTTTCTCCCACACGCTTCCATTCCAGTACCATTTTTAGTTCGGGATCAGCCTCCTGCTGTCGTTGCAATTCCTCCGGCAACCAATTGTCGTTGACGATGGTAGTCCTTAATACTTGGCAAACCCTCTCTTCCAAACGAGAGCAATGACGGCAATCCGTTGGACAGGGTCTTCTTGAAAGAGCATCGGCATTTCGATGACTAGTGCCCGCTCGATGTTCGGTGTCAAAGTCGTATCCTTGTAATCGTTCGATCCACCTTGCGACCTGGCCTTCAGGATTACGGAATTGTAGAAGCCATTTCAACGCTGCATGGTCCGTCCTCAATAAAAACTTCCGTCCGTACAAGTATTTGTAAAAGTGCTCAACGGACTTCACGACGGCCAATAGTTCTTTTCTGGTCACACAATAATTCCTTTCGGCTTTAGACAAAACCTTACTAAAATAGCCGATGACCTTTTCTTGTCCATCCTGTATCTGAGAAAGTACACCCCCAATGGCCAGATTACTTGCATCTGTGTCAAGTATGAATTTCCCTTCTGTCCGTGGATAGCTCAATATTGGTGCGGTTGTCAGGGCACGCTTCAGCTGTTGGAAAGCTGTTTCACACTCTCCGCTCCAAACATACTCGCGTCCATCTTCAGTTAGCCCTGTCAGAGGCTTCGCTATATTGGCAAACCCAGGAACGAAACGCCTATAGTAGGTACATAACCCAAGAAAACTACGAACTTGGTGTTTATCTTTCGGTGTTGGCCACTCTTGAACTGCACGAATCTTATCGGGGTCGGCTGCCACTCCATTTTGTGATACGACGTGCCCGAGATATTTCACTTCCTTTCTGAATATGTGGCACTTTTTCGGACTCAGTTTCAGATTGGCTCCACGTAGTCTTCGGAACACTTCCTCTAGATTTTTCAAATGTTCGTTGAATGATTTTCCGACTACAATCACATCATCTAGGTATACCAGGCAGGTCTTCCACGACAACCCTCTCAGGATGGTCTCCATTAGACGCTCAAAGGTGGCCGGAGCGTTACATAGACCAAAAGGCATAACTGTAAACTGCCATAGTCCGGAACCAATAGTGAACGCGGTCTTCTCCCGGTCTTCAGGTTCCATTTCAACTTGCCAATAACCGCTCTTCAAGTCCAAAGTCGAAAACCATCGTGAACCAGACAGGGTATCTAACGTGTCGTCGATGCGTGGTAAGGGATAGCTGTCTTTCTTGGTCACGTCATTAAGCTGCCGATAATCCACACAAAATCTCGTTGACCCGTCCTTCTTACTGACCAGGACCACCGGTGATGCCCATGGACTGCTGGATGGCTCGATGACCCCTTGTTCTTCCATATCAGTAATAATCTTTTCGGCTTCTGCTCGCCTTGCTAGAGGTAGACGCCTCGGCTGCTGACGGACAGGCATAGAGTTGCCTGTATTGATTTTATGTTTTACTATATTTGTTCGTCCCTTCTGGCTATCGTCAAGAGCGAAGATATCTTGGTATCGGTGAACCAAACCCTGTACCTCTTTCACTTCCGTTCTGTTAAGGTCTTCGCACGAACTAGTAACCATACCCACTAATTTTCCACCATGGTCTTTGGGCACTGGTTTTGGAACATCAGCCATACACCTGGCTACTCGAAATACTGGCACACACTGTCCCACAAGGGTACTCTTCTTCAATGTCACCGGATCCACATTAACATTCATAATTCTCACCGGTACTCTCTTTCCAACCTTGATCAGCGCTTTTCCCACCAGTATGCCACTATGGATCTTCTTATCACAAACAGGCTCCATCATTCGCACACATCCTACCCGAAGATCTCCATCCAAACCCGCCTCGACAACCATCTCGCTTTGACCCGGCAATATCACATCTTCAGTCAGCAAAACCCTTACAACCGGATCTTCTCGTGGGTGCAAAGGAAGTTCTTCGTTACCGACCTTCAAAACACCCTCTTTCAAATCCAACGTAAAACCAAATTTTCTCAGGAGGTCCATTCCCAAGATGAAGTCATCAGTGATATCGGCTACCAGCACCTCATGATCACGTTCTTCACTTCCAATGCCAATCTTTATCTTCACCACTCCGCGTGTTGATATCACTTCACCTGTTGCTGTACGGAGTTGAGTAGTTGTGGGTAACAACTTAATACTTGATCGTAGAACATCAGGGCGTACGATGGATTTTGTCGCCCCCGTATCAATAAGTAGTGGAACAGTTCGGTTAGCAATCTTCCCATCTACGAACAAACTGCTGGTACTGTTCTTCGATGTTACGGCATGGATGGTGATCTCCGGGGCATCTCCACTCAAGGTCAACGTTCGCCCCCTCTCGTCGACCCCCTTTAGTTTTCCGACGGCTGAACTTGTTTGGGTTTATGGCAGCGGCGTCGTATGTGCCCTTGTTCACCGCAGTTCCAGCAACGGGGTCCTCGAACTTCTTGAGGATTCTTTTTACGGTTCTCTTCCTTCTGAAGAACTCTCATTAATAATTCTTCTAGGCGATCTTTAGAACCTTCATCTTCTTCCAACACGGTCCGAACACGTCCGTGACCTCGGGACGCTTGTTTTGCAGCTTCAAATTCTAAGGCGTGAGCAAGCGCATCATCGGTTGTTCTTGGTCGTGCCAGCCTCAATGATTGTTGTGTTTCTCCGTCTCTTAACCCATCAATGAAGGTCTGCACAGCCAATTGTCCCAGAAATGAATCTGGTGCCGTAGGGTACGCCAATCGGACAAGCCGCGCAACATCGGCTTCAAACTCCTGCAGGCTTTCTCCATTCTTCTGGATACGATTCTTCACTTGCGCGTGATACACTTGTTGAAGATGCGCGTCTCCATATCTCATTTCCAATCTAGACACTAACAATTGGTAATCATTTTCCTGTCCTGCTGGGATTGTTTGCAGGACGTTCAACGCGTCTCCACGCAAAGCCACAGTTAAAGAAACGGCCTTTTCCTTGCCTGTCCATCCGTTGGCCCCAGAAGCCGCCTCAAACTGTTTGTAGTAAGTGGACCAAGGTATCTTTCCATCGAACGTGGGTGGTTTTACTTTTATCCCTACGACAGGACCCTTTTCTTCTTTAAACTGTTTCTTTACTTCATTAAACGGCCTCTCAGAAGTTGAGGGAAACCGTAGTTGCCTCATTCTATCTTCCAGCATTTCGGCCATATCGTCTTTCTTAGTTGTTGGTGGTAATTGCATTTGGGCTATTTTCTCTTCTACCATCTTTATTACCCTATCTTGTTCCGCCAATCTACCTTCCAATAGTCCTAACGCACTGGCATTCTCCAAAAATTCTTCGAAAACTTTATCTTCCAACACTTTGACATTTTCCAACAATTCTCCTTTAAGCCTTCTAGAACTTTCTTCAGACTTTTCTAGTAATTCTTCTTTAAGCGTTCTAGAGTTTTCCAGTAAATCTTCTTTAAGCATTTTAACATTTTCTTCCAGTGCTTTAGTATTTTCAAGTAATTCTTGTTTAAACATTCTAGAATTCTCTTCGGACTTTTGCAGTAATTCTTCTTTTAAAATTCTAGAATTCTCTTCGGACTTTTGCAGTAATTCTTTTTTTAAAATTCTAGAATTCTCTTCCGACTTTCTAGAATTTTCTTCCGACTTTCTAGAACTCTCTTCGTGCTTTTCCAATAGTTCTTCTTTTAGCATTCTAACATTATCTTCGGACTTTCTAGAACTTTCCAGTAACTCTTCTTTCATTTTACTTAACAACAAACTAGTATCAATTGCGGGTCCAGGTATTTCGAAGCGGTAATTTTCAGGATCTTCCTTCTGTTCTAAAAGCCATTCTCTTAGCCGATTTATCAAAACTTCTTTCTTTCCATTACTATCCAAGTCCCTCTCGTCCAATTCCCGTTTTAAATCTATTACCTTCAGATCTTTCAACAATTTCATCGCCATCTTAATTGTTTGTTGAAATTATTTTTAACACTAAAAAATTAATCTCACAGCACTTTATTTAATTATTACGCGATTTTATTTATTTTAAAATACCCCACACCTGACACCAATGTAACGTTCTTTTCAAATAATAACACAAGTGCTGTTTAAATCGTCTATTCACAAACAAATATTTATTTATATACACTAATGAATACACTATAAATTAACGCTATGATTATAAACCATTAAAAACTATTATTTACAAACTATGGATTTCTAATACAACATTTATATTCACTATTTATTTTGTAATACACAGTTAATGACTTGCTGTTGACTTCCCCTTTTTATCCGCAAAGTCGCTTTTATACCACCATACAAATCTTCCAGAAATCGCTCGAACATACCGGTATATTGCTAGAAGGTTGAGTGCATTGCGCTGCCGCTCCGGAATGTTCCACGACCCATTGACGGCCGGACCAGACGACGCATTGCACTCGTTACAATATATTATCCTTATTAGAAAAAGTTTGCATTAGTGTACCTTTAGTACATTTAAGACAAAGGCATGGGTTTTTGTTCCAAGTTCCGTTAGTTAGGACTACCTTATCGTACATTCTTAACACTACCAACATAATGTTATCCTCGAAAGAAGTTGATATATTTCATGAATCGAAGAATGTAATTGTAAGGAAGTTTATCCAGGAATAATCCAAAAATAAGCCGACATATTTTTTTACATTAAAACCAAGCTACCGTAATTTTTTTTATGTATACATTTTATTACTATCAAAATTATTGTTAGTTCCATCTATATATCACAGATACAATCATACATAAGTATGTACTGGTTGTATATTTTTGTGTTTTTTATTATTGCTATTTATACTTATATGTATTTATATTGCATGTATTTAAAGTCTTTGTTATGTTGTTATTTTTATTTATACTCAAGTTATGTTTATTACTATTATCTAATGTTGTAAAATTATTGTATCACCAATTGCATGTAAAAGGCATTTAAAGCCGTTTGCACTTTGGTAAATAAATAAACCTATTATTATTATTATAATGTTTTTACGCATAAGCATTTCATATAGTTCGCGATGTTTTATAGATAGATCTCTGGTATACACTGCCATCTACAAAAAATCATATTTTGTAAAAAAGCAAAATTGAGCATAAATTATTTGTGCTACATTAAAATATAATAATTCATCTACATTTCTAAAAAAGACATCAAGAATATGCAATCCATTCTCCTCTAGCTCTTATTGTAACCGCGTTCTCCTATGGTAACACAAATTTGGCCACCCTGTACACTCAATTTCAAAAACTCAAGTACACCTAATCTATGTTTTCAATCTTTTTTTTAATGTCGCTTTTGATATGTAAGTTGGAAATGTCGTTGGTATACCAAAGACATTTCTATTGTCAAATAATAATCTATTTAAAAAAGTCGCCTAAAATTTACATTTATTTAATATTACCCAAACAAAACGGGCAATGCCCAATTACATTGTCGTAGAATCCCGAGATTTTAAATTAAAATACATTAAATTCAATTACATATAGTTCAAACATAAGAGAAAAACGAAAACATCTAAAGCTTAAATAATAATTATAAACAATACCTACAGTTATTACCTATCCAAGTGCATTTAGTCAGAAGAATAATAATCTAAACAGTGATCGTTTAAACGATACGGGGGAAGAATCAAACAAATCAATATCTATTTCATAGCTAACAGCATTAAAAGATGTCGCCATTCTTATTAATGAAGAGTGTAGTCTTAAATTAGTTCGATGATGTGGAATGTACAAGATACCTCGTGGCCGTGATCGATGCGCTGGTACATACAAACGCACCAAAGGCAACAACTTGGGACAATCTATTCTGTTATTTATGAGCTTATGTACAAAGCAGATGTCCCCCACTTCCCTTCTTATATACAGTTTAGCAATGTTAAATTCCGACCTAATATCTTGATATTCGTCATAATCGGGATACTGTCCATGCTTTTTGTACTGCAAATATTTTAAAAATTTGTTTTGAACCGTTTCAATCTTATGTTTTAGAGTAATTAGTGCTGGGTTCCAGACTACCGACGCAAATTCTAATTTTGATCTAACTAACGAATTGTATAATAATTGTATTGTCTTAGTGTTGCTAAAATCTTTAGTAGATCTAATGATGAAACCAAGATTCTTTAATGATGCGTTTACTATCTTATCAATGTGATCGTCCCATTTTAAGTCAGACTTAAAATTAACTTCTAAATCTCGCATGTTAGACAGTCGCTCCAATTCGTTATTGTTCATCGTATATTGATGAAGGTAAGGATATTTCTTCGTTGTGAATGTCATAGATTTACATTTATTGATATTGAGATCTAACTTGTTGGTATTACTCCAACGTAGTAAAGAGTTTATATCATCTTGTAATATTTGATAATAATTTGTATTAATAATTTGTTTATAGATCTTAACATCGTCAGCAAATATAAGACATTGGCAACCCCGAATACAAATTGGGAGATCATTGACAAATAACAGAAAAAGCAAACGTCCCAAGTTGCTGCCCTGTGGCACACCTGATCTTATAGAGAATTTTTGCGATTTTGTTCCGTTTAGTTGTACAAACTGAAATCGATTTTGTAGATAGGATTTGAAAAACAGTAATAAATCGAGAGAAAACCCGTGTGCGTGTAACTTACGCAATAATATGTCATGATTAACGGTGTCAAATGCTTTTGAAAAATCGGTGTAAATTACATCTACTTGACCCGCTTTATCGAGAATATTACTAACGTATTCTGTAAAAGTTATTAAATTCGTTTCTATAGATCTTCTGTTTATAAAGCCATGCTGACATTCTGTTATATCATTTTTTAAAGTTGTATAGATTTTGTTATAAACTATTTGTTCGAATATCTTTGCCGGTGCTGATAATATTGATATGGGACGATAATTTATTACTTTTGATTTGTCACCGGATTTATGTATTGGTATAACTTTAGTTAGTTTCCAAAAATCTGGACATGTCTACATGTCTAAAAAGTTGTGACATTCCCAGCTTTTGATTCTTAAGCTGTGCTCAGTTTTTTTTTAAAACAACTACATCTGTGAACTAAGTGAATTGGTTATCGTTGAAAGGAGCTAAGCCATTTTTAGCTATTTTGTAAAAACAGAAAAAACTGTTTTTTGCTGGATAAAGTAAAATTGAAGTTTTCCTAAAGGTGTAATCAGATTTACATGCCCTAAACATATGCATTATGCTTTAAAAATGATAAAAATATACTTATTAGTTTTTTAAAAATTGTCTGTCAAAGTTTAGTGACTTAGCCCCTTTCAACAATAAATTCATGTATGAAAAGTCAAAACAACAAGAATATTAAACATTTATTGTCAAAAAATGAAACGTAATAATTGTTACAAAAAATAGTTTGAACTGAAATCTATAACAATACCAAAAACCAAAGAACAATATTAGAAATCTAGAAATAGAAGTTACAGCTTCGTAACTTCATGCTAACCTTTTAGTAGGTAGCATTCACTTTTCTTTTGTTTAACCTTAGACTTTTTATTTACTTTTCATGGACAGTTTTCTATAGTTTCATCCTAAAATTCTAAATTTTTATGAATGTACTGTTTTTGAGATTTTAAATGCTGAATTTTGGATTCGAGAATGGATACTAGGGTGGTTCTTATTTGGGTCATGTTGGAATTTCAGTTTTGCCGGGTGACCATTTGATTCCAAAAAAAAAAACTGAAAATTTTAAGACCAATATGAACTTTGTATCTCTGCTAATCATTCGCTGTAATGAGGACAAGTTTCCCATTTAAGATACATGGGTTTTTTCAATCCTTATTTTTGAAAAAGTTTGAAAGTTGATTTTATAGAATTAACGGGCATCGATGCTAATTTTAGGTGAAAAAAGTTATATGGGACATTCTACATCACTTCAACACTAATTGAACGGTGCATTATTTTGAATTTATTTGTAAATAGTTGAAAAAAATCGAATGCTCCATATAATTTTTTTGTACCTAAAAGTAGTATCGAACAGTGTTAATTCCAAAAAAATCAATTTTCTCAACAATTTGTCCCAGTGGTCTAATATAAACATAAGAAGTGAAAAAAGCGTGCATTTTAAATGGGAAACTTCTCGTCGTTACAGTGAATGATTAGAATAGAGATAGGAAGTTCGTATTGGTCTTAAAATTTTCATTTTTTTAGAATCAAATGGGTAGGAAACCGGCAAAACCGAAATTCCAACATGACTCAAATAAGAACCACCCTAATGGATACCATACCTTCTGGATACCTTTTTAGATGCACTTGCAATAATCGAAGTAGGTACTTTTTAGAGCTATTTGAAATACAAAATGACACTGTTAACTAAAAATGGCCAAAAATTGACTTGGCCCCTTTCAACAATAAGCGATTCAAGTAATAAACAACATAGGTCAACTAGACTTTCTATTACTAATTCCTATACAATAAGGCTAAGCTATCATCAATGTATAAATTTCTACTCAGCGCCATTTATTAAAATAATAAAATAGTAACTGATCAGTCTCAGCATCATTGGTAAAATATGAACACAAGTGAACACATTTCTTTTATTTTGATTTTCATGAAAAATGAATTGGTGAATATCATTCATAAAAAATTATTCATCAAAACTCCGCTTTACCTATTGTCTGTGCTACTCATTCACAATTGAGCCTATTAGATAAATGGTACACTTCTTCGTTTTAAGTTTAGTTCAGGCTACAATATGTTGGCAGCATTATTAATTCTCTAATGAATATCATTATTCACAAGCAACTATAATTTCGAAACTTTTGGAACGCACAATATATCTCATGGACACGAGGTAATTAGGTGTAATTACACAAGTGGTGTTTTTATTTTATCAAACAAGTTTCGATTTTAGTGGTTGATCAGTTAATCGCAGAATGATTTTAGTCAGACTGTCAAAGTTTTGATCGAGTGCACTCAAGCAAAGACTTTTTTTTGTTAGTTAAGATTTGGACATCTATTCTTTGGTGGATCTTGAGCTTAGGAAAAATTTTAACTTGGTTGTGTAATAAAAAAATATATACCAAAGCCTGATCTAAGCAAACCTATTACATGTTATTTTATGTTTTTCAGGCTGAATATGTGAGGCAAAAAGAAGAAATATATAAAAGTAAGTAATCTTTAATAAAACCCAATTGTTTATTTTCATAATGTTTTTTATAAATTTTAGAAATGTCCATTGAGGATAGAAAAAAAAATAAAACTGAGCTACTTATAGTAAAGCAACCAAATGGAAAATTAGTAGGAATAAAATTTAATTATGAAACACCTCCGTCCTTAAATGATGAATACGAATATGCCCAATATGAAGAGACTAAAGCAAAGAGAGTATTATCTTATAAAACATTGTTGGAACAAGGATCTTTTGAAACTGGGGAGGAACCTGACATGTTTGTAACCAATTTAAATTTTGAAATGGATGACGTAACTAATGCACTTGAGCTTGACTTGATTACTCGCAAAAGAGAAAAACTGTTATGGCTTAAAACTGAAGCTAACTTAGTTGAACTGGATTCTAAAATAAAAGGCAGTTTAGGCTTGGACAGAGCTGATCCTAAACAAGCCATAGTTCATCTGGACAAAATCTTACAATCGCACATTGAACCACTAATGTTAAAGAAACATCCGCCTGTAGTAGATATGGTTAAACGTTTATGTAGATATATAGGAAATGTAAAAGAATGGGATTTTACAGATGATGAACGTGAAGAATTTGAAATCGAAGCTGCAAGAGTTAGAAATAAAGCTGCTGATGTATATCTTAAATTTGCAGTAAGTAATAAATTTTAATAGTTGTTCTTTAGTGTGTTCCCAGATATATTGTAGTTCATTTCTGAATGGCAGTTATGAACAAAAAATGTTATTTTTAATTTTCATCTATATCCATTGCACTTTTTAAAATTAATACTCCTTTTTTCCTATCCTGCACTCATGTTTCATTGAAAGTACGATTAATCGATTTATGAATTATTTAAAAAATAATCAAATGAATCACTTGTATATTATGGATATAGCTTTTTCTGAAATATTATTATTATTAGTAATAATAATAATTATTCACTTAATCAATTATTTTTTTAAATCGATTTTGATTTCCATAATCGCACAACACTAGTAGCAATCTACCAGAGAATGCAACAAGAATTTAATTCTAGATGGAATTTGTGACTGTATGAACTACACTGTACTTTACTGGTCCTTAACGTTATTTATGATTACTCTTCTTTTCTTCTATCTAGAATCTTCTATTCAATTTAATTCACCCAGACTTTCCAAATCCTTTTTCTACATCTGTAATATAGGAGGAACCACCTACCAGGCCTTAAATGTATACTACTAATTAAGATTTAAATTAGGGTTTTAGTTTATATTGGTACTAAAACCCATAACAATGGAATTCAGCAGTTATATGATTTATTCTGAATAAATGTTGAATGAATAGTAATTATTTATTCTTTAACTAAGTACTTATTTCTGTTGAAATACTTGAATGAGTTTGGGAATACACTAGATATACATTAAATTAGTATTATTCAGTTATCAAATTTAAATTACTTTTAGAGCATATTTGATGTTCAAGATGAAACAAAGTTCTGGGACATCTTCTCTGACCATGTAGAAAGTTTTAAACAGTTAATTAAGGATATGTCGGAGAGCTATGTATATGCTCTAAGTTCAGAACCATGTAAGTATATGCATCACAAAGCCTTGGTAGTGTAATGTCTAGTGTGCTGAACTTTCACCCAAGCGGGCCAGGTTCGACTCCTGTTGCCGGCAGATCTGGTTAAGGTTTTCTGCAGTTTTCTTTAACTGTGACACAAGTGTGGGATTTGCACTGTTCCATCTGTAAGTCGTCTGCAGCCGCACATAGGGCCTACGTAATAATAATCGCCTTCTCCCTCCTGCACAAGCTTATAGCTTCTGGGACCTGGTTTCAGGTTATGGGTAGTAGCAATTATTATTATTATTATTATCACATTTATAGTATTAGTGGCACTAGATAGATCATAAAAGAGAAATCAAAGGTAATGGGGATAAGTAAGATGTGAATCAGAAATGAAACCTGTTTTACCAACTACCGAGTGACGTCACAGCAAGGAGGCAATCCCCGAATCTTTTATTCCTCATTTTACATTCAAATTTTAGCTAATAGGCAGTCTTATTCCACCAAAAATAAGAGATTTTCCTAGAATATTAATTAAGAATGAGTTTTTGACAGGAACCTATTTTCGTATGAAATTCCTATCGTAAATATAAATACTAACTTGTGTTTATTATGTATTTGCAATTAAATATCTTTAAAAATAAAATTTTTGTAGCAGTTAGGCTAAGTCAATGTTAATAGGATGTGTAAAATAACTCATAGAATAGGAATCTTAAATCAAATGGTGGTGACAATGCGTAAATAATCAGAAAATAAACGATAAAGTTGCTATTTTGAGCTTACAGTTATACTTGACAGAAAGATTTTATAATTCTTATGTGTTTTTGCGAAGTTTTTCTAAATCCCTTAGTCGTGAGGATCTTGGGTGTTTTAAATTTACTAAACCTCCTTTGGTAAGTGTAATTTCTACTGTTAAGACGCCAGACCACCATCAGTTTTATCAAACAATTATTATACTCTTTAATAAAACTTGTTAGCATATTACAAAACAGGTAAAAAGCAAACCAAATAAAAACTAATATCTCACTACAGAATAATTGGATGGCATACAATTTACTCAGTGAATTTTATGAATCCACTTTCTTTGTGATTCGTTGTCTTTCGGAAACTTAAACAGCACGTGCATTTTTTATTCTTCGTTGTAATTACCGTTGCACCGGGTACACAATAACACACTTGTTTACCATTTTAAAAAACTTTATTAGTCCTACATTATATTAATTATACAAGCTAATAATATTGACATAGTACTATTATTTATTAGTAAATACTGTCTTTTGATTGTTTTTTGTACGGGGGACTCAACTGAGGAGACGAATCGGCAATGGGCGTTCCAAACATTTGCGTACCCAATGGCCTGTATTTTAAAAAATTTTCGTTAGAGGGCGCTTCGGTCCTTGACAACGCTCAGACCACGCTGGCCATTGTTGACAGTTCGCTGGAGTGCCATATGGGTCGCAATGTTTCATAAAAATTAGCCAGATTTGCGATAAAATTTGCGATAAAATTTGCGATAAATCGCATAATCTGTCAACACTGTCAGCGTTGTCCAGAATCGTAGCGCCATCTAGAAGTAACGTTCAAACTTGAATTAACGTTCAAGGTCGGGGACGCTTTATTTGACTTGTTTCGTCTCCTCAGTTGAGTCCCCCGTAGTTTTTTGTTTGCCTTTTGTAGGTGATGTCACTATGACATCTACAATATGTTGTGAGGCCTTAGTTATATAGGTGGTGTTGGTTTTACTTTCTTGCAAATTTGATAAAATACCAATGTTGATACCATAATACTTCATTAACCTCATATTATACATATGATAGCATAAATTATTTTTATAATTTTTGTTAGATTCAAGGAAAGCATTTTTCGATGCAATGGATGAAGCAGAAGAGTTGAAAATGATTGACCTCAAAATGGAGAAAACTGCAAAAAATAATAAAGCTCAACAGGTAAAATAGTTTATATTATTGATTATAACCATAAAACATTCATGTTTATTTTTGTTTGCAGGATAATTCTAATAAGACTGCTAATGTTGAAAATAATAAAGAACAAGTGAATGTAGTAGAGAACTTTGATTTGATACCGTGAATAGTATAATACATTCTAGTATCGTGCATTTTTAAAAGAGTGAGAAAAAGTTCATTTGTATAAATTTCTAGTTTGTTATTATTAAAATAAAATGGAGTTTCTATTAAATTTTTTAATATGAATATGTGTATATTATTTACATATCATCCTGCAAACATGCCTGGTTGTGTATTACCAACAAGAGTTATTACCAACAAGAGTTAGTACCAATATGCGATATGATTGCTTTAGGTACACAACTCGCCAAGTCACAAATTACAAAAAAATGAATTATATAGGTCAACAGATTTGTTTTTTAGTCCCAAATAATATAATAATATATTAAAGTATTAGTTTTATAAGACACGTTTTTAGCGCACGCGTCCAAGTTTAGAAAACGACCAAAACGATGATAAGCAGTTTTCTAAAGAGGACAAGTGCGCTAAAACGTCTTATGAAACGAATACTTTATACTATTTTTTCTGTTTGCGTTATTTCATTAAGTAATTAAAAAAATTAGTTTTAATAAAATTTGTTAGGGATATTTTGGTAAGTAGCATGACAGTTGGCAACACTAGAAGTTATGCAATTGTTTTTCACATAACCTCGCTAACTTTAGGTAATCCGCGCGACGCACAGTGTTGCGTCCCTTTATAATAAATCACAATTTCAACTTTTAAATATTATTTTTTTTAGTTTTGTAACATTTACTGAAATACTTGTAGCAAACAATAAAGGTAGTTTTATACAAATTCTTGTCATATTACTTGATGTAAGCAGTTGAAGATAAGGTAAAATAATTGTTGTCAATAAACGCCAGGCTTACTTTATGCTTATGCTTAGGAATGAGGTTGCGGTTGCAATTATATACAAATATTAAATTTATTACGTGTTTTAGTTGTTATTTTATTAGAAAAATCCTATTACTACGTTTCAACTTAGTGATGGGTAAGTAAGGAGCGTTTGATTTATGTAATAAGTAAAACTTGTTGTTCAAAACTTTCACGTGACTTGAAAAAAAAATGCATCAAATTACATTTCTGTTTTTTATATATAATATAGTATATATCCCTGCTATAAATTTGTGAAAGTTTCATCTGCTTCTACCAGCTTCTTACTGAGATTTGATTTTTAGATAACCTAGGACCGATATATCCATCTTATAAATTTATCTGTAGTGAATAACTGTCATGGTCAATTGTTTCTACAATCATATCTATGACAATTAACGATCATATAAAGTTATTAGGAGACAGAAGTATCGGCCCTAAGTCAACAAATAAAAAATAACGACTGTTTTAAAAAGTGGCTGTGTGCACGTCAAAAGTATTGGCAGTTCTTCAACAAATTTTTTCTGCAACCTGAACGCTTCAACCAAGGTAATACAGGACAGTGTTAAGAAAACTCCATTTTCGATAAGGGCCGGAAATTGCTTTAGAATAAGAAATCGAATACAAGATGTTAATGAAAAAAAAATCGGCACATGGTTTTGGAATACAATCCATATAGAGGATGCTGTAAGTAATTATATCAACCACCAATCTATTATATAAAAACGGTGTATTATATGCCAATCTCTGTAATATAATAAAATATTACTTCATGGATCAGACGTAATAGCCTCCCTTGCAATGCCTGTCAGACTATTATTCGAAGATGCTCTAGAAGGAAAACACAAAGATCCTAGAACTCTAATAAGAGGACACCACCCAAGAAAAACGTTTTCACACGAACCATACCTGAAAAAATCGACTTCTGCATTAAAAGATATTTAAACATCATTCGATCTGAAGAAAGCATCGAATCCTCAATCAAAATCCCCATAACTTAATAAATCCTAGCGATAGAAACGATTCTTAAAATTCAAATGCCATTTTATTAAATTAACTTAAAAAATAAATCATATTACAATAATATACATGGTTTATCGTAAGCATATTGCACATACACCACACAATGCATTCCATATGATGGCAGTATCAAAATTTATAATATCTTAATAATAAAGTAAAAACTGTTATGCCCGTAACAGGTCGACGGCGCGCTGCGGCTTGCAATGCTACATAGTTTAGCAAGCGTGGCATTCTAGTTACAAAAGTTCACTGCGTAAATAAGATAAGTTTGATATTCTAAGAATAGCTCTCTAACAGTGATATCATAAAATGTTACTGATTCCAGTATTCTAAAAAATTTCATTAGGACACGCAAAATGCGTGTCCTAATGGCTTCATTAGGACACGTAAACATATAAAAAAGCTATTTTTTCTAAAACCAATATTTGTTATAGTAAAATACTCTATGAAGTTTGCATTCAGTTATAGTTTACAGCAATTTAGAATTGTTTTTCTGTTGTTTCTGAAACGGTTGTTTACTGTGACGTACTGGGTTTTGCATCTAGAGCCCTCATATAATGATGCCTGGTTGGTCAAATATTTACGTGCCCTTAACGTATTTAAATACCTCGCCCATTCCAAGTTACGGACGGGTACGGTTTCCAGCAGTAAATTCGTTGTAAAAAAAAATTATAAGCAATTTTCATTAAAGTTTTTTGTACATCGCAGGATCCAAGCATCGAAACTTGAATTTCTTTTTTTAAATTGCGTGTTTTTGCCAACTATTCGAACCCAATGGAATACTTTATAAATGACCACGTATACCTACCGAAAAACTAATTATTTATAAACGTAAAACACTATGACCAGGTGTAAAACGTCACCAAAATAGCAACAATAAATGCAATCAAATTTTATAAATTGCGTTCGATTTCTAATGACTTACACTACATATATGCACAGTTGCAATAGTATGCAAAGCTTCAAACAGCTTATGCAAACTTCCAAAGTTTTAGGTGCAGTAGAATTATAAGACCTTGTTAAATAAAAAGTTTTGCATACCTGGCATACAGGTTTTGGGTGCTTATTGTATATAATTTAAACTATACTTGAAGTAAGTTTCATCAATATTGGTTTTGACTATTTAAATTTTTATGGCAACTTAAAAAACATACGCGATTTTGGCAGTTTCTTCGATTTTGCAACTTATTTATTGCAGTTATAACAATCGGACCGGTGCCATTTTGTAGCTATTTTTATTATAAGCAAATCATAAACTGAACATTTTTTCGTAGGAATTCATCCTGAAGAGCTACGGAAGAAAAACTCCTCAAAAACGGGTGTAAGCGCCTTAAATTGTTAATAACGTTTCTGCTGTCATTACGATTTAGTACGCAACTACATATATTATTCTACACACTATTCTGAATAGGTTTGTGCAATAAAATGGCTGTTAACACGAAAATACTCTTCACATCTCTATTGACTGGACTAAATATAAATATAAACACATCGCAAAGGTAAATACAAAAAATAGATAACTAGATAAAATGACAAAAATAATTAAAAAAAAATCTAACACTTCCAGTAACGGAGAATTTAAAGCTTGAAACCTCTGCTTTCGAATGTCACATGTCGCCTATATGAAAAAATTTATATTCGACTCCTAAAACAGGGTAACAGTTCCCACATATGCAGTTCCAAAAAAAATTTAAAAGTTGAAAAAATTAGAAGAAATATTTTTTAAAATTTTTTTTAACGGCATCGAATACAGCATTTGTCAAAGAATACATAGATTTTGTCCACTGCGGTTTTTACCTAGAGTGCTTCAATTTCGAGCAAAATTGAAAACAACAATTTGCCATTTTTGAAAGTTTATCATTTTTTTTAATATAAAATGGCTTCAGATAGAAAAAGAAATGATGAGAAAAAATGCTTATTTTTACTCGATGAATAGGAAGCTGTACAAATGGGTGGAAAATGTACGTCTCAAATACGTCTTTAAGATGTCCATAAGGATTTACTGTATATACATAAGACGTACTACATGTCTTGGGTGGACATACATATAATGTCCTCAAGATGTGCATTTACTGATTGGGTTTGCAGAGAGCCATTCTCCATAAGTTCCTGGGGGGGCCTTTAGTTCAACATAAATTAATTATTTACTTTTCTGCATTTTCTTACCATATACAGTAGAAATCCATAATCCGAACACACTGTATTCCGAACATCCAGTAATCCGAACAACAACATTTACAAGCTATAATCCGAACAAACTCTTTAATCCGAAATCCTCTTTAATTCGAAGAAATCTATTTAATCCGAACAAGAAAGTTCTATGTACATACTAAAATTTAATATGTAGAGTTCTTAGAAGGTGAATATTAATATGCAGTTTGTTGGCTGATAAATAAATTCTACGAAGATTAACAAACGCTTTTGTTATTAATATAAAGAGTAATAAAAATCCTGAAGGCTACAGACGTACAGATGTAAAGAACAAGCTATATGATATATTATGTATTTAGCATTATGATATCATCAAAAAGGTGCCCTAGATGTTTTGATGTTGCAGTTTTGCCGCAATTGTTAAAACCTTTTTCATTCAATTTTGTTAATACACACTTTGTATTCGTGGCGTTCAAAATTCATTTAAAAAAATGTCAAAATGTAAACACACATTATTAAAACTATCAAAGAAATTATTCAACAATTAAATGTTGGGTGAGTGTTTAATGATTGCTTTAAAATATGGTGTGGTAAATCGACAGTCAGCGATATAAAGAAAACCAAAACTAAGATCATGAAATGAAAGCACATCACTATAAAAGGAGAAAGAGAAAACAAAGAAATTACTGATTTTTTTAATTAGAAATAAAGAGTTTTGTAATAAAATTAGTAAATTACATAAGTTAAGTTCTTTATAATGAAGTACCATGGCATAAAGCAATGTTTATATTCGTACATCCAGTAATCAGAATTCATCGTTAATACGAATTAGCCTTGCATTTTTAGGTTCGGATTAAAGAGTTCTACTGTACAGGGTGTAACTAATATAACAAGAAACCTTGTAACAGACAGTAGCTGTAATGATTTAGAACATATCGTCCTTATCAACATATGGTCGCTTCCTGCTAGTTTTCGAGAAAATCTAATTTTACATTATAAATTAAAAAAACTGTAGTTTTTATCTAATAATCCTTTTTATTTAGTATTAACCTTTTTTTTTGAGTATAGATGTATCTTTTCTAGGATACTAAAAAACTAAAGTAAATGATTTTGAGCTGAATTTTTTCGAAAGTTCTCCCACACCAGGGTGATACTTCATATCCTCTTTATGCTATTGCAAAACTTGCAATTGGCTCATTTACTTGAAAGGTTAAACCAGTCTGATGTAGTTGAAGATATTCTTTTGAAGTTGCCTTGAAGAGAATCTCTTAAGAAACCACCTTTATATCTTTGGTAATATTCATAACGCCATTGTTCTTCATCATATTTGGTTCTTAAACCTTTTTCATCTATATTTTGATCTTGATTTTTTTTACGAAGCTTGACTGTTCCATGGTAGATTATTGATACCTAATTGTTGTTTGCGACTACTTAGGAAGGCTGCGTCAACAGCCATAAAATGGCTGCGGCAGATTGGGGAGGACAATTAGGTAAAGATTTTTTCAATTGTAAATCCAACCTACCCTACATTTACCCAAAAAGCGTTTACAAAAACAAAATAAGTATGAATTTCTAATCACATATCCTACTGAAATTACTAAACTGTGTACAGAGCTGTCGCAAATCAATGATTTAAATCAAAGATATTTTATCTTTTACGAAATGATTTAAATCAAAAATACTTTTGTCTGTAAAGTATTTAAATCATAAATCTTTTAAGATGGCCCTCCGTGGTCGAGTGGTAGAGATCCTACCTCTCGTTCAGAGGGACAGGGGTTCAAACCTCGGTTGCGACTGAATTTTAAAAACTTAGTACTATTGTGGTTGAGCTCCTTAGGTTAAGGTATGAAAGTTGTATGAGTGATAAAATATGGGGGAGCGTAATGTACTTGCTACAATAGCTCCATTACCTCCGTTGCACTACCATAAGAGTTTGTGTGGAATCCCGACACTGCGAAATGCGGTAAAAGGGGAATGGATTATGTATGTATCTTTTAAGATTTAATTAAAGTTTAATACTTAAAATCATTTTACAAAAGATTTAAATACTTTATATTGATTTAAATCAATTGTGTGCGATTTAAATCATTTAATAAATATTTAAATTTCTCAAAATGATTTAAATCAATAAAAAGGATTTAATTCTTTAGCAAAATGATTTTAAATATGAAAAACAGATTTAAATCATATCTTCTATCTGTGTATATTAAATAAGAAGCCCCATTTTTGTTCCAGTTCGTTTGAGAGTTTTAGTGGGCCAATATACGGAATTCCTTTTTTAAGTTAAAGGATTTACACTAGACTTGCCAGCTCTCCTTAATTTTGTGATTTTAAAATCGAATAATTCGTAATTATTATATTAAAACATAGTTTATCCATTTTCCAGAATTTATGCTTTTTGAAATTTAAAAAGCAACAAAAACTTTTTCAGAGATTTAACTAAATAGTTATAAGAGCCTTTTATAGTTTATACTTTTGGGTTAATACAATAGATTTAATTTTGGTGGTAAATTTAAATGATTGTTGGAAAAAAATTATTAATAAAATACATTACCTACATTTGAAAAAAATTACAATGACGCATCCTCTTGTTGAGTTGATAATGATGCAAACAAGTCGGACAGAATGTTAAGTGTTTTTATAGCTTATACAATAGCATAATTTCTGTGCTAAATCTGTTAAAATAAATAAGTACATAAACTTTTATTATAACTAAAGTGTAAATAATTTCCTTTATAATCGTAATTTGCAGGACAAAACGTAAGCAAAAAGATAAAGAAAAACAAATTAATTGTTGAGTTTACTGTCACCAGCCTTACTTTGTGGAACTCCATAATCATGAAATATAATATAAATACAAAGATTAATTAAAGTTTCACAAGTTTTATTAGGCTCTTAGCCTGACAATATTGTTTCGACATTAAATGTCATTATCAAAGGCAAATAAGATTGATAAATAAACACGTTGCTAAGGATAAATATAGAAAATAGGTAACTAGATACAATACATACAAAAACCAAAATATCTAACACTTCTAATAAAGGAGAATTACTAAGCTCAGTTTGTTCATTCATTAAAGGTACTGTGCGTTTATGTTTGTATATTTCAAAAGCTTCTAAAATGTCTAATTTGTGTTTGTTGTTGCAAAAATGTAAGAATTTAATGTTGTTTTGAGGTGTCATTGGGTGGTTCTGTTCCAAAATGTGTTTGGCATAATTCGATTTTTCTGGATGTTTATGTCTACATACAAGAGCTTACGTGTTCTTTGTATCTTATGTCGAAATTTCTAAGTGTTTGTCAGTGGTGTGCGGTGAGAATTTAGGTTAGGGAAGCAACCACCATTTTAATTTTAATATACCTAGGTACAGGCGCAGATTCACGGGGGGCGAAGGGGGAAGTGCCTCCCCGAATTTAGAAATAAGTATACATAGAATAGAAACAAATAATGTTTGTTTAATTATTATTTATTAAAACAATTATTTTTCTAAAGATTTCCCCCTCAAAATAATTTTCTGAATCCGCCCCTGCTAGGTACAATAAAAAAACCGTGTTATAATTATTAAGCTTAAAACTTTTCAAAAAAGAACTTGTACACGTTATACTTATGGAATTTGTTGACTATTCTTTATTTTAAAAAACTACTACTATGTATTTTTAATGCAACTCGATTTTCCGGTCTTTTTAGCAAAATATCGGTGCAGATTGTAAGCTTTGTTGTTAAATTTGAAAGTTCTGGTTTTGATCTGCCTTGCTCAATGATTTGTAATTTCTCTCCAAAACTGTATGCAGAAAATTCTTTATTAATAATTTACAAACTGAACAAAAAATCGTCCCGATTCGGATGTATCAGAAGTACTTGAACCTTTCACCGAAGCAGCTGAATTTGCAGTCATGACGATAATGCAATTTTAAATTTGCATACGGAACAAACTAAGTAGAATTGTTTGTCTTTAAAAAATTCCAACTTATATAAATTGAAATAATAAAATGTGACAAAATACAGTCTCATTCGCAGATTTACATTACTGAAGTAACATTAAATTTAACAAACACTAAATCGAACAAATAACCAAATTATAATAAATAAACATTTGGGCACGAAGCACACTAAAAATAACGACTAAACAATCTTAACCGCATCGTCTGTATGACCACGCCCGCTTATCAAGGCTAGGAGAAGAGCAGTTATAAGCAACGAAATCAGTGCTTATATGCAGCGTATGTAACACATTTGAATCGGTATTACCTTTCCATGCAAGTTTAATGAGCCTAATTTAAAATAGTACTCTAAATAATTATACTTTTTGCTGTACGAATTTGATAGTGAGCTTTAATTTGATCAAATATTACAAATTTAAATAAACGATAACCATAATTTTATAAAAATATTTTTGTTAGCATTGGTTTTTATTTTTAATAAATTCTCGAGGGAAGCATTGCTTCCATGGACCGCACGCCACTGGTGTTTGTCCAATATAAACCGAGTTACAAAAAGAACAATTCAAACGGTAAATGCCAGATTTCATGATATGAAATGCCAGATTTCATAAATGCGATATTTATTAACTTAAATACATTTTATAACTGAACAAACAGCACTGTCTGGTATACAAAAAATTATTACTGAGAGATTATTCATACATGTGAATTCAGCAAATAAGTCATATATTTCAGTAATTTACCTGTTCATTGAATTGAACATTTTATGGTTTAAATTTTTGTTGTTCATATAAACAATTTGTTCATTTACTACCATCATAGCCTAGATATTATTTCTGATAACCTAATTTCAAAGTAGGTGTTAGTACGATTCACACTACAACAATTTTCTAAGTTCCTAGTACTATTACACCACAAGAGTTGCTAAATCTGGTTGCTTTTAGTTACCCTTCATGTTACCGAATAGATTATACTTACTCTTTAACATATTTTCAAAAGCACTTCGGAGTTAGGATAGTTCTTTAGAACTTTGAAAGTTCTCAAATTGACTGTTGACAGAAAAAAATTGGAGTGTGTAACAATCCCGTACAGTGCCTTTACTGTACTCGCAGACTTAAAGGATTTAGACTCATTTATGGCTTATTCTGATACTCATCTACAAGTCCAGTAAAATATACATTCCAGAATTGTTACGTAAATATTAAATAATCACAACATGTAATAAAGAATTTTTATCTACCATCCTACCACCAACTAACCTCTTATCTATCAACGTACTAAGTTAGTACAAGCTGTAAATTATGGTACAGAGTTGGAAACGCATTGGAAGAATGCACGTCTTTCACCCAAGCCGCCCGGGTTCAACTGCCGGTACTAGCAGATCTGGTTTAGGTTTTCTGCAGTTTCCCTTAGACTAACACAAATGTGGGATTTGTGCTTATACCATCTGTCAAGTCCTGCAGCAACACGTTAAGCCTGCATAATAGTAATAATCGCCCCTCCCTCCCGCACAAGCTTCATAGCTTCTGTGGCCTTTTTCGCTAGGTAATGGGTAGTAGCTATTATTATTATTATTAAATTATTTCAAACTTAAAATTCCACACATCATTTATGGTAGTTTTTGTATTATAAAATTATAAAAATAGTATCTGCACAATACAGATACACAGATACTACAGAAAATGTACCTAGATCCAAATACAGTTACAAAATTTTAAAAGTATCTAGATATGTATCTAGGTACCATAAAAGTATCTAGATACTGTATCTAGATACTTGTATCTAGATACTTGTATCTAGATACATTACAACACTGGTTAAGAGAAGAGCATTTGTAAGCAGTGCTTATATCAAGTGTATGTATCACATTTGAATCGGTATTATACCTTTCCGTGCAAGTTTAATGAGCCTAATTTAAAATAGTACTCTAAATAATTATACTTTTTGCTGTACAGAGTTGATATTGACCTTTAATTTGATAAATATTTCAATTTAAATAAATGATAACCATAATTTTACAAAAGTATTTTTGTTAGCATTGTTTTTATTTTTAATAAATTCTCAAGGCAAGCATTGCTTCCATGGACCGCACGCCACTGTTGCTAATAAATGGGGTCTGATATCTACAAACGAGTATTAAAAACATCTTCGTTAGTAGATTCTCTATTTTTTTGCATGATGAAGCCTAAAAGGCTTGTAGTCTTTATTTAGAGACTCCTCTGCATCTTCGAATAATTGGCCTAAACGTAACAGTGCAGAATGATGAATTATGCTTTCTCCATATATTAGCACTTTATGTACAGAAGCCGGCATGTAATACTAGTTATATTTACTGATATAAAGCTGAGCAGTATCAAGAGCATATTTACCGAATTTTGTAGCATTAATCATCATTCCAGATGACATGACCTGAAGAATAACATAAAGCCCTCTTTATTAATTCTTCATCCACTCCAGTAATGTCAGCTGAACGTATGACTTTTAATTGTAAACAATCGAAAATAAAATAAAGACCACCACAATTGCAAATGAAATAAGGGCTAATTGATAGGTACCCATAACATGTAGTTTTTTGATATAAATGGTATATATATAATAACAGTATACTTGCAGAATTATGCATATTTTAGGAAACTTTAGATCGCTATGGAATGCAAGTAATATACAACATTACTTATATAATCAGTAAGATCAAGATAGAAAGAGCGTAACGGACTATTCCCTAAAACTAATTTTTATTTCATACTGTGTCGACTGTGTCACATTTGTCAGTTTTACGTCAACCTTTTTAGTCCAGAACATGCGATTTTACGGTCTAGTATGCCTGTAATAGTTATTTACGTGCCAAGCTTTGTAAATTAATCTTTACGGGAGAGCTGGAAAGTTTGTGGGGCGAGTGACGAAGGAGCGAGCCTCCATAATCCAGCGAGCCCAGTAACGATTAATTGCAAAGCGTGTCGCGTACAAACTTTTATTTCCACATTCACCAGCATTTTTTTATGAATTGTACATTTTTTATGAAAAGACATTTTGGAATCAAAGGCGGTAGCACCATTTATACCTAGGCGTTGCCATGGTGTTGTGGTTAAGCAACACATTAGTTGCCATAGCTTTTTGTTGATGAGCATTTACAGGTCTCTTTTAGGAGCACGTAAAGTTTTACAGGTCTGTGGCTGTAATTACTCATTTACTTAGTTACATAAAGGCCTGTAAAGTGGCATTTACATAGAAGGGGGAAATAAAAAATTTTACAGTCACTTGTGACTGTAAAAAATTTTACCGGACGCAAATACAATCAATCAACTGGACAATGTTTTAGTACGTAATCAGTTACCATGGAAACTCGTTCTTCATAGATTTCCATATTTTGCATTCGGAAATTTATTTTATATAATTTTTTTTTAAATTAAACCAATATTCCAATAATTGCAGTATGAAATAAAACGCATTACGTCATACGTCCTGGAAATGGTCTTAGAGTCTCGTTTCGATGTTCCGGACTCGGCTCCTTCGTCGCCTTGTCCGTAACATCTTACTCGACTGTAAAATTCCATTTCCAGGACTTATAACGTAAATTACTATTCCCGCACGTTACAATTCGACGTCCATCAATAAAAACGCAAGAGATCTGCAAGATTTTTCTTTTGTATCTTATATTTTAATAAATTTACGATTAGAAAAAGCTACAATATTAATTTTGGCAAACAGCGGTAATAGTTATAGTATTTTACATTACAAGCCAGGTAAAACAGTTTTTACTGGCGAAAGGACCAGGATGACTGGCGAGCCTGTCACATTCTTGAGCCAGTAAAAACTGTTACCTGGCGTGTGATGTATAATAATTTATTTGTTTCTCACTTGTAAATAAATCAAAAACTAATAATGAGATATTTTTTCGCCTTCTTTCATGACAATTAATATATTTTGAAAAATGTCTCGTTACCTTTGAAATCATTACTTTGACAACGGCGCTTATCGTTTATTTTATTGTTTATTATTAATTATAAAAAGTAATAAGTCACACAATTTTGTAAATTATTCAAAATGAACATACCAGAAGCTATAAAAAACGGGGCGACCAGGGTGGTGGCAAATTTATTGCCACAGAAATCGTCTGCAAGATATGAGCGAGAATACTTGGAATTCAAAAAGTGGCAGAAAAGAAACGAGGTAATTGGGGTTACAGAAGACGTCTTGCTGGCTTATTTAAATCAGTTGTCGGTAAGGTTTAGTCCAAATTCGCTATGGTCCAAATGGAGCATGTTGAAGAGCTGTTTAGAAATGAAAGAAAATTTTCATGCTAACAGGTTTGTAAGTAATTTCTAGAAAAACGGAAATTTTCAATTGTTATTTAATATTTATAGATGTCGCAATATACTTTCATTTCTAAAACGGAAAAGTGAGCGCTACAACCCTAAAAAGGCGAAGGTATTAACAAAAGAAGAAGTTGAAAGGTTCCTGTTAGAAGCTCCTGATGATGAATGGTTGTTGGCTAAAATTATTACAATTTTTGGAATTTTTGGCTGTTGTCGATGCGACGAATTACTTTCTTTGAAGACGAACGACGTGGAAGACACTGGCAAATACATTGTTGTAAAATTGCGGGAAACAAAAAATTTGACGACGAGAAGTTTTGTTATATCAGATGATGGGTGTAGCTTTCAGCCTTGTGCTTTATATAGAAAGTATGTAAGTCTACGCCCCCCTGCTGCAGATAGTTTGCGTTTTTTTTAACATATCGAAATGGAAAATGTGTTTCTCTCAACGCTGGTCAACACACGATTGGTGGAATACCAAATAAAATCGCAAAATATTTAGGGTTAAAAGACCCGGAATTATATACGGGCCACTCGTTTCGTCGGACCGGAGCCACCATGGTAGTTGATGCTGGTGGCGATATTTTAGCATTGAAAAGAGCAGGAGGATGGAAATCAACGGCTGTTGCCACCAGTTATGTGGACGACTCCATTAACAACAAAGTTTCAATGTCTAAAAAAATGTTTGCTGTTGATAGTACAAGTATTAGTAAATGTCCGAATACCACGCCACTTGCTTCAATAACAGACTCTTCTGCATGTGCAAAGCTACTACCTCATGAAGAATTGGAAAAATTTAGAATTTGTGGAAACCACAATTGCACTATGAACTTCAATATTTATTATGATGGTAATCACAAAACAGCATTCTCAAATGTTAATAATAATAAGTAGGTTATAATAATATTGATAAACATTACTTGTGAATTTAATAAAATAATTCAACAAAATTGTTGCTTATTATTGATTATTGTGTTAGTACCTAAGTGTAGGAAATTAGGCAAGTTTCTAAGCGGTACTCATAAACAAGGTACGGTAGTTTCTAACTTGTAAAAAATCAACAGTTCCTGTGGTCTCTAACTTGTAAAATTTTTACTATACTGCGTTTACCCAACAGATATAGTAATGAAAAACCAGAGACATTCAGATGCAACTTGAAACTTGAATATCCATTGGTTGAAATAAATGGGGCGGTACTAGATAGAAGTCTCATTTACACATACAAACACAAACGGCAAACGCCAGCTTGTTACGCATGCGTTTACGTCAGTTGTTTTGAAAGTTCCGTCAGTTTTTCCAACTGTGTTACATATTAGGTACATTACAAGTCTTTATTAAGACTCGCACCATTCAATACACGAACGGTTGTCAATAAGTAAGTTACAATTATATGAAAAGTTAATAATAATAATGAGTTGGTTAATTTGTAGAATTTTCCTTACTGCAAAATTATTAAAAATGGATGATGAAAACGTCAACAATATTCAGTTGTCAAAAAACGCCAAAAAAGCACTTTTCTGTAGAGGTGGAACAAATAATTATGAACGCTTTTAAAGTGTGTGAAGAGCAGCATCCTCAATGGAAAAAAACACGAAAAAGTGGAAAATGTTACTAGATTGATAGGTCATGTTTTAATTTACCTTCCAATCCCATTGCTTATTTACTATAATTTTATGAATTGGTCTGGCCAGCTAACTATACTCCGGACACTGAACAGATATAGTTAAAAAAAAATCAAGGCAGCACAGATTGTTCTGATTGGTTTTATGTGAAAGTTAAATTTACAATAGAACATTTTTGTATATGAATTGTTAATTCGTTATAAATGATGTCACTTAGAGAAATTTATACTAGTATAAATAATAACCATACATTTTAAAAAATTGCATTTTATTAATTTAATAAAAAAGCCATGAAAAGTTCGCGAGTGCTATGTGTTTACATATATTATAATATATAATAAATATTTTTTACAATAAAACAAAGAAATTACATACAAACATACTATATATATGTCGCATGGTAAGGTGGCAATCTCAGAACAGTTCTGTTGCTTTCCTGTGTTAATTCGTCGATTACGTTAGTAAGTACTGTGTAGTACTGTGTTTAGGTGCATGCTGTTTTACTTAAGATAACAATTCAGCTCTCACATACTGTCTTCGTAGGGGATAGTTTTTTCTGCAGCCAGTTATGTATGTCAGCTTTCTTTGTTGCTAGACGGAATTTTTTCAATTTTTCTTATGTGATAACTTGCGTTATCCAAGACGATAACGCAACCTTCTTCAAGACTGGGCAAAATATTTTTAAACCATTGTTCAAATGTATCTGCGTTCATTTCTTCATGGTAGTGATTTGTTTTCTTGGATTTCAATAACAGTAATCCATTATCTACAAAACCGTCATCAGATCCTATACGAAGGGTGATGAGCCGCTTTCCTTTCACCGATGGATTTCTCAAGTCAGTCGATAACCCTCTTAAAAATGCATCTCGTGGATTTGTTATGGACATGTCAGCCCACACTTTTTTTGCCATTTTTGTCTTCTTCGGAAACATTGTCCAAAATAGCTCTTGGTCTATGACACGCCTTAGGAGCAGCAAAATAATCAGGATGTTGCTTGTGCTCACGAAGTATGTTGTAAACACTGGCCAGACCAATTCATAAAATTATAGTAAATAAGCAGTGGGATTGGAAGGTAAATTAAAACATGACCTATCAATCTAGCAACATTTTCCTCTTTTTCGTGTTTTTTCCATTGAGGATGCTGCTCTTCACACACTTTAAAAGCGTTCATAATTATTTGTTTCACCTCTACAGAAAAGTGCTTTTTTGGCGTATTTTTGGTGGTGACAACTGAATATTGTTGACGTTTTCATCATCCATTTTTAATAATTTTGCAGTAAGGAAAATTCTACAAATTAACCAACTCATTATTATTATTAACTTTTCATATAATTCTAACTTACTTATTGACAACAGTTCGTGTATTGAATGGTGCGAGTCTTAATAAAGACTTGTAATGTACCTTTTCCTACGACCCCATACGAAAGTGAACAATAGCAAACGCTACCGATATTAAGTGAGTCATATAACACGCGTATGTTAGGAACATAACACACGTGTGTGTTATGAAAATACGTCACGCTAAGCAATATCTAGAAATCCATGAATTTTGTTTACATTAAAATGATGACATTAATGTTTAATCCAATTTTGAGAAGCATTTTAACCATTATGTATCTATTCTTTTCTTCTAAATATAACTTTAATTAATGTTTAATTAGTTATTTTAGCTATCAAAAAGAAATATCTAATAGATTACACCTAACGTAACCTCACTATAATACATGAAAATTATTGAAACAAGTTTGCCAAGATTAAAATCAGCGATGCCAAATGGGAGAAAAATAAGAGTAATGTCAAATAATTTAGTTAGACCTCTTTCACACCTGGCATTGTGTTATTAGTTGAAGTTATGTTTGTTAATTATGGAGATATTATTAAATATAAATAAAAAATAAATTATGTGCCTCTGAAATTATTATATTATAAATTGTAATAGTAATTCATTTAATTAATTTTGCTGCTAAACCCAAGGTTTAATTTTATACTATGTTTAAATAAGTTATGAATATATGAGTTTTTAAAATTGAAATTTATATTTAGTAAAAGAATCTATTAAATAAAATGTTAACAAACACCCATTCACTTTAACAATTGTCATAATTCAGCTCCAGAAAAATAAAATTAAGTTGTCAAGATAATTTAATTTTATTTTTCTGGAAATGTTTTGATAGAAATTTCGTTATAATTATTCATATTGTGAAACTAAATTGTTTAAAAAATTAAACTTTATATCCTAAAAATAAATGGCTTAAGAAAATTAGCTTTAAGTGTGATTTTCTCTGTTAAACCTAACCATAAAAATTTTGCTTTAAAATCTTCAAAAATTATATTCTTGAAAATTTTAAAAAATCAAAATTTTTAAACATTTGAAATTTGGGGGGGTCGTAGGAAAAATATTGTACATTACACGTTGGAAAGTAACTTTTCTGCACTCGTGTGATTTCCGCACTCGGCTTACGCCTCGTGCGTCAATTCACACTCGTGCGTACGAAAAGTTTCACTTTCCACACTAGTAATGTAATATACTAAATATGTAACACAGTTGGAAAAACTGACGGAACTTTCAAAACAACTGACGTAAACGCATGCGTAACAAGCTGGCGTTTGCCGTTTGTGTTTGTATGTGTAAATGAGACTTCTATCGAGTACCGCCCCATTTATTTCAACCAATGGATATTCAAGTTTCAAGTTGCATCTGAATGTCTCTGGTTTTTCATTACTATATCTGTTGGGTAAACGCAGTTTAGTAAAGATTGACTTTCAACGTCAATAAGCTGACTTGATAAATTGATGTTTACAAGTGAGTAACAAATAAAAACTTTAACCCAGAAGCGTCCCTAAGGTCGATCAGTCGGACGTATGCCCAGGGCCCCGGAAGCTAGTGGTGCCCTGCAATGAGCTACCTTATTTTAATCAACACTTTACTATATGTCAAATAATACAGAATTACAAAATCCTTAATTTTTTTAATCTGGCTGTTAAAGCATAACAAATAGAAATACCCTAATAGGAAATAAAAAACAATCAGAGAAACATTTTAGTAAAAACAATGAAAAAGCAACAACAAATGAACATCTTACGCCAAATTGTAAATATCGTTAATAAGAACGAAACATAAGCTTTCTCTGTGCAAGAACTACATAAGTAAAAACATTTAGCAAACATATTTTATAAATAAAATAAAATTATAAAATCGCAAATTAAATTAAAAAATTATATAACAATAAATAACAAAGTTGTAAATAAAAAGACATTCTACAAAACTATTAATTACAGATTAAATTATTTTGGTAAATATTTTTGTTTTGATTTGTCAAATCTCTGCGCTTTTCTTCTGCTTTTAGGTGTATTTTTTTCTTTGCTGATGTCATTTTTTACTTGCGAACGAGACATCGAATTGGATACTTCGGCCAGCATAATAGTTATTTATGGTACAAGTGAGTTAAGTAAGATATCCACGAACGAAAAATTTACCCTCGAGGGCCGGCAGGCCCGAGAGGGTTAATTTTTCTGAGTGGATAATATCCTTAAATCACGCGTGCCATACAAAATTGTATCCAACACCTCTTTATTTAAGTTTAAACATCGAATTTGCAATGTATAGTTAGTCTGTAGTTTTGACGGCAATACTCTAGCACGATGACTGGATTTTAATAATATTAAGTAACCTAAGCTGGTGATTGGTTGTTATCTTTGAAGGAGTGAGTTTTTTAAAAATATAATGTAACATAAGAGTAAACAATCACTTTCCTTATTTAAAATGACCATAGTAAACATGGTATTTATATAGAGGTGTTGGATAAATAGTTATATTAAACCTTTTTAAGTTTTAAGAGGCTGTCTCCGAGAAACTGAAATAAATTTGCCTTGAATGGAAACAGAAAAGAATTTTTGTTCTCCAATTTGTTTCAAACTTTCAAGGATGATTTCTTAACCCATCAAGGCCGTACTGACCGAAGAATGCATCACTTACATTGATAAGCTGGGCGTAGCAGGACGGCAAAGGTCAAGATGCTAACTTTGCGTAGAAGCATCGTATGTTCACATACTGTAGCTCATTTTAACGGGCTTGGCGAGTAGAATAACTTTTGTCTTTTGGCCACCAACTCAAGGTGGCAACTTGAAGTAGATTTTTGGTATCGTAAAGTAAGACAACCAAGGGATATCAACCCAATTAAAAAGAAAAGAAATATATTTACATTATATGTACAAAGTCAATGAAACGCATACCTGCAGCACAATTAATGCTCTTCGGAGAGCAGTTCTTTTGCCGCCTTTCTCAATTTCTTTGCGACATTCCCACAGATTTCATCCGGATTTCCAAGATCGACGCAATCTTCTTTTTCGAATTTGAATTGGTCTGGATTATTTTTGTTTTTAGCAGACATTCGGAGTAAATGCCGCTTTTATTTGAGCCGTCGTCAAGTATTCATCCCTAGAGAACACGTATTCATTGTGCGCATCCTTCAGTAAGCGCATTAGTTTGACCGCTTCACCAGCATCAATCTTTCTCGAGGGATTATCGATTCCTTTCCTGAATTGGTTTCACAAAAATTCAGTTTGGCGATCGTTAAACTTCCCACCTGATCTCCTAGTTCGCAAAGCCCAACCCATTGTAGGAACGGGTGATTTTTCGCCTCTGGCTGTTTCTTCCACAATAATATCCGCAAAAAAATTCGTTTTTAGAGGTTAGCTCCTGCAGGCCATCTTTACACAAGTGTAGCGCTCTATCAGTTAAGCTTTCTATTCGGAATTCTAACACATGATCTCCAAGCAATTCATTAGCTTCCTTTTCCCTTTCCGTCTCAAATCGCTTAATGCAATTTTCTTCAGAGCATGGAAAGGTTTCCGTGGATGTGCAAGCTTGCATAGAAAACTTACGTTTTGATGGTTTGTTCGAAACGGTAATAGGTGTAGAGTTTTCAATGTGTTTGATTATTTTCAACCTTGGCAACGCATCTGGGTTTTTCCGCAAGTCCGTAAACCAGTTACAAATTTTTATTTTTTTTCCATTGCCATTTCCACGATATCGCCAGTAATTTATGTATTCCTGGTCGAACACCACATCACCAATAGTGGAAATTAAATTGATTTTAGGCGATTTCTCTTCAACCGATTTAGGCCGTTGCAAAATTGCATGATTGAAATTAATCCCATTAAGTGGTTTCCAACCCATGGCGTTCATGAATTCATCCGGAGTTGTTATGGGCGTGGCACCTTTTTTGACAAATTTACGCGCTCTGTTCTTCACTTGTGCGGCGACTCGATCGGCTGCACTTTTGCCAAATTGGGCTTCAGAGAAGCTATACCATTTGATATGGACACCAGCTTCCGCACTAATTGAAGGAATTGATTGAATGGTCTGTTGAGCATGATAGCAACTACCATTGTCGCTTCTAATCGTAACACTATTTGCAATTCCCATCCGTTTAATTTCAACCAAAATGTGGCGAAGTATAGCAATTACAGCTCCGGGGTCTTGCTTCTCGTTGCCAATAATGTGTACGAATGACTGTGAAAACATAGAATTTTTCTGTTTATATAAAACATGGGCAATGTGTAAGGACATAAGGGATTTTCCAAAGTAATTCTCTTGGGCTTCTAGTCTACGTAGAGGCTCTAATTCTTGCTCATAATCAATCGTTATAAGCGCTTCGTCGTCTTGTAGGGAACTCTATTGATCTTCGTTGCGTCGCACTAAAAACACAACGTAATTGATGTTTTTGAAATTCACGAATGTCATTCCGGTAAGTAGATAATTCATAAATCATGTCTTCAATAGGTCTTGTATTTTTATCGTCCGGATTATTTTCTCGGTGATCAGTAAGCTTTTGCTTAATTTGGTCTAACGATGCAAAAATTGACATACACGCACTACATTGTAAATCGTGTAGTAAATGATTTTTTCCAAGAACGGAACAATCGACCTGAAACTCATTGTCATGTGGATCGGACAACGCCAGTGACCAACAATGCTCTGCAACCTTCGATTCATTTTTAACATGAAGTTTGTAATCGCTGTTTAGATAATGTTTATTGCCCTCAACGTCATACCTTTTTGCCACTTTTTATTAATAATTCCAGAACTTTCCATTCTTTCTAGAATTACAATTGTATATTCATATGCGTCAAAAGCCGAAGCTAACTATGAATCAACGCAAGTCATGAGAGACATTCCTTTGGCAGATAGTGCAGCGAAAATCTTGTAGTACGTTGAACGAGAAAGCAGGCATTTTTTCATAATTGATGGACTTTTCGTACATTGCAATAAGTTCAGCTATGCTATACTTAAGTACGAAAGTTGGCAAATCGAGTTTTTCCCCAGAGCTTAATTTTTTTGTTGAAGACCCATATGGCATTTCGGCAATATTCAGTGGATCAGTCACGAATTGAATGAATTTCGAAACCGCTTCCTCATTGTAACGAAGTCTATGAATCTCCGTTCTCTTGAGGATTTTGGTAAGACTAATTTCCGCTTTTTTAGCGTCATTATAAGCACGCACCGAAAGACGAGGAATAAAGTTTGCCAGTTGAGGATAGGGAACCGATTTTGCAACAGCCATCAACACAGCACATTTTTGTCTTGAATCGTCGGCCAGTATTGCCTACTTCTTCACCATGTATGTTGTTACAAAATCAGTCAGCAACTCGTCATGGCCATTCGGAACTAGCATTTTAGCAATTTCTTGAACAAGCTTTTGAAATTTGTCAACTTTCTGTTTCCGGTATTTAGGAGATAATTTGGTATAGTCAGTATTTGGATTGGTAAAAAGACGTTCGATACCGAGTTTCTCGAGAAAAGTCTTCAGAATCGTGTTTTTTCACGTTCAACAGTATTAGGAAAAGTATTAGGCCAAGTGCTTCGATAAATTCTTTAGGTTCAAAGTCAGATATTGGTATACCACATTGGACATGCTGTATCTGATTTTTCTTAATGCGCTTGACATATTTTTTATCCCAGCCATTGGAACCCAATTCGTCTATGTGTTTTTCACAAATCATGACGTTCTCAGAAAATTTGATGCCAAGTTCATCAAGACTTGTGACACCGTTGCCACGCGCCATTATAAGCTCACTGAGGCTAACTGCTCCAAATAAATTTCTATCAATCTTTGAACGCAAGTCTAACAGGTTTTTCATTTTACCATCACATCGATGATCGATCGGAATCGTACGGTAAAACTGTTGCCAATACATCGAATTTTGTTCATTAAAGAAACAATTGTCCGGATTGGGTGGACAATTCCATACCGATTCAGCCGGAGCTTCGTCAACGGCATTTATAGAAACTTGATTTTCCGACATGCTCGGAGAGGGAAATAGACGTAACAGGAGAAATTATGAATATGTTGAACAATAGAGAAAATAATTAAACATCAGTTTTCTCAGTAATGTTCATTCAAAACATCCATTGTTGTTATTAGTTAACTGGTATAATTATAAAGTTTACCTTTTTTAGATTATAATTAGACTTATCTAGTTTTTTAATATTATTTATTTATTCAATCTTTCTGTGTTCTCTTTTCAAGTAGAATTATCATAAATAACCATAATTTAATCTTTGCTATTTTACCTTACTAGGTACCTAATCTTTTACACATTGTAACAATGTCAACGTTTGTTTGGGTCAATACTTATAATATAAAATTAAAATATTTTGTGGCATGCAAAATATTTAATTGTTGTAGAATTATAAATAATAATAATTAATAAAATACATGATTTTTATTTGCTGTTTAATCTTTGGACTATTTATTTATAATGTTATTATAGATAAATATTAACTATTAAATTATAATTATTTAAAATAATTCTTCTTGATATGGAGACAAACAGTCCCAAAACAGTCAAGAAATAAATAAAATTAAGAAACTGTATAAGCTTAATTATTATATTTAAAAAATAAATATACTAATTAGATAAAAGATGCGTAATGCCGTCATTATTATATGATATAGAACTAATTGCCTAGCCTAGGTTTTCAGGGGCTGCTTGTATCGAGATGGTGCAGGAGAGAAATTTATTCACGTAGACGAGAGGATTCTGAAAATGTATATGTCACCCTTACCCTGAGAATTAAGGTAGTTTCCAGTCATCTATCAAAAAAACACATTTCCCACCATATTATGACAAAAACTAAAAACCATATGCCTTTGTATCACATGATGTAGCTCTCATCGAGACGCTTCAAATGACATAACAGTGTATAGTTTGGAGTGGTTTTGTTGAGATAGACAAGACAGAAGATTTTGTTGTACTTTTATACCGTACATTTTGAACTAGTTCTCCTAGCCGACACGGACTCAGTGCATAAATGTAAGTGTAAAAGCAGTAGTTTTCTTGGCATAACTTTGCACACAGTAGGAATTTTCAAATGAACCAACAGACAAAAGTTATTCTACTCGCGAAGCCCGTTAAAATGAGCTACAGTGTGTGAGTATACGATGCTTCTACGCAAAGTTAGCATTTTGACCTTTACCGCCCTGTTACGCCCAGCTTAATCAATGTAAGTGATGCCTTCTTTGGTCAGTACGGCCTTTATGGGTTAAGGAATCACACCTGGAAGTTTGAAGCAAATTGGAGAACATAAAATTTTTTCTGTTTCCAATTTTGTGCAGTTTCTCGGAGACTGCTTCTTAAGTCACAAGAGAATTCTTATAGAATTATCGTTAAAGAAATTAGAACTTTCAGGTTTTAACACAAGTGAAAATCCTGAATGTGAATGTGGGAATTCAATACTGAGTCTTTCTAAACACAGCATCAATACGTAACATTTTGCTTAATAATTATTCTAGCAATAATTACTAGTGCAGCAAGCACAGCAACTTGACGGCATTTTCTAAAATAAAATTTTTAACAACATAATGTATTATGTAAATAATTATAAAATTACCACAAATATTTACAAAACGTTTGTCTTGCACTAAAAATATAATATTTTGGAGCAGAAGCGTTCCTAAGGTAGGTCAGCCGGTCGTACGCCCGGGGCCCCGACAGCTAGTGGGGCCCCGCAACGACCTACGTTATTTTAATCAACACTTTTTTATTTACTGGGGACCCCACTCGATATTTGTGCCCGGGGCCTCAAAACCTAAAGGGCGGCGCTGCAGCTACGATAGATAAATGGGAGTACATCAGCTGTTGTACTGTCCAGGGAGTGGTGTGCCGCCGGCCCGGATTGTAGTGAAATTTCGGCCCGAGTTTTTCATCGGACCTTCCCACGTGACATTCGATAATAATAATACTCCTAGGTTTTTCGATTTTCTTTAATGTAAATGTTAAATACTAAATACTACAAAAATGTTATACTACAAATACTACAAAAAACGCACAGTACCTTTAATGAATGAACAGAGCTTAATAATTCTCCTTTATTAGAAGTGTTAGATATTTAGTTTTTGTCTGTATTGTATCTAGTTACCTATTTTCTGTATGTTTTTATCCTTAGCAACGTGTTTGTTTATCAATCTTATCTACCTTTGATAATGACATTTTAATGTCGAAACAATATTGTCAGGTTAAGATAAACTAATAAAACTTGTGAAACTTTGAATTAAAATCTTTTAATTTGATTATATTTCATAAGTTGTTGGGTTCACATTACCTTTGGCGTAAGTTGTTGGGCAAATATTGGCGTATGTTGTTGGGCCAATATTGCAATATGTCCACATTTTCCATTGACTCAATATATCTTGGGCATTTGCATACTATTGGAACTATATGGTTGTGCTACTTGAGTTGCTTTGCTGACACGGTTAGTTATTTCTTCATTTTTCAAATTATTTAAAATACTCTTTTCAACATGTTAATAAAAAGCTTTAGAAATGTTCTTGGGACAAACAGTTTCTTAATCTGTTTAATATGAATTTTAATAAAATCTGAAGTCGCTTATTGAAATCAAAATAAACTAATGAATAAGCTTTTAATAGTTATTTGTATACCAAGGTCGTGAAATGTCTTATTAACGTACCGAGAGAGTAATTGTCGCCGAGGCCGAGGCAGGACAATCTCGAGGACGAATTTCGGGGCGAATGTATACACAACATTTTATGTGTAACCGTACAAAATAGGTAATTACAAATTCCATTGCTTTTAAAAACCGACATTAATTTTAACTCATTTTACAATGCTTGTTGAATTTATTTATTACAAATCACAAGAAACAGGGTGTTGTTGTCATGTTTTAGAAACGCCATTCTCATATTATTATCCGTCATGTCAACTTTCAAATGTCAAATAATGAAATAATTTTTAGTTTAAACTACGTTACTAAGAAATTTTTTTGATTTGAAATAAATTTTCATTTGGTGAAATTTATTTTCTTTTTGGCTGTAAACTTTTGGTTATAAAATTTTTTTTTTTTTTCTCTCCCTTAATTGGGTGTAATGAGGACTAGCAGCCAATAAATAATAATATTAATAAAACAATTTTTTTAAGAAACTTTCTTAAAGAAGTGGTTAAGCAATAAATAATTTGTTTTTCGCTTATATCTACATCATCATGAGACCAAAAAAAGAAAAAACCAAAAAAATCTCACAAATATTATATATGTAACAATTGTACAATTTCAAAATGTTAATTTTGTATTTTTAAAATTTTATTAAATAAGGGAAAAAGAAAATATTAAGATTAAATGTTTTTATTATGTATCATGTAAAATTTTATAAATGTTTGAAAAAGCCTACATTGATTAGGCGAAACGTCACTTTAATAGATTTAAAAAAAAAATTGTTTTATTAATATTATTATTTATTGGCTGCTAGTCCTCATTACACCCAATTAAGGGAGAGAAAAAAAAAAAAAATTTTTATAACCATACGTTACTAAGTGCAGAGCCGCCCTTTAGATTTTGAGGCCCAGGGAACAAATATGGAGTGGGACCTTCAAGAGTACCATCCAGACTTATGCGCACGTATAGACGTGGATTTGGATGACATGATAAATATATCAACTTTATTTTTAGTACCCACTTCCGATAACAAAATCCTATGACGCGGTGCTACTGTTTATTTTGAAGTCTCGAAAAGTGTTATGAGACACCTTTTTACTTCCCGACGCTTTGGTGTTGGGTGTTACGAGTAGCGTTAAAACACACTACTATGTAAGCAGTGTTGCTAGATGGGAGAGCGAGCGCAATTTTTCTATTACCCCTATCACTAGTTTCAGTCCGGCCAGCGACGCCGGCCTATTCGGATACAAACGTTTCACGCCCGTTTATAAAAACGTTCAAACTCTCAGCCTATTTTATTAATGCCTAAAATATATATTGGGATGTTGATTAAAATAAGATAGCTGGGTAGGGCCCCGCTAGTCTCCGGAGCCCCGGAAATACGCCCGGCTGACCGACCTTAGCGACGCTTCTGACTAAGCGTAACGTCCATTACAGTTATTTATGTACCAAGGGCGTTAGAATGATGATAATGCAAGGGCGACGATGTTTCAGCCCGAAGGCCTAAAGGGCCCGAGAGGTGGAAGTCCAATGGGTATTATCATCTAGTAACGCTCGTGGTGCATACAAAATTTTATTTTTCACGATAATATGTATAAGTAGAAAATAGGTTTTCATTTGTAATTGTTGGCGTTTTCAAGGGCGTTGTTTATGTATTTATAAAATTAGAAATTTTTGTTTGTTGGATGGTAATAACTTTTACTAATGTAACGTTCTTTGTAAAATAATAATCAAAAATGCTGTTTAAATTCGTCTATTAATAAAGAGAAGATTATTTACAATGCATTTAATTAAAAACACTATAACTATAAACTATTTAACAAACTATTTAAATGCTAGGTATTTACAAATTTATATGAGGATTATTTATACAAAAACTTACTATTTATGTATTACAATAATTATTAACATTTATTTATTCAGAGTACATTTCAACACGACGCCGGTTAAACATTAACTGCCTCCTTCTACCCGCGAATTCAATTTATATTCATACGATGACTCATACATCTAGAATATTCGATGACGTGTTGATGAGTCATACACGCAGCTGTCAATAAGTGACGTCAATGAGGCGTGTCGATGAGTCATACTTGCACGTGTTGATTAATGAGTCATACAGTTCATGACTCATACATCTAGAATGTTTGATGACGTCATATGTGGGTTTACTATTCGTTACACTGCCCCCCTCTTCAAGTCTGTTCTGTCCCAGAACAGGTTTTATTCTCTGGTTTCTGTAGAAAGCGTCGTGACGGTATCGACAGTCTTCACCTCGACTACATGTTCCATTACGGTAGAACCCCAGTAGCACACCATATTTCTTTAATATTTAAAAAATATAAAGGTAATATTATATGTGTTTTAAATATTTAAAAGATTAGGAAAGTATTTACAAAATATTGAAAATGAAATATTTAGAAATATATTGATATACATATAAAATAAATATGTTATTTGTGTGTAATTTTTAATATTTTGAAACGTATATTAAGCAAATCTTTTTATTATATACTACAATACATATTTATTGGAAACATTGATGAATTGTAAATCTTGCTTATGATCGTGCGCGATCGTGTGTCGTCGCGTATGTTCGTAGAAGGCAGGCAGAAGGAAGATGCAACGACGCCATTGTGAATTTGTATGGTTTTTCATCAGTTTTGTGTTTTTTTTTCGGATTTAACTGTTTTATGTAGGTATGTATTGATATTAAACCATAAAGTATTTACCTAAGAAGTGACTATTCTACTCCTACGAATAAAAGAGAGCCTGCATATCCACTGAAAAGCTGCTCATCATCAAATGGTAATAATACATATTACAAATAACATGGTTATTCAACCAGCTACAGATTGCTGCAACTTTGACAAAAAAGGTATGATGATTATAATAAATTTATACTTTTTCTAACGGGTGATTATAAACCCTCAACATCTCAGTTGTGAAATTTAAAACGTATGTGTCGTATTACTCAAAAACAATAATTTTTTGAACATCAAATAAATTACATTAATTTATTGTTTGTTTGTTTGTTTTGGGTGAGGAATCGGGATGGCGGAGCATCCTTCGTACCTCATGGCACCGATTGCTATGATCATTTGGCCGACCCTACTAGAATTTAGCCGAATCTGGAGGAATTCCACCCCCAGTAGGGATCTTTATCGTGTCAAACATCGCATTGACACGGGACCTACAGTTTTACTTCCTATCCGAAAAGAAGGCATGTTTTAAATTTTTCTCCGCTATGAAAAATTACCAGCTCGGCCGGGGATCGAACCTGCGATCTTTGGATTATGAAGCAAACATGCAAACCACTAATCCACCGAGACTGGCATTAATTTATTACATGTCTAAAACAGTAATAAAACACATAGGTTTTAAATTTCACAGTAACTGAGATGTCAATTTATTTTCTAGAGTTCAAAAGAAAAACCTATCAAAACTAAAAAAGTGTGTTAAACTTTCATTGTTTTTACCGATACGATTATTATTATGTTATTAAATATTACAGAAGCAGCAACCCTAAGCCCAAATACTAAACAACTGAGCACGTCATCATAGCAGCTATTAAGAATTGGTTAAGACATACTTCGAGAAGATTAAACAACAGCTAGTAAGTGCTTTCTTTTACTCATGACATTGAAATCACTCATTTTGCAATTGATAACGATGATTGAAATCGCATTTCAACCACTAGAGGTTGGAATTTTCGGACTACTGGGATTTTGAATTTCAAACTGTTCGACATTCAATTGCTGACAAGGGAAATGTCATGTTTTGTCACTTAAATGTCATAATTTTTTCTAAAGTGCATTAATTTACTAAAAATTCGGTGAAGAAATAGTATATGCAATGCGTGGCTGATAAAATTTCAACATCTCGAGTTACTTACTTAACTTTTGATTTTTAATTTTAATTCTTTTGGTTGAAGTAACTCATAAAAAGTCTGCTGAGTTTTATGCTTGTATACTGTTTCGAAAATATTCGATTAATTTTAAAAAATGCTTAATATTGCCTAATCACATTTTCTATTATTGGTCGCCCCACATAATGGTATTGGGCTTGACTACATCAAATTAAGATTTTCTTAACAAGCATTATTTTTTCTTAAAATAATAAAACACTTCAATTTGTTGCAAAATTTGACTACACTAATATGGTGACTAGAAGTACAGATGTTTCAAAAAGTCCATGTTCATTATATAAATTTCCTTAAAATATGTTGCTGCGAGAGATCGACTATAACCATAACGTCTTTGACTATATATAACCCTAAATCTTTTGTTTTATTCTTACAGAAAGAAGAATTATGAGTCCCAAGACAAGCTTCCTATTGAATAATTATCGAGTATTTATATATTTTTACGGAGTGAATAAATTCTTTTTGCTACAATATATCTTTTATTCTAGTCCTATTCCATGAGATAAGAATTATATCCTTAATATACCAACGAATAAACTGCTATTTAATTTAATATTTCCGTTATAATATAATTATTGAAGTCTTCAGGATGGATGAGAAGTTATTTTTTTATTGGATTGTCGTGAATTAAAATGAGCAGTGAATATTTTTCTCAGGCGTATAATCCTTTTTGTGATACTACCTGCAATTACAATTAGAGAAAAAAAAACCATTTTCTTGTTGACGGTCATTTTACCATTTCAAAAGAATATACGTATTTAATTCAAACCCAAGTTTTTTATTACTAAGTGTAACTCTTATGCTAAATAAACTTCAAATGCAATTTTTGTCAAAAATTTTCGTATGTTACACTTGTTAGAGAATATGGTTTCATAAAGAGAGCAAAATTCTCTTTTTAGTAGAACAACATGTATAGGGTTTTATTTGAAAAGTTTAAATGACCTGAACAAGAAATGAGTGGTGAAAAGAAAATTGAAATTCATGTTGCTATAGAGCATAATTTGCTGTACAAAAATATTCTTAAAAACATTCTAATAATATTCTAGGAATATTATATGAATCAGCAATATAACATTCATAAGATATCCTAACTATAGTATGAACAAAAAATAACTCCATCAAAGGTCCCTTTGGTATTATGAACTCGTATGTGTATTAATAACACCAGAAAATTATATCAAATTAATAACAACCGTCACTGTCAAAGGACTCTGATTATTTTGTATAATTTTCTAGTGTTATAATAAACATGGCTTCAAAATCCTAAAGGCACCTTTGATGGAGTTACTTTTTACTCATACTATAGAATGTTAAATAAATATTATTAAAATAATATTGAAGAAATATTTTAAATAAGATATTAGCTAAATATTTAGGTGGATGTTGAAAAAGATATGTTTTAAATATTTGAAAATGAATATTTATATAATATATCTGTGCTATTGGGGATATAACATTCATAAGATATCCTAACTAGAATGTTAAATAAATATTATCAAAATAATATTGAAGAAATATTTTAAATAATATATTAGCTAAATATTTAGGCGGATGTTGAAAAAGATATATTTTAAATATTTGAAAATGAATATTTATATAATATATGTGTGCTACTAGGGAAATAACAGTCTACACTCTTTGTTGGCCTTGATGCGGGCTGAGGATCGAAGCTACAGACTAAGATCTTCACACCCGTATCTCTAAAAATAACTTCCAGCAGGTTTCGAACGATTCTCCAATCCAGCTGGTCCCGCCCACAGCCGAGTTTGGGAACTGCCAATTTGTTAATACCCCTGGTAAGCAACTCGGTCCTCAAATCCCATAATGCCCTCCACAGGTCGACGTAACTCAGTTTCTGGTAGTAAAACTGCTTGGTTACCAAGTAGTAAATGGAGCGGTCATGATCAGGCAAGTGTAAGACTTTGCCAACAGAGGGATTCTGATCTCGAAGTTCATCCAGCCGTCCAAATTTATTTCTAAACACTACTGCGATCCCCCTGGACATGCGGAGATCTTCGGAGACACAGTGGGCAATGGAATAATCACCAGGGACCGGGAAGAGATCTTGTTGCATCTCGGTCGTGACTCCGAATCGGGCTTTTCTAGTTCCGGAAAACGCCGCCATAAATTCTCTAAAAGTTGGCTGATCATCTTCAGGCCTTACGGTATTGACAGCTACCTCAGCATCATCTTCTCGATTCGGTACTACGTTATTGTTTCCCTCATAGTGCGCCAGACGATTGGAGTGTACCACCTTTGGTTTCCCTCTTGGCAATTTCTGGATGCGATAAATCAAGTCATTTATTCGTTTCTTCACCTGGTATGGGCCCTCCCAATTCCGCTGTAACTTTGGAGAATAGCCACGACGTCTTTGCGGGTTGTATAACCAGACAAGCTCTCCAGGTTGAAACCCTCCTTCTTGGGCTCTCACATCGTACGTAGCCTTCATCCGGTCACTCGCGATTCGACTATTGTTTCGGGTTCGGTCGTGAATATCCTCCAACTTCTTCTTTAAGTTGATGACATAATCATTGCCGGCTACCTCCTGCTCTATAGGTGGAGACCCAAATTCCAGATCACACGGTAACCGTAACTCGCGTCCAAACATCACAGACGCTGGTGACTGACCGGTTGTTTCGTGGACCGATGCACGATAAGCCATCAGGAACAGATGTAGGTATTGGTCCTAGTCTCGTTGATGATCGGAGACGACCTTGGCCAAATATTTGCCCATTGTCCGATTCATGCGTTCTACCATTCCATCGGACTGTGGATGTAACGGTGTTGTCCGAGTCTTGCGAATGCCCAACAATCGACAGACTTCTCCAAAGAGTGCAGACTCAAAATTGCGGTCTTGGTCCGAATGCAGCTCCATAGGCACTCCGAAACGACTGAAAAACTCCTTGACTAGTACGTCAGCAACAGTCGTGGCTTCTTGGTTTGGTAGGGCATATGCTTCTGGCCATTTGGTAAAATAGTCCATTGCCACTAAGATGTATTTATTCCCATCGTCGGTCTCGGGAAATGGTCCGGCAATGTCTATAGCTATTCTTTCCAGAGGACTACCCACATTGTACTGTCTCATAGGTGCTCTTCGTTTCCCCAAGGATCCGTTACCAGTGGCACATAGTTCGCATTTCCGGCACCACTCCTTCACGTCTTCTTTACAGTTGACCCAATAAAAACGCTCCCTAACTTTCTCCAAAGTCTTTTTCACACCGAAGTGTCCTCCTGAGTCACCGTCATGGAGATGTCGCAATGTAGCCACTCGGCTTCTTGGAACCACGAACTGAGACCTAATGGTGATGCCATCTTCACTCTCCAGTACTCGCTTCAGGAGATCGTCTTCTACCTTCAAGGACTCCCATTGGGCCTAATATGCTTTGAGCGTTCTGTTGAAAGGGCTGACGGCCTCCCAGGCAGGCCTTTCTCCCACGCGCTTCCATTCCAGTACCATTTTTAGTTCGGGATCAGCCTCCTGCTGTCGTTGCAATTCTTCCGGCAACCAATTGTCGTTGACGATGGTAGTTTTTAATACTTGGCAAACCCTCTCTTCCAAACGAGAGCAATGACGGCAATCCGTTGGACAGGGTCTTCTTGAAAGAGCATCGGCATTTCAATGACTAGTGCCCGCTCGATGTTCTGTGTCACAGTCGTATCCTTGTAATCGTTCGATCCACCTTGCGACCTGGCCTTCAGGATTACGGAATTGTAGAAGCCATTTCAACGCTGCATGATCCGTCCTCAATAAAAACTTCCGTCCGTACAAGTATTTGTAGAAGTGCTCAACGGATTTCACGACGGCTAATAATTCTTTCCTGGTTACACAATAATTCCTTTCGGCTTGCGATAAAACCTTACTAAAATAGCCGATGGCCTTTTCTTGTCCATCCTTTATCTGGGAAAGTACACCCCCAATGGCCAGATTACTTGCATCTGTGTCAAGTATGAATTTCCCTTCTGTCCGTGCATAGCTCAATATTGGTGCTGTTGTCAGGGCACGCTTCAACTGTTCGAAAGCTGTTTCGCACTCTCCGCTCCACACGTACTCGCGCCCATCTTCAGTTAACCGTGTGTAGTGGCTTCACTATCTTAGCAAATTCCGGAACAAAACGCCTGTAATAGGTACATAATCCAAGAAAACTACGAACTTGGTGTTTATCTTTCGGTGTTGGCCACTCTTGGACTGCATGAATCTTATCAGGGTCGGCTGCCACTCCATTTTGTGATACGACGTGCCCGAGGTATTTCACTTCCTTTCTGAATATATGGCACTTTTTCGGACTCAGTTTCAGATTGGCTCTACGTAGTCGTTGGAACACTTCCTCTAGATTTCTCAAATGTTCGTTGAATGATTTTCCGACTACAATCACATCATCTAGGTATACCAGGCAAGTCTTCCACGACAGTCCCCTCAGGATGGTCTCCATTAGACGCTCAAAGGTGGCCGGAGCGTTACATAGACCGAAAGGCATAACTGTAAACTGCCATAGTCCGGAACCAATAGTGAACGCGGTTTTCTCCCGGTCTTCAGGTTCCATTTCAACTTGCCAATAACCACTCTTCAAGTCTAAAGTCGAAAACCATCGTGAACCAGACAGGGTATCTAACGTGTCGTCGATGCGTGGTAAGGGATAGCTGTCTTTCTTGTTCACGTTATTGAGCTGCCGATAGTCCACACAAATTCTCGTTGACCCGTCCTTCTTGCTGACCAGGACCACCGGTGATGCCCATGGACTGCTGGATGGCTTGATGACCCCTTGTTCTTCCATATCGGTAATAATCTTCTCGGCTTCTGCTCGCCTTGCTAGACGGACAGGCATAGAGTTGCCTGTATTGATTTTATGCTTTATTATATCTGTTCGTCCCTTCTGGCTATCGTCAAGAGCGAAGATATCTTGGTATCGGTGAACCAAACCCTGTACCTCTTTCACTTCTGTTCTATTTAGTTCTTCGCACGAACTAACAACCATACCCACTAATTTTTTACCATGGTTTTTGGGCACTGGTTTTGGAACATCAGCCATACACCTGGCTACTCGGAATACTGGCACACACTGTCCCACAAGAGTACTCTTCTTCAATGTCACCGGATCCACATTAACGTTCATAAGCCTCACCGGTACTGTCTTTCCAACCTTGATCAGCGCTTTTCCCACCAGTATGCCACTATGGATCTTCTTATCACAAACAGGCTCCATCATTCGCACACATCCTACCCGAAGATCTCGATCCAAACCTGCCTCGGCAACCATCTCTCTTTGGCCCGGCAATATCACATCTTCTGTCAGCAAAACCCTTACGACAGGATCTTCTCGTGGGTGCAACGGAAGTTCTTCGTTACCAACCTTCAAAACACCCTCCTTCAAGTCCAATGTAAAACCAAATTTTCTCAGGAGGTCCATCCCCAAGATGAAGTCGTCAGTGATGTCGGCTACCAGCACCTCATGATCACGTTCTTCACTTCCAATGCCAATCTTCATCTTCACTACTCCGCGTGTTGGTATTACTTCGCCCGTGGCTGTACGGAGTTGAGTAGTTGTCTGTAACAGCTTCATACTTGTTCGTAGAACGCTGGGCGTATGATGGATTTTGTCGCCCCCGTATCAATGAGTAGTGGAATAGTTCGATTAGCAATTTTCCCATCTATGAACAGACTGCTGGTACTATTCTTTGATGTTACGGCATGGATGGTGATCTCCGGGGCATTTTCACTCTCAGTTAACGTTTGCCCCCTCTTGCCAACCCCCTTTAACTTTTCCGAAAGTTGTACTTGCTTTGGTTTAGGGCAACGGCGTCGTATGTGCCCTTGTTCCCCGCAGTTCCAGCAACGGAGACCTCGAACTTCTTGAGGATTCTTCTTACGACTTTCTTCCTTCCGAAGAACTCTCAGTAGTAACTACTCTAGGTGATGTTTAGAACCTTCTTCTTCTTCCACAACGGCCCGAACACGCCCTTGACCTCGGGACGCTTGCTTTGCGGCTTCAAATTCTAGAGCATGGGCAAGCGCATCATCAGTCGTTCTTGGTCGTGCCAGCCTTAATGACTGCTGTGTTTCTCCGTCTCTTAACCCATCAATGAAGGTCTGCACAGCGAGTTGTCCCAGAAATGAATCGGGTGCCGTAGGATACGTCAATCGGACAAGCCGCGTAACATCGGCTTCAAACTCCTGAAGGCTTTCTCCATTCTTCTGAACACGATTCTTCACTTGCGCGTGATGCACTTGTTGAAGATGCGCGTCTCCAATCTAGACGCTAACAATTGGTAATCATTTTCTTGTCCTGTTGGGATTGTTTGCAGGACGTTCAGTGCGTCTCCACGCAAAGCCACAGTTAAAGAAACGGCCTTTTCCTTGCCTGTCCATCCGTTGGCCCCAGCGGCCGCCTCAAATTGTTTGTAGTAGGTGGACCAAGGTATCTTTCCATCGAACGTAGGTGGTTTTACTTTTATCCCTACGGCAGGACCCTTTTCTTCTTTAAATTGTTTCTTTACTTCATTAAACTCAGAAGTTGAGGGAAACCGTAGTTGCCTCATTCTATCTTCCAGCATTTCGGTCATATCGCCTTTCTTAGTTGTTGGTGGTAATTGCATTTGGGCTATTTTCTCTTCTACCATCTTTATTACCCTATCTTGTTCCGCCAATCTACCTTCCAATTTAATTTCTAATAGTGCTAATGCACTGGGATTTTCCAACAATTCTTCGAAAACCTTATCTTCTAACACTTTGACATTGTCCAGCAATTCTTCTTTAAGCATTCTAGAATTTTCTTCGGACTTTTCTAGTAATTCTTCCTTAAGCAATTTTGTGTTTTCTAGTAAATCTTCTTTAAGCCTTCTAGAATTTTCAAAAACTTTTTCTTCCAGTGCTTTAGTATTTTCAAGTAATTCTTCTTTAAGCATTTTAGAATTCTCTTCTGATTTTCTAGAACTCTCCAACAGTTCTTCCTTAATTTTACTTAACAACACATTAGTATCAATTGCGGGTCCAGGTATTTCTAAGCGGTAATTTTCAGGATCTTCCTTCTGTTCTAAAAGCCATTCTCTTAGCCGATTTATTAAAACTTCTTTCTTTCCATTACTATCTAAGTCTCTCTCGTCCAATTCCCGTTTTAAATCTATCACTAAGAGATCTTTTAACAATTTCATCGCCATTTTAATTAATTACAATATATTGGGATTGTTTTTTACACTAAAAATTTATTCTCACAGCACTTTATTTATTACGCGATTTTTATTTATTTTAAAACCCGACACCTGACAACACTGTAACGTTCTTTTTAAAATAATAATCAAAAATGCTGTTTAAATTCGTCTATTAATAAAGAGAAGATTATTTACAATGCACTTAATTAAAAACACTATAACTATAAACTATTTAACAAACTATTTAAATGCTAGGTATTTACAAATTTATATCAGGACTATTTATACAAAAACTAACTATTTATGTATTACAATAATTATTAACATTTATTTATTCAGAGTATATTTCAACACGACGACGGTTAAACATTAACTGCCTTCTTCTACCCGCGAATTCAATTTATATTCATACGAGGACTCATACATCTAGAATGTTTGATGACGTCATATGTGGGTTTACTATTCGTTACACTAAATTTACAAAAGTCAAACAGATAAATGACAATTTAAATTCAAATGTTTTCTGTTGTTGTTACCAACACAAAAACAAAAAAAAATCCTAATAGCACTAGTGTCATCTAAAAAATAAGTTAATTTTAATAATCCAAATTACTATTGAACGTAACGCCGGCTCCGATTGTAAAGTAAACGGGCGGGCGTTATGCAGTATAACGCCCGCTTATAATGCCCTGGTTGTTATGGAGTTGTTTATGTAGTTCGTATCATAGGTATAAACAACAAATACTATGCAAGTGAAACATAATAGTATATTATGTATTAAGCGTTTAATTGAGTGTCTTAGAGCCCGTAGAATCAGTTAGCACCTCAGGCGATGTGCGGTCTAAGTTTAACTTAATATTTAATTTAAAATAAAAATAATTTGAAAAGTGCAAAACTTCAAGTAGGTAGGTGCAGTAGTCTACAATTACTTTTATTACTATGGAGACGGCGTAAACAAGGGTAGTACAAGGGAGTGCTCTAATTTAGCAAATTACGCTCTAAAAACAGGCCGCTAAATAGTTCATAATCGCCCGACCGGAAATAAAAGTCTTTAAAGGTCGTTCGTTACCTTTAGTAACGGCCGCGACATTGGAGTTTTTTTAGTTTAAAGATCGTTATTACTAAGGGTAACGTCCATTAAAGGCTTTAAAGGCCGTTATCCTTTGTAACGGCCGCCACATCGGAGTTCGCGTCCTGTATGGGGTACACGAAGAGCCTACTTCGGGGTGTTGCCAGATCTACTGCTAAAGCAGTATTTCTACTGCTTTCAGCTTTCATCTACTGCTCTTCTGCTTTGGGATTACAATCTACTGCTTTTTACACTTTTGCTGTAATGTTGAAATAAATTATTGTAAAAACAAAATATTATGAGTACTTATTTTCTTTTGTCGCCCTGCTTTCTTTGATGAAAAGCGTGTTGCCTAATTAGCCTGCATATTAACATAAGAGGTGGTGCTGCCATCTCTTGGTGCTTAACGGAACTATAATTTAAGAACAAGCATGTGAAACCCCGAATCGAACAGGGGATTTACCTAGGAAAATGTTTACACCGAGGTTATAAAAGGAACCCGGAGTGGATTTTGCAATAATTGCAGTTTGGTAATTCTCAATCTCATTCAAGTCGGATTGTGCTTGCGATTTGTGGCAGTTTTTAATAAAGTTATAGCACTTTCAACCCTTGTAAGTGGAATTAAAGGTAAGTTAATTTCGTTAGTGCATGTACTTTGTATTAATTTTGCAAATTTAAAAAATTACAAAATTATTAATTCTTGTTTTTCAAATTGGATAGCTACTCCATGGCAGATCCTGGAGCTTCTTGTAGTACCCAAGTGAGCTCGGACGAGGAAGACTCTGAGAGGGCCGAGACACCTCCAAAAACAACGAAGCTGAAATATTATCAGAGGTATAATCACCGATGGGAAGAAGAAGCTGGTCTACGGGGATGGCTTCAGGCTAGCGAGAAGGTAAAGTTTTAAATTTTTCTCAGGCATAAATACTCATTTTATGTTCAACTTGCAGGGAACAGATTTTGGATACTGTACTGCATGTAACATGGATATCAATATAAAAAATGGGAAAATTCAATTACATCGGCATGCCCAAAGAGAGAAGCACAAACTAGCTTGCCGGAGCAAACTGAAGCAACGGTCCCTAAAGCAGATGATGCCCACGGGACTGGACACTCAAGTGAAAAATTCCGAATTGATGCTGACTGCATTAATTGTAGAACACAATTTACCAATGGTGCTGATGGATCATCTTCCGAATTTAATACGAGCGGTATGTCCTGATTCAAATATCGCGAAATCGATTAAATCAGCGCGAACAAAAACAACAAATATTATTAAAAATGTTTTGGGCACGTATTCTTCTCGCACGCTTATAGAATCTTTAAGAAATAATAAATTTAGTCTCATTATCGACGAAACAACTGATAGAACTACTATGAAACACTTATGCTTGGTAGCGAGGGTAATGTTCAATAATAACATTTCAGATTGTTTTTTAACGCTTCTTCCAGTGGACAGTGCCCAAGCAGAAGTGTTATATCAACAAATAATTTCTTTTTTCATTGAAAACAATGTACCATACCGTGTTAATCTTATTGGTTTTGCTGCGGATGGTGCATCAAATATGATGGGGCGCCATAATTCGGTAGCATCTAGATTTCTAGAAGTCATTCCAAATATATTTATATTAAAATGTATTTGTCATAGCTTCGCTTTATGTGCTTCATATGCTTGTACAAAACTCCCTAACTTTATAGAAGTTCTTGCAAAAGATGTGCATAATTATTTTAGCAATAGTCCAAAAAGAGTTGTAGCGTTTAAAGCTTTTCAGGATTTTTGCAATATTAAAGCCCACAAAATTTTACATCCCTGCCAGACTCGCTGGTTGTCACTATTGAGTGTCGTTCAAAGACTGTTGGAGCAGTACGATGCTCTTGTATTGTTTTTCACAGATGCTTCTTTCAATAACAGGGATGATATCCACGCCAATAATATCTTGACTTTACTGAAAAATCCGAGTTCCAAATTATATTTACAATTTTTAGACTACGTTTTACCACTTTTTGTAAATTTAAACAGACAAATGCAATCGGAAAATCCTCAAATTAGTAACATTTACACATCTGTAACAACTGTAGTCAAAACAATTTTAGATTGTTTCGTTAAAGATGAAGTTTTGAGGAGCAATTTGATATGTGATATTGACTATAAAAATCCAAGAAATATGCTCCCTTTAGAAGAAATGTATTTTGGAGCGGCAATAAGTTCAAGTTCCTTAGAAGGGCCTGAGTTGCAAATTTTAAAAACAAATTGTCTTTCATTTTATATTGAGGGAGTTAATCAAATTTTGCAAAGGATTCCTTTAAAAGATAATTTGTTGCAAAATTTGTCGTTCATAAATCCAGTATGTGTGCGACAAAAAACGATTAATACCATTGCCCGTATTGCAACTGAATGGCCCGCTTTGGCGGATAAAAATAAACTTCAAATTCTGGACAATGAATGGCGGCTTCTTAAAAATTACGATTCACTTCCTGACACCGATGATATATTGGAGTTTTGGTCCAGTGTCTCCAAAATAAAATGTGGAGACAATACTAAAATGTTTGAAAATTTAACAGATTTTGTTTTTAAGCTACTAACTTTGCCTCACTCAAGCGCCAATGTTGAAAGAGTATTTTCAACTATCAATTTATTAAAAACAAAACAGAGAAATAAATTAGGCACAGACACTATAATAGGATTACTTCACAGCAAACGTCTAGTAACTGACACATGTTTTAATTTTAAGCCAAATAATGAATTACGGCGTTTGATGACTAAGGACATTTATAAAGAAACTTAGTTAAGGTGTTTAATGCTAGGTAGATACCTAAATTGCAGTTTTATTTTTAATTTGTATTTCTTTAGTTATTTTTTTGTTAGCAATTGTTTTTGTTTTATTTAATGTTTATTTTTGTAATAAATGTAATAAATTACTTTGTGGAATATCATTTTATGTCAAACCCAAAACTATCCAAATTTTAAAACAACGTTTACGGTAAAAATTTAAATTCTACTGCTTTGGTGCTGCCATCTACTGCTATTTTACGTTAGGTTCTACTGCTACGAAATAATTTCATCTGGCAACACTGACTTCGGCTGCACATAAAATATTTTTTATCTCGATTAGCTGTTTTTAAACTTTAAAACGTGCTTAAGTCGGTGTGAACACATCCAATTCGTCAAGCATCAGCGATTGTTAAATACGATATTCCGCCACTATGAGTATAAAAAGAGAACCAGAATAACGTCAAGATTAGAGAAGAGCAAAATAGTTGCTTTTGAAACCCTTTGATGATGTCATTTTCATTACGTTACTCTAATACTTCTTGTGGATTTCGATAAGATAAAATTTAGTATTGATATTTGAATTAAATTTATTAAAATCTTAGCCAGACACCACCGAATATTTATTTCTTTCAACGCAGGTTATCCTAAAAAACATTGCAACGTTAAAAACCATTAAAAAACTATCGAATTACATTTAGTTTATACCGCAAAACTAATCGAGACGGCGCATTTTAAGGCGGTTTCAATTCGAATTTCATATTATTAATAAGTGGTATAATGAATAAAAGAATAAAACATTACACTCCCTAACAAATGTGGTTTTGTGCTTTACAATTTTACTCTTCTCTGGTCATGATATTAGGATATTTTTAAAACATACATTTTATTTCTTTTGTGGTCTTTTCTTTAATAAAAAAATGTAACCAGCATTGGCCGAGGCGGCCCAGTCCTGTCCCGAACCCACCGAGATTTTCTCGGTAACTCGGCGGTACAATCCGGGCCTGGTGTGCCGAAAATGTTTTTATGACAAACCTAAGATCTATTATCTTAAAACTATGTGATTTTAGCGTTTGCATAGTTAAATAGTCAGGTTGATATTTAATTTTCGAGAATTTCTGGAAATCTTGCGATTAAGTTGATTGGGTCGTGAAAAATTACATACATTTTAGGTCATAGTCATAGTCATACACATCTATACAAGTAAGAGCGACTGAAGCTACATCTTCATGTAATTCATTATAATAAACGTTGAAATCACCCTATACTGTATACAAGGTATATTATAAGAAGCACATCTAACCGGCAAGAAGTTAAACAGTTAAACATCGATAAGACAAACAAAGAAATCCCTATAACATTTTGTTCTCAGAAGCGTAGTTTTCGGAAAAAAACAAACAAAGAAGGGTGTAGATGTTTTATGTTTTGTTATTTTTACTTTGCTGAAACTAAACCTGTAATATGATCCTTTTTACAATACAATTTTATGATGTCAGTCACTCAGACGTTAATTCCGAGAACACCGATAATTAAGAAAAGGGTATTGGTTAGTCATTGTAAACGTTTATTATAATGAATTACATGAAGATGTAGCTTCAGTCGCTCTTACTTGTATAGATGTGTATGACCATGACTACGACCTAAAATGTATGTAATTTTTCACGACCCAATCAACTTAATCGCAAGATTTCCAGAAATTCTCGAAAATTAAATGTCAACCTGACTATTTAACTATGCAAACGCTAAAATCACATAGTTTTAAGATAATAGATCTTAGGTTTGTCATAAAAACATTTTCGGCACACCAGGCCCGGATTGTACCGCCGAGTTACCGAGAAAATCTCGGTGGGCCGGTGGGTTCGGGACAGGACTGGACCACTTGGAAAATTTTTATTTTGTTCTGAGAACAGGATAATTTTTTGTGTATTATCACACTTATGTATTGGTAGTTCGAAATCACTATTAATTTATTTTTATTCTTTTTGGTTTAGATATGGCAGCCATATTTGTTTCATGTGCATGATGTTTCTTGCAGTTTTCTATGTAAACCAAAATCCCGATATCTCAATAACAGTTGGTCGTAAAGACGTTTCGTGAAAACCATTCTATTGTTCACACTTCGAACTACATTTATTCTTTGAAAGATAACTTTTTGGGGTGAGGAAAAAGGAAAAGGTGAGGTTTTCAGGGTTCATTTTTTCTAAGACGCTACACAATTAGGACTAGTTTATATTTAAAATATTTGAAATTTGACACTTTACTATTTTGGTATTTATAAGTTTTTTAAATTCAGAAATGGAATTTTTTTATAAACAGTGCAAATGAAGCAATATACGATGGTAAATTGTGGTAAAAATTTTAATTTTAATATTATCATCAGGACAGAGTTATGCTCAGTTGAAAGCTGTAAATAAATCTTTAAATGAACATAATATGTTCTAGTAGGGCCGGCGGTGGACGAGTGGTGTTAGTGCATCACTCGTGTTCCAAGGGTCGTGGGTTCGAATCTCACTTGGGTCGACGGGATTTTTCTAATTGGAAAATTCCGTCACCTCAACTATGGATGTGTGTATTCGTGTTGCATGTTAGATGGGGGACAGATGACCTTAGATGTTGGTTCCCCCGTAGTGTAGGCGTCAAATAAAAAAAAAATACGTTCTAGTGGTAAACTATGTATTTTTAATAGATGGCCATCTCCATTAATGTGCTCCAACTGTGATGATCAACTTTTAACCTGTACAGGTTTTAATGTTTAATATGTATGGCATTTCAAGAAAAATCATTCAAATCTGAATGGTTCCGAGTTCCAAGATAAAAATGTAATGCTTTTTTTTGGGCAACTTTAGGCCTTAATATCTCTGATGGGCGCTGAGGGAATTTTATATTACGTGTATATACGCAGTATACGATGGCAAGCTGTGGTAAAAATTTTAATATTTGTTAGCGGGAGGTCCAAGTTATGCCCTGTTAAAAACTGTAAATGTAAATCTCCATTAGTATTACTGAGTAAATGTACTTTATTCTGGTGCTGATATTGGTTTGGAAGAGTAAAATTATTATTATTAATAATAGTCCCCTTCTCAGGCCATGAAGGTCCATTGGGGTATAGCAGGGTAGGCTGTTATTCTCAAGCCGTTCGGTACTCAAGGGTGGTAAAGTGGCTAGCTTTATGCTAGCCTCCTATTATTACCCCAGGAAATGATTTCCCAGGTACTCATTTTCACAGGCTGAATCGACCTGGAAGCCTTAGATATTTTTAAAAAGTCCAATGTATTATTCCTAGGATTCGAACCCAGGACCTTAAGATTGGTAGTCAAGTGCCATACCCACTGAACTACCATGGCTACTCAGCTCTTGATAAAAGTCGTTGCAGTGATAACTAAAGTTATTAATATAGTAAGGGTGCTTTTTCCATGTATTTTCTTCCGTGGTCGATTTTCCTCTCAATCCGTATAAATTGTAAGACAGCTAACATGAGCACAACTCTATACTCACGCTAATATCAAAATTAAAATTTTTACCACAGTTTGCCATCATATATTGTTTCATTTGCATTAAATATAAAAAAATTTCATTTCATGCATGTGCAGCATGTCCATCGGAGATATTGAGGTCCAAAGTTGTCCAAAAATGAAAAAAACAAGAATTTCAAAAGCCCATAAATACCAAGATAGTGAAGTTCCAGATTTAAAATATTTTAAACATAAACCATTCCTAATTGTATACCTTCTCGGAAAAAAATTAACCCTAACCTCACCTTTTCTTGGAAATGTGGCACCCTAAAAAGCAGGGATTTTTCAAAAAAGGTATTAAACTTTGGGCTTAAATTGGACCTACAAAGAAGCATCTTATAAAACTTATGTTTGGAACAAAAAATGTAGTTCAGAGTGTGAACAATACAACAGTTTTTACCACACGCCTCTACGACCAACCGTTCTTGAGATATCAAGATTTTTGTTTACATAGAAAACTGCAAGAAACTATAGAAAATATGGCTGCCATATTTAAACCAACAGGAATAAAAATAAATTAATAGTGGTTGCGAACAAGGTGTAATAACACACAAAAAACTATCCTGTTCTGAGATGGTCGAGCAACCAGTACTAGACCACTTGGAAAATTTTTAGGTTTTTCGAATTTCACCGCATTTCCCGATCTGATCGTCAATTTCTAATGTATGAAGGTTTTAGAATTTTAAATTTTCAAAATCTTAAAAAAAGAATCGTGAAAATCCAAGTAGTTTCAACCGGTTCTGAGATAAAAACGTAAAGTTACTCCACCAAAAAAGGAATTCCATTAACAAAGACGAGAATAAAAAGCTGATAAGGAAATGAATGTAAAATAATGCAATGTGTGTCCAAGGCAGCGATTTATTTATAAATGGAATAAACACATGCAAATAATAATTTAAATATGAAATTTTATACACCCCTAACTTTGTTTCGTAAATAAAGTGCAAATATCAAGAAATGATACATTTAGATAATTGTCCAAACAATTTTATATGTTTAATTTAATTTATAAAGAAACCGGTTGACTTACTGGGTGCTCCACTGCAGCACCTGTTTGTTTTGGGTTTCTCGTCATCAGCTAAAGTATTAAATAAAATTAAGACAGTGGCGTGGTTTTATATAACACTTTTATTCCATCTAAATCACATAAACATTACTAGACAAGATTATTGGTACGCCAATGATCCGACATATTGCATAGACTTATCAGCAAATCTTTCTCGTCTCTGTCCATTAAAATGTATTAAAATTTTTTTGACTTTTATTTATTTCTTTACTATTTAAAATTACAATACAAATCTTGAAAAGAAATAAAAAAAAATTACTTCTTTTAGTTTGGTGTTTTTAATTATAGGACAAACTTGCATATATTAGATATCTTTAACTTATATTAAATAATAACTTATATATTATCTTTAAATTATATCTACTGAGTTCAAAAAAAAACCTGGTTGTTGGTTTTAATTTTAAGGTACCATATAGGCGTATTAGAGTGGTTCTTATTTGGGTCATGTTGGAATTTAGGTTTTGCCGGGTGACCATTTGATTCAAAAAAAAAAAAACTGAAAATTTTAAGACCAATACGAACTTCCTATCTCTATTCTAATGATTTGCTGTAATGAGGAGAAATCTCCCCATTTAAAATGCACACTTTTTCAATTCTTATGTAGTATATACATACTTGATCACTGGGATAAATTGTTGAGAAAAAATATAAAAATTTATCCAAGAAAATAGATAAAGTATGTTTATATCACAAAGTAGTGCAAGTTTATTCTATTAGAAGGAAATTAACCCTGAACTGTATAATTGAAGAAGATAAAACTGTTGCTTCCATTAATACATTTTATTTTTGGCCCATAGACAATTATTCAGTTTTTTCCATTTACAATATTAGATCTATATGAACTGTCTGAAATATCTCTAGTTTCTGGTGACCTGCTCTTCCTATATTTGGAACTTTCACTTGAATTTCTTCTTTCATATCGATGATAATCTCGAGACCTACTTCTTCCTTCATGTTCTGAATACTCATCAGGACGCTTTTGGTGATGCTCCCTACTCCTTTCTCTTGAATGACTATGATGATCATGAAAACCTCTTGACTTATAATTTCTATGCTCATCTCTCCTATAGTCTCGACTTCTTCTCTCTTTTTCATACTGTTCTTGTTCATGAATTTCCAAATCAATAGGTTTATGAAAAGGTCTGTCTCGTCCACCAAATCTTAACTGACCGGATTCTTTTCTACCTCCAAAACCTCCTCCTAAACGTCTTGGTTTCCATCCTTTTAACAGCCTTTCACATTCAAAGTCTACAAATATTGGTTGGCCATCTATGTTCATCTTATTTGCTTTCCGATAAGCATCTTCTGCTGCGCGCTCTGTTTCATATTCAATAAAGGCGTATCCTTTTGGCATTCCTGTGACAATATCTTTAACAAGTCGAAATCGTTTTAAACGACCATATTTTGAGAACACATCTTTGATAGTATCTTTAGTTGTTTTAGGATTTAATCTGGCTACAAAAATTGTGCATTCTGGTTTACCTTTCACATGCTTGTTGGGTCGATATTCAGAGTTAATTGCATGCAATATAGCTTTGTCATGAGGTTCTGTATCTGTTCCGTCTATTGAACCAATTTTTATTGGATCATAATACTTTGCAGTTCGGGACCATGTTTCAGATGAAATTTTCCTATTGTCTTTGTCCTAAAATACGAGTTATTAATTATTATTCATAAACAATATATAATAAATTGAAATATTTAAACAAAATACCTGATCACTCATTTTGACTTCTATGTTTAATTAGTATAAGTTTTATTAACGAAATATCTAATAAGTATATACCAATAAATACATAGAAAGTTATTAAAAAGGATATTTTCTTGGAAAGCAAGTTTTGTACATTTATTAGGTTATGTTTGTTGTTGTTCAATTTTTGAGGTTAGAACTTTAAAGGTGTATTCTTATAATTACTGATAAAAATATTAATAAATTCCGAAATAATGAATCCACTAACGTAAGTATTTCGAAAACTAAAAACAATAATTCAAATAATGAACCTACTACTCTTATTTTAGTAATATGAAAAATGTGAAAAAGCTAAGTGAACAAGAACTACACACAAGTCACAAAACATCCTGGCATGATCAGTATAGGAACAGTGCATGGGTATTTATTGGTGGGTTACCATACGATCTAACAGAAGGAGATGTCATCACTATATTTTCACAGTACGAGTTGTTATACGAGAAGCTTGAATTGCTCTAGATTGGAAACGCCAAAATATTAATTATAACTTGTTTCAGGTATGGTGAAATAGTCAACATAAATCTAGTACGAGACAAAGATTCTGGAAAATCAAGAGGATTTTGCTTCTTATGTTATGAAGATCAGAGATCTACCGTGTTAGCAGTAGATAACTTTAATGGAATTAAGGTAACCCATAGTTGTACTGTTTATTATCTTGTTCTTAAATAGCATTAAATTGTCATTAGGAGAATGTTTTAACACCAATAGAAAATGAGTGAAAATTTGTGTAACGATCCTCAAAATAAATGTACTGTATTCGAATGATATAACAAATTGATATAAAATTATAGTTTCAAAGAGATTCGGAGCAGAATTCATTCAAATCCACAATATTATGAGCCTTACAGTTGTGTTGAAGCGCAGAGTCAGAATTCACTTTGTTGTCCTCCCAATCACCCCAATTTCAACGGTTTGAGACCTCAAACTCCTTCCTAAAGTAATTCTCCCTGCTTCCCAAATTTTTAATTGATTTTGAAGTTCCAAATCTCTTGTTACGAAGAATTTATGCAAACTCTAAATAAGATTAAAAATGGGAAAGCAGCAGGAAAAGACTCAATAAATGCAGAGCTTATAAAAAGTGGAGGTAAAAAACTACATAACAGATTATTCGAAATGATAATGCACATATGGAGAGAGGAACAGATACCTAACGAATGGAAAGAAGGAGCAATTGTGACCATTAAAAAGAACGGGGATCCTGAAGAATGCCGGAATTATTGAGGTATTACATTACTTAATACTGTTTATAAAATCTTTAGATCATTGATAAACAAATGTCTAGTTACCTACACATGTAACATAATAGGTAACTACCAATATGGATTCACTTCTGGAAAATAAACAGTAGATGCGCTTCATGTAATTAAACAAATAATGAAGAAAAGCTACAATTTCTAACAGGTATTTGACAAGGTAGATAGAAAAGAGCTGATCAAAACAATGAAGACTATGACAATTCCAGGAAAGTTAATAAGGCTAATTGAAGCAACAATGAAAAACAATGAAATGATACAAATAATTTTGAAGTAAATACTAGTCAAAAACAAGGTGACATATTGTCAACAACGCTTTTAACATTGCATTAGGAAAAGTTTTGAGAAAAATAGATTATGAAGGAAGCACAATAAATAAATCAGCACATTCAAAAGAAACGTTAATAAACAACGTTATTTGTTTCTCTTGGCATTTACTTCCTTTTTTGTCAGATCACCATTGATATGTTTATCTAAAGGTGCGTACAGACCGCCGCGCCAAACCGCACCAAACATTTGCGAGCGTTGCAGATAGTAGGTATTGCGACACCTGGCCCAGACGGAAATTGACATGCCATGTGGCATGCCAATGGCATGGCTCCTCCCCTTGCTTCTGATTGGCTATCCCCTCTCCTCTAGCTCCTCCCCTTGCTTCTGATTGGTCGACGCCATCTTGGATGACACGCCTACTATTCTGTGATTGGCTGAAGGCGGCCATTTTGAAAACCCCTACTATTCTCTGATTGGATGACGGCCATTTTGGAACTTCGGGCGCCATTTTACCACGCCCTATGAATCCATGACTGGAAACTGTATTACCGACAACATGCATGCTTCTAAGAGATGGCGCTATGAAGGAATACCGACAAACTATGTACTTTTACTACTAGGCGGCGCGTCATGAAGAAATCTATATTACCGATCATCATTTTATATTAATAAATTTCACCGTTTTCTCAAATAATTATCGTCGTCGTCGTCGTCGTCATCATTAATAAGATAATAATTACACATAGTAATAATTAATCCAGCATTAAAAATTTGAAATTCAGGAGGGCGCGTCATGAAGAAATCTGTATTATCCTACGCATTGATGCTATTAGAGGTCGCATTAAAGAGCCTTTTCTCTCACTCTCTTGCTCTTTCCTATTAGAGGACGCATTAAAGAGCCCTCTCTCTCTTTCTCCTATTAGAGGACGCATTAAAGAGCCCTCTCTCTCTTTCTCCTATTAGAGGACGCATTAAAGAGCCCTCTCTCTCTTTCTCCTATTAGAGGACGCATTAAAGAGACCTCTCTCTCTCTCTCTCCCTCCTATTAGAGGTCGCATTAAAGAGCCCTCTCTCCTATTATAGTAATAATTATTTAAGATAACTGATCCAGCATTAAAATTTGAAATTAAGCGCTGTATTATCCTACGTATTGATGCTATTGGTATCATTTATCAAAATTTTAAATTTGTCATTTTTGCATCTGTCATTTAAATCTGTCATTTTGAATTTGTCATTTCTGCTACGTTCTCTATGTTTGCGTTAACAAATTATCATAGGTACATATAAGTGTATATTATACATGTTCCCACTGCATGTTACGTTTCAATTGAAATTAATTCAATTAGAAATCGCTCGTGAGACTTCTCATTCGTTAACATTGATAGTATACGCATTATTATTAATTTAGATTGAACAATAATAAATATATAGATGCATTATTTTATACGGTGCCCTTTTTATAGCGTCGAGTCTGCTTAAAAAGACTTATTGTTCTTTCGTTTAAAATTTAACAACTAACTAAGACGGTGTTGTACTTATTGAAGCTACATTACTACTACTATTACTTAAGAGTTAAAATATGGTACTATACAAATATTTCACTTAAAGGTTTTCGTATATGTAACAACTGTATCTTATTTCTCATACATGTATACTCGTTACTTAAGTAGACAGCGTAACAATTTGATATAAAGAGGTACATAGAATGATACGTATAGAACATTAATCTTTTTTTTTTTGTTATTCTATGACACTCTTCTCAACAATTGAACAATTTAACAACTAACTATTACTCCTACATAAGTAATGGAACAATTATATACATTAATAATGATAATTATCTTTAAAATATTATCCTTCAGACGTTGTTGTACTTATTGAAGTTACATTACTACTACTACTATTACTTAAGAGTTAAAATATGGTACTATACAAATATTTTACTTAAAGGTTTTCGTATAGGTAACAACTGTATCCTACTTCTCATACATGTATGTATACTCGTTACTTAAGTATACAGGGTAACAATTTGATATAATGAAGTACATAGAATAATACGTATAGAAATTATACATGCTCATTTCAAAACTAGATTGCAGTAAAATTTACCAGACAAAATCAGCAAAATGTAACAGTTGCTTACTTTGTTTCTTTTAACATGTGTTGTTATTGATCAGACTTCACTAAAAAAAAATGGTTATGTATTAATTGTAAATGCTAATAAGGCGGTCAAATGTTAACATATACTATGTCGCTAGGCTAGAAATAGTCTTGAAACAAAAAAAATGGCCTAGTCAGCCCTGTTGGACAAGAAATCAGAGTATGGGCGTGATAAAAATAAAACATATAAACATATTTTACAAACATTTATTTAGTATACACACAGCATAATACAAGTATATAGATCATAAGCTGCTTTCTATGACTATTGTAGTTCTACGGATCTCTGCGTCGACGTTGTATGCCCTCGCAGAAATACTAGTCCGTGGAATAACTTGTTGACCCTGTAACCTTTCCTAATTCTTCGTTACTTTCATAGTTGGCACGATAATCAGCCGGCAGCGTAGTTGCGGTCATATCCTCTGTCTCAACGACGTCAGTGTTTGCTCCCCGTTTCTGTCTTCACAACAGATGAGCTATGGTGTACGTTCTTCACATGCCTTTTTAAGCTGTCAACGTGTGAAAAAGTTTTGACACAACTAGAACACCTGACTCTGACTGATTCATGGACGCTTTTAATATGCTTTTTTAAGTTGTCTGTGCTTGAAAAACATTGAAGCAGATAGAACACCGGACTTTGATTGATTCGTGGACGCCATTCATATGTCGTTTTAAGTGGTCACGACGTGAAAAAGTTTTGAAACATTGAAACAGCTATAGCACTGGATTCTGTTCATTTCGTGGACGGCTCTCTTGTGTATCTTGTAGGCATCGGCGTTTAAAAAGTTTTGACACAACTAGAACATTGAATTCTGTCTGATTCGTGAATGATTTTTACGTGTCTCTTGCAGTTGAATGGCTTCGCGAAAGACTTGAAGCAAACCGGACGCTGTATGTTGCAGCCCCTTTGACCAGAGTCATTCTTCGGCTGCTGCGACAGGAACGCTAAAACAATAATACAATAATCGGTTAATATAAGCATAAACATACAAAAGTTTTAAACACCTTACCTAGTTCTTCAATGTTCGATGCTTGATCGTTCTCGCTGTACTTGTCGGTACTTGCTGTTGATGATGATGCATGATCTGCAACATCCAGGCCTTCATCTAAACAAGCAGCAGCAAAATAGACACAAATTAGCATACAAACTTGAAATTTTATAAACAACAATAACTTACCTATTTCCAGAGGTTCGCTCTCACAGTTATCATAACAATAATAATTAGGACTGCTAGCCATCATCGTAATTGCTGCTGCTGCTGCTGCACACGTACTGACTACTGCTACACGCTAACAACGGTCGACTTTATATAGTCACTTGTACTTACCTAGATCCAGCGCATGCTCAGTAACATGCATACGGTAAACAAGCAGTCATCGCTGGCAGACAAGTTTCATCCTGTTTAATGACACGTCATCATCACAGGCAGGTGTGCGTAGGTAATTACCTCATTCTCTCTCTCACTCAGTTATAGCTATCACATTTCATGCCATGGTACAGCTGGGTGAGAATAGTAATAATACACATATATAAAACATTAATCTTTTTATTGTATGACAATCTTTCTCAAAACATTATTAAACAACAAAACAATAATACTTAAATAACTAAACAACTAACTGTTCTCGGATAACCTTGATAGAACATCTTTTATTCTACGACAATGTTTCTTAAAATTATTAAACAACTAGACAATAATCAAAATAACTAAACAATTATTATTAGGTTGAAATCTGCTCGGATAACCATGAAGACATACTCATTTTTCATGAAACATCCTATTGAATGCTTTGTACGCTTTGTTATGCCTAATATTCTTTTCAACAATGTCTTGATCTACAAAATTGAAACTATATGACTTTCATTACTCTTTATGCAAAAAGATGTTCCAGTTATTCTATAGATTAAATGTTAAAAATTCGAAGATCTAGTGGCTATCGAGTTGATAAAACGGAAGTTTACTTCAACAAGTCCATATATGTAGGCATGTGTATATTGGATATATCAAAAATTGAAACTATATGACTTTCATTACTCATACATGAGACGACGTTCCGGTGACAAGGCACGAATTTGTTATAGCGATACAGATTCCCTAGTATACGTTGTAGAAACGCCTAATCTGTATGAAGTAATTAAACAAGACGTTCATGAACATTTCGACACCAGTGAACAAGATGTATACCGCACACGTAAGCAACACACGAATCTAATAGGAGAGTTCCCAAACGGCTTTCGGATTATGTTATAAGATGTCACCTCGGCTATATGGAGAATCAATAGAGCACTGGAAAAAGAAACATCTATAGGGGTTAAGAATCATCTATCAACCCGCCTGGCCCAAGCGAGATCATATAGGGAGATTATTAAAACCTTAAAACTGTAGGTGTAAGTAATAGTCAGCGAAAAGAGACAGTTTGCGATCGCGTGAAGTGGGCCGATATGAAACCAGCATTTAAGGGACGCATGCGAACTGCTGTAATAACTAAAACCAAGCATATCGAACCGAAGGCTTTCATACAGGAAAACATCAATTGTGTAGTAAAATGTACAGTGTTACCGCCTCAGGATCTATATCAGCCGGTCTTACTCGTCAAAATGTACAATAAACTTCTGTTCCCGTTATGTCGCACTTGTACTGAAGAATTAAGCCAAACCGACTGTCAGCATGACGTCGAGGATCAAATCATCAACGGAACCTGGGTCTTGGACGAGCTGGTATTGGCCATTCGTAAGGGTTACATAGTGCAGTACATACAAGAGACCTGGTCGTACGATGTAGCCCTGTATAATAAAGCATCCAAGTCTGGGGGTTTGTTTCCGGGCTCCATTGATACCATCCTCGCTGTTGTTAAAAACTTTGACTGTTCAATAGATCTAGATCTTGCATACAACCATTTTTACAGATGAACTAGATAATAAAATAAGTGAATTTCAACAGAAAGAGAGCGGCTGGACATTAAAACCTGTTGTTTATCGAATTGAATATCAGCAAATACAACTCCCTGAAAGCTTCTTCATATATAACACTTCCGGATCCTATCCAGCAGAAGAAAGCTGTAATAAACATTCAAAATTCCGATCAAAATTGTTTCATGTGGAGTATTCTAACGCTAACTACATTGGCCCTCTTCCGCATGTCAAGTTCTACAGTATTGATACCATGAAACCAAAAGCTCGTAAAGAATTCCTAAAGTGGTACGAGGTAAAACAGGTTCTTGAGAATAAAAGAATAGTTAAGAAGGCGAAGGGTTATCAAGAAACATATAGTCAAAATCATATCACATAATATATGAGAATGAACTAAATTTTAACGAGTTGGAATTTCCTATTAAGTTAAAGGATATTAACAAATTTGAAAAATTAAATAATATATCCGTCAACATTCAGCGGGTTCTGGCAAATAAACGAACAGTTAAGAAGGCAAAAAAAAAAGGGTGTTAAAAACACATAGTGAAAAACACTATCGATGCGCGAAGGGTTATCAAGAAACATATAGTCAAAAAGCATATTACATTCGCTGAGTATATAAATTGTTTGAAGGAACACACAAAGAAACATCTGTACAACAAAAAATTATTCAGAGTCAATAAGTCCTCACGACGATAAGCGCTATATTATACCGGGTTCGCATGACACTCTACCGTAGGGTACTATCGCATACCTGATAAACATGGTTGTATAAAATAATACTTAAGTTTAGATATAAGTTAATGTTAAGTTTTTCATATAACAAAATGATGTATATAATCGCGCTAAGCCCTCACGACGATAAGAGCTATATTATACCGGGCTCATATGATACTCTACCTTGAGGCACTATAGCATACCTGCCAATAGTTGTACAATGTAATATTTAGGTTAGGATATAAGATAATGTAAGTTTTTCATATAACAAAATGATGTATATACTATAGTACTAGAAAACAATGATATGTCAATAATAATAATATGGTTCATAGTAGAATGTAGAAGTAGCCCCTATCAACTTATAAACGAATAAATTTAACAAATGTGATACAGTTCACTCCTAAACGTCTATTTATTGTTTCTACCTCCCGTAAAAGCTGATTACACGCACTGATCATGTGTTCTTCACTGTCACTGCTCTGTATTTGAACAGGGGGCGATGTATAACGACGTGAATCAGACAGCTGCTCCCCGCTAGATAGCAGATGGTCATATTCATAACAAATAAGCGCTGCTACTGAAATAGGTATGCTGACTCCTGCGTCTAAGATACACTGTCGAAACTGTTGTTGTAATTGTAACTCATTTAGATTGTTACCGTCTTCGAACTCGTTTAATGATAATAGCGACATGATGTTTTTTTTCTCTCTTAAAACAACATCAACGCGTAAATTTAGTACAAATGAATCATTACAAAAAATAAGAGAAAAATCCTACCTTATGGTTGGCTAAAGTTGCTGATTTAGACAGGTACCAACACACACACACACGCACACACTCAGAGTTTTATTTTACTACCATTAAACGTAATGAAGCTCTTGAACTGTAGTCGAGCATCTATATAGCAGGTATTGCTATGAGTTTGAGTTTTTATAGCCAAACAGTGAACAAGCCCCCTCGCCTGGTTACGTTACCAAACTACAAGATCTTGCGTAATATCCCATAGGGTTATCATTGGTGATGCGCAGCATACCTTTGATAGACCTGAGAGTTGGGGTAAAAATCAAGTTCCCACGAGAACACCTGCCTATTAATTTACTGATGTTTAAAATGTAGATCTCAACATAGATAATTTTTATTCCCCTGCCCTGGGTCAACAGTTTATATTTATTAAGAGCTGTTCTTAGTTTATGAGGGAAAAATTGTCATGTCTATAAATTCTAATACAATAAAACACTCGATTACGTAAATAAGCTATATGTATAACTGGCCTTTTTTTAAAGCTGATTAGCAGATAACAACTGTGAAAACAAAATACCTTTCTGACAATTTTGTTACTCTTGTCTAACGATGGTCTGTAAGATAGAAATCTTTAAAACGATGCTCTCAAATGTTTATTGCATAGAAGGGGCGATAATTCTCAAACTCTTTGACAGAGCACATAAAAGAGATACCACCCCCCTGATAAAAAAATGTTAAAAAACTCAAAGTGTCGAAATTGACTGCAATGAAAATTAAACCTTTAAAATAATGGCTGGATTTTACCCAGATATTACTATGGTTATCACAGAATACCTATATAATAATAGGTTATATAAGATAAGAATTAGGATATATGGATTCAATGTCAAGAACGACTTGATTTCTCATGGAGTATTTTCAATTATCAACTTTCAGTTGTTTGAATTTCGAAACCAAAAAATAATATGGGCCGTATTACGAGCCACGATTAAAGGTGTCTCTAACTAAAGTTTCGTTTAAAATCAACAAGAATAAAGATAGCTTTATCTAATTTTAATAGGTGGGAAAAGATTAGAATTGGTCACCATGGTAATTAAACATGCTGTTAATTTAACAGAGAGATGCGAATACGGCTTATCGTGTTTAGAAAGATCCAATTGAAAAAATATATTTGATCTTTGTATCAGCGAAAATTATTTTACTTGTAATAATAAACTTTATTTACAAAAAGACGGTTTATTTCTGTTAACTAACATATTTATGGATAACTTATAAGATCAAATATATTTTTTCAATTGGATCTTTCTAAACACGATAGGCCGTATTCGCATCTCTCTGTTAAATTAACAGCATGTTTAATTACCATGGTGACCAATTCTAATCTTTTCCCACTTATTAAATTAGATAAAGCTATCTTTATTCTTGTTGATTTTAAACGAAACTTTAGTTAGAGACACCTTTAATCGTGGCTCGTAATACGCAATAATTCCATTTGTATTAAATAAAGGTTACAATCGATATCGCCTCTTGCTAACATTCAAAAAGTATGTAGTAACTGTCGTCGAATAGCTTTAGTATATCTTAACGTGGTAGTGTCGTTAACATTTTCGCAATATTTATGAGTGTAACATATGTAAATAGCTTAAGACACCCGACCCACGCATCTCTGTAATTAATATTGCGTTCTTTAAGGGCTTGTAAAATTCTAATGTACACCTTTGTCTTTATTATTATTATTTGTATCAAATTTCAGATCTGTATATAATCCCCACACTGACAGTTTAATTTATTAAAAAACCAAATTTCATAATTACCAGCTTTCTAGTAAATAGTTTCAAATATGAAATGAAAAAGAAGCTTTATTGAGAAGGTTTTTCAACTATTTTTCACTGTAAAAGAGAGAGAGAGAATGGATACTAATTAAAAAAAAAAAGACAGATAGCGTTTAATGTATTTATTATTTACAAACTATTGATAACAAACTGATATGTCTCCTGAAAAAAAAAAGATACATATATTTACACCGTCATATATAGAATAATAAATCATACATAAATAATCCAGGCCTCCCTATGATCGAGTCGTACGTACACCTCGACAAGGACCGTAGTATCGCCTACTTCCAAATGCCCCGCTGCTACCTTGGTTGCGACAGCCGCCGGATAGCTGGGGAGAGGGGTACCAACCCCCATACAATGGATCAGAAACTGAAAATATTAACATCGTTTTAGTATGTTGTTTATAGATAAATTAAAAAAAGTCTACTTACGACGCCCCTGTGTGTAGTGCTAGCGTACAATCGTCGCAATATTGTTCTGCACCATGCACGGACGGCTATCGATACATTTGCTGCAAAATTTACAATTTTAAATATAACTAAGTACTTGTAATCAAAGAAAAACAACTTACCCATTTTAAAATATTTTATAAAAGTTGTCAGTAGTGGTAACGTTATGAAATTTTTATTTAATACTCGTCAACATGCAGTAACCTCTGTATTTATGTAAAACGAAATATACAGTCCCACCCCTAAACATGTTATTTTAAAATACAAAAAGGGTGTTAACGTTGGTTTTGTTTAACTAGGATTGGTTGGGACCCTAAGCTATTGCAAAAAATAATTAAGCCTATCATAGTTTATGCATTTTTCGATTTACAGATCTATAGAGAAATGATAAGAACGAAAATATATAGTCTATTTTACGTAATAAAGTAAAACGGACACCTCAGTTTAATTATGATGTTTCTCGAGCACTTATCTGGTAGATCTATCTACTCGAGGAAAGAATTTTTACCATTATAGATTATAATCTATAGGGCATACAAATAGAATCAGTAGGTGCTGTTATTAACGAGGATTGTTAAATGCTATTTTATGAGTTCTGACAAAAGATTTCCTTCAAATGTATACGACGACGACGACGAACGAACAAAAAAAAATCATGGCTTTATTGTCGCTGTTGAGTTTTATGACCCTGTCAATAGAACAACAGAGTGAGCGTTTCCTATCACTGTCAGCGATCAACATAAAAATTAGGGGTGTATTCGTAGGTAATAAATTTCTGTGAAAAAAAAATGCGACTGTGTGTCTTGATTTAAAGCCTTTTGTTTGTTCTATCATGTCGAGAAGACAGATTCACTTAAATACGACTGCATAATAATAATTAAATGAAATACACAATAAATACGAGTTCTACCCCTGTTAAATTTTTATAACGGTTTACAAAAAAAAAATAAAATTCACGGAAACCGCTCACAGATAGATTAAAAAGTTTTTTATTCTCAGGCAGATTAAATAATAATAATGGTAAATATTATAGAGCTCGTACATGCAGTATTATATATATATATAATGAAATCTACAGCTATAATCGAACAAAAAGGTAGGATTTTTGCGGTAGATAGGTCGATCAGATAGCGTTTTTCAAGAAATATATATTGGTGACAGCATTGAACAACCAAACCATAAAAATAGGGTGTATTCCATCCGGTAGATAATAAATTTCTAAATCTGTTCCTGCAGGTAGACGTTTTGTGTTTTCTTTTAAAATTCACCTAAATATTTAAACGAAAGAACAATAAGTCTTTTTAAGCAGATTCGACGCTATAAAAAGGGCACCATATAAAATAATGTATCTATATATTTATTGTTGTTCAATCTAAATTAATAATAATGCGTATACTATCAATGTTAACGAATGAGAAGTCTCACGAGTGATTTCTAATTGAATTAATTTCAATTGAAACGTAACATGCATTGGGAACATGTATAATATACACTTATATGTACCTATGATAATTTGTTAATACATTATCAGGCCACCTTTGACCGCCTTATTAGCATTTACAATTAATACATAACCATTTTTTTTTAGTGAAGTCTGATCAATAACAACACATGTTAAAAGAAACAAAGTAAGCAACTGTTACATTTTGCTGATTTTGTCTGGTAAATTTTACTGCAATCTAGTTTTGAAATGAGCATGTATAATTTCTATACGTATTATTCTATGTACTTCATTATATCAAATTGTTACCCTGTATACTTAAGTAACGAGTATACATACATGTATGAGAAGTAGGATACAGTTGTTACCTATACGAAAACCTTTAAGTAAAATATTTGTATAGTACCATATTTTAACTCTTAAGTAATAGTAGTAGTAGTAATGTAACTTCAATAAGTACAACAACGTCTGAAGGATAATATTTTAAAGATAATTATCATTATTAATGTATATAATTGTTCCATTACTTATGTAGGAGTAACAGTTAGTTGTTAAATTGTTCAATTGTTGAGAAGAGTGTCATAGAATAACAAAAAAAAAAAGATTAATGTTCTATACGTATCATTCTATGTACCTCTTTATATCAAATTGTTACGCTGTCTACTTAAGTAACGAGTATACATGTATGAGAAATAAGATACAGTTGTTACATATACGAAAACCTTTAAGTGAAATATTTGTATAGTACCATATTTTAACTCTTAAGTAATAGTAGTAGTAATGTAGCTTCAATAAGTACAACACCGTCTTAGTTAGTTGTTAAATTTTAAACGAAAGAACAATAAGTCTTTTTAAGCAGACTCGACGCTATAAAAAGGGCACCGTATAAAATAATGCATCTATATATTTATTATTGTTCAATCTAAATTAATAATAATGCGTATACTATCAATGTTAACGAATGAGAAGTCTCACGAGCGATTTCTAATTGAATTAATTTCAATTGAAACGTAACATGCAGTGGGAACATGTATAATATACACTTATATGTACCTATGATAATTTGTTAACGCAAACATAGAGAACGTAGCAGAAATGACAAATTCAAAATGACAGATTTAAATGACAGATGCAAAAATGACAAATTTAAAATTTTGATAAATGATACCAATAGCATCAATACGTAGGATAATACAGCGCTTAATTTCAAATTTTAATGCTGGATCAGTTATCTTAAATAATTATTACTATAATAGGAGAGAGGGCTCTTTAATGCGACCTCTAATAGGAGGGAGAGAGAGAGAGGTCTCTTTAATGCGTCCTCTAATAGGAGAAAGAGAGAGAGGGCTCTTTAATGCGTCCTCTAATAGGAGAAAGAGAGAGAGGGCTCTTTAATGCGTCCTCTAATAGGAGAAAGAGAGAGAGGGCTCTTTAATGCGTCCTCTAATAGGAAAGAGCAAGAGAGTGAGAGAAAAGGCTCTTTAATGCGACCTCTAATAGCATCAATGCGTAGGATAATACAGATTTCTTCATGACGCGCCCTCCTGAATTTCAAATTTTTAATGCTGGATTAATTATTACTATGTGTAATTATTATCTTATTAATGACGACGACGACGACGACGATAATTATTTGAGAAAACGGTGAAATTTATTAATATAAAATGATGATCGGTAATATAGATTTCTTCATGACGCGCCGCCTAGTAGTAAAAGTACATAGTTTGTCGGTATTCCTTCATAGCGCCATCTCTTAGAAGCATGCATGTTGTCGGTAATACAGTTTCCAGTCATGGATTCATAGGGCGTGGTAAAATGGCGCCCGAAGTTCCAAAATGGCCGTCATCCAATCAGAGAATAGTAGGGGTTTTCAAAATGGCCGCCTTCAGCCAATCACAGAATAGTAGGCGTGTCATCCAAGATGGCGTCGACCAATCAGAAGCAAGGGGAGGAGCTAGAGGAGAGGGGATAGCCAATCAGAAGCAAGGGGAGGAGCCATGCCATTGGCATGCCACATGGCATGTCAATTTCCGTCTGGGCCAGGTGTCGCAATACCTACTGCAGATATAGTCAGTTAGGACGGCAAACCGCGCACAAACGTGCTACTTCGCGCTCACGCAAACAGGTTCCACTTACTGTCGGCACATCAAAAGAAATTTGTTGCTGCAACAAATCTAGTTAGGACGTGGTTTGTTCGTGGATGTGGTGCGTTTCTATTTGCATTATTAATTTATTATCAATAATAACAATGAATGAGTGAAACATCTTTTAGGTCTTCCTCGTTCATGACAGATTGGTAATAATCATTAGAATGCAATATAAGTAATAGCAAGTTGCTTTAAAAATAAAACTGGAACCTTGACAAACACGAACAAATTTGTATCTGTTGCAGCAGTGTGGACGTCTTTAGCGCACGTTGCTCGAAAACATTTGCGAACGCTTGGCGCCGCTTCGCGCAGCGGTGTGTACGCACCTTAATATTCATTTTACCTTTATTCGTTAAAAATTGAAAATATTCATAAAAAATACTTCACAATAAAAGTACAAAATAAATAAACACTTCAAAATAAAAGTATAGTTCAGTACAGTTCAATAAAAGTTCTACATGCAATTTTTTTGCAAATTTTTAGCAGATACAATTCTACAGGCATAAATAATTTATTTTATTCACAATAATATTGCAATATGGAAAAAGCTATTGTAATAGCAACAGCAAAGTAGCTAACAATTACTTTTATTTCCCCCTTCTATGTAAATGACATTTTACAGGCCTTTATGTAACTAAGTAAATGAGCAATTACAGCCACAGCCCTGTAAAACTTTACGGGCTCCTAAAAGAGACCTGTAAAATTTTACAATGCTCTTCAACAAAAAGCTATGGCAACTAATGTGTTTGTTTATCCACAACACCATGGCAATGCCTAGCTATATGGTAATAATAATAATAATAATGGTAATAAATTGTGCTACCGCCTTTGATTCCAAAATGTCTTTTTATAAAAAATATACAACTCATAAAAAATGCTGGTGAAGGTGGAAATAAAAGTTTTTACGCGACACGCTTTGCAATTAATCGTTACTGGGCTCGCTGGATTATGGAGGTTGCTCCTTCGTCGCTCGCCCTACAAACTTTCCAGCTCGCCCGTAAAGATTAATTTAAAAGCTTGGCACGTAAATAACTATTACATCTCTATAAAACTGACCAGTAAAGTCTTGGCCAACTTTTATTTGTAAATAATTTAAAACAATAAGTTTTATCCAATTTAAATGTAGGTTTTGATAAATGCATTTAACGCTTTTTAAATATAAAAATATCTTTTTTATTTAATATTAGTTTTATTTTAATTTTTATATTTAATAAATATGATGGAATTAATTAATCTCTAATTTTAAAATACTGAGAGCATACATTGGCATCTAGTGGCAAACAATAAAACCTTACTTAAGATTTCTTTTGGCCGATAGATGGCTGATTGGAATTTATTGACAGTTTACAGAAAATTTCTTTTAAAATTTAAAATTATTTCTTATTTTGATTATTTAAGTCTAATGATTGTGAATAAAATAGAACACATGTTTTGTTAGTAAAGTTTCCCAGCCTTGCGATATTGTTGACCTCGATGTACCATCTCGTCAAACAATATTGCTTGGTTTGTAAAGATACTCTTGACCAACTCAACATGCAATATACTATTTTATTTTTAAGAGGAATGCATTTTTTTTATTGTTCTAAACTTTTAGTTATGCTTATTACTAGTGATGGGGTCTCGACACTACCCGAGTGTCGCAACACTTGAGAGACAATATGGCGTGAGAAATGTTGACTCTTCATGATACTTTGACACTTCGCCTTTACATCATGCATGTGCTAGTGTAAATGTGATCCAATTGAAACGAGAAGCAGTCAAGATTCATAGCTACATAAATCATAAGCAAACTATGAATTAAAAAACAATTTTATGAGTAAATTCTGTTATGGTTATATATTTATGCATTAAGAACATTAAAAGACATTAAATTATTTATAAAAGCAAATACATATTATGAAACAGAAATTTAAAAGAAAAGAAACAAATTCTATAAATAACTTGTAATTCAAGTCTATTCATTGGATTATTATAAAAACTATTTAAAAATGTAATTTCGCTGACGGCGTTGAGAACGTTTTGTTGTTAAGATTGAAGATGATACTTTTATGTTGTATTTTCAGCAAAATAAATTGAATTAATTAAAATTAATGATCATTGTATTTATTTACACATGTTTCGACAGTAGTCTTTTTTCAAAATACATTATAAGGTATAAATATAAAAAGCTGAAATAGTAATTACGTACATGACGAAATTATTCAACTTCAATTATTGATTTTAATTTATTTTGCTGAAACCCCAAGATAAAATTATCACCGTCAATATTATACTAATACAAAAGAAAAAATCCACAACATAATATTTTTATATGTACGTCTCATTGAATGATTCTTGGCCAGTTCAACAAATCTGCCTTTAATTTCTTTGTAAGAATGATCAAGCAACTTCGAATTACACTCTAATAAGAGCGATACTGTTTGACACTAAGAGTCGTGACACTTCAAGTGTCACGACCACGAATAGTATCACGACACTCGACACCCAAGTTCCCATCACTACTTATTACCAATACCAAAACCTACCTTTTTTGTGTTATTCTAGACTTATCTTATGAGGTATATTTATATTTCTCTTTTTTTTACCTCCTGTTTCTGTCTAGTTTTTACCCCGCTTGTTTAAACTTATTTAAGTGTTTTTAAGAAAAAATCCACAACATAATATTTTTATATGTATGTCTCATTCAATGATTCTTGGCCAGTTCAACAAATCTGCCTTTAATTTCTTTGTAAGAATGATCAAGAAACTTCGAATTACACTCTAATAAGAGCGATACTGTTCGACACTAGGAGTCATGACACTTCAAGTGTCACGACCACGAATAGTATCACGACACTCGACACCCAAGTTCCCATCACTACTTATTACCAATACCAAAACCTACCTTTTTTGTGTTATTCTAGACTTATCTTATGAGGTATATTTATATTTCTCTTTTTTTTACCTCCTGTTTCTGTCTAGTTTTTACCCCGCTTGTTTAAACTTATTTAAGTGTTTTTAAGAAAAAATCCACAACATAATATTTTTATATGTATGTCTCATTCAATGATTCTTGGCCAGTTCAACAAATCTGCCTTTAATTTCTTTGTAAGAATGATCAAGAAACTTCGAATTACACTCTAATAAGAGCGATACTGTTCTACACTAAGAGTCATGACACTTCAAGTGTCACGACCACGGATAGTATCACGACACTCGACACCCAAGTTCCCATCACTACTTATTACCAATACCAAAACCTACCTTTTTTGTGTTATTCTAGACTTATCTTATGAGGTATATTTATATTTCTCTTTTTTTTACCTCCTGTTTCTGTCTAGTTTTTACCCCGCTTGTTTAAACTTATTTAAGTGTTTTTAAGAAAAAATCCACAACATAATATTTTTATATGTATGTCTCATTCAATGATTCTTGGCCAGTTCAACAAATCTGCCTTTAATTTCTTTGTAAGAATGATCAAGAAACTTCGAATTACACTCTAATAAGAGCGATACTGTTCGACACTAAGAGTCATGACACTTCAAGTGTCACGACCACGAATAGTATCACGACACTCGACACCCAAGTTCCCATCACTACTTATTACCAATACCAAAACCTACCTTTTTTGTGTTATTCTAGACTTATCTTATGAGGTATATTTATATTTCTCTTTTTTTTACCTCCTGTTTCTGTCTAGTTTTTACCCTGCTTGTTTAAACTTATTTAAGTTTTTTTTAATATTGTATTTATTTTTGTACAATTTTACCACAAAATGAAATAATCACTTTGTGTAGTTTTTATCTAATAATCCTTTTTATTTAGTATTAACCTTGTTTGAGTGGTAATGTATTTATCCTTTCTAGGGTACTAAAAACTAAAGTAAATGATTTTGAGCTGAATTTTTTCGAAACTTTTTCCACACCAGGGTTATACTTCATATTCTGATGAATATGAATTGGCTTCATTTACTTAAAAAGTTAAACGAGTCTGATGTAGTTGAATAGATCGTTTTAAAGTGTGTGTAGGATTAATTTATGTAACTCAGTGATTTACGACGTTTTGTGAATAAGTTATTTCTGACCTCAACTCCACTGTAAATTATAACAAATTAAACTAGATCACATTCACCAGTTGGTTCAATTGTTAGTGCAAAAGGCATTTACAAACGCAAGTAATAAGGTTTCTAAGTGTTTACAAAAACAAAATTAATATAAATTATTTCTAAACTACATCTGAAATAACCTGTTGCAAGACGTAAACAAACTTGCAGTCAGCTGACCCTTGAAGCTTCATTTATGATGATGCGCATTTGCATACCGTGTCACGTGTGCGCTTAACTCGCTCAGCGTAATATGGAATGGAAAACGATACTAATGAAAATGAAATGAAATTAAATACAACACAATTAAATTAGACTTGTTACTTGCTACTTAAACATAACAAAACCTAGTGTAAAAGAGGTGTTTGCCTAAAAAGGGCAATTTCTGAACAGCGTACACGGCAAATAAACTGATTGCATATACGTGTTTCCACAGGTAGGTAAAGTAGCTTAAGCGTTAATGAGACCACATGCGCGCTGACCAATAGGCATTGTTTATGGTTGTTTATGTCTTGTGACAGGTTATTTCAGACAAGGTTTAATTACATATCCTATGCAAATTAATAAAATGTGTAGGGCTTCCAACTCCTTCCTAAAGTAATTTTCCCTGCTTCCCAAGGTTTAAATTGATTTTGAAGTTTCAAATCTCTCGTTAAGAAGAATTTATGTAAACTATAAGATTAAAAATGGGAAGTCGTCAGAAAAAGACTCACTAAATGGAGAGCTTATAAAAATACTAGTAAACAACTTTAGGACAATAGAAAGAAAGTTAACTGAAGATAGGTCTGAAAATAAACGAAATAAAAACAAAATACTTGAAATGCCAGAGAGGAACACAGGCCACAAAGAGCTACTTACAAATTGACCACTACAAATTCGAAGAAGTCAATAACTCCATAATGATCGGAGCAAAGATATAAAAGCTAGAATACAAGCAGGACATAAAATTTCTATGCAAACAAAAACTTATTGCAAGATAAACAAATAACAACAAAAACAAAAATATATAGAAGTATAATAAGACCAGTAATTACCTATGTCGCTGAAGTGATAACAGTCACAAGGAGAGAAGAAGAACTTCGAGTTTTTGAAAGTAAAATATTACATATTATCCTTGACCTATATGTAATGAAGAAGAGATAAGGACAGGATGAACTACGAGATACTAAAAGAGATGGGTGGAGAAGATCTAGTAAGATTCATAAAAGCTCAGAGAATCCGATGGCTACGGCATGTTATGAGAAGTGGAAACAGCACAATACCATTAATAACACAATGGAAACCCAGCAAAACACGAATCAAAGGAACACCCAAAAGTAGATGGCTAAACCGATGAAATATATTGACGAAACTAATTTTCAAAAAATCAAACTTTTAATAAAACTATTTATCTGTGCATATTCTTTTATCTATAAAAACTAATATGGCTGTTTATTGCAACTGTAACTAAAAAGAGACAAAACGGTAAACGTTCGTCAAGTGCAAATTACAACATTACATACATAAACAGGAATGACTTGCAAACACTTACAGCTGTACTTATAGAGAAATTACACGCGTGTAACCATACTATTTATTATATGTTACACGCGTGTAATTTCTCTATAAGTACAGCTGTTAAAGATCAATGCAGGTATTCCAACAGTCTGTCTACTTTGCCCGTTTCAGACATGTATTGCTAATATATGTAACTTCAAACTCCATATACCGAATATCCATTTGTATTAGACAAATGTTACGAGTGGTTATTCATCAATTTTCAATGCTGTGCGGCTATAGCTCATTTATTAAGACTTTTTTTGTAGTTGTCTTCCTTTAACTTTTTTAATTTGAACTTCTTAAAAAACTGTTTCATTACATTAATAACAAATAGTATAACTTTTAGATTCTTGGACGCACATTAAGAGTAGATCACGTAAATGATTACAAAATGCCCAAGGATGGGAAAAAAACAGATGATGCGACCAAACAGTTACATCAAGAGGGATGTGCTCCAAAAGCTGAACCTGTACAAACAAATGAAGTGAAACCTTTCGTAATGGAACCACAAGATTTGAGAGAAACCTTAGCAGATCAAATTTCTGGTGATATCAAACTACCAATGAGGTTGCCCATTTATACAGTGAAAGATGAAGCATCGTCTACTATTACGGAGGAACCAGTAAGTACACTCATTATCATTTTATATTTAAAGGCCTAAATGTTCAACCTACTTGATTAGTTTTATATATGTTTTTTTCACATATTCTATTTTATGAATGTTAACGTATGTTCAGAAAGTAGGTGCACAAACTCTAAACTAAAATTATTATGAATCAAAAACGCTAATTAAAAGCCAGTGTTTTAAAAGCCTGCATTGCAAAACTCAAATTCTAAATTCTTGTAGATACCTACTATATGATTATGTATGTACAGGGTAATTCATTATATTTTGATCACCCTTTATCTTTGTTATTATTATTGGAGATAATAGAAAAAATTTCCTATGAAAGTTGTGTTGTTGATACGGAATACACATACTATATTTCTTTTAATGGAACACCCCATATATTATTGTATTTTCGAACAGGCCTTTTTTCCTGATTCTAAATATACAAAGTAGAACAAAAGTATGGAAACCTTTAAGTATCTTTGGAATGGCTTACACGATCAAGGCGAGTCTTGGAACACTTTATTTAGATAATATGCTGCATTTAAAACTGATATTGTCAGTGTCCAAGATGTTAGTTTTGGAAGTTTTAAAACTTTTGTATAATAAATGGGACACCCTGTATAGTTCTGTTTTTTTTTGGGTTCTCTCAGTAATTCTACACATAATTTGTGTAGCGTTTTCTATACCTAAGTTCAATCGTTTTCGAGATATTTTAATTTCATAGGTAACATTAAATCGGAACCTTTAATAAATAACAAAGTAGGCATAGGCTCATTAATTTTAAGGTTCATCAGTTTCAGACATGTACATGCTTGTTTTAACTAAATAAGACAAACCATTTGGCCTGCTGGATGTTTTACAGTTGATCAAATGCATTCATTTCTGAGTTTTTCTCCAGGTTGATGCCTAACATATTGAATACCCTCCGACCCAAACAAACAGAATTTGCTTTCATCCGAAAAAATTACATTTTTTCAAACATCTTTGGTCCAATGTTGGTTCTTTTTAGCCCATTGAACAAGCGAATGGGCATATTTCTCGTGAGCAAAGGCTTCTTAGCAGGAGTCCTCGCTTTTACATCTAGTTTTCGCTATCGCATGGCACACTGTTTCCACGTTCAAGTGAATTCCTGAGAGCTCTCTGATCTCAGTAGCAATGTTAACTGCAATTTTAAACCTATCGTTTTTAAAGAAATTTGCTTAATTTTCATATATTCGTGTAGCTTCGTTTTTCGCATTCAACCATTTCCATTTAAAATTTAGCAAAATTTAGCAATTTCTGACGTACTACAATTTAATTTATCTACAATAACACATGTAGACAGTTTTTTCTTCATTTAAATTTAAAATGCATGATTACTGCTTTTTCAGATACACTTATGGCCAGTTTTACAAAGATTGATTAACTCTGATTAACTTAATTGTGATTAAATTTTAAATCTAGGAATATATTTAATTGGATAAAAAGGTCTGTTAAATCTCAGCCAATGAAATTTCTGAATTTCGAATTTAATGACAAATAAGTTAATCAGAACTTAATCAAGCTTTGTGAAACCGGCCATTAATCTTTTATTTTGTTTAGCAATCGGACTTTGAGGATAAGCTTCTCTGGTCATTAGAAACATAAGTTCCTTTAGTAAAACCTAATTTTTTTTTAGGTTTTGATACAACGACCCTGATGGATGGTAACTGCGTACTATTACGTTTTATTACTAAAAACTGCAGTGTAAGGGGTTTGCAATTTATAAGTATTTGAGAAACTAAATACTATAGTAACTTCAAAATATGTGTCACTATTATATGTACTATAATTTTTTATTCACAAACCTGCAGACTTGTATTACACATAGGGGTGAATGTGCCTATTAAAATAATTTGAAATTGTCTTACAAATCAGAAATCACAAAACAAAAATACCGTTTTTGAAACATAATATCAAACGAGAGGTCGTTTGTCAACATGTTTTGTTTATTTAATTGTTTATCTGTTGTTATTCTACGAAACACTTGGCCAAGATGAAGACGGGTTGTTACTTTATTATGCTAGCTTGCATATTCTAGAAAACAAGTAGTATTGTTTATCTCCTTGAATTTCAAAATATGTGTCATGTGCATTCTTACTATTAAATTTGAAAACATTAGGCTGAACTTCGATGCTGTTTTTCTCTAAAGGTATAGAAGCATGAGAAAAATGGTATATAGAAATTTTCTTTCTTTAATGGTTATCTAACCACTGCCGAAGTCCGACTATTTCTTAATGGGACACTGTGTATGTTAATAAAATTAAATAATAATGTTGTATTATTTATCTTCGATAAATTATGTAGTATACAATATTTCTATTCTAATATTCGCATAGGCTTTCTCATGTTACAGTTACTTTTAACAGATCTTTCTTTTACATTTTATTTCTCAATCATATGTTTTGGTAATATGATATAATTCGGTTTATTTCAATTATTTATCACATTAAATTCTGTTTTTATCTATCTGCTATTAATTAATTGCTTAGTGAATTATTATTATTTGTTATGATTATTTTAGAATGATATAGAGTTATTATTATTATTATGTAAATCAATTTGGCAGGTTGATATTTAATTTATTTACATTACATATTTTAGTAATTCGTAATATCTATTATTATTATTTGAATTCTAAATTTTATGATGTATTTATTATTGATTATTGTTGAATCACGCTCTATTTTCTAGACAACATTCGTTGTCTCGGTTTTGCAGTATTATTAATTGTATATATTGTACATTTCCTACAAGTCGAACTTAGTTCTGTTGCAAATAAATAATTAATTAAAAATAATTCTAATATGAAACTTTTAATTCTAATAATGATTCCCTTTGTTTCTAATGACCTCTTAGCCTTTTGGGCATTGCCTGCATCAGCTTTTTAGTTGTAGCCGAGGAAATAACTTTCCATTCTTTTTGACGATTGTACTTTAGGTCCGCTTTGTTGGTTATGTTATATTTTCGAATAAGGTAATTATGGAATTATTAGGTAAACTACTAAGTAGAAGATTGTTATTAGTACTTAGAATAGCGCAAGTTATATTCTTTAGTTTGCAATAGGAATTAATAAATGTTACTTCAAAATAATGTGTTTCTTGAACATTATTATGAGTGGAAATAACTGTAGGTAAACAATAAACAAAGGTTAGCAATTTGACAGGTGAAAGTCATTTTTTGGAATAACTATGGTTACTATGATAAATTTTGTTTGTGTAGTTACTTTCTGTACATACCACGACCTCCTCGATTCGACGTTTGACGTCTTAATACGGCCAGTTCAAATTTTAAAAATATCATTATGCACATGTTCTCCGCATGGCGCTAGCTACCGGGGGATTGGAGATCAGAACCGCGCCGGTAATCTGAAATGGTTCGAAAATTAGCTTCAATTTTTACACTTTTGACAGTTAACATACTTCAAATAAATTACAATTTATGTCATCGGCATTGGTGATTCTAAGAAAAAGCATTTTTTTATGAAAAGTATTTATTTGTCAATGTTTGAGTACTTTTTTAGAAAGAAGTTTAATGTACAATCGCGTTCCAGATATGTTGTTGGTGCTTTTTTGGCAAGGTTAGTTAATATTGATTTTAGAAGTAGGTATATTTAAAATTATTCTTCAAGGTCCTTGTTGCGAATCTTGAGAATAGATTAAGAAGAATTCTAAGATAAAGAATTCTGAAGTCAAGATCAGCTAAAATACTGCAATGATTGCATTCTTGAGGTAAATATTGAAATCTATTTAAAACCAGTTCTGTTATTTGGTTTGTTAATATGAAATTTTTACTAGGGCATTTCAAATCTCCACGATCTTGTTGATTGATTAATCCTAAGAGCGATTTGAGGAGCAATTGTTCAAGGAATTGGTCAATACATACTGTACATCATGAGGAGTGTTCGAAAAACATGTCTAAAATGTGTTATGATAAAAGATTTTTTAAAAATATATTTCAGAAATTACTGTATGTACTGTAGGGCACCACATTACATTTTTAATAACTTTCAACCAGAAGATCCGTCTTTATAGCAACTGCTTTTAAAGTGTAATTGACAGATAACAGTACTTTCGGGTATTTTCGTATCTGAACTAAATTAAAATTCTACGTTAACTATACTGTCCGGACTGTCCCTTTCTACTGTACAATGCAGTAAATACGATGTAATTTAGAAAATGTATAAAGTAAAATAAATGAACATTTTACTAAAGTATATGTTTTAATCCTACCAGAAGGAAGATGTAAATTTTCAATCCACCTATTTCGTAAGCTAATACTGGAAGAAAATGCGAAGAATATCGTTGCATTTTTGCAATTTCTGTAAGTAACACATAGCACTTCTTGTTGTGAATTGGCATTTTTTTTCAGTGAAATTACTATTTTTAAATCAAAAACTTATCAAACAAAAGCAAACGCACTAAATTCGTTATAAAGTAGAATAATGATTAATTATTCAATATACGGACCCTTCTGAACCCAACCAATTATATTGAGTTGTAGAGGATAACTTAGAGAACAATAATCCGAAAAAACATCGCGCTGGTCGCCGGTAATTAATAAGAAAAACAATGTTAAAATGGCTATTTTGAGGTTAGAATGTTATGATGTTAGGTTACAGTTAGTAAAAAAGTTGTCTGTATTTACGTGAAAATGGCTTAAAAATGGTGTTTGTGTCATCTGATAAGAATATTTTATAATCTTTAACTGTTTTAGGACATTTTTCGAACGAAAACCCGTAGCGCTATATCGAATAATTACTGAATAAAGTTTAGAAAAGTCAAATATTTAACAATAACCTTCAAAAGAGTCCGGATTTTATTTTAAAATATTATCGCAGATTATAAACATTCCAAGCATTTTGCTAAGTGTACATATGGATGTGTGAACGCGTCGGATAAAATCGAACGGTTGAACGCGTCCATTCCCCCGGAACGTGGCGCCAAGCGGAGAACGCCGAAAACTGGCAAATGAACAGGCCGCATAAAGACGTCAAACGTCGGCGTCGAATCGAGGAGGTCGTGGTACATACTTATTAGCATCCAATAACTAGTCATGGGATCTCGGCATTACATTGCAACATTTTCTCGTGTAAAGAACTCGATTATTCGCGATACTTATACGTCTTATACATTTCGCGACATAGCTTATATTCTGTAGGTACTATTGGTTTCATAATGCTCTAGGACAGCAAGGGTAATATGATGCTATTTTATTCTTTTGTTTTCAATGTAAATGTACAGGATTATTTTTCAATGTAAATGTACAGGATAAAATAATAAAAAATAGCATCACATTAGTTGTCTTAGATCATTATGAAATCAATAATAATAATAATAATAATTACTACAACCCATAACCTAAACCAAGGCCCCAGAAGCTATAAGCTTGTGCGGGAGGGAGGGGGCGATTATTATTATTATGTAGGCCCAATGTGCGGCTGCAGCCGACTTATAGATGGAACAGCGCAAATCCCACATTTGTGTTACAGCTAAGGGAAACTGCAGAAAACCTTAACCAGATCTGCCAGCACCGGGAGTCGAACCCGGGCCGCTTGGGTGAAAGTCCGGCACGCCAGACATTGCACTACCAAGGCTTATAGTACATATATTTTTTTTATCATACATGTCTCATTCAATAATTTTTGGTCAGTTCAACGAATCTGCCTTTAATTCCCTTGTAAGAATGATCACGCAACTTAGAATTATACTTTAATAAGAGCGATTCTATTTGTGGGTAGTGTTGTGACACTTAGGCTAAGTGTACACGTAGATACTTTTGTGTCGACACTAATATTATGAAATCAATAGTACATATATTTTTTTTATCATACGTGTCTCATTCAATAATTTTTGGTCAGTTCAACGACTCTGCCTTTAATTCCTTTGTAAGAATGATCACGCAACTTAGAATTATACTTTAATAAGAGCGATTCTATTTGTGGGTAGTGTTGTGACACTTAGGCTAAGTGTACACATAGATACTTTTGTGTCGACACTAATATCTAGACTATTCTACATTGTGTTTACATCAAATGTCTGATCTAGCGACACTGCTCTCAACGGTATATCGCTGGTATATAGACACTTGACATCAAGTCTATGGACCTTCTCTAGGCACAAGTGTATGCTTAGCCTTAATGTATCGCAACAACAAATAGTAACACAACTTCCAACTAGCAGGTTTTCATCACTATCCATGACAAAAGGAAAAACTAAAAAATATTAATCTTATAAAAAAATCTTTTATTTCAGATCAAAGGTAAAAAGGAAAAGAAACACAAGAAGGACAAGAAGCATAAAAAGAAGAAAAAGAAAAATAAAAAGAAAAAATATGATTCGTCAGAAGATTCAGAAGACAGTTCAAGCGAAGATAGTGATGAAGATAAACATAGGAAAGAAAAAGGACATAAACGAAAATCAGAATATGATGATAGGGATAATAAAAAACACAAATAACTTTAATTTTTCAATTTATATTTCATTTTATGTAAATTGTCATTATCACTTTCTGAACTATTATTGTTTTCTATAGAATCAGATTCATTTAACTCTGTAGAGTTAAACAATCTTTTTTTATATTCTAATAACTTATCTGACACATTTCCAATGTTATTGTTTTGTAACCAATATAAGATAAAATTTGATGGACCAGGATGTATAATTTTAGCACTTCCTACACATTCATCATCTTTATAAAATACAGCAAATTGCCCAGGTGTTAAAGAACGTCTATGTGTTTGTAAACTAATAATAAGACCTTTATGTGTTTCACACACTTTACAACGAATCAAACTCTCTACATGTTGAAATTTAAAATCACATTCATATATATTGCCGTCTTCAAGCTCTGGAGGCCGGGAGTGAATCCAATGTGGTGGTAATGTATAGAGTGTTTCACTAAATAATGCTGGATGATGAGTTCCTTGTGCCTGTAAGAGACTTAATTGTTATATAAGAATATAAAAATTAACTGTAAAGGTAGCTACCACATATATATCATTTGTATGACAATTTTTCTTTGCGGTGAAATAAGCAACAGGAAGGCCTTGTAGTTTTGTTCGTTGACCTAATGTCCACTGATGAATGCCATTATGAGTTCCAACAATTTTTGCATTATCCACATCAATGAAATTTCCTGGCTTACTATCCACATACTAAAAGAATAACATTTTATATATTTATTATTTCATCATTGTTTACTCTATTTATGTACTATTGGTTTCATAATGATCTAGGACAACAAGGCTAATACGATGCTATTTTTTATTATTTTATCCTATGCATTTACATTGAACAAAAATTAAAAATTAGCATCATCTTAGCCTTGTTGTCCTAAATCATTATGAAACCATTAGTACATAAATAGAGTTTATGCACAGATGCATTATAATTAGACTATTATTGCTAGATTTATCGGAACATAACTGTCTCTTTATGCCCCAAGGGCCTCTTTATGATCCGACGGGCAATAATGAAACGTCAATTAAATGTCAGAGCTGTATTTGTAGAACTTGATTGGTTCTTAATATAATTTGTAAACTTATCACCAATGAAAATAAGCTGAAATTAAGTATTTTAGATAGTAACTATAGTAACGTACTTCGTATATAAGCACATAAGTATACGTACAGCGGCTTGATGTAACCTACGTACTCATTTAATTATGTTTTTTACACAATAATAGATTTGAGATAAAAACAATCTGTGCATAAAATAGTGTATGCATTTCGGGCATAACTTGCTTTTATGGTCCTACAGCCTTTTCCTAGCCCTCGGCTGACGCCTCGGGCTAGAAATAACGCTTCTGGCCATAAAAGCTTCTTTATGCCCTTAATACAGAAATAACTAAAACAATGATGATACTATTGGTTGCATAATGATCTAGGACAACAAGGCTAATACGATGTTATTTTTTATTATTTTATCCTATGCATTTACATTGAACAAAAATTAAAAATTAGTATCATCTTAGCCTTGTTGTCCTAGATCATTATGAAATCAATAGTACATACCTCAGAAATAAATTCCTGAAAATTCCTTAATCCAATAAAACATATTCCCATGCTCTCTTTCTTTTTGGCTATATGTTCTAATCCATTTTCTCTAGCAATTTTCTTGACTACAGGCTTCATAAGATCTCCCATTGGAAACATGGTTCTTTGTAAAGCTTCCTGCTTTATTTGACAAAGAAATAAAGTTTGGTCTTTCTTTAAGTCCTTTGCCTTTAACAGTCTCACTACTGTAAACTAAAACAATGTTTTTTTATATAATTACAAATATATTTGATAGTCATACATTTATTTGGTTGATAATGGTCTAAGTAAGGTCCAAAACTAGTTCTTGCATAATGACCGGTTGAAATTGCATCAGCATTAAGATGTTCTCTTGCATAATGATAAAAGTAGTCAAACTTAACAAACTGATTGCATAGAACGTCAGGATTAGGTGTTCCTCCAATCTGATATTCATTTAATAAATCGCTATAAAAAAACCTATTTAGAAACAATACCTATTTGTTATCAATATGTTCACCTAAACACATCATTCCAGTACTCCTTAACAAAGTTTACCCTATGAAGGGGAACATCTAATTTCTCACTTACTAGAGCTGCATCTTTATAGTCTTCATCAGCTTTACAAATATCAGTTTCATCTGCTATATCCCAATTTTGCATAAAGACGGCTTGTACATCATAACCTATGTATAGATATATATATATATATATTTTTCGTTTTGAGATAATACAACAGTTATGCCAGAACGTACCTCTCCGTTTTAATAATAAAGTGGCAACTGCACTATCAACTCCACCTGAAAGTCCTACAACAACCTTTCGTATTTTAAACATAATCCTATTTTTACAGCTACAAGTGAAAGAGTTTGACAAATAAAGTACTAGCTGATCTCAGATACTGATCTTTTATCAAAATCAAAAGAGAAAAAATATTGTTCTTAGATAAAATTAACACTTTATTTTTATATTTTTCTAGGTTATGGTTATTTGCACGCAGTAGTTCGTTAGAATCACGTTTGGCCACGGAAATTATAATCTTATGTGAACTAAAAATAACACTAGGAACTATCATACTGCTTAAATGATCTACCTTTTAAGGACAGTCCTGCAAATATCTTTAAGGCACTAATCTATCGTTTCAAGTTAAGAGATAAATTCTACCAGAGTTACCAGATGTTTTCAACGTTAAATCGCTAAAACTTTAATAGCCAAAAGCCGTCAACTTTTGCAGTCAACAGTTTACCAAATTTTTAATTTTACTTAATGTCCCCGATAATAAGATATCTACTCAATAAATAGTATATTAAGATACAAAGGTGATAAGTAAAGTACTAGGTCGAGAGTAATGTTAGGACCTAACTTTGTCGAGGTCCTCATATTATCCGACACTTTTAAGCGACACATGTGTGAGATACAGTATTTTTGCATGACGGGCCTTTTTTACTAACGAACGGTAAATATATTACTTACCGCCCTAGGAGGTACTCATCGTCTGATGTTGTCTGTTACTACCTACTCGTAATAAATAGTAGATTACATACCGAGGCGGGAAGTGTTTCATTCCTGTCGAGAGCTAAGATAGCTCACCGAGGGCCCAGGCCCGAGGTGAGCTAATGCTCGAGACAGGAGGAAACGTCCCGCCGAGGTTTGTATACTATTTTATTCGGAATCATCATATTTTTTAACAAATAATAATTATTTACAACTGACAACTGAAGTGACAAACTTGACCTAATAATGCACCCGCCCTCTACCGAGCAAACTACGAACTTACAACAGGTCGGGAATGATCACATTCCTGACCAAGAGAGGGATAACAGGTAGGGAATGATTACATTCCTGACCAAGAGAGGGAATTAAAAGTAAGTTAGGAATGGTTAATTTCCCACCCTCTGAGGCGGTTAGGAATGCACATATTACCATATGATTCCGAATAAAAAATTGTAACGACAACTATAACAAGTTACTCCGTTACCAGTAACACTAACAAGTGAAGAATAATTGTGGGACATTGATTAATAGAGCGGTTGTGGACATTTCTCATATCTTAAGAACGAATCCGAGTCATGTGACCGAACCGCTACAAGATTGGTTTCAACTTAATGTATGGAACTAACCTTTTCCAAGGTTGAAAAGTATCTTGAAGATTTAGTTTCCTTAAGTTCTTTGGACGTAGAATTTTTTCGCATTTACATCGTTCGCTTTTTGATGCAGTACTTATTTATAAATTATATATTTAAAAGGTTACTATGTATACAATATGATAATAATTACATAATTTAATAGTAGTTAGGCTATACTGGTTCGAGCGCAAAATCCCATGTATTTTCTTATGAAGGCCCGTTTTGCATTTCAAGGTCATCCGGCGATAATGATGTCACGCCCCTCCCCCATGTACTGTGATTGGTTGTCGAAGTAGGGTAATTAAGTTGAAGTAATTAATGATGTCATATGCTCCACCCCCTTGTGCTGTAATTGATTGTCGCAGTAGGGTAATTAGGTTGAATTAATTATCTCATACGGCTCTCTCCTCCTCCTGCATGTGTCATGATTGATTGATTAAGTAGATGATGATTCCTGTGCTGTGATTGATTAAAGGGTTAGTGTAATTATAATCACCTGCGGCTATCCATTTGTCAACTGGAGGATTTTGATGATAATGATGTTTCCCTAGAATTTGAATTTTAGCGCTAAATACCTGCCATCTGTCGGATATTGTTGTAATTACAGAAGTGACGTCAAGGTGTTGGTAATGTAGATTCCTATGAAACAGTTGTGTATGCAACCAGCAAAACTTTTTTAAATAAATTTTGTGTATCCATCGAGGTTTGAACTCTGATTCCTTGCTCCATAGCTTATTATCTATTATTATTATTATTTAGCACAGAATGGCCCACGGGAGGAGCCCCTTACGCGGGTTTAACTTCCACTACTGCATCATATTGAGTCATTTGGGTTGTCCTTAACCCTCACTATTTTCCTACGCGGCTCCCACCTCTAGTTAAATTCCTTGTAGTAGCATGTTTAAATAAATATTTAGATAAATGATAAATATAAATTGAAAATTAATGTTTGGTTTGGGATTATGAAAATACATATTTTAAAAAATTATAACAATATAACTGAAGGAGTAACTAATAAATCCTACATTTAATATAAGCAGATAAAAAAGTAATTTATAAAAATTGCAAGATATAAAATAAAATTATAAATTCATCATTCTTTTAAGATTAGACTAATTTAGACCGGCAGTGATTTTTCTGAGTAGGGGTACGAGTGGAACGTTGCACGGGCACGGGCGTGATTGTCGCAGTATTAGCAGCGTAGGGGAATGTCTCGAGCTTGCGGGCTTGAGCTTGGCCCACTCTGGCCTAGCATGTTAACCACTCGACCAACAAGGTTCACCTTTAATATTAGGTTAATTGTCGACCATATAAAAAAAAGCGACCGCTCATTAGACGGAATTGTACATAAACATTATAGCTCTAAATCAATAGATATTACATTTTATATGTAAATTCTAAAATATCAGCTTCATTAACCTAAGATTTTTCATTTACAAATTTTCTGATACGTATAATAATCATTTTTGAAGATTGAATGATAGGTATGTATGCTCTAGTATTATATCGGTGAAAAAACCATATTAATGGATAAATACTTAAAAGCAATTTAAAAGATTCAATTACACAATAAACAGAATTTGTTTGCTAAAGAATTAATTACAATAAGATTAATTAGTTTTTATATGACTACATTGTTTAGTTATAAAATATTAAAAATTGTTATATCTAGGAATAATAATTTAAAAATTCGATAAAAGAATCATTAGGGTTTTTCTGAACAAGATAATTAAAAAGTTTGTTATTTCTAATAATCAACTAGATTGATTTTGTTATTTTTAAACTTTCAACATATAAAATAGGTATAAATTATCATATCTAGAAAAAACAAGTTAAAAATTCAATATAACAAGTAATTATCATATTGATGAGTGAAACCTAAGCGTATAAGAATTATATCTCTGTGCAATAAATACATTAAACATATTTATAATAAACTAGCTGACCCGGCGAACTTTGTTCCGCCTTAGAGGCAATAAATGAGCATATTTTGGATTTTATTAAGTTCAATTTTTTATTAGGATAATAAATATAAATAAAAAAATCAAGTATTTTAATGATTCTTTATTGGCCATGTATTTTAGTGCATGGGTTGCACTCTTCAGTGAAGCACCTTGTGATAGACGACATTTTTCGTTTTATTATCAGGCGCAAGAACAATTAACGCATATGGTCTTCCGACCCGTAAACATGCCACATAAAATTGAGAAGCACGAAGTCGAGCCATACTAACGCGGCGCTCTTCACGTGCAATGTCGTGTTCTTCTTCAGTCCTTTCATTCGCAATGTTTCGAATCCTAGTTGCATTACGGCTTTGTCGAGAAAGATTTGATCGTCTTGGTCGCGGCATGGTATTGTTAATGATAATATCGGCACAATAAGCTAATTGAAACTCGAAACAAACACATCAACCAGTCAACTCCAAAATTTCAAATTATAAAATTTTCAACCATACTTAACCATAGACAACATTACGTTTAGCTGTCAGTTGTGTTTTGTTATTCCATGTCAGTTGCGTTTTGTTATACCATTTTTAACAAATGAACGGCTATGTTTTGACTGATTAATTTTTTGTTTTGCTTTCAGTTGTGTTTTGTTATACCACGTTTTATGTCACGTTCCACGGGAACGGGATAAATAGTATCCTATGTCCGTCTCCTGGTTCTAAGCTACCTCCCCACAAATTTTCAGCCAAATCGGTTCAGCCGTTCTTGAGTTATAAATAGTGTAACTAACACGACTTTCTTTTATATATATAGATATAGGAGGAATATCAAGAAAATAGTACTAGTTATGCTTTAAAGGTATTAAGGTATCCACCAGCATTGTTGTAGATCGTTTAATACAATGTTGACCGTCGAAGAATTGGTTAGAATACCTATGGATATTTTAAAAACAAAATTTAAATATGATGTAGCTCGTAATTTTAAATAGTTCCCAGAATCTGTTTTACGAGGATTAACTACAAGTCAGCTCGTTACGACTTAACTTGATTGAAGGTATGTATTCATGCGCATGTGCGAAATCGCTATAAAATATATTTCAGTGAAACTACGAGCAAATAGAAACAGGAGAGAACATTTCAATGGTCGGGGGTAAGGAACCGACGCGACGGAAGTCGGCCATTATATAAACCACGTTGAGCAGGTCGGGGTTGTTGACGTACGACGTTCGATATTGTCCGTGTCAGGTCGGGGTTGTTGACGTATACAATCGATCGATATTCATCGGGTGCCGGTACCCTCTCTCACTCACTCGTACCCTCTCTCACTCACTCTTATAAACCACTTTTTCTAGCAGTTCCGTCGCGTGGAATATAATGCAATGTTCTCTCCTGTTTCTATTTGCTCGTAGCAGTGAAAGGCTATTAGTCATTAGAGTGCAACAGTTGATCGTGTAACAGTACCATGATGAGTTTAGGCAGTCCTGATTATTATTGTCATCGCTATGAAGACATGTTTACAAGTAGTGTTGAAATTGGTAAGAAAGAAAACGGTTCGTGTGTGTATACATTCGAATAATTGATTTCATTTTAGATTATCATCATGATGAACCGGATCAATCTACAAACTTATCAATTCCGGAACCAACCAGTTATTTCCAGGGTCAAGACTACGAAGTGTTGCATGAAGAAATAGGTCTGTTTTAAAAGAACGAAATCCTTTGAATGTTACTGAATAATTATTTCTTGTTTAGGTCCGAACGAACCATACTATGCAGACGTTGCATCAAACTTACAGGTACAAAGTACAGATAATGTAGCAACACCAGCATCGTCGTTGATTACCGTCTATCCGGGTGAACACATGCAGTTGTTAGGATCTGTACAATACCCTCTATTTGTCATGAGACCAAGAGAAGACTATTCATTTACATGATATCCTAGTAGGAATTATCCCGCCTGAACAACCTAATGAAGTTGACGTGACTGTTAAATTGGGATGTATCAACAACGTATGTGAGCATAATTAAATTATGTTAACGGAAAACATATGGTACGAATTGTATGATGTCCGAGTCGAAGCAATGTTCAAAGACTTCTTTTCCACGAAAATATGGAACGATAAAAAGCTGAAATTCCATCTATGTACGAATCTTTACGTTGAGTTTAATCACAGTGTTTTTTTTACGGCAACGATGATATGTTATGACCAACGAAAGATAACCGTAAAAGATCACGAATTTCAAAGGATCATGCAGCTATCACCGCTTATTAACCAGCATGCTCGTGTATTACGTCACCTTAATTTCTCGTACTTCTACTACGCAAGTGTAGAGAACACCGCTGAAGGAGTGAGACGTCAGAAGAACGTGCCAAACGAATCGATTTTATTCTCAGCCGAATTGTCGTGCGGTAACTACTCGACGTTAAATTTAAAAGATCGTGGTGGATTGAACTCGCTCATTTTATTAGAGATAATAGAACTTTATCCATCAAAATTTATCAATGTCGTACACAGTCAGTTGCAACCCAATCAGCAAGCACCGGCAATGTCATGGTCAGTAATTCACGAGACATCAACAGATGTACCATAAGAAGCTGAGGATGATTGAATATAGAAATAGGTTAGAAAATTATATAAACGCTTTGTATGTATTACGAAATGAAATAAAATCGTATTGTGTAATGAATAAGTTATATATGAAATTTTCACGATTGTCTATTACAAATGTATTTAATAAAGAATAAACGTATAAAAATTATTTGTGTGTTACTACCGCTAGCAATAGTATGAGACAGTAAGTAACAGGAAATATATTATGATTTCTTAAAAATTTATTTAAAATCTACAACAAAGGAATTTTAAGCAGCAGATTTCTTAAAACATTGCTAGCTTGATACGTGTACTGGAATAATAATGTAAAAAGTGTTTATGAATATTTATATGCGATTGTTTAATTGATTTAATGAAAACCTTATATGGTTATATGTAGTAAGATGGTGCGGTATAAAAAAATCTATAGTGAATTATTTAAGCATCTATGTTAATTCTCGAGAAGCTATCAACCCGACATGATCATTATGAAAGCAAATACAATTACTTTCAATATAGTCAAATGTTTAGTATTACTTATTTCTTAGGAATGAAGGCGGATTACATCCTTATCTCACTATCTCTTTAACGCAATATACCCCCATTAACTAGATATCATAAATGAATATATTCCTTATTGAAACCCGATATGTAATATAAAAATCTTATATTATTATATAGCTAGTAGATGTTTCCTAATTAGACAAAGTTCGATTATCTACGAATCACTAACAGGAAATATATAAGTAGGGATTAATGTTTTACACTGATACCATTATAGCAAGGTGCAACTTTTATTGCTTTATATATCATAAACGTGTTGTTAGTGTAAGCTATTAAAAAAATAGTCATATTGAAATTAATATCAAGTCTAACGTTTACAAGAAACGGTTATCATCTAATTGCTATCATACACGGATTAAACTAAACTATATATTAAGAAATATTAATTACGGCTTTTATAGCATCTTACAGGAAAAAAGATTACATTCAATCAGGATCACAACATATATCATTAACTAGATATCATAAATAAATATATTATATTTCGAAGGTAGAGTAAAGACATGAGGATATCCATCGTTTGACTAATGTCTATTTATTAAAACAAATAAGGTATGAAATGTAACAGGGAGTCTATTCAATGAACAATGTTAATACTTTTATGATTTTTCTAGCCTCCTATAGATCTGCAGTTAGAAACTCAAGCCTGCTAAATGCTCACAATTCACTTACCCTATCATCATCATATCGTACAATACAAACATTCCATATTATTATTAAAATTTTATAAATAAAACGATAAAACAAAATTATAGTTTTTTATTTATTTCTACGTATTCATCATATATGAAAGCACTTTCTATGTTAAACGTATTCATCGTATATGAAAGCACGTACGGTAGCAAGATCTAGAATGTTCCTACCCCTCAGAAGTGAAAGGCTTCAACAACTTCAGATCAGCAAACTGAAAAACTTGATAGAGTTAGCATCTAACTCAGAAAGTCATACAGAGCTATCAACTAAATCCTATACAGCTTTAACTTAATTGTACGAATAACTCGTTCAACTATTGAAGTCTTAATCACAGAATACGTAGAGTAATGATTTATGTTGTATTCATTCATTAACTTTAACTCGATATATACAAATTCATATATGAGAGAAATGTTATATAAGTCAATACAGCCCTATAACTATCATTTATTGAGCTATACAAAGAGATTTATATCTACGCTAAACTAAAGATTAATAGAAGTAATGCATTCCTGATATCATAAGATAACGATAAAACACATGATTATTCTTAGACTAAGGTCTAATTTAGGTAGTCAAATTGTAGGTAATCGAATTGTAGGTACATATCATGATATGATATCATACAATTATATTCTAGTAAGAATTGTAATAAAGTCACTGCTATAAATAACAACATACTTTATCACGATCATCTATCATTATCATAATCATCTAATGTCATGCAGAGTCAGCAGCTAGCTCCTAAGTTCATATATGCGAGAATCGGGATTATATAACACACACATCAGTCTACATTCATTGTTCTAATATTGATAGGAACTTTCTAGAATCTATAAAGTTGTACTACATATATTCAACTAATTTGAATATACGATAACGGATACTCATTATACTTCTATGCACACAATCGAGGTATCAGTACACTCCAACCACGTGATCAAGATTGTAGTATTCAAATCAAGCTTCCTAGCCCCTATACAAGTATTCTAGAACACAGAGTATTCATCACTAAACGTATTCTTCATATATGAAATCATAAAGTTCGAGTCTAACTAATGACAGGTGAAAGAATAGGTGCAATCGGTTTATGCCCATACCAGGCTCCCTATGATTATTATAAATGTCTTAACAGAATAAAAAAGTGTGAAATGAATATAACTTATAGGATTTAATCAAACTAGAAAAATATCGATATATCCTACGTTGAGAAAATAATTATGCTACGAGGGTAGATTGAAAAGTTTCCGGAATGGGCAAGAAAACGCAGTAATTGAACAGGTTTTTGTTTTTATTTTTCAACATAATATCCTTGCAGGGCGATACACTTTTCCCAGCGGTGCTCCAACTTTTTTAAGCCTTCAGAAAAATATGATTTCGGGAACTCTGCAAAATAAGCTTTAGTGGCGGCGATGACCTCCTCATTTGACGTAAAGCGCTTGCCTCCGAGCCAAGTCTTCATGTTTGTGAACAAAAAGAAGTCGCACGGGGCCAGGTCTGGAGAGTACGGGGGATGCGGCACCACCTCGTAGCCCAATTCAACCAATTTAGCATTGGCGATTCGGGATGAATGGGCCGGCGCGTTGTCGTGATGGAAGAGCACTTTTTTTCGCTGCAAATGAGGCCGTTTCTCCTTCAAAATGCCGTTGAATTGATCCAATAAATCGCTGTAGTATTGTCCCGTGATAGTTCTTCCCTTCTGCAAAAAGTCGATGTGTATCACACCTTGCGAATCCCAAAAAACGGTGGCCATGACCTTTCCAGCAGATGGGACAGTCTTTGCCTTCTTCGGAGCAGATTCGCCTGGAGAAATCCACTGTTTCGACTGCTGCTTGGTTTCTGGTGTGTAGTGGTGGATCCATGTTTCGTCCACGGTCACGAATCGGCGAAAAAAATCCGTTGGATTACGATTTAACAAGGCCAAACACTCTTTCGAAGTGGTCACACGATTTCGCTTGTTGTCCATAGTCAGCAAACGCGGCACCCATCGCGCCGAGAGCTTCCTCATGCCCAAATGTTCGTGCACGATATTTTGCACACGTTCATATGAGATGCCCGTGGTCTCTACTATTTCGCGCAACTTCACTCGTCGATCGGCTAACACGAGATCATGGACTTTATCGACCATTTCTTCATTTGTGGCCGTTTTTGGACGTCCACTGCGTGGTTCATCCTTGGTGCTCGTACGGCCACGTTTGAACTCGCTCACCCAGAAACTAATAGTCGAAAATGAAGGTGTGGATGTGCCATGAACTTTCTGCAAAATATCTCGTATCTCCGTCGCCGTTTTCCCGTCCATCCAGAAATGTTTGATGACTGCACGAAATTCGTTTTTATCCATTTTTGCAAAAGTGCCTGAATTGCTTCACAAGATATCCTAGTAAACATAAACGGAACGACGCACGTGTCTGAAAATTTGACAGCTTTCCTAAAATAGGTTAGCCTTGACAACCATCATAACAATTTCACGATACGCGCGCCATCTCTTGCCCATTCCGGAAACTTTTCAATCTACCCTCGTATGTAAGCATCGATATGCTACATACGATTACGAGCCTGAGTATAAGCATAAACCCTATACTACAGATTTTTATCCTTTTTTCATTATATCTACTACAGACGAGGTGAAAGAATAAGTACATTTAACATGCGTATGCTACAATTATTTAATTTTCTAGTTTTCTATACGTAATGTAATTTTGAACAGATTTTAAACCTTTTCGTTATATCTACTACCCTTGTAAGCGATTTCTACATATACGTTCTTATTCTTTATACACCATATAGATATTCGTAGCATCTAAAGTAAACTCTTATTTAAACGTTATTTTACAATATATCATACATTTCAGCAACTCGTATGATTATCCCTCTCTATCGTAACCCAGTATGTAAGGACATTATGTTAAATACTATCTCATACATGTAAATAAACATTTCTTTAAAGAGTTTGTTAGGTCACCTAATCTGTTATAATATTACTATGATATTAGATCTCGTCGATTAGAGTTTTACCATTAGGACTAACCACTTAGTAGGTTAGAACCTAGGATTTTCTTTATTTTCATGTATGAGATACAAGTAAATTGATAACGGCCGTGTAATTATTATCATAGCATCTTTTCATTTATAATTATCTCTATAAAACGTATTTCAGTGTAAAGCTATCAGTCCTTAGAGTATAACAGTTGATTGTGTAACAGTACCATGATGAGTTTAGGCAGTCCTGATTATTATTATCATCGCTATGAAGACATGTTTACAAGCAGTGATGAAATGGGTAAGAAAGAAAACGGTTTGTGTATGTATACATTTGAATAATATATTTCATTTTAGATCAACATCATCATGAACCGGATCAATCTACAAACTTATCAATTACGGAACCAAGCAGTTATTTCCAGGGTCAAGACTACGAAGTGTCTTGACTGGGTTCTGGTCTGGTCTGGTCTGGTCTGGTCTGGTCTAGTCTAGTCTAAACATACCTATTTCTTCGTAGTCTTGACTCTGGAAATAACTGCTTGGTTCCGGAATTGATAAGTTTGTAGATTGATCCGGTTCATCATGATGATAATCTAAAATGAAATCAATTATTCGAATGTATACACACACGAACCGTTTTCTTTCTTACCAATTTCAACACTACTTGTAAACATGTCTTCATAGCGATGACAATAATAATCAGGACTGCCTAAACTCATCATGGTACTGTTACACGATCAACTGTTGCACTCTAATGACTAATAGCCTTTCACCGAAATATATTTTATAGCGATTTCGCACATGCGCATGAATACATATCTTCAATCAAGTTAAGTCGTAACGAGCTGACTTGTAGTTAATCCTCGTAAAACAGATTCTGTGAACTATTTAAAATTACGAGCTACATCATATTTAAATTCTGTTTTTAAAATATCCATAGGTATTCTAACCAATTCTTCGACGGTCAACATTGTATTAAACGATCTACAACAATGCTGGTGGATACCTTAATACCTTTAAAGCATAACTAGTACTATTATCTTGATATTCCTCCTATATCTATATATATAAAAGAAAGTCGTGTTAGTTACACTATTTATAACTCAAGAACGGCTGAACCGATTTGCTGAGAATTTGTGGGGAGGTAGCTTAGAACCAGGAGACGAACATAGGATACTTTTTATCCCGTTCCCGTGGAACGTGACATAAAACGTGGTATAACAAAACGCAACTGAAAGCAAAACAAAAAATTAATCAGTCAAAACATAGCCGTTCATTTGTTAAAAATGGTACTGGGTGATTTTTTAAATTTCTGATCTAGAAAGCCATGACATAATTTTTAAACAAAAGATGCGGAAAACGTAGGGCGTAGTTTGAATCGTTCGATTTGTCACAACTGTCAGATTTCAAAAATGTTGACATAAATATAACCTACTCCAGTGTTGTTCTCGCTTCTCGCGAATAGCAGTGTGATCAACGCTACGCCCTACGTTTCGGTGACCTTCGATACGGCGTAAAAGTCACGACTTACTAGATCAGAAATTTAAAAAATCACCCGGTATAACAAAACGCAACTGACATGGAATAACAAAACACAACTGACAGATAAACGTAATGTTGTCTATGGTTAAGTATGGTTGAAAATTTTATAATTTGAAATTTTGGAGTTGACTGGTTGATGTGTTTGTTTCGAGTTTCAATTAGCTTATTGTGCCGATATTATCATTAACAATACCATGCCGCGACCAAGACGATCAAATCTTTCTCGACAAAGCCGTAATGCAACTAGGATTCGAAACATTGCGAATGAAAGGACTGAAGAAGAACACGACATTGCACGTGAAGAGCGCCGCGTTAGTATGGCTCGACTTCGTGCTTCTCAATTTTATGTGGCATGTTTACGGGTCGGAAGACCATATGCGTTAATTGTTCTTGCGCCTGATAATAAAACGAAAAATGTCGTCTATCACAAGGTGCTTCACTGAAGAGTGCAACCCATGCACTAAAATACATGGCCAATAAAGAATCATTAAAATACTTGATTTTTTTATTTATATTTATTATCCTAATAAAAAATTGAACTTAATAAAATCCAAAATATGCTCATTTATTGCCTCTAAGGCGGAACAAAGTTCGCCGGGTCAGCTAGTTTATTATAAATATGTTTAATGTATTTATTGCACAGAGATATAATTCTTATACGCTTAGGTTTCACTCATCAATATGATAATTACTTGTTATATTGAATTTTTAACTTGTTTTTTCTAGATATGATAATTTATACCTATTTTATATGTTGAAAGTTTAAAAATAACAAAATCAATCTAGTTGATTATTAGAAATAACAAACTTTTTAATTATCTTGTTCAGAAAAACCCTAATGATTCTTTTATCGAATTTTTAAATTATTATTCCTAGATATAACAATTTTTAATATTTTATAACTAAAAAAAATGTAGTCATATAAAAACTAATTAATCTTATTGTAATTGATTCTTTAGCAAACAAATTCTGTTTATTGTGTAATCGAATTTTTTAAGTTGCTTTTAAGTATTTATCCATTAATATGGTTTTTTGACCTATATAATACTAGAGCTGCCCCTCTTATAGTATCATGGTTGTATATAGTTTAGTATTGTTTGTATATAGTTTAATAATATCTGTATATAGTTTTCAAATTTCTCTTTATATTTTTCAAAAATAATATTTGTATGTATTTTTCCGGCTAATAACCGTTAAACATCGGATATGTTACAATTGTCCATTAAATGTATAGCTAAATAAATAAATTTAAACATTGATGTTGTTTCATTTTACTAGCATGATTAAGTATGAAGGGGAGATATATAGCGTCTCTAAAGTCTCCGGTCAGCATAAACAGGCTGAAAACTAGGATAATCTACCAGATACATATAATTATCTATAAACATAACAATAGGCTCGCTAGGTCATTGATATACAGTGATGCTTTTCTTAAATATCAGTAAAAATAAGCCAACTAGCTATCGGTGAAGCAAAAATGTGGATAGAACGGTGCTCAAAGTGTCGTTTCCGACCAATTTTCGTTAGAGTTCACACACCTTCAGGAATGAGATGAAGATTTGCTCGAGGTCTTAAATTGTAGATAAAGGATAAACCTAGGGCTTGACATATTTCTCAAGGGTGGATATTTTTTAATAATTGATACAGAGCCCTTCAAACTTCGCCAACTTTAGGTTGTTATTTTCTACAAGTTTAAAAGTTCTTCGAAAATTAAAAATATGCCATCCCCTAGGAAATTCAATGGAGAATGTGTTTATTGCATGTCGCTATCACATCTGAATTTTGTGATGAACTCTAACAAAGTGCGCAATGTTCCTGACAGCGATTTATACAGTTACTCCTAATTTTAGGCTAGTTGTGACGTTTATATAAAGAAATTCTGACATAGAAAAAAATATTGGAGATAAATGTACATGTTTTATTTTTAGAACTCTATTTATAAGTGTATAATATTTCGTTCATTCTTTTCCTTCTTAGAAATAAATTTAAAACTAAAATATTTTTATGGAATAGAGAATGGGAATTTTAATTAATAAATATCCTTTTGAGCACATAGGTAACGTATTTTGTAAGAAGTAAGTTTTAATTAGCAAATAGTAAAACTTATTTAAAACAATTTAGTGAAACTTTTTATTAATCTTTATTTATTTCACAATTAGTAAATAGTTAAGAAATTCAACAAAAATAAATATACAGTATAATATTAAATAAATGGATTTATTTATCCATCGCAAATTTCGCTACAGCATAAAAAATTAGATAAAATAAGTGAATGACAGTGCAAGGTCTTTGTTTCAGTAGTTAATATTAGTCTATGGGGATAGATTAATTTCAGTGCTTGAATACTTTTATTTATGCGAGAGTTTATATGGATTTTTCATATAGGAAGGTATTATCCAGTATTATTCAAACTGACTTAATAAAAAAAGCATTGAAATTATCCGTTATTTTCTTCTCAATTGGAAAATCGTCCAGAAAGTTTCATTTCATATTTTGATATTAGCAAAATCTGCTAAGCAATTGTTGCTTTACCCACTCCTTTAAAGTGTTACAAACCCTATTAAAAGCAGAACTTTTGACTTTTTTTGTGTTGTCGTGAGTCGAAAATGTCATTTTATGCCACTAGTATCTAAAGCGATATCTAAAGTAACACTTTAGACACGAGTGTAAAAAGTAAATTCAGTAAATAAATTACGATGACAACAATTGTTATTGTGGTAATAACAGCAATGGTTGTTCTGATAGATGTTCGTTCGTAATTATAAGCCATTCGATCTTTGCATTACAATTTTGTATTTTTATCATTTTTTAACCCCTTTAATAGGGTTTGTAGAAAAAATAATGTATGATATACGTGTTAAAAGTGAATTTATTTTGTTCGAAGAGATTACTAACTCTGCTGGCGCCGCGTCGTGGGCCAAACTTCTCTTTTCGCAAAATAAACATTCACTTTTGACATTTTTCTGTCATAAACTATTATTTAATGATTTCAAAATAGTCAGTTAGGGGGTGTAAAAATGTTAAAAAACATTTTCCTTATGTTGGGATATCTTGTTCAAACTAGATATGTGAACGTAAAATGTCGTTAGAAACATTTTTTCTTAATAAGATATTTTCCATATTTTAACAAATAAGGCTATTTTTCGTGATTTAGAAAATTGTGAATTTAACAGATATCTACCTATAATTTCACTGTCAACTTTGTCATGGGGTATTTCAAGTATTTTTGGAAACAGAGTTGCCCTGCATAGTTGTTTCCAATCAGAATAGTAAAGAATTTTCTCATGTGGAATGCGGATCCAACTTTACGACACACACTGTAAACTAAAATCTAAATTTTTAGCTTCTTTTTTGATAGGAATAGGGATCCCACCAATCGCTCCCTTAATATTGTGTGAAAAATGTATTAGGCTTTATTCGCAAAGAAGATAACAACTGATTTTTGAGGATTGATAACACTGTACAACACGAAAAAAATTTCCAGGTTTTCATATAGTTTTTCTACAGCTTTTTGGTATGAAGATCACGAATCTGCTATTAGTTTTTTCGGGTCAGGTCAAATACTGTTGTTTCGATGTCATTCCATGCCAAACCATCACAAGAAAAATGAACTTTTCAACCCGACCATCTCAGATTTTCGTGAAATTTAGTAGGATGGTAGAGGACATCAAGTAACTTACGTATGTAAAATAATAACCCTCAGTGACACACGGTATTCATACAGCAGGGTTGCAAATATGATAAAAAATGTAAAATTTACGCTTACAAGGTGAACAAAAACAATTCATAACTTTGCTTCTAATCATAGTAAATCTTTTATCTCAGGTTTGTTTTAAAGCTAAAAGAGCATAGTTTTATAAAAAATATTGAATTCTTTATTCCAAGGTCACATGATGTGACCTTTGACCTTGAATATCTAAGAAAGTGTACCTTCAATTTCTTTAGAAATACAGTATGTTATACAGCTAGGTGTGGACTCTTTTTGGTGTAAGTTTAATTTTGGAAAGCCTTTGGGAACAGCCTTTAACACAAAACACGAGTCTGAAAGTTCAGACAAGAGTATTGTCTCAGGTATTTAGTATATATTTGTACATAAACCTTCAAATCTTATCTCCTAAGACAAGTTTGATGTTGGACCTGTACCTGCAGATACAGGTAGCTATACAGAGCGTTGTTAAACGTAAAATTTTGCCTACCCTTCTCGTGCATTTAAAAACGAGTTTTATTTGAAAACAAATCGGAATATAACTAAAATTTGACCTGACCCGAAAAAACCCATAGCAGATTCATGATCTGCATCTTAAAAACCTCTAGAAAAAGTTATTAGAACTTGGAAATTTTTTTAAAGTCCAATTTTGTTCCACAGTAGAATTAAAGAGTGCTGTTGTGACACCATATTTATAGCATTGAAATCGGCGTTAATATCACGTATAGCATTTCGATGTACTTACTTTTACGATACGATTACGAATTACTTAAACAAAAGGAATATAGAAATTAAGAATCGTCAGCGAACATTTTCAATTTACGTTTTAACATATGTGAAGAGCATGCACGAAAAAAGCTGGCCACCTAAATATGACATCAAACCTACACTGCAGGTACCAAAGTGGCATTGCAGCAATAGCTTCTTTGAATTGATATCTTAAAGTAAATGACATTTTCAAAGTGTTTTCGATGTGTAGTTTTCAAATAAACTTAAAAGAATACCAGGTTCGTCAAAAACTATTGCACAAACATTGTGAAAATCCTGCAATGTCAGATTGCGCGATCGGAAAATGTCAAAATATGCCAAATCGGCCGTAGCAAATGTTTTAAACAATTTCTCTGAACACTTAACAATAGATAGGGAGCCAGGTTCTTGTAGAAAATCGGGTGCAATATATAAAAAAAGGGAAAGGAAGGTGATGCAAGCTTTCACGCAGAATCCGAACTTGTCAGTGGGGGATGTGGCTTAAAAGATTGGAAAATCTTCATTACATGTTCAATGTGCGGAAAACTGCGGATCGGAAAGCAAAACAAAATTCCATGGAGAAGGCCTTCGCAAAAAAACTGTACACCAATTTTTTAACGAAAGCAGAATGTGTAACAATGGACAATGAACCGTACTACGTCAAAAATGACTTTCAACAGCTTCCCGGTCAATAATTTCTTACTTGCAAACAACTTTGCGGAGTTGAGGACAAATATAAACAAAAGAAAATTTCGGAATCTTCTAAAAAATATTTGGACTGGTAAGCGACTTACACTGTTGCATTTACGGGCGAAAAAGAAGTTCAAATTTTGTAAGGAAAGGTAACATCAACACTGAAATCTATTGAGAAGGTTTAAAAAAATGCCTGATACAATTTATAAGAAGTCATAATGTTTCTATTCTGTTTTGGCCAGATCTGTCACTGATTGGCATGCAAGAATGGAACCACTTTTGTACCTAAAGATAGCAACCCACCAGATAAACATAAGAAATTGCTAATAAAATTGTTGCTTTTCAGAAAAAGTGGAATAACCTGACAAAAAGATTAAGTACTACTACGGCTGTACAAACTTTGATGTCTGATGTGATACGAAAAGTTAAAGATTTTAGTTATAGACAGTAATAATGTACAATTATATATAAATACGTTACAAAAGCAACATATATGTTAAAAGTTAATAATAGTTTTAGGTAATAACTAATTTCAGAAGACCCTACTTTGTTGATGTTTCTGTGGTCAGATCTTTTCGTGCACACCCTTCATGTGTGAAAATTATAATAAATTATAAAGAGAAGGGGTCCCAATATAAAACCACGAGGTACTCCTCTTACTACTGGTGAAAAGCTAGAAATTCCATTGTTGATTGCTATACACTGTGTGCGATTGGCTAATTGTTTATTGAATATAATGTTAAATACAATAACACAATAAAATACTATTAAAATCTTCACTAAAATATTTAATTATAAATTATAACTATCGTTTCGCTACACAATAGTTTCTTCAGATAAAGACCAGTTATAACTAAAACTAAAACCAGTCTTTATCTGAAAAAGCTATCGTGTAGCGAAATGACATTTTTAAATAAATAGTTTTATTGTGTTTAATATGGGTCTTCATAAAGTACAGGCTAAATCAATGTAATTCGCGGTCATTGTCGCTTTTGTAATATTACTGGAGATCCAAATTCAAGGAAGATTTTCAAAAACTTCTAAGCTACTTCAACAGCTTTCTTTGATTTCAAAGGACATAGGCAAATACATTTTGTGGGATGGTCCTAATAATTTAGTAACAATTTGAATTCTTTATCCTGACATGACTGCTAATAGATCAAATCAACTTGGCCCCGAGAACAAAATTCTTTTAAAACTATAGGTTTAGTAACCAAATTTGTATTGACGAATTTCACACGATTGTAGAAATATCCGAAAACAGGTCGTGGAATGATGTGGTTTGATTTTAAAGCAAAAATCATTTTATCTCTAGTACCATGGCCCAGTGAAATATGTGCCGAATACAATATTTCAAATAACTCTCCTTATGGTGTCATATAGATAATATTACCATGTTTTCCGCGGAATAACGCATTACACCTACGACATACATGTATGTTTAATAAATATTTTCACTTAATTGTTTGATTTTCTTGCTTAGAAAAATAAATACGTATGTATTCCTTAGGCCACCCTGTATAGTAACCACTAACTGTGTCTTTTAGCAAAATGTATAAACTCTTGCATTCTATGCTTTTTTTTAATTGAAACTTCTACATACTGAAAAATTGATTTTCACTAGAAATCTCCTATTTTAATAATAACTAGAAGTATTTTAAATAGTTTATGCTATTATAGCTTGATAGTTGATAAACATAATAACAATAACCTTGATATCCATAGGAGGAATTAAACATAAACCCTTTAATAATATGAAACTAAATTAATATTATTACTTTAATTCGTAACTCTTAATAATATAATAATAAATACTTTTAATTTAAAGAAAGAGATTTCAGTAGACATTCAATAATGTCCATTTTGATAAACAGAAAAATGAACAATTATAAAACTGACGCTTATAAAAATGAAAATGAAACCTAATATGTTTAGTGTTGTTTATAACAGTAATTTACGAGCAACCTGGTCGGAATATTTGGGAATTCCAATGTTGAATTAGTGATATCTTCTGTCTGAAAGGAAAGAAACCAGTGAAAGATGGGTTATCTAATTAATTTTCTTTTAAGGCGCAGTGGAAGGGGTAATTTCTGCAATTTTGCGTTATCAAGCGCGCTCTTAAATACAATAATGATCGAGATGAGTGGAGATTTGCATGTTCTCGAGTGAGATTGCGAGGAAAAGACATTTTAATTAAATTATTTTATTTTATATGTGTATGCTATAAGAAATCCCAAGGATTATGAGCACGCAATAAAACGCTATTTAAGACACTTTGAAATGAATCAATAGATGTTCATTTCCCTAATGTACGTATATATCTCTTATTATGACGATATTTTGTATGAAAGAAGTTTCAGCCTTCAAGTACAATCAAAGAAATGAAACATTAATTCAATAAAAAGTTTATTTTTTTTTCAAATATACATAAATATAGAGAAAGTAATTAAAAATCAACTACTTCCGTTCATCCTATTGCTGACGCCTGATTGTTTAGTCTGCAAAAAGAGTAAAATATGTAATTAGATCCTTATACTTTTTTAGATATTTCTATCAAACAGTGGCGTGCGGTGAGAATTTAGGCTAGGGAAGCAACCACGATTTTATTTATAATTCACCTAGGTACAGGCGCGGATTAACGGGGAGAGAATAATTCCCCCCTCCTCAATTTAGAAATAAGTATACATAGAATAGAAACAAATAATGTTTGTTTAATTATTATTTATTAAAATAATCATTTTTCCAAAAATTTCCCCCTCAAAATACTTCTCTGGATCCGCCCCTGCTAGGTACAATAAAAAAACAGTGTTATAATTATTAAACTTAAAAGTTTTTCAAAGAACAACTTTTACACTTTATACTTATGGAATTTGTCGACTATTATTCTTTATTTAAAAAAAACTACTACTATGTATTTCTACTGCAACTCGATTTTCCGGTCTTAGCAAAATACCAGTGCAGATTTTAATCTTTGTTGTTAAATTTGAAACTTCTGGTTTTGATCTACCTTTCTTAATAATTTGTAATTTCTCCCCAAAACTGTATGCGGAAAATTCTTTATTAATAATTTACAAACTGAACCAAAAAAATCGACCCGATTCGGATGTATCAAATGTACTCGAACCTTCCACCGAAGCAGCTGAATTTGTAGTCGTGACGATATGCAATTTTAAATTTGCATACAGGCAAACTAAATAGAATTATTTGTCTTTAAAAAATTCAACGTATATAAATTGAAATAATAAAATGCGATAAAATACAGTCTCATTCGCAGATTTACATTACTTAAGTAAGATTAAACATAACAAACACTAAATCGAACAAAGGACCAAATTATAATAAATAAACATTTGGGCATGAAGCACACTAACAATAACGACCAACCACTGCTAAGCGCATCGTCTACTATAAATATGACCACGCCAGCTGATACACGCCAAGGCTATTTAAGAGAAGAGCAGTTATAATAAGCAGTGCTTATAATGTAGTGTATGTAAAACACATTTGAATTGGTATTACCTTTCCGTGCAAGGTTAATGAGCCTAATTTAAAATAGTACTCTAAATAATTATACTTTTTGCTGTACGGAATTGATATTAATATTAATTGATATTAAATATTACAAATTTAAATAAACGATAACCATAATTTTATAAAAATATTTTTGTTAGCATTGGTTATTATTTTAAATTCTCAAGGCAAGCATTGCTTCCATGGACCGCACGCCACTGCTATCAAACTATAATTACCTTTTTCCTAGCTGTTTCATCTCGAGCACAGGCGTCTTCTGCTGATGCTTGCTATATGTTTTGAATGATGTTACAGTTACTGTAAAATTACCTATACCTAACTATGAAAGGCGCTAACAACACTAAATCACTGTAATGATCAGCCGTGAACTCCAGATGGTACGGTGCAATCTAAAACAAAGTTCAAAGTGATTAGTTTTCATAATATCATTAAAATCGGAAAAGTAACTTACCAAATTGGATTTTAGAATAAAACAAGAAAAATATTTTAACCGATGACGAGAGCTTCAGATAGACGGATGAACTGAACAGATTCAAAAGCACTATCAAGTTAAATATTAAATTATTTAACAAAGTTTTGCATTACGATTGTTTTGATATTTGAGGCGTAAATTTAAAACGGTATAAGCTTTTTGACTTTAAAATGGTACTACACAATATTCCTTTTTTCTAAGTTTTATTTATAAATATTTACCAGGAATTATTTAAATAAATTTTTAGGATTTAGCAAATATATACGTGTAGCCATTTTTTATAAATACGACCTTTACAGTGTTTTAATAGATTACCTCGATGGTGTAGTGGATGCGTTGGCGGACTACCATTCGAGCCGTCCACGGTTCAAACCCTGCTGGCTCCATTGGTTTTTATAAAAAAATATAGCGGGTTGCCTATCTACAGACGAAGTCCGAAGTCAGCGATAGATGGCAGCAGAGTGAATTCAAATCTATGGGCGGGAAATCCAAGTTGGGAATGAGGAGAGAGAGGGAGATGAGAGAAGAGATATGCAGATGACCCCGCAAATTAAATTAATTAGATCGTGATATGCAAATAATACCGTTAATGATATACACATAACACCGCGAATGATATGCAAATGATCCACTAATGACCCCGCGAATGATATGCAAATGAACCTCGAATTTCGCGGATGACCTTGAAATGCAAAACGGACCTTCATAAGAAAATACATGGGATTTTGCGCTCACACCCATATAGCCTAACTACTTTTAATAACAAAGATTACTTAAATATCGCTTTCTTAAAAAATTGTCCCAGTGTATAGGTACCTAGTTCTATTTGAAAATACCTAGTTCTCGTTTTTTCCATTATAGGCACGGGTATTATACTCCGTTTACGCACAAAACTTTCCCATTGTACCCAATTTGTTACCACCTCACATACGCGATGAAATTTGAAATAGTTTATGAGGGCCATATTCATATACACTTTTGTCCCAATTGATACAATTTGCAAGGCTGTATAGTGTATACTGATATTGATATTCTATTTAATAGTTATTTGTTTAATTAGTACAAAAAATACATGTTTCTGGGACGATTAAGAAAGTTGCCGGACGACGTTAGCGGAGTCTGGCAATCTTATGAGTCCCAAAAACGCATTTTTGTACGAATTAAACATACTATTTTTTTCTCCAACTGCTTATTTTTAACAAGCAAACTCTGCGAGAGGACTGTTTAGAATAAACATGATGTTAAACTACTTTTTTCTCCAACCGCACGAATATGACACTATAACATCAAATTATTTTGTATAAAAAGTAGACCATTTAGGAACTGTTGCTCGTTACCATAGCAATTGTACAAAAAGTAATCACTTTTTGTACAATACACATAGTCTAGTAATGATGAAACGACTCATTGATTTTGCATTATCAGTGGTTCTATTAAAATGCCATAGCTGTCAGCACATGCAATATTTCTAATTATTTGAGATATACATAGTTACAACTTTTAGATAAAGATTAATTTATTTTAAAAGTTAAAATTGTTAATAGACGACTATTATACTCAATTTTATAGTGATATGTGTATAAATCACAGACGGCATCCTAAGACAGCTATATCGATCTTTTGGCTCTCCTCAGTTAGGGGCAGCTAGTCTGTGAATTCTACACATATCACCCTAGCGTTTATACTAGCTCTTAAATAACATTAACACCATCAAGAAACTGTGGTACCTCCTGTAGGTATCTAGTTGCACTACTAAGCAGCATAATTTGATTATCCAATACAGGAATATACAAAATAAAATCCGGTCAAGCGTCCGACCGTATAATTAATATAAATAAAATACAAAATGAACACACACGTGTTTTAATAAAGTGAGTATTTAATAAATTTAAAAATTGTTAATGGACCACTATTATACTCACAATTTTATAGTGATATGTATATAAATCACAGACGGCACCTTAAGACAGCTGTTTCGAGCTTTTGGTTCTCCTCAGTCCTCGGTTAGGGGCAGCTCGTCTGTGATTTATACACATGTCACTATAAAATTGTGAGTATAATAGTCGTTCATCAACAAAACTCACTTTATTAAAACACGTTCGTGTTTATTTTGTATTTTATTTATGTTGATTTATTCTGTATAATTAATGTTTTACTTTAAATTATATTTTGGATGCAAATCCGTATAGAAAAAATTATCGCTGGAAATCGAATCCTGGGCCTTCCACTTTCTGAGCGACATCTCTACCTCTGAGCTACTGTGTTGACTACCAGCATATAAAGTTACGATTATTACATTGAGTTATACGCATTTCTTAATTTTTACAACTAACACCTGTTTTCCACAAATTGTGGGCATTGTCTACTTTTGATAATCCAGCATCTCAATCTCAAATCATATTCTAGGTAAAATATTTTTCCTAGCTTTTGGTGTTTTATTACGTTTTTGTGGTCGTAGATAAAGTATAGTGTGATACTTACAAAAACGCCAATTTCACACTCGTGTGACTGCGGCATGAGACGGTCGGATTATTTAAAAAATCTTGAGGAGGCAATTTCCTACATCCCCCCTCCGTGAATCCGCGCCTGATATTAATATTTATATGTACTTAATTTTTGATAAAAAATAAAAGGTATATAAATTGTAGTAATTGATTTATACTAGGAGGGCCCCAAAAATTTGTAATGCTTCAAGCCCTTTAAGTGTTAAATCCGCCACTGCACATAGGCAACAAATTATACGTCACGCTATTTTATACGATTTACATAATTATATGGCATAGTAAATAAATAGCGCTGTATATGTCTTAAATGATAAAGTGTTATAAGGTGATAACAGATAACGGTAACGTTTATACAACCATTGTTAAGAACTTAAGTGCTATGGGCGATAGTATGTTGTACAAGGAAGTGTTATAGTGCTATTATTAATTAGAAGTCTTTTAAAACCTTAATATATTTTAAAGACATACTGGAAACCGGAATTTATTGGCATCTAAAATTCACAAAACATTCATTGGGAACGGTCATAATAATAGTGTGGGTTATTTACAGTGTTGCAATGTATCTAGATACAAGTATCTAGATACAGTATCTAGATACAAGTATCTAGATACAGTATCTAGATACTTTTTTGGTATCTAGATACATATCTAAATACTTTTAAAATTTGGTAACTGTATTTGGATCTAGATGCATTTTCTGTAGTATCGGTGTATCTGTATTGTACAGATACTATTTTCATATTTTTATAATTTTATAATACAAAAACTATAATAAATGAAGTTTTAAATTTGAAATAAACCGCCGAACATATAAACGAATAAAACTAATTTTTTATTATGGAATTGCTTTGAAATCTACTAGATGGTAGTCACCTCGCTAAACAATTAGAGTTACTACATCTAGTTAGCCAGGCCAAGTTGGGATATCATAGTACCGCAGTCGACACCATATTGGGGCAAAGGAAGTGAGAAATCTAGTAACTCGTAAATTAAAATCGCAACTTATGTATTTGGCATATTACAACCATAGATAAAATTACAACTTGGGGCTGTCAGAATGAAAACTATGTAGAAAAACCTTTTAAACTAAACGTAGATTTAATTAAATTCAATAGTGATAACAGTAATTGACAATTTCGGGTTTTTCTCGCCCCAGAATGGGGTCGTTTGCGGTAGTCTGATCCGCCAGCATGGCCTGGCTGACTAGATGTAGTGACTCTATAAACAATGGATATTATTACAGAATGCGATTGTGTGAGATTCATTCTTGTCCGTACTGGGCAGTGTGGCCAACTGTACCATAATTTACAGCTTGTATTAACGTACCACAATTAGATCAAAATGTACCACAATTTCAGATATGGAAAAAATTTAATAAACAGAAATCATTTTTTATTACATGTAGTAGTTATTTAATATTTACGTAATAAGTCTGGAATGTATATTTTATTTCATACTGTCCGGTAAAAGGGTATTTACCGGACTCATTTGAGTCCGGTAAATGAATTATTACGTTACAAGGCCGGTAAAAAATTTTACCGGACTGAAAATCCAATTTGAGTCCGGTAAAAAATTTTACCGGACTGAAAATCTAATTTGAGTCCGGTAAAAAATTTTACCGGACTGAAAATTTTAAATGCATTTTTTTAAAAAATGAACAATGTGAGGCAGTATGAAATAAAACGCCTTACGTCATACTTCCGGTAAACCATTACAGTAGCTCGTTTCAACATTCGAGACTCGGCTCCTTCGTCGCCTCGTCCCGAAACGTTTTCAACTCGCTACTGTAAACTTGGGTTTACCGGACTTATAACGTAATATACTATTACTGGACTTGTAGATAAGTACCATGACAAGCCATAGGTGAATCCTCCAAGTCTGCGAGTACAGTAAAGGGCTTTGTTACACACTCGTATTTTTTATATCAACAGTCAATTTCAGAACTTTCAAAGTGAGAACTATCTTAATAAAGTGAAATCATATCTATGATTGTTTCTGTTAAAGTGGTAAAACATTTTCTTGGTTTTAAAAAAATGAAAATTCTTGGAATTCATTCAAGTTATTAATATTCTGCACAATACCAAGACTGAAGATAGAAAATCTACACAAGTAGCATGTTTGGAATGCTTTAACAATGAATTATTTTATATTTTTATTAAAATATTAACGCAAATTAAGTGTGAAAAGAACATGTAATTCTAAAAAATGGAAATGTTTGAATACACACTGTAGTTATCTTAGATACTGGTTTCTGCTTAATAATTACCTTAGAATATGCATTTCGAGGCAGTGAGAAACGTCAATGGAAATATCTCATTGCAAAACCGGAAACATCTACTCTGCCATATTGAGACTTCATCTAGGTCGCATGTGGTAGGTAGATAACATAATTACCCATGTTTAATATGTAGAAAATAAAATAAATATTGCTGTCCTAGACTAGTCCTGAAATTGATGCTTAGTTAAACGACTATTTTCGGTACGAAAAATTGACTACGAAGTTATTATTTTTGGGGTGATTACAGTAAAACAAGTATCTACAAATGTAGCTAGATACATTATGTTAGACTTTGTATTTGGATCTAGATACAGCAAATGCATCTGTATCTAGGTACCTTTTTCTGATAGTATCTGTATCTAGATACACAAAATAATGTATCTGTTACAACACTGGTTATTTAATTCAGAAGACCAAGATTTTTTTGGGATTGTATTTTTTTCATCTATCGTAGAAAGTTCGCAACTAACTATAAAAGCTTTAACTATAAAACTTATGAATCTTCCAGTACTTTTACACTACTCTGTATCTAATTTCTTACAGTTGATGATATTGCAACACCGGAGTAGTTGTAATTAATTGCAATTTGACAGTTGACAGATTTTGTTTTTTAATAGATTTGGAGGGAATCTAATCTAAGGAGTGAATTGAATCGCATAACATTAAAAAGTCCCCTTACTAGAAGAAAAAGCGTATTATTGATATGTTAAAAGCTTATTAATAATTAGTGCTTAATTTAGTTTCAGATTATTTATTGCGTGTACATTAACAAACCAATAATGTGGAATAACAGTGCTTTTGGTAAGTTATCGGTTATAACATAACCTAAATATACTAAAATGTACATTGTATAATTTATTTATTCACAGGTGATAATAATGATAATACAGGAACAGGATTCTTTAATGGCCCGAACCAAACTGAGTCGCCACATCCGAAACCAAAGGTAGTTAGTATTTACGTTTGTTGTCGTTATTAAAGTATACGATTTATTAGTTATTGTATTAATTATATGATATCCTGACTCTCCTTAACCCAGCTAAACCAATGATACTAGGTTGTAGAGCACAACTCGGAGAACAATAATCTGAAAAAAAAAAGTCGTGGTGCTCGCCGATAATTAATAAGAAAAACGACGCTAAAGTTGCTATTGATGTTAGAATGTAATGATGTTATTTTACAGTTATTAAAAAAGTTGGCTGTATTTATGTGATCTTTTAAAATAACCATGTTCTATAGGGGGTCAGGATATCATATAATTACCGTAATTTAAATATGTATTAACATTGTACTCTGTATTTGAAGCAAATGCGAAGAGTGCAGAGTGTGACACCTGTATGCATTCGTCAAATAAGAGATCATCCAGACGACGAGTTCAAATTATTTGGTACACCAACTCAAATTGTAAGTATGTTATTTGAGTCATGTATATTCTATGAATGTCTTACATAAAACGTTATAATGGGTCTTGAAACTAAAAGTATCATTTAAACTGTACACGTTTTAAATTTGCTGATCTATTATGCTTGCTACTTTACCAGTTGACCTTGGTTGGCATTTTAAAAGAATTTGAAGTTCAATCTACCAAAGCTACTTATGAAATCGAGGACCATACTGGGAGAATAAAAGCAATATGGTGGCTTGAAAATGATACAGTGAGTATATAATTTAATATTTTTTGAGGTAAGTTAGAATATGTTGTAAAATTAAAACAAATCTTGATGTTGGCAATATAAAAAATTAGGAAAGGCTGTCACTTTTTGGAGATTGGTGGCGTTCCATACTAGGGGGTGGTAAAATTGGTATGACGTATCTAATAATATATTGATGTATAGTATGAGCAAAAAGTAACTCCATCAAAGGTGCCTTTGGAATTTTAAACTCGTGTGTATTATAACCAAAAAATTATAGAAAATAATCAGAATCCTTTGACAGTGAAGGTTGTTATAATTTTGCTGGTGTTATAATACACACGAGTTCAAAGTTCCAAAGGCACCTTAGATGGAGTTACTTTTTGCTCATACTATATATCAAATTGCTCAGAAGTGATGTTATACACGTAAATTTTCAAATTTAAATGTTTTGTAAAAATAAATGGATTAAAATAATTATTTATAATTTACTATTTAATAGATAGTCAATTATTTAGTTATTAACACTTATTATTAATTTATTGTTACTTAATCAACAATTACAATTTTTCATCTCAACTCTTCATGCTAACTCAGTATTGATGTAACCTTGCGCTTCCACATCTGCCTGTCTTTACCGGTGTTTGGTCCACCCAAATCGGAATCAATTGAAAGGGAGAAGCATACCAAGCATGCATTCTAGCAATGGTAAATGTACTGGAACTGCGTGACGTGGTGTACTTTTGATTGATATATATTGAATCAATATAACATCAATCGATATTGCAAATACATTGGTATGTAATTTTTTTTGATATATCATTCGAGGTCAAATTGAAGCACATGTTTCAATGCTAAGGGACAAAATCAGGACTTGACGACCTTTGACATATTTAATTTAGCCGATATAGAATTTAGCCGAATCTGGGGGAATTCCACCCCCAGTAGGGATCTTTATCGTGCTAAACATTGCATTGACAGGGACCTACAGTTTTACTTCCTATTCGAAAAGAAGGCATGTTTTAAATTTTTCTCCGCTATGAAAAATTACCAGCTCGGCCGGGGATCGAACCTGCGATCTTTGGATTATGAAGCAAACATGCAAACCACTAATCCACCGAGACTGGCAAATACACATTTATTTCAACAGAAAAACAGGTTGGTACACCTGTGTAAGCGACACGCTGTATTGTCAAATTTATTTCTTGTGTTTTCTAAGTTTGGTTTACAATAGTTTGTTACCTATTTTGTATTTACAATTGCATTAACTGAATAGAATTCTAGAGAGTTTCTCAAGCACTGAGAATATATCTTGAGACTGTTTCCAACATTTCATCTGCGGAAGAAGTTTCCAGTCCAAAGAGGAAACGAAATCGAAAACAAACTACAGACATTGATCCTCTGTAGAGGCAAATATTAGCAATGAAATTAATGAAATACATATATAAGAACAGTAAGTACTTGACGTTATGTGTGTGGCTGTGCTCTTCAATTGATATACCACATTTGGATACAGGAGAACATGTATCACTTAATATTTTGTCAAAAAAATTGAAACCCAAGTTCATGTATGAAGGAAGTAGAAGTTATTTATCCATTGCCTTACGACAAATTGGATTCGTATACTATAAGAATTACCATCCAAGACAAGGGATGATGGGGGGGATGAACAAAGTCATATTGTTCATAAGAGAATAATTCTTTTAAAAACGTACACTGAAAATATGCAGTAAAGGTGTTGGAACAAACAAGGAATATCCAATTCCATATGGCAACAACGCATAGTCTGACGTCATAATTTAGTAATGATGTGAACATAAACTTACACTAAATAACGTATAGTTGTATAAATAAATGGTAAAAAACTTTTTAATAATTTAACTATCAAATTGAATTAATCTTTTTTCTAATAAACATTTTCATTTTGTTGCATCTTTATTTTTATAAAAATACAAACAACTTAGTCTATTTCTATCTGTTGTTTCGTATATGGACGTTAGTGAAAGTAGTCAAGATGCAGTACACGCATTATAATGATCGTTTAATGTGGGATAAGCGTCTGCTATTGCCTTAAAACAGTGGTGACGAACCTATGACCCGCGGGTCAGACACTGACCCACGAAGGCATTTAAATGACCCACGCGTTGATTTTTATAAAATTATTTTTCATGTCATAAAAAAGAACAGACAATCAAAAATATTAAAAAAATATTAAAACTATAAATATCTAATGTCGAATTTATAAAACGTATGTATATTTCGAAGTGGACGTTGACTAACTGATTTTCTATCATTTCTAATATTAAGAAACTATCTTTAAGCTACTCTACAACTACAAGACAGCGTTAACGTGATCACCGAGTGGTTCAATAAATGGTGCATAAAGCTCAATGTAACCAAAACAGAGGCAAAAATATTTACTTTGCGTCGACCTAATATTCCACCGAACATCTTAATAGACAACCAAATGATAGAGTGGAACCCTGCAGATAGTGATCAAAGCGATCAAATACCTTGGCGTTTACCTCGACAAAAAACTCGCATGGGCCATAGACATAAAAAAAGCTAAATCAGAGCTATGCCAGACTAGCAATGCTGTATCCCATCCTTAATAGAAAGTCTCTGCTGAAACAACAATACGGAATATTGTTATACCAATCCATACTTAGGCCAATACTCACTTACGCCTGTCAAGTGTGGGGAGCAGGGAGCTCCATGGTTTACGCGCAATGCACAACTTCATCGGGAAGCAAACATCCCCACCATCGAGAAATTTATTAGGACTCTCTCCAAGAAATATTTTCACCGCATCTCCCCATGTGAAGATGCCAGAAACTTCTACACAGGCAACAGACATTCCATACAAGACTGAAACGCAAACTCACAAGAAATTTATTTAAGCAGTGAAAGTGAAAAAAATTCAATATACAGCACAACAGTGAAGTATATCAAAAATACTTAAGTGTCAATGCGGCATTCCATTCCAATAGCGATTATATTCACTATGTACATAACTATTTAACAAAAAGTCATACATAGCGATAAATCGCTGATCTGGCTGAACCAATAATATAAAAAAAAATCCTTGTTCATTCAAATACTCAGTGCAGAGGCGCCACTGGGCATGGTGTCACCTGGTGCGATCATTCATGGTATCACCCCATTGATATCAATTTTTTGACGTCGACCATTATTTTTTGCTTTTCACTTGGAACAAAAGTAAAAGTTGTAAAACAAAAAGGAATCGTAAACCTTTTTAGAGGATTTTAAAAGTGAGAACCAAAAAAGGGTCATCTGTCAAGTTGTTCTGTTAACAAATTTTTGGTGTTTTGCAAATTATTGGTACCCTTTTTACCCCCTCCCCCCTCCAAGTGACGCCACTGACTTAGTGTCCCACGGGCTGGTATTAAAACAAATAATAAACAAATTCTGACCCACTTCTCAAAAAGGTTCGCCATCACTGCCTTAAAATATGGTGTTGATAAATTAACAGCCAATGAAAGTTTTGTAATAAAATTAGTAAGTTCTCTATAATAAGGTACCATACCATGGCATAAAGCAATGTTTTTATTCATATATCCACCAATTCTAATTCTTTCTTATATGAATTAGCTTTGCATTTATAAGTTCGGATTAAAGATTTCTACTGTATTTATATACATTTTTTTAAACTAAATATTTGAGAATTTTTTCACTATTTTTTCTGAATTATGGTTAACATACATTATCAGAATCTATACCCTTTAAATTATTTCTTCGTCCTTTTAGTTTGCTGGCATAGTCCCTTAACAGAATGTTATCTTGGTTTACAGAATAGTGCTCCAAATCTACCATTAGTAAAAGAAGGTTGTTATATTCGAGTGTATGGGTCATTACGAACACAGGAAGGTGAAAAAATGTTGATGGTATTAAAGATGTTTCCTGTTGATAATATCAATGAAATTACCAATCATCTTTTGGAAGTTATTCATCTCCGTCTTGAAGCAGAAGCACAAAGTAAAGGATCTGTAAGTTGTTTACGCTAAGTGTGTTCACATTTAAAAATATAAATGTATTTTAGGGTTCATTAGCTGCTATAAAACAAAACAATCCTGGAGCAGAATTAGCTAACTCCATGAGTTTTATGGATACAGATGTAGAACTACCTGTAGGAGAAGGTTCTTCAGGCTTGTTTACGGCTATACAAGCAAAAGTTTATCGTATTTTACAACCTGTCAATACCCAAGCTGGTTTGGATCGGCAAACAATTTTGTCTAAATTCCAAGCAAATCAGCATCATGAAGTAAAGTAAGTAATTGTCATAAAAATAGAGATGACTATGATAATAATAAATTCATATTGCACTTACAGTGCTGCCTTGGAATTTCTCACCAATGAAGGGCATGCATATTCTACAATTGATAATGATCACTTCAAAGCTACAGATTCTATGTAGGTTAGGTATGACTTAACTGTTAAGAATTTTTTTTTGTATTATCTATTTCGCAAATATAAGCTTAGTTACTATTTCTTATTGTTTTAATATTTAATTTGTAAGCTGTAGAAATAGAAATAATTTATTGGTGCAGCAGCACAAGAAAAAAAATCTTATTTACACTCGTCAACAAAAAAGAGTATTTTTATATTTTATTCAGCATCGTAAGGTTGTTTGATGCTGGAGTAAGCATATTAATCCACATAACTAGAGTTGTTTGGATGATATTGTTACATATGAAGTCGGTTCTGAACAAACGTAATGACAGAATATTAGTAAGTACAGCTATTGCCAAAAGTATAGAAATTTATACAGAATGTAACATACTGTATTTTTAATATCAATAATAATAATACTTTATTACGGAAACAAACAAATTCCATTTAACTTAAGATTAGTTAGTACAATAAACTATGCTATTGTATGATCAAAAAGTATTTGGATTGCAATAGCCATGGAATGTAAAAACCATCTATAGAATTATTTACTTCTACTGCCCGTAGTTTTTGTGAACTGCACAGTAGCGCCAATGTATCTTGAGTAGCGCTAATGGAGACACAGCCACCTGTGTCAAGAAAATACGACGCGGCGACACCGCTAAACAGAGCCTCAAATAATACACAGAAAATGTTAGGTTAGCTTACGCTATCATTATTTCTTGTGCTTGCAGTTATTTTAAGTATTACTGACTAACATTTATAAAAAGAACACTTTACTATAGGGTCATTCCATATGAAATCATCAAATTTTAAATAAATTGGTTGCTGCACCATTTTTGATTTTGATGAAACTGGGCTAGCTTGTTACCCTAGCCTTTAGATGAAAGAAAATATATTTTTTAAATTTTTACTGGCCACTGTTTGATAATGGCGGCCAATTTTCATCAGCGGTGTCAACAAATTTTACGAATTTCAGAGGTTTATGCATTTGATCACAACTTGTGCAGTTGACCGATTTGGAATATTTTTATGTCATTTTAAAGCTTAAGATATGCGCATTTTATTTATATATTTACAATTTGATAGTAACTTATTTTTCCAAGATGGCGTCTGTGCACATTTGCCGTTGAAATTGCTGTTTTTTCCTGATTTGTACCCCATGCTGCACACCCAAGGCTAAATTTACAGATCTGGGATTTTGCGTACAGTATCTCTACATATATGTAGTATAATAAGTACATACAAAATTATCTTTTTTAAATCCCTGCTTATTTAAAAAAATACCTTCAAAGTTGACAAAAAATGAAAATTATTAAAATTTGAAGCCCAAGAAAGTTATGTGGGGGACCAAATAAAATGTTGAGATTTTTGTAATAGGTAGTCTTTGTGGGTATCTGTATTGGGAACTTGGATTCATTCTGTTATTTTTACCCCCTTCTTTAATACAGACCTTTGAAAATACAAAAAACTCATTTTTCATGTTGTGTCTTGAGGTGTGTTGGTTAAACCAAGGGATCTCTATATAATATTTTTAGGACTAATTGATTCCAAATTTGTAAATAGTATGTGGGACTGCATAAATAGTAACTAGTTTTATGTATGAAGAGTTTGTGTTTGCTCGATACATTGAAACGTAAAATTAATGGTAGCGCCAGTGGCGTGCTGTGAGAATTTAGGCTAGGGAAGCAACCACGATTTTAATTTTAATATATCTATAATAGGTACAGGCGCAGATTAACAAGGGTGGGGGGGTGGAGGAAATTCTCCCCCTCCCAAATTTAGAAATAAGTATACATAGAATAGAAACAAATAATGTTTGTTTAATTATCATTTACTAAAACAATTATTTTTCCAAAAATTTCCCCCTCAAATAATTCTCTGGATACGCCCCTGCTAGGTACAATAAAAAAACAGTGTTATAATTATTAAGCGTAAAAGGTTTTTTAAAGAAGAACTTTTACGTTTTAGTAGTACATATTATTTTGCTCTATAATGATTAATCAGATTGGTAATTTTTTAGCACACCTCGTTCTTTTGAATACTGATTAACCCCCACCTAGTAAGATATTTTTAGCATGATTGGTAAACCCCTTACCCCTTTGAATCGTAGAGATTCTGTGATTGACATGATTGAATCATAAAAAGTGCTGTGTTCAAACTTGTAACTATTGCCAACGTTCTTTTGTGACATAGGTTAGCTATCAAAAGAATATATCCGATTGACAATCAAACAGAAGACGCAAATTACACATCTATAACATATTTTGGCAAAATATCAGAAAGAACACGTACGTCATTATAAAAATAAACATCCTGAAAAATCTAATTATGTCAAACACCTTTTAGAACAAAATCACACAGTGACTTCTCAAAATAATATTAAATTCCTACATTTTTGTAATAACAAATATGCAAATTAGACATTTTAGAAGCCTTTGAGATATACAAACACAAACTCAGGGTACCTTTAATGAATGCACAACTTGAGCTCAGTAATTCTCCGTTACTGGAAGTGTTAGAAATTTTTTCTAATCATGGCATTGAAATCAATCATTTTGCAATCGATAACAATGGTTGAAATCGCATTTCAATCTCTAGAGGTTGAAATTATTGGACTACCGCGATTTTGAATTTCAAACTGTTCGACATTCAATTGCTGATAGGAGAAATGTCACTTTAATGTCATGTTTTGTCACTTAAATGTAATATTTTTTTCTAAAGTGCATTAATTTACTAAAAACTCGAAGAAAAAATAGTATATGGAACGCGTGGCTGATGAAATTTCAACGTCTCGAGTTACTTTTTTCAACGAGCGATAGCGAGTTGAAGAAAACCACTCTCAACGTTGAAATTTCATTTCAACCACTTGTCCCATAATATACTATTATATCTAGTTACCTATTTTCTGTATGTATTTATCCTTAGCAACGTGTTTGTTTATCAATCTTATCTACCTTTGATAATGACACAAAGTGTCGAAACAATATTGTCAGGTTAAGATATTAATAAAACTTGTGAAACTTTAACTAATCTTTGTATTTATATTATATTTCATGTTAGATATTTAATTCTGATTATTATTATTATTATCTAGTTACCTATTTTTGTATCTACCTTAGCGACATGTTTGTTTATATTTATATTACCTTTGATAATGACAGCGTAGCTGTCGAAACAATATTGTCAGGTTATATTTTAATAAATACTGTAAAACTTTTTAATAATCTTTATTTATTGCAAGATTCTTAATTGATTTAGAAAAATAGTGTAGGGCAGGGATTCTTAACAGGGGAGCCGCGGAAAGTATTTAGGGGGACCGGGAAAATATATTAGATTTTTTAAGTTTTGACATCTCTACAAATAAAAAAAAATTAAGTTACACAGTTTTATAAGTGATACATATGTAACTGGCAGATGAATTTAATGACATCACAATATTCTTAAACATAGTAAAACTAAATGAAAACGTGGAATGCATAGGTAAATTTGACCCAAACAGACAGACAGACAAAATTACAACTTAAATAAAACCCTGTAAATAGTTTTTATAAGTCTAGCAGATATACTTTCATTTGCTTATTTTTCAAGAAATATGTTAATTATTGACAGTCTGAGAAAGCTATAAATTATCTATCTATCTATCTATCTAACTATAAATTGTCACTATTACCTAATGGGGGAGAAGTACTGGTGGTGAAAATATTTTAGGATTTTAAGGGGGCCACGACTACTAAAAGGTTAAGAACCAGTGGTGTAGGGTATACCATAGAAATTCAGATCCTCCAAGTTATTCACCACATGACATGACATATTGTTTGGTCACGTTAAAAACAGAATATAGAGTTAGAAAAACTAATATTCACTAACTGACTGATCAATTGCCCCTTCCTTAGATGCTGTGTATGACTACAATTTTACTAATACCAAGTTTCTAGATTATATAATAATAAAGTCATATATGGAACACTAAAAAGTAAAAACCGACAAATACAGGATTATGTACAAAAGTGTCCAAAGGGGAAAAAGTTCAGTGTTGCCAACATAGTTGACGTACTGGTCTTCCACTTAACCCCAGATTTGATATTCAGGGTGGCCAGCGAACCTGGAAACCTTGAAAACCGAAAATCTGCACAATCGGGAGAAAACCGGGAAAGAACCTTGAATTAGTGATTAAAGTCGGGAATTCTTTTCTAGAATTTTGTGTCCAAAAGAAATTTCGTTGAATAACAGTAACAATTTCTTTTTTAAAGTTGATATCATTGTTGAACAGCTATTGTTAAAATGTCAAACATTTTATGCAAATTTGAAAAACAAATGCAGAATTGGAATTTTTATTTTTGCCAACTGTTGAACTAGTAAACAAAGTATTCCTAACTAATTTTGTTTAGAACTTATTTTGAGAACTTGCTTAGAAGTTATTTTTTTAAACGATTACAAATTAATGCTAATAGAAAAAATAGTACATATAAAGTACTATACTCGGGTCGGTCAACACAGATAGTAATAAAAACGCCCACAAAAGAGCGGGCGATTTAAAAGCTACTTTGTTATTGGGCGAATTGAAATAGCGCGCGGAACTGTGGAGTCCGTTCCACACGACAAAGTGACAGATAGCGTCACTTTGATGCAGATCAGCATCATCAAATAATTATTTGATTAGTTCTTGAACATTTTATGTACTATTAAATATTTTAAAATTGATAATACATAATTTAATTGAAATAATATCAAAAATATTCATTAGAAGTAGTTTATTATTAAAATCTTATGTCTTTTGAGGTTATGTTCATGTAGAATACAAAAATGTTTCAGTGTCAGTTGGGTTTTTAGCAGTAGCCAATCTGATGAAGTGGCTACGCCCCCTTACTTTTATTACTATCTCTGCGTCCAAGTTTAGAAAAGATCCATGTAGCAGCGAGTTTTCTAAAGGATAATTACACTAAAGGACAAATAGAAAAAACTCCCCGCTACACGGGTCGTTTTCTAAAGTACAATTACACTAAAGGACAAATAGAAAACAGAGTATAAAGTATTCGTTTCGTTAGACGTTTTAGCGCACTTATCCTTTAGAAAACTTTCCGCTAGTCATTTTCTTGAACGCATGTGCTAAAAACATGCCTTATGAAACTAAAACTTTAATATACAGGCTGATCCAAAATGATTTTACACGGTTTGAATTTACTTCCACGATAAATTATTATCACGTTGGCAATATGAATTTTATCGCACTTGTCCTTTAGAAATCTCCCCGGATTGTTTTCTAAACCCGGACGCGTGCGCTAAAAACGTGTCTTATGAAACTAATACTTTCATATACTATTTTAGAGATTTTTCTATTACATAAAAAACGTTAATGTTTTCATCTTTTTGTCCGCGATTGTACAATTCTTGTTCATGAAATTTCATTTTGAATTAAGGGAGTTATGGCTGTAGAAAAATATGATGAAAATGTAAAAACAAATTAGTGCAGTTGATAGATTTTAATGTACAAAATTATTTTCTGAAAAATCTTTTATGTTTAGGAAGTTTGTTTATGTATAAAATGCACTTAAAAATAACACGCTATCTTATACAAAATGGTAAATTGTTGATACATTTATTATGATAACTTAATAAAAATGATGAAAAAAATTTGACACCAAAACATTTCACTTATTAAAAACGTAAAGTTGTGCTGTTAAAATTTCAAATTTGTTACGAAGGTAAGTAGTTTTGCAAAAAAAATTAATACGAAGAACTTGTCGAATTAACGCTTGATATAGCTCGCAAAGTAACAATGTAGCATTGTCACAAACGAGCGGGAAACTTAAATGCTTTATATAGCTACATGCAGCACCACTGGCTGCTCGTAATTTACATCTTGAAAACAAAATCAGTCGTATTAAATAAAAAGATACTTAATTAGGAAATTTCTTACTGCTACGTTTTAAATAAATCTGAATAAATAGTGTTTCATCTATCGTTTTATATACATATATTTGCAAAGATAACCTCAAAAGTTGAGTCAGCGTCATTTAGTGCATTAATTTGTTTTCAGAAGATCAAACGAAATACTGGTGCCAATTTAAGGCAACGTTGTCACTTTTTCATTACTAGAAGCGTATAATTTATATTCTAGAGAGATTTTTTTATTTGTTAGTGTTTGCATAGTAATATTATTTTATTTTTACATATTCTAAGATTTTTACTAATAAAAAAGTAAACTTAAATGAAATTTCTGGTTAGAAGAATTGTTTTTTCGTCAGTTTTTCACCTTCTTAAGTTTGGAGTAGACAGTCGAAAGTTAATCTCTGACTTTAAAAAGAGTAATAATTAATTAAAAACATTATAAATAATAACTAAAATGCTTTCACATGCATTCTAATACAACTAGTATCGTTTGGGACATTATATGAAGCAAAACTATGTAATTATATTATTTCTATTTGTCAAAATAGCAAAGCTCCATAACTTTTGGCTCAGACTATCCCACCACAACTTTCTTAAGGGTGCGTTATTGCCGCCAGTGTTAATAATAGGAAGCTTGGGGGGGGGGGCTACAAAAATACACAAAGGAAAAATACACAACCGTATTTATACCTAAAATAAAGTTTACAACCAGTATTTTAACACAACCGTATTTTTCTACAACCGTATATTTCCACAACTCGAATAATCACGTTCCGGAAAAATCCACAAAAATAATATTTAGATTCTTTTAACCCTATAAAGGGCAAAAATAATTAACCCAAAAATAAATGTTACAAGGAATAATTTTCATTCATTCATTCATTCATTCTGGGCGTGGTCTTCACTCTTCACCCACTGCACTGAAGCTCTAGGCTTATTGTGCCCCAAGAAGTGATTTACTCAATCAGACCTGTATCGCCAAAGTAGTTGAGGATACAGTTGATTGGTGCTGATGCAATTTCGCTCGGTTCAACATACTGAGCCCCGAAATGTTTAAATCTTTTAGCCCCGAGGGCTGAACATTCACATAGGACGTGTAGGGCTGTCTCTTCTTCCTCTTCACATAGCCTACAGGTTGCATCATCGACAATATTCATTATGTTGAGATGTTTATTAAGGCTACAGTGTCCTGTTAATAGTCCTGTTAAAAGCCTTAGTTGTTTCCTGCTCAGTCTCAGCAGTTCCTTTGTTCTCTTACTGGAAGGGGACATCATTAGTATCTTTGACTGCCTGTGCCCCTGTAATTTCTCCCAGTAGGTTTTATGTTTATCTTTCAATAAGTCTTTGATAATCCCTCTTGCGGTTAAATAAGGGATCCCGCATGTAGGTTCAGGACTTATTAATCTCTGTTCGGAAGCTTGTTTTGCAAGTTGATCAGCTTTTTCATTTCCTTCATAACCCTGATGTCCTGGAACCCACTCTACACAAACATTGTTGCGTGTGGCCAGTGTCACCAGTGCTTCTGTGCAATTAAGCACGACCCTTGAGTGAATTTCAGTACTTCCTAAGGCTTTTAGTGCCGCTTGGCTATCCGTTAAGATGGAGATTTGCTTATTTTCAAAGCCCCTCTCTATCATGCTTTGTGCACATAATATTATGGCTGTTAATTCAGCTTGGAACACGGAGGTGAGCTTCCCCAGGTTAACACATATTTCATTCCCTGTACTTTGCTCAAACACTCCTGCTCCAGAGCTGTTTTCTGTTTTGGAACCATCTGTATACCATACAGATCCTTGTCTTTGAATCAACTCTCGTTTTCGTTCTTCATCACCCCTCTCAGGTATTTCAACCCTAAAAGGTTTTCTGAAGTCCCAAACGGTGTTGATTTTATCAGATTGCATATTGAGGATACTGGTTTTTTCCAGTATATTAAAGATCTCAGAATTGGGTCCGAAGCTTCGTCTCCCTATCCCATGATCGCTAATTTTCAGTCTATATGCAGCTGCTAGTGCTTCTGATTCCACTACTAGGTGAAGTGGAGGTAGACTTAGCATTGTTTCCATTGAAGCCGTGGGCGTAGATGACATTGCCCCAGTAATACCTACACAGGCAAGTCTTTGTAGTTTATTTAATTTATTTATTACCACTCTGTTTCTGGTTTTGTGCCACCAGATAATAGAGGCATAAGTGATTGTTGGTACAACCACTCTTGTGTATACCCACAAGGTCATGCTTGGTTTCAAGCCCCAAGTTTTGCCTATTGTTCTCTTGCAAGCCCATAGGGCCCTTGTGGCTTTATTAAGTATCTTCTCCAGATGGGGATTAAAGGTTAGTTTGGTGTCTAAAATGACGCCCAAATATTTTGCCTCTTTCCCCATAGGTAACTGTTGGTCCCCTATTCGTACCTCCTTCAAATCTTGAAGGTTTCTTTTACGTGTGAATGGTATGACCGAAGTCTTAACCGGATTAACCGAGAGTCCTTCTTTCAAACACCATCTCTCCACGGTTTTCAGGGCCTGCTGCATCAAATTTGATATTACTCCCCCGAATTTCCAGTTTATGAGTATGGTTATATCATCTGCATATCCTTGCGCATATATTCCTTTCGCATTTAGTTCAGCGAGAAGGTCATCAATTACCAGGCTCCAAAGAAGAGGAGAGAGAACTCCTCCTTGAGGACATCCTTTTGTTACGATAGCCTCCTTGGTATAATTTCCAAGGGCTACTATGATTTTCCTGTTTTTTAGTGTCGCAGTAACCCAGCCTGTTATAGATTGGTCTACGCCACGCTCAACCATTGCTCTGGCAATTGAGTCAAAGGGGGTATTATCAAAGGCACCCTCTACATCCAAGAATACTCCTAGGGCAATCTCCTGGTTTTCAATTGCCCGTTGTATTATTGTAGTTAGTTCATGTAAAGCTAGTTCACAGGATTTACCCGATTGATAAGCAAATTGGTTTCGATGTAGAGGTGATTCCCTCAGAATTTCGTCCCTGATATGTCTATCAATCAGTTTCTCCAAGGTTTTGAGGAGAAATGACATTAGGCTGATGGGTCTGAAGGCCTTTGCCTGGGCATAAGAATTACGCCCTGGTTTAGGTATGAAACAGACCCTAATCTGTTTCCAGCCACTTGGTATGTACCCAAGAGCCAGACTTGCCCTATATAGGGCACATAGTGGTGAAGCAAGTTCCTCCAAACCATGCTGTAGTAATGCAGGAAAGATGCCATCTATTCCTGGAGACTTAAATGGTCTAAACGTATTGATTGCCCATTTAAGTGTTGTTATGTTGATTAGCCTTTCGGCCACTCCCCAATCTTCTCTTCTTGCCCGAGTGATTGGTATTCCTGACATATCATTGTCAAGATTTGTTCCAGTATCAGTAACACTGCCTGGGAAGTGAGTCTCTAGCAAGAGCTTAAGAGTTTCCTCCCCAGTATCCGTGTACTCTCCATTAGGCTTCTGTAATGAGCCCAATTTCCCTTGGTTTACTTTCAATCGGGCTTTTTGCAGTTTTGCACAAGTGGGTGTACATTCAATTTCCCCACAGTACTTCCTCCATGAAGCCTCTTTTGCCTTCCGGACCGCATATCCGTATTTCAGGTTAGTGGTTTTGTACTCTGCCCAGTCCCCCGTTCTTTTTGCTTTGTTAAACAGTTTACGCACTGTTGCCCTAAGCTTAGAGAGTTCATGGTTCCACCAAGGGTTCCCATTTTTCTCTCTTTTTACTCTTAGCGGGCAGCTGTTTTCATATGCTATTGTGATAGCTGATGTGACATAGTTGTTCATCGCTTCGATAGCATCTGCTGTTTCAGGTTGCTGTAGACAACCTTCTAATCCTAGTGCTAGGTTCTGCTTGAACATTCCCCAGTCACAAGATCTAGGATCTCTGTAAGTACTAGGTTCAGCCCTATTCGAGTATAGGTCGAACCTGATATATCTGTGATCTGAGAGTGACGGCTCGTTAACAACGTGCCAACTTTTAATCACCCTACAGATCTGTGGTGTACCTATTGTAATGTCTAAGACTTCCTTTCTTGAAGAAGTCACAAAGGTTGGTTCATTACCTTCGTTAGCAACATCTAGATTATTGCAAGCAATAAATTCTAAAAGTGACTCACCTCTAGCGTTGTTTTCCGTGCTGCCCCATACCTCATGGTGTGCGTTGGCATCACATCCTACTAATAAGTGGACTTTATTGCTAGTGCAATTCCTGACCAGGGCTCTGAAGTCCTCTGTTGGAGGTAGTCCTGGTTGATCATATGGAAGGTAGGCTGAGCCTACAATTAGGTCTCTTGCAATTCCTTCCATGGCTGTTTCAATCTTTGCCACTACTAGGTCTCTGGTGATGAGGCCCCATAGTGGTATTAAATGTAGGGTTTTTTTTGCAATGATGCAAGTCCTAGGATGCTCGTCAACCGGGCACAATAGTTCCCAGTCAGCAGGCAATCCAAGTCCTCGTATCCGTCCCCTGTAAATCCAAGGTTCTTGTATTAGTGTCAAATCAATATTATTATACCTAATATGATTTTGTAAAGCAGCAGAAGCTGCCTTACTATGATGTAAGTTTACCTGAAGGACTTTTATAGTGGTAGTCCTTGGTTTTTTGTCCATTATATATTTAAAGAGGTTCCACTAAGGGCCCCTCTGGTGCTTCTTCTGTCTCCATCTGAATGGGCTGGGTTTCTGAAGTCGATGGTAGAGGCGGTGGTGTCGGTATACGTCCCTCCTTCACATATATTTCAGATTTTGGTTGTTCACCATCCTCTCCCTTTTGCCCGAGCAGCTTAAAAGTGACTCTGGAAAAGTTTAAGAATGGTCGTCTGTCCAGCTCTGAGATTTTTGCCCAGGATTTTTCGTCCAAAAGTATAATAAGTTGTTGACCTTTTGGATCTGGTTTTTTGTCAACTACACGCCAGGTTCCTGTACGGAGCCCTGGGTTTTGGACCCGAAGTCTTTTAATAATTTTTTCCGGTTCCTCAATTGGACCCGGAATCCACGTCATTACCCTTACTGGTTTGGGAACGTCCTTAGCGTCGATGACACTAAGTTTCGCTCCCTCCCAGAGAGTACTGCTCTGTATGGCTTGTCTCAGCCAGTCCACAGTGGGTTGATCAAAGCAAGATACTTGGATCAGTCCCCCCTTGTGTCTTAGTTCTGAGAACCTTGGTGCAGGTCCTCCTTCTTCAAGTTCGTCCATTTTTGTGATTAGAGCGGCCCTAATAAGGTTCGCCTGATCTTCGCTTATTACCGTCTCAGGAAAGGTCTCGGTTAGGATGGCCAGCCTGATGTCGGTTAAAGCGCTTTTATAGGAGACAGAGATATCTACCTCCCTACTTTTTTTTGATGCCCTGATGTCTTTAGGAGTGCTGCCATCAGATCGGTTCCTCTTCTGAGCCCCTGTCTTTTGGCTAACATCCTCAGGTTTATTTGAAGCAGTGGTAACGTTAGGACCAGTGGCCCCTACCGCCCTTGCTTTTTTTAGTTTGCGCCTTGCAGCGCCAGATAGTGGTTTTTTTGTCTCACCTAAAGCAGGCTCCCTCCTCTCGGAGGTTCCCGCTTTTGGTGAGACAGGTGGATTCTGCTGAGAGTCTCCATCTTTCTTTTGTTCTTTTGTTTTTAAGTTTTTCTGTGTATCCATTTTTGGTCCCACGAGTATAAACATTTAAGGAGTGAAAAGACTGTCGCTAAGAACTGATTGCCCCTCAGCCATAACATCTCTTCGGCGCGCACGATACCACTGAGATTGGGGGGGGTTTTTATAGTGGCCCCATCCACACGGTCCGGGCGGTTAAGCCAAGACCCCCCCACACCAAACCTGTCCGCGAGACATGACCACAGTCAACAGGAAAATGGTGCAGGGTCTATCGGCTAAGCCCAACTAAGTTAGGCAATAACCGGCGCCGTTAACCCCAGTGCAGGCCCTTAGCCACGACACGACAGCTGGGCAAGGGGGTGGTCCGCGGGGAGGTTTTCACCTAGGCCATGTTGCGGGGGTTAGTCCGCTCAGGCGCCTCACTCGCTCACCTCTGTATTGCGGTTTTTACGCCGCTCAAGTTACTAGTTCATCGCAGTGATAGGCTTAATAGCCGCCCTACCCGTTGCTGTTAACCAGACTAGCTGATCAAAAACCCCGGGCTTCCTCCTATCCGCCACCTGGAGACGCGCCCGGTGGGTACCACCCTTAGCACGAATGTGCTATGTTCAGATGTTCATTGAACGTGTCCGGGTAGGAATAATTTTACACAACCGGCAATTTATACAACCGTACTTTTTCACAACCATCGATTTTATATTCAGTAAAAATCCACAAAAATAATTTCCTACAACCGGATTAGTAGGTATTGCGGTACTTGGACGTTGCCCCACTCTTCCTACTTCTGGCCACGCCTGCTGCGCTCTGATTGGTTACCCCCACTCCTGTAGCTCCTCCCCTTGCTTCTGATTGGTCGACGCCATCTTGGATGACACGGCTGCTGTTCTCTAATTGGACGAGCGCCATTTTGGATGACACGCCTGCTGTTCTCTGATTGGACGAGCGCCATTTTGGAACTTTGGGCGCCATTTTGACCACGCCCGTCTGAATCTGTATTATCAGCAATCTGTGTGCTGCCAATAGAGGGCGTCATGCTACAATTAGTGTGTATTGCTAAGAGAGGGCGTCATGAAGAAATCTGTATTATCGACGACGACGACGACGACCTATGTACTACCAACAGAGGTCGCATTAAAGAAATCTGTATTACCTGTATATGCTGATGCTATTAGAGGTCGCATTAAAGAGCCTTCTCTCTCACTCTCTCGCTCTCTCCTTCTCACCTATTAGAGGACGCATTAAAGAGCCTTCTCTCTCACTCTCTCCTTATCACCTATTAGAGGACGCATTAAAGAGCCTTCTCTCTCACTCTCTCGCTCTCTCACTCTCTCCTTATCACCTATTAGAGGACGCATTAAAGAGCCTTCTCTCTCGATGTCTCCTCTCTCACTCTCTCGCTCTCATAGGGAGCTACTTTTTATATAGACGCCCTAATCATGCTAGTAAATGACTACCTTTCTCACCACTCACGCACACACTGTACTCTTTCCATCGCCTTTTCTAGAAGAAATAATAAAGCCAGATAGGAATTAAAATTATGTTTATTATTATTAATATATTGTTATGACTACATTTAATTTATAATAAAATGTTGATAGATTGCTGGTGATGATGATGATAGCTTGAGGACTTCAGGACTGACCTCTGTTTTCTATTTGCTGTTCCAGGGGCTGTAACAACAACAACAATAGAACATTAAAAAAGGGGTTTATTGTAAACTTGATGTTTCCCCATACCTTATCTGTTTCCACAAACATGCAGTCATCATACCCGCAGCCTGTTTTTCCCAAATACACTAGTCCCAGAGAAATCGTTTTAGCGGCAATCTGCTCATTAACTTCCTTAACCCTATGATCTGTTAACTTGTCGCTGATCCGCTTGGGTAGAAATGTAACGTAGTTTTCACCAACAACAATCACACTTTGACGTTTATCACGGCAAACGACTCTTTGGAATTGTAGTATTTCGACAACCTCTTTGACCCCGTAGTCGCACAATTTCTTGATATGTTTCCGGCTGCTGGTATAGGGTTTGTTCAATTGTTTTAACAAATCCATTTTTCTACGTAAAACAAAGATACACACACACATGTTAGAATTTAAATAGTAGCAAAATTTTAACACGCACAAGAATAATAATAATAATAATAATAATAATAATAATAATAAATAGTCTGGCCAGGTTTTTGTCGACCTGCTACCGTAAGATTCACTGTTAGACGGGTAGACGGTACAGACAGCGACCTTAGTCATGTTTGATCTCACTTCTATATACATGGGGATCCTATCCCGCACTCTCCCGGGAATTAAAAATAATAGGGAGGAAAACCTGGCAGGAGGTATAAAATGTGTTCGTGCTATGGTGGGGTCAGCAACCCTGCCAATAGTCTTATAATTATCGCTGTGAAAACAAGAAGACAAGCGAAACAGGGCGTGACAGATGTAGGGGTTGCAGCTGTTCGGGATCGTTCTGATGTCCAGCCCCACGCAGGCAATGAGAGTGAAGCGAGTGGCACTCGTCTGCGGTCGGACCCACAAGCCACAAGGCCCATATCCTCATCTGAAGTAAATTCAGTCAGCGATAATAGCTTGGATGCTCCGAGTGGGGCTCCCGTTATTAACCAGCAATCGAGGAGGGGGCGTACGCGATGGACCAAGGATGAAAACATTTATTTAGTCAAAGCGTACTTTATTGCTACGAGATTGGAACAAGAGAAAAGAAACTATCCCGTTAGAATGCTTAATTTATGGAATAACCAATTTCCAAATAGAAGTGCTTCCAAAGAAATCCTATCTAATCAAGTAAGGTCTGTCTTAAGGAGAAAAGTACTATCTGAAGCAGAACTTGTAGAATTAAAAAAGCAAGCAAGACTACACCTGAATTTAAGTAGTGACAATACCAATGAAGCCGGAGAACTACCAGATAGACGGTCATCTAGAAGACCAAGCTTGCTTAGAATACCGGCAATAGTACCGGAAAGAACGAATGAGGAGATAATGGAAACATATCTAGCCTACTACATAATGTATGAAGGCATACTCCCCAAATGTAAACCGCCGCTGCCGAAAATAAAGTACAATAAATGTACATATGAATGCATCCAGAAAGTAGATGCGACATTAGCAGATGAATTTAATAGTAGTAAATCATTAGAAGATATGCACCATAACATCTACTGCGCGGCTAGGACAGTTTGTGATATGCTAAATATAACTGTTAAGAAGAAGGCCATCTATCACGGAAAAAAAGAAGAACCACCGTGGAAAACTCGGCTCACAAAAATAGTAGAGGATACCCGAAAGAAGATAGCGTGGTTACAAGCGTACTTAGCAAAACCTCAAGAAGCAAGCAACAGACTTAAAAAGAAGATAAAAACACTATCGAAAACAATCAAAACTAAACCTAAACATCAAGATTACCTTGACAAGCTAATGACACTTAAAGAAAAATTAAAACAGAAGTTAGCTGTGTATGCTTGCAGAATACGAAGATACAATGATCGTATCCAAAGGTATAAACAGAATCAACAGTTTGCAAACGATCAGAAAAGGTTTTACAGACAAATGGAAAACAAGAATTCACCAAGTTTAAATTCTGAACCACCAAAACCTGAAGACATGAATCGTTTTTGGAGCCTACTATGGTCACAAGAAGTAAACCATGACGAAGATGCATATTGGGTAAGAAGTGAAGAAGAGAGAACATCAGCAATAAAGAAAATGCCTGATATGTGCATTACTAATGATGATGTAACAAATTGTTTAAAGAAATTACATAATTGGAAGAATCCAGGACCCGATGGTATCCAAAACTATTGGTGGAAGAGTTTTAAAAACATACGTCCTGTGTTAGTAATACAGCTTCAACGAATTCTAAGCCATCACAATGAAATACCTAAGTTTTTAACTGAGGGTAGAACTTATATGGTACCTAAGTCTAAGGATATACAAAGCCCAGAAAATTTCAGGCCCATTACATGTTTATCCACCTTATATAAAATACTCACCTCGATTATTGCAGAAAAGCTTACCGAACATATACAGGCAAATAATATCCTAGCTCCAGAACAGAGAGGCTGTAGGAAATATGGTAAAGGCTGCAAAGAATTGCTTTTAGTAGATGCAGCAGTAACAAATTACATTAGATCGAAGAAAAGAAATATTTCGATTGCATGGGTGGATTACCGCAAGGCCTATGACTCGGTGCCACACACCTGGCTGATAAAAATACTAGAAATGTACAAAGTTGATCCTAAGATAGTTGCTACTCTTACTTACCTAATGGGATCCTGGAGGACAGCACTCGTCGTCAATGAAGCTGGTACATCATATACAACACCGATGATTCCTATTAAGAGAGGAATATTCCAGGGCGATAGTTTAAGTCCTCTATGGTTTTGCTTGTCCATAAACCCGTTAAGTTATATGCTGAAAAACACAAAATACGGCATTAATGTTGAAAAATCAACTAATAATACAATTACTCATCTTTTCTACATTGATGATTTGAAGGTTTATGCAGCAACTGCTGATAAACTGCAGAGTATGCTGGAAGTAATAAAATCTTTTAGTAAATCAATTAATATGCAATTCGGATTAGAGAAATGTGCAGTATTGCATGTTAAAGCCGGTAAGGTGCAACAAATGGCAGAAAATATGAAGCTTATGGACGGATCTGTAATAAACAGCTTAGAATTGGGTACCACGTACAAGTACTTAGGAATCCAACAGACGTTAAATATTCAGCACACAGAGATGAAGCACAGTATTATAACTACTTACATATCCAGAATACACAAAGTATTAAGAACTAAATTAAATGCTAAGGTCAAGATTTCTGCCATAAACTCTTGGGCCATACCGCTATTAGCATATACATTTGGAATACTTAAGTGGTCAAAGACAGATTTGGAAAATCTAGATAGACAGGTACGAACCATAATGGCGCAGTATAAAGATCATTATATACATTCATCGGTTAACCGATTATACTTGCAAAGAAAAAAAGGAGGAAGAGGCCTACTCAATTTACAAATACTGCATGACAACGAAACAAAAAAGCTAAATAAATATATGGCTGAAAGCAAAACATCTGTAACAAGTATATACAAAAAAGTACAGAAATACTCACCTCTTCAGTTAAAATACCGACAGGGAAATGAACACGATAGCTTGACCCTCGAAACAATTGAGAGGGAATGGAAGGAAAAGGCTCTTCATGGTAGGTTTCCAGCCGACCTAAGCGGTGAAGAAGCAGACACGTGTTCTTCAACACTGTATTTAAGAACAGGAGACCTTCATATGGAAACTGAAGCGATGATAACTGCTATTCAGGATCAGGTAGTACCAACAAGATCATACCTGAAACACATTATGAAGAAAAATATAGCAAGTGAAACATGCCGTTTATGTAATAACAGCACAGAATCAATACAACATATAAGCTCAGCTTGTACTTACCTCGCTTCGAGAGAGTACTTAACTAGGCATGATAACATCGCTAAGATTATACATCAAGCGCTCTGTAAAAATAAAAAATTGTTACAAGAAGAACTACCGTACTATAAATACGTACCTAAATCTGTAGAGGAAGATGCGGACTGCAAGATTCTATGGAACACCGACATAATCACGGATAGAACACTGGCGCATAACAGGCCAGATATAACTATAATTAATAAAACACAAAAAACTGCATTTATAATAGATGTCGCAGTCCCACTAGACCATAATATTAGCAGGTCATACAGAGATAAAATAGACAAATACCAAGATCTAATCTATGAAATGAGAGCAATGTATGAACTGCATAAACTGGAGGTAATTCCATTTATTATTTCGGCTAACGGAATAGTCAGTAAACATTTTACTGTAAACTTAATAAAACTAAACCTACCACCAAGTTTAGTTCAACCAGCACAGAAAGCCGCAATACTCGGGACTGTCCATATAATAAGAAGAGTCCTGAATCAATAAAGACCGAAAAAGTCTTGGCTTCTACGCCCGACTGATCAAACAAAACAACAGAGAAAGCGGCCAATTTTATCTATAAATTAATTTTAAGAAAATATATGTCTTGGTGACTAACCCGACATATATATATATATATTGGGTACCAGGTTAACTGTGGTAAAAAAAAAATAATAATAATAATAATAATAATTAGTTTTAACATACCTGTTTAGTTGAACCAAACAATAATAATTATCACTATCACCGTAACGTAGCCGGCGAGAACAAAACTAAAACTAAAAACGGAAGGGCTCGGCGCTTTTATAACCTTCTAATCTGCAGGAATGAACAGGCGTACAGATGCATCTGTTTGTAAGATAAAAATCTAAATTTACTACACCCGAGCAAAAGGGTTCAGCATCGTTAACGGTGAAAAGGGTCGACGGTACACCTGCGCTGTCAATTAACACTTGAGACCAATCTAACCGACTATGTATTGCCGTGAAAATCATGCAAGGACTTGCTCGAGGTTGCCAAAATATGAGAATGCGTATAAACGACAGAAGGCCATATCTTATTGTGTTATATATATTGAAACTAAAAAAAAAACGAAATGTTTTCTTATAACAGATTTAATTTTTAATTCATGCATCAGTTCATTTTTGATTAATAAGAACTAAATATGAAATAATATTACATGTTTTACTTATTATGCTAGATGCTTTATTGAAAATATTGTATCACCAAATTATCATAGGTACATATAAGTGGTTATTATACATGTTCCCAGTGACGTCACGCTTCAACTGAAATTCATTCAACTAGAAATCGTTCGTGAGACTTCTCATTCGCTAACTTTGATAGTATACGTCTTATTTAGATTGAACAATAATAAATATATAGATGCATTATTTTATGCGGTGATAATCCCTTTATAGCGTCTCCATTAAAAGGTTGAACTTATATTATTATTTACATATTTCGATTTTTAAGAGGTGAAACTATTACACTAGGCAGGTAGTAGCCTGTCAGCTGAGAAATATAAACGCTTTGGGTTGTATTCAATTTAATTTATAAGTGTTTCCTAAATTTATTTACCAATCTTATTATTTAATCTGCCTGAGAATAAAACTTCTTTAATCTATCTGAGAACGGTTTCCGTGAATTTTATTTTTGTAAACCGTTATAAAATTGTTAATGTTATTAATTAGTATTAATGAATACTATACATAAGATAATTATAATTGATAATAAACGATGAACTTGCATAGTTGTCGCGATGTGCCGTATAATTTACAACAATTCTTTACGCATTTTATTACGCGTCAACAATTAGTTTCTTTACATGATTTATTCTCTTTACGTGAAAATGTAAACAGTGTAAAGAAACTAATTCTTTTTCAGGTAAATCTTTATCGGTAGATCGATCGATACCTTAATTAAGAGTTCGGGGTGTTATATGACGATTTGTTGCTAGGGCACAGCCGGCTGAAAGAACCCAAGATAATAGGCGTTATAATCCTATACAAACCTTTTCTTTAAACAGGTACAATGTAATATAGTACTTAAAACTGAAAGAATATACTTTAATGTTTAACTGTAGATTTAACAGAGGTTGAAAGAGATTCATAATAATAATCTAACAGTATGGTTGTTACCTCTGTTCTTTTAGCAAAAGAGTTCTGCTTAATTAAGACGTCCTACGGTTCCGAAGTTACAAAAATTAACCCTCTTTCGGGGGTTGTTTCTTTCCAGCCAGCCTCTGAATTTAGAATCGCCCTTTTGATATGTTGTTTTATATATTTTTAACTATCTTTTAAACAAAACTAGATTATGTAACAAGAAACGGTTCCGATGTTAACTAAATACGTAACAAGTATTAGGGTTAAAAATAACAAAAATCTGTAAAATTATTTAAGTTTATTAGGTACGCAAGGCGATCTTTACGCAATTATATATGCCACGTCTTATTGTTCTTTCGTTTAAATATTTTTATTTTAGGTGAATTTTAAAGAAACACAAAACGTCTGCCGGTAGGAACAGTTTTTTTTTCCAGAAATTTATCACCTAATGGTAGGAATACACCCCTATTTTTATGTTGATTGATGCGATGAAACGCGCACTCTAGTCTATTGTCCAATTGACAGGGTCATAAAACATAGTCGATTTAACATCAGCGACATCATTTTGTTCGTCGTATACATTTTCTGGGATATCTCAAGCTCTTTTGACAGAACACGTAAAATAGAATTTAACAATCCTCGTTAATAACAGCATATACTTGTTCTACTTATATGCCATATTGATTATAATCTATAATGGTAAAAATTCTTTCTTCGGACAGATAGGACTAGCAGATAAGAGCTCAAGAAAATTCATAAATAGAACTGAGGGTGTCAATTTTACATTATTACGTGTTTTTGTAAATTAAATTAGGCTATATATTTTCGTTCTTATCGTTTCTCTATAGAGTTGTAAATTGAAAATGCAGAAACTATGACACGCTTAATTATTTTTTGCAATAGGTTAGGGATTAAGTTTCTCATCCAATCCGAGCTAAACAAAACTAACGTTAACACCTTTTGTATCTTAAAACACCAGTTTAGGGGGTGGGACTACATATTTCGCTTTTTAGATAAATACAAAAGGTTACTACACGTTGACTAACATTAAATAAAAAATTTCATAACGAGACTACAACCGTTTATAAATATTTTTTTTCACTACTAGCTTTAAAACATACTATTATCTAGTCTGTTGTCACCTTGTGAAGTTAGTTTTCTTGCCTAGTGGTAAATAATTTTTTATTATTGACTACTAGTCAATAATCCAGATTTTAGTGTAACACGGGGCAAAAATACATCCCATTATACACTGGCATCCAGGAAAAAATCCGTGATCGCGATAGTACGTTTTTTATGTGAGAAGAATAAAAGGAATAAAAGTACTAGTAGTGAAAAAAATAATATATACACCACGGTTGTGAAGTGTTTTCTAGAGCCTCTCATCTTATATCCCTCGATGCTGCGCATCTCGGGATCTAATAATGCTCGGCTCTAGAAAAAACTCTTCACAACCTTGGTATATAATATACTATTAAAATGGGTAAGTTGTTTTTCTTTGATTACAAACAGTTATATTTAAAATCGTAAATTTTGCAGCAAATGTATCGATAGCCGTACGCTCGTGGGCCGGAAGTGTATTGCGTCGACTGTATAGCGACACAGTACACAGAGGTGTTGTAAGTAGCCGTTTTATTTATCTATAAACAACATACTAAAACGGTGTTAATATTTTTCCAGTTCCTGATGCATTGTATGGGCGCTAGTGACCCTCTACCCGACTATCCAAAGCTTGTCGCGGCCCGGGTAGCAACGGGTCATTTAGAAGTTGGCGACACTACGGTCCTTGTCGAGGTGTACGTACGACTCGACCAGCGAGAGGGCTGGATTATCTATGTACGTTTTATCACTCTATATATGACGGTGTAAATATATGTAGCTTTACTTTTTTTTTCAGGATACATATCAACTAATGTTGAACAACATATAAATAATAAATGCTTTAAATCGCTATCTGTCTTTTTAATTAGTATCCAATCTCTCTCTTTTACAGTGAAAAATAAATGGAAAAAACCTTCTCAATAAAGCTTCTTTTTCATTTCATATTTGAAACTATTTACTAGAAGGTTGATAATTATGAAATTTGGTTTTTAATAAATTAAACTGTCAGTGTGACAATTATATATAGATCTGAAATTTGGTACAATTAATACTTTATTAAAAGCTGTCTTAAATTGATATAATGTATTGTAGTAGTTTTAAAATTCTCTACAAATAATAAATAAAGGCTAAGGTGCACATTAAAATTTACAGACCCTTGAAGAATGCAATATTAAATACAGAGATGCAAGGGTTATTCCGTTGTCTTTCATAAGGTATTTACATATGTTTCACTCATAAATATTGCGAAAATGTTAACGACACTACTACGTCAAGACGTACTAAAAGCTGTTCGACGATGACAGTTACTACATACTTTTTGAATGTTCTGTTAGAAATGAGGCAAAACGTTATCAAATGTAACCTTTATTTAATACAGAAGGAATTGTTATTACCACGTATATGTATCAAGGATGCATAAACTAAACTTTCCAATGTCATAATTATTGTACCCAGATGACGCTTGATTGATTAATAACTTCCTTTATGGTAATATTAAATAATAAAAATAAGAGTTGGGACATGTGGATCCAATGTCAAGGAGTACATCATCTTAATAGTCTGACACTTTGTTTTTTGACAAAATTTACATTACTTTACATCCTAATACACACATTTTTCTTTATATTATTAAATTAGCTTAATAATAATATGTATTTTTTATTAGTAAATAAATATTAAGAGTATTATAATAATGTTGAATCACAGAATTTATTGACATCGATCTTCATATTTTGTCAAATCAAACAACTGAAAGTTGATAGGCGAAAATACTTCATGAGAAATCAAGTCGTTCTAGACATTGGATCCATATGTCCTAACTCTTATCTTATATAACCTATTATTATTATTATATAGGAACTCTGTAATAACTGAGTAATAGTCGAGTAAATCCAGCCATTATTTTAAAGACTTAATTTTTATTGCAGCCAATTTTGACACTTGGAATTTTTAACATTTTTTCTCGGCTTATAAAGTTCTATTTTTTATGTGGTCTCTCAAAGAGTTTGAGAATTATCGCCCCTTCTACGCGATAAACATTTGAGAAGGTCGTTCTAAAGATTTCTATCTTTCCCTGTTATCGTTAGACGAGTAGTAAAAATTGTCAGAAAGGTATTTTGTTTTCTCAGTTGTTATAGAGTTGCTAATCAGATTAAAAAAAAAAAGGTTGGTTATACATGCAGCTTATTTTACGTAATTAAGCGCTCTATTGTATTAGAATTTATAGACATGCCCATTTTTCCCCCATAAACCAAGAACAGAATGACTCTTAATAAATATAAGCTGTTGACCCAGGGCAGGGGAGTGGAATAAACTTGTCTATGTTCAGATCTACATTTTTAAACAGTAATAAATAACAGGCAGGTGTTCTCGTGGGAACTTGATTTTACCAAACCAGACGACAAGTATCGCAGGTATGCTGCGCATCACCGTTGATAACCCTATGGGATATTGCGCAAGATCTTATAGTTTGGTAACGCATTCACCAGGGGTCTCGTTCACTGTTTGGGTATAAAAACCGAAGCTCATAGCGATACTTGTTATATATACTCGATTACCGTTCAAGAGCTTCATTACGTTTAGTGGTTTTAAATAAAACTGTGTGTGTGTGTGTGAGTGTTAGTACCTGCCAAATTCATCAACTTTAGCCGACCATAAGGTAGGATTTTTTCTTATTTTGTAATGATTCATTTGTACTAAATTTACGCGTTGATGTTGTTTTAAGAGAGAGAGAAAAAAGTAACAAAACATCATGTCGCTATTATCATTAAACGAGATCGAAGACGGTAGCAGTCTAAATGAGTTACAATTACAACACCAGTTTCGGCAGTGTATCTTAGACGCTGGAGTCAGCATACCTATTTCAGTAGCAGCGCTTGTATGTTATGAATATGATGATCATTTGCTATCTAGCGGGGAGCTGCTATCTGATTCACGTCGTTATACATCGGCCCCGGTTCAAATACAGAGCAGTGACAGTGAAGAACATATGATCAGTGCGAGTAATCAACTTTTACGGGAGGTTGAATCAATAAATAGACGTTTAGGAGTGACCTACATCACGTTTGTTAAATTTATTCGTATATAAGGTGATAGGGGAGTAAATATCTCTTAATACTAATCCTGCTTCTACGTTCTACTATGAACCATATTCATTCCTTTTCTTTATTATTATTATTGACATAACATCACTTTTGATTTACTCTCGTTAAAGTGAACTGTAGTAGAGATCATTCTTGAATGAAACAATATAATTGGCATATATGTATGGTTTATTTAACTGTCTACAGAGTATATAGGTACAATTTAGATATATTTTAATATGATCAGTACATGTAATCAGCTTTTACAGGAATTTGAAACAATAAATAGACGTTTAGGAGTGAATTGTATCACGTTTGTTAAATTTATTCGTTATCCTGTTTCTACGTTCTACTATGAACCATATTATTATTATTATTGACATATCATCGTTCTCTAGTACGTTAACTCTAGTATATACATCATTTTGTTATATGAAAAACTTAACATTAACTTATATCTAAACTTAAGTATTATTTTATACAACCATGTTTATCAGGTATGCGATAGTACCCTGCGGTAGAGTGTCGTACGAACCTGGAATGATATAGCGCTTATCGTCGTCATGAGGGCTTAACGCTGTTTTAGTCTGACAGTTGGTTGAAACTCGATGTTTAGCAGATCTGAATAATTTTTGTTGAACGACCGTTTCTTTGGGTGTTCCTCCAAACAATTTATATAATCAGCGAATGTAATATGATTTTGACTATATGTTTCTTGATAACCCTTCGCCTTCTTAACTGTTCTTTTATTCTCAAGAACTTGCTGAATTTCCATTTCGCTTTTTACCTGTCTGAACCATAGGAAAACCGTGTACCTGTTTTACCTAGTACCACTTTAGGAATTCTTTACGAGCTTTTGGTTTCATGGTATCAGTGCTGTAGAATTTGATGTCCGGAAGAGGGCCGACGTAGTTCGCGTTTGTTTCGGTGTTAAAGAGATGCGGGAAGTATCCTTTTGGTGCCCGGTAAATCGAACGCTTTCGGGAGTGCGGCCAAAGCCATCAGGAAGTAGTTTAAAGAACCGATAAATTTCAGATTGTCTATTAAGCAATAATGAGAATTACCCGCCTTATCGTCTATTACCAGTAAGTTTACATGCTGCTGACGTCTGTTTTCTGTAAAATGTAGACACCCAACAACTTCAAAATCTACTTTAGAATTGTCATAAACCTGATTAAACCCGTATACGTTTACTGATATATTATTTAATTTTCAAATTTGTTAATATCCTTTAACTTAATAGGAAATTCCAACCCGCTAAAATTTAGTTCATTCTCATATATTTTATATTTTATAACACGTTCAGGATGTTCTTCCGTTGGGTTTATAGCAGCTAAAATGCTCCACATGAAACATTTTTGATCGGAATTTTGAATGTTTATTACGGCTTTCTTCTGCTGGATAGGGTCCGGTAGTGGTATATATGAAGAAGCTTTCAAGGATTGTATTTGTTGATATTCAATTCGATAAACAGCCGGTTTTTAATGTCCAACCGCTCTCTTTCTGTTGAAATTCACTTATTTTATTATCTAGTTCATCCGTAAAATGGTTGTACGCAAGATCTAGATCTGTTGAACAATCAAAGTTTTTAAATTTCGTATTAAAGGACTTCACCTCTTACAAGTCCTTTGATGGTAATTCAATAAGACCGAAAAGTTCAATATTCACTTTATCAGCTATTGACTTGTCGTAGTGGACTTGTAATCTTTTCCATGAGAATAGCTACCAGATTATCTGTAAAGATGCAGTCTTACTCGACAATCATTCATTTTCTGTGTGAGCATTCAATTTTGCTGAGTATGGAAGTAGTGGAGGCATCTATCACATACATATTTTCGGCCGTCATGTTTGCTAAGCTGTGATCATAGTAGCCGACTTAGATTCTTAATCCATACATAATGGAAGCATGGTTTAGAATCTAATGTTTTAATTAAACGTTATAACTAGGGTTAAGGATAACTATCTCTTAATACCCGTCCTGCTTCTTCGTTCTACTATAAACCATATTATTATTATTGACATATCATCGTTCGCTAGTACGTTAATTCTAATATATATATATATATATATATATATATATATATATATATATATATATATATATATATATATACAAGAAAGTGTTATAATAATGGGATATCGCGCAACAGAGAAGAAAGAAATCATAAGTTGCAGCCGTCTACACGTGTTTCACACTTATTAGTGATCATCAGGACGGCATAGCAGATGGAATAAATATAAAAGCAACTAACTCAGAAAGATGTAACAACACAAGGTTTCACTGATAGCAGCCAACCGCACATTTGCAGTATCGGCCTGAAGACACTGAGTTTTCAGTGCAACAACAAACGTCACTACGGAGGCAGCTAAAGCCACTACCGTGAGACAACCAATCCCAAAGTATAATATCAATGATTAGAAGTAATAATGCGCGTAGAGATATACAAGAAAGTGTTATAATAATGGGATATCGCGCAACAGAGAAGAAAGAAATCATAAGTTGCAGCCGTCTACACGTGTTTCACACTTATTAGTGATCATCAGGACGGCATAGCAGATGGAATAAATATAAAAGCAACTAACTCAGAAAGATGTAACAACACAAGGTTTCACTGATAGCAGCCAACCGCACATTTGCAGTATCGGCCTGAAGACACTGAGTTTTCAGTGCAACAATTATTATAACATTATTATAACACTTTCTTGTATATCTCTACGCGCATTATTACTTCTAATCATTGATATTATACTTTGGGATTGGTTGTCTCACGGTAGTGGCTTTAGCTGCCTCCGTAGTGACGTTTGTTGTTGCACTGAAAACTCAGTGTCTTCAGGCCGATACTGCAAATGTGCGGTTGGCTGCTATCAGTGAAACCTTGTGTTGTTACATCTTTCTGAGTTAGTTGCTTTTATATTTATTCCATCTGCTATGCCGTCCTGATGATCACTAATAAGTGTGAAACACGTGTAGACGGCTGCAACTTATGATTTCTTTCTTCTCTGTTGCGCGATATCCCATTATTATAACACTTTCTTGTATATCTCTACGCGCATTATTACTTCTAATCATTGATATTATACTTTGGGATTGGTTGTCTCACGGTAGTGGCTTTAGCTGCCTCCGTAGTGACGTTTGTTGTTGCACTGAAAACTCAGTGTCTTCAGGCCGATACTGCAAATGTGCGGTTGGCTGCTATCAGTGAAACCTTGTGTTGTTACATCTTTCTGAGTTAGTTGCTTTTATATTTATTCCATCTGCTATGCCGTCCTGATGATCACTAATAAGTGTGAAACACGTGTAGACGGCTGCAACTTATGATTTCTTTCTTCTCTGTTGCGCGATATCCCATTATTATAACACTTTCTTGTATATCTTTACGCGCATTATTACTTCTAATCATTGATATATATATATATATATATATATATATATATATATATATATATATCATTGTTTATTGTTTCCAGCCTTATTTTGTGGAACTCCATAATCATGAAATAAATAAAGATTATTAAAAGTTTCACAGTTTTATTAAAATATACCTGACAATATTGTTTCGACAGCTATGCTGTCATTATCAAAGGTAATATAATTATAAACAAACACGTCGCTAAGGTAGATACAAAATAGGTAACTAGATAAAATAATAATAATAATAATAAAAATTAATAATAAAAATCATAATTAAACATCTAATACTTCCAGTAACGGAGAATTACTGAGCTCAAGTTGTTCATTCATTAAAGGTACCCTGAGTTTGTGTTTGTATATCTCAAAGGCTTCTAAAATGTCTAATTTGCGTTTGTTATTACAAAAATGTAGGAATTTAATATTATTTTGAGGAGTCATTGTGTGATTTTGTTCTAAAAGGTGTTTGGCGTAATTCGATTTTTCAGGATGTTTATTTTTGTAATGACGTACGTGTTCTTTATATCTTATGTCAAAATTTCGAAGTGTTTGTCCAATATATACCGAACTACAAAAAGAACAATTTAAACGGTAAATGCCCGATTTCATGATATCATGTGTTCTGTCTTTAGCATTAAATAAGAATGAAAAAGTGTTAGTGTTGGTTTTAAATGTTATTTTATAATTGTTGGTTTTTCTTAGTATATGTGCAATTTTTTCTGATATTTTGCCAAAATATGGTATAGATATGTAATTTGTGTCAATCAAACAGAAGACACAAATTACATATCTATACCATATTTTGGCAAAATATCAGAAAAAATTGCACATATACTAAGAAAAACCAACAATTATAAAATAACATTTAAAACCAACACTAACACTTTTTCATTCTTATTTAATGCTAAAGACAGAACACATGATATCATGAAATCGGGCATTTACCGTTTAAATTGTTCTTTTTGTAGTTCGGTATATATTGGACAAACACTTCGAAATTTTGACATAAGATATAAAGAACACGTACGTCATTACAAAAATAAACATCCTGAAAAATCGAATTACGCCAAACACCTTTTAGAACAAAATCACACAATGACTCCTCAAAATAATATTAAATTCCTACATTTTTGTAATAACAAACGCAAATTAGACATTTTAGAAGCCTTTGAGATATACAAACACAAACTCAGGGTACCTTTAATGAATGAACAACTTGAGCTCAGTAATTCTCCGTTACTGGAAGTATTAGATGTTTAATTATGATTTTTATTATTAATTTTTATTATTATTATTATTATTTTATCTAGTTACCTATTTTGTATCTACCTTAGCGACGTGTTTGTTTATAATTATATTACCTTTGATAATGACAGCATAGCTGTCGAAACAATATTGTCAGGTATATTTTAATAAAACTGTGAAACTTTTAATAATCTTTATTTATTTCATATATATCATTTGTTATATGAAAAACTTAACATTAACTTATATCTAAACTGAAGTATTATTTTATACAACCATGTATGTCAGGTATGCGATAGTACCCTACGGTAGAGTGTCGTACGAACCTGGAATGATATGTCGTTTATCGTCGTCATGAGGGCTTAGCGCTGTTTTAGTCTGACAGATGGTTGAAACTCGATGTTTAGCAGATCTGAATAATTTGAATCGCAGTAACATTCAGAACAGACTTGCTGGAACTTGTGATCTGAAGTAATGCAAACAGCGATCACAGAAATATTTTCTACCATCTCTTTTACTAAGTTGAGAGGACAACAGTCGGCTTAGATTCTTTATCGAAACGAAGTGATAACGAATTGGTGTAGTGTAGTTTTCTGTATCCTCCTCATCATCAAAGTACTTATCTTGAACGAGAAGTAAATTCACATGTCGTTCTACTTTGTTTTTAGTAAGATACGAAGGTAATGTTACATAATCTTGGTTTTTCTTCTTCAGAGAATAAACATTAATGGATATATTATGTTTTTCAAATCTAGGGATCTGCTTGATTGTCACTGGAAATTGAATACCCTTAAGTTTTAAACCTTAAGAGTAGTGAGGGTAGCTACTCTCCCTTTTAGCTATGTCAATACATGCGGTATGTAAAGCGTTGACTACAGCCAATGCAGAGCATGCCTCATCATGGTTCTGTTAATTGACGCATGCTTCTTTCAACTTATTTGCTCGGGTAGATCGATGTAAGATGACCCAAGCTGAGGTGTATATTTATTAATATTAACTTGAAGGTTAATAATCGATTTAAGTGTCCAACAGCCGTCTTTTTTGCTAGATAAAAATATGTACGCGTTAGTTTATTTACATCTTATGAAATTTCTATACCTACTTGAAACTCTTCAAGATCTTTAAGAATAGGATCTTGAATATTGATCTCGAACCACTGGATCAAATCACTACTATATTGATATGCAGTTACATTTTTTTTGGTGTTGATATACTTTACTTCTTTTATAATAGTATCCCGCAATTATACTGTCTTCATTAATGCAATTATCGCATCTTTGTTGAAGTTAGGTACATGTATTCGTCCTCCATTAGGACCGTGTTCATATTGCCTTGACTCAAGATCATAAAATATAAAAGAGACTGCCATGTTATAGGGCCATGACAGCTTTAACCGCAATCACCTCGTCATTTATTTCCTGACCGTGATTTACTTTTACGCCGGGGTTGGATAGCAGGTCAAAGAACTCCTGGGGCTCGTTGATTATAGCTGTTTTCGCTTGGTTTTCTCGACTTTGATTCGGTCCTGGTGACTAGTTGCTGGTCAGCTGTCTTTATGTACTGGAATCATTTATCATTTGTATAGGTAGTACCATATCTAACTCTTAAGTAGCAAAATATTTGTATAGTAATAAGTACAACACCAGATGGAGGTCTATGTTTTCAATGATTATCATAATGTACATAATTATTGTACAGCTCATTCGTAGTAGCAGTAGTCGGGTATGTTAATCGAAAGAGATCGACCTTCAGCATAGTGTAGTTATAATAATAAGTGAAGCTGACGTGGGTTATACTCTATGTACAGGACTTGTAATTAATTATCAAAAGATGATGAAGCTCGGAACTGCCTGAATGTAAATCACAGCCATCACAGGGATACTCGACAACATACTCATGAAATAGAGTTCTTACCTGATAAACTTTGAAATTGAACAATTGAAGAAAGGTCAAGTTACAAACGTGTTACGAGTATGCCTTCATGGTTATCCGAGAACAGATTTCAACCCTAATAATAATTGTTTAGTTATTTAATTATTGTTTAGTTGTTTAATAATTTTTGATAAACATTGTCATAGAATAAAAGATTAATGTTCTATTATGGTTGTCCGAGAACAGATAATTGTTTAGTTATTTAATTATTGTTTTGTTGTTGTTCAATAATTTTTGAGAAAGATGAATAAAAGATTAATGTTCTATATGTGTATTACTACTATTCTCACCTCTGTACCATGGCATGAAAAAGTGATAGCTATACTAGTATGAAAGAGAAGCAAGAGTGAGGTAATTACCTACACACACCTGCCTGTGATGACGTGTCATTAAACAAGATGAGACTTGTCTGTCAACGTCGACCACCTGTTTACCGTAAGCCCGTTACTGAGCATGCGTTGGATCTAGGTAAGTATAAGTGACTATATAAAGTCGACATTTGTTAGTGTGTAGCAGACAGCATGTGTACAGCAGCAGCAGCAGCAATTACGATGATGGCTAGTATAAGCAGTCCTAATTATTGTTATGATAACGAGACCTGTGAGAGCGAACCCTTCGACATAGGTAAGTTGTTTATAAAGCTTCAAGTTTGCGTTTGTATGCTAATTTGTGTCTATTTTGCTGCTGCTTGTTTAGATGAAGGCCCGGGTGTTGCAAATCAGGTATCATCATCAACAACAAGTACCGACAAGTACAGCGAGAACGGTTAAGCGTGGAACAATGAAGAAGAACTAGGTAAGATGTTTAAAACTTTTGTATGTTTATGCTGATATTAACCGATTATTGTATTATTGTTTTAGCGTTCCATGATCTGTCGCAGCAGCCGAATAATGACTCTGGTCGAAGGGGTTGCAACATACAGTGTCCGGTTTGCTTCAAGTCTTTGGCGAGGCCATTCACCTGCAAGAGACACGTAAAAACCATGCACGAATCAGACAGAATCCAGTGTTCTAGCTGTGTCAAAACTTTTTTAAACGCCAATGCCTACAAGATACACAAGAGAGCCGTCCACGAAACAAACAGAATCCAGTGCTCTAGCTGTATCAAAACTTTTTCACGTCGTGACCACTTAAAACGACATATAAAAGGCGTCCACGAATCAATCAAAGTCCGGTGTTCTAACTGCTTCAAATGTTTTTCAAGCATTGACAACTTAAAGAGGCATATTAAAAGCGTCCATGAATCAATCAAAGTCCGGTGTTCTACTTGTGTCAAAACTTTTTCACACACTGACAGTTTAAAAAGGCATGTGAAAAACGTACACCATAGCGCATCTGTTGTGAAGACAGGAGCTGAAGCAAATACTGACATCGTTGAGACAGAAGATAGGACCGCAACTACGCTGCCGGCTGATTATCGTGCCAACTATGAAAGTAACGAAGAATTAGGAAAGGTTACAGGGTCAACAAGTCATTCCACGGACTTTATACGTATTAGTATTTCTGCGAGGGCATACAACGACGACTCAGAGATCCGTAGAACTACAGTAGTCATAGAAAACAACTTATGATCTATATACTTGTATTATGCTGTGTATACTAAATAAATGTTTGTAAAATAACTTTATATGTTTTATTTATCACGACCTACTCTGCTTTCATGTCTAACAGGTTGGACTCTACCATTTTTGTTTCAAGACTGTTTGTAAGGATGTATATCTAGCGACACATGTTGTGATATAAAATGGCTGCAAACTCTAATTGAAGGGTCTTCTTTTCTAATACAGTTCTCTTTTTTACGCGACCTCTACATATCGGTAATACAGATTTCTTCGAGAGAGTGAGAAGGAGAGAGCGAGAAGGAGAGAGCGAGAAGGAGAGAGTGAGAGAGAAGGCTCTTTAATGCGACCTCTAATAGCATCAGCATATACAGGTAATACAGATTTCTTTAATGCGACCTCTATTGGTAGTACATAGGTCGTCGTCGTCGATAATACAGATTTCTTCATGACGCCCTCTCTTAGCAATACACACTAATTGTAGCATGACGCCCTCTATTGGCAGCACACAGATTGCCGATAATACAGATTCCCGTAATGGCGAACGGGCGTGGTCAAAATGGCGCCCAAAGTTCCAAAATGGCACTCGTCCAATCAGAGAACAGCAGGCGTGTCATCCAAGATGGCGTCGACCAATCAGAAGCAAGTGGAGGAGCTACAGGAGTGGGGGTAACCAATCAGAGCGCAGCAGGCGTGGCTAAAAGTAGGAAGAGTGGGGCAACGCCCAAGTACCGCAATACCTACTCGGATTTTAACACAACCGGAAATTTATACAACCGTACTTTTTCACAACCATCGATTTTATATTCAGTAAAAATCCACAAAAATAATTTTCTACAACCGGATTTTAACACAACCGGAAATTTATACAACCGTACTTTTTCACAACCATCGATTTTATATTCAGTAAAAATCCACAAAAACAATTTCCTACAGCCGGATTTTAACACAATCGGAAATTTATACAACCGTACTTTTTCACAACCATCGATTTCATATTCTGTAAAAATTCACAAAAATAATTTCCTACAACTGGATTTTTACACAACCGGAAAAATATACAACCGTACTTTTTCACAACCATCGATTTCATATTTATTAAATACCGACAAAGATAAAATGGTATAACCTAGATTTTTACACATCCGGGAATTCCCACAATTTTACATTACTAGTATTACTACAACTTAAAACTTATTAAATCTCGCTTCAAAATCAATCGGTTAAAATGTGTTTCTTTTTACAACTAGTTACAAAATCATAATACTTTGTATAACTTGGCTAACCTTCACAACTAGTGACAAAAAGAATCAGAAATCATTTTAACTCTTCGATCATATAATTATCATAATTAGTGGTATCGAGCATGGTATCGGAGTGTTACCTGTGTTAATAAGGGTTCCGGAAATAAAGATGTGTGAATAGAGACCGGGGTCATAAAAATGCCGTACTGTAGTGGTTAAAGAATTATATAAAATATAATTCTTTATGAATATTCTGATAAATATAAATGTAATGTTGCACCATTTGGAATCACCACATGATTATCAAATTATTTACAAATAAGTGTATGTGTTGCAATACAAAAATAAGCTACGAATTTCAGTAAACTCGTTAATTATTTCTATAAGTAATTTAAATCAGTTAAAATATACTGGACGCCTATGATTTAAAGAGCTTTTTGACAATATTAATCGTTATCATTTCATCTTTCTTGGCTCCCTGGCTGTACATTATACACTGCAGTATTATACAGTGGCTTGGCTAGCGCTGTATATGTAGGCTTTATATCATGCATTCCACAATGGGCAGGCCCGGATTAACACTGAATCCTACGAAGTTCAGATTTCAGGCGCCATGTTTTGGGGGCATCAGCGCCAGACACGGTTCGCAGAATTGCAAATTCTTAGAAAGGTCTGGGACTGGAACGCTTACATGTCTAAATATCACAGTCATAAAATCACACGACAATATATCATAGTCAAAATACCACATGCTAATATATCACATGAAAAAATATCCTAAGGACAGAATATCTTATGAAAAAATATCCCAATACAAAATATCACTATTAATATCACTCAGTAAAAAACCTTTATCGACATTTAAATACTCATATACAAATAATTACATTTACGTTCTTATTTACAACTGTAATTATAGTATGCGTACAAACCATATTTCCTTAAACCTAACCTAACATTGTAATTAAATATATCCCTCGATATTAAATACAGTATCACAGTAGTTCTTACTAACTGTAAGATATTTTTTCATGTGATATTTCTTATTATATTAATACATACTATAATATTTTATTAAAACTAAAATTTTCTCTTTTTGCTTTAAAATAAATTATTTAAACATATAAAATTAATTCTTGGATATAGCAGAAATTTGAGAGCCACATAATTTCACACCCTAAAAAACATCCTTAGACACTTGTTTCGCCCTCACTTTGGGCTCCTCAGCAGAGACTGGAACCTTTTACAAATATAGGTTCCGGTTCCATTTCCGGTTTTTGAAAATTCGAATTAAAGGTTTCGGTTCCGATTCCAATTTTAATTTTCTAAACATTAAGGTTCCGGTTCCAGGATTTTTTTAGATTCCATAAGGGTTCCGGAAGCAAAAGTAATGACGCCACATTTTATGTTGGTATATAGCTCCAAATATCTCCAAACAAATATGACCTTGATAACTGACGGTCGATGCATGTTAGGTTAAAATATTACTTATAATATAGGTGATAATTGATAAATATATTTGCTCTTCGGTATTTCAACTCTTTTTACTCGGGAAACTCTAGTGCTATAGTTACAATTATTTACAACAATGGATACCATAGAAACTGAGCTCTTGGAGTAAACAGATGTGAAGTGCCGAACGTGGTTAATATTGTAGATTCTTTTCAAGATGAAATTTGTTTGGAAATATTCAGGGCTACCAATATAAAATGTGACGTAACACTTTTCTAGTCAATTCACACACTGCTATTGGTCAATTAGTAGCGGAAATGGATCTAGTATCAACATCAACTTAGTAAGAAATGGTTATGGTAGCGCTGTTGGGAGAATATTGAACTACTTTTTTTATTTACCAGTAGAACCGAAATATGGAACCAAAAAATACCGGTTCTCGTCTTAACATTAACACGAATTTTAGCAAGGGTTCCGATTCCGGTTTCAGTTCCATAAAAGTAATCGGTTCGGGTTCTGATTCCGGTTCTTTTGTGTTCCTGTTCCAGTCCCTGCTCCTCAGGGACTGGAGGCATTGTCTGAAACCCTGAACCTCTGTACCTGTTGCTTCTCTATATGTAAATCTCGAATTTACATTAATAGTAACAATTACAATTGGAGACATCTATATAATGCTGTCCTAAAGCAAACTTCCATGTACACCCGAAAGTAAATATTCTTAGGTAATTATTCGATATACCGACCCCGATCGTACATTCATACATAAGGAAATACCAAGCGCTACGGATTTTCGTTGAAAAGACGTCATAAAAACAGGTAAAAATTATAAAATCTTCCTGTCATATGACACAAACACCATTTTTACGCCATTTTCACGTAAATACAGTCAACTTTTTTACTAACTGTAACCTAACATCATAATATTCTAACCTCAAAATAGCGATTTTAACATTGTTTTTCTTATTATTTTTATTTTCTTATTTGTTCTCTGAGTTATCCCTTACAACTCAGTGTCATTGGTTTACCTGGGTTCAGAAGGGTCCGTATATCGAATAATTAATTATTATTAAATAAAAAAAAATTACTAAAAATAAAATTTTATTAAAACTATTAGCATATCTCGTCATGTGATATTTTGTTCTTGAGATATTTTTTATTAGGATATTTTATTCTTGGGATATTTTTTGTTATGATATTTTGTTTTGTGATATTTTAAACGTGATATTTCGTCGGATGATATTACGTCTGTGATATTTAGGCGTCTGCTCAAGTCTGGTCGCAAGATCTATCCGGAGACAGTAAACAAATTAAATGCAACACTATTAATGGGCGTGCTTAATGACTGATAACGTTTACTTAAGCCTTAGAAAATAAAACTGTAGAAGGAACACATACATCTACCACATACGACCGTGATGGAGTCCAATATAGCGGATTAGGTGTTTCTGGATTTGTAATGAAATATTTTCATTGGCGGTTCTCACTGTCTCGAAATGCGCACATAAAGTACATAACCTCAATTTTAAAACATAGTATTTTAAAATTAATCTTAGAATATAAATTTTATATTTAATACTTTAAACAAACGAACACTCACTTATGAAATGTAATTCCCTTCTTCGTATTTGTCGGAGAAAAGCAGATTTAGGTGGTGTAATGGCGGCTAGTGTGACGTCATATCCGTTGCTTTTAAAGCCCATTGCGCCGGGTAGTTACACTTCTTCCTAAAGTTTTATATTGTAAAACTTAAGCACAGAAATGCGGAGTACTATTAATACTCATGTTACGCGGTTGCATGTTTTTTTAAAGGAAAGATTCAATTTAAATCACTCGTAGATGCAGAGATGCCAGTCTTTTTGATCTAATTTAATTGTGATGTGAAACATTTTCATCGTCGTTTTGGATTTTGGTCGCTAGAACGTATTGTATTCAAAGTAGAAAAAGTGTTGTATTTAAAAAAGGTTCATAGTTTTTTAAAATATTTTTCATTATGCAGCGAGTCTCAGGAAAGAATTAACACACAACCGGGTTTTCTTAATAGATTACTTGTATAGTTTTTAAATTTCCGGAACGCAGAATCTCTTTACACCTTTACTGAAACTAGAAAGCAAAACTATCCTAGTATAATCTCTATAGCTGTGTAAGTTGACGCCTTTACAAGAAATTCTTTGTGTCAACTTAGAAGCAACAATACATATTTATTGTTCATATTTTACTCTTCACTACCTTTTGACTCCCGTCAACATATATTTAATTCATCATAATAAAATGTAATTAATAATTACACAAATAAATATGCTGCTTATGGAATTATTACTGAGTATGCCAGAAAGTTTTGCACGTGATTTCTTCCTTGCATTATCATGATAGCAGTAGCTACAGAAATAGAAAACGTCATTAATCCCAGAAAATCCCCGGGATTCGATCTGATCACTGACGTTGTTTTAAAACAACTACCAAAAAAAGCTATATATTCGGGCCGGCGGTGGACGAGTGGTGTCAGTGCATCACTCGTGTTCCAAGGGTCGTGAGTTCGAATCCCACTTGGGGCGACGGGATTTTTCTAATTGAAAAATTCCGCCACCTCAACTATGAGTGTGTGTATTCGTGTTGCATGTTAGATGGGGGACAGATGACCTTAGCTGTTGGTTCCCCCGTAGTGTCGGCGTGAAAAACGCTATTAAAGATAACACATCTGATGAATACTGTTTTACGGTTGAGGTATGTATCAGGACTATGGGAAGCAGCAGATGTGATAATGATTACAAAATCTGACAAATCCCCAAGTGAAGTGACTTTCTATCGGCCAATTTCCTTACTCTGGATATTGTTCAAGCATTTTGAGAAGCTAGTACTCAAACACTTTTAAATCAATAATTGAAGAAAAATATTTAATGCCAACTCATCAATTTAGCTTCACAATAATCACGTAATCATAGATTAGATGCAAAAAATCACCTGTGTAATAAAAAAAAACCGATTCGAAATATGACAGTCCCCATTTGGATTTTGTTAGGCATTTAACCGGCAGTCAACCGGAAGTCAGAATTTTTTAAAAATTACGAGTTACGTTTAGAGTTTTTTTTAAGGAAGATGAATAATAATTATTATCAAAAAATATGTATATTACAGAAGAAACATCATACTAACGAACAAAGAAAAAATCGATTTAAAAAACATTTCGTGAAAATAATTTAGTTAATTTAAGTGAATCCACATTTTTGCTTCATAAAATCCGTTCTCAAGTAGTCAACTTCGATTGTTAGAAAGAGGGTGATAACGTAAATGTGAAGCAAACAAATTTACATTTTTATAATCTATACACAGTCTTTTAAACGTCTACATTAAAATCTCATTTGGGCCATATTACGATCTTTCGTTTAAACGTCTTTTAAACAATCTTTTAAATAAATGATCTGTTAGCGCTAAAAGAAGTGTTAACAGATTGTCTATTACGTGCCATCGATTAACCCTTTTTAACTAAAGACAAAAATTAACAGACGATAGGGAAAATAGACATGGCAACATGATTTTTACCTTATTTCTGCACAAATATCTAAATACCTTCGAAATTATTTTGTTTTTCCATTTAATATTTACTTGTCAACTAATAGATTGGTTAACTTTTAAATATGCTTTAAATCAAACTAGTGCAGTGAAAAATTGCTTATTTTTATTATTAAAATGTAAGTACCTAGTACATATATGTATTTGTATATAATTATAGCATTACAATATTCTTTAATATAATGTTCATACACGTTAATGGAAATATTTAAATATTTTTAAGTATAAGATATTTTTATAGATTTTATCATTCAGAAATCAAACTAGATTATTGACCATAATTAAACGTTTTTCAATTCCTATACTTTGTGACCTTACACCACTTCTCGTTCCTTCCATAGTTCACACACAATGGACAATAAAACTTCAAAGAGATCTCGGGGGGCTAACTTTCAGAAAGAGGAGAAGGAAATGATAGTCAATTTTGTTACTGAAAATTCATCTATTCTGGAAAGTAAGAGTAGCGAACCTAATATATATAAAAAAAAGAAACATCTTTGGCAACAACTGTCTGAAAAAATGGAAGCGTCTGGCTTTAAACGGAATCCGATACAGCTAAGGGATACGTATTATCGTTTTAAAACTCAAGCAAAACGTAAAGTTACAAACTATAGACAATTAAAAAAGAAAACAGGAGGTGGTAGTGGACCAACAGACGATGATATGCCGTCAGAAATGGACTGGGCAATTTGTGATGCTTGCCCTACTGACTTTGAAGAAGACGATTCGATGTTTGATAGTGATTTTATTGAAGTAAGTGATGAACAACATATGTCATATTAATAATATAAGTAATGCTTTTCAATTATCAGACATCAAGAAATTCACAATTTCTTTCAAAAGATGAAAATGCTGGTTCTACTGTACATTATATAGACCCTAAAACTGGCGATCTACATCCAGCTAGTTCACCTACCTACACTATAATGTAAGTTTGAACATAAGGTTCCATATCAAGTGTTACATGAATTTGCAAAATCTTTTTACAGTGAAGAAAATAATCTGGAATTACCTTCCCGAGAAGATAGCCCAGAACCACTTACCACAACTACAGTTAATTCGCATCAAACTAAAAGTAATACGATAAAAAAAAGAAAGCGAGATATGAGTTCGTATGAAGAGGAAATGTTAAAGCTGCATACAAAACATATCCAGGAAAGAATAAATAACGAAAAATGTTTAAAAGAAAAAGAGTTAGAATTGTTTGAGCTAAAAAAACAAAAAACCCTGCTAAAGATCGAACTGTTTCAAAAAAAGTTGAAAAAACTTTAGTTTAATTAAATTTCTTGGTCATATAAGCTATATTGCATAAACCGACCATAACATACCGTAAACATAAGTTGTTAATTCTAATAAATATTGTATGCATTAAAATGTTCTTGAATAAAACTTCTTCGAAAAGCATTGGTTTTGTACATGTGGGATTTGAAAAACTGCATCCTCGTTCTCAGAATGATCATCTTCCTCTTCATCATTGTCATACTGGAAATCATCGTCGTCATACTCCAGTTTAATGTTATATAGAATTGCCATTGCTACTATACATGATTTTGCAGTATTTAGAGATACTTGTAGTCCATTCTGTAATGCCCGAAACATCCCCTTCCACCTTCCAAAACAGCACTCAACAGTAACGCGAGTGCTTTTATGTGCTCTGTTGTACTGCTCCTCTGCGGGGTTTTGGGGACGAAGAAGGGGTGTTAGTAAGTATCTGGTACATGGGTAACCACTATCCCCTAATATCAAACCCTTTTTTTGTCCGCTCTGCAAATTACATAAAGTACAGGTATTTTTTCAATTAAAATTGACAAAGATAATTTACGTAGCTCAAGATTACTTTTGATTAGAGAATTTGCCCAAATTCTAGAATCATGGGCACTGCCTCGCCACCTTGCTACGATATTTGTAATACGGGTAGAAGCATCACATATTACCTGGACATTAAGTGAATAAAATCCTTTTCTGTTGCAGTATAGCAGTGGCTGTGCACCAAAAGGATTTCTCACCTACAATAAAAAAGAAATTAGATTAATTATTTAATTATTATTATTGCTTCATTATTTTATTATCGGGGATAATATAACTAGTGTTATGATTATCATCGGTGATAGCCCGAGTTAAAACCGACGAAAATTGACCGAGTGCGAAGCACGAGTTCAATTTTCTAAAGGTTTTAACGAGTGGTATCATCGTTGATTAATCATAACACGTGTTATATTTGGTGAGAGAATATAATGAACGTTGAAAGAAAATAAACACTGAAACTTTCTGTCACTTTGACAGTAAACAATTTTATTTATTAAAAACAGGTGACAGTCAACATGCGGTGATAGAATTATCATCGATTTGATAGCCTATTCTGCGAGTTTGTTTTTGTACTTTCACCAATGAAATTAATAAAAAATGTACCATGTGACACGTGAATTATATTCTCACTTTAATGTGTGTACAATCCACACATCCTACCACTCCTGGAAATTGTGCCTTTTGATAGAATGCTAATTTAATGTCTTGGATTCTACTTGGCCAAACAATAAATTGTGACCGATGCCTTGCAATAGCCTCGGCAACCCGTTTGATAATATTTGAGACTGTCGGTTGGCTTATACCATGCAGATCACCTATAGAATTTCAGCATATGATTAATAATCTATTCAGAGATTTATTGCATTGTCAAGTATTTTATTTATAACATAGCCTAGATGGAAATTATTTAAAGAATAATTTTTGGATCATGTACAATTATATATGCATACGTACCTAACTCCAACTGGTAACAACCTTTTGCAAAGAAACGAAGTGTTACCAATACTTGTAGCTCTGGTGATACATCCATTTTCCTCTTTGTTATGGGAACTAAATCTTCTTTCAGGAGATTCACCACAAATCTTGCTGTAGCCTTGGAGAGACGGTATCGCCTACGAAATTCAACTTCATCGTACATCGTGAATGGATCGCTTCGTTCCCGAAAATGAACATTTCCGCGATAATGGTTACGAATTTCTCTAACAGCCACAACGTCTTGCAAATTCTGTACAAAATCCATCATTTTGAAAATTAAATGACTGATTTAAAGTTGCCCTTTGGTATCTTTAATTTTCTCTGTTAAATTTAATATCAAAATGACAGAACATGCTGTTGTTTTTCACTAATTGAAGGATTATAATAACCACTTTGTTAAAGTTTCTTTTAAATGATCGCCTTTAAATAAAACACTAAATTGTAGTATTGTAATAGCGTTTCTATTAAAAACTTTAATAGAAGGATCGTAATATGGCCCATATTGATTTTAAACATTTGATCGTTTCGTCAAATGCCCATGTTTTTCCCATTTCGATCCAGTGTGCGACTGGAAGGGAAACTAGGACGTTATTAAAAAGTTTACGACAATAGAGGTGTAGAAAGGGGATGGACATTAATTTTCTTCGATTTGCTTGTTTACCGACGGAGAAATAATTGATATTTGGCAGGTTGCAAACATTTTCCTATTTGCATGTGTATAGATCTAATATACAGGGTGTAATGTTGATAGGTAAAATTCCTCAGAGTGCGGTATACTATAACGAAAACAAAGTTAAAAAAACACCAATGCCATTTTCTTCTCCGATGGCTCTGAGGTACAAGCCTCAGTTAAAGTGTTGACCAACATTGTGTTAAAATTTTTAAATTTATCGACCTTTAGTAACGGATATTTGGATTTAACTTACATTATTATTAATCCGTACTACTGGACATAAACCTTTTAAGCAGTCTTTGAAGTATTAACTGCTTTAAATCACAAGAATTCAATGCGTAAGAATCAAGTGATCATACTTTTTAAAATTATGGCAACAATATAATAATAATAATAATAGCATTTATTGCCAACAGGTTTCCCCAATTAACTACAGGCAATAAGAGTAAGCAGTTGAATTCTATTATTAAAAGCTAGTATCTGTACCTTGATTATTTGATTTTATGTTTTATCATAGATGGTCAGTTGCAAATTAGTATCTATTCAAATATTGTATTGCAAATGATGGAAGCGCTCGAGATGAAAGGTATCCTTTTTGTTAATAAGAAATAATTTCTTAAAATTTATTCCTTGGAAATCTTAAAAGTTGGTTTACGTAAATAATACGTAAGTTATTTGGTTAACTAAGCAAAAAGTACTACATGTGTAGAAATATTTGTAATTTTTCCATTAAGGCTGATATGGCGAGAAGAATAATAAAAATCTCCAATCTATTTAAATGGAAAAAACTTGATTCCGTGGATCACATCCAACCCGGTCATTTCTGTACCAATTGAGATGATGCGATAACTTTGGTGCTTAACAGAATAGTCCACCAGGTACTTATGTTTGGAGATATTATGATCCAGCAATTCCAACTAGTCCCAAAACTCACTTAAAGTTTTTGCTCTTGCGGCCTCATGACGCAGGTAGCTTCAATGATCAGGTATAAGAACCTAATACGCTATTCCAGTATGCATGATAATTAATTGCAAAATTGGCCCAGAATGGACTGAATTAGACGGGTTCCAATGAAAAATACTACAGCGTCACCACGTGTGATAGTTATATCATCAAAATGAAACTAGTATTTCATTAGCTGCTGGGTATAGTGAGGAAATTTACATCATGATAAGGCTAATCCTGTTTCCTCTTATTTCTCTTTCTTTTGTTCTCTCATGCGTTGCAAATGTCGTTTGAAAGATATCTCAACTAATGATAGTAGTAAGGATCTCAGCTCTCGATGGAAGTACAAACATTGCAGTCAACAGTTATTGTTGTGGCATTGGTTGATAGTCATCCAGTTTATGCCCAGACTGTCATCCAGAGTCAGTACACGAGCATAAATTACATCAATTTGTCTCTCTCCTAATATTACTCTGCAGTTGTTACTCCAACTTTGTGAAGTAGCAAATTTTTCCAAGCATTTCGGTATTGTTCTTAATAATTTAGAGAAAATCATTGTACCTTATTAACTCACTACTATATTCTTCTTACTATTGTAGGGTAGATATGTTTACAATCTGAATTGTCTAATTAATGTATTAGTTCCGTAAAATATTACTTCATCTTTTAGCAGCACTCTTATTAGCACCCGTGATCAACGCCGGCAGATGATCAAAGAAACTTCGCATTACCGTCATCTTCTTTGTAGCAGTTATCATTATTGTTGCTATTAACTTTAGCTTCTCCTGAACTTCCATTATATCTCGTTCATCAAGCTGTCTACCGCATTGTATACAAAAATCCTACACCAAGAGTCGGAAGATAATGTAAAGTAATTCAGAGAAAGTAAAAGTTTTTACGTTAAGGTAAGAGAAAAGAAAAATTTTCCCATAACTCCATCACAGTTTTCAAAAAATTCCTAATTCTACTACTAACACGGATAGTTGTAAATAATAATCTTTTTGCACGTCCTATATATAAGGCTCTACTTTAGTCCCCCAAAAGAGGGAGTAAAGTAGCACTTTTACTCCCTGAGGGAGTAAAGTGTTTCCATGACGACAACAAGTAAACAACAAAAAAAAGTAATCGCGGTTCATGTTAGGATTTATTATCCTGAAACTATGTGATTGTGGCGTTTGCAGAGTTCAATTGTCAGAATGACATTAACGAAATATTCGGAAAAAATTTTCGAAATTTAGAATTTTTGCGATTAAGTCCTTTAGGACGTGCAAAAAATAGCGTATATACCACTGGACTAAAGTGCCTTTTAATCCCTCGTGTGTTTATTTTCCTCGATAAGGCTCGGAAAATAAACTCACATTCGGGATTGAAAGATGCACTTTAGTCCTTGGGTATATAATATACTATTGCTTGCCACTTGTCAATAAAGTCAGTTGTGTCAGTGTCAGCAAAATAGTAGCGACAACGATTGATCTCGTCGCTGGAGCAAAAGTACAGGGTGATCCAAATTGAGTGAAGATGGTTTGAATTTGGCGCCTTGGGTTTTAGTGTATTTCACGTTGTTAGTGTAGCACTATTGAAATATGTAGCATCAGATTACAGCGGCAACTCGTCACTTTCCCGTTTACAGCGTTGTGCCACGTTGTCTGGATTTTCATTGAATTTTTGCTTTATTTCGCTTGTTTTCTTATTTTACAAAACAGTTGTTTTCAGAACTACGGTTTGTTAGACGATTTTATTATCAAGTAAGCTTATGATTTAAAATCAATTAAGTTTATAAGCTATATTATTTTTCAGGCGCCACTGTAAAATAAAAGAAGGATAAAAATATCCGAAAAGTATTCATGTTGCCAACGTGACAATAATTTACCGCGGCGGGAAATTCAAACAGTCCTCAGTCAATTTGGATCACCCTGTATGTTGGTGACGTTGAATTTACCAGATTTGACATTTCGTTTTACACTAAATCTTAGGTTTAATAATCATCATGCATAAAAATATTCACAATTTAACATGAATTTGATAACGGACATTCATGTTATGTAAAAACAATGAAATTAATGTAATATACAACGTAATTTTTAAACAAGTTTTATTAAAATGACGAAACACTATGCATCTGGTGATTTTTTCTTTATTACAGTTTGTGCCTGGTTTGCTCCACGATGTCGCTACTATTTGAAATAGAGGGGTTATACGTTTGGTTAATCATTATGCGGTCAACACCTAGTCGATCGAGATCAACTAGCTTTAAAGAACCAACATTGTTGCCAGTTTTAAATATCTAAAAGTGATTATATCTCCTAAAAGAGCCATCGGAAAAAAATTAATTAGAGTTTTAACTCAGTTTTCGTCGTAGAATACCGTACTGGGGAGTTTTACCTATCGAATCATTACACCCTGTATTTGGCAAGTCCAAACATTCGGTACCTTATTTGAAATTTGCAAATATCTCATGTGTAACGCCCGCTTAACGAATCGACGATCAAATCACTTGCAAGAACTATCCAAATTTATCATGTGTTAAGAAGGCCTCTAGTTAAAATATGAGTACAGTAGCTGTTTATAAATAAGATATAAAATTCCGGGTGAAAACCCTTTTGGATATAATTGAATAGAAAGTGCAAGTACAATATAAAGCACAAGTGACGTATCTAACGGTAGTTTCTAACTGAAACTAACCTTCCATTACTTTTATTGATTATTTACAGGTTTCACATTTTTTGTATGTATTTCAAATGGCTGCTTACTAGATTCTTTAAAAAACTGTAAAAGAACTGTCTTTTTTGATTAATAATTTGTTCAAGAAATTTAAACAAACATAATCTTAATTGTACAAAAGCGCTGGTTTCGGATTTTTTACCTTAAAAGATATAGTTATGTATTACGTCTATATTGCATATATTTCACAAACCCTGTAAGATATAAAACTAAAGCAAAGAAAGCGAGTTAAACATTAGATAGTTGTGAAAAAGTACAAGTACCAAAAAGGTTGTATAAATTTCCGGTTGTGTAAAAATCCAGTTGTAGCAAATTCTTTTTGTGAATCTTTACAGAATAATCAATAGTTGTGAAAACGTACGGTTGTATAAATTTCCGGTTGTAGGAAATTATTTTTGTGGATTTTTACTGAATATAAAATCGATGGTTGTGAAAAAGTACGGTTGTATAAATTTCCGGTTGTGTAAAATTATTCCTTGTAACATTAGGTTTGTTCGTTTCTTGCACTAGTTCATAACTTTCTGCACTTTTTACACTTAAACCGTTCGTTTGTTAAGTTATGACGTCATAAGTGCTAACTTTTTTTGTTCGTTAGTTAAAAGTGCTGTTGTACTAATTTGAACTATTTGCACTTGGTTTGAAGCAAGTGTTAAAAGTGCAAGCAGATAGGAAGCAAATGATAACTTCAAAAAACTGTGTGTGAATCAATTTCGTAAAAGAAGTCTAACCTAGAAACCTGACTACAGTTATTGAATTATGAACAATGCTAATTTAGTAGTATTTGGTGGTGAGTAATGAAAAAAATAATATGTAGATAATATATACGTTATATATTTCTTGGGCTTTTTTTCAGATGACGAAGTTATTAATGACTTAATCCAAAGCTCTTCAAGTAGTGAGGATGAAATGGAGACTGAATTGTTAAAGACAGCTATATTTTTAATACCTGCAATAAAGCTTCATACAAAAAAGAACAAAAAGAACAATAAAGTTCATCAATAAAAAATTATTGTGAAGAAGTAATAATTCATTACTATTATCTGTATCATATTTCCGCATCTGACATTTTATTTTCAGGTAGTAACAACCTATGGGGATGATACTTTCAAAAATCACTTCAGAGTTACAAGACAGTTAGCGCAGAATATAATAGAAAAGTTTAGTAATTCTCATGAATTCCAAAAGTTACTAACAGGTTCTTCCTTATTAAACATTATTCTGAACTTAGGACAACTTTTGATTTATGCTCAACTATTTTTATAGCTCGTTCACGAATTTCAATAAGTGCAGAGAAACATGTGTTAACATTTATTTGGTTTGCTGGGCATCAGACAGCCTCTTATAGAGATGTGGCAGATAGATGGGATTTGTCCGTTAGTTCACTGTATGATGTAATAACTAGGGTATCAAAATTTCTCTGTACATTAAAATCTGAAGTTATAAAAATGCCAGACAACTTAGAAAAACAAAGAACTAAGAAGTTCTTCCATGAGAAGTTTGGTTTATCTAATATTATGGGTGAGTATATACTTTCGTTTGTAAATTATACCTGTAATGTTAATTTATAATACAATTTTAGTGTATATGTATACAACAATATATTGTATACCAGATGTCCTACGCCATGTTATCACCCTTGTAGAATTTTTATTTATGAATCCATTTGGATGAAAGTTGAAACGTTGAAATACAGAATAAAAACGAATTTTTGGGTGCCTATATGAACATTGATGCACTCTCGGTTTTACTGGGTATTCAAATCCATTCATAAATAAAAATCCTACAAAGAAGAAAACATGTTGTGGGAGACGGTATATGTTGAATTTTTACAGGAGCGTTAGATGGTTGTCATATTAAAATAGATAAACCAACAGACCGTCATACAGATTATTTTAATAGAAAGCATTTTTACTCAATGATACTGCAAGGAGTGTGCAATGAAGAGAAAAAGTTTATAGACGTGTTTATAGGGTATCCCGGATCTGTACATGACGGCCGTGTTTTTAGAAACTCCGAATTATACAATAGACATATCACAAAATTATCACTTGGAGGTATATATTGCGGTCTATAAATGTGTGAGAAGATTTAATTATTGTTAGTTTTAGAAGACTACATACTGGCCGATAGTGCTTATCCATTGTTACTTACAGTAATAACTCCATATCGAGACAATGGGCACCTGAACAGGACTCAAAAGAAATTCAATGGCACACTTAGTTCCTGCCGTGTGTCATAGAACACACATTTGGACTACTTAAGCAACGGTTCCGTCAATTGTACCATATAAAACTTAAAGATATTTCAAGAACTTGTCAATTTATCATGGCTTGTTGTGTTTTACACAATTTGGCAATTGGAGATGGCATTGAATTTGCTTGTGATAATTATGATAAAATGGTTCAACAGCCGCAAACAGAACCCCTTCCGGATGTAGATGCAAGAACACCTGATAGTATTTATCACAGAGACAAACTTGCAAGAACTTTAATGGTAGAATTAAAATAAAACAAATTTGCATGTATCTTTATTATAATATATTAATCTAAATAAACCTGTAGGTACTAAAAACAAAATAAACAATACAATTATAAACTTATATGTATATTACTTGTATATTATATAAACAAAATAAACTTATTTTTCTACAAGTTTTTCTAATAACGCATTTTTGATTTTCAATTGCTGTATAATTTCTTGTTTTTGTTGATAGCATACTTCTTGATATTTTTCCCTTTTCTGGTTTTGTTTTTCTATCACAACTCTCAAATTTCGAAGTTCTTCCATGAGACTCACACTTTTAGAAACCTTTTGTTTTTTACGAACAGGTGTACTAAAATTACATTACATAAATTTCAATTTATTAATTTTTTTATGTTATATATTACCTTCTGTCACTATTAGCTTCTATGTCACTTTCTAAATCTATTGTCTCACAATTTTCAGCAATAGCAGCAGCAGCTGCTGTATTTGTTGTAGTGCTACTTTCGAGTGTGTATATTGGGTTTATGGAATGTCTAATGTTAAGAATTTCTGCCAACTCCCTGCAAACTTTATACATAAACCAAAATATAAGGTTTAAAAGAGAATAATTACCTTTCATATGGACATATTTTCCTTCCCCTTCCAGTAGTTTTTTTATTTTGTTGTGTATTTTTGTATATCCTCTCTAAGCTTTTCCACTTATTTTCAATTTGTATTGTTGTCAAGTTGTATCCATATGAATGCATTTCATCGGATACCTGTTTCCACATAATTTTTAACGTTTTGATTTTTCCTTCTTCTGCCAATGGTTATTTTTACACCATATAGACTTATTAATAGTTTAGTCATATCATCTGTCCAAGTAGTTCTGTTGTCTGCAGATGGATCGTGATTTTCATAATCATCACACATGTTTATGGCATATGCGTCGTTCCAAAAACTCTAAAAATGTAATGAAATTTAATTAATTAAAAAACACAATCAGCATATCTTTTCCTTCTTGAACACCAAAACTTACCTGTTTCTTGATGTTTTTGCGGATTATTGTTACGATGATGCGTTTCCAAGTGATTAACGACGATTTCTTGGTCTGCATCTTTAAAGTCACATAACTCACATTAATACTCTACGTTCATGTTCTAATTTCCAATTCCAATTTATCCACGTAACATATAATACATAAAAAATCCAACTTTTCTATCAACGCAGTATACGCCCATGTATCAACACAATTTCATTTAACAGGTGTTACTGTCAAATGTCAGACTGAAGGCCAGACTGCACCAAGCTGCACTGCAACCGTTCGTTTCTTTACACGAAATTAAACTTGCTTGACCTTATGACGTCACAACATTGAACTAAGTTCAATTTAGTGCAGAACAAACGAACAAACATATTTATTTCTGGGTTAATTATTTTTGCCCTTTATAGAGTTAATAATAATCTAAATAATATTTTTGTGGATTTTTCCGGAACGTGATAATTCGAGTTGTGGAAATATACGGTTGTGGAAAAAGTAAATAAAACGAAAACGAAACTTTACTTTTAAATAGTTAGGTACAAATCCTACGATGTCAAATCCTGTGATGTCAAATCCAGCGATGTCAAATCCTGCGATGTCAAATAGGGAGAAGAAGTGCATACGTCATACCGTGCCTGACGTCATAATTCTTTCCTCGCAACGCGCATGTTCGCATCGCTCTACTTCAATAAGGCACATTATATTTTCATTTCTGATTATTGATAGTGTTAAAAAGGATGTTTACAAGCTATAAAAACACTTACCCAATGGCTTTCACCCATTGTTGTTTCAATATTTTATTTGTGATAGTACCTATCTATTATTTTAACCTCACAAAGTAGCGTCACGTTTTCTCTTCCAACTGTCAACAGTGTCAAAACTGTCAAACAAACGGTTTACAGCGAAGTAGAGCGATGCGAACATGCGCGTTGCGAGGAAAGAATTATGACGTCAGGCACGGTATGACGTATGCACTTCTTCTCCCTATTAACACCGGATCGCATGTGGCGCGAGACGCTCGTAAAAAAACGATTATTAAAAGAAAATTGAATGAAAAACGTGAGCTATATTTTGACGCTAATATTTTGAGCCAATAACGCACTCTTTTTTAATAGGTATTTTGATATGTATTTAATATTTATATTTGTACAGTTGCAATCATTCGCTAAGGAACGATTTAAAAACTAGTAATAGCCAGTTTCTTAGTTTCTTGTATAATGTACGTTGTAATTCAACCTAATTTATAGGCTGGGAAATTATAATGTTGAAAATTGAAATGTTCTTGATTACAAATATTACAATTTATATTTATATTGTACAAAAAACTGAAATATCGCTTGTCATGATTTTTCATCGTTTCTTAGCGAATGATCGCAACTGTACATAGGAAATTAATAAACACCTTCTGCATAAAATTATAATAAATTATAAAATCGGGTAACTTTAGAAAAAAAGAATTAAGTAATTCTTATGAAATTATGAGTATGTAAATTATTTCATATAATATTACTTAGAATTATCCAATTCACAAAAATCAATATAACTTTTACATAATTAAGTAATAGTGAAAACTTGTATGCATGTCCTCGGTAGTATAGTGGTAAGTATCCCCGCCTGTCACGCGGGAGACCGGGGTTCGATTCCCCGCCGGGGAGGATTTTTTTAAATTATGATTTAAACTTAAACGTAAGGTAATTTTAATTAATGTGAATTAATAAAACAATTTAGTTTTTTTACAAAAATATTTACTCTTGCTGCATTTTATCTTTCATTTTATTATGATAATCTTGTTGTGTTTAAATCAAATGATATCGAAATTATTAAACTTTGTCAGTTATTGCTTAAAATCATCCATTCTCATCTCATATCTTTGCATGAAGTAAGATGGTACGTTAAAATGCCCATCATTATACGGTTTATTCCGTTTAAAAGGCAGAATGAATGAATGAAGTCGCGGCGAAAATAAATTGGTGATAGAAAGACTCGATATTGTTAATAACAGGTTTTTTAGTGGCATTTGAATATACCTCTTTTACAGTGCAAGATTTACGTATAAGCTATAGCTTAGGGTACCCACTTTCTTGGGGGCCCCCCAAAAAAAATTGTCCGGGTGATCGAGCAATTGTCATATATACTTAAATATACTGCAGCATTATTTGTCCCAATGGCGCACGTCCGGAACGTCCCATACTAAAGGGCCCCATATCTCAAATAGCTTAGGGCCTTATCAAAGTCCGGCCCTGCCTCTTTAAGCTTGTTTAACTAGCTCATCGTAAGAATTGTTCTTTTTAAATCGATCATATTCTTTTGATTTCATATTTTCATTCCACAATTCCACAAGCAAGGGAAATTCTTATAAAGATTTCTAAAAATTTATAGCAAAAATTTTTGGATGTCATTATTTAGAAATTTAAAGATCATATATAAAAGTTGTTACGCCGCTGATGAAAAGTAAACCGTTTTCACCATGCACTGAAAAGAAAATCTGCACAGGTTAACTGTACCGTTTAAAAATCTGTAAGATTGACAGATTTTTTCGGGCGATTCAACCGGAACGAACGGTCGCCATACATTATCCGTTTAAAACCGCGTGGTCTGGAACGTACGTACAACTCACGTACAAAATCACTTTATTCATATTGTGAATAACTATACCAACCTAAAAAAAATCATTACAAAAGGGGCCGCTTAAGAAAGCCAAATATGGATTAATAATTGGGTTTTTTCCATAAATACTATAATAATGTAATAACTTGAATGACAATTTTAAATTAATACATAACACTATTAAAACTTGTTTATCTTACCTTGCTTTTCATAATTTCTGAAGTACCTCTAAGGTCCAAGTGTACCAAACAAAAAATTTAAAATATTTAAATGTGTTGTGAGTACAATGGGCGTACTTAAACACTATTTTCGGGCTGAAAAATTCTTACTGTCGGGGGTGATTACATAATAAAATATTTACATTATCTACAAATGTATCTGGATATATTAGCTTTTGTATTTGGATATAGATACTTTATAGAAAAAACATCTGTACATGTATCTACAGGCATGTTTTCCATGATAGTATCTGTATCTAGATACACAAAAGAATGTATCTGTTAAAACACTCCTTACAAGTTCAAAATAGTAACACTCAGTCTTAATGTAGGAACCTTTTTTCGAGATTTCTGGACTGCAAAATAAAAAATTAACTTGGTCAATATCCAACTTTCTGGCTAGAGAAGATTACAATGGTAATGTGTCTCGACTTGTTAGAAAATCCTAACACATTATAGAATGAAAAATTATTTATACAAGCAGGACACTGAATGAAAATTCACCGTCATCTATGCTAATTGGAATGGTGTCATATGTATTGTAAGTGTGCTAATGCTAATAATGTTACGAAATAACACTTCTATTCTAAATTCATGTAGTTGGTTGTAAAATTGAGAGTTAAATAATATACTATTACACATTTAGCTAATTTAGACTGAATAACCTGTCCATGATTATTAAAGATCTGAGCAATTTATGATTTCAGAGGCCTATAGAAATCTGATTAATAATTTTCTTTCTGCTACTGGTAATGTAAGTACACAATAATGCATCCATAGTGACAAGATATGGCGGCAGTGGCTCATTATATTCCTAGGAAAATAACACGTTTATACTATATGTTATTCTACAGCTAGGACGTGCAACCTGTCAATGACAACAATGATCGAGGTCGATCCAGTTAAAAATCTTATAAGTATAATAAACTCTAAATTTACTATAAATATAATTAAATTTATAATACAAGAATGTTTTAGCTAAAACAATCTGCCTACCATACATTCAGAGCCATTTTTCATACAATTTAGACAATGAATTTCAAGTTTCTATTGACTTACTGGGGGATGAAACATTATTATCAATCCTTTGCTCTTTACGAAGACTTCGAAACTTCTTAAAACTCGTTCGCTCCTTTAAATTCTTCCAAAGCTTCAGAAAAGTAAGAAAACTATTAAATAAAAAGGAAAATAGATTGTAGAATCACTTGTTATCAAAAGTAACTCTCAGTTAATAAAGAATAAACACTACTGTTTTACATAAAACTAAATAAACAGTGCGTTTTGACAAAAAAATATTTAAACAAATTAATTTCTTATTATAAATAAATTAATACTTCCCAGCAGCACAAAAACTGTTATAAGCAACATGGAATACAATAATAATAAAAATAAAGGTATTTATTGAATACTAAAAACCAACAAATAATACAGATCATTTACAAAACAAAAGTAACCAAAGGGGCAAAGGTCAGTGTTGTCTACGTAGTTGACGTACTGTTATTCCACCATAGGTGTATTCCACTTAACCCCATATTCGATATTCCTATTTGTTATTGTCTGCCCATCAAGAAATGACGGAGATGTGCTTTGAAATTACATAATGACATATTTTTAAATTTTTGCAATATTATATTTAAAAGATTTTTGAAAAGCATGTGATTTATGCAACGAAATGACAATTAATTTCTTAGATTAAAATTATGAACATTAACAGAGAATTTGATGTTATTGTGACAGTAAGAAGGTATTTTGGTAGTTATTTTATGAAATATACCCTACATGTAAAATTCTTCTAGTATATTCTGATTCCGAATATTAGTTTTAAACAACAATCTGTGCTGTCAATGCAGGATCCATATACAGTCGCAGTAGTTAAACTGGGATAGCACTGTGTTTTACAAAGCAATATTTTAGAGCCCTTCTCCAATAGTCTGTTGACTGTAAATTAATTTTAAGTTTATAAAAGCTATTTTTACAGAATTTGAAATATGACCCCTAAATTTTAAATTAGTCTCTAATTAACCCTAGATTCCTTGCAATGTCAGAACTCCGGATGCAAGCATCTTTCACTATAACAGAATGAACAACCTTTACATTCTCTCTGCTTTGGGCTTTATCAAAAAGCACAACCACAGCTTTTGGAAGTGATAATTAAATCATAAGATTCCTATATTTTAATCAAACGTTCAATATCTTCGTTAATTAACCGCATAGTGCATCATTTTCAATATAAAGAAAATTAAAATGTAGTTAAGTGTCATCAGCATAAATAGTATACTTACAGGATTGTAATGAACTACCAAAATTACATGTGTATAAAAGTGGGCCAAGACTAGACTCTTGCGGTACTCCTGTCAAAACTGGAAGAATTGTGGACGATTGGTTATTCAAATAACTTGTTGCTTCCTATTAAATAATTTCCAATAAGAGCAATTGCTTTAGCATCAAAACCAATAAGATGTAGCACTTCCATAAGAATAAAGTGAATTACATTGTTGAAAGTCTGATTGAATTAAAATTGAATTGTAACAGCAGATTTTATTATCATCGATAAAAGTTAAAATATCAAATATATCAAGTATTACGCTGTATTACATATCGATAGATCGTAAATGTGAAGACAAATATTTCACAATATATACAGTGCGAGTATAAAGTCTGGAACTATCGAAATAAATCTTTTATTAAATGTTTTTGAAAAAAATCCTCAAACACGTCAATTTTTATCTTAAATGAGACATATTTTAGTGTAATTGTTATTTGTAGATTGTCTTTTGTTTTTGAGTTATGGCGATAGCAAAAATTTTTCTAAATGGAAACCCTAGTTTTTTTATGATGAATTTGCAAAGATAATAAAATTCTAAGACCAAATATGTTAAAAAAGTATGATACTACAGTAAAAACTTCATAATCTAAACACACTGTATTTCGAACATCCAGTAATCCGAACAACATTTACAAGCTATAATCCAAACACACCTCTTTAATCCAAAATTCCCTTTAATTCGAACAAATCTCTATGAAAGTTCTATGTACTATCGCGAGACAATTGGCACGGTAGTTTTTTCCTGTTTAAATAAGACTTTCTCCTTAGTACTCTCTTCCATCGGTATAATATGCCAAGTCTTAAAAACCCGCATTCTTTATAATTCAATCGTGCCAATTATTTGTCTTGCAATAGTACATACATACATAATCTTTAACCTCATATACCTTTCGGTGTCGAGGCGTCAGACACACTGAGCTGCAGAGTGGATATGTGCGTGAGACGAGGCAGCGGAGCCACATACTAAAATTGAATGTATAACGTTCTTGGGTAATGGGAAGGTGAATATTATAAATGAGATTTTACAATCCGTCGGGTGTAGAGAAATTCTATGAAGATCAACAAATACTTTTATTATTATTTAATATAATGATTTATTTCGATAGTTCCAGACTTTATACTCGCACTATATATCCTGGACTAAAACATGATTGAATATTAGGAAGAATATTGTGTTTAGAAAGATGTCTACTAATTTCGAGGGATGATTTTTTCAAAGACTTTCGACAACACAGGAAGAATACATTAATATGCCTCAAATTCTTAAGACCATGTGGTTGATTAATTTTTGGAAATTAAATGGCCTTGGCAGGTTTTCAAACCTAAATATTCTCAGAAGAAATTATAAAGCTCGATTTCATTTTGGCATATAATAAATCTTTCTTGAATATTATAAGGTTAGCCATATATTCCTTGTAGTTTCACAATAACTATTATATTGCAGAGAGGTTCAGTAAAAATGTGTTTCACATTATGTTTTTTATATTGCGTGGTGGGTTCAGTGATAGAGCAGTGGAAAGTTAGATTTCACCTAAACTTTGCCCAACATTATTATAATCTATCTACAACTCTAACAAAGAAGCGTAAATAAAAGAAATTTTCTTTATTTTGCAAATACTGGCTACATAAAATACGCAATTTTGAAACAGCCATTGCTTGCATCACAGTATAAAAATTATTTACAGTTTTGTTTAAAATATATGCATTCACAATCTTATTTAATAAATAACTTAATAAATAGGACCATCATCCAAATTATCATCTTCATCTTCATATGATTCACCATTATCAAAGTAATTATTTGCATAGTCTGTACCATCGTCAATATCTTCATCTTCATAATTTTCTATAATATGTTCATCTTCTTCATGTTGTTGTTCTACTTCTTCTTTTACTGCGACATCCATTGTTTCCGAAGATTTTTCTTCCAGTTGCTCTAATTGCTTTAACCTGTAAGAAAGAAAACTTTATATTTAAAAAATGCTAATAAGTATTTAATTTACTTTGCTTCAACATCTACTGGTTTTGTATCTTTTAATTTCATACGTTTTGCAACAACTTTCGGTCTTAATTCTGCAGGAAACAACTGCCAGTCGAATTTCTCTTTAACATGTGGTAACTGAGCTATTAATCTATCAATTTCATGTTTTGGGTTCTCTTTTCGATCTTCTGGCATTTTTAAGTATGCTCCAGATGTTTGCATGTGATCTATAAAGTCCCTCCTTAAGATCAAAAGGTAATCTATTTCTACTGAATCCTAAAACAATTAACAATTTATTAAAACTATTAAACCAAAAAACTTACTGTTCTTACACGTAATGGCAAAGGTTTTCTATTTAACAAAGGATACAATGGAGGGGGTTCAGTTATAGGACCAGGAAGAGTTTCTCCTGGAAGTATGCCTACGCTACTTAATTGTTCACGGTTCAAAGATATTCCAGAACCACCACGGCCACCTCTACCTCTACCACGACCACTCATACTTCTAGTTTGTTACTTCTAATTTCTTTAAATTGTCACCTAATTTTGTTAATTCTGATGCTTCCTGTTGGAATGTTTCCTATAAATATTTTAGATTAAGAAAAATTACATTTTTATTAAATATGCAAACGTAGCCTTACTGGATCGTAGATGACTTTAATAATTAAAGAACAGCTTGGACAAGCAGCCACTTCCTCACCAGCTAACAATTCTTCCTAGAAGTGACATGTAAAACTATTATTATTTTTAATTGATGATATTTGAATATGTGTTGCAGGAAACAGTACAATATTAACATAATATAAAATGACCATCATAACACACAAAAAAATTACTTATGTATCTTTATGTTACTTCACCTATTGTTAGTTATTACTAGTATAATATAATAAAAACTAATAATAATACTTGCAGGGGGAATGAAGATTCCATAAAGATAACCTAAATGTCTCACCTTTGAAATGCGGAATCTATCACCACATGGACATGGATAATAGAACATTTCCTCTTCTTCGTCGTATTCGAAATCTTCTATTTCCACTTCGTCGTGAAATACACTCATAATAACTGCAAATAAATCTTACTTGATAATACCATGGCATGCAGTTTACAAAACTACAAATTGTGAGGTTAAGTCAGTTACGTTACGAATTTAAGAGACAAGCAGTGTTGCCACAAGTTGTTAAGAAATTGTACTATAGTGTATTCAAGATAACGAACAACTAAACAAATGAACGTTTCTGATATTTCTATGGTTATATAAAGACGTTATTATACTAAAAAATATAAATATTTTATTTCACGATTCACAACCTGCTTTATCGGCATGTCAATTCACGCCGATAAAGCAGGTTGTGCCTTGATTTATTAAAACACAAATCAACAACAAAAATTTATTATCTTTCTAGAATTAATCAGATTCTGAAAAGTCAAAAGTCATTAGAAACATTTATACGAATAATTCAATAATTATATGGAAATTTTTCGATACAGTAAGTAATTCTTTATTTAGCACGTAGTCTCCCTCTTTTTGAATATATATCGACAACTTTACATTAGAGTATGTTCTTGCAAAGATTTTTTTTAAGGTTGCGAACACGTGGAAATCTACAGAGTGGACATCTGGGAACAAGCAGAAAGGTCTAGACCTCTAGACTATAGGGCGGATGAGAAAGAACAGCCCACTTCAATTTTTCAATTTTCCATTGTTACATTTGCCTGTTCAAATAAAACTTACATTTAAAACATACATTTTCTTGAGTAACCTCATTTTTGATTCGTGTCCATATTAATTCGATTGGATTAAGTTCATAATGGTAAGGAAGTAGTCGCGAAACGGTTATCACCTTACTTATTATTCGATATATCGATCCTTCTGAACCCAGATAAACCAATGACATTTGTTTCGAGATCTATTCGAAAATCCAAATCCACTAAACTTCAATAGTTTTAAAATGTTTGTCTAAAATTGGGTAAATCTTCGTCGGCATTAACATCACGTAATATTTTGTCAATTGTAGCCATTTCGTTTTTAAAAAAGTACTGATGAACAATTTTATAACTTGTGTCGGAGTCAATAAAATCAATAAACTTTTTTTTCACTGTATTCTTTTTCGGCGACGAAGGGTTGCCTGTTTTTTTTTAATATGTATTCTTTGATGAGTTGATACACTCATGAATGTACGCAATAAATTACCTGCAAGAACTGTTATGTGTTTTAGAAGATAATGCTAAAAAACCTCTTACCTGTCACTGCTGTTTGTTTTGCTATAGCTTTTAATTCTATTTTTGCATTTTAATAATGTCGTATAAATCTTGAGAATCGTATTTTTCTCATTTTTTGTTAAAGGACTTTTATGTTCCATTATCTCTTTTGCAATCAACACACATAAATCTGTCAATAAGCAATTTTGACATTAGGAGAAAAAGTTGTTGAGTATAAAACTGACTCCGTCATGGCATATGAGATTATATTAGTTCTGTTTATTTTGAGTTGTTCGTTATTTTGAATACAGTATAGATGAAAGCATAAAATTGTATATACTAGATTTTGTTCGTCGCGTACTGATCAGGTACTGACAAGGGAAATTTGAATAAAAAAGTCGTAACATCATTTATTCTATTATAGCGTACCACGGTTAATATTGCAAAAATAGATGTTCTTATTTATCAACATAAATAACAATATCAAAAACAAAATTCACATGAAAAAACTTTTAATACTTTTGATATCATAATAATTATTTATGGAACAAGTGAGTAAAGTATTTTTTTTACTTTTTTTTACATGTGGGAAGTTTGACACACGAGCGATAGCGAGTGTGGCAATTTTTACAAGTAAAAAAAAGTAGCTTTACGCACGAGTTCCATACAAAAATTTTTACGTGTGTTAATATATTTAATTCCATTAAAGGCCGGCTTAAAATTGAATTCAGAACTATACCTTTTACAGTATGATTTCACACAAATGAAAACAAAATTCATAATAACGAAAACTAATGTATCATTTACGAATTGAAATTTTGCCTAATAGGCGATAAGTTGTAAAGCTTTATTATAAAGAAAATGTTTATTTTCTGTAACTGTTCTAAAAATGTGTCTTGGTAAATACACCAAAATTTCGCCAAGTGACAAAGCTGGATTGTTAAAGCACATGAAGAAGACAAAGATTGGAGTCTGGCGAGGGAACAGTAAAGCGTTAGATAAAGTAATCCTAAAATGAGAAAAGCCTGTTGACGATTTGACGGCACCTGTTGACGTCACCTGCGTACTAGACGAAACTAGAGTTCCTAAACATGAACTGAGCTCTGTGTTATTTAGAGTTAAGTCACGCATGTCAACTTTTCTAGTGACATTTCATATTTTCAAACTATTTATTAGAAGGTTGGTGATCATGAAAATTGGTTTAATAAATTAAACTGTCAGTATGACAATTATATAAATCTAAAATTCGGTACAATTAATACTTTAATAAAAGCTGTGGTAAAATTGATATGTGTACTATAGTAGTTTTAAAGATTCTCTACAAAACAGTAAGCAAATGATAATGTACACATTAAAATTTTTTACATGCATAAAAATAAACATGACAGCATAACCTAAAATGTATAACTGGCAGCTGATGAATGTAGTCACTAAAGTAAAAAGAGAGAAAAAAGTATCTCTGTTTCAGATAGTTTAGTTTTGGCCTAGAAAGAGATAGATTTTGGCATCCGTGTCCTAACTCTAAAATAACAGTTAAAGTTTTCATTTAGGAACTCTTGACGAAACTACGTTTTTATTCTGTTAAGAGCATAGAGCGCGACCATGTTTCAAACGAATTAAGGTAGGTACTCACAGCAGGGGATCCGCAGGCGGATGTCATACGATTGGTCGATTTGACTCAAACCGATCCTAACCGACCAATCGTATGACATCCGCCTGCGGATCCGCCGTTGTGAGTACTTACCTTTAGTCTTAAGGTTGGAAATTGAGAAACCCCGGAAAAATTGCCGTTGGCGTCGCTACTGGCACAAAACATTAATTCATTTAGTTCAGTTTCAGACTTTTAAGATTATACTACAAAACCATAGGTGGCCCTCGCTTCGAAAAGTACAATGATTTGTAATAATAACAATAATTTTGTAGAAATATTACAGAATTTATATTAAGGAATAAATTACAAGGCTGATCGCTGTAATTCTTACATATTTACATATTTAGTTAGAATTTATGAAAAAAAAAAAATACTAGAGGTATTATTATGTTTTGCATTACATAATTGATTTACAGATACTTAAAGTTATCTTTGTAAGCTAGTTATGGTAATGCATACTGCTGTGTTATCTGCAGTCAAAAATTTTAAATAGGTAATTTGGGTTGCCTATCTTTCAGGCGTTCATAAAACAATTTTTTTTAATTTTGAGAAAATTGAGTAATTTTGTTATTTAATAAGTAAAGGATACACTCTACATCACTTGGTGATAATAAAAAGTGGATCTTAATTGGATTCTTTACTTAAAATTGAAAATTTATTTAGACAAGCTACGATTTACATGTAGATAGATCGGTTGACTTGGTTTTTCATATTTGAAGCCATCGTAAGGTGTATTTTCACCTGGAAATTATAAAAGGCATAATTGGAAAGGTGTATGCAAGTAATCACCACAATACTTACAGTCTTTATTCTTAAATTTCAAGTAAACCCCATGTTGGTTTAACTATGCAACAAATTTCAGCATAATTGCATAATTTTCATTAATCTTTGAACTTGCAGCCAAAATGTTTTTCTGTAATTTTGATAATTAGATTCTACTACACCTTTAGCAATAGAAGTTTCAAGTGAAACAAGTTTTGTAAAGAAGATCTCAGCCGTTGTAGTTCAAAATTTGAACGATTTAACATGTTTTGCTATAATGGTAAAATATTGTTTATATTTAGGATTTTGGTGTCAAAGTGAATGTAAATAGTAGTTAATAGGATCTTAGGTTTAGGTTTATGTTTGGAAAAGGATGTAAAAAGGTATGAAAATGTTTTTATTTGAATTCTTATTAAACCATGATTGTAAGGAAATCCAAGATGGTTGTCATTCAAATACTGCAGTTTTAATAGGGCCTTTTGTAGCAACGAGTGCGCATGCTTAGTTGTTGAAACTGCATAGTTACCTAAACGGTTCATAGAGCGCGTTTGAGTCAAAAAAATGATCTGGCAACATTGTCCAGCAGGACATCATGTTTGTTCGTTTGTTCTGCACTAAATTGAACTTAGTTCAATGTTGTGACGTCATAAGGTCAAGCAAGTTTAATTTCGTGTAAAGAAAGTTACCTAAAACAAACGAACGGTTGCAGTGCAGCTTGGTGCAGTCTGGCCTTCAGTCTGACATTTGACAGTAACACCTGTTTACATGAAATTGTGTTGATACATGGACGTATACAGCGTTGATAGAAAAGTTGGATTTTTTATGTATTATATGTTACGTGGATAAATTGGAATTGGAAATTAGAACATGAACGTAGAGTATCAATGTGAGTTATGTGACTTTAAAGATGCAGACCAAGAAATCGTCGTTAATCACTTGGAAACGCATCATCGTAACAATAATCCCCAAAAACATCAAGAAACAGGTAAGTTTTGGTGTTCAAGAAGGAAAAGATATGCTGATTGTGTTTTTTAATTAATTAAATTTCATTACATTTTTAGAGAGTTTTTGGAACGACGCATATGCCATAAACATGTGTGATGATTATGAAAATCACGATCTATCTGCAGACAACAGAACTACCTGGACAGATGATATGACTAAACTATTAATAAGTCTATATGGTTTAAAAAAACCTTTGGCAGAAGAAGGAAAAATCAAAACGTTAAAAATTATGTGGAAACAGGTATCCGATGAAATGCATTCATATGGATACAACTTGACAATAATACAAATTGAAAATAAGTGGAAAAGCTTAGAGAGGATGTACAAAAATACACAACAAAATAAAAAACTACTGGAAGGGGAAGGAAAATATGTCCATATGAAAGGTAATTATTCTCTTTTAAACCTTATATTTTGGTTTATGTATAAAGTTTGCAGGGAGTTGGCAGAAATTCTTAACATTAGACATTCCATAAACCCAATATACACACTCGAAAGTAGCACTACAACAAATACAGCAGCTGCTACTGCTATTGCTGAAGATTGTGAGACAATAGATTTAGAAAGTGACATAGAAGCTAATAGTGACAGAAGGTAATATATAACATAAAAAAAATTAATAAATTGAAATTTATGTAATGTAATTTTAGTACACCTGTTCGTAAAAAACAAAAGGTTTCTAAAAGTGTGAGTCTCGTGGAAGAACTACGAAATTTGAGAGTTGTGATAGAAAAACAAAAACAACAAAACAAAAACAAGAAATTATACAGCAATTGAAAATCAAAAATGCGTTATTAGAAAAACTTGTAGAAAAATAAGTTTATTTTGTTTATATAATATACAAGTAATATACATATAAGTTTATAATTATATTGTTTATTTTGTTTTTAGTACCTACAGGTTTATTTAGATTAATATATTATAATAAAGATACATGCAAATTTGTTTTATTTTAATTCTACCATTAAAGTTCTTGCAAGTTTGTCTCTGTGATAAATACCATCAGGTGTTCTTGCATCTACATCCGGAAGGGGTTCTGTTTGCGGCTGTTGAACCATTTTATCATAATTATCACAAGCAAATTCAATGCCATCTCCAATTGCCAAATTGTGTAAAACACAAGCCATGATAAATTGACAAGTTCTTGAAATATCTTTAAGTTTTATATGGTACAAAAATTCGTTTTTATCCTGTATTTTAACGTTTCAACTTTCATCCAAATGGATTCATAAATAAAAATTCTACAAGGGTGATAACATGGCGTATGACATCTGGTATACAATATGTTGTATACATATACACTATTTACAATAAAACTAAAATTGTATTATAAATTAACATTACAGGTATAATTTACAAACGAAAGTATATACTCACCCATAATATTAGATAAACCAAACTTCTTAGTTCTTTGTTTTTCTAAGTTGTCTGGCATTTTTATAACTTCAGATTTTAATGTACAGAGAAATTTTGATACCCTAGTTATTACATCATTCAGTGAACAGATGGGACAAATCCCATCTATCTGCCACATCTCTATAAGAGGCTGTCTGATGCCCAGCAAACCAAATAAATGTTAACACATGTTTCTCTGCACTTATTGAAATTCGTGAACGAGCTATAAAAATAGTTGAGCATAAATCAAAAGTTGTCCTAAGTTCAGAATAATGTTTAATAAGGAAGAACCTGTTAGTAACTTTTGGAATTCATGAGAATTACTAAACTTTTCTATTATATATTGCGCTAACTGTCTTGTAACTCTGAAGTGATTTTTGAAAGTATCATCCCCATAGGTTGTTACTACCTGAAAATAAAATGTCAGATGCGGAAATATGATACAGATAATAGTAATGAATTATTACTTCTTCACAATATTACTTCTTCACAAATCGCCAATGTTGCCACATTTCTGCAAACATTCATAAAATTCACTTTCGCGCGGCGCATGCTCCACTAATATTTCTGTAACGAAAGCCCCTATTGCTTTGTCATAGGAATATTATATCGGGTGATCATTTAAATTTCAGATCTAGCAAACCATGGAAATTTTAGTCATGTATTTTATTAATCAGAAAATACCAAATGATTGTTGACATCCGCCTACTCTAATCTGAAATTTAAATGATCACTCTTTATATCAAAAGAAAGGTAAATTTGTCATTTTTCCGTTTATAACATTTATTTTAACATTTACGTTAATTTTTTTTAAAGAATGTGGTTAAGAAATTTTATTTCAAATCGATGTTCGATTGTTTTCTGGTGAGATATTGATTTTCTAGTTACGAACTAAATAAATCAATAACGATGTTCAATTGTTTCTCAAATACTATAAAAAGAGCACCAAATCTTGGACACGAGCTTCTCGATTTTGATACGAAGCAGAAGCCATGACAGTTGGCACAATAATTTGAGGTTATATGTTAAATCTTACGTCAATTCAAACGTCAAAAAGTGAGGTTATGTCAAATGTCACGGAAATTTAAATTTTCTTTATTAAGTCAATTTTAAGTTTGAATAACAAGTAACATTTGAATAAACTATTAAAGTAGAAGTGAATTAATTAAACTGTCGTGAACGTTTAGTGGATTAAATGGTTTAAAGATTATTGAGAAAATTTATGGAATATTATTTTAAATGGGAATGAGGTTGGAAATTGGAAAGGTTCTGCAATTAACCAAATGTATAGAATGTACTCACGTTATGGAACATTCATGTATCATCTTTATAAAATAATAATTGTATTCAAGCTGCACAAATAAAAATTCAATTTGGTGATCAGATGGTTGGTTTAATCAATTAAAAATTAAATAGGAAAAGGGAATTAAATTGTCTCTTAATTCTTAATTCATTAAACCCATTTGACACCAATATTTATTCAATTTTGTTTCATGTTTATGTAATCTTAGTTGTTTATAATTATTCTCGTTTCTCTCCAGGTAATTTAAATTTAATTTGATTTTTTTTGTGTGTGTTAATAAATAAAATTCTCCATTTAAATGTTTTCAAAAGAAATTTATTTGTGTTTTGTTTTTCTTTATTTTGTGTGTCCTAAATAGTGTTTTACAGAAAGAATATGAACAATATTTTATTACTTTATCAAAGAGCGACCCACCTGAATATTTTTCTCATGCTATTTTTCCTGAGTTTATCTTTCGTTTGTTAAATCAATGCCGGCGCAGAATTTTATTTTCATTATAAAGGTAACTCTTTAACAAATTTGATAGTGGTCTTTTAGAAATAAATTAATCTGTGATCAAGTGTTGTAAAGTGTATTCTAGTACAGCGCTTTTATGGCGCCCAAACAATACAGTTTCTATTTTTCATGAATTAAATTAACCATATCATAGCAATACGTTTAAATGTAAACCAATTTTTTAATGTGTATTCGAAGATTAATAACCACTACTGTCAATTAAATTTAAAAATAATACTAAAATACAGTAAAAACATGCTACAGCGCCATCCCTTTCAGAGTAACTGATCTATTGTCCACCAAAACTGCTTAAAAAATGGTAATAATGGTAACCGAAACTGTAACATGATTATTGTTGTTATAAATAAACTTTTATCAATTAAATTTGTTCATCTGTGAACTACTCGAGTACTTTCAATTTATTATAAAGAGATATTTTAGTTTTAAAAAAGAAAAAATATTTATACTGCGGTGTTCTGAAAGTAAAATAAAATATGTCCACCGTTCCAAATATAAACATAAATTATATACGGTGGATTGAGATGAGAATACACCACAGATATTTTCTTTATTCCTTTCAGCTAGCTCAGGTTTGCTCAGTAAAGCATAAATTATTTGAATTACGAGACTCTTATTTACTTTTATGCCTGGAAAGGAAGAAAAACTTATATTGTAAGCACTAAAGCTCCTGCAGGATGGACAACTGCTACTTAAATCTGAATTCAAAAGAGAAGAACACTGGATGCTTGTATTAGCATCAATTAAACACATATGTAAAATTGGAAACACATAAACTTTATTTAACGAACAAAATAAAAATTCAAATGGAACGTCAAAGTAAAAAAAAATGTTATTCGAACAAATACAATTAATAATTGAGAAATAAATTCTCAGGTTTGCTCAAACTTAGAAATAGTTGTAGTGACCTGACATAGGGCCAGTACGGTCATTCGTTTGAACAGACCAACACAAATAAAATTTACGAGTATTTATAATTAAAACTATTCGTCAAATGAAAATAAATTTTATATAAGAAATGTAGTTGTTTTATTTATATTCAAATCAAATAAATTCTCAAAAAAACTTAATGAACTAAACCAAATAGTTTTATATTTGAGAATGAACTTTACAAGTTAATTATTATTTATGAAATTAACAAGAATCATTTATTATGACCAACCTTGTATATTACGATATAATTTCCCTTTTTAAAAATGAATCCTTTATTGGTAACACGGCGACGAAACCAAACAGCTGACTTCTTGTTTATAAAATATCGATACGAAGATCGATGATGAAAATAAATCCACTTGAATTTATTTAGACAATCACTTTCACTTTCAATAATTGTTGCACAATAATTAAATCTTCTTTTAATCCTTTTAAAAATGTTCAGGTAACACTTTAATTTATTTTAACTTTGTTTCATATATGACATTTGCGTCAAAAACATATGGTTAAATATCTAACCTCAAATTAATTACAGATTTTATCCGGAGCCGGGCATAAGTTCTACGTTTTATCGACTGACTTTGTTACAATTTGCCCCAGCTTATATAGTTTATGCCACAACAAAAGAAAACTATGACATTTCTTTAAAACAAAAGAACATCGAGTAAGCTTGTGACGTCATTAATCCGGCTCAGCTGTTCTTAATTGTCACTAATCCTAATTCTATTATTACAGGATTGTAGCCCTTGAAACAAAGATCAAAAAAGTATAAGACATTCATTGTCCCAAAATGTATCGTAACGAAGATATTCAAGAAAAATGATTGACAATGTACACATTTCGTTACGATCAAATTACATATAAAGTTCAACAAATCAAGGTTCATCCTTTACAAACCAGTTACATAAATACATGATACAAGTAATACAAATAATTTCTCCATAGAAAGATCTTTACAATTTAGTACAAACATAATTCTTTTTCAGTACGAACTGCAATAGATAAATCAATTGATGCATATACAAATTTCAACTTAAATTTAAAATCAACATTAATCAAATTATGCTCAAAATGTCCAGCATACAGTACTCTAAACGCTTACATCAAAACAATGGTGAGGAAAAGCAGGATAAAAGTCTATAAGAGTCATATTAACACGAACGACAGGATTAAAAACCTTCATTAATTGAAGTGATCAGCTATCTTATAAACAAATTCAAAAGTTAATTGTATTGTATAAATCACAACAAGATTGACCTAATTAATCTATTTTCAGCTAATTAGCAACATGAAACTGAGCTGGTCTCCTGGAATATAAAAAAATCTATGTAACGTTAAACATCGTAAACTGTAAAATTTGAATATGGAAATTACTTCTTCCTAAAAAGTGAGGAAACCATCCCAAATGTGACTTGGGTTGCATAAACATATTTGTAATCAAGCAATCTAACTAATTGATATCCTTTTTCTAAAATGAAACCTATTTTTTTTATGCATAAGAAAGCTAGGTTATGTTTGCATGAAATTTTTATTCTTAGTTTTTAATTTAAGTAGTAATGAACCTAACTGTGGTCCTATCTATAGCCTTTTTATTAATTATGCCCATGACATAGCATGTCTCTCTTTTAATGTAAATCTGATATAAAATATTTGTGTTAACGTTTCCGTTCCGTCGTTGATAAAATTTTCAATACGGTGATTTGACAACACCGCAATACTTATTGTTACAGTTTTTATGTATATTTAGTTATTTTCGAACACATTTTAATAATTTTTTTGTTCAAAGTTAGTTTATACTTTGATCTACAAGATTCTAATGTTGGATACACAATTTATGATATATTCTTTCTTAAAATAATGTAAATTCAGAGGCTCTGCATAGCGTATCCTTATTCTATTTCTCAAAAACTTCTGTAATAAAGTATCAATTTCTTTGTTTCTTTTGTTTCTTTGTTTATCCTGCCGTGCGTTATCTAATCGAACAGAGAAGGGCACTCGACTGCAACTGGCAGCCGAGTGCGTCCGAAGCCCGCACACCGGCCACGAAATAGATGCGAAAAACATAAATCAGTTGCCCAACTATGTTATTATGAGAAATGAGCGACGTTAGTATTTGTATCTTATATTGGCGATTGTAAATCTTAACAACACATCAAATGCACATTTAGAATTCGACACTATACGACAAACATAGTGCATAGCCTAATAACTGAGCTTTTTGCTTTAATCTATTTAATTAAACAAAATTTGCATAAAATATAAATTTGAGCAGTTACCTATATGTTTATAGATTAGGGGATAATACTTGATGTGGTTCAATTAAATGTAGTTAGTTTAGAAATTGAATGTTTTAATACATATATAGTAACGAAGTTTTCTTTTTAATGCCATTTATTTACACAAATTTGTTTAGTTTGACATGTTTCACATATTCTATTTAACTATTTAACTATCCAATTGCTCCTATCCTATCCTAATCCTATTTTCATAACTCAAACAGCGTGCGTGAATAAATTAATATTAATAGTTACATATATTAACCAATTAATAAGTGAATGTACAGTAACTAGTAATTGTAAAAAATCATCAAAAACTACTTAATAATAAATTAATTAATAAAAAAGAAACAAACAAAAAAGGTTGATAAACGACAGTCATTAAATAAGCAGACAACGTCACAGAGCAACCTCTCAGACGCAGAACCACAGTTCAAATCCCATGCTGCAGTTCGTATTTTTTTAAATAAAATATTTAATATATTTCATAAATAAACCTTTTTTTAATAGTTACAATATTTCTAAAACAGAATAACTTACAATTAAATTAAATTACAATTACAATTAATTACAATTAAATACTAATATGGTAATGCTTAATCAATTAGTTTTATTTTTAATTAACATAAATATTATACATACATATATCATGTAGTTTAAACAATGACTATGAAATTAAGGGATACCTAATTGTATGTAATTATTGTTTTTTATGTTTATTTTTAAAATAAACAATTCTTTAAAAATACTAACAAAAAGGATAATAATTAACTTTCATGAAAGAAGCAAGCAATGTCAACAGATAGTATAGCCCTGTGGAGAGGGTCTCTGTATTTTCATCTAGAAAGTGAAAAATCATTAAAACAGGAAGTAAAATCCATTTTGATTTTGTCTAACTATAATAATAAATTTTATTTCTAGTTTTTTTGCTTTAGGAACACAAAAACGTAAATACAAAATTGATTGTTTTTAGGTAGTAAATAAAATGTCTGTTTTTCCCTAATTGGTTTGCTTTTTTAAGTAACCTAACCTAACTTGGTATTATTTATAGTATGGTCCTTAATGCCATATCTTGAAGTATATAGCAAAAATAATGTGACTATATTCTTAATTTGCATTTATCTCAAAACTCACTATTTGTAGATACGTTAGTGTGATCCTAAAGCCTCGAAGTATCAACACTAACAAGTTTTGAATGTGGTGGAAGATGTATGTTTTGTAGCTTATCTACTACGTAATTCTAATGCATTTCTAACAGAGTATTTCGATTGGTACATATGCATATTCTGTTTATGCGTTTTTATGAGTTTATATACATTTATTTATTGTTCGAAAATAGAATCATTAAATGTCATTATGATGTAACAATTTCAAGCACTGTTCAGTATGGTAGCGGGCATAAATTGAGTATAAATAAAAAACATTGTTCCATGTTACAGAAAACAAGTTTAAATTTGCTGTGCAGTGTTAATACTTGTTTAATAATTGATTCATTGTTCGATTTGAATGTTAAAGCAATAACATAGTAATTAAACATAATTTAAAATACAAAAGAAAACTGCTGTATTATATTATTATTTACTCAATCAACTTATAATATTTTATAATAATGTTATGACTATGGTGAGACATTGTTATCAATGAACATAATAACAATCACTAACATAAAATTAGTATTTAATTGATTAATAAATTAAATACTAATTTTATGTTAGTTAATATCTAGTTTTTAAGGGCGACGTATTGTATAAAAGCAGGGAGTAACGTACGTTATAATCACACTATAGATAAGATCATGTTACATGAGAATTGTAAAGGATTGTGAGCACACGATATCAAATTACATTTTCCTGATAAGTCTACGTTATCTCTATGAGAACTTCCTTAGCATTAACTCTCTCATGACCATGAGAACTGTGTAGGCAGATAAGATTGTAACACTGTATAAATACCTCTGTTTTAATCTTAAGTCTTCAGTCTTCATAAACCTTTATTCAACTCACAAGTCTCTTCAACAAGTGTTTATCCAGAGTGAGTATTAAAATAGGTGTGGACTTTAAAATTGTCCTGCTAGTAAAACATAAAGGCTCATTCGAGTTTTAAATTAATTGTTTTGTTTAATGTCATTTAAATGTGAATTCTAAAATTGTTCTGTTAAGTGTGTTAATTCAAATCTAATTATTTAAACTCGTCTTAAACTCATTTAAATAATTACTGACAAAATAATATTATAACATTTGTATTGTAAATGTAAAAAAGAGATAGTTTTCTCTTCATTAAAAATAATAAAATATATTCTACGACTGCAAACGAAATAAATAAATGTTTTATTATATTAAATAAATAAAAGTTAAAAAAAACCTTCGGCCACAGAATATAATAAAACTGGCGCAGATTTCGTAAGGATTTTAGAAAATCGACAATAAATATCGATTTTGTGTTTTAACACTTGATCCAAAGGAAAACATCGTTCCCAACAAGGTGTCACAATCAAAATAATTGAAGTTTCACAGCTTCTAACATTGGCACAGAGGCTTCGAGAATTAAGGCGTGACATCCCAGCAGCACCGTCGACCGCCCAGGCTTCCAACGCACGCTTCTGACATTGGCACGCGGAGGTCTCCCGTTCGACAAGGTACACAGCAACATCGCATGGTTATTGCAGCCTTGGGACCTTTCCTGCTGATTATTGCAATCAATTTTAATTCTACGCAACAAAATAAGTGTGTTTTTCTTTCAAAGTGAAAAGCGTTTCAAAAAGAAACCACCGAATTTATTAAATCATTTTTAAAACCATAGTAACTTAGTTTTAACATTTTTAATTAATTATTGATTACGTACATGGTAGACGCCAGACCGAATAGGTAGTGTCAGCTAGTGACATTATAAAGCCTTTCATGGTTGCCATGTATGGGTAGGAACCCCGAAACTGTTTACTAACAATAAAAATAATTTTAAAAATAATTGTGTTATTCTAATTATTCTTTTCTTTTAACAAATTAATTTTTAAGGTAAAGATTATACAATTTTTGCTTAAGGTCTAAGTGTACCCAAAAAACGTGTGTTGTTTGTTTAATAAATAATATAATAATGTAATAACTTTGGTTTTAAGTTAATAGTCGAGGAATGTTAAAAACTTACTTACCTAACTTGTTTTGGAAAAAAAAATTTTTTTAATTAAATTATTTCACATGTTATACGTGAAAAATTAATTTTGGAGAAACTGTACATTCAAAATTAATCAAAATAATACCACTTAAGTTTCATAGTATTTGAACTATTTTCCAAAAACTTTAAGAAAATCGTATGTCTAGGGACTAAACTATTACCTCCTTTTTGCCAAAAAAAGCAGTATTTTTTGGCAAAAAGCAGGTTTTTTGGCAATAATTTAGTCGCTAGACATACGATTTTCTTAAAATTCTGGGAAAATAGTTCAAATACTATGAAATATAAGTGGTATTATTTTGGTTAATTTTGAATGTACAGTTTTTCTAAAATTAATTTTTCACGTATAACATGTGAAATAATTTAAATAAAAATTTTTTGTCCAAAACAAGTTAGGTAAGAATGTTTTTAACATTCCTAGACTATTAACTTAAAACCAAAGTTATCACATTATTATATTATTTATGAAACAAATAACACACGTTTTTGGGTACACTTAGACCATAATTTTAAATGCTTAGAAATCGATCTCGATCTCCGAGACATTGTAAAAGTGCAGAACGCCCAGCAAATCCAAGCTCAAATTCAAATACAACCCCTTTATTATTCTTAAATAATAACAACAATAATATGGCAGTTTTCAATCCAACACTTTTAAATGAAATTCCCATTTATGATGGCAACACAGCCACATTATCAGAATTTGCTAGAGCTACAGAAATTATTACCACACAATTTTGTACAGCAAACCCAGAAGAATTCATAAATAAATTAATTATTTCTTCAATTAGAAATAGTTTAAAAGGACAAGCCCTTGAAATTATAACAGGATATAACTACAATACCTGGAATGAAATAAAAACTGTTTTAATAGAAAATTTTGGCGATCAAAGATCAGAAACAAATTTATTAATTGACTTAACTAGAATTCGACAAGGAAAAGATAACCCTATTGAATTTTACAATAAAATTAGGACGCATTTAGCGACCCTAAATGCAAAAGTTTCATTAGGACCAGATCCAGTAGTAATTAAAACCCACAAATTAGAAAAAAATTCAAAATTAGCTTTACGAACATTTGTCAGTGGACTAAACGAAAATTTAGGAACATTTGTCAGATCTAGAAATCCAAATTCTTTAGAATCAGCTCTAAAAATTATTAAAGAAGAACTAGATATTCGTTATTCACAAAACCAAAATTTTAGAATGAACCAAAATTTAACAAAAAATAATCAAATACATTTAACATCTAAAAATAACTATCCTAAACCATCCCAAAACCTATGACTACTCAGCCTACAACTGAAAAATTTGGAAATCCGAATAATTTCTCAAGACCAAATAATAACTTTTCAAATAATTTCCCTAATTTCTCAAATACTAATTCAAGACCAAGTAATTTTTCTAATAGACAAAATAATTTCCCAAATTTCACGTTGAATAATGCTTCAAGTAGCAACATTAGATCAAATCAATCTAAAAATTTTAGTTCTTTCAAACCGAACCATCAACCCACATATACTCCAGAACCTATGGAGGTTAGCATAATTAAAAGACTCGCTACCAGACAATTAGGAAACCAAAATAAATTCAAAACGAACTCACAACGCTTTAGACGCTTTCCAAGTGCAATTCCAGAAGAAATAAATTATCACGACGATAATTTACCATCAACATCTTTCAATAATATTGAATATGACGAACCAGATCTTGTATATTTTGATAATACTTATAATGAAAATCCTAATTATCCTCAAGATGAACATCCCCAAGACGAATATGTCCAAGAAAATCAATATTACAATCAACCAGAAGAAGAATACGAAAACATGGACTCTAATGTAGATTTTCATTAAGAGCCTCGAAACCCCTATTACATTTTAACATAAACCCCAAAAGCAAACTTACCCTATGTAATCATCCCAGGATCGAATGAAAAATTATTGATCGATACAGGGAGTTCAAAAACTATCATTTCTCCCAAATTCGTACAAGAAAACTCTCCAGAATCTATTTATAAATATAATTTTGGAATTACAACGTCCCATGGAACTACTCAACATAACTACGTAGCAGACATCCCTATACCTAATCTTCATACATGTTACTTATTTGACTTTCATCCCGACTATGTAGGACTTATAGGATCAGATCTTTTGATGGGATTATCCGCATCAATCGATTATAAATGGATGCATATCCAAACGGAAAAAACAACCGTACCTTTTTATTATAACCCTTCCAAATTAAAGCAAGAAATGCAACAACGAAATCATTGTAATTTTTCAAAATTAAAACCAAATCAGGAACCAATAAAAAAGATCCATATACCAGCTCAACAAAATTAACCCCCAAACTTAAGTTTAACTCTCACGTCATTACGCCTTTAGCTATTGTCAGATTATACAACAATTATTTTCAAATAAGCCTTATCAATACTTCCAATGAACCTCAAGTTATCAGTATTTATGACCCTTTAATTTTAGAAGATTATAACACTTCAGATGATTTAATCCAAATTAATAATTTCAATGTAAAATCCCCTTCCAACGTAAGAAAAATTTTGAACGAAAATTTAAAAAATAATTTAAGATTAGCACATCTTAATAAGGAAGAAGAAACCCTCTTGACAAACCTTTGCTATGAATACAAAGACGTATTTTACACCCCAGACATACCCCTTTCAGCAACAAATTTAGCAAAACACCATATTAGGACACAAACAGATGCCCCAATTTACACTAAGACATATAGATACCCCCAGATTCACCGCGAAGAAGTTAAAAACCAAATTCATAAAATGTTAAAGAACCAAATTATTGAACCATCAGAATCCCCATTTAATTTTCCAATTTGGGTAGTAAAAAAGAAATCAGACGCATCCCAAAAACAGAAGTGGAGGATCGTCATAGATTATAGGAAACTGAACGAACAGACTATCGAGGACAAATTCCCATTACCCCGAATAGAAACCGTTTTAGATAATTTAGGCAGATCAAAGTATTTTACTACTCTTGACCTCGCATCCGGGTTTTGGCAAATATAAGTTGAAAAAAAGGATAGAGAGAAAACAGCTTTCTCGACAGAATAAGGTCATTTCCAATTTAAAAGAATGCCTTTTGGTTTAAAAAATGCACCAGCTACATTCCAGCGTGCAATCAATAACGCTCTTATAGGTTTAACACCCCAACAATGTCTAGTCTACTTAGACGACATCATAATCTATTCCGCTTTTCTTCAAGATCACATGTTTAGACTTAAAAATATATTTCAAAGATGTAGACAACATAATATCAAAATTCAATTAGACAAATCAGAATTTATACATAAATCCATTAAATATTTAGGACACATTGTAACTCCAGAAGGAATAAAACCAGATCTAAACAAGATCTCAGCAATCAAAAACTCTCCAGCACCCAAAACAAGAACCGAAATTAAATCATTCTTAGGACTATTTGGACATTATCGAAAATTTATAAAAGATTTCGCTAAAATCACAAAATTCTTAACCATATGTTTAAAGAAAGATAACAAAATTATTCATACAACAGAGTTTTTATCTAAATTCGAACATTGTAAAACCATTTTGACTAACGAACCAATTCTACAATACCCCAATTTTGATGAACCTTTTGAACTAACCACAGACGCTACATACAACAACACCTCATCACCATCAATCTAATTCACCAATCGAAAGATTACATTCTACAATCATTGAACATTATCGACTATTAACCAATATACCTGAACAGCAAAAAATCCAATATTGCCTTTTACCATACAATCATACTATACATTCAAATCTTCATTTAACCCCTTTTGAAATCGTTTTTGGACACACTGAAAGTAAAAACCCCTTTGACCTTGATTATAACAGAACATATTATCATGATTACTTATCTACACATAAAAATAAAATGAAATATTTATATGAATCCCTACAAAAAACTCAGATGGAAACTAAAGAAAATCGAAATTCCAAATTAAACAAATCCAAAACAAATAAACAATTTAATTTAAATAGCAAAGTATTTATAAAAACCAATCTAAGAAATAAAAACGATCCAAGATTTGACGGACCTTATATTATCTCAAAAATTTTAGAACATGACGTTTACGAACTAACACCCCCTGATGGTAGACCACCACTTCAAAGACATGCTAACGAAATGTTACCTTTTTCAGGACAACAATGCTCCTCATCCTCTTCCGTATTATCGCATCAACAATCAGCGATGTTACAATAACAAATATAGACGAAATATCTCACATCGAAATTTCTTCATATCTCACAGATCAAGGCGTTCTAACTATCCCTTATCCTGCTGACCCAAAATACTTACATTTATATGAAACAATTATCGTTACTAAAGCTTACCAAATTGACAACAAAATCACATTCATATTTGAGATTCCATTAATCTCTAAATTCGAAAATAATCAACTGATTCAATTAATACCGTTTCCAACCATTACCAGCACAAACTAAGCTCGTATGATTATACCGACTTATAACACCTTATATAACGCTCAAACTAGCATTCCCATTGAGATCGATCATTGTAAATCGACCGCCCCCAATTTATACTTTTCTCAACATAAAAACTACTTTGAAATCCCTAATAATAAACTTTGTGAGACACAACTACTTTCTTTTCATCATAACCAAACTTGTATACCTTACCTACTTGAACTTATTGATATAAAGATTTCCCAAATTAATTCTGTAACCTGGTTAATCAGTTCCCCTTCCAGATCCATTTTAGACATTAAATGTAGAGATCAAACGTATCGAAAAGAACTTGTTGGTTCAAAACTTATACATCTTAGTCCTGACTGTATTGTCATGATCAATCATAAAAAGACGTTATTTAGAGCCAAAAGTATTTCTAATAAAGTAATAGAATTTAATATCATAGATATTGCAAAATTAACAACCCCTCAATTCGAACATGTAAATATAACTAAAATCGATTTAACTACAATCGATACACAGAAATTGAACAAATATCAATTGAAGATCACAAACTAAAATCATCTTCTAAAGATGGAAAGTACTACAACCCTGGATCATTTGAGCTTATTAAGTATCATTATAATTATATTTATCATTGTAATAGTTATAAGTTTATTATTGTATATTTATTGTAAACGTAACTCCTTCAAAATCAGATTTATAGATTTTCCAAATAAAGATTTTATAAATAACCAAAATAACGAAGAAATACCAATTTAGATTTCTTTGAAAAATTTTATAATATATAAATATTATTTCAAATTTTATTTTCAAATTATTTTAATAACATTGAAAATACTAAGGGTGGAGGAGTAACGTACATTATAATCACACTATAGATAAGATCATGTTACATGAGAATTGTAAAGGATTGTGAGCACACGATATCAAATTACATTTTCCTGATAAGTCTACGTTATCTCTATGAGAACTTCTTTAGCATTAACTCTCTCATGACCATGAGAACTGTGTAGGCAGATAAGATTGTAACACTGTATAAATACCTCTGTTTTAATCTTAAGTCTTCAGTCTTTATAAATCTTTATTCAACTCACAAGTCTCTTCAACAACTGTTTATCCAGAGTGAGTATTAAACTAGGTGTGGACTTTAAAATTGTCCTGAGTAAAACATAAAGGCTCATTCGAGTTTTAAATTAATTGTTTTGTTTAATGTCATTTAAATGTGAATTCTAAAATTGTTCTGTTAAGTGAGTTAATTCAAATCTAATTATTTAAACTCGTCTTAAACTCATTTAAATAATAACTACAAAATAATATTATAACATTTGTATTGTAAATGTAAAAAAGAGATAGTTTTCTCTTCATTAAAACCTTTGTAACTACTACATTTTCTTTTTCAGATTTAACTGGAAGTGAAGATCCTGTAGACCCAAAATTGTTTTCCTGATCAAATTTTGTTACTATATACATGTATCCAATAAATAAATTAACTCAAACTTGAATAGTTTTAACAATAAATCCTTTTAAAAATTCAATTTATAATTGCAAATGATAAACACAAACAGTCAACTATGAACTTTTTTACTTTGGGTAACAAAATTAAGAATTCATGATTTTCAAATAATGAAGGAAAATCATCACAATATGTATTTACATTGAATTATTTAGATTTAGAATGTATTTATATTTTGCATTTTGTTTTAAAAAAAAACTAATATTTGTGTGCACTATTTTTTTACCTTTTTGTGTTTTATCCTAAATTACAAAAAAAATTATCTGAACCAAACAATAGAAGTATATAAGTACACGAACAAAATAGTTATTTACACTTCAATAAATGATTGTAACCACTATAGTTGGTTCCTTTTCCATTAAAAAAATGTTCCTTACCATTATAAGCAATAATCTTTACACTAACAGAATGGGAAATTAACACTCAGTTCGTGCATACTTTACACTCAACAAATGTTTTCTCAACAATATGGTTGTCATTTCTACACTCAGTGTCCATGACTTTAACCTGCATTGAAGGTTAAAGTTGTTATATATTTTACCACTTTTAAGACCAATGTTATTTACCTCGTCAGTGTGGATAAATAGGAACCACTCTGGGTTGCTGCTGCCACAAACTGCAGACGATGCCTCTTGACAATCTTAACCGGTCTTTCAACCGCTCGAGTGTGGCAGTGGAAATCGTGGAAAATCAACGGAAAGTTTATTTGATGAGATCCCAGCCTTTACTATGAGACCTTTTAGTTCATCTTCCTTTATATGTTTAGTAAATGGAGTCTCTGTGACTTTTTGAGCTTGCCATGAAATTAAATCAATGTAATTCTCAGTATAGAAATTGATTTTAGGAATTTGGAATTTCGTGACGCCACCACCATTGTGGACTAATGTTCTTGCCTTTAGGACTAGTCGTAAACCCAACTCACGAATATGTCTCCTCTCATCCATTAGAAGCCCGAGAAGTAGATTTTGTGGGGAGGCAATTTGTTTGGAATTCAGGATCGACACCATTTAGGAGCCCATGCGGAAAGTAGCGGGAAAACTTTACAAGTCTCCAAGTACTGAGCGCCGTAAGTGCAAGATGGATGGAGTTTCACATGGGACCAAACTGGAGCGTAGACTTTCATTACGTATTCAGTTAGTATTTTCAAGTTATCAGAAGGGTTCTCGCTGCTGACGTACAGGCGTAAAATGCGATTAGCTGCCATCTTGCATGTGATGGCTTCCCTGGGTTTTTCATCTCTAGATCTTCTGAATACTCTCCTCGTGGCGTGGCAAACTTCTAGCAAATATTTTTGGTCAGTACTCAAATCTTGACTGACTTCTAAATAGGGAAGGTTAGCTTCGATTGGTGAAAAACTTGCAATGTCAAGCTTTTCGCACCCATCTAGTTTCTTGCCAATTTCGCCTGAATAGGTTTTAGGCCCAGTAGTCTTTCTATCTAGAAAGTTATCATAATACTGAAAATATTTGTACTACAGTGAACGAAGTAACCAAATACATGTTTAAACGCGCTAATTATGTAGCAATTAACTCTTGCATTACAAATGTAGACTGGCAATCTGTGTCAAATTCTTCTGATAACATTAATGATTTTGTTAATGAATATTATTCTATTTTATATAATCTTTTAGAAAATTTTGTTCCAAAAATAAAATATAGAATATCAAACTATCCGGTTTGGTTCAATAGTGAATTGATTTCTTTGGTAAAAAACAACTACTTAAGTTTTGAAGATTTAAGAACTCAGTGTAATAAATTAAGTGAAAATTTGTATCAAAATTATTTAGAAGGTATAGAACTAAAGTTGTCTACAAACGTTAATCATTTTTGGCAATTTGTGAATGACAAAAAAGAAACAAAAGGCTTTCCTGTAGAGATGGTTTTAAATGATAAGTCTAGTAAAAATTTTCAGCAAACCGTTACTTTATTTGCAGAATATTCTGCCTCGGTATATAACTATAATACTAATAATGTTGTTACTAACCAATACGTCGACAATGTTTCACATAATTCAAATACATGTAGTTTTAACTTTAACATTATTTCAGGAATGGTTTTTGAGGCTATTAATAAGCTGAAAAGCCCTTTTTCCTGTGGGCCTGATTTACTTCCTAGCTATTGAATTGTATATATACTATCAGTGTTCCTCTAACTCTAATGTTTGTAGAGGCTGTCATTACAATCTGCAATGGCAAAAATGTTCGATGATATTCTAACAAAACAGTTACCATGGGCTGTAAGTTACATAATAATTAATGAACAGCATGGCTTTGTTTCTAAAAGATCCACCATATCTAATTTATTATTGTATCAAAGTTTCTTGTCAGAGGCTTTAGAAAATCGTTTTCAGGTTGACTCCCGTATATACCGATTTTTGCAAAGCCTTTGACAAATCATCACTTTTTATTACCTAAGTTGCGATCTTATGATTTTAAGGATAATGTTTTCAATTGGATTCGTAGTTTCTTAGCAAACCTGAAGCAAATAGTCAAGATAGTATTCTTTTTGTTAACAATTACAAGATTAATTGTTCATGTTTTTATAATTGTAACTGTTTTAAAATCTACAAAAGAATTGTAATTAACATAATAAACTTTAAATGTATGTAAACAATATATATCAGGGTATATATGTATTTTAAGAAATCATGTAATTTGACTTTTAATATCCATATTTCATGTGCTAGATGAAGCCATACAACTAGATGGCGAAAATTCCACAAATGAAAAAAAGGATAATTAATAAATTCACTTGTTTCTTTCTTACCACATACCCAAAAGTGAAAGCTATTTCATCGATTTTCTTTTCAAACAATTAACTTATATTGGTCAAGATACCCCACTTCCTTCAAAGAAACCAACCTTTTTGTTTTTAAAATTATTATTACAACATTTACATTATGTTTATGGAATTGATTATTTCAACTTTATCCGTTGATCCCCTAGCAACACTAACACCATTTAGCCAAGTGACTAACCAAATGCCGATAATACAGAATGTCGGTGACAAAAATCACGTAAAACGACACCGGCACCATCTGTTTTCCCCTAGCAACACTAACACCATTTAGCCGAGTGACGAACCAAATGCGGATAATACAGAATGTCGGTAATTCCGTACTTAACCACCTAAAGAGAGAGAGAGAGACAGACGAAAAGTCACCAGATTAGAGAGAGACAGAGAATCTAGGGTCCCTAGAACCGTCTGGCTCAGGTGCCCTAATACCTACTGAAATTTACTATGTTAAAACGTAAATTTACCTTGTGTCCATTAACCATTATCATTCATTAATTATTACTAATCTGTACATGGTAAGCAAAGGTTTTCCAAATATCCAAAGCAATGTTTAAAGGGCGTCACACTTTTTCTAATAATTTGATGAGAAACAAAATGTTGCTATAAAAAATAAAAAATTCTAATTATTTTTTGCCTAATTAAACAATAACTATTTTATGGTAGCAATGATCATTTAAAATTTTTAAACAATAGTGACAAATGAACCATTGAAGTACAGTCATTAGCAAATGTCTTGTCCCGAGTAGGCAACACATTTAACAATTCTGGTAAAAGAAACGACGTACGTTTCGGTGCATAGTTTCTTTTGTTTACAAACAACACAGCAAATCTAACCAGTTTTAAAGGTTGCTACCCTAGCTAGAGTGGCTTTGTATAACAACAATAGAGTAATAAAAACTGCTATTTTCAAGTGAGTTTCTTATTTTACTGGAATACGAAACAACCGTTTCACTTCTACTATCGTTTTTTCTATTTTAAGAAATAAATATCGTATACTTTTTTCTACTTTATTATAAACTCTATTAATTTATTTACGAGTTTGATTTGTTTATTTACAAAGTTTAATTATTTTGTAAACACTAAAAAAAACTAAATTTTTAGTACTAACTGTAATCAGTTTTTATTGCAAAAATTAGTAAAAATAATAAATAATTAAAACTAATAATCATTCCCCGAGTTTCCAAAGTAGAATCAGATTGGGCATACAAACGAGGCATATTTAAAAATTAAGGGCCGGTGTATTCACCTTCAGATAAAATTCCCAGTAGTTGCCGGTTAAATAAATTTAATAAATTAAGTTTAATAATAAATACAGTTTGGGTATATTCACAGGATTATACTTAGATTAAGTAGGGATTATATTTTGAAAGTAGTTAGTGGAATGTTTGTGCGAAAGGGTCCTACTTTTGCACTCAGCTAATACATGCAAGAGAGAGATGGGTAATTGACAGAATAATGTGTTAGAGAGAAAAATTAAACCCATTGAGTAATCTACTTAAAAGGAGGCGGGATTTAAAAAATCTGTAATCTTTCACAAATATTTTCTAAAAATTTTAGGTAAACAGATATTAATGATTATTATTATTATTATTATCTTATTATAATTATATGATCTAACGTTCGATGCTTTGTCAAGGCTGTTTCTTAATTTTTGTTTTGTGACTGTTTTGTTTTTAGTACTGACTATATCTATGTTTCTAGTTTTTTCTTAGTTTGTAGTATTTTTATTAAAACAACTGAATATTTAATAACTTTTTAAAATTTTAACGTATTTACATAAATAAATGCCTATATTATTACTTTATTTTTATTTATCGCTTACATTAATTTCTGCGATTATTTAATTATCTAAAATACTCCTAAGCCTCTATTCTTTGATGATTGTTTTCATTATTATTTTCGATTCGTTATTTTTTATTAAAGGTAAAGAATGAAACATAAACACGCTATATAACTTTGTTTAACTAGTAGATGCTTCTATTTAAAAGGACTATTTTATAAAGTGTGTCAAAGAAATTTTGAATAAAATGAGTAACAAGAGTCTTTACAAGCGTGTTTTCAAAACAAGCTTTAAAGAATTTAAATATCTTGCCCAAGTAGTTGTCCATCTCTGTTTAACTCGGTCTCTTTCGTACACAGTATAAGGGGTATTTCGATTCTTGAAGCAGCAACGTCCTTACTCGGGACAAGACATTTGCTAATGACTGTACAGTCATAGACAAAGGAGGAGTGTAACTAAGACCGGTTTTTGGCCTAATTTATTTTTGAACTAAAATAATTAAAAAAAAAATCATTATTTCATCATCCACCATCAATATTTGATTGATTTCACCCCAAACGAAACCTTCTTCCACTCACTTATACCTCTTGTACCTCTCTAAACTACTAGATAACCAGAATTCAGGAACAGTCTCACTAAAATATTTTTGCATTTACAAAATGTGTATTATCCTTGAAAAGTCATATTTTCTTTCAGTAAAGTGCATCCGGGTTAACTACATGTAATTTCCTTGTTTTTGAAAAAGTATGGGAAGATAACAAGTGGAGCGTAAGAAAATCATATTGTTTGTAATGGAAATAAAGAATCCTTGTTATTCCATTGTATCCCTGCTTGTTTATAGACTCAAGTTATTAGAGTAGGGGGTAGGTGGGTAAGTAGTCGCAGTGGAGGGAAGGGATTAGTGGGGAAGGTAACCCGGATGCACTTTTCTGAAAGAAAATATGATTTTTCAAGGGTACTACACATTTTCTAAATGCAAAAATATTTCAGCGAGACTGTTTTTGAATTCTGGTTATCTAGTAGTTTAGAGAGGTATAAGAGGTATGGGTGAGTGGGGGAAGGTTTCGTTTGGGGCGAAATCAGATAAATATTATTATCAGATGATGAAAACATGATTTTTTAAAAGTTATTTTAGTTCAAAAATAAATTAGGCCAAAAAACCGGCCTTAGTTACCCTCCTCCCTTCTATACTACTTAATTAATCTGAAACCCAAATCTTTCGATTGAAACTATAGATAAGTCATAATCTAATGGTAAATAAATTTAAAAAGAATTGTTTTGATATGTCATAAATAATAGTAAATTACACCTTTTGAAATGGAAATTTTACTAGAAAACAATGATTATTAACCTTTGTAGCATAATTACAGTTACAGTCTATTGTTAACTGGATATGTTATTCGTGCCTTAAATGTGACTACTGCCTTAGGTGTTTCACTGTCAGCACTTATTGATTTTGGGCTGATTCTATAATTTGCTCTGAATGATATACTTTGTTGCTAATATGTTAGTGGGAAAGCCAACCGGTCCGGAACAGAGGTTACTTCCTTAGGTACGAACTGATTTACTATTTGAGGGTGTGTTAATTTCCACGGTGATATGATAGGCCGTGTAAGAGAACCCTCAAACCATTATTGTGTACACATGTTTGATTTATGTTATTTTATATTTGATCTATTTATTGTTCTGTGCCTATTACACTTTCTCGCTTGTCTAGGGATCTAGGTATGTGCTCTTGTATCTGACGTGAAAAACAACGTCTTGCAAAGACTTTTACTGATATTTCTTATTTCATATGTGTCCTTTATATGAATATAAATGTATGGTCACAAAGTATCTGTTGATATGTTAAATATGAAATCAGTAGTTCTTGTGTATTCATTTTAAACTGGCTGGTACGTTTACCTTTTCTAGTTTATACATAACTCCAGATGGTTGACTCAATTTCACGATACTTTTGATGATTTGGTGAGATTTACGTTTTAACTATTTAGAAATGTCTTGTATAAACACACACAGCTGTATCAATTTGATAAATTGATTTATTAATCTGCGTTGTTCATTGTAATCAAAAGCTCATTGTAATCCAACTAAATAATAATTTGATCACCTACTGAACTTGAAGCGTTAACGTATTTAATCTGGGCTAGCATATTTTCAAAGGAGTTTTTTACAAAACTAGCTACTCATTTGTGTCTATCAAGTTAAATACGTGCCTCCTCGCTTAAGGCTAAGAATAAATTAATAAAATACTACAATCATATTTAACTGTTCTTTTATTTGTGTTTATTTCTCTTCTTCTGTTCATATGAAGTAGACCAATCGTTATCAGTTTATGGTCACATGTTATAAAAAGTAATCACAACGTAGGATCTAGTTTGTACTGATGTTATATTTATCATTAAAAAATTTGTCATTTGTAATGTTCGCAGTCAATTTGTTTCAAGTATTTAGTTATTTGCTTATGGTTACTAACAAAGCTTTTCCATTCATTTAGTTCTAAATCTGTTTAAAATTACGGATTGCATAAATTCATCAGGATTTTTATCTGTTATTATTATTAAAAATCATCCTAATGTTATAATTAGGACTGATCTGCTTTATGCAATGTACTACTGTCAAATTCGGGTACGATTTTAAGTTTAAATGAAGATCTGCCATTATTATGTGTTTATTTTCAAATTGCAATAGATATTGAAGCTACGACCATGGGATATTTTTCGGTTCGCCGTTAGATTTTGGAGCATAAATTGAGTATAATTTTTTTCACTTATTTATTTATTGTTCGAAAACAGAATCATTAAATGCCATTTTGATGTAGCAATTTCAAGCACTGTTTAGTTTGGTAGCGTGCATAAATTGATCATAAATAAAAAACATTGTTCCATGTTACAGAAAACAAGTTTAAATTTGCTGCGCAGTGTTAGTGCTTGTTTTGTAATCGTTTCATTGTTCGATTTGAATGCGAAAACAATAACAGTAATTAAGAATAATAATTTAAAATACAAAAAGAAAACTGCTGTATTATATTATTATTTATTTAATCAACTTATAATATTTTATGACAATGTTATGACTATTGTGAGACGTTGTTATCAATGAAGCAATTAAATATTAATTTTATGATAGTTAATATCTAGTTTTTAACGGCGGCGTATTGTATAAAAGTAGGACCGCTAAAAAGCAATAGTAAGATAAAGAAGAAATAATTATTGTTATCGAAAGACATTGAGCGACACAATTAATCAATTGAAATATATTATATATTAACCATGATATGATTCTTTGATAATTTCTTTGTGACAAAACTAATAAATACAACGTTGAATTGAATATTAATGTTTATATTCCAAGATATCTATACTCAGGTAATGCATAATTATACCATTAGTAATTTAGTAAATAAATGATATATCTTTCTATTATTACATTAAAGGATATTTTAATTTCGTATAGTACTGTTTCTTTAGCTTGGAGTTTACACAAATTATATTTACATACTAGAAAAAACTTAATTTACTATAGGTCTGACTACACCGTTCTTGCAAGCAAAAGATGCATCTACAAGTTTTACATAAATAAAAACATAACCTGAATAAAACTTCAACTATTCTCATCCAGAATACAGTATTTCAGGTGATTGAATACTGAAATTGAGTAATGAAATTGATATTATTTAAAATATATATATTCAATAAAATAGTATATTACATAACGAGCATGGAAAATGACATATTTCGCATGAGTGTGAATAGCTGAGTTGCAGTCATCATTTGCAGTCCTTAGTTGCCTGCTGCCCTTACTTTGCCGGCTCTTAATGTTTTATTATTTAGTAAAAAAGTTAATTGAAAGGATAAATGTTTAATAGAATATGGAATAATTTAAATTTTGCGATGTGTAGTGACATTAGTGTGCGGAAACTAATGACATTTGTGTGCGGACACTAATCATATCGCACGCAAACGTTATTTATCAATTGTTTTTAGAGGATGATTGACTTTACCAACTTTCAAGCCTACCTCATTGTGTGATATTGTTAAGTTTCCTATGGGGTCGTAGGAAAAATATATTTAAATATTTTATTACTATATGTATACATTGTCAAGGTTTTTTCTGACAATCAAATACATGTTCTATCTTAACCAATCTGTGCAAAAGTTATTATTTTAAACTGACTTTAAACATACAATCAATTCATTTTACACACATCTTAATTTTATTTAGCTTGGAAACAATATACTACAAGTTGGTTTACAAGCAAACCTTTTTTCAACATTAATAAGTTATAAATTGGTATTAAATAATTAATTAACTAAGTAGTAATTAATTAAGAATTTGTCAGTATAATTTGTAGTGTATAGAGGATGCATCTTCTTATTACGATATACCTGTAACAAGAAAATTACGTTGTTTAAAACCTATATATTTTTCGGAAAAATACAGCAAATTTTACAAAATTTGATCGGATATCCGATCATAGTCTCTACTAGAAAACAAATTTTCTATAAAGAATTTATATTTATACAGTGTCTGCTATAAAGTTGAATCCATATGGAAAGTTTTTAATATACTGCTTGGAAAAGTCTTTGAGGGGCAATCACTTCTGCTTCCAAAAGTACTTGAAATACGCCATGTCAAAATTGACAGGTGATATTACGTATCTGTCAAATTCGCCATTTTTTTAAATTGGCGAAAAATGACCTGGAAATTATCAAGAAAAAATGAAAGGTTCTGGATTATTTTCCAATTTCCAAGAAAATAACACATAATTTTATTAACCTTTTTTTATTAAGCCACGTTTAAATAATACCAAAATTGTTGTAATCATAATTTAAACAACTTAACACGAAAATATTACTTAAAAATTTAATAAAAAGAGATTAATAAAATTATGCGTTATTTTCTTGGAAATTGGAAAATAGTTCAGAAAGTTCCATTTTGGTTTTTTGATAATTTTAATACATACATACATAATCCATTCCCCTTTTACCGCAATTCGCAGTGTCAGGGTTCCACACAAACTGCTATGGGAGTGCAACGGAGGTAATGGAGCTATTGTAGCAAGTACATTACGCTCCCCCCTACTTTATCACTCATACAACTTTCATACCTTAAGCTAAGGTTAATCAAAAAATCTTAAAAAACAAATGTCAAAATGTGTATAACATCAATAAAAACATTATTTCTTCATAAGATTTTTGTATGTTTTAACAAATAAGGTCATTTTTCGCCGATTTTTTTAAATGGCGAATTTGACAGATATCTAATGTCACCTGTCAAGTTTGACATGGCGTATTTCAAGTATTTTTAGAAGCCGAAGTGATTGCCCCTTAAAGTTTTTTTCCAAGCTGAATATTAAAAAAATTTCCCATATAGATTCAACTTTATGGCAAACGCTGTATACTGTTCTCTAATAGAGAATAGTCTCAATTGGAAAACAGACTGTTTACAAATAGTTTCTTAATACCAGCTCCTTTGGTAATAGAAAATCGTAACTTTATATTTATAGTGAACAGCACTTCTATTGCAATACAAGCCATGAAATTCAATTTTTGAAATCTTACCTCCACAAACAGCCATACAATCGTCATACGAATCAAAGTTGTTAGCATTCCCAAGACAACCACCAAAAATAAATATCTGGCATGTGCCAACATATGGATTGTAGCTATAACGGGGAAACCAGGCTCTGCAGGGTCCGTTCTGTTGTGGTAATCTACATATTTTTGATGGATTCTGCAATTCTATGTTAATAGATCACATTACATAGTTGTTTTTGGCTTGGTAATAATATTATAACGATAGTAATATTAAGATTAATTAACTGCTTACCATCAGTGATATCCGCAAAGCTTTCTGTTAACAAAGCACAAAAACAAACTAACGAGAGGATAGTGGAAGTGAAACTTATAACAAACATCTTAAATAAAATCTCAAACTCAGTAATACAATTTAATCTCAAATGTAAATACTTTTTAATAAAACTCTACGATTGGAAGCAACTGTCTTCTTAACCATGCGTTATGTAAATGAGACTAGAACTACAAATGTTGGTTGTATATATAAGTACCTATCTATCTACTAAATTGTGTAGGTATCATATCATCGTGCACACTAAATCTTTTGTGTGGTGCAGTATGATCGTATAGTGCAGATGTGTATTTTTACTTATTGAAATTTACTATGTTAAAAGATAAATTCACCTTGTGTACATTAACCATTCTTTATTAATCATTACTAATCCGTACATGTTAAGCAAAGGTTTTCCAAGTATTCGAAGCACTGTTTAAAGTGCGTTACACTTTTTCTAATAATTTGATGAGTGACAAAATGTTGCTACAAAAAATAATAGCTAATATTTATTATTATTATTATTTTTTGTCTTTACTAACGCTTTATAACAAGAGTTACTTTAAGTGCTATTTAACCATCAATTGAGGAATCCAGTGCAAGACCAGGTATCTCCACTTTTCTGCGGAATCTGGATATCTATACGAACACTTCAGCGCAAGGAACTTCAGCGCAAGCCACTTAGGCGCAGGGACACTTTGGCGTGGAAATAGTTACAGGTAATAAATACAGTATGATCGATGAAATACAGTATTCGATAAATACCATATGAATATTTATATAAATATTTTCAATGAACAAAAGCTCGTATGTACTGCCAGAGGGCTTATCAGTTATTGCGTGAGTATTTTTTATTATTGGTGTACTTAGTGCTGTTTAATTAGCTAGTAGAAATTCTTTGGCATGTGAAAATGACTGTCGCCAAAGGACAGTGTCTCCTGAAGGGTCGGACCTATTCATATTCAACGTAATGGATAAACCGGAACTGATGCAAGTGTAATTAAGTCAACGTTAATAGGGAGAAGAAGTGCATACGTCATACCGTGCCTGACGTCATAATTCTTTCCTCGCAACGCGCATGTTCGCATCGCTCTACTTCGCTGTAAACCGTTTGTTTGACAGTTTTGACACTGTTGACAGTTGGAAGAGAAAACGTGACGCTACTTTGTGAGGTTAAAATAATAGATAGGTACTATCACAAATAAAATATTGAAACAACAATGGGTGAAAGCCATTGGGTAAGTGTTTTTATAGCTTGTAAACATCCTTTTTAACACTATCAATAATCAGAAATGAAAATATAATGTGCCTTGTTGAAGTACATGCGCGTTGCGAGGAAAGAATTATGACGTCAGGCACGGTATGACGTATGCACTTCTTCTCCCTATTACAAACGCTGTTGCAAAAATGACAGTTGTCACTATATATTTATAACTATTATTTAAAGATGACAGATTCATGATAAAATTATATTAAAATTTCATATTTGAGGCGTATAATTAGTTGCAAAAATAACCCATTGCTACTTTTCTTGTTCTGAGTTTTTTGTAGAAAGGTGTTTTGATTACTCATTAAGTTCTGTACAAATCTTCAATATTATCAACTAATTTTGGTATCACAGAACGACTTTTGTTCAAAATCCGGATGATTGTTAAGTACTATGTAAGTTTTTGTAGTTTTGCAGAGTGAGTTTTGCATATACTACGCCTCATTTTTAAATTAGGACTGATTTCTGTCCTATAACTAAGTAGTAACTAGTGTGGATCCAGAAATTTAAATTAGTGACTAAGTTTATTAAATAGTCAAAATTCGTGAAGCGGACCACGTATTTATTTATCAGTGGTACGATATTCAATGTTAATATGAATAACCTGATCCTTAATTTACTGATTTTATAAAATTTAATTTTTTAAAAGTTATTAACAATAACATTTTTCATTTTTCTAAGCTATTAAAGCATTAAAATCAAAATTCTTGGCAAATCTCCGAATAAGAGAATAATTTGTGATAATAATTTAATTTGCTTATTATAACTCCTTTGTTGTTTATAAGAAAAAAAGAAGAAGACATTTTTAATCAAAATATTTATTTCTTCTTAATCTTTATTCCCTCATGCAGAAATTTACCGAATAACTTTGAATTTAAATTTTATAGTAGTTTAGAAAAATTAACTTTTCCTAAATGTTATTGTTAATAACTTTATTTTATAAAATCAATAAATTAAGGATCAGGTTACTACCATTAAATGACATAGGAAGATTCATATTAACATTGAATATCGTACTACTGATAAAAACGTGGCATACTCCACAAATTTTGCCTCAATAGGTGACACTTATGAATGGATACTGCTTAGTGCTTAGTTCAGTGCTTAAAAAAGACAAAAAGCACTGGAATAACCAAGCAATTTAACCAAGCTAAGCGAAATCTTTTTATTAACAAGGTGTACATATGTGTGTAACTTAAAAATAAAAAAGGTTGCAGTGATAAGAGGGTAGCTTGTGTTAAAAAAAATTAGATTAAGTTTTTTAAATATCTCTGAAAATTTTACCCTAATTTGCCGCGGAATAATGTACATGCACCGAACTGCCGTCGAACTTTTCGTCGAAGTATGCCTGCGCCCAAGTGTTCCGACGCTGAAGTGTGCCTGCTCCTAAGTGACCCTGTGCCGAACTGCCTTTGCACCGAAACAGCCGCGCCTAAACGGTCGCGCCCAAATGTCCTAGACCGTATTCCACTGTTTTTATTGGTTGAAATCTTCTGAGGGAAATAATCAATTACATTTAGTAAGCATTATTCGCAATGGTAGTCGAGAAAACTGAATTGCAACTATATACTTCAACTATAAATACTTTAAATGAGTCATTTTCGTAATCACACCGGAATAAACAAATACGACCCGAGGTGAGATAAGATAAGAGTGCAAATTTCGCAAATTTGCTAAGAATTCAGTGACGTACGCTAGAACCAACAGATTTTCATTGCTTCATTTATATTTATTTTTAATTAAAAAGGGGTTTGTTCCGCTAATGAATCCTTCTAGCTCGTTTATTGTTTATTTTATCATTTAGATTACAGCGTGATCTTCGCGTAATTCTAGATGCATTTTACATTTTCGCCTACGTGTTTGTGACGATACATTTCTTGTAACTTTGGTTGAACTTCGTGAAACTTCATGGTAATTTTTACCATAACTTACTTAAGCATAACTAAAACTTTGTAGTAATTCTGATGCAAAACAAGTACTAGTTAAAATCACTGTAAAATGATTCTCCTGTGTAGCAAAAGCGTAAGTTTTACTTACAATACTACTGCAAGGTTACGTTACTTTAAAGGTTAAACAATAGTTTCAAACAGGTGGCAGGAACTTTCAGTAGTACTTTACAAACTTTAAAGTATAAAATTTAAAAAATAAAACTCTCCTCCATTAATTCATTATAATATCAAGGTAATAATTACAAATGTTTCGGTTAATCTAAACAATTTAAGAAATTGGTAGCCATATACAGATCCATATAATAAATTTTAAAAACATAAAATATATATCCTAAAGCCCAACTACTAACTATAATTAGATAGGCACAGCTTGTTTAAAAATAATCTTTAATGCACAAATGCACATAGATCACGTATCCCTGACAGTGCAACAGTTTAACCAGTGTAAAAACGCCTACATTATTTCAAAAATAAACTAAAAAAGAAAATTTAAAAGAAAAAAAAGCTATCAACTTCCCTGAAGAGGAGAGGTTAGGTTCGAGAGATCAGCCCAAATGACTTTTAGCATTGTTTATGTTGTTTAGGTTGTTTATTCTGTCCTGAGAGACGTTCCAGAGTCCTCCCACAAACAATAAGCATTTTCCTGCATATTTCTCGTTCCAGACTGTGATAAAAGGAACACCAGTAAATCAAGATATCAGGTTTGTGCTTACTAATAAAAGAGTGTGAATAAAAAGTGAAACAAGTGCTTTGTTTTTGAAGAAAAAGGTTTAGTTATTTCTCCAAGATCAATTATTATTTAAGGTTAAAATAACTCACCTTGAGATTTCAAATATCTTGTTGTAACGGTGCAAGTCAAGTCAATTATAATTATTTTCTAATATAACCAAGAATCAAAACTTTTACTTGAATCACATCGGTTCCGCTATGCAAATTGTAGAGTTATGATAACAAAATGCCATTTTTGTAATAACAAACGCAAATTGGCCGTTTTAGAAAGTTTTGAGTTATACAAACCAAAACTCAGGGTACCTTTAATAAATGAACAGATTGAGCTCAGTAATTCTCCGTTACTGGAAGTGTTAGATATTTAATTCTGATTATTTTTATCTTTTTATATAGTTAACTATTTTTTGTATTTACCTGAGCGACGTGGTTGTTTATATTTATATTACCTTTGATAATAACAGTTTAACTGTCGAAACAATATCGTCAGGTTATAATTTAATAACAACTCTGAAACTTTTTATTAATCTTTAATTATTTCATTATCATTATTCATTCATATTACAGTTTTGGTTTTGATGTACTTTATATAATTGTTTTCTGTGATTAAAAACAACTATTATTCACAAGTGATTAATATGAATCATTATACACTGCTACTAATTCTATGACCAAAATTAAAAATGATTTTCTACTGAAAATATTTTGTAAATAAATAAAAGTATATATTTAATTACAACAGATTGCTACCTAAGTCTTTATATGTATATTCATGTAATTTCTTTTAAACGATAAGTCTTGGTGGACGATGGTGTAAAAACCGAAATCGCGATAAAGATAATAAAATTTATATAAGAAACGTAACTAAGTGTTTTTCATTACTTATTAGAATGTTTCACCTAGAGCCAACGACGGATCCAATCAATCATATGAAAATATTTTCTTGGAAAGAATACCAATGCAATAGTGATACGATATTTATTTTTGCTTGACTTATTTGACAGAATATGTATTCAAT